>CAWUFW010001932.1:0-1257490 GCA_963921515.1 Calotriton arnoldi
GCAGGAGTAATGTCATGCTTAGAAGTGATAAGTTTTAAACATCCTCATAAAATGTTTATATGCAGTGAAGACAATTGGAGAAATATATCTGATGTAAATGGCATGAGCATATTGTATAAGGAGATCAAATTGAGTCATAGCACATGTGAGCATATATAAAATGAATTATGGAATTATGAGTTGTGCTAGCAGATTGTCACTGCAAATTTTGTGTATAGTAGAATCGTTTTAAGGTTTTTAATTAAAAATATATATTTTTATACACTTGTTTACACAGGGTATAACAACCTAATGTACCACAAAGAAAAGTGAACATAATGACTGTCTTGATAAAGATGGAATAATCAGATACCCATCGAAACACGTTGACGCATTTCTGTACATTATCCCGAGGACAAGTTGGACCTGTAGATACAAAATAGTGTATATGTATCCAGGCTAATCTTGCTAAAATTATTCCTAGGGAATTGTTGAGTTAAAAGACAAAGTGTACTGTCTATCATTGTTCTTTTCCCTATTTTTTAGGGGTCTCTGTGGTAAAAGTGTCATAAGATGTTATGTTATGTCCTGATCTGATGAATTGTATTGTTTTTAATTATGTTGAATTGATGCATTGTGTTGTATTTTAGGTGTTTTACTATATAAATTGTGTTTTTAATAATATTCACATGTACTAAAGAAATAAATTGACCCTTTTTGTATTGCATGTTATAGTGGTATTATTGTTTGAGTGTGTTAGGGTTTTTGAGTGAGATGCCCTCAAAAACAATTTCTATGTGCTTTATATGAATTAAGAATTCCACTAATGATAGGGTGTTCTTGTTGATTGAGTAAATCAAGGGATAATTAGTTTTTGTACTGGTAGTACCCCACTCCCTTGGTAGCTGACAAGGGGTCTCTCTCTGTTTAAACACATTTTATGCACAACCCTTTGGTTGGAGAGGTTTTGTCTGGTTTATCCAGAATCATCTAGAGCAGTAGCCTAGAACCACTGGTGTAAATCATGGATAATTTCAAAACTTTCGGATTCACCGAAGACCAATTCAATAGATTGATTAATCAGAATCCACGCAAAGGGAATACAGATATGATGAGCAATAATAGCCTTGAACAAATAATCAAGATTTTAAATTTGAAAAAGAAAGTAATTCGGACAAAATTGCATGCCGAATTTTTAATTGAATATCTTAAGGCTGGTGTAATCCCTATAGGTCTACAAGTAAAAAATGAACCAGGGTTGTTCATCGAAAATAGAAAGTTTTTGGAAATTTGGACCCACATATCCAATAGATGCAGTAGAGACTGGCTCATTTTAATTATTGAGACAGCTCAAGAGCTTATGGTGATAGAACGAAAACAGATTGAGGAATTAGAAGCACTCTTTAGACAAAATTCAGCATTGGATGAGGCAAAGAAGAAACTTGATGAATTAGAGGTTGAATCCAATGGGTATAGGGAATACCTCACGAATAAAAAAATTAAGAAGCTGAGAAAAGATGTGGAAAGATTTAGCTCGGAGGGTGTCTATCCGTATTTGGGTAAAGATTATTACAATGGGATGAGAGACCAGAGAGATAGACCTCAGTATCAGAGACCAATGTATTCAAGAGGAGGAAATAGATGCATCACATTCTCAGAAACATCTGGTTCAAGTAGTGAGGAGGAACTAGGCATGAACCAGGCAGGTAGAACAGCACCCAGTTTTGAGCGCGAGCCTTTTTTAGGCAGACGCCAGAGGCCGTTCAGAAATTACAGCAGGGAGGAACCCATGAGGAACCCTCCACCTCAAAACCAGGGAGCTCAGGAATATTTAGCAACAAGGAACAAGAGATACTGGAGGTAGAACTACCAATTATAAATTTATCCCAGAAGATCTTAACCCAATACGAACAAGAGGTCCTGAAGAAGGGTTTTAGTTTTGCTCCAACAGCCCCTCTAAATAAGTTTGGAATAGAGAATGATTTAAAAAGTTTTTATAGGAAAATAAGATTAAATTTTTTTGGGGAGGATAGAATATATGAACCTGCACCTAATGTAACTGGTTTTAAACCGAAATCCACATTCACACCAAGTCTATGTCAGATAGACAAAAATGTAGAACTTTTTGAAAGAATTGTGGATATTGAAATTAAAAAGATGGAAGGCAACCACTCCAACTATAATAATAATCTCTCTATAGATCAGAGAAAAGCCCTAAAAGCACTACAAGATTGTGAACAAATTATGATAAAACCAGCCGATAAGGGCGGGGAGTGGTGGTTTTAGACTCTATAGACTATGACAGAAGAATGAGAAAATTGTTAAATGTAAAGGAACACTACAAGAGCGTCAATTTCACTGCCATCAATGAACTTAAAATTGAGGTCGCTCAGTTATTGAGCTTCGGCAAAGAACAGGAATGGATCTGTGAAAACGAATTTAAATTTTTGTTAAATTTGCATCCTGTAATTCCAGCTATCTACGGGCTGCCTAAGATACACAAGAACGTATCAGATCCTCCGATGCGCCCCATTGTGAGCAGCTTGAATTCCATGTTAGAACCCTTAAGCAAGTATGCAGATTTTTTTTTTAAACCATTGGTGCATAAACAAAGATCTTATTTGAAGGATACAGCACATGCTATATCGATCTTTGAGGGACAGGGCTTCAATAGGGTGACCCAATTTTTGGTCACCCTAGACATTGAAGCCCTATACACAAATATCCCCCAAGATGACACCATTAGAGCAATCACGTCAATCTTAGAACAAGAGGAATTGAATGGTGGTAACAAGGATTTTATAATAGCATGTATCACTATGGTCCTTAAAAATAACATCTTCTTATACAAGGATGAATTATATAAACAGATCAAGGGGACCAGCATGGGGGCTACATGTGCCCCAAGTCTGGCCTGTTTGTATGTGAGTCAATTTGAAAATAGACACATATACAACGAGCTGGCACCCTACTATGAAAATGTGTCCTGCTGGCACCGTTTTATTGACGATATCATCTTTGTCTGGAATGGTGCCAGCAGTGAACTAGATTCATTCATTGAATGGCTCAATTTGGGGGACAGAAATTTGAAATTTACAGCTCATTACAGCAATTCTAGCGTTGAGTTTCTTGATATTAGGCTGAAATGTGTTGAGGATGAACTGCATGTTGAGTTATTCACCAAACCCACAGATAAGAATACTTTACTCTTATATAATAGTAATCATCCCAGATCCCAGAAAGATAATATTCCCTTTGGGGAATTCTTGAGATTGCGACGTAATTGCACATCCCTCAAAGACTTTTACTACCATTCTGATATCATGTCCAAAAAGTTGCAGCATAGAGGGTATCCTAGGAAACTCTTCAAACAGTCCCTTAAGAGGGCACGGTTCTATGACCGGGACCATCTATTGGACATTAACAAAGAGAAAAAAGAAAAAGGAGCTGAGAGGATTGTCTTTGTGACTAATTTCTCAAACAGAAGCAATATGGTTAAGAATATAATTAACAGAAATTGGAAGATTCTCAACCATGGGGCCAATGTACAAATGCAAAAAACGCTTTTTTCTTTTAGGCGGAATAAGACCAACAGGAACTCTTTAGTGAGAACATATAGGTCAGAATCTGGAGGTCAAAGGACATTAGGTGGACAGAAGGCAATAGGCAACTATAAGTGTGGAACATGCTCTATATGCCCCCACTGTATTGAAGGCAAGAGCATTACGTTTGCAGGTAAAACCATGGTGGCAACAACTCTGAATAATTGCCGTAGCAAAAATATAATCTACCTACTGACCTGTCCGTGTGGACTGGGTTATGTTGGTGAAACTAGTAGGGAACTACGTGTTCGGCTACTTGAACATAAATCGGCAATAAGAACTAAGAAAATCAATGCCCCCTAGTGGACCATTTCTCTAAATCGAATCACGATTGTGAGCAATTTAAATGGTACATTCTGGAAAAAATCATCGTAGATAGAAGGGGTGGAGATCTGGACAGCAAAAGAAAAACACGAGAACAGTGGATGATGTGTCATCTAAACACAATAGAAAATGGTTTAAACACACGAGAAGATTGGATGAAAATTGTGGCCAATCAATAAACAGAAGGCAGTTTAGATCTGTAGATATTGTATGCACAACAGATACTTACTGCAATGGGGTATTAGATATAAAGTAGGCTGTAAAATTAGATACGAAGATAGAAACGCTGGTTAGAACTAATGGGAGAGTAAAGTGTCCAGTGCAAGTGTCTCTCACTAGTGATTTGAGTGGCCCTGAGACAGCGATCAGAAATTAGACATCTATTTAAGTATAGAATTGGGTATTAATGGATCAATTCTGCGAGTATAATCCAGCAGTTTTGGCTACATTTATGAATGTATTGCAATTATATATATGGGATCCCTTGAAACCCTACTTGAATTAGATATATACATTCAAACCAACCAAGTTGTGTTTGTACAAACAAATAAGCTGGTGTTATCATTCACAAAAGGTATGGGATCTTTTGAGACCCTCTTCTGATTAGATGCATGTATACAAACCAATAAAGTTGCATTTATACAAATAAATAAAGGTGTTGCCAAAACACAGGAAAACCATGGAGTTAGCTTCCGGGTTAGGAGTGGCAGATCAGCACAAGCAGTGCATGCGGGTCATGTGGTTTGGATCAACCAATGAGAGATCGCGAGACAGTATTTAAACGAGGACAATGCAGTGGCCTCCCATTTACACTTTCAAGAAGGACGAAGTAGGACGGGGAATCCATGAGCCAATAAGGTGAGAAAGGAATCCTATAAAATAGCTGGGATAGACACACGAACAGCCTATCTAAATGAATTTCTCTCCCTTACAATCATGGGTGTAATACAATGGGGGTGTTTCTTTATTTTAGAGTGCCACGTAAGCGCATCGGCAGGTGAGGAGGTGGATGTATTTAAGCCCCTCTACCTTGAACGTGATTTGCGGGTTTTTTTGGACACAGAACTAGAAACCTGGGGTTCCGGATTGAACCATTCAAGAATATACGGCAGTTGTGAAACAGTGATTATTCACGTCCGTTTAAGAAGGTACGATAAAATACATAGGAGGAGAGGCACTGTAGTGCGTTTAATTAGAGTATATGGCAGACACTCTCCAGTATAGTAATAGTAATATAAAAAGCACTCTCTATTTATTAGGGGATCTACTAACAGACCACTCTTCGAGCCTGCAAAAGAAATATAAGAATAAGTGCAAATATCAACTCCTTTTCATTCAGGTGAGAATAATGAGAATGCCCTCTGCAGTCATACAAATGAATTTAGTGATCTAGATAGGTATCTCTCAATTGAGTTTGTTGATGAAGATATGTTAACAGCAATATAGGCACATATTGCCATTAGTGGTCTCCATTCCCCTAGACAAATGGGTTATTTTTAGTAGGCAGAGTGTAAAATTGTAGAGATATTCGCTCGTTAACAGCGGGTTATTATGGTTGTTTTTTTATGGGCCCAGAAATTGTATACAAATGTGGGGTAGCTTTAGAAGCTTTTTAGTAAAAACCGTTTCCTTTCCCTCTTATCTTGAAGGTTACAAGCAGGAGTAATGTCATGCTTAGAAGTGATAAGTTTTAAACATCCTCATGAAATGTTTATATGCAGTGAAGACAATTGAAGAAATATATCTGATGTAAATGGCATGAGCATATTGTATAAGGAGATCAAATTGAGTCATAGCACATGTGAGCATATATAAAATGAATTATGGAATTATGAGTTGTGCTAGCAGATTGTCACTGCAAATTTTGTGTATAGTAGAATCATTTTAAGGTTTTTAATTAAAAATATATATTTTTATACACTTGTTTACACAGGGTATAACAACCTAATGTACCACAAAGAAAAGTGAACATAATGACTGTCTTGATAAAGATGGAATAATCAGATACCCATCGAAACGCGTCGACGCATTTCTGTACATTATCCCGAGGACAAGTTGGACCTGTAGATACAAAATACAGTATATGTATCCAGGCTAATCTTGCTAAAATTATTCCTAGGGAATTGTTGAGTTAAAAGACAAAGTGTACTGTCTATCATTGTTCTTTTCCCTATGTTTTAGGGGTCTCTGTGGTAAAAGTGTCATAAGATGTTATGTTATGTCCTGATCTGATGAATTGTATTGTTTTTAATTATGTTGAATTGATGCATTGTGTTGTATTTTAGGTGTTTTACTATATAAATTGTGTTTTTAATAATATTCACATGTACTAAAGAAATAAATTGACCCTTTTTGTATTGCATGTTATAGTGGTATTATTGTTTGAGTGTGTTAGGGTTTTTGAGTGAGATGCCCTCAAAAACAATTTCTATGTGCTTTATATGAATTAAGAATTCCACTAATGATAGGGTGTTCTTGTTGATAGAGTAAATCAAGGGATAATTAGTTTTTTGTACTGGTAGTACCCCACTCCCTTGGTAGCTGACAAGGGGTCTCTCTCTGTTTAAACACATGTCTTATCACTAGACCAGATCTTCACCCAACACAACAAAGGCTTAACTGCCACCAGATCGGTTATGTACTTGATACCTAATTCTTCATGCATGGAAAATGCAGGGGGCACTTTCAAAATTTGTCTCGAATATTTGTTTTGTGCAGTCTGTAGTTTGTTGACCGCCGTATACCCCCATACCTCGCTACCATACAAGACCTTAGTGTTGCAGAAAGACTGATATAGCTTTAAAATCACCCCCAGTGACCAAGTGCCTAATATGTGGGCGTAGTTTGCAATAGCTTTCATTGATTTTCTCATGTCGTTTAGCTTCCCCTCCTGCATGTGTTTCCAGTTTAGCTTTGAATCAAATAGAATACCCAGGTATGAAAAAGCCGGGACCTTGGCTAAACTGTGGGTTCCTGCCTTAAAGTTCTTTGATCTAATTGCTCGAGTTCCTTATTCCATGACAAACGATTTTGTGAAATTAGGCGACAGGCCCAACTCTTTCATAAAAGAAACAAACCCATCTATTAAGGCCTGTAAGCCCATAGGTGTACGAGCCATCAGTACCGCATCATCCGCGTACAGCATGACTGGCACCGCTCTCTGGCCTAAACTGGGGGTGCCAGTCCGTAATTATATCAAGGAGGATTGTATACAGTTAATATATAACGTAAATAAAAAAGGGGCTAAAATGCACCCTTGGCAAACCCCCCTGGTACAATTAAAATGATCAGTGAGACTCCATTCTTGAGAACACCTGACTGCAGCAGTGGTATGGGCGTGAAGGGTTATTAATACATTTACAATGGACGGCTCAACCCCTAGTGCACCAAGTAAAGTCCACAGTTTCTTATGGTTCTCCCGGTCGAATGCAGAGGTGAGATCCATGAACCCCAAAAAGAGGGCTCCAGGTTGGGCGATCGTATATTTCGAAATTAAGAGATAAAGATTTAAGCACTGTTCTATAATTGATTTTCCTGTGCAAAATCCATATTGCACCTCCGAAATAATTTGATTTGTGTCAGCCCAGACGGAGAGCCTATTTAATAAATCCCAGCCCAGAACTTTGACTGTGGAGTCAATAAGGGATATAGGGTGGTAACAGTGAGGGCTGTCCCTGTCCCCCTTTTTAAAAAGTGGAACGATGGTAGCGGTAGACCATGAGGGTGGCATCACATTCCTTACTGCGGCGTTTAGCATCCTGGTCAAAACCGGGGTCCATACATCGATATTGTCCAGGAAAAGGTCCGGAGGAATACCATCAGGTCCTGGAGCCTTATTCTGGGACAATCCCTCAAAGCCCAACCTCACTTCATCCAGATGAAAGGTGATAGGAGCATTGCTACGGCAGGGCTCTAATTCGATAATGGATCCCTCACTTTGACCGAAGTTATAAACTCCCTCAAAATGGCCATTCCATTGCTCCGGGGAGAAATGGTGACATAAGGCTAGTCTTGAAGGCTGTGAGAAGCAGGGAATGTTAATAATATGCCAAAAACGTTACAGTCCCTCTGTTCACTTCCTTCTATTAGCTCCTCCCATGCTTGTTTTTGTAGCAAGCGCCTCCGTTCCTTAAGGGTCCCCTTATAATTACTACGACAACTTGCCACCAAAGTTCTATTATGTGGGGTCTGATTCAGGGCCTTCTTAAGGAGCCGGAGAGCCCAGGAGCACTCTCTATCAAACCATTTTGGGTATTCAGAGGGAGGAGTGACTACCGGGACTGTTAACAACCTGGCAACAGACCAAGCAATGGCAATAAATGAGTATATGGTTTCCTCTCCAGAGGCTACAGGATCTAAGCACGTTAAAATCTCTAGTTGCGCATTTTAAAAAGGAGTGATTAAAAACCTTGGTATCTAACTGTGACCACCGTAAATGCCTCCCCTGATCAGTTAAGGATAATGTGCCCACATTTGTACTACTGGGCGCTGTCTGATTACCCACCCTTTCAAGCAACAGAATCAGGGGATTATGGTCACTGAATGGGCTGTGTTGAATATTAAAGGAAGATATAAGCCAGCCCATAATCAATGATCGTTGCACACCCCCTGCCTTTATACGTTGGGGGAAAATAAAAAGTAGCAGGATGAGACATCTTGTCTAAGGTGAATGTTAGACCATGAGTATTAAAGAGATCATTCAATTCACGACCTTCCGGGTAGTTTTCCATATGCAGTCCCTCCATAATCGTACATGTTGACAGATTTCGAGGGTTCTGTGAGAAGTTTTGGCATAGAAGGCGGTTGAAATCTCCTGACAAAATAAAGATCTCCTGAGGGAGGCCTTCTCCCTGTAATGATTCGAGGAAGCCATTTAACTCTGATAGACTGAAGGCCTCTTGTTTCTTCCTTTTAGCATTGTAAAAATTAATCAATGTCAAACGAAGTGATCTCCCCACCACTAATTTGAGGCCCTGAAGTACTTTAGAATCCCATTTCAAAAGCTTCACAGACCTGCATAACCCAAGGGCTGCGAAGATAAATTAATTTAACCGGTAATTTAGCCGGTAACCTTCAGAGAGAAGGTTACCGGCTGCTACTTTTGGGACATCCTCTGAGGGGGGGGAACCCATACTGTTCATTTGCACTCTTGCTATATTTTGCACAGTTTGACAGCTACGCTGGATTTTAGAAGCGGATCCTCCGCTTGTTTTTAATATTTCTAGTTGTTTTAAGATGATTTTTACGCCGGCTGGGCTTACTATTAATTTTTGTCCGCTCCTCCCTGTTCCACCGCAGCTCTTGCTGGCTGTTTGCGTGGAGGGAGGACCGGTTAGGCATTAGCGCACTTCCGCTTGGCCATTCCACGGCGGCCATTACTGAAGTTGACGATCTAGTTGTTCTGCTCGGCTCTCCTCCCCTCCCGCATTTAAGCAGGGGATGGCGCCGACACGCAGAACATAGAGAAGGTTACCGGCTGCTACTTTTGGGACATCCTCTGAGGGGGGGTACCCATACTGCTCATTTGCACTCTCGCTATATATTGCACAGTTTGACAGCTATGCTGGATTTTAGAAGTGGATCCTCTGCTTGTTTTTAATATTTCTAGTTGTTTTAAGTTGATTTTTACGCCAGCTGGGCTTACTATTAATTTTTGTCCGCTCCGCTCCTCCCCGTTCCACCGCAGCTCTTGCTGGCTGTTTGCGTGGAGGGAGGACCGGTTAGGCATTACGCACTTCCGCTTGGCCATTCCACGGCGGCAATTACTGAAGTTGACGCTCTAGTTGTTCTGCTCAGCTCTCCTCCCCTCCCGCATTTAAGGAGGGGATGGTGCCGACGCGCAGCGGACGCGCGCAGCGGGCGCGCCGCTGTCACGCAGAAGGCACGCCTAAGGCAAGCCCATCTGCGCCCATCAGCGTCCCAGATCCGGCCAGCGCCAGCCATGTTGCCCGTCGAACTCCAGGATTAGAGGGAAGTTTGTGCTATACCAGGGATCAGCTGTGGGCTCTCTGTCGCCGGTCCTGCCCCCATCAAGGTAATTGGGACGTGGCGGACTGCAGCAATATCATATGCCCGACCTGTGGCTTTAAGCTGGGTGTGGGTTCAGTCTCCCCTGCCCAACTCAGCACCTTGTCGCGCAGTGCCCCACCCATCTCTGCTGCGCTACTCAACGTTCGCTCACTCAGGAAACATCATGTAGATGTCTTTGAGCTCCTTGTCGACCGTCCTGTAGACCTTCTGTTTATTAAGGAGACTTGGTTTGACTCTATGTCTGATCCCATTGTCACCCTGGCTGCGCCCGAGGGCTTTAAGTTCTCCAGAGCTGATCGCCCAGAGGGGAGGGCGGGGCGGAGTGGCCATCATTTATAAGAATAAGTGGGACCTTCGTAGGGGTGATGTTACTTCCTGGGGTGACTGTGAGGCCCTTGATTTTAGTATTCACTTCTCAGCTCATTTCACTCTGGGAGGCTCCCTGATTTACAGGCCCCCTGGTCCGGTGGGCCCCTTTTTGGAAGCCTGGGGCGATGCTGTTATTTCTCGAGCCTTGCAATTCTCCCATTACATGGTGTTAGGAGACCTCAATATTCACTTTGATCAGGCAGATAACAAGGATTCGCTTGACTGTCTGGACACCCTGCACCAGGCTCAACTGTCTCAGTGGGTTAATCTTCCCACCCACCAGGCAGGCCATATACTAGACCCTATTTGCACCAATTTTCCCATTTGGTTGGAGGATCCACGTCCGGTCTCATGGTCCGACCACTTTTTAACGTATTTTTCTTGGGAAGTTATCAATGGCGAGCCATCAGTGCGTTCGTATGGGAAACCAGCCTTTGGCAAAATCAACCCTCTTGTGCTCAGCCAGGCCTTGGAAGCTTCCAGGCCCACCCTCTCGGGGGATATCGAGGGCCAGCTTGTTGATTTTACTAACTGGGTCTCCATTGCAGTGGATTCGCTTGCCTCGTCACCATGTCCAAGGCTGTCTAGGGATTCTCCATCTAAACACTGGTTTACTCCCGACCTCAAAGCAATCCAACATGAATGCAAGATCCTCGAGCGTGTTTGGCGTCGCAGCGAATATTGCCCTGCTGCCAAGCAGAAGCTCCGTCTTAAACAAAAAATCTACTATGGGGTGATAACTCAGGCCAAAAGGCAATTCTATGCAACTCGCATTGAATCGGCTAAAAACAACGCCAAAGAAATGTTTTCTATTGTACAGAGTTTTACGTCCCCTGCCGCTCTATCTAGGGAGTCTCCATCCACAGACACTTGGTGCGAGAGCCTCTCCAATTTCTTCAGGGATAAAATCATTTCTATTCAGGCGGCCTTCTCCTCCTGCGACAAGGGCATTGGGGCAGTTGTGTCACCACCTGCTGATCCCGACCATTCTTTGCATGTCTTTAAGCCTGTGAACCTTTCTGAGTCCCTTAAAAATCTTACGGGCCTGAAGTCTGGCTCTCCATCGGACCCCTGTCCGGCCAGAATGTTGGCAGCAGTTGCTGAGACCAATTAATAATGAGGTGAATGGTATCATCAATTTGTCTCTTCAGGCTGCCTGCGTTCCAGAGGCTTGGAAGCAGGCCAAGATTTTGCCTCTTTTAAAAAAGCCGTCGCTCGACCCACTTAGCACAGTGAACTACTGCCCCAGCTCCCTTCTACCCGGCTTGGCCAAGGTGTGTGAGAAGGTGGTGAACAGACAACTCACGGAGTTTGTTGAGAGAGAGGGCCTGCTGCATACAGCCCAGTCAGGGTTCAGAGTCTCCCACAGTACCGAGTCTGCCCTAGTGGTGGTTTCGGAGGCAATTAGGGAGTGTCTGGACGCCGGCGGGAAGGCAGCATTAATTCTGCTTGACCTGTCGGCGGCGTTCGACACTGTCCCCCACTCCCTCCTCCTCTCGCGTCTAACCGAGATCGGGGTGTCGGGTGCTGTTTGGGGCTGGCTCAGATCCTTCTTGGAAGGACGGGCTCAGCAGATATGGCTTCCACCGTCCTCTTCTTCTTCCCAGGCAGTGACCACAGGAGTCCCACAGGGGTCTTCCCTTAGCCCCCTCCTTTTTAACATTTATGTCACACCTTTGGTGTACCTGGCAGAGGAACTTGGGGCTAAGGTCATGGCCTACGCGGATGACACCCAGCTTCTTTTCACTTGGGATAAGAATGTGGACTCTGTTTCCTCTGCTCAACACTGTCTGTCCTCCATTTTTCATTGGCTAGCTGCCGCACAACTTAAGTGCAACGAAGATAAATCGGAAATTCTCCTATATGGAAAGTTTCCCTTGAATCTTAGAGAAACTCTTTGGCCCCCCGAGTTCCCTATCCCCACTTCTGGAAGCCCGCCAAGAACCTGGGGGTGTGGTTTGAGGAGAATCTTTCCTTCGCTACACAGATTAAGAAACTTGCTGGGATCTGCTTTGGCCTTTTGAAATCTTTGAGGAAGTTTCTCCCTCTCCTACCTAGAGTGGCGAAAGAGACTGTCATTTGCACCCTTATTTTGTCTCGGCTGGACTACGCCAATGCCCTTTATGTGGGCATCCCGGGCTATCTGTTAAAAAAACTTCAGGTGGTCCAAAATGCGGCAGCCTGACTCCTTCTTGAAATTCCCGCTAGGACTAGTATGAGACCCCACCTGCGTTCTCTGCACTGGCTTCCTGTAGCCGACCGGGTCAAATTTAAATCTTTGGTCATGGCCCATCGTGCTCTTCATGGGCGTGGCCCCATCTACCTGCAAAAATGCTTCACCTTCTACACTCCAGCGTGATATCTGCGCTCCTTGTCCCAGCGCCTCGCCCAGGTCCCCCGCTTTAAATGTCAGAGGCTGGGAGGCAGATCTTTAGCTCGGAAAGCTGCTGTTGCCTGGAACGCTCTCCCTTTCACCCTCCAGAACATTCAGGACCCGCTGATCTTCAAGAAAAACCTGAAAACATATCTCTTTGCATAAATCTCTGATGGTTGCCTCTCTATGCTGCGCGCCGGGACACTCTTGAGTATCTGTGCGCGATACAAATTAAATTAACATAACCTCCGCTCGCACTTCCTTCTCTAGAGCCCTCTGCTTTGAGGAAGAAGGTCATATAGCCCGCAATAAAAAAGTTATTTTTCGACCTCTTATGTTTCCTGAATACAAATAATGTTAAAAAGATCTAATAAATTGGATCCATTAGCTATAGATAAATCATTATGATTACCAGATTTTATGTCAAGCTTAAATCACTTTGCTATTGTATCATTTTATATAGTAATCAATGTTGTTTTAGACTAAGAATATAATTTTACTTGCTTCTATTCATTTCTATTGTGCTCTGTTACATTTAATGGTGTTACATTTTTCACACTATGGCTCTTTTCTCATACAGTTCCGGTGAAGCAGGATAGGAAGCAATCTGTGAAACACATGTTGGCTGGTTGGTTATAATGAATGGCATGTTACCCTAAAAAAATATTTCATCTATGATGACATAAAACATTACCACCTTCGTATGGAAGCTATTTATTGCCTCTTCGATTTTGCATCTGTTGAGAAGTAGAATGATTCTTCTAGTCTTTAACTTGGATGTACTCAAACAGAAAAATTCAAATTTACTGAAATAATATGAACTTTCTATCTTGTTAACACTAATTTATAAATTATAATGTTGATATATAACTTTGAGGATTAGCATTTTATTTGACCTTTCCTAAATTTCTAATAAAAATTAGATTTTGAAAATATGCAATGATGTTCCTAATCCTGATATCTCAAGATACATAGCTAGCCTCTAATCAATGCAACAGTTCTTGGTCATTTAATACGTCATTTTGAATTATAAATATTTATATTTTAATCTTTTAAGTTATTTAAAGGATAATTTTAACAATATGTTAGTTTTTATTTGTAACTGGTAATTGGTTTATTAGACGACTGTGTTAAATATTTGATATTTTGTAATAATTTTGGTATTAATTATATTATGTTTAAGTTTTTTGTATAATAAATAATGTTATAGTGCTAAGTTTTAAAATATTGTGTATTGTTTTTTTCTGTTTTTAATTTAATTTAGGTATTTTAGATTTAAGTTTTAATATTTTATATGAATTAAATAATGTTAAAAATATATGTTTAATTTATTTCTAGAAATATATTTTATGTTTATCTTTAAGATATGTAATTTATGTTGCACTAATTCAGAATAGGCAAATTACATCTGCGCTTTCTAAAGTTAAAATTTTCTTTACAATTGGTTGCTCTGAAGTGGGAATAGTATTTCTGACCCTTCCAAAAAGTCTACACTGTTCCTATTGTTGCTTATGTTGAAGTAGGAATAGTAAGTATGACCCCTCCAGAGTCCACCACTTTCCCTATTGTTGCTTAGGTAGGAGTGATAACAGTACATGTAAACCTTCAAAAATCCATCACTTTCCCTACTCTTGTTTATGTTGGCATGTGGATCATAAATCTGACCAACACTTGCCTACAGTTGCTCAGGTTGATGCAGGAATAATAAATGTGATCCCTCAAAAGTCCAACATTTTCCCTGCTAATGCTTACATAAGAGTATGGATAGTAAATCTAACACCTAGAAAGATCAACATTTTCTCTACTGTTGCTTACATCAGTGTGGGAATAGTAAATCAATCCCATCCAAAGTCTAACACTTTCCCAACTGTTTCTTACATTGGAGTGGGAATATTAAAAAAACCTCCAAATTCCAGTACTTTCTCTGCTGCTCAGGTTTTAGTACAAGTAATGAATCTGACCCACTCAACTCTAATTTTTTTACCTGCTTTATCTGTTTTTTATAAAAAGATGCTTTAATACATATTTTGGCTTTAATCTTAAAAGTTAGGGTTTATTATAAATTATTTATTATTTATTTGTTGTAGTAATATTTCTTATGAAATTATTTTTTTGATTCTAATGCTGTTATTGTATAATCTAAAAAATAATACGTAGGGGCCGATTCCGATTCGGGCCAGAAAAAGTACCGACCGACTCGGATCCGGAATTTTATCCGACCGACACGTACCGGTGCAGCCCGACACGCAAAGTACGATGAAATGCGTGCAAAATCCGACCGACTCGTATGGAACACAATACGAACGACCAAACCGCGCGGAAAAAAGCTATCCGGCCGGAAAACCGTGCGAATCGAACCGACCGACACGCACCAGGAAGGAACCCGAACGAAACGTACCCGCGAACTCCGAGCCGCGCAGTACGATGCATTGCGTGGAAAACACGACCGAGTCGCACGGAGCTCAAGCCGTACGACCGACACGCATACAAAACAGCGAGCCGAAGCAACCCAATACACCGCGACCGACGCGTACGCAGCACATAAAACAGCACAAACACAGCGTGAACGACTCGGAGAAGCCCGCACGAGACAACTGCAGGGTCCGACTCGGTCAGAAGAACGTCTCCTACATGCACAAAAAGTACAAAGGGAAAAACAAAAACAAAAAAGGCCAAACAAGCAATTACAAAGCCAATAAATACTGGGGAGGAAACAGGGAATAAAGACACACCCACAACTCCACCCATATAAAGGACACAAATCCCTACCATGATCCTTTGCAAATTCAAATTACCTGCCAGCACAGAACACCAACAGACAGCAACCACACACACACTCACAGCTCATCCATCACACAAGCCACACACCATCAGGACCTCAACAAATAGCACCCTCACATACACCCAGCAAAAAAACACACACTCACACACCCTCACTTGCACACCAACACACACATCACTCACCACCACCACCCATCACCATGCCCCCCCAAGAAGAATCCAAAGTTCCTAGACAGTGAATTGGAAGTCCTGGTAGATGAGATCCTCAGGGTAGAGCCACAGCTGTTTGGTACACTGGTCCAACAGACACCCATGTCGCAGAAAACCAAGATGTGGGAGAGGATCGTCGACAGGGTGAACGCACAATCACCATGTTTGCGCACAAAGGAAGACATCCAGAACAGGTGGTATGATGTGCGCAGGAGGGTCAGGGACCTACTGAAGAAGGATTACATCTTGAGCCAACACACCGGCAGTGGCCCTCCTGCCAAACCACTATACCTCAGGCCCTGGGAGGAGAAGGTGCGGGCCAAGCTACCACCAGTGAGCGTATATGGACTAGAAAACATCCCAGAGCCTGGTGAGTACACAACCAATATACCCAATATTGTGTGACAATACACACACATCACTGTCAAGGGGATAGGCAAACCATGCACCCTTAGCAAATCCACAGCAACAAAACCAGATCATCCCAAGATGTGTATGTCAGTCAGATAAACACAATACATGCCATCTCATAGTGATATGTAACTGTGTCATGACATGTACAAACCCTACAACAAATAAAGCTAGGCAGTGGCACAAATCTAACCAACAAACACTGTCAGATATGTAGCCACCACTACAACACCACCACACAGGGAATCCCACAGAAAGGAAGGAATCCTGTGTATGCTGGTCAAGTCAGTGTAGCCAATAGCATCATGGGAGTTGTAGTCACAGATATTGCCCACCATCACAATACGCCCATCAACACCACTCTCAATCATGCTCACATCACAGGGAGTGGAAAACAACTAACAAGATGGCTGACACTGGCTACTGCTGTGGGGAGCACAAGGCCCTGCTGGGAACTGGGCACCAACAAACAGCAGGACACCACTGACTGACATCCTGAAAGACAACTTGCACTCCCTGCAATGGAAGCACGTTCCATGGTGGGAAAACTGGCTGGGTGAGAAGGAGGACTGACAGCTATGACCATAGTTACCAGCAGCTCTTCCCACACAACCCCCTAACACAAACTACACACAACTCGCCTGGGAAAATGCATTGCCTCACACTAAAATTAATTATCCCACAAAGAACCACCACCCTGGGTCATGCTGTGGGAAGCACAGTGACACACATGGGACTTGTAGCCAAACAAACGCCAGGACAACACTGTCAGCCATCCTGTCAGCACAGGCACACTACCCCACAGGGAAGCAGAGTCAGAAGGAAGGAAGTATGGGCAAGCTGGGAAGGGGGTGGAGGCAATAGCATGATGGGAGTGGTAGTCACAGCTCAACATCCCCCACCCACATGGCCCAGCAAGCTCACACTGAAGCATACACACCTCACAGAGAGTGGAAAGCCCCATCAAAGATGTCTGACACTGGTGCTCTGTTGTGGGGAGCACAAGGCCATGCTGGGAACTGGCCACCAACCAACAGCAGGACACCACTGTCAGCCATCTTGCCATTGCTGTCACACCCACACACAGTGAAGTACACTCATAAGGAAGGAAGTATGGGCATGCTGGGAAGGGTGGTGGAGGCAATAGCATGATGGGAGTGGTAGTCACAGCTCAACATCCCCCACCCATATGGCCCAGCAAGCTCACACTGAAGCATGCACACCTCACAGAGAGTGGAAAGCCCCATCAAAGATGTCTGACACTGGTGCTCTGTTGTGGGGAGCACAAGGCCATGCTGGGAATTGGCCAACAACCAACAGCAGGACACCACTGTCAGCCATCTTGCCATTGCTGTCGCACCCACACACAGTGAAGTACACTCAAAAGGAAGGAAGTATGGGCATGCTGGGAAGGGGGTGGAGGCAATAGCATGATGGGAGTGGTAGTCACAGCTCAACATCCCCCACCCACATGGCCCAGCAAGCTCACACTGAAGCATGCACACCTCACAGAGAGTGGAAAGCCCCATCAAAGATGTCTGACACTGGTGCTCTGTTGTGGGGAGCACAATGCCCTGATGGGAACTGGCCACCAACCAACAGCAGGACACCACTGACTGACATCCTGAGAGTCAACCTGCACCCACTGCAAGGGTGGCATGCTTCATGGTGGGATAACTGGGCTGGAGGGAGAAGGATGTCCGGATGTCAACCAAATACCACCAATGCTGGCCATGCACACACCTCAACATTCACATTGAAATGCCTCATGTTGTCAGGACAATGCGCTACACCAATATCAACAGCTGACTGTGACAACTTAGGACAATGCAATGTACAGGCCCGCATCCAGAGGTACAGTCACAACTGTCAGGTGTTTGAACCATTGATGCCTGTAGAAACATTACATACATTGTCTGTCTCTTCCAAATACAGGTGATGATGGGGACACAGCAGCAGACGCTGAGGAGTCCCTGTCCCAGGCTCCGGGGACACTGAGCTCACTGGTGTGGAACAGCCTCTGCCCACCTCGGATGACGAAGACCTACCTGGCACCTCCGCAGTGAGTCATCATGCAGCACCAGCAGGACCACCAGCTGCACCCCTGCACCCACCCCTCCAACAACTGCCAACACACAGACCACCCCTGCCGACACGGAGAGACCAAGGACCACCACCACCAGCACACGGACCCCGGCCCAACGTGGAGCTACGGACACCAAAACCAGCAACAACCCCCAAGGGGGCCCAGGGTCACCTGTGCGTGCCACCGCAGGTCCTTCACGTGTCGCCTGGGGTGGTGGGAGGGGTGGTAGACATAGGTCGCTGCTTGCAGAGGGGTCTGGACTGCATGATGACCCACAACTGGTACGCATAGCTGATGCGTACCAGGCTAGCACCGGAGAGTTCAGCCAGGTAGTGGGGATCCTCAGGGACATTCAACAGCAGCAGGCTGCCCATCATGCCCGCTTGGACTTACACATGTCCTGCATGGAGTCCAAGTGGGACACATTGCAAGAACAGACGGCGGTGCATAGGGACATATTACAATGCCTTTGCCAGATTTGCACCAACATGTCAACACCTCCCTGTGTGCCCACAACATCTGGTGCTGCAACAACTGCAACTGCCACAGGGAGGGAGGATGACTCTGGCGGAGAGTCCCCTGAACCGCAGTAGCCTGCACTTGAGGGTCCCCCCCAAAGAAGAGGGGTCGTCCGAGGAAGGACAACTGAGAGGCTGATGGCCATGCACAACCCCCAGGAAGCCAACACCTGTTCTGGAATATCACCTTTGTGCGCAAACTCTTCACCCTGTCGAATGCAACACAACTCTCCCACATGACATGGGGAGCTCAAGTTGGACCAATGTATCAGATGACTGTGGACTTTACTCAGGACACTACTGCTATCAGGACTTCCAAATCATCTAGGAACTTTGGATTACAATCACAATGTACAGCACCCACCATCCTGTGCACTATACTCACACATGTATATCAATAAACTCACTAATACACCATACTTGCCTCTGTTGTGATTCCAACGTTGTTTCTGAAGTGGCGATGATGATCTGTGAAATGACACTGTGCTTGCTAACTGCTACAGCAAGTACAACACCGGCATGTGAGTCATGGCGACGTGACACATATGAGGGAGACACACCACCAGGGCTACACAACACATACATACCAGGGCCATCTGACTCATCGCCTACACTGATGTTGCCAGGAAATACGTTGCATTGCACAGACCCAACACCTATTCACAGTCTGTGTTAACTAGCCCACTGGTGCAGTAAGCAAATGTCAGTCAGATGTGTGACCACAGACAACGCACATCACAAAGTGCAGCACAGGTTTATTACACATTTGCAACATGTTGTAACCACTACAGATGCAAGGTAATCCCACCTGGCAGTGGGCACACAGTCAACAAGTGTAGAAGAAAGGAAGTCCATGGGTGTGGCGCACATCACCTGTAGGGAAACGACAGCTACCACCCTGGAAGTTGATTCACGGTGTCGGGGATCACAGTTGAACAAACAACTCTGAAAGTACCCTGTGAAGGACAGAAATGACACACAGTCAAAAGCACTGAAGAACAGGACAGAACTGCAATACTCATGCCCAATACATGTCACAAGATACCCACCCAGAAACAAGTTAGCATGTCAACACTGTTGTGGAGTACAGACTACCTGTAAGGACACATCGCTGCACGCATACAGTCAAGTAGCACATGGACACACTCAAACAGCACCAGAGCACCACCAACACATATCATGCAAACTCACATCATTGACATAACATCCCTGGATACTCACATTCAGCTGAAGAAGTTGGTGATGAGCTGTGTGCGGACATCACCCTCATCATCATCATCACTGGCATCGTGGTCCAGCCCAGGATCCTCCACAGGTGGCGGATGTTGGTCATCGTCATCCAGGATGAGAGGCAACTCCTTCCGCACTGCCAGGTTGTGTAGCATGCAGCAGACGATGACAATCTTGCACACCTTTGCTGGGGCATATGGGAGGGCCCCTCCTGTCTTATCTAGGCAGCGGAAGAGGCTCTTCAGGAGACCAAATGTCCGCTCAATCACTCTCCTGGTCCGACCATGTACCTCATTGTAGCGCATCTGGGCTGGTGTCACAGGGTTCCTGAGGGGCGTCAGCAACCACGGCATGTTGGGGTATCTGGAGTCACCTACATACAGACAATTGCACATTAGCTGAGTTGGAAAAGAGGGTGGAACACTACATTGCAGAACACACACAATGGTACAAAGTCAGTACACACCAACAAGCCAGGCACGCTGGTTCCACATCTGTGACATCATCCTCGGGATGCGACTACTCCTCATCACGTAGGCATCGTGTGCAGAACCGGGGAAACGGGCACAGATGTGTGAGATGCTCATATCTGCAAGACATACCACCAGTGCATTGACCGAATGGTAGTGTTTGCGGTTCCGGTATGCCTGCTCTTGGGCCTGTGGTGGTACCAAAGCCACATGTGTCCCATCAATGGAGCCAATGACATGCGGCATCCTCCCCAGGGCATAGAAGTCACTCTTCACGTCAGTGAGTTGTTGACGTTTAGGGAAATAGATGTACTGGTTCAGGTATCTCAACATTGCCTCCAAAACATCGCGTAGCACACGGCTGAACATGGTCTGTGACATCCCACCAGCAGACGCCACAGTGTGTTGAAAGGTACCGGTGGCAAAGAAGTGTAGGGCTGCCATTACCTTCACCTTGGGGGTCAGCGCTGTAGGGTATGTCCGGCCAGGTTGCAAATATGGGGCCAACCGCACCGTCAATTCCTCAATCAGTGGCCTGGTGAAGCGGTACCGTCGGATGCAGTCCCGTTCAACCAGTGTTGCAAGGTCAGGGAATGGCCGATGGACAGCTGGCACCCTGCAATGCATAGGTGAAGAAAGAAAGATTGTCAGTCACCCCACATATGTGGCATAGACCAGACTCAATATCACATGATACATCATTACAAGACACAAGTACATGATGCGTGTGCCATTCCGTAAGGACATGTATGGCACCTACATGGCTAACATCTAACATCACAGTTCAACATGTGTACTCAACAAGTCCCAGGTTGTGCTATGGGATATCATTAGGCTGTGTCACAGTACCCATGTACTGCTGTCACGTTCCAAACACACACCACAGTGACATGTGAGGACAGATGTGCCCCAGGCATCACAGCTCATCGACAGGTAGATTCCCAGGGACCCTGTATTGCCACATGGACACTGGCATGACATGGTGCATCATGAATACACCACAGCTAAACAACCATGACCCCCACAGGTAGTGGTCCCTGTTGCCTCGGCAGGACAGACATGGACGTCTGTGACACACACACACACACAACATCAAAGTCCATGCACAAACAATGTGGATGTAGAGACTGTCTCCCATTGTGCACATGGAATCAGAGACATTGTAAACACAACATGCACACAGACTGTGGAGGGCCATCACAATTGTGGCAATGGGTCACCCTGGGACGTACATACCGTCCCACATGGGACTCAGGGGGTATGTGACATGACATACACATACACAGCCGTGAAATGTGACCATGCCACATGCCCTGAAATAAACAGTTGCACACCACAGTGTTCATGTGCACAACACACCAAGGATTTGGTCCCCACGAACACGTGCACAGCCTGGGAGTGGCTGCCCCCAAGTGCCAGCCAAAAAACAACATGTTGACCCCCATACACGGAACAGGTAATGCAGCCTTACATGCCTTAGGACACAGTGTGGACAGGCTGTGGTGTTGTAGGTGTGCCCCTCACTCCCTGGGAAGTATATGTGGCTGGCATATGTTCACCTGTGACAGGCATGGTGACATATGCCAGTGACTTGTACAGGGACGCGTTGTAGAGCAATGGACCGATCGGTGCGCACGCATTGGCCATTGCATACAATGTGAGCGGGTACGCGTTGTATTCGCAATACGTGTTGTACAGCAATGGACCGATCGGTGCGCACACATTGGCCATTGCATACAATGTGAGCGGGTACGCGTTGTACAGCAATGGACCGATCGGTGCGCACGCATTGGCCATTGCATACAATGTGAGCAGGTACGCGTTGTACAGCAATGGACCGATCGGTGCGCACACATTGGCCATTGCATACAATGTGAGCGGGTACGCGTTGTACAGCAATGGACCGATCGGTGCGCACGCATTGGCCATTGCATACAATGTGAGCGGGTACGCGTTGTATTCGCAATACGCGTTGCACAGCAATGGACCAATCGGTGCGCACACATTGGCCATTGCATACAATGTGAGCGGGTACGCTTTGTACAGCAATGGACTGATCGGTGCGCACGCATTGGCCATTGCATACAATGTGAGCGGGTACGCGTTGTACAGCAATGGACCGATCGGTGCGCACACATTGGCCAATGCATACAATGTGAGCGGGTACCCGTTGTACAGCAATGGACCGATCGGTGCGCACGCATTGGCCATTGCATACAATGTGAGCGGGTACGCGTTGTACAGCAATGGACCGATCGGTGCGCACACATTGGCCATTGCATACAATGTGAGTGGGTACGCGTTGTATTCGCAATACGCGTTGTACAGCAATGGACCGATCGGTGCGCACGCATTGGCCATTGCATACAATGTGAGCGGGTACGCGTTGTACAGCAATGGACCGATCGGTGCGCACGCATTGGCCATTGCATACAATGTGAGCAGGTACGCGTTGTACAGCAATGGACCGATTGGTGCGCACACATTGGCCATTGCATACAATGTGAGCGGGTACGCGTTGTCTTCGCAATGCGCGTTGTACAGCAATGGACCGTTCGGTGCGCACACATTGGCCATTGCATACAATGTGAGCGGGTACGCGTTGTACAGCAATGGACCGATCGGTGTGCACACATTGGCTATGGCCTGGCCTGGCAACGGATGCGTTTTCAAATCTTTAACGAGTCTGATGCTGTGAATTCAGTTGGTCACCCACAACAATGTTGCAAATTCATGGGTGTCATGAAGTTGAACTTTTGAAGGATGCTGTGGGCGTGTGTAAGTGGTGCAATTCCATGGATTGGCCAGATTCAGAAGATGCAAACGACTTGGACCTATCACTTTGGACACATGGGACAGTATCTGCCTCTGCAGCACACATATAAAGCTGGCTGTTCCCCTGAGAGCTCACTTGCCTGCACTACATGCTCCAGGACGACATCTGCCACCACCACTGCTGCTGTATCTGCACCCTCTGGATCCTGCAATGGCACGTACTGTGGAGAGAGCCCCAGCCTTCAGCACTGAGGAGAACCAGGCCCTGCTGGACAGCCTCCTTCCACAGTACAGCAAGCTGTATGGGAAAGCAGGGGAGCAGGTGAGTGTGCTGTCCACTGCCTTACTAAATGTGCATGTTGTCTGACTAGCAAGACTTACAGTCTGCACGCCACTGGCTAGCAGGCTCACTGAGTAGTTGTCACCCCCCATAGTGTGTAGTTACATGTACTGAACAGGTATAGTGCAGTGACAGTGCATTTAAACAAGGTTTTACTTCCCAGGCAATGATACCATGTAGTAACTGCTGGCAAACTGTCCATAGCCATCGTTGCACTGCCTGTGTACATCATGTGCCCCTGTGATTGAGACATGTATATCCAATTGTGTAATGCACGGATATGTTAAATGTGTAGTAATGGCATTTTCACTTTGTCATCCTCACAGGTTGATGCCCACCAGAAGCAGCAGATATGGCTGACCATCGTCCGGGCAGTGAGATCCGTGGGGGTCTACAAGCGCCGGATCCGCAACTGCCAGAAGAGGTGGCAGGACCTTCGGGGCTGGACCCGGAGGATCGCACGGGTCCAGCTGAAGCTGTCGCCTCCTCGCAGGAGGGGCGGACACCGGACCCTGACCCCCACATGCTCAGGATCCTGGCGGTGGTCTTCCCTGATCTGGATGGGCAGCTGAAGGCCAGAGAGTAGCAAGGAGGGGGTGAGTCCATGACTGCATTGTGAACTTTGTCTGCCATGCTATGTGCCCTCCTCTGGCCTAGTTAAACTTCCACAGTACATCAGTCATGTGGTCCAGGACCCATGTCCCTCAATTTTGACCTGCCCACTCCTCATCTGATAACCAGGTGTGGCCCTTACAGTCAGGGAATTGTGTCACTTGGGTACTGTGTCCTTTCATTTTGCTCAGCTCAAGGTGGGGGACAGCATTTGTTCCCCTAACTCTGTGGTGGGCATCATGGGTGGGTCCATTGCTTACACAATGCCTGTGTTCTGACATGTAATCTGCATGTTACTTTGATATGTGGTCCAATTGCTGAGCTGATCCACCACATGTGCCTGGGGTATCTGGCACACACCCATGCTGCGGGTGGGAACAATGTTTGGGCCCCAGGAGTGTGTATATTATGTGTGTCACACATACTTAGCCACCTGCCTACTGTCCAGGGCTCATCCCTCATTCACGTGGGGCAGGACAGTCATGCCTACTCCAGGCCATACTCTGTACTCCCACTCACGTGTATCAGCTGACACGTTGTGCTCAGTGATATGTCCCCTCAGGTGTCTGCCTCTGTGTCAGTGTGCTGTGACTTCGTTGTCAGGGGTGTTTCTCGGTTGGGGCTCAGCATGCCACCGGAGATGTGACATAGGAGACGATACTTGTGTGACACATAGGTGTTTGATCACCTGACCGTGCAGACTGGGGTATGCGAATGTGAAGTTCAGGCAGCTGTTTCCCATTCACAGCAGATTGTGAGATGCTCAGGTTCAGAAGGTTGTGTTACAGGTCTCCCATATGTCCAATTGGTATGACGTGGACAGATAAGGGTTCAGATGATGTGGTGTGTGGGGGATGTACATGTGCACTTGTTCAGCTCCATGACTTGCATTCCCCATGACCTACTATAGTGACACAGTGCAGACTGTTGTTGTCTGGCTGCCCTGCCCATGTGACTGGAGACAGTGATGTATGACTTAGCAGGCATGCCTGTGCATGGCATGAAACTTACTATGAGTGATCCTGCAGGGGAGTGACATGTGCTACATGCACACCATTGTGGCAATGACTATCAGGACATGGGTGCATCATGGTGTCTGTCGCTGGTATGCATCACATGCATTTCAAAATTGACTCTGGGCATCCCTTTATCCGGACACCTGTACTGACTCAGTGGCAAGAGTTGTGATGTGTGCATGTTCACATGCTTCACCGTGTTCTCTGCACTGTCCAACTACTGTGTAGGTGGTGCATGTGTCCACACTGGGGTATTGCCATCTGACAGACACCAGACAGATGGGTGCAAGGCCAGGAGAGATGTGAGTGCCATGGTTGACCATCAGACTGACAATTGGCTTCCCCTACTCTGTTTGGGCACTTTTAGCAATGTTAAACAGCGACCCCTGACCTTGACTGGTAGGTCGCTCCCCCACCACACAGCTCCGTCTGTGTGCCCTGCTGCTGCCCCTGATTGTGCTCGTTTTTTTCCTTCTGTGCTCCCTTGCTGCCCTGATTGTGCTAGTTTTTCCTTTCTGTGCCCCCTTGCTGCCCTGATTGTGCTCGTTTTTTTTCCTTTCTGTGCCCCCTTGCTGCCCTGATTGTGCTCGTTTTTTCCTTTCTGTGCCCCCTTGCTGCCCTGATTGTGCTCGTTTTTTTTCCTTTCTGTGCCCCCTTGCTGCCCTGATTGTGCTCGTTTTTTCCTTTCTGTGCCCCCTTGCTGCCCTGATTGTGCTCGTTTTTTTCCTTTCTGTGCCCCCTTGCTGCCCTGATTGTGCTCGTTTTTTCCTTTCTGTGCCCCCTTGCTGCCCTGATTGTGCTCGGTTTTTTTCCCTTTCTGTGCCCCCTTGCTGCCCTGATTGTGCTCGTTTTTTCCTTTCTGTGCCCCCTTGCTGCCCTGATTGTGCTCGTTTTTTTCCTTTCTGTGCCCCCTTGCTGCCCTGATTGTGCTCGTTTTTTCCTTTCTGTGCCCCCTTGCTGCCCTGATTGTGCTCGTTTTTTTCCTTTCTGTGCCCCTTTGCTGCCCTGATTGTGCTTGTTTTTTCCTTTCTGTGCCCCCTTGCTGCCCTGATTGTGCTCGTTTTTTTTCCTTTCTGTGCCCCCTTGCTGCCCTGATTGTGCTCGTTTTTTTCCTTTCTGTGCCCCCTTGCTGCCCTGATTGTGCTCGTTTTTTTCCTTTCTGTGCCCCCTTGCTGCCCTGATTGTGCTCGTTTTTTTCCTTTCTGTGCCCCCTTGCTGCCCTGATTGTGCTCGTTTTTTCCTTTCTGTGCCCCCTTGCTGCCCTGATTGTGCTAGTTTTTTTTCCTTTCTGTGCCCCCTTGCTGCCCTGATTGTGCTCGCTTTTTTCCTTTCTGTGCCTGTTTCCCGCCGCTGCGCCCCTGCGGCCCCGCCCCCTCACTGCCCATTCGCTGCCCCATTCCCTGCTCCTCCCTCCCACCTCCCCATTTATGGCGCCTAAGGCAAGCCCGTCTGCGCCCGTCCGCGCCGTGACCGCGCCCAGCGCCAGACCCCCTGGTCCGGGCATCCCCCGCGCCCGCCACATCAACAGACGCCGATACGACGCCAGCACCCTCCACGCACTCAACCCCGGAAAAGATCACGCCTGCTACCTGGCCACCCCGAAGCGCACCCACGGGCCCTTCACCTGCCGGAACTGCAGCTTCGCCAGCACCCGCCCTGCCAAACCACCACCCAGGAAAGAACCCAACTACCTCAGATGCATCCTCCTCAACACCCGCTCCGCCCGCAAACACGCCATCGAACTCTGGGACCTTCTCGACTCAACCTCCCCAGACGTCGCATTCCTGACGGAGACCTGGCTGAATCCCGCTTCAGCCCCCGACATCGCCATTGCCATCCCGGACGGCTACAAGATCACCCGCAGGGACCGCACCAATGGAGTCGGAGGAGGCATCGCCATCGTCCACAGGAACACCCTCAGAGTCTCAACCAACACCGACGACACCCTCAGCACCGCCGAACACATGCACTTCCAGATCCACACCGATCCCAACACCACCCTCAGAGGAACCCTCATCTACAGACCCCCGGACCCCGACCACAGTTCAGCGATTCTATCGCTGACTTCGTCAGCACACACGCCATCGCCTCCACGGACTACATCCTCCTCGGGGACCTGAACTTCCACCTCGAGAACAACAAGGACACCAACTCCACCACCCTGATCGACAACCTCGCCACCCTCGGACTCAGACAGCTCGTGACTACACCCACCCACGCCGCCGGCCACACGCTAGACTCCATCTTTTCCGCAAGCCCACACGTCTCCTTCAACCACACCTCCGAACCCCACTGGACTGACCACCACTGCATCCACTTCACCTACAGGAAGCCCACCACGCACCACCGCACCGAACAAATGCCTCGCCGCTGCTGGAGCAGAGTCACCGAAGACCAGCTAACCACAACCCTCGCCCTGAGCCCACCCACCGAACCCTCCGACCCCGACACCGCCGCCCGCAACCTCAGACAGTGGATCGACGACTGCGCCAACACCCTCGCCCCGCTCAAGAATCCGCCCAACAGCCACACCAGCAAGAAAGCCACCTGGTTCACCGAAGACCTCCAGGCCTCCAAACGAACATGCCGAAAACTGGAGAAGATCTGGCTCCACGAACGGACAGCGGACAGCTACGCCGCCCACAAGAGCGCCACCCGCAGTCACCATCACCTCATCAGATCCGCCAAAAGGGCCTCACTCAAAGACCGCCTAGACAACAACGCACACAACAGCAAAGAGCTCTTCAACATCGTGAAGGAACTCTCCAACCCCAGCTCCAACACCAACGACATCCCGCCGTCGCGAGACCTGTGCGACTCACTGGCCACCTTCTTCCACCGCAAAATCGCCGACATCCACGACAGCTTCAACACCACGACCGCCCCGGCAACCACCGAGACCACTGCCCCCACAACCACCAACCGCCTGCTCTCCTGGACCAACATCAACGACGAGGACACCAGCAAGATCATGAACACCATCCACTCCGGCTCACCGCTAGACCCGTGCCCTCACCACGTCTTCAACAAAGCCAGTACAGCCATCGCGCCCCATCTCCGGAAAATAATCAACATCTCCTTCGAGACAGCAACCTTCCCGGAAAGCTGGAAGCACGCCGAGATCACTGCCTTACTCAAGAAACCCAAGGCAGACCCCAAGGACCTCAAGAACTTCCGACCCATCTCTCTGCTCCCGTTCCCCGCGAAGGTCACCGAGAAAATCGTCAACAAACAACTGACCCGCTACCTCGAGGAGAACAACATCCTGGACCCTTCCCAGTCCGGCTTCCGCAGCAACCACAGCACCGAAACCGCCCTCATCGCCGCCACCGATGACATCAGGACCCTGCTAGACAACGGAGAAACAGCAGCCCTCATCCTCCTGGACCTATCAGCCGCCTTCGACACGGTCTGCCACCACACACTACGAACACGCCTTCACGACGCTGGGATCCAAGAGAAGGCCCTGGACTGGACCACATCCTTCCTCTCCGGCAGAACACAAAGCGTCCGCCTCGCCCCCTTCCGATCCAAAGCCACCAAGATCACCTGCGGCGTACCCCAAGGCTCCTCCCTCAGCCCAACGCTGTTCAACATCTACATGGCACCCCTCGCCCACGTCGCCCGACAGCACAACCTCAACATCATCTCCTACGCCGACGACACCCAGCTGATCCTCTCCCTCACCAAAGACCCTCACACCGCCAAAGCCCACCTCCACGAAGGAATGAAGGCCATCGCCGAATGGATGAGTACCAGCCGCCTGAAGCTGAACTCGGACAAGACGGAGGTCCTCATCCTTGGTTCCAACCCTTCAGCATGGGACGACTCCTGGTGGCCAACATCACTGGGAACAGCCCCGACACCCACCGACCACGCACGCAACCTAGGGGTCATCCTCGACCCCACCCTCTCCATGACTAAGCAGGTCAACGCCGTTTCCTCATCCTGCTTCAACACCCTCCGAATGCTCCGCAGGATCTTCAAGTGGATCCCCACCGAAACAAGAAAAACAGTCACCCAGGCCCTCGTCACCAGCAGGCTGGACTACGGAAACGCCCTCTACGCAGGAACGACGGCTAAGCTCCTGAGACGGCTGCAACGCATCCAGAACGCCTCTGCACGTCTTATCCTCGACATCCCCCAATGGAGCCACATCACACCCCACCTGAGAGACCTGCACTGGCTCCCTGTCAACAAGAGGATAACCTTCAAGCTCCTCACCCACGCACACAAAGCACTCCACAACTCCGGACCAGCCTACCTCAACAGACAACTCAGCTTCTACACCCCCACCCGCCAGCTCCGCTCCACCAGCCTCGCCCTCGCCACAGTCCCCCGCATCCGGAAAATGACCGCCGGCGGCAGATCCTTCTCCCACCTCGCCGCCAAGACCTGGAACACCCTCCCCACCAACCTTCGGCAGACCCAAGACCTACTGGCCTTCAGAAGACTCCTCAAGACCTGGCTCTTCGATCAGTAGCAGCACCACCCCCCTCTTCCCCCAGCGCCTTGAGACCCTCGCGGGTATGTAGTGCGCTTTATAAGTGACATGATTGATTGATTGATTGATTGATTGATTGATGCCAGGGCTTGCTCTGTAATGTGCTGTACTTACTGTGGTGTGTGCGTTCGGTGCAGGTGACTGATGTCTGTCTGTTTCCCTATTGTTTGCAGATACATCCATGGCCACAGGAGGGGACAGCTCCACGGACCAGGAGGAGCTGCAGAGCCAGACTGGGTCAGCAGCGGAGGAGTGGTCGGAGGGACCCAGTGGCACGGAGGGCGAGGGGAGCCACACCGAGGAGTCCTCAGCACCATCCACCTCAGCTGAGGACCACAGCAGCTCGGAGGATGACTCCCTTGTGGAGGCGGGTGTCAGAAGCCACCACACCACAGCTAGTGTTGCTGTCCCCGCCACCACCACCACCACCACCGCCCTCCCATAGGCTCCCATTCCCGAAGTCCGTGGAGGCTCCCATGTTCGGGAGCGTGTCTCCTTCGTGCCAGGCACCGCACCCCCTGCCCCTGTGTCCCCTGCTGCCCTGAGTGAGGAGTCTGTGTACCTCCTTCGCCAGCTCCATGTAGGGCAGACAGCGAAGCTGAGTGTCCTCCATGCACACACCACTCTGTTGACTCAGCTGGTGTCGTTCATGGAGGGCATCTCATTGGGCATGTCTCCCCTACAGAGGGGCAATAGGTCCATGGACTCCTCCCTGACGGCAGCAGTGTCCCTCCTCCAACAGTCCCACAGCCCTCCTACCTCTGCCCCATCCACACTCCCCAGCACCTTACCTGTCCCAAACACACACACACCGGCACAGGCACACACCAGCACAGACACAGGCAGCACACAGACACACACGCCAAAATCCACACGCACACGCACGCACAGTCAGGGGACTGAAACCACACTCACAGGGGATGGGGCCCAGGCACACACACACGCATCCATGAGCACTGCGCAGTCCTCAGTTACCTCTCCCTCCAAGGCCCCTTCCCTTGCCTCACCTGCAACCCCAAAGACACAGCGGGTCTTCCTCAGTGACCTCAGCCTCTTCCCCTCCGATCCAGCTGATACAGCATTCAGGGGGAAGAGGAAGCCCACCCACATGGAGGGGAGTGCCCCTCGCCCCCGGACACCCTCCCCCAGGCGCAGACCGACTGACGCCCCCATCCGCAAGTCCCCCAGGACCCGGAAGAGCAAGACCCCGCCTCCGCCCTGCAGCTCAAGCTCCAAGTCTTCTTCCTCCATCCCTCAGGCCCCCACTCCACAGGTGCCCCCACCACACCCTGCCCCAGGTTCCCCCACCCACAGATACACCATCCCCAAAAAGATCCGGCCTTCTCCCCCTGCCACTTGCTCTTCCGGCACCACACCCCCCGCTGCGCATGTGTGTGCCACTGGTGTGGAGACGGTGTCCTCCCCCTCTGTCCTGCTCACCTTACCTGAACCCCATTCTCCTCCCCTGGAGGTAGGCACTGCAGTGGAGTCCACTACCACCCCGTCTGACTTGGGCACTGCAGTGGGGAACCTGTCCACTCCATCTGCATGGCCCACTGCAGTCATGCCGGCACCCACACCATCTGAGTCATGCCCCCCAGTTGTGCCGGCACACACCATGTCAGACACCTCCACTGCAGTTGTCAGTGGCTCTCCAGCACCCACCACCCCTTCCCTGCCTCCTTCTGGTGAGCCCTGATCCTGTCCCTGCGGTGCCTGGCCTGCCCCCCGTATGCCCCTCCGAGGGGATTGTCCCTGGTGTGTAGCAGTGCAGGCATGCGTAGGGTGACATCTGCCACTGTCACCCTGTTTTGACTTTCAGAATGGACTGGCCATTGGCCTTTGTTTCTTTTTTTCTGGACTTTAACTTTTGAACCCACATATGCTGAATAAAGCTACTTTCTGTTCTCTAGTGGTTTTGCTTCTGATGTACATGATGTTGATGATGCTAACCGTGCCCTTGCTGCAGTGATGGTGATATTTGGTCTCATGAAAATGAAGTGTTACTGTGCAGGAACCCATGTGGTCCACGGGTAATGTGTCCTATCCTGTAGTGTATCCATGTCATCCTTAGCAGCATATGAGGGTGTCATGTTTTCAATATTTGGCAATGGGATTTCCTACTTACATTTGCAATATCACATCTGTGGCTTACACCCCTGCACATCTGTTGTGCTTGCCATTGTTCAATTAGTCTACTTCCCTGACCGTGTGGCCATCTCCACTGGACATGCAAGTTTGGGCATCAATGGGGAAGGACTCATCTGTGTTGTCAGTGCAACTTGCTATACATGTGTGTTGGATCTGTGCTGATGATTTCGTTGACACTCCCATGACCAGGCTGATATGACGGGAGCCTTCATTTCGTGCTAATTGTTGACTGTGTGACCAAGTGTTCTGCTGACATGATGGAGCCCTACTGAGGCGACATATGGCACAGCTTTCCTCACACAGGAGTGGAGTCCCCTCATGGCAGTGAGTAATCCTGTGACATTGCCTGAGCCCAAGGTGTGTGTTGTGTGAGCATGTCTGTGTGTGTTCACTTCCATTTTGCTGTGCATGCTGGGATCCCTAGTGATGTTCCTGTTTGTGATGCTTGCTGAGTTGACCTATGTTCCCCCAAAGTCTTCTCCCTGGGTTCTCTGTGATGTGGGTGCATGGCACATTACTGGTCATCAGGGTGTCACCCATAGGTGTGTTTGCTGTCAGGGCTGAGTTTGTGGGCAAACGCAGATGGGACACAGTCAGGATTCCCCTTGGCACTTGTTGTTTACACCTGTCATGTAATTTCCAGTTTGTGTTAGCTTTCAGTGATTGTGACACGTTGTGTGTGTGACTGCTGGCACTCCTCAGGGTCAGGGCTGCAATGTTGGTAGTTGTCTATGTGTGTTCTTTGTGGGTGACCTTGGCTTCTTCATTGGTGTGGGACTGTGGCTGGGATCCCATTGGTTGGTGTGGTATTGCCGTCATGTCCATGTACAGCGTAGTGTGCAGTGTGTCAGACATTCAGGAGTCTTGTTGAGTGGCCATGTGTGATGTGTTTCTGCACCTTAGTTACCACCCCCCATGGGATTGTCATGGGTGCATGTGCAATGTCACCAGTGCATGTGATCTTCACTGCTGCACATTGTTGGAGGTCGAGGTGTGTGGTGTTGAGTGTGTGCAGATGAGAGTTGTTGCCCAGCTAGACCCCTGCCTCCATGTTGGCCTTGGCTTACTGGCCGTGCTGATTGATTTGTGCTTGTGTAGGTGTGATGGTAGTTTGTTGATCAGGACACATGACTGTGGTTCACAGTGTGAACGACATCTAGCTTTGTCATCACAGTGGGATTGTCATGCAGCCCAGGGTCAACACATTGTGGGGACCCTGGGGGTAGTGCTGTGGTGTGTCTGTGTCTTGCTGTGTCAGTTGCTGTTCCTACATGCTTGTGTGACATGTGTGATTTGTGCTCCCTCTCATCTAACAATGCCTGATTGCCCACATAGGGGATTTGGATCCATGAGTTACTTTTGTGTGGCACTGTATGCGCATCTGTGTAATTGGTATTCAGGCCTCATCATGTGTTGTGTGGTTGCCTGGGGACACTGGCACCCCCTCACCTGTTGTGTTTGATGTGCAGTGTGGGGCTGCCTGTTTGTGTTTGTGCATCTGCACCACTGCATTGGCATATCTTTAGTGTGCCATTGGCTGTATGTTGTTTGGTGGGTTTCACCTGCTGTCCCTGGGACTCCTAGGTCATCAGTCAGCACAATGATCATTGTTTGTGTGTCCCATTGCTGCCATGGTATGGTATTTGTTCACCTCACATCTACAGTCTCCACAGGATATCTACATTTGTGTGCCCATTGGTGCAAATATGTGGGTCTGCATTATGATGGTCACTTCTGTCATTGTGTCATTGATGAATGTTGACAGTGTCAGCCCCCATGGGTGATGTTTGTCTGCACATGGCCAAAGGTACGTCTTATTTGCACTGCACTGTTTGCCTCCAACCAATCTATGTTGCTATGGGACACAAGCACTACTTTGCCACTGATGTGTTTGTTGTTCTGTGACCAGGAATCATCCATGCAGTTTGGCAGTTGCAGCTTTTTCAATGTCAACACTTACCTTTTGGTCACTGTGATGATGGGGGCTTAGACCCCATTGCCACAATGTTCAAGATGTGCTTCAGCTATGGACCCCACACTTACCTTTTGGTCACTGTGATGATGGGGGTTGGACCCCATTGCCACAATGTTCAAAATGTGCTTCAGCTATGGACCCCACACTTACATTTTGGTCACTGTGATGATGGGGGCTTAGACCCCATTGCCACAATGTTCAAGATGTGCTTCAACTATGGACCCCACACTTACCTTTTGGTCACTGTGATGATGGGGGCTTAGACCCCATTGCCACAATGTTCAAGATGTGCTTCAGCTATGGACCCCACACTTACCTTTTGGTCACTGTGATGATGGGGGCTTAGACCCCATTGCCACAATGTTCAAAATGTGCTTCAGCTATGGACCCCACACTTACCTTTTGGTCACTGTGATGATGGGGGTTGGACCCCATTGCCACAGTGGTCATGGTCTGCTTGCATTGTGGAGGCCACACACATTTATGTGTGACACACGTGATAGGGGGTCACATTGTGTGTTCAAAGTCATGTTCAGTGTTGTAGGCATTTGACACAGTCTACACACGCTTGTCATGGTGTTGGGGGGATGTCTTTTTCTTGCATTCCCTAGGTTGTAGTGTGCTGGTTGTGTCATGCATTGTCCATCCTATGAGTGGGGGTGGTGTTGGTGGTAGGCATCCAGCCCCCATGGGTAGGGGTGGTGGTAGTGGTAGGCATCCAGCCCCCCATGGGTAGGGGTGGTAGTAGTGGTAGGCATCTAGCACCCCCTGGGTAGGGGTGGTAGTCGTGACAGGCATCTAGCACCCCATGGGTAGGGGTGGTAGTAGTGGTAGGCATCCAGCCCCCCATGGGTAGGGGTGGTGGTAGTGGTAGGCATCCAGCCCCCATGGGTAGGGGTGGTAGTAGAGGGAGGCATCTAGCACCCCCTGGGTAGGGGTGGTAGTAGTGGTAGGCATCTAGCACCCCCTGGGTAGGGGTGGTAGTAGTGGTAGGCATCCAGCCCCCCATGGGTAGGGGTGGTGGTAGTGGTAGGCATCCAGCCCCCCATGGGTAGGGGTGGTAGTAGTGGTAGGCATCCAGCCCCCATGGGAAGGGGTGGTGGTAGTGGTAGGCATCCAGCCCCCCATGGGTAGGGGTGGTAGTAGTGGTAGGCATCTAGCACCCCCTGGGTAAGGGTGGTAGTAGTGGTAGGCATCTAGCACCCCCTGGGTAGGGGTGGTAGTAGTGGTAGGCATCTAGCACCCCCTGGGTAAGGGTGGTAGTAGTGGTAGGCATCCAGCCCCCATGGGTAGGGGTGGTGGTAGTGGTAGGCATCCAGCCCCCATGGATAGGGGTGGTAGTAGTGGTAGGCATCTAGCACCCCCTGGGTAGGGGTGGTAGTAGTGGTAGGCATCTAGCACCCCCTGGGTAGGGGTGGTAGTAGTGGTAGACATCCAGCCCCCATGGGTAGGGGTGGTGGTAGTGGTAGGCATCCAGCCCCCATGGGTAGGGGTGGTAGTAGTGGTAGGCATCTAGCACCCCTGGGTAGGGGTGGTAGTAGTGGTAGGCATCTAGCACCCCCTGGGTAGGGGTGGTAGTAGTGGTAGGCATCTAGCACCCCTGGGTAGGGGTGGTAGTAGTGGTAGGCATCCAGCCCCCCATGGGTAGGGGTGGTGGTAGTGGTAGGCATCCAGCCCCCCATGGGTAGGGGTGGTAGTAGTGGTAGGCATCTAGCACCCCCTGGGTAGGGGTGGTAGTAGTGGAAGGCATCTAGCACCCCCTGGGTAGGAGTGGTAGTAGTGGTAGGCATCTAGCACCCCCTGGGTAGGGGTGGTAGTAGTGGTAGGCATCCAGCCCCCCATGGGTAGGGGTGGTGGTCTTGGTAGGCATCCAGCCCCCCATGGGTAGGGGTGGTAGTAGTGGTAGCATCCAGCCCCCCATGGGTAGGGGTGGTGGTAGTGGTAGGCATCTAGCCCCCCATGGGTAGGGGTGGTAGTAGTGGTAGGCATCTAGCACCCCCTGGGTAGGGGTGGTAGTAGTGGTAGGCATCCAGCCCCCATGGGTAGGGGTGGTGGTAGTGGTAGGCATCCAGCCCCCATGGGTAGGGGTGGTAGTAGTGGTAGGCATCCAGCCCCCCATGGGTAGGGGTGGTAGTAGTGTTAGGCATCTAGCACCCCCTGGGTAGGGGTGGTAGTAGTGGTAGGCATCTAGCAGCCCCTGGGTAGGGGTGGTAGTAGTGGTAGGCATCCAGCCCCCCATGGGTAGGGGTGGTGGTAGTGGTAGGCATCCAGCCCCCCATGGGTAGGGGTGGTAGTAGTGGTAGGCATCTAGCACCCCCTGGGTAGGTGTGGTAGTAGTGGTAGGCATCTAGCACCCCCTGGGTAGGGGTGGTAGTAGTGGTAGGCATCCAGCCCCCCATGGGTAGGGGTCGTGGTAGTGGTAGGCATCCAGCCCCCCATGGGTAGGGGTGGTAGTAGTGGTAGGCATCTAGCACCCCCTGGGTAGGGGTGGTAGTAGTAGTAGGCATCTAGCACTCCCTGGGTAGGGGTGGTAGTAGTGACAGGCATCTAGCACCCCATGGGTAGGGGTGGTAGTAGTGGTAGGCATCCAGCCCCCCATGGGTAGGGGTGGTGTTCGTGGTTGTCATCCAGGCCCCTATGTGTGTATGTGGCATTGGTGATAGCCATCCCGCCCCTATGGTGCTGCTGTTGCTGGTGTAAGTAATTTCTGCATCCCTATGTGTTTGTGTTATATGTCGGGTACGTGTGGTTTGTTTGTGTGTCGGGTGTCTGACTTACCTTCTGCGCCGTACGCGTCCGTACCAGTTCCGGTAATAGATGTAGAGTATTGGTAGGATCGGCGCGATGGGATTCATGGTTGGTTCGTCTCATTCGTCTTTCTCTTTGCTTCGCCTCGTCCTCGTCGCTGGCTTGTTCGTCTCGTAGCCGTGGATCGTCTTGTGGCGCGAATCGGAGCTTATGTGCGCCTTTCCCGGATGCTTTGACGTGCCGTGCGTAGCGACGGGTTCGGCACGTACGGAAGGCGCATCGTACTTGTCCGGCCGGACGGGGCTGCGTTTGGGCCTCCGTGCGACTCGATTCTGCGTTTCCGGATCCGCATCAGTCGGAGAACAGGAGCTGTATTGGGTGAGTGCGACTGGGTCGGGATTTGGGCAGTTATGCGCATCGTACTTGCTCGTTCGGACGTATGTGCGAATCGGTCGGGAAACACGCATTCGCCTGGTTATTTTCCCAGGCGAATGGTGTTAGGTGCGCCTCCGACCGGGATCGGAATCGACCCCCTAGTGTTTATAATTATATTTGTAAGAAATTGGGTTATCAGTTGTGAAGGATGTAAGTCCTTCACAAGTAATAGGTTCACAATCCCAATTCACTGACATGCAACAACACACAATAAATTGTAGTCTAGTCAGTGCTTTTACTTTAAAAAAAGAAAATTACTTTTGTTACACACACACACTACTAAATGCTTTGTAATAAATTACAAATATAAGCATCAGTTAGATGGAAATACCTTTGGTAACACCCTTATATTACTTTACACGCCTAGTAGGTTTTTTAACCCCATAACCACAACAACCCTCCACCAATGCCAAATGGAGGATCACAATATAAGGGTGTGTCATTTTAAACAAGTAAGGCCTACTCACTTTGTCAGGGAGTCCCCTTTTTAATAAAATCAACCTCATGTTGTGTTTCAATATAACACCATCATTTAAATCAATGAAAATAGTATTACCAATATTCAGCTCTAATTTAATGATTATAATCTATGTTACTAAAAATAATTTGAATTCAAACAAAATGTGTACCTGAGTCTTTCTTCACAAAATACAGGCAACTAAATGCAGCCATAGTACCAATGACAAGGGATCTCCACACTCCAGCTCCAGATCCAGAATTCTTGAAAACAAGGTAAGACTCTCCTATGTTATTCCTTGCAAGGCCCCAACATGCTTAGAGTTCATTTCTTAAATGCACTTGTATAATGCACTGAAAAAACCATGGATTTTCTAGTAAGCATTACAGACCTGCATTATGAATACCCACTCAAAATATATCCCAAGTCAGCACCTGTCTTTGCAGAGTCCCTTCTGTGGCAGGCTATCTGTCCTCAGATACCTGGATGCGCATGGTGGTAGTCTCACATATGTATCCTCCACATGCGCGAACACGTGTGCTCGCATATTCCAGTGTAACCAGCCTAGTGACTCTTACGCTAGCAGTACTGCAACCTTATCTTAAAATGCGGACACTGGCTGCTGACATGCTCAGTTTAATTACTGTGAGTTTTTAATGAGGGAGATTCAGATAGTGTGAATCATTCACATTAAAAATCCAAAACCCAGGTTGTCAATTTCAAAAAATCATGGTGGACTAAAAGAGCAGAAGCCATTTCTTACACAAATTAATTTGATTAGTGATTTGTATAATTTATTATTAAAAAAATACATTTTTACATATTAGATTTACCATTTCATGCAACCAGGTCAGTGCTGCATGGATTATACATGGTCTGTATAACCATTACATAACAATTATAAAGTTCATAAGTATATCTTTATAAAACAATGGGGATGTCCTATGTAGTGCCACTAGTGGTCTAATTGTAGATTTTCTTAGTGATGCCATAATAACACATGTGTAAAGTTGTGAGCAGCGCTGTGGGTGGACTAGATTTATATTGAACCATCATTTTGTACTTGTGGGACTTTTTGGTAGTATGCCTAAACCTTAACAGGAACATAATGTAATTTAAATATAATAAATAATACATTATGGTATGTTAGGTTTCTCAGTTAATACCCGTACATATATTTATAAAACATTCTAAACAAGTACAGAAATGTACATTAAACACTCGTGGATATATTTCCTTCATTCTAAAATGCTGACAGTGATAACGCCGATTCTTATCTAATTATCTATAAGAACCTTCTGGCCGCCAAGATCTTTTTACCTGTTGAATAGTGTAAAGGAGAGAATCTCATCAGGTTAGATATCAGCATTCAGTTTGTCTGAAAGGACCACTGACTCCGAATTCAAGTTTGAGAATTTATTATCGCCAAAAATAACTGAACGTGCAAGCACCTCAACACGAGGTTAAAGAAATAGATGGGTACTAATACAAATAATAATCTACGCAGAAATCTCATCCGACTCAGGATAAGGAGAATAGAAAGTTCTAGCAGGATCAACCAGACTATGATTGCTCCTATTTCTAAGTTACTCTTCATTGGCCTAAGCAAGCTTAAAATCAATTGCTGTCCCTACACTAATGCTAAGTGACATCCCTACATAACAATTTCCCAGGCAAGAAGGAATAAAAGGTGTCAGCTGTGAAGACTTCCTAAGAAGTGCAATCACCATATACCTAAGCTCAGCTCTGTCCTTCTCTCAGGTCTCCCCTACCGCTTCTCTGGCCTCCTCCCTCAGGGCACTAACCCTAATACAAAACCATACTTCAAAGGTACACGCCTTGTTTTACGCCCTCTTGGCCAGGTCTTCTTTCTTGTACTTTTCCATTGAAACGGTGACTTCATCCTGGACGGTTGCGTTGACCTTGAGTCCCAGGCACCTTCTCCGCCGAAAGTATCATCCCTACATTCCTTTTCACTCCCCGTACCATGCCTCCCCTCTCTCTAGCTTTCGAAAACAAAGAGTTAGTCTTACTAACGAGACATGTGTCCTTGCACCTGCAACAAAAGATACTTTCAACAGAAACCTTCTACTGTGCAAATTAAATCTACCGTTTGTGCCCAGAGAGCCTTACCAAGAGAATCTTTTTACTGCCTACAAAAATAAGCTAACATAAGAATTAACCAGGCCTTCCCTAAGCATATATGTAGTCAGGCCTTTACATATAACTTTTAAACACACATCTTATGTTTCCCTATAAGCATTTTCATTACACTTCATATGCAAACAATGAATTACGTGTGCAACTTTTATATGGTGCACTTTTAAACTACTGCAATTACATTACATCCACGAACTAATTTCTCTATGCATTATGTTCACACAATTTAATAAGCATTACATTACATCAATATCCTAACACCATTATGCTACTGGGTTCACTTTGTCTCAGCGAACTAGTCATTCTTTACTAAACATACATGAGTATACAATGAATATAAACGAATATATGTCTGAATACATGTGGGTGCGGCCTATCAGTGATTATGATGCACCCCTACAATTCACAAGAACATTTCGCTCTATCAGTTCCCCCCTTTGATGACTCCTGTCATCACATCTCATTCTACTCCCTCGGAGAAGGAACCGACCTAAACAGAACTTGTTCCCATCTTCCCTGATCTGAAGTTCTCCATGCTCTTGAGCCTTTTATACTGATTGTCCTGCAATCTTGCCAATCTCATGTCATTTTCCCTCAAAGCTCGCTTGACTCTGCCTGCTCGATACCACTTGTAGGCCTTGATCATAATCCACAAGCCAGCCACACAAACCACCAAAATAAGGAGTGGTCTCAGGAAGTACCCAAGGAATCCCTTTCCTAGGTTCGCAAACCAACCTCCCACTTGACCAAAACCCTTTCCGACCTTTTCCCAGGCCCCTTCTTCGGTCAAATCCGCTATCTTTGTGTGGATCATAGTGATGTTACTTATATATTTCTCCAGATCCTTGCTACGGTCTGGTATATAAGTGCAGCACTCCTGAACCTTCAGCATTTTACAGACTCCGCCCTCTTTTGCCAATAGGACATCCAAAGCAAGGCGATTCTGCAAAACCATACCCCTTATCGACAACATCTCTCCTTCCACCAACACCAACGACTTTGCTGTGTTCATCGAAAATTCATCCACCACAGTCGCTAACCTCCGGATCTTCACATCATTCAAGACTACTCCTAGACTAGGTATCATGGCTCCAAAGATATCCCCCACAACGATTCCTGCACTTGCAGCTCTTTTCGTTCTTGAATGCTCTCCACCCTCCTGAAGATTTAAGTCTTCTGTATGGTAAATCTTTGGAAATATTATTGACAAATAACATGTTCCATACCAATTTGCAGGCAACCTCACATAAGCATTCTTCCCACATACGTAATACACCGTAGGTATCACTTGTACAGGACCTTGGAGAAAATCTTTTGCCACATCTGCCATGGTGAAAACGTGATCACAAGTACTCTGTCCCACTGGAACCTTTTCGTAGTAAGTCTGATAACGCCTTATACACAACTTACCCCTCTGCTCCTTATCTAACGCTATAGGACCATAGCTTCCCCTGGTCTTATGCAACCGTTCTTCCTCCGTCCAATCTGTCCTGTGATGCCCTAAATCTCGGGATTCAGTCAGCTTTCTATACCTATCTTCAACTTGATCTACAAACTTTCTCTCTACATCCGACATCAAGCAAGTCAGATTGTGTCTGTGTGCGAATGCTGTATCCAATTCCAAACTCGGTATGAAGTACTTCCTCAGTCTGTCCTCGGTCTTATAATAGTCATACTTATTCAAATGCTTGTAAGCTGGGACTTCAGGAAGTACTGCGTCGAAATTGGAAAAGAAATACTCGAACTGATCTCTCTCATAAAACAAACTAAGCAAAAGACTACATGAAATACCATAAGTCAGTGGAAGATGATGATACCTAATACCCTCATCCACTGAAGTAGGCAACTGCATACACACATAACAATCTTTCGCATCCATCACGTCAACATACTCATACAACAACTTAGCATATGCATTAAGCTTAAAATCACCTTTCGACAAATCTACATGTAGTCTACGGCTTTCTTCTAATATCATAGCTCTATCAGCTGCCCTGTCTACCCCCTTCTGGCTAGGTGTGATAGGTGTCGGTGTCCCTGTCACTACCTCTACTTCTGGCTCATGCGAACCAGTATATGAGACTACAACTACTATGATTATAGAAATTATTACACTACTTATAAGAATGCCTACAATCCACTTTGATCTACGATTGGGATCTCCCGGCTCCATGATTTCGAAAGTTCTCAAAAGTCTTGGTTATCGCAAAGAACTCTGAAAAGGTCTCTGTCCTTTATTTGTGACTTGCTCAACCAGCTCAAGCAACCATGAAATCTCCGGGCTTTCCCTTTCCGACCACAACTTATTTACACAGTCCAGAAAAAGACTTCCCTAGTTTTCGTTCCTCTTCTTGTAGAAAGTCCCTAAGTTTATTCTTCTTCCACTCGGACCTAGGTTATCTTCTTCTTTTAGACTTTTATTTACAGTTCTTTACTGATCCATAATGAGATCCTCATTGAGCACGACCAGAACGTGATACAAAAGTTCAAGACGCAAAACCAGCACTTCGTGTGAAAACGGCTCAGCTCCGAAAGGCGGGAATTCGACCCGATGCAAAAGCAAGTTTCGGACTTCACTCAGAAGTGGGGATTCGGAATCGTGAGTGTCAGTGTTCCGTCTATCTCGAACCCTGGCATCCGCAGCACTACCTTCACCACCAGTTTCGGGCTCCGACTGAACACTTCCACTGACCTCAGTCTCCCTGTATTCACCACCCCTGCATCAAACACAGTGTAAGTCCACTCAGGGGTAGAGTATCTGCGACAAGGCACTCTTGTTCTCTGGGACCTTCGCCGACTGTCTTGTGCTTGGTCTTCGTCGCTTGCTTCGGTTTCAGATACTTCGGACACTGGAGCAAGATCTCTTTCAGGTGCCAACCTCAGGTTCAGTCGCCTCTGTCTCTCAGGCCAACTTTCAGCACTTCTGTTCGTTCGTCTGCCTTCCCCTTCTATACCCAGTGCACTACTTCCTCTTTCTGCTGCATTTGACTCTTCTCCGCCCACTGCACCTTCTCTTTCTTCGGTGCCTGAATCAGGGTTCGAACTGTGGAAACCCCCTTCAGCTTGCTCTAGTGCACCACCAGCTGTGTCAGCGACCCTTACAGCTTGACTTGTCCTCTCATGTGGCCCTACCACGTCAGCTGGGTTTTCATTTACGAGAGGAGCTGTTTCTTCCAAGGGTGCTGGAACTCTGCGGGTATGGGAAGCATGCACCCAATTCGGTAATCCTCCACACTTTACTGCTGTGTTCGTGATAAGTATCACCTGGTACGGGCCACGCCAACGAGCATCCAAACAACTCTTCCTCACGTGCTTCCGGACGAGCACCCAGTCACCGGGACACAAGTCGTGGCACAGATCACTCGAGGCTGGAACCACAGCTGCTTGCACCTGCTGGGATACAGAACGGACCACATCAGAGAGTCCTTTACAGTAATCGAGAATCAAATCATCAGTGATGCTTATCAAGGCTGTAGCTGGTACTGCTGGCAGTCTCATTGCCCTTCCCATTAGGATTTCGTGGGGAGACAACCCGGTCTTTCTGTCTGGGACACTTCGCATGCTCATGAGCACCAGTGGCAAGGCGTCGGGCCATTGCAGGGATGTCGAAGAACACATTTTTGCCATCCGGGCCTTCAAAGTTCCATTAACTTGTTCCACCATCCCAGAAGCCTCTGGTCTGTAACTACAATGGAGTCTCTGGTCTATGTTCAATGCCGCACAAAGCAACTTCATGATTTCGCTATGGAAGTGCCCACCTCTATCTGCTTCCAAAGAGGTCGGGATCCCGAATCTAGGGATGAGCTCCCTCAACAGTAATTTAGCCACTGTCAGAGTGTCACACCTTCGTGTGGGGTATGCCTCCACCCACCGAGAGAATATACATACTATCACTAGAATGTACCTCAAGCCATTGCACCTAGGCATCTCCACGAAATCCAGCTGTAGTCTATTGAAGGGCCCTCCTGACCTTCCAATATGACTCAGTGTAACTACAGTTTTCTTTCCAGCATTCATCTGTTGACATGTAACACACCTCTGACATACCGTCTCAGCCATTGCTCGGAACCGTGGGTTATACCACGTCTGTCTGAACACTCTCATCATTGCGTCTCTACCCAGGTGTGCCTGTCCATGTATCAATCTAGCCATCGGACTCAACAATTCTTCCGGCAACACAGCTCTCCCATCGTTGGATACCCACACATCCACTTCTCCTCTCTCGCACCCAGCTTTGATCCAGCCCTCTCTTTCCTTGGTTGAGACTTCAGCTTGCAATCTCTTAAGCTCTTCCCAAGTGTCTGCCATGGTCAACATCATGCTGAGATCGGTTCCCTCTTGGCTCTCTTCTATCTCTCTTCCTGTAAATATGCATCCTTGTTCTGCACAGAAGCGGGCTACCTCATCTGCGTAGTTATTACCCAAGGATACAAAGTCCTCCCCCTTCCCATGGGCTGAACACTTTACAACAGCGATTTCTTTCGGATGCTGTAATGCTTCTAACAATTGTCTTACATATTCTCCATTACGAATGGGTGAGCCAGACGATGTCAAAAATCCCCTCTGGGGCCATAACTGCCCGAAGTCATGCACCACGCCAAAGCCGTATTGGCTGTCTGTGTAAATCGTGATTCGAATTCGATCAGCGGCCAGACAGGCACGGGTCAAGGCAATGATCTCAGCTACCTGCGCGGAGCGTACTCCTTCTAGGCAAGCAGCGTCGACCACTCCTGAAATGGTACATACAGCAAACGCTGCTCTTAATTGCCCCACACTGTCTCTTAAGCATGAACCATCGACAAAGAAAATTTCATCTGGGTCGGCCAATGGCTCATCGACAATGTCAGGTCTCGGTTTGGTGCAAAGTTCGGTCACATCGAGACAATCATGGTCCTCACAATCTTCATCATCTGTGTTCGGTATAGGCATCAATGTCGCAGGGTTCAAGATGGAGCACCTTTTCAGAGTCACATTCTCTGCGGCAAGTATGACTTGCTCGTACCTCGTTAACCTATTGTTCGTTAGGTGCTGGGTCTTGGTCCTGGTCATTAATAACTCAACCGAATGTGGCACATGTACAGTCAATGGATGTCCCATTACAATGCTTTCACATCTTTCAATGCTGACACCTGTTGCAGCAACGGATCTTAGACATCCGGGCAACGCAGAAGCTACTGGATCTAAAGTAGCTGAAAAATAGGCAACTGGTCTACGGACACCTCCATGGTTCTGAGCTAACACTGCTAATGCACATCCTCCTCTCTCGTAACAAAACAATGAAAAGGCCTTGTTGTAATCAGGCATTCCCAGTGCGGGAGCCCTGCACAAATCATCTCTCAGCTTCAGGAATGACACCAAGCACTCCTCGTCCCATGGTACCGGATCACTCACATCCTTGTGTGTAAGCCTCTGCAGAGGCTTTGCTCTCAAGGAGAAACTAGGAATCCACTGTCGACAATAGCCAACCATTCCCAGAAACATCCTAACTTCCCTCTGTGTAGTGGGTACTGCCATGCTCATTATTGCCTCAATTCGATCTGGTGACACCTTCCTCTTGCCTTTTTCTAATCTGTGTCCCAAGTACTGTACCTCATTCAAACAGTACTGCAGCTTGTTCGGGGACACCTTATGTCCATTTTCTGCTAAGTGGTTCAACAAGGCTACTGTGTCAATTCTGCAAGCATCTTCTGTTTCTGAGGCAATGAGCAAGTCATCTATGTACTGCACGAGAACTGAGTTCTGTGGCAACACAAGACTCTCAAGGTTCTTCTTCAGGATCTGGTTAAAGATCGATGGACTTTCCGTATACCCTTGAGGGATACGACACCATGTTAACACGCGATTTTCTAGCCTGAACGCAAAAAGAAATTGGCTTTCCTCGTGGAGCGGTATCGAAAAGAAAGTTTGACACAAATCGATAACCGTAAACCACTCGGCTTCACATGGGATCTGGAACAGTATTACTGAAGGATTCGGTACCACTGGACAACAAGGGACAACTATCATGTTGACCTTTCGCAGGTCTTGCACGATCCTGTATTTCCCGCTCGGTTTCTGTAGTCCCATTATGGGTGAATTACAGGGACTACCTCTGATCTCCTTCAAAATACCCTTCTCAATGAAAGTCTCGATCACAGGTTTTATTCCTGCAATCGTTTCTGTCGACAGGTTGTATTGAGGTGTTCTTGGGAAATCAACATTCTGTTTCACCTCAATCCGCACTGGTTCAACCCCTCTGATTAAACCTATTTCATCGCCTGCGAAATCCCACACCACAGGCGACACTGCGTCTCTCAGATCATGTGGAAGTTCTTCCACCGTCACCATTGGGTACAGATCTATACACAGAAGCTGATTGGTAATTTTAAAGTCTGCATCGTCATCTATCGTCTGGACCTCCACTCCCCGTGGTGTGCAATAAATCGTGCAGTTCAACTTGCACAACAGATCTCTTCCCAAAAGACAAACTGGACTCGTATCACACACTACAAACTGATGTCTAGTTTGGAAAGAACCTATCTTTACTAGGATCGGTTCTGTCAATGGGCTGCTCATCTTCTTGTTCGCTACTCCGACAACCTGGATTGATTGTCCCGAGAGGGGTAGGTTAGGGACTACTGCAGATCTTACAGTAGACCGGGTAGCTCCAGTATCAACCAAAAGTGTTGCAGGATTGCCCTCAATCTCTGCCTCCACAAAAGGTCCTCTCTGGTCTACCTCCAAGACCGCTCCAAGTGTGCAGTCTTCCTCCCCTCTCAGGCACCGTCAGGATAAAGGGTCTGAGCTATCCTCATCATAGCGTTCGAACAGGGGCATCTGTTGGTACGTTCGTGTTCCTTGTGAAAACCTTGGAGCTTGGGGAATCTGAGCGTGAGAATTGTAAACCCCCCTTTCATCGTCCTAGGTCTCGTTATTGTGTTAACTACCTCTTGCGCGGGTGCCTGAGCCCCCTCTTCCTCTTCCTGTACCTGATTAGCTGGGTTCAAAGGACACTCGCGTTTCCAATGTCCGACCTGGCGACAAAGATGACACGCAGTGGTCTTCTTTAGTGTGGCCACGTCCACTCCTGTCTTGGGGTCTACTGGTTTTCCCTTTCCCTGTACCTGCCCATTCTGGTTTCCCTGGAAATTTCCTTGCTTTCTCCCCAAGGTCCCTCCACCAGGCTGACTCTGTGCTGTCTGCATCTGGACAAGCATTAATTTGTCTTTTAGCTTTCGATGTTTTGATTCCACCTCATCACTACAGTATCGCGCATACCGCAAAATTTCATCTAGTGGCTTGTTCTGCCAGCAGATCAAATGGTGCTGTATCATGAGGCTGATTTCCCCTCTCAGACCCGTTACAAACTTTGAGACAAACTGTCCCATATCCTTAGGGTCCAAAACATCTAACCCACTATACTGTTTAAAAACTTGCAGAAGTCTTTCGTAATACTCATGCACCGTTTCCTTGGGTTCCTGTACAGTCCGATCTATCTTAACCCAATCTATATCCTGAGGTGAAATCTTCGACTTCAACCATGTAATCACCTGCTCATACTTTTTCATGACATCAGGTGATGGACCATTTGTAACCGCCTCTCTTTTCGGTTCTGAAGTCGGCCACTCAATAGCGACTTTACATGCTGTCCACAAATCTCCTGGTACCACTATGTCAAACAAGGTGTTCAAATCAATCCACAATACTTTTGAAATCTTCACAAACCGCTCAACCTGCTTGTACCACTCCTCCGGTTTTTCCCTCAGCCGAGGAAAATCATTTGTAAATGCAGCCAAATCACCTCTATTCCACGGTACATGCACGTACCCTCCATTCTGTACTTCCCGTAAAGGAAAATTTCCAACACCCGTCGCCCCCCTCCTGGCGGCGGCGTTTCCCCTTCTGCTCTCTTTACTGGTTTCTTTTTGGACCACCTTTCTTCCCATTTGTCCAACAAAATCCATATTCTCATTCCTATGATCAGGTCTCTGGTGTGCGTCTTTAATCCTGTGATTCTTTTCTCCTCCAACTCCTGATCACTGTAATGCAATCTATGTGGTCCCTGCAACGCTTTAGTTTTGTTCAGGTCCACCTCATATCTTTTGGCCAATTCCTTCAATCTATCATGTGCCATTCTAGCTTTTCGAGTCACATCTTTTGCTACAAACAGCAGCTCATCTGATCCATAAATTTCTATCCTTTCCAAAGGCAGACCCCCACTGATCATTTCGTCTACCTCTGCTTTCAGCCTCACTACGTCTAGCAACCTTGCCTGTACTGCACTCCTCAGTACATCTCGACAACCTGAGGCATCTCGCTCATCACAGTTACTATTCTGTCCTTGTGACCTATTCCCTTCTATATTCCTGGAACCTGATCTGTCTTCCGAGACATTTTGTGCCCTATCTCTTTGCATCCTATCCTCTTGGTTCGTTACTGTTGGTGTCCACTCCCTCAACGCTGACTTAGATTCTCGTAAAGACCTCGGTCTTTCCGGTCTCTCCTCTTCTCGCCCACATGAAGAGTCCGCAGTAGCCGGTAACGGCGTACTTGTCTCCATTGGTCTTGGGAAATGAACCACCCTTACTCCAAACCCATTCCCACTCTCGCTGTTTCCTTCTTCCCTTCTCATCGGCACGGAGCTCCCTTCTCTCACTCGGTCTGGGTCATATACCGGTACTATAGGGCCAATGGTAACCGGTACTGTCAAGGAGTCCGGTAATCTTGTGTTCCCCACAGGAGGCTGTGTTATCATAGACGCTGTTGCCCCCTCCGTTCCCGTGGAAATCCTTCCCACTACTCTCATGCTAGTCTGGTTCTGGCTCTCGTCAACTATTGCCACTGCTGGGGTCGTCTTTCCCTCTTCTGAATCTGGGTTAAATGGTGGTGGCCTCTCTGCCAACATCCTATCCAACAAACTGTCATCTAGATCACTGTCGTCCTCATCAATTCTTGTAATCTTTCCATTTTGTATCAGCAGTGGGTATAACTTATCTCCTTCGATCGTGTCTGCTCTCCACCTTTTCTCCAAGGCATCCCACCTTGCATCTTGAAATGCCCTGACCGATTTCTTCACCCTTTCCTGGCATCTGTCCTTCTTCCTATCATACGCTGCCCTTATCCACGCATGTAGTGCCTCAAACTGTGTTGGTCTAGGTAGCGGTCGTAATGAAGCCATTACACTCTTGAGCTGGTACAGCACCTCTAACCTGAAAGTACCATATCGAGGGAACGACAATTCTCCTTCTGCTTCTGTCATTTTATGCCAATTCTCAAGCCAAATTATGGTATGCAATCCTACATTCTTTGCTATATAATGTGCTGGTGTATCCTCGGGAGGAGCTTCCTCTCCCTCCCGAACAACCACATGTCTATCACCTCTACAAAGTTCCCTTAAAGCTTTAAAACATTTCATGATGAATCAACTTTGTATTTGCACTCAAAATGTCCGCTTTTACTTCCTGATTCCAATCCACCAATACCAGCGCGGCTCACACCAACCGGCCTATCGCAGCGCGGCTCTTGTCTGACGTCACTTTTCCTCCGCTCGCAGCAGTTCCCCTCCTTTCTAATTCTCTTGTTCTCACTCGCATCCGTCCCAATTATACTCTGAAATAATGTCCGTCCTACCGAACAATTACCTCTCTGACCATCAGTCTTACCAATGACCGATCAGTCTCTTGAGCTTGTTGACCTCAATCTGGCAACCGTCTGTCCGCGAAACGACCGGACAATCGCCTTTAGCACACTCGATAGGATTCAATCACTCAATGTTTTGCACACAATAACCTACGACCTGCGTTGATTATTCACACACTCACTCATGTGTTCCCTATCTTCAGTGGGTCTGTCAATGACGTCTTGTGACCCCCACAACTCTGGTCAACGTTCTCAACTCTGGGTGTATTCTACACCACAATAAATCTCCCGGTCCCGCGCGCGCTCACGGTCCGTTTCTCAATCACACAACTCTCGTTCCAACTCCGCAAGACATCACACAACAATATAACACCGCAATCTACCAAACATCACTCTTTTCATACTCACTCTACTACGAACTGCTACTTCCGCCGCACCAGCACTCTCCGTCAGTTTTCCCCGACCTCCGACATCCTTCTCCCGCGGTCCTCTGGATCAGCGTCACTCGGGCTCTATGGGGCAACTTAGTCTCCTATCTTGCTCTAGATCTCCCCTTACCATCAAAGGTAACCATCCTACTCTGCTACCAACTGATAACGCCGATTCTTATCTAATTATCTATAAGAACCTTCTGGCCGCCAAGATATTTTTACCTGTTGAATAGTGTAAAGGAGAGAATCTCATCAGGTTAGATATCAGCATTCAGTTTGTCTGAAAGGACCACTGACTCCGAATTCAAGTTTGAGAATTTATTATCGCCAAAAATAACTGAACGTGCAAGCACCTCAACACGAGGTTAAAGAAATAGATGGGTACTAATACAAATAATAATCTACGCAGAAATCTCATCCGACTCAGGATAAGGAGAATAGAAAGTTCTAGCAGGATCAACCAGACTATGATTGCTCCTATTTCTAAGTTACTCTTCATTGGCCTAAGCAAGCTTAAAATCAATTGCTGTCCCTACACTAATGCTAAGTGACATCCCTACATAACAATTTCCCAGGCAAGAAGGAATAAAAGGTGTCAGCTGTGAAGACTTCCTAAGAAGTGCAATCACCATATACCTAAGCTCAGCTCTGTCCTTCTCTCAGGTCTCCCCTACCGCTTCTCTGGCCTCCTCCCTCAGGGCACTAACCCTAATACAAAACCATACTTCAAAGGTACACGCCTTGTTTTACGCCCTCTTGGCCAGGTCTTCTTTCTTGTACTTTTCCATTGAAACGGTGACTTCATCCTGGACGGTTGCGTTGACCTTGAGTCCCAGGCACCTTCTCCGCCGAAAGTATCATCCCTACATTCCTTTTCACTCCCCGTACCATGCCTCCCCTCTCTCTAGCTTTCGAAAACAAAGAGTTAGTCTTACTAACGAGACATGTGTCCTTGCACCTGCAACAAAAGATACTTTCAACAGAAACCTTCTACTGTGCAAATTAAATCTACCGTTTGTGCCCAGAGAGCCTTACCAAGAGAATCTTTTTACTGCCTACAAAAATAAGCTAACATAAGAATTAACCAGGCCTTCCCTAAGCATATATGTAGTCAGGCCTTTACATATAACTTTTAAACACACATCTTATGTTTCCCTATAAGCATTTTCATTACACTTCATATGCAAACAATGAATTACGTGTGCAACTTTTATATGGTGCACTTTTAAACTACTGCAATTACATTACATCCACGAACTAATTTCTCTATGCATTATGTTCACACAATTTAATAAGCATTACATTACATCAATATCCTAACACCATTATGCTACTGGGTTCACTTTGTCTCAGCGAACTATTCATTCTTTACTAAACATACATGAGTATACAATGAATATAAACGAATATATGTCTGAATACATGTGGGTGCGGCCTATCAGTGATTATGATGCACCCCTACAATTCACAAGAACATTTCGCTCTATCAACAGCAATATTTTCCTGCCATAACAAGTTTGTTATATATTGTCCAAAACCTGAGGTAAATTTACTTAGAAGTCACGTAATTTAGCACATTACGCACCTTGACTGGTAGGTCGCTCCCCCACCACACAGCTCCGTCTGTGTGCCCTGCTGCTGCCCCTGATTGTGCTCGTTTTTTTCCTTCTGTGCCCCCTTGCTGCCCTGATTGTGCTCGATTTTTCCTTTCTGTGCCCCCTTGCTGCCCTGATTGTGCTCGTTTTTTCCTTTCTGTGCCGCCTTGCTGCCCTGATTGTGCTCGTTTTTCCTTTCTGTGCCCCCTTGCTGCCCTGATTGTGCTAGTTTTTTCCTTTCTGTGCCCCCTTGCTGCCCTGATTGTGCTCGTTTTTCCTTTCTGTGCCCCTTGCTACCCTGATTGTGCTCGTTTTTTCCTTTCTGTGCCCCCTTGCTGCCCTGATTGTGCTCGTTTTTTTCCTTTCTGTGCCCCCTTGCTGCCCTGATTGTGCTCGTGTTTTCCTTTCTGTGCCCCCTTGCTGCCCTGATTGTGCTAGTTTTTTTTTTCCTTTCTGTGCCCCCTTGCTGCCCTGATTGTGCTCGTTTTTTCCTTTCTGTGCCCCCTTGCTGCCCTGATTGTGCTCGTTTTTCCTTTCTGTGCCCCCTTGCTGCCCTGATTGTGCTCGTTTTTCCTTTCTGTGCCCCCTTGCTGCCCTGATTGTGCTCGTTTTTTTCCTTTCTGTGCCCCCTTGCTGCCCTGATTGTGCTCGTTTTTTTCCTTTCTGTGCCCCCTTGCTGCCCTGATTGTGCTCGTTTTTTCCTTTCTGTGCCCCCTTGCTGCCCTGATTGTGCTAGTTTTTTTCCTTTCTGTGCCCCCTTGCTGCCCTGATTGTGCTAGTTTTTTTCCTTTCAGTGCCTGTTTCCCGCCGCTGCGCCCCTGCGGCCCCGCCCCCTCACTGCCCATTCGCTGCCCCATTCCCTGCTCCTCCCTTCCACCTCCCCATTTATGGTGGCCGCTGGGCGGCCGCGCAGCGGACGTGCGCAGCGGGCGCGCCGCTGGCGCGCCGAAGGCGCGCCTAAGGCAAGCCCGTCTGCGCCCGTCTGCGCCGGGACCGCGCCCAGCGCCAGAACCCCTGGTCCGGGCATCCCCCGCGCCCGCCACATCAACAGACGCCGATACGACGCCAGCACCCTCCACGCACTCAACCCCGGAAAAGATCACGCCTGCTACCTGGCCACCCCGAAGCGCACCCAAGGGCCCTTCACCTGCCGGAACTGCAGCTTCGCCAGCACCCGCCCCGCCAAACCACCACCCAGGAAAGAACCCAACTACCTCAGATGCATCCTCCTCAACACCCGCTCCGCCCGCAAACACGCCATCGAACTCTGGGACCTTCTCGACTCAACCTCCCCAGACGTCGCATTCCTGACGGAGACCTGGCTGAATCCCGCTTCAGCCCCCGACATCGCCATTGCCATCCCGGACGGCTACAAGATCACCCGCCGGGACCGCACCAACGGAGTCGGAGGAGGCATCGCCATCGTCCACAGGAACACCCTCAGAGTCTCAACCAACACCGACGACACCCTCAGCACCGCCGAACACATGCACTTCCAGATCCACACCGATCCCAACACCACCCTCAGAGGAACCCTCATCTACAGACCCCCCGGACCCCAACCACAGTTCAGCGATTATATCGCTGACTTCGTCAGCACACACGCCATCGCCTCCACGGACTACATCCTCCTCGGGGACCTGAACTTCCACCTCGAGAACAACAAGGACACCAACTCCACCACCCTGATCGACAACCTCGCCACCCTCGGACTCAGACAGCTCGTGACTACACCCACCCACGCCGCCGGCCACACGCTAGACTCCATCTTTTCCGCATGCCCACACGTCTCCTTCAACCACACCTCCGAACCCCACTGGACTGACCACCACTGCATCCACTTCACCTACAGGAAGCCCACCACGCACCACTGCACCGAACAAATGCCTCGCCGCTGCTGGAGCAGAGTCATGGAAGACCAGCTAACCACAACCCTCGCCCTGAGCCCACCCGCCGAACCCTCCGACCCCGACACCGCCGCCCGCAACCTCAGACAGTGGATCGACGACTGCGCCAACACCCTCGCCCCGCTCAAGAATCCGCCCAACAGCCACACCAGCAAGAAAGCCACCTGGTTCACCGAAGACCTCCAGGCCTCCAAACGAACATGCCGAAAACTGGAGAAGATCTGGCTCCACGAACGGACAGCGGACAGCTACGCCGCCCACAAGAGCGCCACCCGCAGTCACCATCACCTCATCAGATCCGCCAAAAGGGCCTCACTCAAAGACCGCCTAGACAACAACGCACACAACAGCAAAGAGCTCTTCAACATCGTGAAGGAACTCTCCAACCCCAGCTCCAACACCAACGACATCCCGCCGTCGCGAGACCTGTGCGACTCACTGGCCACCTTCTTCCACCGCAAAATCGCCGACATCCACGACAGCTTCAACACCACGACCGCCCCGGCAACCACCGAGACCACTGCCCCCACAACCACCAACCGCCTGCTCTCCTGGACCAACATCAACGACGAGGACACCAGCGAGATCATGAACACCATCCACTCCGGCTCACCGCTAGACCCGTGCCCTCACCACGTCTTCAACAAAGCCAGTACAGCCATCGCGCCCCATCTCCGGAAAATAATCAACATCTCCTTCGAGACAGCAACCTTCCCGGAAAGCTGGAAGCACGCCGAGATCACCGCCTTACTCAAGAAACCCAAGGCAGACCCCAAGGACCTCAAGAACTTCCGACCCATCTCTCTGCTCCCGTTCCCCGCGAAGGTCACCGAGAAAATCGTCAACAAACAACTGACCCGCTACCTCGAGGATAACAACATCCTGGACCCTTCCCAGTCCGGCTTCCGCAGCAACCACAGCACCGAAACCGCCCTCATCGCCGCCACCGATGACATCAGGACCCTGCTAGACAACAGAGAAACAGCAGCCCTCATTCTCCTGGACCTATCAGCCGCCTTCGACACGGTCTGCCACCACACACTACGAACACGCCTTCACGACGCCGGGATCCAAGAGAAGGCCCTGGACTGGACCACATCCTTCCTCTCCGGCAGAACACAAAGCGTCCGCCTCGCCCCTTCCGATCCAAAGCCACCAAGATCACCTGCGGCGTACCCCAAGGCTCCTCCCTCAGCCCAACGCTGTTCAACATCTACATGGCACCCCTCGCCCACGTCGCCCGACAGCACAACCTCAACATCATCTCCTACGCCGATGACACCCAGCTGATCCTCTCCCTCACCAAAGACCCTCACACCGCCAAAGCCCACCTCCACGAAGGAATGAAGGCCGTCGCCGAATGGATGAGTACCAGCCGCCTGAAGCTGAACTCGGACAAGACGGAGGTCCTCATCCTTGGTTCCAACCCTTCAGCATGGGACGACTCCTGGTGGCCAACATCACTGGGAACAGCCCCGACACCCACCGACCACGCACGCAACCTAGGGGTCATCCTCGACCCCACCCTCTCCATGACTAAGCAGGTCAACGCCGTTTCCTCATCCTGCTTCAACACCCTCCGAATGCTCCGCAGGATCTTCAAGTGGATCCCCACCGAAACAAGAAAAACAGTCACCCAGGCCCTCGTCACCAGCAGGCTGGACTACGGAAACGCCCTCTACGCCGGAACGACGGCTAAGCTCCTGAGACGGCTGCAACGCATCCAGAACGCCTCTGCACGTCTTATCCTCGACATCCCCCGACGCAGCCACATCACACCCCACCTGAGAGACCTGCACTGGCTCCCTGTCAACAAGAGGATAACCTTCAAGCTCCTCACCCACGCACACAAAGCACTCCACAACTCCGGACCAGCCTACCTCAACAGACGACTCAGCTTCTACACCCCCACCCGCCAGCTCCGCTCCACCAGCCTCGCCCTCGCCACAGTCCCCCGCATCCGGAAAACGACCGCCGGCGGCAGATCCTTCTCCCACCTCGCCGCCAAGACCTGGAACACCCTCCCCACCAACCTTCGGCAGACCCAAGACCTACTGGCCTTCAGAAGACTCCTCAAGACCTGGCTCTTCGATCAGTAGCAGCACCACCCCCCTCTTCCCCCAGCGCCTTGAGACCCTCGCGGGTATGTAGTGCGCTTTATAAGTGACATGATTGATTGATTGAAGTTGCTTTGCTCCATTGCATAAAAGGGACAGAACAGGACAGCACCACTTCAGGCTATGTTATGCAATGCATGCACCCTTGCATCATAATGCATGGGTGTCTGTGTGATGTCTAACATATATTTTTTACTGGAAATGTACCTTTCCAGTAAAAACAAAACTATGCTTTGACATAGTTTACAACTTTTTTTTAACTTTGTATGTGTGCTGTACAGCACACAGGTTGAAAAGGTTGCAAGGCCATGCCTACATATGTAAGTAGATAGGGCTTGGTGTCAAAAACAATGCATGGCTGCATGTGTATATCTCTGTACCTCTGATGTTACGCCCTGTGATGCAAAAAGGAGCAAAGTAGCACATTGAATACCTTGCATTACCGTAGGGCTACTTTCCAATGCAAAGTAAGTTTTGTACTGGAATGTAAATCCAAAATCAACACTTTGCTCAGGTTATCTTCACTTTTGGTGACACTACATCAGCACAAAATGTTGATAAATCTGGAAATGTGTTTTTCTTAGTCACACTTGTTATTCACTAATTACACATAAATCATAATCATTGAAAATGTTTCTTAAGGAATTACTACAAAATATACTGCATCAAGGACCGACTTTTGCGTTTAACCTCGCTTGGATATATTTAGGTAATGGCTTACATAATAGTATTCCAAATATCCAAAATCAAAGTTGTATTGATAATTACCAGCTGCAAAAAAGTTTCAAGCAGCATCTAATTTCATTTAACTAATAAAGATTTAAACATGGTCATGCAATTATCTCAAATGGCGAAATTTTACCATCCAGTCATTCATACCTAAGAACCAGGCATTGACTTTCTCGTCGTCGTAAATGTTATTAAGGTGGCAGGATAGATTCAAAAGCACATTCATGAAAATATAATTGAATCCGAGTGGCTAGCAGCGCAAGAGGCACATTTAATCCTCCTAATATATAACAGAAAATCGTATGGAAATAGAAAATGAAAACCAGCTACCTACTTATACTTGGCATTGTAATCAAATCTGTTGCATATTACAGTGTAAGTGGCAAGGGGCACAAAATGTGCGATTATTAGATCATCTATTTAGCATAACTCATATTTGGTGAAACTTATTGTGTTTACTTTGCATTACGCTGTCTCTATTCAACTCAATTTTACCTTCTCAGTCTCCCACTTGTGTATGGAGAAAGAGGATATGAAAGGACACATTTAATAAAAAGTCAGGGAAGATCAGGACAGCACCATATTTACTAAGATATGGCAATGCTGCTGTCACTCCCAGAGTTGGGCACTTTACACTGCCTTGCACCAAACACACACACACATCCTTGCACTTCGTACCATAGTGCAAGGGTTTGTGCATGAGTCAACCATAGGCTTTGTAATGGAAGGGTATCTTTACAGTACAAAAAAAGTATGCTTAGACATAGTTTAAAACTTTTTGTACAATACAGCATACACGCATAGTTTGCATAGTTTGCACAGAAAAGAAAGCTTTTCTCACATCTTACGCCAGCCTCAAAGAGATGTAAATTTATAGAGCCACGCCTTGCCTACCTTTTTTTACTCAAAATCCATGGGTGGTTGCATGGGAACATCACTGTACCACCCACTAGATACTCCACCTTGAAGAATAGTAGTGCACAGTAGCACACTGTGCTACTTTATATTGTTGTATGCCTTCTTCCCAGCACATCTCAACAAATACTCTGGAGATCAAATCTCAATTCAAGATCTTGCGCTGGATAGCCCCAATTTTTGATACAGTGCATGGGTATAAAGACCTAATAAATCTGATGTAAAGTCTATATTAGTATCTGTCTGTATAAAAGCAGCTTAATATATGTATCGAAAACTAATACAGCAGCACTTCAGCATTCTTTGTCTGTGGAAATAATTGTATCCAATGCACCCACTACATTGACAAGCAGTGGAGAAATCAGTAGGTCTCTTTTTAAGTCTGGCATACTCAAAAACCTCTTGCTGTGTATGTTTAAACAGAATGGGCTCTAGCCATCTCCTTATGCCATTAGCTCATTTCGGTCAAGCCCTTTAAGCAACTGGCTGTTAGAGATGTCCTTAAAGGTTAGAATATGCTGATGGCATGTTTACAGGGGGTACACATGGTTACCTTGTAGTGGGGTCTTGAAGCATAGGTAAAGCAAATAGGTCTGTGTTAGAAATTGGGTTTCTGGTTAGCAAAGGTATGCACCCTGTCCAAACAGAAACCACAATCCTAGTCAGGGTAAGTCACAACACACCGTAAAATATCCTGTGCTCACCCTAGGTGATGTGTCAGTTCCATGAGTGATGTGCCGGTTCCCAGCTGCGGCCATTCTGAATGTGATGTGACAGGTTTCTCCACGCTTTAGAGGTGATGCATCAATCTTCTCCACACAGTGGTGGTGATTCATCAGTTCTACAGTGGCAGTTCTGGAGGCACTGTGATGGTTCCAAGTCTGATGTATCGATCTGGTTCCCGCAACGGCCGAGATGTGTCAGTTCAGATCGGCGCAACATTGTCGATGCATGGGTTTTGACAGATGCAGCACTTTAAACTCACTTCCAATGGCCCAGGACTGGGTTGGCACCACTTGGCAGTGCAGCTCCTGTTTGTAGATTTAAGAGAAGTCTTTCATATCCCTGAGAATTCAGAACAGGAGGCGAGCCAACAAGCCCTTGGAGATACTTAGGTTCTGGGATGTAGAGATGCAGGTCCAGTCATTCTCACTCCCAGGGAAGAGGTAATCATGCAGCAGGCCAGCACAACAATGCAGTCCAGCAGAGTGGCAGTCCCTCAAGAAGCACAGCAGTCCTTCTTACTGGTAGGATGTCCTCAGTTCCAGAAGTGATCTGAGGTTGTGGTGTCAGAAGTCCAGTACTTATACCCAATTAGCCTTTGAGGTGGGGAAGGCTTCAAAGAGATGCCTTTGAAGTGCACAGGTCACTGCCTTTCCTGCCCTGGCTCCAGACTCACTACAGCACAATATACAGTCCCATGTGTGGGGATAGGACACAGCCCTTTCAGGTGTAAGTCTCAGCTCCTCCCTTCCATCCTGCTCAGGATGGCCCATCAGGATGTGGATGGCCCACCAGTCACACCTAAGCTCCCTTTGTGTGTAGCTGTCTAGAGGGAATGCCCAAAGCCAGCTGTCACCCACCCCACATGTGTATTCAGAGACAAGCAGAAGGCACCAAATGGTTACAGTAAGAAAATGGCAACTTTCTAATAGTGGCATTTTCAAAATTGCAATTTAAAATCCAACTCCAAAATAAGCATTGTTTTTAAATTGTGTTTCCAGGGACACCACGTCTGGAGGTCCCATCTCTTCCCAATTGGAAATTACACTTATAAAATGTAATAAGGCAATCTCAATGTTATCCGAAGGGAGAGATAAGCTTTTCAGCATTGAAACACGAATTTAAGTGTATTTCACTACCAGGACATGTAAAATGTAAAAAGTACATGTCCTACTTTTTAAATACCCTGCACGCTGCCCATGGGCTGTCCAGGGCCTAGCTTATGGGTGACCTATATGTAATAAAAAGGACGGTTTGGGCCTGGCAAGTGGGTTAAAGTGCCTGGTCAAGATGGCAGTTTAAAACTTCCACACAGAGTCTCTGTGAGTCAGGTCTGAGACATGTTTGAAGGGCTACTTATGTGTGTGGCACAATTAGTGTTGCATGCCCACTAGTAGTATTTAATTTACAGGCCCTGGGCACATGTGAGCCCTCTCGTACCTATCATTAGGCTAGCTCCCCAGATTCCTTCCCACTTCATGGAGTATACGCTTTACAGTATTAACTGCTGCTCCCTGGTTAAACACTACACTAATTTCTTCCATTTCATCATGGATAATGCCTCGGATGCCCTTTTTGTTAGTGAATCCTGGCTAATCCATACCACGGTAGTGGAACCTGCTTTAGCGCCCACCTCCCCGGCTACCATTTGAAAAATGTCAACAAAGTCAGCAGCAGAGGAGGTAGCATTGCTGTGATCTACAGAGACAGTTACGCCTATAGGTCTATCCCATTGACCAATTCCAGACTGCAAAAGGGCCATCTTTAAAATTTTTGCTGAACAGCAATTTCACTTTTTCAGGGCTTCTTATTTATCATCCCCCTGGCCCTTCAAAAGCCTGTAGTCTACTTTTGTTGGTGGAGGTAGGGAAAGTTTCATTGATTTCATGTTTATATTAAGAAAGTTTGCCCATCTTGTTGGTAATTTTGAGGTGGAACCAAACAGTGCTAGCGACCATAATCCCCTCATTGCTTCCCTTAGTATTACAGCCCAGGTTGGGAAAAGAGAAGGTCGCCCCATTCACTATAACCCCAATAAAGGGGTAAGATTAAAATGGGATAAAATAAATCCTATTCAACTTGAGGAGAAAACAGTTAAGGAAAACTTAAACCCTATTATGAGATGCCTCCAACACAATTCTTCCCCCGATGAGGTTGTCCAGGATTTTGAATCGATCTGTGCAGATGTGGCAAGAAGTTTAACAAGAAAAGTACAGAGCAGGGAAGTTCAGGAGACAAGGTGGTTTAACGCTGAGTGTTCCAGAGCCCAAAAGAATCTTAAAAAGGCCCTCCGTGCAAATCCACGGGACAAGTGTCAAAATAAAAGTCCCAGACTGGCTTACAAAAACACCATCAGCCAAAGGAAAGAGGAATTGAGGAGGTTAGCCTGGGAAGAACTGGAGAGGGCCAGTGTGCTCAGAGATACTAAGGGGTCGATTCCGATGTCGGCCAGAAGCGCACCTAACAGTATTCGTCCGGAAAAAATACCAGCCGAACGCGTGTTTTCCGACCGACTCGAACACTCTACCGAACGAACAAGTACGATGCGCATAACAGCCCAGATTCCGAGCGAGCCGTACTTACCCATTCTAGCTCCTGTTCCCCGCCCGAGCCGGATCCGGAAACGCCGAATCGAGTCGCACGGAACCAAATACACTGCATCTTCCGGCCGGACTAGTACGATGCGTCTTCCGTACGCGCCGAACTCGTCGCTACGTCCGTCACGTATGAGCATCCGGGAGAGCTGCACATAAGCTCCGATTCGCGCCACAAGACGATCCACGGCGACGAGACGAACAAGCCAGCGACGAGTACGAGTCGAAGCCACGAGAAACCCGAACGAGACGACCCAACCATGAATCACATCGCGCAGGTCCTACCAATACTCTACATCTATTACCGGGACCGGCACGGACGCGTACGGCGCAGACGGTAAGTCAAACACCCACAACACAAACAAACGACACGTACCCGAAATATGTCACACACACATAGGGATGCACAAATGACGTACACAAGCAACAGCAGAGCCATAGGGGTGGGATGGCCAACACCAATGCCATACACACCCACAGGGGGATGGATGCCTGCCACTACTACCATCCCCACTCATGGGGGGCTGGATGCCTACCACTACTACCATCCCCACCCATAGGGGGATGGATGCCTACCACTAACACCACACCTACTCATGGGGGGCTGGATGCCTACCACTACTACCATCCCCACCCATAGGGGGATGGATGCCTACCACTAACACCACCCCTACTCAGGGTGGGCTGGATGCCTGCCACTACTGCCATCCCCACCCATAGGGGGATGGATGCCTACCACTACTACCATCCCCTCTCATGGGGGGCTGGATGCCTACCACCACTACCATCCCCACTCATGGGGGGCTGGATGCCTACCACTACTACCATCCCCACTCATGGGGGGCTGGATGCCTACCACTACTACCATCCCCACTCATGGGGGGTTGGATGCCTACCAATTCTACCATCCCCACCCATAGGGGGATGGATGCCTACCACTAACACCACCCCTACTCAGGGTGGGCTGGATGCCTGCCACTACTGCCATCCCCACCCATAGGGGGGATGGATGCCTACCACTAACACCACCCCTACTCAGGGTGGGCTGGATGGCTGTCACTACTACCATCCCCACTCATGGGGGGCTGGATGCCTACCACTACTACCATCCCCACTCATGGGGGGCTGGATGCCTACCACTACTACCATCCCCACCCATAGGGGGATGGATGCCTACCACTAACACCAATCCCTACTCATGGGGGGCTGGATGCCTATCACTACTACCATCCCCACCCATAGGGGGATGGATGCCTACCACTATCAGCAACCCTACTCAGGGTGGGCTGGATGCCTGCCACTACTGCCATCCCCACCCATAGGGGGATGGATGCCTACCACTACTACCATCCCCACTCATGGGGGGCTGGATGCCTACCACTACTACCATCCCCACCCATAGGGGGATGGATGCCTACCACTACTACCATCCCCACTCATGGGGGGCTGGATGCCTACCACCACTACCATCCCCACTCATGGGGGGCTGGATGCCTACCACTACTACCATCCCCACCCATAGGGGGATGGATGCCTACCACTAACACCACCCCTACTCAGGGTGGGCTGGACGACTGGCACTACTACCATCCCCACTCATGGGGGGCTGGATGCCTACCACTACTACCATCCCCACTCATGGGGGGCTGGATGCCTACCACTACTACCATCCCCACTCATGGGGGGCTGGATGCCTACCACTACTACCATCCCCACCCATAGGGGGATGGATGCCTACCACTAACACCACCCCTAATCAGGGTGGGCTGGATGGCTGTCACTACTACCATCCCCACTCATGGGGGGCAGGATGCCTACCACTACTACCATCCCCACTCATGGGGGGCTGGATGCCTACCACTACTACCATCCCCACTCATGGGGGGCTGGATGCCTACCACCACTACCATCCCCACTCATGGGGGGCTGGATGCCTGCCACTACAACCACCCCTACTCATAGGACGGGTAATGCATGACACAACTAGCAAACTCCCACATAAGGACTGTCTGTAAATTACATCCCACCCCCAAGACCATGACAAGCGTGTGTGGTCTGTGTCAAATGCATACAACACTGAACATGACATTGAACATACAATGTGACCCCCTAACACATGTGTCACACATAATTGTGTGTGTGGCCTACACAATGCAAGCAGACCGTGACCACTGTGGCAATGGGGCCCAAAGCCCCATCACCACAGTGCCCAAAAGGTAAGTGTGTGCTCCATAGCTGAAGCACATATTGAACAGTGTGGCAATGGGGCCCAAAGCCCCATCACCACAGTGCCCAAAAGGTAAGTGTGTGCTCCATAGCTGAAGCACATTTTGAACACTGTGGCAATGGGGCCCAAAGCTCCATCACCACAGTGCCCAAAAGGTAAGTGTGTGCTCCATAGCTGAAGCACATTTTGAACAGTGTGGCAATGGGGCCCAAAGCCCCATCACCACAGTGCCCAAAAGGTAAGTGTGTGCTCCATAGCTGAAGCACATTTTGAACAGTGTGGCAATGGGGCCCAAAGCCCCATCACCACAGTGCCCAAAAGGTAAGTGTGTGCTCCATAGCTGAAGCACATTTTGAACAGTGTGGCAATGGGGCCCAAAGCCCCATCACCACAGTGCCCAAAAGGTAAGTGTAGTCCTGGTAAAAGCTGCAAAAACAAAACTGCAGGGATTATTCCTGGCCACACAACACCAAACACTACAGTGGCATTGTAGTGCTTGTGTCCCATAGCAACATAGATTGTGTGAGGCAAGCAGTGCAGTGCCAATGACACATCGTTCTGGCCATGTGCACACAAACATCAGCCATGGGGGCCCACATTGTCTACATTCACAAATGACACAATGACAGAAGTGAGCATCATAATGCAGACCCACATATCTGCACCAATGGACACACAAATGTAGATATCCTGTGGAGACTGTAGATGTCAGCTGAGCAAATACCATACCATGGCAGCAATGGGACATACTAACCATGATCAATGTGCTGACTGATGACCTAGCAGTCCCAGGGCCAGCAGGGGAAAGCCAACAAACCACATACAGCCAATGGCAAACTAAAGATATGCCAATGCAGTGGTGCAAATGCACAAACAGGCAGACTCACACTGCATATCAAACACAACAGGTGAGGGGGGTTGTGTGCCAGTGTCCCCAAGCAAACACACAACACATGAGGAGGCCAGATTCACTAATACACAGATGTCAACACAGTCACATACAGAAGTAACTCATGGATTGGATTCCCCTATGTGGGCAATCAGGCATTGTGAGATGAGAGGGAGCCCAAATTACACATGTCACACAAGCTTGTAGGCACAGCAACAAACACAGCAAGAGACAGAACCACCACAGCACTCCCCCCAGGGACCCCACATTGTGGTGACACTAGCCTGCATGACAATCACACTGTGATGACAAAGGTAGATGTCATCCAAACTGTGAACCACAGCCATGTGTCCTGAGCAACAAACTACCATCACACCTATACAAGCACAAAACACTCAGCATGGCCTGCCAGCCAAGGACAATATGGAGCCGTGCAACAACTCACATTTGCACACACTCAACGCCACACACCTTGATCTCCACCAATGTGCAGCAGTGAAGCTCACATGGACTGCTGACATTGCACATGCACCCATGACAATCCCAGGGGTGGTGGGGGGAAATAAGGTGCAGAAACCCATCACACATGGCCAGTCAACAAGACTTGTGAATGTCTGACACACTGCACAGTATGCCGTACATGGGCATGACGTGAAATCCACCCCAAACAATGGGACCCTGGCCATAGTCACACACCAATGAAGAAGCCAAGCTGACCCACAAAGGACACACATAGACAACTTCCAACATTGCAGCTCTGACCCTGAGGAGTGGCAGCAGTCACACACACAACGTGTCACAATCACTGAAAGCATACACAAACAGAAAATCACATTACTTGTGTAACCAACAAGTGCCAAGAGGAATCCTGACTGTGTCCCATCTGCATTGGCCCACATCCCCAGCCCTGACAACAAAGACAACTAGGGATGACAACCTCATGAACATTAGTTTGCCATGCACCCACATCCCGGAGAAACCAGGTCCAAGATGCTGGATGAACACAGAACAACTCAGCAAGCATCACAAACAGGATCATCCGTAGGGACACAGCCTGTGTAGGAAAAGGAGAAGGGAACACGCACAGACATGCCTACACAACACACAACACGGGCACAGCCTATATCACGGAATCACGCACTGCCATGAGTGCACTCCACTCCTGTGGAAGGTCAGCTGTGCCAAACCTTGTCTGTGCACGACTCAAACATGTCAGCAGAACACTCGGTCACTGAGTCAACAACTACAACACACTGAAGGCTCTGCTCATATCAGCCTGGGCACGGGAGTGTCACGTCAGTCATCTGCATACACCCAAGACACGTGTCAAGCAACTTGCACTGTGTACACAGATGAGTCCTCCAAATTTGATGTGCTAAACTGCATGTCCATTGGAGACGGGCACACAGTCAGGGTACTAGGAACATTGGACAGTGGTAAGCCCACCAGATGTGCATCAGTGTAGGACAAAGATGGTAATCTACAAATGCTAAACGAACATCCCTGTGTCAAATGCTGAACATTACACCCTCAGACTGCAGCAAAGGATGCTATAGATCCAGACTAGATTAGGACACATATCCCATGGACCACATGGAGCCCATCACAGCAAAACTTCATTTACCTTATCTGAACACTATTACAACAGCAAATGCATGATTCCACACATCTACATCATGTACCTCCAAAGATTAACCACAAGTAAACAAAAAGAGGCTTTATTCAGCAAGTGTGCAACTCAAATCAAAAGTCCAAAATAAACTAAGGCCAATGGCCAGTCCAAATATACAGTCCCAACAGGGTGATGTGTGACAACTTGTCAACAATTGCTTGCCTGCACAGGTACGGACTGGGGACATCCCCCTTGGAGGGGCATACGAGGGGCAGGCCAGGCACCGCAGGGACAGGATCAGGGGATGCCAGAAGGAGGCAGTGAATGGGAGGTGGGTGCAGGAGTGTCACCGGCAACTGCAGTGGAGGTGTCTGACTCAGGGGGGGCTGGCACCACCGCAGGGCTCAAGTCAGATGGTGTTGGTGCTGCAACCACTGCAGTGGGCTGGTCAGATGGAGTGGACTGGGTCCCCAATGCAGTGCCCGAGTCAGACGGGGTGGTTGTGGACTCCACCGCAGTGCATGACTCCAAGGTAGTGGAAGGGGGGCAGAAGAGCTGGGCAGGACAGAGGGGGACACACGGTCTCCACACCAGTGGCACAAACAGGCAGAGAGTCTGGTTTTGGGGTGGAAGAGCAAGTGGCAGGGGGGGAGGGCCTAAGCAGTTTGGGGATGCGGTATCGGTGTGTGGGGGAACCTGGGGCAGGGTGTGGCGGTGGAACCTGTGGAGTGGTGGCCTGGGGGATGGAGGTGAGAGACTGGGTGGTTGACTTGCAGGGCGGTGGCGGGGTCTTGCTCTTCCGGGACCGGGGGGACTTGTGGGTGGGGGGCTCACTCTGCCTGCGCCTGGGGGAGGGTGTCTGGGGGCGAGGGGCACTCCCCTCTGTGTGGGTGGACTTCCCCTTCCCCCGGTATGCTGGATAAGCAGGATTGGAGGGGAAGAGGCCGAGGTCACACAGCAAGATCTGCTGTGTAGGTGTGTTAGCAGCGAGGCAAGGGAAGGGGTCTTGGAGGGAGAGGATTTGGAGGACTGCGGAGTTATTGTGGATGCCTGTGTGTGTGTGTGTTCCCCGTCCCCTGTGTCTGTGGTATCAGTCCCCTGAGGATGCGTGTGTGCACGTCTTGCCTTTCTCTTGGGTGTGTCTGTGCTGCTCGTGTCTGTGTGTTTGGGTGACTGTGCAGGTGTGCATGTGCTTTGGACAGGTAGGGGGCAGGAAGTGTGGATGGGGCAGAGGTGGGAGGGGTGAGGGACTGTTGGAGGAGGGACACTGCTGCCGTCAGGGAGGAGTCCATGGACCTATTGCTCCTCTGTAGGGCAGACATACCCGTCGAGATGCCCTCCATGAACGACACCAGCTGTGTCAACAGAGTGGTGTGTGCATGGAGGACACTCAGCATTGCTGTCTGCCCTACATGGAGCTGCCGAAGGAGGTACACAGACTCCTCACTGAGGGCAGCAGGGGACACAGGAGCAGGGGCTGCGGTGCCTGGCACGAAGGAGACATGCTCCCGAGTACGGGAGCCTCCACGGACCTCAGGAATGGGAGCCAATGGGATGGCGGTGGTGGTGGCGGGGCCAGACAGACTAGCTGGCCTTTGGTGGCTGCTGAGACCCGCCTCCACAAGGGAGTCATCCTCCGAGCTGCTGTGGTCCTCAGCTGAGGTGGATGGTGCTGAGGACTCCTCGGTGTGGCTCCCCTCGCCCTCCGTGCCACTGGGTCCCTCTGACCACTCGTCTGATGCTGACCCAGTCTGGCTCCGCTGCTCCTCCTGGTCCGTGGAGCTGTCCCCTCCTGTGGCCGTGGATGTATCTGCAAACAATTAGGGAAACAGACAAACATCAGTCACCTGCACTGACCGCACACACCACAGTAAGTACAGCACATTGCAGAGCAAGCCCTGGCATCCTAAGTTGAACATTGACTAAAGTCCTCACACAGATTCGGGGAAGCCAATTGTCAGTCTGATGGTCAACCATGGGACTCACACCCCTCCTGCCCTTGCACCCATCTGTCTGGTGCCTGTCTGATGGTAAGACCCCAGTGTGGACACATGCACCACCTACACAGTTGTTGGACATTGCAGGGAACACGGTGAAGTATGTGAACATGCACACATCACATCTCTTGCCACTGAGTCAGTGCAGGTGTCCGGATAAAGGGATGGCCAGAGTCTAAATAGAAATGCATGTGATGCATACCAGCACCAGACACCATGATGCACCCATGTCCGGATAGTCAATGCCACAATGGGGTGCATGTTGCACATGTCACTCCCCTGCAGGATCAGTCTCAGGAAGTTGAATGCCATGACACAGGAATGCGTGCAAAGTCATACATTACTGTCTCAAGTCACATGGCCATGGCAGCCAGCCAACAACAGTCTGCACTGTGTCACAATCCGAGGGCCTGGGGAATGCAAGTTATGTGACTGACAAGTGCACATGTCCATCCCCCAAATACCACATCATCTGTACTACTATTTGTCCACGTCATACCAACTGGACATATGGGGACATGAAACACAACTCTCTGAACATGAACACCTCACAGTGTGCTGTGAATGACAATACAGCTGCCTGAAAGTCACAGTCGCAAACACCTGTGTGCACAGTCAAGTGATCAGACACCTATAAGTCACAGAAGTATCGCCTATCATGGTCACATCTCAGATGGCATGCTGAGCCCTAACCGATAAACATACCAGTAGTCCTGACAACGAAGACACAGCACAATGAGACAGAGGCAGACACCTGAGGGTACATTACACTGATCACAACATGCCAGATGATACACGGGAGTGGGAGTACAGAGTGCATTGCATGCCCTGGAGTAGGCATTACTGTCCAGCTCCACCTGTAAGAGGGATGAGTCCTGGACAGTAGGCAGGTGGCTAAGCATGTGTGACACACTGGATACACATACTCCTGAGGCCCAAACATTGTTCCCACCAGCGGCATGGGCGTGTGCCAAATTCCCCAGGGACATGTGGTGAGTCAGAGCAGCAAGCGGACCACATATCAAAGTTACAGCCAGATTACATGTCAGAACTTAGGCATTGTGTAAGCAATTGACCCACCCATGAATCGCACAACATAGTCACGGGAACAAATGCTGTCCCCCAGCTTGAGCAAAGCTAAATGCAATGACACAGTCCCCAAATGACACAATTTCCTGACTATAAGGGCCACACATATGCGTATCAGAGGAGAAGTGGGCATGTCACAAATGAGGGACATGGGTCCTGGACCACATGACTGATGTACTGTGGAAGTTTAACCAGGCCAGAGGAGGGCACATAGCATGTCAGACAAAGTGCACAGTGCAGTCATGGACTCACCCCCTCCTTGCTGCTGTCTGTCCTTCAGCTGCCCATCCAGGTCAGGGAAGACCACTGCCAGGATCCGGAGCATGTGGGGGTCAGGGTCCGGTGTCCGCCCCTCCTGCGAGGAGGCGACAGCTTCAGCTGGACCCTTGCGATCCTCCGGGTCCAGCCACGAAGGTCCTGCCACCTCTTCTGGCAGTTGCGGATCCTGCGCCTGTAGACCCCCACGGATCTTACTTCCCGGGCGATGGTCAGCCAGATTTCCTGCTTCTGGTGGGCATCAACCTGTGAGGATGACAAAGTGAAAAGGCCATTACTACACATGCAACATATACGTGCATCACACAGTTGGATATACATGTCTCAATCACAGGGGCATATGATGTACACAGGCAGTGCAACAATGGCTATGAACAGTTTGCCAGCAGTCACTACATGGTATCATTGCATGGGAAGTAAACCTAGTTGGAATGCACTGTTACTGCACTGTACCAGTTCAGTGCATGTAACTACACACTTTGGGGTGTGACAACTACTCAGTGGGCATGCTAGCCAGTGGTGTGCACACTGAAAGCCCTGCTAGTCAGACAACATGCACAATTAGTGAGGCAGTGGACAGCACACTCACCTGCTCCCCTGGTTTCCCATACAGCTTGCTGTACTGTGGAAGGAGGCTGTCCAGCAGGGCCTGGTTCTCCTCAAGGCTGAAGGCTGGGGCTCTCTCCACAGTACGTGCCATTGCAGGAGCCAGAGGATGCATAAACAGCAGCAGTGTTGGTGGCAGATGTCATCCTGGAGCATGTAGTGCAGGCAAGTGAGCTCTCAGGGGAACAGCCAGCATTATATGTGTGCTGCAGAGGCAGATACTGTCCCATGTGTCCAAAGTGATAGGTCCAAGTCGTTTGCATCTTCTGAATCTGACCAATCCATGGAATAGCAGCACTAATACACGCCCACAGCATCCTTCAAATCTTCAACTTCATGACACCCATGATTTTGCAACATTGTTGTGGCTGGCCAACTGAATTCACTGCATCAGACTCGTTGGAGCTTCGAAAACGCGTCCGTTGCCATGCCAGGTCCCAGCCAATGTGTGCGCACCGTTCGGTCCACTGCTGTACAACGCGTATTTCGGGATACAATGCGTACCCGCTCACATACAATGCAATGGGCCGGCCGGGCACACCGATCGGTCCATTGCTGTACAACGCGTACCCGGGATACAACGCGTACCCGCTCACATACAATGCAATGGGCCGGCCGGGCACACTGATCGGTCCATTGCTGTACAACGCGTACCCGGGATACAACGCGTACCCGCTCACATACAATGCAATGGGCCGGCCGGGCACACCGATCGGTCCATTGCTGTACAATGCGTACCCGGGATACAACGCGTACCCGCTCACATACAATGCAATGGGCCGGCCGGGCACACCGATCGGTCCATTGCTATTCAACGCGTACCCGGGATACAACGCGTACCCGCTCACATACAATGCAATGGGCCGGCCGGGCACACCGATCGGTCCATTGCTGTACAACGCGTACCCGGGATACAACGCGTACCCGCTCACATACAATGCAATGGGCCGGCCGGGCACACCGATCGGTCCATTGCTGTTCAACGCACACCCGGGATACAACGCGTACCCGCTCACATACAATGCAATGGGCCGGCCGGGCACACCGATCGGTCCATTGCTGTTCAACGCGTACCCGGGATACAACGCGTACCCGCTCACATACAATGCAATGGGCCGGCCGGGCACACCGATCGGTCCATTGCTGTACAACGCATACCCGGGATACAACGCGTACCCGCTCACATACAATGCAATGGGCCGGCCGGGCACACCGATCGGTCCATTGCTGTTCAACGCGTCCCTGGACAGGTCACACGCATATGTCACCATGCTGGTCACTGGTGAACCTATGCCAGCCACATATACTTTCCAGGGACTCAGGGGCACACCTACAACACCACACCCAGTCCACACTGTATCTAAGGCATGTGTGGCAGCATAACCTTATCTGTGTATGGGGGTGAACATGTGGTTTTTGGGGTGGCATTTGGGGACAGACACACCCAGGCTGTGCACGTGTTCATGGGGACAGGGTCCTTTGTGTGTTGTGCACCTGACCACTGTGGTGTGCAACTTTTCATTTATGAGCATGTGTCATGGTCACATTTCCAGGTTGTGTATGTGTATGACATGTCACATACCCCCAGGCTCACATGTGGGAAGGCATGTATGTCACAGGGTGGCCCATTGCCACAATAGTGATGTCCCTCCGCAGTCTGTGTGCATGTTGTGTTTCACATGTCTCTGACTCCATGTGCACAATGGGAGACAGTCTCCACATCCACGTGGTTTGTGCATGAACTTTGATGTTGTGTGTGTGTGTGTCACAGACGTCCATGTCTGTCCTGCAGAGGCTACAGGGGCCACTACCTGTGGGTGTCATGTTAGTTTTTCTGACGTGTACATGATACGCAATGTCATGCCAGTGTCCATGTGGCAAGACAGGGTCCCTGGGAATCTACCTGTCAATGAGCTGTGATGCCTGTGGAGCATCTGTCCAGACATGTCACTGTGGTATGTGTGTGGAACGTGAGAGCAGTAAATGGGTACTGTGACACAGCCAAATGGTTTACCATAGCGCACCCTGAAACCTGTTGTCAACACTTGTTGAACAGAGATGTTAGATGATGTCCATGTAGGTGCCATATATGTCCAAACAGAACGACACACACATCAAGTACTTGTGTTTGTTAATGATGTATCATGTGAAATTGAGTATGGTGAACGGCACATAGTTGGGGTGACTGACAATCTTGCTTTCTTCACCTATGCACTGCAGGGCTCCTGCTGTCCATCGACCATTCCCAGACCTGGCAACGATGGTGGAACGTGACAGCATCCGACGGTACCGCTTCACCAGGCAGGTGATTGAGGATTTGGCAGTGCGGTTGGACCCACATTTGCAGCCTGTCCGTCCGTATCCTACAGCGCTGACCCCCAAGGTGAAGGTGATGGCAGCCCTACACTTCTTTGCCACCGGTACCTTTCAACACACTGTGGCGACTGCCGGTCGGATGTCACAGACTATGTTCAGCCGTGTGCTACGCGATGTTTTGGGGGCAATGTTGATATACCTGAAACAGTACATCTATTTCCCAACACGTCAATGGCTCACTGACGTCAAGAGTGACTTCTATGCCCTGGGGAGGATGCCACATGTAATTGGCTCCATTGATGGGACACATGTGGCTTTGATACCACCACAGGCACATGAGCAGGCATACCGGAACCGTAAACATTACCATTCGATCAATGCTCTGGTGGTATGTCTTGCAGATATGACCATCACACATGTGTGTGCCCGTTTCCCCGGTTCGGCACACGATGCCTACGTGATGAGGAGTAGTCGCATCCCGAGGATGATGTCACAGATGCCGAACCAGCGTGCCTGGCTTGTTGTACTGACTTTGTACCATTGTGTGTGTTCTGCTATGTTGTTTTCCGCACACATTTTCAAATCGGCTAATGTGCAATTGTCTGTATGTAGGTGACTCGGGATACCCCAACATGCCGTGGTTGCTGACACCCCTCAGGAACCCTGTGACACCAGCCCAGATGCGCTACAATGAGGCACATGGTCGGACGAGGAGGGTGATTGAGTGGACCTTTGGTCTCCTGAAGAGCCGCTTCCGCTGCCTGGACAAGACAGGAGGGGCCCTCCCATATGCCCCAGCAAAGGTGTGCAAGATTGTCATCGTCTGCAGCATGCTACACAACCTGGCAGTGCGGAAGGAGTTGCCTCTCATCCTGGATGACGATGACCAACATCCGCCACCTGTGGAAGATCCTGGCCTGGGTCACGATGCCCGTGAAGATGATGATGATGATGATGGTGATGTCCGCACACAGCTCATCACCAACTTCTTCAGCTGAATGTGAGTCTCCAGAGGGTTGTAATGTCAATGATTTGAGTTTGCATGATATGTGTGTGTGGTGCTCTGTTGCTGTTTGAGTGTGGCCATGTGCTACTTGACTGGATGCATGCAGCGATGTGTCCTTGCAGGTGGTCTGTACTGCCCAACAGTGTTGACATGCTAACTTGGTTTTGTGTAGTTATCTCGTGACATGTATTAGACATGAGTATTGCCATTCTGTGCTGTTCTTCAGTGGTTTTGACTGTGTGTCATGTCTGTCCTTCACAGGGTGCTGCCGGAGTTGTTTGATCAACTTGGATCCCACGAATCCATGAATCAACTTGCAAGGTGGAAGCAGTTGTTTCCCTACAGGTGATGTGCCACACACCCCTGGACTTTCTATCTTCTGCACTTTTTGACTTTGCGGCCACAGCCAGGTTGGATTAGCTAGCATTTGTAGTGGAAACAACATGTTGCAAATGTGTAATAAACCTGTGCTTCACTTTGGGATGTGCGTTGTCTGTGGTCACACATCTGACTGACATTTGCTTACTGCACCTGTAGTCTAGTTGACAGACTGTGAATAGGTGGCGTGTCTGTGCATTCCACTGTATTTAGTTGCAACATCAGTATAGGTGATGAATCTGATGGCCCTGGTGTGTATGTGTTGTGTGGCCCTAGTGGTGTGTCTCCCTCATATGTGTCACGTCGCCATGACTGACATGACGGTGTTGGACTTGCTGTAGCAGTTAGCATGCACAGTGTCATTTTTCTGATCACCATCTCCATGACAGAGAGCACGTTGGAATCACAACAGAGGCAGATTGGTGAGTTTATTTACATACAGGTGTGAGAATGGTGCACAGGATGGTGGGTGCTGTACATAGAAATTGGAATCCAATGTTCCCATGTGATTTGGAAGTCTTGGTAGCTGAAATGTCCAGAGTAAAGTCCACAGTCATCTGATGAATTTGGCCAACTAGAGCTCCCCATGTCATGTGGGAGAGTTGGGTTGGCTTCGACAGGGCGTGCAGTTTGCACACAGAGGAAAAGTTCCAGAACAGGTGTTGGCTTCCTGGGGGATGTAGATGGCCATCGGCCTCTCAGTTTGGCCTCCTCGGACGGCCCCTCTTCTTGGGGGGGACCCTCAGGTGCAGGCTGCGGCGGTGCAGGGGACTCTCTGCCAGAGTCCTCCTCCCTCCCTGTGGCATTTGCAGTTGTTTCAGCAGCAGATGTTGTGGGCACACAGGGAGGTGTGGTCATGTTGGTGCTGATCTGGCGGAGGCATGTCAGTATGTCCCTATGCACCGCTGTCAGTTGTTCCAATGTGTCCCACTTGGACTCCATGCCAGACATGTGTGTCTCGACACGTGACATGTGTGTCTTGACACGGGACATGTGGGAGTCCAAGCGGGCATGACGGGCAGCCTGCTGCTGTTGTATGTCCTTGAGGATCCCCACTACCTGGCTGACCTCTCCGGTGCTAGTCTGGTATGCATCCGCGATGCGTGCCAGTTGTGGGTCATCATGCAGTCCAGACCCCTCTGCAAAGAGCGACCTATGTCTACCACCCCTCCCACCACCCCTGGCGACACGTGCAGGACGTGCGGTGGAACGCACAGGTGACCGTGGGCCCATTTGGGTGTTGTTCCTGGGCTCGTTGTCACCAGCTCCAGTTTGGGTCTGGGTCCCTGCGCTGTTGTCATCTGTGGTCCTTGGTCTGTCCGTGTTGGCAGGGGTGGCCTGTGTGTTGGCAGTTGTTGGAGGGGTGGATGCAGGGGGTGCAGATGTTGGTCCTGCTGGTGCTGCATGATGACTCACACCGGAGGGTCCAGCTGGTTCTTCGCCATCCGAGGAGTGCAGAGGCTGATCCACACCAGTGAGCTCAGTGTTCCCCGGAGCCTGGGACAGGGACTCCTCCTCGTCTGCTGCTGTGTCCCCATCATCACCTGTTTTGGGGAGAGACACAGATTGTATGTTATGTTTCTACTGGCATCAATTGTTCAAACACCTGACAGTTGTGACTGTACCTCTGGATGTGGGCCTGGACATTGCATTCTCCTAAATTGTGACAGTCAGAGAGTGATATTGGTGTAGCACATTGTCCTGCCAACCTGTGGCATGTCAATGTGAATGTTGAGGTGTGTGCATGACCAGCATTGGTGGTATTTGCTTGCCATCCGGGCCTCTTTCTCCCCCAGCCCAGTTATCCCACCATGAAGCGTGCTTCCATTGCAGGGAGTGCAAGTTGTCTTTCAGGATGTCAGTCAGTGGTGTTCTGCTGTTGGTTGTTGCACAGTTCCCAGCAGGGCCTTGTGCTCCCCCCAGCAGTACCCAATGTCAGCCATCTTGTGAGTCCTTTTCCACTCCCTGAGATGTGAGCATGGTTCAGGGTGGTGTTGATGGGCCAATTGTGAGGCTGACCAACATCTGTGACTACCACTCCCATCATGCTATTGCCTACACCCCCATTCCCAGCATGCCCATACTTCCTTCCTTTTGAGTGGACTTCACTGTGTGTGAGTGTGACAGCAATGGCAAGATGGCTGGCAGTGTGGTCCTGTTGTTTGTTGGTGCCCAGTTCCCAGCAGGACCTTGTGCTCCCCACAGCTGTGGCCCGTGTCAGACATCTTTGAAGTGGCTTTTGACTCCCTGTGAGGTGTGCATGCTTCAGTGCTAACTTGCTGGGCCATGTGGGTGTGAGATGTTGATCTGTGACTACCACTCCCATCATGCTATTGCCTCCACCCCCTTCCCAGCATGCCCATCCTTCCTTCCTTTTGACTCTGCTTCCCTGTGGGGTGGGGTGCCTGTGCTGACAGGATGGCTGAGAGTGTTGTCCTGGCAGTTGTTTGGCTACAAGTCCCAAGAGTGTCCCTGTGCTTCACACAGCATAACCCAGGGTGGTGGTTCTTTGTGGGATCTTCAGTTAGGATGTGAGGCATTGCATTCTCCCAGGTGGGTTATGTGGAGTTAGTGTTGAGGGGGTGTGTGAGTGGAGGTGCTTGTAACTATGGTCAGTGCTGTGAGTCCTCCTTCCCACCCAGCCAGATATCCCACCATGGTACGTGTTTCCATTGCAGGGAGTGCAAGTTGTCTTTCAGGATGTCAGTCAGTGGTGTCCTGCTGTTGGTTGTTGCACAGTTCCCAGCAGGGCCTTGTGCTCCCCCAGCAGTACCCAGTGTCAGCCATCTTGTGAGTCCTTTTCCACTCCCTGTGATGTGAGCATGGTTCAGGGTGGTGTTGATGGGCCAATTGTGAGGCTGACCAATATCTGTGACTACCACTCCCATCATGCTATTGCCTACACCCCCCTTCCCAGCATGCCCATACTTCCTTCCTTTTGAGTGGACTTCACTGTGTGTGAGTGTGACAGCAATGGCAATATGGCTGGCAGTGTGGTCCTGTTGTTTGTTGGTGCCCAGTTCCCAGCAGGGCCTTGTGCTCCCCACAGCTGTGGCCCATGTCAGACATCTTTGAAGTGGCTTTTGACTCCCTGTGAGGTGTGCATGCTTCAGTGCTAACTTCCTGGGCCATGTGGGTGTGAGATGTTGATCTGTGACTACCACTCCCATCATGCTATTGCCTCCACCCCCTTCCCAGCATGCCCATCCTTCCATCCTTTTGACTCTGCTTCCCTGTGGGGTGGGGTGCCTGTGCTGACAGGATGGCTGGGAGTGTTGTCCTGGCAGTTGTTTGGCTACAAGTCCCAAGAGTGTCCCTGTGCTTCACACAGCATGACCCAGGGTGGTGGTTCTTTGTGGGATCTTCAGTTAGGATGTGAGGCATTGCATTCTCCCAGGTGGGTTATGTGGAGTTAGTGTTGAGGGGGTGTGTGAGTGGAGGTGCTTGTAACTATGGTCAGTGCTGTGAGTCCGCCTTCCCACCCAGCCAGATATCCCACCATGGAAGGTGCTTCCATTGCAGGGAGTGCAAGTTGTCTTTCAGGATGTCAGTCAGTGGTGTCCTGCTGTTGGTTGTTGCACAGTTCCCAGCAGGGCCTTGTGCTCCCCCAGCAGTACCCAGTGTCAGCCATCTTGTCAGTTGTTTTCCACTCCCTGTGATGTGAGCATGGTTCAGAGTGGTGTTGATGGGCCAATTGTGGGTGTGACCAATATCTGTGACTACCACTCCCATCATGCTATTGGCTACACTGACTTGACCAGCATACACAGACTTCCTTCCTTTCAGTGAGCTTCCCTGTGAGGTGGTGTTCTAGTGGTGTTTAAATATCTGGGAGTGTTTGTTGTTTCTATTTGTGCCACTGCCTTGCTGTATTTGTTGTTAGGTTTGTACATGTCATGACACAGTTACATATCACTATGAGATGGGAGGTATTGTGTTTGTCTGACTAGCATTCACATCTTGGGATGAATATCTTTTGGTTGATGTGTATTTGCTAAGGGTGCATGGTTTGCCTATCCCCTTGACTGTGATGTGTGTGTGTTGTCACACCATATTGTGTATATTAGTTGTGTACTCACCAGGCTCTGGGATGTCTGTTAGTCCGTATACGCTCACTGGTGGTAGGATGGCCCGCACCTTCTCCTCCCAGGGCCTGAGGTATACTGGTTTTGCAGGAGGGCCACTGCCGGTGTGCTGGCTGAGGAGGTAGTCCTTTTTGAGTAGGTCCCGGATGCTCCTGCGCACATCATACCACCTGTTCTGGATGTCTTCCTTTGTGCGCAAACATGGTGATTGTGCGTTCACCCTGTCGACAATCCTCGCCCACATCTTGGTTTTCTGCGACATGGGGGTCTGTTGTACCAATGTACCAAACAACTGTGGCTCTACCCTCAGGATCTCGTCTACCAGGACTTCCAATTCACTATCTAGGAACTTATGGTTCTTCTTTGGAGGCATGGTGATGGGTGGTGGTGGTGATTGATGTGTGTGTGTGCAAGTGGGGGGGTGTGAGTGTAGGTTTAGCTGGGTGTGTGTGAGGGTGCTATTTGTAGGTGTGGTAATGGTGTGTGGCTTGTGTGATGTATGAGCTGCGAGTGTGTCTGTGGTTGCTGTGTGATGGTGTTGTGTGCTGGCAGGTCAGTGGAATTTGCAAAGGATCATGGTAGGGATTTGTGGCCTTTATGTAGGTGGAGTTGGAGGTGTGTCCTTGTTCCATTTTTTTTCCTCCCTGTATTTATTGGCTTTGTGGTTGCTTGTTTGGCCCTTTTTTTCTAATTTTTCCTTGGTGTTTTTGGTGCATGTAGGAGTCGTTCTTGTGTCCGAGTTGGACGCTGCAGTTGTCTGGTGCGATCTTGTCCGACTCGTTCCCGCTGTGTGTCAGCTAGGTTTCATATGCGGCGTACGAGTCGGTCGCGTAGTATTGGGTTGCTTCGGCTGGGTTTTGTATGCGTGTCGGTCGTACGGCTTGTGCTCCGGGCGAGTCGGTCGTGTTTTGCACGCACAGCATCGTACTACGCGGGTCGGAGTTCGTGGGTACGTTTCGTTCAGGTTCAATACAGGTGCGTGTCGGTCGGTTCGTTTCGCGTGATTTCCCGGCCGGATGGCTTGTTTCCGTCCGGCTTGGTCGGTCGTTTTGTATTCCGTCCGAGTCGATCGGATTTCACATGCATTTCATCGTACTACCAGGGTCGTACGGCGCCGGTACGTGTCGGTCGGACTTTATTCCCGGACCGAGTCGGTCGGTACGTTTTCTGGCCCTAATCGGAATCGGCCCCTTAATGTTTTTGGGAGGTCATAAATCGCCCCCAATTCTCGGATGAGGTGAGGCGTGCGGATTCATTGATTCTGGGGGAAGTTTGGAAATCCCACTTCTCGGCTATATTTAATCCAAATTCTATCTCATTACAGGAGAAAGGAGGGGATCTGCCACCACATTTAATCTTAGCCTCCCAACTTAGTGCCTCTTCTACAGTGGTTGAGGAGGCCCTAGCAAAAGGAATTTGTCTAAAAGCCCCAAGCCCTGATGGGGTCCCACAAGACTTGTTTAAAAGTAATCCCAACCTTTGGGCTCCCCTCCTGACTAATGTTTTCAAAGCAGTGGTGATTGGTCCCATCCCAACCACCTGGAAGGAGGCCATTGTGGTCTCAGTGTATAAAAAGGGCAATAGGAATGACCCCGCCTGTTTAGGCCAATTTCCCTTATTGACGCAACTGTAAAAGTTCTGGGGAGGGTCATTCTAGCTCGTCTTGAGTCCTGGGCGAGCAATACTGGGATCATGTCAAAAATGCAATATGGGCAAGTACATGAAGGCCAGGAGGGGCTCTATCCACCTGGCCTTCATGGACTTGTCCAGTGCTTTTGACACCGTCAATTGGGAGAAATTGTGGGGACTAATGGAGAAAATGAATATTGAAGAAGCGCTTATCTCCCTTTTGCGTAGGCTTCATGTTTCCACCACCGTTGCAATACGATATGGCCCTCGTGGGGAGAGGACTAGGCCTATTGTTTCTACAGAAGGGGTGTAGCAGGGGTACATTTAGCTCTGTTTCTTTTTTTATTGTATACCAATGGCTTAGAGTCATTTTTAATAGAGAAGGAACTTGATTTTCCTAGGATAGGAGGCAATCTGTCCCCCTGCTGTCATACGCGGACGATACTGTATTAATGGCCTTAACAGCCAACAGTCTCCAAAAATCATTGGATGCCTTCACAGATTTTATGTCAGCATTGGACCTAAAAGTGAATTTTAGCAAGTCATATATCATGATATGTGACCCCAAACCAACAAAAACAAGAACATTTTTAGTAAGGGGTAAGACCGTTGATAAGCTGTCTAATTTTACATATTTGGGGAACATTCTTTAATAACAAAATGAATTGGGATTCTTTTATTACATCAAGGGTACAACACACTAGTCGGGTAGTGGAGGGTTTATTCCGCTTCACCTGTAAGTTAGGCCATAAGCCGGTAACAGAGATGATCACCCTGTATAAAGCTAAATGCTTATCTGTCGCATCTTACGGAGCAGGAGTGTGGGGTCATCATAAAAGCCGCCGTTTACAAGTTGTGGAAAATAATTTTTATTAAAAGGCTACTGATGACCCCAAAGAGCGCCCCCACACACTTTTGTGATTCCAATGTGGGGTTGGATTACCTAGAGGATCGAATTGATACCGCCCCTTTGTTCCTCTGGGCCAAAATATGGCTGTCGGAGGACTTAACGTTTTCAAGGGAAGACATCGAGGACTGTACCAATCTTGATAGCGCTCTGGCGATCCCTTGGCTATGATTTGTTAGAGATAAATTTAATGAGATTGGTCTGGGGTTCTTCTGCGATGATCCCGCCAGCATCCATATGAATGCGAAAGCAATGATAAAAGAGGCACATAAGTCTGAGGTGGATATGCGCCGGCAACAACTGGAGGTGCTAGGACACCCATGTTTGCCCATTATTCAACAGCAATTTTATTTATCTTTTACTACGAATGTACGGACATGGTTTTTTATGACTAGATTTCGCTATGCACTTTGCACTTCCTAGTGGCATTTCCCACACAGTCAGGTTGGGTTGATAAACTCATCCCTTGCCCTTGTGAGAATTTGGAAGCTCAGAGCACCCTGCACTTTATGCTGTTTTGCCCTCTTTCTAAAGAGCCGAGGGTACAATTTTTAGCCCCACTTTTGAGGGGACTCCGCGCTTGTACCTACATAGATGGTTTTAACTTTTTGTACTTTTGTACCGTTTCTATTTGCACTGCTGTTTCCAGTTACATTAAAACTGCAATGTCAATGAGAAAACGGTACGAGTCACAATAGATAAACAGGCATTTTATTTGTATACTTCTTATATAATAACTTTCTTGTATTCATGAAATTTGATGATTGTCATTACAGCTTGTTGTTCTGGGCATTGGGCATGTGGGATTATATCTCTCTGGAAATTGCAAATTGCTTAAATTATAGGAAAGGTTGGGTTTTATTGATATTTATTGATGTTATTGCACAAATTTGGTATGGGAAAAAAGGGGAAAAAAGGAGAAGGAAGAAAAGTATTATGTACGTTTGTTAAGCTTTTATGGTCCATGGAACCGAATAAAGTTATTTTTGACTTGACTGTAGGGAGGGTTTGATCAATTTTATTGCTCCACTGAGCGAACAACATGATGAATTTAGGTCAGATCTCTGTACTGTGTGTAGTGTTCAGCATTCCGTCCATCATTAGTTCTTTTTAGATTTGTCGCCTAAGTGGGATGGGTGTGCCCAGATGAGGGTCCCGTGCTCACCATGCCACTAGAGTCAAGCTATCCTGGCTCATGAGGGGTGATACCCCAAAACTGGTCCTAGGATGCTTGTTTATGGTCCAGGAATGACCTGGCTTGGCAGTTCAGGCGGGACAGTTCACATGGGGAGCAGGGTCATGACTGATTTGCATATGGCTGGGTCCAAACGGGAATGACGTGCTGAGCAAAAAAACAATGGGGCTTATGTACAACTCTTTGTGCCGCCGGTGCATTACTTTTAATAAGGGAAAAAGTGATGATGCAATGGGCTTGTAAATAAGCACCAATGGATTTAGGGCCAGATCTCTGTACTGGGGGTGAGTGTTTGACATTGTTTAGCATTCTGTCCATCATTTGTTCTTTTGGAAATTGTCACCCTCAGTGGGACGGGTATGCCCAGGCTTGGGTCCCGAGATCACCATATCAATGGAGTCAAGCTATCCCGGCTGACGAGGGGTGATACCCTGAAATCGATCTTAGAATGCTTGTTTATGGTCCAAGGACGATCTGCCCTGGCAGTTCGGGCTGGACTGTTCCCATAGGGAGCAGGGTCATGACTGATTTATATATGACTGGGTCCAAACGGGAATGGCATGGTGAGGACAAATACTATAGATTTAGGCCCAGATCTCTGTACTGGGGGTGAGTGTTTGACATTGTTCAGCATTCCATCCATCATTTGCATTTGTCACCCTAACAACCACAATGGATATGCCCAGATGTGGGTTCAGTGCTCAACATGCCACTGGAGTCAAGCTGTCCTGGCTGATGAGGGGTGACACCTTGAAACCAGTCCTAGGATGCTTGTTTCTGGTCCAGGGAGGACCTGGCCTGGCAGTCCAAACCGGAATGACAAAAATAAAACTTGGATTGAGGCCCAGATCTCTATACTGGGGCATGCAGCGCATCATTTGTTCTTTTTGCAGATCCCTATAGCTAACAATAATGAACTCAGCAAAAACAGTAAAAAAAAAACACAAGGTCTGAAAGCAAAATGTCAAGGAAAACCACACCCAGGATGTTAGGTCTAACATGTGTCCACCCAAACAGAAGTTGGGGAGAGCTCCCTGTAGCTTATAACCAGGGACTCATTAGAGTGATTATGCAGTACTTCACTAGAATGTATTTAACTCAGAAGTACAACTCTTTACACATATGCTGAACTTCCGCAGCGGCTGTGGGGCCCGGACCACCAGGATCTATTGTGGGCAGAAAGAGAGGCTGATCACATCCACACTAGGCTCGCCCCCTACAAGCCGTTTATGGTTTCGGTTCCACTGGGGTCACACGCCGGTGCCGATTGCTTGTATCAGAGCACTCGGTTACCAGGATTTCATGAGCCATAACTCCTCCCCTCACGGAGATTTGAGTAGGAAGGGAGTCGGAGAGAAGCCGCGGATCGGCGAAGCAGCTGCTTGTTCACGAACTGATTACATTTGCCTATAGTTTGCTGCGGCAAGAGAGACCACGCTATCACAGGGTCCTAGCACTCGCTAGACATATCTCTGTAGCTAAGCTTCACCTATAGTCTCAGTTACACAGAGCGGAGGTCACTTTGGGGGCTTTCGCTTTCATGTTTGCACACTGTTCAACAGCTGCCATTACATTCAACAAGAGGGCGGACACATCAATTTATTTGGAAAAAATACTAACTCTCTGACTGTTATTATCAGACAGAGACATAGAACTTCCCCGGAAAAACAAATGAAATAGAAACTGTAACTGAACTACAAACCTAGTGAACATCTAATGGAAAGAGTGATAGGACTACCTGGCCCAAGTCTAATACTCCTGCGTCAAACGGGGTGGCCATTTTGGACTTTCTCCCCCGGTAGTGGTTGGTTCCTGAGGATCTAGACAACACCCCTTAGTCTCCCCACCCAACAAGCACATTGGCGAGTGTTTTTACTTCTGCTATAGCCCTACAGCTACTACACACCTTCTTCTTGGCGGCAGCATCGCAGAAGAGAGCCTGCCCCTAACCCTCCCCCTCTCCCTCCTTCAGCCCATAACCCGACGCTCTCTTCCCCCTTGTCCCAACACCTCCCCCTCCTCTCATGCCTTACCTCAACCTATACACTCACAGCCCCGCCGGCACTAAACACTCCCCTGGAATAGCTCCATATTCACATCCTCGCATACCGCCCCCTACTCCCTTACCACTATGGAGCGCACAGGTCAGCATACTTATACCGTTAAATACCCCCCAACCTCACAAAAAAAGCAGCCAAATACTTTAAACATAATCTACTAAAATCACACCCTGAAACCCCAATCTCAGATCCTTACTATTCAACAAACAAAGGATACATAACTACCGATATCATTTTTTACACCAAAAGAAGAGCCCAATGCAGGAAAGCCTTTCTCGCCCTGTTCTCAATATCTTCCACTAGGAAAACAGCGCATGGTCACACTATCTCTATTTCCCCCTCATCAATCTACAAAGCAGCAGCCACAATCACCATATATAACAATGGTATTATCCTCATTCAATCCTCTGACCATAGCCTAAACCTACTGGATAACATCTTCCCTCTCATTAAGGAAAAAGTTATAAAACCCCATCCCTCCTCCCCATCGGCTCCCAATATCAGCACTCTTCCTAACTTCCTAACTTCCCCACTATCTCCCCTTCAACAATTTCCCCGCTTAGGACACAATCATCTGTTACACCCTCCCCAGACCCACTAACCACCTCAGGTGATGACTTACATCCTCCGAAATCCAACTCATCCCCCTGCAACATCAACACTCCCATTATCATAACCACACCACACATACACACACATACCTCTGATCCGCCGGGCGAGGACTCACTTCAGCTTAACTCCAATTCCTCCACCTTCAACAACATCAGTCCCTTTGGCCTAACCACACCGCACACACATCTGTCCCCTAACTTGATTCATCCCACCAGTCTACCCCCCACCTCCCCTGATAACTACCCAGGCAGACCACAACACAAAGACCCGGACTACAATTTACCCGCAAACCACAGATACGACCCCAGCACTCCACCCTCACCCTCACTCCAATCACTAAGCATGTTACCTCCCATTCCAGAACCCAGACTAGATGAGATCATACTATCATTACTACAAGTCAAAGAGGACCTACAAAAACTTCGTGACTTGTTCCTGCAACAACCCCTGACCAAACACTCTGAACAAGAATTTAGGACAAAATTCCACAGCAACCACTCCAAATTCATACAACAGCTGCACGCGCATCCCCTGAAACAGCAGCCCTCAAGGTGGAGAACAGTTCCAAACCCTAACACATCAACTCGCCCAATCCGAAGGTCAAATTCCCTGTCGTCCAATGACATACTCTCCCTACTCCGTTCCTATGATCTCCCACATTCCACCCTTAACACACTGCACTCAGACAACCGGCAGAAACATTCCACAATCCAAACTATCCCTTCCAACATTAACAGAGTTACAACTCACAATTCCAGAGGGATAAGTCAAAATAACCTGAGGCGAGTCCCCCTCACTCAAGAACCCAACACTACCCTCATCAAACCTCATCTTAAATGCATACTACTAAATTGTAGGTCTGCCTCTAGACATGCAGCTGATATAGCTGACCTTATACTCACTTCTGAACCCGAACTACTAATCTTGACAGAAACTAGGTTAAATGAATCTTCTATGCCCATTCTCGACATTCTGGTACCCCCTAACCATGACATCACCAGACTCGACAGAACTGATAAACCAGGTGGTGGTATTGCCTGCATACACCGGAACAATCTTTCAGTTAACCGCGCACAATCACCAGTATTCTCTTCTTGCGAATACCTATGCTTAGACATCATGATTAACAAGAAGCCTGTGTGCTCTCTACACACTCTCTATCACCCACCAGGTGATAACCTTACATTCATCGAACATCTCATGGATATTGTCTCTACTAATGCCGGCCAACAAAATACCCAAATATTCCTTGGAGACCTCAATCTCCACTGGAATGACTTGAATGACTCGGTGGTCAATAGCCTCAAAGCCTTCCTTTCAGACCTTGACCTCACCCAAATCTGTAACAGCTCCACACACGATAAAGGCTCTATCCTGGACTCAGTCATCTCCAAGGCTGAATCCATTCAGCTTGAAACGATCCTACCTTGTGATTGGTCGGACCACCACATTATCACATTCTTCATCAATGAAACAGTAAAACTTCACCCTTCCCAACCCATGAGAACTAAAATATGGAAGAGGAATCTAAAAAATATCGGTGCCGACCTAGCCAAAACCTCCAGCACCAACCCCCTTCTTCCACCCGAAGACTTAGACGATGCTCAAGATCTTACAAACCACTACTTCTACTCCATGAACAAACTATTAGACAAACTCACTCCCATACAACTGAAGAGACTCTCCACAAAAGACTCAAAACCGTGGTACGATGGAACACTAAACGAGGATAGACGATCCCTAAGATCAATTGAACGGTGATGGAGATCATCACCCTCCACTAACCTCCTCAAACTGCTACGGACTACGAGAAACTCTTATTACAGAAAGATCAGACGTTCAAAAGCAGACTTCTACAGCAATCAACTTGACCAAGCCAAAAACCGTCCCCAAAAACTATTTGAGCTAATCAAATCACAATCTAAGGGTGCATCTCACATCCCCCACGCCAACCCAGACTCAGTACCCAATTGCGAAGATTTTGCCTCCTTCTTCACTATGAAAACTGAAAACATTAAGACGGACCTACTCAATGCCCTAATAGTTCATAAAGACACGCGCATCGACATTTCTTCTCCCCCTCCGGGATTCCCACCTGTATGCTCACCTAAGCTCGACCTCAAAAATAACGCCTCCTGGGCCACCTTCACCACTTACAGTGAAGAAGCCATATCCAAAATCCTCATGGCTCTGAATCCCTCTAACCACTTCACAGACCCTCTTCCCACAAACAACTTAAAAGACTTCACTCCACTGCTATTACCCCTATGGACCAAGATCATAAATACCTCTCTCCTTCAAGCTATCATCCCGGAACTCCTCAAATCTGGGCAGGTATCCCCCATCATAAAGAAGCCAACGGTTGACCCCTCGGACTTAAACAATTACCGCCCAATATCCAACATCCCTACTTTGGCCAAACTGTTAGAAAAATGTGTTCACACTCAGCTAGGCAACCACATTGACCATTTCAACCTGCTCAACCAATATCAATCCGGCTTCCGCGCAGGACACAGCACTGAATCAGCCATGACACACATCATAGATGACGTGCTAAAAATCCTCGACCAAAACGAAGCTTGTCTACTAATCCTGCTTGAACCTTTCTTCAGCCTTTGACACCATCAAACACGACAACCTGTTAGAATTATTGAAACACAGAATGGGATTAACTGGATCAGTACTAAACTGGTTCACGTCGTTCCTTCAAAATAGATCGCAAAGATTCAAGGTTAATCAATCCCTGTCCAACCCCGTCCCAGTTACGTTAGGAGTCCCACAGTGATCGGCCCTCTCTCCTACACTTTTCAATCTATTTATGGAACCGCTCACAGAAATCCTCAGCTCCTCGAACATACAATATCACATGTACGCTGACGATACCCAGCTATACTTAAAGATCCACTCTCTAGAGGACATCAAATCCCTCAACCTCACGCTTCAAAAAACGCAGACCTGGCTGGCCGAAAACCACTTGAAACTAAATACCCTCAAGACCGAATTCCTCCTAATCGCTCCTCCCACACAAGTAACCATCATTCAAGATTGGCTGAAACACTTAACAGCACTCAAATGCCAACCACTTATTATTGACTCAGCGAAATCGTTGGGAGTAACTCTGGATAGTAATCTAAATATGCAGAAACACATTAGCGCAGCAACAAAAGGAGCTAATTTTCAGATGAACACCTTGAGAAAACTAAAACCCTTCCTACCCGCAAATGACTTCAAACTGGCAGTTCAAGTACTTGTTATCCCAAGAGTGGAATATGGAAGTGTCTCTCTCTGCGGTCTTCCCAAAGCGTTGACGGCCCCACTAAAAGCCTCTATCAACGCAGCAGCCAGACTCATCACAGGATCGAAAAGAAACTGTCATATCTCCCTCGACCTCAGATCCCTTAACTGGCTACCTTTTGAAGCCATAATTCAACAAAAAATTGCATGTATGATGCATAAAGCCATACATCACAACACCCCAAGTTACCTGTCTCAGAAATTGGTGCCTTCATGTGGCAACAGAGCCTCCAGGAGCGCAAGTAACCTTTTACTGAAACCACAAAGATTCACCAAGAAGAAAACATACAACTGCTCCTTCTCGGGGATGGCGCCCAGGATTTGGAATGCACTGCACTCAGAAACCAGACTGAACCCCTCTACTGTATCTTTCAAAAAAGAAGTGAAAACCCTTCTTATGTCTAAATTTACTTGATCCATTTATATTACCTTTTATACGATTCTTGACTTGTAGAAGTAATATTTTTATTACTCTATGCTTGTTTGTAAATATGACGCCCTTCTGGTATGTGACATATTCTTATGTCCCTATGTTTGTTATGTTCCTTTATTTACCCTGTAAAGCGTTCTGATACCCACAAGGGTCTTGTTCGTGCTATACAAAACCTTCAAAATAAATAAATAAATAAATATATGTATTTGAAGTATAATCAGTGGCACAACTATGGTGTGAGAAGGAATGTGTGAATGTTTGTGTGCGTGAAACCATGAGAATATTCTAAAACAGTATGATAACCCTGGGTACTATATTTTAGACGTTCTTGGCAATACCATTGTGATTCAAATTCCTAGCAATGCCAAATACTTCCACAACTGGACATTGTACTTTTATGTTGTGTATGTTTGTCACTAACCTTCTCCTTTTCAGATCTCCCTCCTCGCAGTTCCCTTCCCAAAACCCTTCACTCACCTGGCCACTCTAATACAATATAACAGCTTCTGAGTTAGAGCTACCTGGAGGTGGAAAAAGAGATCATTAAGCAGATCTTGAGGAAGGAGCCATCTTCGACAGTACACCATGTAGTTATCCCTAGGGTAAGTGAGAATAGAGATGCAAACTGCTCCAACAACTGGTGGCAGTCTCTCTGTTAATTTAGGGTTGATGTAGGGGAGATGCTTACACCCTCGACTGACCGATCCTATTTCTTGGAAGAGAGGAGGTCGGGGAGAGGTTCACTCTCCTCTTCCATTGCATCATCAGTAACCAAGAGCATGGTAACAGACCTCTCAAAGTGGGGCCTGAGGCGATTGACATGAAAGACCATGAAAGACCCTTAAAGGGTTCCTGGGAGCCTTGAGGTCCACCAAGTAGGTGACATCGTTCTTGCGCTCCTTCATCTCATAAGGCACAGACCAGCACTCTTGCAGGACCCTGAGCTCCACGGGCTCCATCACCCACACTTTTTGGCCAGGCTGGAACTCAAGAAGAGTGGTATTCTGATCATACCAGCATTTCATGTCCTCCTGATTGGATTCCAGATTCTCCTGTGATAGTTTCCAGAAACACGCTGTCTGGTCGCGAAACACCAGCATATAGCTAACTACATCCTGGGAGGCTTTTTAGGAGCTTCCTTCCAGCCTTCCTTAACCAAACCGAGAGGTTCTTTTACAGGGTGCCCATACAGAAGTTCACAAGGGCTGAAGCCCACCACCTTGTGCTGTACCTCCCTGTAGGGGAACAAAAGATATGGCCGGAGGACATCCCACGTATGGCTCATGGTTTCTGGTAGGCCCATAATCATGCCTTTTAGGGTTCATTGGTTTGTGGGTGGTAAGGAGTAGAGAACTTGAAGGTTACCCCACACTCATCCGACATGGCCTTCATGTACCCTGACATGAAGTTGGCACCCTGGTCAGATACCACTTCCTTGGGGAAACCCATATGGGTGAGGAATCCCATCAGTGCCATGGCCATGGCGGGAGCAATCACAATCCTTAGAGGGTAGCCTCGAAGTACCGGGTGGCAAGGTCCACCAAGACCAGAATTAATCTGTTACCCATGGCTGTCTTGGGGTCCAGGGGCTCCACAATGTCGATGCCCACCCTCTCAAATGGGGTGCTAATAACAGGAAAAGGTTGCAGGGGGGCCTTTTCCTCCCCTCCTGACTTGCCACTCGCCATCAAGGAGGACAGAACCTTCAGAACACATCTGAAGCCATTCTAATTTCACGCCAATAAAAGTGGGTGACAAGCCTTTCAAAGGTCTTGTCTTGCCCCAAATTACCGGACAGGGGCACATTATGAGGCATCTCCAGTAGGAAGGCCCTGAAGCACTGGGGAACCACCAACACATTCTCCTAATAGACTAGGTGTTTGCCAGAGGTGTCACTAGCTGCCTCGTCGCAGCCTGCTACCAAAGACCCAGAAGAGTAGGGCTTTCACTTTGCACCATGCTGAACTCCTCCCTTCTGAGACCCCCGTCATGCTACCCCCTTGTCCTTCTTCTTCTTCTCATGGACCTGGGCTACTCTTCTGGGCTCCAGGTCCTCCTGACCACCCTCTTGGGCCTCCATGGACCATGTGGTCAGTCACACTCACTCATGCAGCCCCAACATCTTCAAGTGTCCTGAGCTCCACCTCCTTTCAGGCGATATGCTCCAGCTATTGACAAGCAGACAGTCCACAGTCATGGACAGACTCACAGCTACACTGAAGTAACCTGAGCCCCCCCATTGAAAAGGAACAAGAGCCACTGTGTAGTGGCTCTCACGGTTGTCAGCTGCAACAACTTGGTGGAACACATTAGGGACTACCTGCTCTGAAGATGTCTCTCAGAGCCTTAACCATCATCTAATTAATGGTGACCCATTTCCTGTACTTCCTAGTATTACTAGGCATGTGGCTTCTCTGCACCATCTCCCCATCACCTAGGGACTAAGGTAATCTCAACTCTGTCCCCACCACTAGCTAGGACAAACTACCCTGTAAGAGCTACACTAGCCAGCCCCAGTGACTGCACACTGGTGGGGATTTTGCCCGCTTGGGACACTTGGCATCCCCCATGTAGTGTCCTTCCTGTTGAAACTCATAACACTTAGAGGGTGCCCTTCCTGCAGACTTACTGTCAGGTAACCATTCTTTTTCTTCTCAGCAGGGGGATTGGAGTCCTGACCTGGATAACTATTTTGGGGACCTTTAGAGAACTCTTTACTTTTGCCCCACTCCTCTTCCTTCTGGTGAGGACTCTGCTCACCCTTGTGGTGATCCTCCAGATACCTTCTTGTGAACACTGGTGGTGACCCAGTGGTCCGCCTCCTTAGCAAGCTCCCTGGGGTCAGAGATCTTACTGTCAATCAAGTGTTGATGCAGATCTGTAAAACAAGGACTAAACATGTGATATTTTGAAATTAAGTTATACAGCTCCTGATAATCCTTAATATCACTGCCCTTCACCCAACCGTCCAGTGCCTTGCAAAAAGAATCAATACAATCCACCCAGGTCTGTGGGGATAGTTTCTGACTGTCCCTAAATTTCTATCTGTGCTTCTCTGGGGAAAAACTATACTTTCTGATCAGGACTTCCTTCATGGGGGTGATACCTCATCCTGTCACCTGCATCTAGGGCCAGTAGGGTGTCCCTCCCATCAGTAGGAATATACTTCTACAGACTAGCTCCCTAATCTCCCTCCCGCAGGGATCTTGTGCATCGATAGGACAATCTCATAAGCCTCAAACCATCTATCTATGTCATTTCCCACTCCACAGTCCTGTACCAGACCCTTGGGAATGTGGACCCTCTTGTCAGAGCACCCTGAAGAAATTCTGCCACCACTGGACTCTACTTGCTTAGCTCCAATGCCCAGTCCCTTTAAACTTAGCTCACGGGCCATTCTCTGTTCCTTGTTGGCTAATTTATTCACCTCTAAGGCTCTCTCACCCTTTTCTTGCTCAAGTTTCCTTTGCTCTGCTTCCCTCTCCTTTAGTTTGGCAAGTTCCAATATTAATGTTCTCTCTTCCTTCCTGTCCTACAGCTTCTCTCTGGACAGGCCTCTGGATGATACATTTCCCCCTGCTCAAATGCTAACCACTACTCCTGGCAGGATGTTAGCCTCCTGCCCCACAGGCAGTCGCAGACTCTCCAATGAGTCCTGGTTCAGCTTCCCATCATCATCCAGTTCCTCATCCTCCTCTGGAGTTACATTTACTGCATCATGAGCTTCTGCCCATGCCTTCAGCAACTTTTGCAGCTTCACCTTCCTGGTGATGCCCTTTGTAGAAAGCTCAATCCCCTTGCAGAAATACTTGAGCTGGGCCACAATATAACCTTCAAGTTTGGACAGCACAAAATCAATTTTTGCAGGTGCAGATGGCACTCCTCCAATAATGTTAATCAGGGAAAATTGAAAAGAGTTTGAATTGTCTTTGATGTGGATAGTGGTGTACACAAATTACTGTATTGCACTGCACAATTACAAATCCTAACCTCACTGCTGAACACCAATGTTAAAAATTGGGTTTATGGTTGGCAGAGGTATGCACACTGTCCAAGCAGGAATCACAATCCTTGTCAGGGTAAGTCACAACACACCCTAAATTATCCTCTGCTCACCCTCAGTTAGCTTGGGACAGACCAGCCAGGCCTAACTAATGTGTAAAGTATTTTTGCAACACATCAAACAGTAACACAGTGAAAACACCACAAAAAGACTCCACATGAGTTTAGAAAAGAGAATAACTTTATAAATAAAACAACACCAAACAACAAAGATCCAATGAGTAGAAGTCAAGATATGAATTTTTAAAGATTAAATACAAAATTAGCGATTAGAAGCGGTAAGCGCTTAAGAGTTGGTTGATCGTGCTGGACTGGGACAAAGTCAAGAGCTCAAGCAGATGTGATGGAGCACAGGCTGTATACAGAGCCCATGCATGGCCTTCTGAGCAAAAGTACCTTTGTCCTGGTTGCAAACAATGAGCTGTGGGGTGCAGCCGAGTGATGCATTGGTGAGCCCCAAGCAGTTGGGGTGATGCACAAGATTTCTTCACGTAACAGTGGTGATGCGTTGGTTCTGTGACAATGTGCCCGTTCCAAGGTGCAGCAGTTCTGAATGTGATGAGCTAGGTTTCTCCACGCTGTAGAGGAGATGCATCAATCTTCTCCACTAAGTGGTGGTAGTGATTGACTTCGGAAACAGCGGTTCCGGAGGCGATGAGGTGGTTCCAAATGCAATGCTTCGATCTGGTTCTTGCTGCGGCAGTGATGTGTCGGTTCTGATTGGTGCAGGGTGTTGATGCGTACATTCTGGCAGATGTAGCACTTTATACTTACTTCCAAGGGTCCAGGACTGGGTTGGCACCCCTTCACAGAGCAAGACTTGTAGCAAGCAAAGTCCGGAAGCTGTTTATAGGTTGGGGAGAAGACTTTGATATCCCTGAGACTTCAGGACAGGAGACAAGCCAACAAGCCCTTGGAAATACGACAGTTCTGAGATGTAGAGATGCAGTTCCATTACTACTCACTCCCAGACAAGAGGTCAGCAGGCAGCAGGCCAGCACAACAACACAGTATAGGAGAGTGGCAAACCCTCCAGCAGCACAGCAGTCCTTCTCCCTGGTAGAAGAGTTTTGAGTTGGTGGTGTCAGATGTCCAGTATTTATTCCCATTTGGGCTTTTAAGGGGGGGAGACTTCAAAGAGATGCCTTTGAAGCGCAAAAGTCCCTGACTTTCCTGCCCTGGCTCCAGACTCACAACAGGAGGGAGGGTATACAGCCCTTTGTGTGGGGACAGGACACGGCCCTTTCAGGGGTGTCAATTCCTCCCTTCCATTCCTCCCAGGATGGCCCGTCAGGATGTAGATAGTCCATCAGTCACACCTAAGCTCTTTTTCTATGTGGCTGTCTAGAGGTAATATACAAAGTGACTGTCACCCACCTCAGACATGTATTTAGAGACAAGCAGAAGGCACCAAATGGTTACAGTCAGAAAACTCCAACTTTCTAAAAGTGCAAATTTTCAGATTTGCAATTTAAAATCAGTCTTCACCATAAGTTGTGTTTTTAAATTGTGATTCCAGGGACACAAAATTTGGAGGTCCCATCTTTTCCCAATTGGAAATTACACTTATAAAATGTAATAAGGAAATCCCAGTGTTATCCTATGGGAGAGATATACCTTGCTGAACTGAAATAGGAATTTAAGTATATTTCACTACCAGAACAAGTACATGTCCTACTTTTTAAATACACTGCACACTGCTCATGGGATGTCCAGGGCCTACTGTAGGGTTGACCTATATGTATTAAAAAGGAAGGTTTGGGCCTGGCTAGTGGGTTAACTTGCCAGGTCGACATGGCAGTTTAAAATTGCACACACAGACTCTGCAGTGGCAGGCCTGAGACATGTTTAAAGGGCTATTCAACTGGGTGGCACAATCAGTGCTGCAGGTCCAATAGTAGCATTTTACTTATAGGCCCTGGGTACATGTAGTGGGCTTTACTAGGGACTTATAAGTAATCTAAAAATATACTAATTGTGAATAAGTAAATGTTCCCATATTTTAAGTATAGAGCACAATCACTTTAACACTGATTAGCAATGGTAAAGTGCCAAGATTCCTAAAGATGTGTGTTAAACAGACAAGGGAACCCAATAGTTGGTCAGGGACCATGGGTATGGACTGTTTTAAGGAACAATGGTCCCTAACAAACAAATTATTAGTACACGGTATATCGTCGGAGATCCCTTATGGAATGCAAGGATTATCAACTCCCTGCATTCCATAAGGGATCGAAACATTGTCGACTCTCCGCACCTTGACATAAATTGAATACATTTATGAATATGTGCTAGGATGCGCCAATTCATTTTGTAGTGGCATAAATATTTAAATTGGTTGGCCACAACCTTCAGATGCCTTAATTCTTTGTTATGAACCTGCCCCTACTTGTATATATCCTTTTTTGTTCAGCCTTATATTGAAATACCATGTCCATTTGGACATAAAATAGTCCTCTTTGTATTACTATTTTTATATACTGTGTACTAATAATTAGTTTCTTAGGGACCATTGTCAGCAAACATAGTAAAAAAAGGAGGTCTGAAGGCAAATAATCAGGGGGAAACCATGCCAAGGATGCTAGGTCTAACAGTCTGTTTAGAGAGAACAATGGTTCCTAAATGGCCAAAATGGTCCTGGGCAAAGAAGCAGAGATTTTCTCTGCTTCTTTGCCCAGGACCATTTTGGCCATTTAGGAACCATTGTTCTCTCTAAACATTAATCCACCCCAGGTTCGACTATTGGGGTACCCTTGTTCGCCATACAACAGGTCTAACAGTCTAGCATTGGCTGCCAGTCTTTTGACTTTTTGCAAGCACTCACAGTAAAGTAAGCCAATGGCTGTAGTGGGCTGACCCTTTGTTCTATGCTATGTGCTGTAGCGGGCAAAAGAAAACTCTGAATGACACAGCAACAGCCTCATGGCTGAAGATGGCTGGCTGAAATTCCCTTTAAGTTAGTAAATTAAACATATAACATTAGTAAAATCAAAGGTATTTGCTTATGCCAAACCTAAAAAAGAAGTCCATTAACTGATGAGCTGATAGTTGGGTGCTGCAGTGGAGCATAAGGTGCTACCATACAGTTCAATTTCTGATTGTGAGGTGTGCTCCAAGCTGTATCAAACGACTGGTTTCTTTATGTTTGCATGAAAACAATAACAAATAAGTCATCAGTGCTTCCAGTTCGGAGCCCAAATGTGATGGTGCAGGGGGCAGACCTACAACAGCAGTACAGAGGAGAAATTAGTAGAGCATTGTTGAAATTAAATTTGGATAAACATGACACAGCACTTCGGTATTGTGAGAAATTGGGTTGTTGATTCAGTGGGATGTTAACCCTGCTCAAGCAACAGCTGCAATCCCTGTCAAGTTGAACCACAAAACAAACTAAATTAACTTTTGCTTAACACTCTGGTAGCTTGGCATGCTTAAATTAGAGACATTGTGTAGAGTACTTATGCAGCACATAAACAGTAATAAAGTGAAAACATAACACAAGAAAAATCCCAGTCCAATTTAGAAAAAGAGAGTACATTTGAATAAACTATTTAGCACCAAAATTACAAAAATCAAATCAGTAGAAGTTATGAATTTTTAGAGTTTAAGGTAAAAACTAGCACCTAAAAAATCAAAGCATCAACCATAGACATCTACGGATACAAAAAGTGGATTGGGCCTGGTTAGCTTACCTCAGACTTAGAAGTAATTTCAACAGAAGAGTCTGAGAAGGTAGAAGTTCAGTGGGGTAAGGCTGCAGGTGGAGTCTAAGGAGGAGGTGTCGGCATCAGCGAGCCGCTGGGCGAAGTCACTTGAATTCCACGTTCAGATTTAGTCTCTTTTTAGGAAGTTGAAAACTCCAGCGGGATCAGGCTGGAGGCTGTAACTGACATGAATGAATAAAGAATTTGTAGAGCGCTGGAATCATCCCCGAAGGGGTATCTCTGCGCTGACAGCAGAAGAAATAGAGGGTAATGGGACGCTCAGTTATTAAAAAATTCAGTTTTCAATAGTTTCCAGAATTTAAGAAGATTAGGGCACTTGCATATGGGGATGGGGAGCGAGTTCCAAAAACGCGGGGTAAGATAGGGAAAAGATTTGCCACCGGTTCGAAGTTTATTAAACCGAGGGACTACTAGCAGAGCCTTCTCTCCAGAGCGCAGAGATTCTCTAAGATGGTAGTGGATGAGTTTTTCCGCCAGGTATTTGGGCCCCCTATCATTGATTGTTTTATGGACCAAGCAGCAGATTTTAAACATGATTCTGTCACGGATGGGGAGCCAGTGAAGGCATTTCAATAACGGCAAGGATGCTGATCTGGGAGGCATATTAAGAGCCAGCCGCGCTGCCATGTTCTGGACTACTTGCAACCTGTTTAACACAGCATCATTTGCAGCTCCCAACAGTGCATTGCAGTAGTCAAGTCGACTGACTACCAGAGCTTGGATCAGGGTCTTACGGACAGATAAAGGGAGAAGGTAGAACACTCTCCGAAGGAGCTTCAGCATGTTAAAACAGGTGCCTGAAACGGCAGCCACTTGGTCTTTCACAGATAAAGAGAGGTCCAGATACACTCCTAGATTTTTTGCCTTAGTTGTAGGGGTGGGGGCAGGGCCTAATTCTGACGGCCACCAATCGGGGGACCACAGAATTTGTGCTTTGCTGAACAGAAGAACTTCCATTTTATCGGCATTCAACTGGAGAAAATTCTTTGTAATCCAGTCAGAGATAGCTCGCACACCGTCCGCAAAGAGCTGTTTTGTTGCCACTGTATTATTATCAAACAAAAGAAGAAGGTATGTGTCGTCCGCATATGAAAAGGGAACAAAGCCATGGTCTCTGATGATATTTGCAAGGGGGGCCACATACATATTAAAAAGAGTAGCACTGGGGCACAAGCCCTGAGGAACCCCCTTCGTAAGGGATTTAGCACCAGATCGAAAGGGACCCATATTAACGGTTTGCGTGCGCTGATCTATAAAGCTGGAAAGCCATTGAAGAGCCGGCCCTACTACACCAATTTCCGTCAGTCTTTGCAGTAGCCTATGATGAGCTACAGTATCAAAAGCTGCGGACAGGTCCAGCAGCACTAATGATACTGCCTTATTATTATCTAGAGAAAGTTAAATAAAGTCTGTTACACCTATAAGGGTGGATTCGGTAGAGTGCCTTGGTCTAAAACCAGACTGTGAGGGGTCAAGACATATTTGGGCTTCAATATATTCCATAAGCTGCGAGTTGATATATCCCTCCAAAAGTTTGCTCATGAGCGGAAGGAGAGAAATAGGGTGGTAGTTAGATAGCTCTGCAGGAGGCACGTTAATCTTTTCACAAATTGGAAGGATTTGAGCAGATTTCCAAGCCAGAGGCACTTTCCCCTCACACAGAGAGTAGTTAAATAAAGTGCATATTGGAGGGGCAAGATGCTGTGCCAGCAGGGCGAATAGTCTAGCTGGCATGATGTCCGTAGGGGAACCTGATTTAGCTGTTTTTATCATCTCTTCTACTTTAGAATCCTGCAGGGGGAAGCCAGATAAAACAACATCTTTCTTTCTGGAGGTTGTAGAAGGAGGAATGAGAGTGTCAGAGATACTGGCAATCCTGGGAAATTTGTCAAAGATTTTGTCAATATTTTCATCAAAAAAAACTGGGGATATTATCACATAAAATCTGAGAAACAGGGATAGGATTAGCGCAGGCAGTTGCAGACGTTAATGATTTAAGGATCGTGTATAGTTCCTTCGCAGAACTCCCTGCTTTGCTTAATTGCGCATAAATATGTCCTTTCCGAGTTAACTTAATGTTTTATGGTAGGTGTTTACCGCTGATTTAAATATTTCTTTCTCTGCCTGTGATTGGGTTTTACGCCAGATTTTTTCAAGCTTTTTACACTTAGATTTCTCCCTGCGTAGTTCTGGGGTAAACCAGACTGCATGCTTTCTTTGAGATTTGAGCTGCTGTACCTTAAGTGGAGCCAAAATGTCTAAGGCTGCCGCTATAGCATGATGGAGATCATTGACTTTAATATTTATATCCCCGGGCTTGGCAAAAGTAGGTGGTCTGAACTCCTTCGAGAAAGCTTTTTCTGAGATTTTATGCCATTGTTGCGTGATCTTCCCGAAGGGAGGTAGGGTGGCACCAATCTGATGAGTGCATTAATCTGGAAGTTAATTATTGAGTGGTCTGCCCAAATCACTGGCCCTGGGGGGGTTGGAATGTATGTGAGGAGGATTGTTAAGAATAAAATCTAACGTATGCCCTGCTGCACGGGTAGGCCTTGAGTTAATTATTTCCAACCCTAGGGAGGCCATGTCTGCCAGGAAGAGAGCGGCGTCCGTATTCTCACTATTTTCACTATGTATGTTAAAGTCCCGAAGTAGAAGGAATTGTTTATAAGAAATTAAGTGGGGGCGATCCTTTCCAATAATTTTAAAGAGAAGTCCTTAAGAGGCCCTGGGGGCGATATACTAAGGTGCCTTTCCAGCAATCCTGGGCTGAAATTTCAATCTTAAAAAGACAAATCACTATCGAATTGTCTAAGGAAGTATCCATCAGAGTGATATTCAGGGATGATTTAAAAACATTAGCAACACCTCCACCTACTTTACTATCCCTATTTAGATGCAAAATTTGATACTGGTCTGGGAGTGCTAATGCAATGGCCGGAATGGGGAAGGGTTTGAGCCAAGTTTCTATTAGAAATCCCACGTTGAGGGCCTGGGAATTCAATAAATGCCATATTTCAGTGCAACGTTTATTAGAAAGGCTCTCCAACTATAGGTAGGACAAAGAGAAGCCTTTCTTCCTAAATTCACAGAAGTGCTTGCTACTGGCTTCGAATAATCAACCGAGTCTTGGAGGGGGAATTGTGCACCCCCGTAGATCTTGCTATGAGACTCTGGAAGTGCCAGTATATACAAGAAAACGGCCCAAACAGGTTGGCTGAAAGAGCATTTGCACCATGAGGCCACATATCCCTTCTGTGAAGGACCATAGAACAGGATTTGCTGCTGTGGAGAAGAACATAGTGGGAGCAACCATGAAGTCAGGCTGACCAGCAATGCACCTTGGGCTGATAGACAAACAGGTTGATACTAGTCTCCTTTCAGTTCTCAGGGAAGTTTTTAGCCAAAAATGTTCTTAGTCCCAAGTGATCAGGACTGAAGAGTGGATCTGAGGGTCCTATTTTTATACCTGGTGCCTTCTTTGAAGTTGGAGAAGTCTCTATAGAATTCTCTTACAAGTGCTTGGAGTTTCCTGCCTTCCCGGTCCTGGCTCCAACTCAGCTGCCTGAACAATGAAGTAGTGTGAAGTCCTTTATGTGAAGGCAGGGCACATCCTATTGATTTGCAAGTGGGGCTAAGCACAGCTCCGCCCCCATCCTGCCAGTGATGGCCCATCTAGGCACAGCTAATTCCTCTATTGTGTGGCTGTCTGGGAAGAAGTAACCAAGTCTAATTGCCAACTATACCCAGTCATGTGAACCAGGAACAGGCTTCAGGCACAAAATAGTTTAGGTAGAAGGAGGGTGGGAGCACACTGTCTCACATCACAGCACTCAATTTGCTCAAATGCATCATGGGAAACGCAGTACATGATAACACTTACTTCAGTAGTAGTCTTTGATTTTGCACCTTTATTGGTGCAGCCTGTGCTGTGTAACTCTAGACACATGTTTCTGGATTAATTCCTTCATCAGTAGAAATTAACAAGTAATTTTCACGATGATGGAAATGCTGCCCAAGGTCTTCTCAGGTCTCTGTACCACTCACTGGGTGCAGGTGTATTAACACAAGATTCTTCAGTAGCTCAAGAGAGCCTTTTCAAACAGAAAGAGGGTGGGAGTACACTGCCTCACATCCCCGCACTCAGTTTTCCCCAATGCATCATGGTAAATGCAATGAACATTCTGTAGGAGAGTAGGATCTGCTTCACATGGGTACCCCCACTTTTTGCTGATGCTTCACTGTTTTTCGACATTAGTCTGGCTGGGGCCCTGCTAATCAGAACCCCAGCCTAGCTGCTTCCTCTCTAAAATGGTTTCCATGTGCCTTAGGCAGATCACTGATTGGAATCTGGAGTGCCCTTATAAGTCCCTAGTATATGGTATACTATGTACCAAGGGCATAGGTACCTCAGAGGCCTGCCAGGGGCTGCAGCATGTATTATGCCACCCCTGGAAGGCCATCCAAACTGGCACCCCAGGTCTGCTACTGCAGCCTGGGTAAGGTGGTGCATGCACCCCTTACTGTGATATAGGTTACCTATATCACTAAATACATACACACATATAAACCTATAAGTCACTCCTAAGGCAGGCCTTATCAATCCTAAAGGCAGAGTGCATGGTTCCTATGTGAGAGGGTGCCCCTGCATGAGCAGGGCCCCTCTGCAGCGTTCGGAGACCCTTCTCTGATGCTGTTTGTAGTGCAGCCTGACCATATACTCTTACGCGCATTATAACCTCGCGTTAAATGCTAACTTTGGAATGGCTGCACCTAAACATGTCGTGTTTGGTGTCAAACATCTTGGAATACTACCCCCCCCGCCAATTCTGGTGGCGGGGGTAGCATTCCACCCTTCTAGAGGGAAAGACATGTTAACTCTGGCTAGCCCGGTAACTTCTTTCCAAAGCCCTGGCATCACAAAATGGATGCTGCTGCCACAGACACGAGTCTGGCCTCCTGCTGCTGGACGAAACTCCGGCAGGGGAGGCCTGGACAATAGGTTTCCTGTCCCAGGGAGGTGTGACCACCTCCCCAGACAGGATAATGTGTATTGGGGCTGGGCGGGAGCACTTTCGGGTGCTTTGAAGTCCTGCACTGGGGGCACACTTGGTGTCCCTGTGCATACCCCAGTTCAAACCGGATCAGGGGCTTGCAGCCCCTGCTTTGGCGCAAACTGGACAAAGGGAAAGGGGTGTAGCCACCCCTCTGCCCTGACCCACCCATAGGTGGGGCCACAGAGTAGTCCAACCCCTAAACTTAGTATAAGTATAGGAACCCAGCCCTTAGGACTTTAGATTATCCCTGGATGAAACTCTGAAACTGAATCCTGGACCTTCGATGCTCTACTCACGATTAGAGGACAGAAGAATCTCCCTTGGGGTCAAGGAGTGACTCCCCTGCTTGGCAGGCACCAAAGAAGCATCTGTCCGGTTCGCATTTCTGAAGCTCCCGCTGGACGCCGAAGTCATCGCATCACCAGAGGTGGATTCTCAGACTTCCCTGAGGCTACCCTGAGTCCCCAGCAAAGCTGAGGCCCGTAGCTATCATAGGTGACTTGAGACCGTGACCCCTGGACACTGAGCACATTTGCAAGTGCATCCTCTTCTGGGTCTCCCACGAAGTCGTGCTTTGGGCTCCGAGTAGCCCTAGCCTCCAGCACCAACTGCACCGAAGATCACTGGCCTCCACTCCATGAGTGTCCTGTGAGCCAGATCCATGTGCGATGTCTCGAGGCTCCTTTGCGGTCGCTAGCCCGTTGGTTAGTAGCCCTTAACGAAGGCAAATCTTTTTCTTACTTGGCATCCTGGTTGCTCCAGGCTTGCCCTCACTTACCTTTGCTGGGTGAGTTCCCCAGACCTTGCTGGTCTGCACCATTGACGATCTTCCTCTGCATTGAGACTTGCCGTTGCCAAGGCTTGTTGGGTCCAATCCGGTCGCTGACACCTCAGCACTCGACCGACATTGTGTACCAACCCGAATCCTGCTCCTGGTCACCGACAACGCCTCCTGGACCTCGTGGCTGAAGAGACAAGATGACCATCAACGCACCTGAAGCACTCGACATCGGTGGGCATCTGTCCATCGCCTTCCTGGTCACTGGCTAGTGACCCAGACTCTGTCCCCTCTGCTTTCAGGTTCTTCAGATCTCCGATCCACTCTTGGATCCACCCGGACACTTTCCACTTGGTCGCCAGCAGCACTTTGCAGCAGATCGCCATTCAAATCGACGACGAAACCCGACCCCGAAAGGCACCTATGCACCCGGCTTCCCTGGGTGAGGTAACACGAGTACTCCGGTGCTCCCGTGTTTAGAGACTCTTCAAAGTACTAGTTCTCAAAGGGTTTGCTCCAAGTCCTCCTTTAAGTGTCCCTTTTTTTAAATTTCCTGATCGCGACTTTCTCCATAGAAGTCAACGGCATATCGCGGTTGTGTATTTACACTGCACGCGTCCCCGTGGGTACCCTGTGTCACTACCTTGGGTGGTTCCTTGTGGTCCAAGCACTTCTAGAGGCTCTAGGCCTAGTGTCTAGTTCAGTCGTGGTTCTTATACCACTTTATTGGTATATGGTTTGGTACGCCCCTAGGGCCCAAACGTGGATTTGTGCTATTACTGTGTTTAAATAACTTCTAACTTATGTACTTCGAACTCTAGCCTCATAAAGAGACTAGAGGGGTGTGTTTAGCAATAAATACATATATTTTGAATATATACCTGGTGTGGTGCTCTTTCATTTGATCACTCAAGAGATTATAGACTGGTAAAACAAGCTGCTTTACATTCCTTCAAGACTTAGCCTGAAGGCTGCTCTCCATAGCTACCACTAGGATAGCTTTCAATAAGGTTGTCTTTAACCTATCTCCAATAAGGGGTTGTTTGGACTGGTGCAAGGTGCCCACTATAATTAGTGGACAGCATATGCCAGGCCAACTTCTCACATTGGTGTGCAGCGTGTGGGATTCCAGCTTGCTATTGTTTTACCAGATAATCTCAATTGAATTGATCAACTGAAAACCACTAAAGGTACCTAAGGTACATATAATTTAAGCTTAGAATACAGTAAGTTCTACTGAACTTAGAGTTGTGTGTTAAGGGATAGCACAACCCTTTCTACAACTCAAGAGAGTTTAGTAGGCCACACTACAGTAGGTAGTGCATACACCACACCACACTAGTAATGTCTTTAAGGGTAGGATCTAAAGAATCCTTGCAGGAAGCCACTGAGCTTCCACCCTCCAAGTATGATACACTCCCATTCTTGGAATTGAGAGCTTTATGCAACTTGAGAAAAATATGGACAGGCCAAAGTCCCACCACCCAACACCTTAAAGAGTTGTTGATGGCTTATGACCTTAGTAAGCCCTTGGGGACTGAAGGGGTAGGAGCTGAGGGTGGGGCAGAAAATGAGGATGGGACCAGGGGTAGAAATACCCCCAGCCCCCCCTCTGAAACTGGCCAGGAGGGTGACAATGGCCCTGACCTGGATAACCCAATCCCTCCTGAGGAAGATGAAGAGGATGATCAGAATGATACCCTCTTTGTCCCCCAGGAAGGATTATGAGTGTGCCCAGAAAGTCTAGATCTCCTTCTCAGGAGTCTAACCACTCTGGCACCTCTATAGGGAGCTCTGTCTCATCTCATAGGAGGGAATCCTCTCATGAGAGGAGAACAAGGCTGATTCAATATGAGGAAGCTCAGCTTGAACTCAGAAGGAAGCAAGTAGCCTTAGACAGGGAGTCCCTAGATCTCTTTAGAGAGAAAAGAAAGTTGGGACTAGAGTCCCATGGTGGCAGCCATGTCCCTAGAGATAGGGAAAGGTCCTATGACCATAGGAACCTGAGCAAGATTGTCCCTCCCTATCAGAATGGGGATGACATCCACAAGTGGATAACTGCTCTAGAGAGGGCCTGTAAGGTACAGAAGGTCCCTCAGGAGCAGTGGGCAGCAATCTTGTGGCTCTCCTTTGCAGACAAAGGTAGAGATAAGCTTCTCACTGTTAGAGAGGAGGATGCTGATAATTACAAGGTCTTGAAGAGTGCTCTTATTGATGGGTTTGGCCTAACCACTGAACAGTACATGTTGAAGTTCAGAGATACCCAAAAAGCACAGACTCAAGACTGGGTAGACTATGTGGATTGTTCTGCCAAGGCTCTGGAAGGCTGGTTGATGGGCAGTAAGGTGTGTGACTTCTCAGGATTGTACAATCTGATAATGAGGGAGCAGATTCTTAATAACTGTCAAAATCAGCTGTTGCATCAATACCTGGTAGACTCTGATCTTACCTCTCCCCAAGAATTGGGAAAGATGGCAGACAAATGGGTCAGAACCAGGGTGAAGCAGAAGGTACAGAACCAAGGTGGGGAAACCAAGAAGCAAGATGCTAAGAACTCTGACAAGGGTGGGGAGAAGGGTAAAGATCAAAAGTCTTCATCAGGCCCCCAAAAATCTTCTTCTGGTGGGGATTCACAGTCTACCAAAGGGAAAGGCCAAAGAAAACCATGGTGCAAGGTCTGTAAGCAAAAGACCCACTGGACCAGTGATTGCACCAAGTCCAAAGACTCAAGTCCAGCACCCACCAATGCCCCTAAGGCACCTGTTCCCCCTAGTACAGTTGGTGGGAGTGCTCCAGCAAAGGGTTTAGTAGGGTTAACCCTGGGTACTGAGTTGGGCTCTGACCTAGTCAGAGAACTGACTCAGGCTGTGTTAGTCTGTGATGGAGGCATGGATGTGACCTCCACTGTGAGTCCCAGTAATCTGGTCAAGTACAGACAACAGCCTTTAATCAATGGACGTGAGGCTTTGGCATTTAGGGACACAGGGGCAAGTGTCACAATGGTGACACAAGACCTTGTGAATCCTGGGCAAGTTATACTTGGTGAGATGTACCAAGTGACCAATGCTAGCAATGTCAGAACAGACCATACTCTGGCAGTTGTTAACTTCTCCTGGGGAGGGGTAACTGGCCTTAAGAAGGTTGTGGTGAGTGCAAACCTACCAGTCGAATGCTTGCTTGGCAATGACTTAGAGACTTCTGCTTGGGCAGAAGTGGAGCTCAGGACCCATGCAGAAATGCTGGGGATCCCTGCAGATGTGTTTGCTGTGACCAGGTCACAAGCCAAAATGTCTAGCACTGAACAGGCCTTGGATTCTGGAAGAATGGACCAAGTGCCTTCCAAGAGGAGGAGTAGTAGGGTTAAGGCAGTGCCTTCCCCCTTGGCTCAGGAGGAAGATCAGTCCCTTGAGGGGGATGATCTCAGCCCGGAAGAAGGAACTGTCCCAGAGGAACTTGAACCTGACCAGGTTGAGTTCTTGGGGACAGGGGGACCTTCTAGGGCAGGTCTGAGCCAGGAGCAGCAGAGCTGCCCCTCCCTTGAACCCCTCAGACAGCAAGCTGCTGCTGAGGCTGCTGGGAAAGCTAGTGGTCCCCATACAGTGTATTGGGATGATGGACTCCTGTACTCAGAGAGTAGAGACCCCAAGCCTGGTGCTACCAGGAGGTTGGTTATACCTCTGAAGTTCAGGGGCTTCCTATTGACCCTAGCCCATGATATTCCCTTAGCAGGTCACCTGGGCCAGAACAAGACTTGGGACAGAATTGTCCCTCACTTTCACTGGCCCCACATGTCTGAAGACACCAAGGAGTTTTGTCGCTCCTGTGTAACCTGCCAGGCCAGTGGCAAGGCAGGTGGCACTACAAAGGCCCCCTGATACCACTACCTGTGGTGGGGGTGCCCTTTGAAAGGGTAGGGATTGACATTGTTGGTCCCATGGATCCCCAAACAGCCTCTGGGCACAGGTTTATCCTGGTGGTAGTGGATCATGCCACCAGGTACCCAGAAGCTATTCCCCTCAGGACCACTACAGCACCTGTGGTGGCAAGGGCCCTCCTGGGAATTTTCTCAAGAGTGGGCTTTCCTAAGGAGGTAGTATCAGACAGGGGTGCTAACTTCATGTCTGGGTACTTAAAAGCAATGTGGAAGGAGTGTGGAGTGACTTATAAGTTCACCACACCCTATCACCCACAATGCAATGGTTTAGTTGAGAGATTCAACAAAACCTTGAAGGGCATGATTAAAGGGCTCCCAGAAAAGCTTAGGCGAAGATGGGACATACTCTTGCCCTGCCTTTTATTCGCATATAGGCAGGTGCCTCAGAAGGGGTTGGTTACAGCCCTTTTGAACTTCTGTTTGGCCACCCTGTGAGGGGTCCACTGTGCTTGGTGAAGGAAGGATGGGAGTTACCTCTCAAGCCCCCAAAGCAAGATATAGTGGACTATGTACTTGGTCTCCGCTCCAGGATGGCTGAGTATATGAAAAAGGCAACCAAAAACCTTGAGGCTAGCGAGGAACTTCAAAAGGCCTGGCATGACCAAAGGCTGTTCTGACTGTTTACCAGCCAGGACAGAAGGTGTGGGTGTTGGAGCCAGTGGCCCCAGCAGCTCTCCAAGACAAATGGAGTGGACCCCACACTATTGTTGAGCAGAAGGGTGAGGTTACCTACTTAGTAGACCTAGGAACACCCAGGAGTCCCCACAGGGTTCTCCATGTCAACAGGTTAAAACCATATGTGGACAGGGCAGACATGGGCTTGCTCATGGCTACTGATGAAGGGCAGGAGGAAGAGAGTGACCCACTCCCTGACCTGCTCTCACAGAACCCTGACGATGGGTCAGTAGATGGTGTAGCCTTGGCAGGCAGCCTCACTACCCAGCAACAAACTGATTGTAGGCAAGTTCTCAATCAGTTTAGACATATGTTTTCACTGACACCCAGTCAGACCACCTGGTGCACTCATGAAGTGGACACTGGGGACAGTCTGCCTATTAAAAATAAGATTTATAGGCAACCTGACCATGTCAGGGACTGTATCAGGACTGAAGTCCAGAAAATGTTGGAATTGGGAGTTATTGAACCCTCAGATAGCCCTTGGGCTAGTCCAGTGGTCCTTGTGCCAAAACCTCACACCAGTGGTGGAAAAAGAGAGATGAGGTTTTGTGTGGACTACAGGGGTCTCAATGCAGTCACTAGGACTGATGCCCATCCAATACCAAGGGCAGATGAGCTCATAGATACTTTGGCCTCTGCCAAATATCTCAGCACATTTGACTTGACAGCTGGCTACTGGCAGATCAGACTAGCTGATACTGCAAAGCCCAAAACAGCATTCTCAACCCCTAGTGGGCATTATCAATTTGTGGTAATGCCCTTTGGTCTGAAGAATGCACCTGCCACTTTCCAGAGGTTGGTGAATACAGTTCTCACAGGTCTGGAAGCCTATAGTGCAGCATATCTAGATGATATTGCTGTCTTTAGCTCCACCTGGGAGGATCACCTGGTCCACCTCAGGAATGTTTTACAGGCCCTGCAAAAGGCAGGCCTGACTATCAAGGCCACTAAGTGCCAGATAGGGCAGAGTCAGGTTGTGTACCTGGGCCACCTTGTGGGTGGAGGCCAGGTTCAACCTTTGCAGAGCAAGATCCAGACTATCATGGACTGGACTGCTCCAACTACCCAGACTCAGGTTAGAGCCTTCTTAGGCCTGACTGGGTACTATAGGAGATTTGTCAAGGGGTATGGATCAATAGTGACACCCCTGAATGACTTAACTTCTAAGAAAATGCCCAAAAAGGTTCAGTGGACAGTTAGCTGTCAAAAGGCATTTGATGACCTGAAGCAGGCCATGTGCACTGCTCCCATTCTACAGAGTCCTGATTACTCCAAGAAGTTCATTGTTCAAACTGATGCATCTGAATTGGGGGTAGGGGCTGTACTGTCACAATTGAATGAAGAAGGTCAGGATCAGCCAGTAGCTTTCATTAGCAGAAGGCTGACCCCTAGAGAGAAACGTTGGTCAGCCATAGAGAGGAGGCCTTTGCTGTGGTCTGGGCTCTGAAGAAGTTGAGGCCATACTTGTTTGGTACACACTTCCTGGTTCAGACAGACCATAAGCCCCTCTTATGGCTAAAACAAATGAAGGGTGAAAACCCCAAACTGCTTAGGTGGTCCATTTCCCTACAGGGGATGGACTTTACAGTGGAACATAGACCTGGGAGTAACCATGCCAATGCAGATGGACTCTCTAGGTACTTCCACTTAGAACATGAAGACTTAACTGGGCAAGGTTAGTTTAATGTCCCTACGTTTGGTGGGGGTTGTGTAGGAGAGTAGGATCTGCTTCACATGGGTACCCCCACTTTTTGCTGATGCTTCACTGTTTTTCGACATTAGTCTGGCTGGTGGCCCTGCTAATCAGAACCCCAGCCTAGCTGCTTCCTCTCTAAAATGGTTTCCATGTGCCTTAGGCACATCACTGATTGGAATCTGGAGTGCCCTTATAAGTCCCTAGTATATGGTATACTATGTACCAAGGGCATAGGTACCTCAGAGGCCTGCCAGGGGCTGCAGCATGTATTATGCCACCCCTGGAAGGCCATCCAAACTGGCACCCCAGGTCTGCAACTGCAGCCTGGGTAAGGTGGTGCATGCACCCCTTACTGTGATATAGGTTACCTATATCACTAAATACATACACACATATAAACCTATAAGTCACTCCTAAGGCAAGCCTTATCAATCCTAAAGGCAGAGTGCATGGTTCCTATGTGAGAGGGTGCCCCTGCATGAGCAGGGCCCCTCTGCAACGTTCGGAGACCCTTCTCTGATGCTGTTTGTAGTGCAGCCTGACCATATACTCTTAAGCGCATTATAACCTCGCGTTAAATGCTAACTTTGGAATGGCTGCACCTAAACATTTCGTGTTTGGTGTCAAACATCTTGGAATACTACCCCCCCCGCCAATTCTGGCGGCGGGGGTAGCATTCCACCCTTCTAGAGGGAAAGACATGTTAACTCTGGCTAGCCCGGTAACTTCTTTCCAAAGCCCTGGCATCACAAAATGGAGGCTGCTGCCACAGACACGAGTCTGGCCTCCTGCTGCTGGACGAAACTCCGGCAGGGGAGGCCTGGACAATAGGTTTCCTGTCCCAGGGAGGTGTGACCACCTCCCCAGACAGGATAATGTGTATTGGGGCTGGGCGGGAGCACTTTCGGGTGCTTTGAAGTCCTGCACTGGGGGCACACTTGGTGTCCCTGTGCATACCCCAGTTCAAACCGGATCAGGGGCTTGCAGCCCCTGCTTTGGCGCGAACTGGACAAAGGAAAGGGGTGTAGCCACCCCTCTGCCCTGACCCACCCATAGGTGGGGCCACAGAGTAGTCCAACCCCTAAACTTAGTATAAGTATAGGAACCCAGTCCTTAGGACTTTAGATTATCCCTGGATGAAACTCTGAAACTGAATCCTGGACCTTCGACGCTCTACTCACGATTAGAGGACAGAAGAATCTCCCTTGGGGTCAAGGAGTGACTCCCCTGCTTGGCAGGCACCAAAGAAGCATCTGTCTGGTTCGCATTTCTGAAGTTCCCGCCGGACGCCGAAGTCATCGCATCACCAGGGGTGGATTCTCAGACTTCCCCGAGGCTACCCTGAGTCCCCAGCAAAGCTGAGGCCCATAGCTATCGTGGGTGACTTGAGACCGTGACCCCTGGACACCGAGCACATTTGCAAGTGCATCCTCTTCTGGGTCTCCCACGAAGTCGTGCTTTGGGCTCCGAGTAGCCCTAGCCTCCAGCACCAACTGCACTGAAGATCACTGGCCTCCACTCCACGAGTGTCCTCTGAGCCAGATCCACGTGCGACGTCTCGAGGCTCCTTTGCGGTCACTAGCCCGTTGGCTAGTAGCCCTTAACGAAGGCCAATCTTTTACTTACTTGGGATCCTGGTTGCTCCAGGCCTGCCCTCACTTACCCTCGCTGGGTGAGTTCCCCAGACCTTGCTGGTCTGCAGCATCGACAATCTTCCTCTGCATCGAGACTTGCCGTTGCCAAGGCTTGTTGGGTCCAATCCAGTCGCTGACACCTCAGCACTCGACCGACATTGTGTACCAGCCCGAATCCTGCTCCTGGTCGCCGACAACGCCTCCTGGACCTCGTGGCTGAAGAGGCAAGACGACCGTCAATGCACCTGAAGCACTCGACATCGGTGGGCATCTGTCCATCGCCTTCCTGGTCACTGGCTAGTGACCCAGACTCTGTCCCCTCTGCTTTCAGGTTCTTCAGATCTCCGATCCACTCTTGGATCCACCCGGACACTTTCCACTTGGTCGCCAGCAGCACTTTGCAGCAGATCGCCATTCAAATCGACGACGAAACCCGACCCCGAAAGGCACCTATGCACCCGGCTTCCCTGGGTGAGGTAACACGAGTACTCCGATGCTCCCGTGGGTAGAGACTCTTCAAAGTACTAGTTCTCAAAGGGTTTGCTCCAAGTCCTCCTTTAAGTGTCCCTTTTCTTTAATTTCCTGATCGCGACTTTCTCCATAGAAGTCAACGGCATATCGCGGTTGTGTATTTACACTGCACGCGTCCCCCGTGGGTACCCTGTGTCACTACCTTGGGTGGTTCCTTGTGGTCCAAGCACTTCTAGAGGCTCTAGGCCTAGTGTCTAGTTCAGTCGTGGTTCTTATACCACTTTATTGGTATATGGTTTGGTACGCCCCTAGGGCCCAAACGTGTATTTGTGCTATTACTGTGTTTAAATAACTTCTAACTTATGTACTTCGAACTCTAGCCTCATAAAGAGACTAGAGGGTGTGTTTAGCAATAAATACATATATTTTGAATATATACCTGGTGTGGTGCTCTTTCATTTGATCACTCAAGAGATTATAGACTGGTAAAACAAGCTGCTTTACATTCCTTCAAGACTTAGCCTGAAGGCTGCTCTCCATAGCTACCACTAGGATAGCTTTCAATAAGGTTGTCTTTAACCTATCTCCAATAAGGGGTTGTTTGGACTGGTGCAAGGTGCCCACTATAATTAGTGGACAGCATATGCCAGGCCAACTTCTCACACATTCAACACTTACTTTAGTAGTAGTCTTTAATTTTTCACCCTTGTTGTTGCAGCCTGAGCTGTGTAACTCTAGACACACTTTTGGATTCATTCTTTTATCAGGAGAGAGCAACACATCATTTTGGGGGTGCTGGAAATGCTGCCCAAAGTCTTCTCTTGTCTCTGAACATCTCACTGGATTCAGGTGCATCAACACAAGCTCATCAGCTCAGTAACTCACTGGAGTCTTTTCAAACAGAAGGGGGGTGGGAGCACACTGCCTCACATCCCAGCATTTGCCATGGTGTACTGGGGAAAAAGTGGTATTTCAAAATTAAATTGTAACTTAAGATCCTACTTTACTATTAAAGAGGATATTAAATTGAAATTCTTTAGACACCGAACATGAAATCTCTACATGTTCCCAATCAAACGTTAGCACTCATTAAGTGTAGTAAGGCAACCCAATGTTATCCTATGGGAAAGGTAGGCCTCACAGTAGTGCAAAACTAATTTAGTAGTTTTTCACTACCAAGACATGCATCCTTTTAATTACAATGCACCCTGCACTTTGGGATAAATAGGGCCTACCGCCATGGGTCAAACCATTCCAATGCTGATGGTCTGACCTGGTTCTTCCGCCTTACTGATGAGAATTCCCAGTAGGTTTGTCAGTTCTCCCCAGTTTAAGCTGATGGGGAAACATGTTAGAACTGTCAGACTTAGAGTAGTCTTCCCTCAAACGTTTAGCCTTCACCCCTCATCTTTTTTGCTGAAATTGTTTTGTTGACCTTTGGACTCTGTGGAATTTATCATGCACTCTTAACACCTATAGTTTTAAGTGTTGCCTATGGCCTACCTTAGAGGTGACTTATTTGTAATAAAAGGGGAGTGGAGGTTAAGGCTTTGCAGGGAAGATATTTTGCCAAGTCAAATTGGCAGTTTAAAATTGCCCTCATACTACAATGGCAGAACTGGGATATGTTTTAAAGGTCTACTTAAGTGGGTGGCACAATAAGTTCTGCAGGCCCACTAGTAGCATGTAATTTCCCTGTATATGGTATACCACTTTACTAGAGACTTGTAAGTAAATTAAATTTGCCAATTTTACCATGTTTTGGGAGTTAGCACGAGCACCTTTGCACTGGTTACCAGTCGTAAAGTGCACAAAGTCCTAAGGCCAACATAAACGAAGTCAGAAAATTAGGAGAGAGAAGGCAAATGGTTCAGGGAAAGATCACCTTAAAGCTGACAGGTCTAACAAGTATAATGCACATAGGACATTTCATCTTAGGGTGCTGAGATTCCTGTGTTTTGACCAGTGGTTATCACAGATATGTCACTATTGTTGTTTGCACTGGTGTGAAATAACTTTGATTTTAAAATAGTGCAATTGTCGACAAGCTTGTCATTTTAAACTATGATAATCAAAACTGAGTAAACAATAAAATCTTTATTTGTGCTGGAAAGTGGCCCTAAATACCAAAAAGTAGCACAAACCTACCTTGTGCAACCTTGCGTCAAGGGGTTGTCGCATGGCTGGTACATGGGTGTTCAAATGCAGTCATCTATGGTTTTTGACTTTGCCCTATCTACTAAAAAAATAGACAGGGTTTTGTACCAAATATATTTGCCTCCTCGAGGTAGACGTAATGTTTGAGAAAAGTTTTCTTTTCTCAAAACGTTTAAATTTTGTCATCCGTGGTGTAATGTACAGCATGCATGCAAACTAAGAAACGTTTTGAAATATGTATAAGTATAGTATTTTGTATGGGATGAGTACCCTTCCAGTACAAAATTTCATGCGGTACATCACACACACAGCCTTGGTCTGTGGTGCAAGGGTGTGTGCGTGGCCAAGGCAGTCACAAGTGCACAGCACATGGGATGACAGTAATATTATATCTTTGTAGATATTGCGCTGCCTGCTCTCTCAGATTCTTGCAACTCTCCACAACATCTTTGCTTGCTGGCTACACCTATTCATCTTTAGAGGAGCAAACACTAGGACGAAATAGCCTGGAAAGGAGATCTAGGGGCATATTAGCAAGACCGGCGATAAAATTATCACCGTTTTAGCGGCAGGAAACTGCCGCTAAAACGGCGATAATGGGCTTGCTAATATGCGTTATAGAATTCCAATAGAAGCCCAGGTTAGATGTGCAGGACATCTAACCTGGGCTTCTATTGGAATTCTATAACGCATATTAGCAAGCCCATTATCGTCGTTTTAGCGGCAGTTTCCTTCCGCTAAAACGGTGATAATTTTATCGCCGGTCTTGCTAATATGCCCCCTAATTTCTTCCCTTTTATTTTCTGTCCTTTACGTGAGTGCCTCCCTCAACTACTGGCCTGGCATGCTTGGGCTGAGATAGGAGGGGCTAGCCACTGAGTTAGCCATGCTCCTCACGCAAGTCTGAACCTGAAAAGCGATAGACAACGGTGTGGGTGTGTCCCCTTACCTCCATGCACATCCGTCCTGGGATTTGTTCTGTTCAATTTTCTGTGAATTGCCTTTTAGGTTAAGGTCACTGATGTGGAGAACTTTCCCAAATGAAAATCTTGAACTCCTTTGACTGTCTTTCCACTTGCTAAAGAAAGATGGGCAACAGTTTTTTTGTTCTGCTTTTTAGTGCAATTACATCTTCAGTTTTTGTTGCAGCAGTGCTTCATGCTGAAGGCCGAATTCCCGTGCAGGATTTTGGTCAATGGAGCAGTGGCTCCTCTCTGACACTGTAGGAATCTAGCACACCTCTGACCGTGGTGGACCGCAGCAAACTGGGGGTAGCTGCCCAGTGCTTAATTTGAGCAGGTGCTTGCAGGTCGGGCTCACTAGCACTCATTTTTTATGGACCAGCACTTGTTTTTTCGCAGCAGACTTTGGCCCAGAGCAAGAGAGTGAAAAACACAAAAGAGGGACAGAAAGAGGGAAAACAGTGACAAAGGGAGAAAGTGGGGATGAAAAAGAACCTGCAAGAGTGAGGTAAAGGGGCAGGGAGTGGCTACTGGTGAATGAAAGAGGTATCAGATGGAATCACGGCTACACAGCCTCGATATGCCGTATTCCCTACACGTGCCAGAGTCTGCTGCAAAACAATGGGCTCAGAACTTATTGTTTTAGAAATTAAACACTATAGCTGTCATTCCTGGGTACTGTGTTTTCTCATGAAGGTTAAATCTAGTTTCTCTCATTAAAACAAGTAACTGCGGAGTTTATGCAAAGATTTTTTTTAATGGTTGAAACAAATCTAGCCAACTCCACGGTTCTCTGGTCAGTCATCCTTATTCAAATGGCTGTTTTTGTAGATAAAATTAAACCGTGCTCCAGGGTGAGCAGCTCATGAATATTTTTAGCAACATTTCAGTTTCAGAGAAAGGGCCTGCTTTGCTATTTTTCAAAACATAAAGCCCATGAAGAATAGAATTTAGTTTGATTTAACTAACATACAGATTCGCACAGACTGGTAACACAAAAAGGTGCAACTTTACATTTAAAAAAAATTACATTCAGAGACTGTTCAGGAGTGTTTTGTTTTTATGAAAAACAGTGTGCCTTCAGCATCTGTGGGTAATCAGTGAATGTTTGCAGTCCTGAGATAACTGTTTCAGAGCGAACAGGACAATATACTGAGGCGTTTAAACCTATTGCCGGTTTACAGTAGTTTTTTAATAATATATTTTCTATTCATTATTCTTCATCTCCTTTTCAAAGTCGTCATGGTGTGATGGGAGGCATTACCTGACTCTGTGGCTCCTCACCCACGCACACAAAGCACTCCACAACTCCGGACCAGCCTACCTCAACAGACGACTCAGCTTCTACACCCCCACCCGCCAGCTCCGCTCGACCAGCCTCGCCCTCGCCACAGTCCCCCGCATCCGGAAAACGACCGCCGGCGGCAGATCCTTCTCCCACCTCGCCGCCAAGACCTGGAACACCCTCCCCACCAACCTCCGACAGACCCAAGACCTACTGGCCTTCAGAAGACTCCTCAAGACCTGGCTCTTCGATCAGTAGCAGCACCACCCCTTCTTCCCCCAGCGCCTTGAGACCCTCGCGGGTATGTAGTGCGCTTTATAAGTGACATGATTGATTGATTGATTGATTGGCAAATGTACATTTAAATACCCTCTGAAAAATATTTGTAAAGAATGTAAACAATACCCAATAGAAATACTACTACAAACCACAGAATGCTATAAGAAGGCTTCAGTGTCGAGGAAATACCCTGTATCACCTATATCCTAACAGAATCTTCAAGACATATTTCTGGTCACATCAGTGTAACGTCTTAATCACAAGTGGTGTCTGGAACAGCACCAACCTCAAAGAAAGTAAGTTATTGCTATAGTTTATATATCAAAGAGTAACCAACGGCTTCTGACAATAAATGCAGGCAGTGTTCAGGTAACTGTGGAGCTTTGTGTAACACACAACACATTGAGATGTGTAGCTCTCACAACACTCACAAGCTGTGCAGTTTTTGTAACACACCGAGGCGTACATATGTAGCTGAACCCCCTGCACATCTGTGCCCCCCTAGCAGCATTCCAGACCTGTGCACCTCCAAAAACATGAAACTGTGCACCCCTAACAGTACTGTAAAGCTTTGCACCTCTAACAGTTCTGATCTGTGCACCCATTTTAGTAATCTCGACTTTTCTGTCACTTGCATCATTCGTAATGCTTTGTAGCTCCTGCAGAACTATAGAGATGTGCTCCTCTTGCAGCTCTCTGCAGATTTAAATTTTCACAGCACTCACAAGCGGTGCAGGTTTTTCACTACTCGAGAGCTGTGCACTTTAACAGAGATAGAGAGGATGCCAGTGTCCGAGGGCGAGGAAATTCCAGTCTCCCTGACACGAGAGATGTCACACTCCCTCACTCTTAACGTCTTTGATTCCAAGCTAGTCCTTGTGCAGAGTAGATATGCACTGACCCATTTGCTTTTTATATTTATTTTATTTATTGTTTGATCAATGCTACACATCAACAAGGATTATCCCAAAATCAATTGAGGAGACAGAATTCATCCTAAACTGTCATGTCCATATGATGTAGCAATTCAAAAACAGTAATACTTCAGAGAATCAGTATGAATCTATTCCTCACTCTATCTGTCAATTTCTAAAATACTGCTGAAACGAATCTTGTGTTGTCTCCTAGCCGTTTTAAGCTCACATATGTTCATGGAAGTGACCCAACATTGTTCTATCCTAGACGGTTCTCGATCCTTCCACTGCTTGGCAATGCACACATTTCCAGTAGATTTTGCAATTTCAAACTCGACCTTCACAGTATCTGGATTTTGGTCATCTAATCATATTATCATGGCTTGAGCTGTAATCCCCATGGATAAACGTGTGCTGTAACTCAGGGGAATTGTGATAGACCTGAGACTTTTTGGAAAAGTGAAACTCAGGTCCAGGTTTCCTCTGGAGTCCTGATTCATAGTCTGAAAGCTTGTTTTCACCATGTCCTTATGAGTGTGGAATTCTGAAGTAACATAGCATTTTTTTTAAAGCTTCTCCTGGGCTAAGACACATTCTGATACTACATGACTATCAGAGTGGAGAGCTTCAGAGAGCTGTCATCCAGTCTTGAGCTTCAATCGCTACGTTATCTGATACGATTCGGTTGCGTGCCCACTGCTGATATTCATAGAACTGCTTTGGAGAAAAGTGAAAACAGATAGCAGGACCAAATAATCTGCAAAGGAACAATTGCTGAAAGGTTGGAAGTACTGAGGAAAACAAAATCTCACACACATCTTATGGCATTCCGAGCCCACACCGGAGGCTAAAATGAAGACTTTTTCACAGCAAAGAAAGAATGCTTTCAAACTTGCATCGATGACTCTGCTTGATGAAATATTGTTCTCGATCTGCACAGAGCTGCTGCCTCTCAGCTCACTGGCCCGTTCACCACCCTCTGCGACAATCTCATGTCCTTCTTCATTGACAGAATTGAAAGCAGCTCTGCCATTGTAGCTGGTGTAACCCCGCCCAGCAATTTACTGTCTCTCTCTGACCTGAGCACTGTCCTGCCTTCCTACCAGACATCCGCACCTTCCTGGGACATCAACACCTTCCTCATCACCAGAATCATACTGCAGTCCTTTAAACATGCCATCATCACACCAATCCTTAACCACTACAGACTCAGATACTCTCTCCAATTACATACACATCTTGTCCCTCCCATGCATCACTAAGGCACTTGAAACTGTTTTTACACACTGTTGTCTTCACATCTGGAGACCAACCATGTCCTCAGCTCAGCTGGCTTTGATACATTGACCGTCATATTTTTTTTATTTTTTTTAATTCTTTTTATTAAGACAAAAACAAGCTTCAGATACAAGCATACCTCAATATATATATACAAAGCATGTAAAAAACATGGCAAATACCAGGCATTATAAAACGCAGTATACAATTACATTGTAGGCACTGCCGCACGCTACCCGCTGGAATACGTCTCTAAACCCTCCCGGAAAACCCATTCAATGCCCCGCATAAGTCCCCTCACAGACCCCTGTACAATGTCCACGGCCCCCATATTTTCTCCCATTTGCGGGGGCATCCACAGCTTTGATACAACACCTGCTCCGCACCATGACACCAGTCCATATCGCAGAGCCATGTTGCCACTGTCGGTGCTTTCATAGCCCCCCATGTGCGTGCTATGTTTCTCTTGGCGACCCCCCCAGCCAAAGCTAGCCACAGCTTGGCCCACTTCGGCCACGTGATCTCTCACGTGACTCCGAGGATATGCCATCTGGACTCCAGCGGGAGCTGTGCACCCACTACAGCCTTCATTACACGGGCGATGCCCTTCCAGTACTTCTGAATCCTGGGGCAGGACCTCAAAATATGAAAGAATGATTCCTTCTCGCCACATCCCCTGGCACATAACTCGGAGCCCCCTCCCCTAATACGGACCTGCACCCCTCTCGAGGCATATGCCCTCTGAAGGATGCGAAGTTGAACATGTCGACATCGCGCTCTGATGGCTATTTCCCTGGGACACTGGAGGGCCTCCGCCCAATCATCATCCTCCAAGAGACCCACATCTGTTTCCCAGGCCTCCTGCAGGAGACCCAGGCAGTCCGGAGTATTGTTTACCAATTTTTTGTACTTCAGTGACACTGCCTTCTGGATCATGGGGTCCAAAAGAAGCCTATCCTCCAATGGGGAGTATTCTGGAAGCACAGTCCCCTCTTTCAAATGGCAATGAAGTGCCGAATGCAACTGTCTGTATCTAAGAAATTCACCTTTCCCCATTTGGAAGCCCTCTCGTAAGCTATCGAATGTCACAATTTTACCGCCTTTCCAGACGTCCCGAGCATGTCAATACCTATAAGGCTCCACTTCCGGAAACCCTGCAGTCTGTGCACTTCTTTCAGAAAGTCTCCCTCCCATAGTGGGGTCTGGTCAGTGAGTTTCAACTCCCACCCCGTCATTCTAGTTGCTTTATGCCAGATATCTATGACCGTTTTAGTGTGTGGTGGCAGATGTACGGAGCCCCTACCCCTGCGGTACAATTCCCCCAAGTGACTACACTCACCCAAGACCAATCTGTCCAGCCTGTAGGCTGGTTCGTCCAGTGGGTAAAAGACCCACCCGTTAACGTTTATAAGATGAGCAGCCCAGTAGTATTTCCTAAGATCCGGGCCTGCCAGCCCCCCTTCATACATCCCCTTCTGTCGTTTCTTGAGCGCAATCCAGGGACTGCCCCCCCATAGTAACTGGCGAAGTTCGGACTCGATCATTTGAAAGAAGGAGTCCTGAATGCGATAGGGAGTGTTTTGGATGGCGTACAGTAAACGCGGGAGCGCCATCATCTTGAAGAGGACTGCCCGCCCCATAAGGGAGATCGGGAGCCCCCTCCAGTGCGTCGCGTCATCTCGCAACCTGGAGAGCTGCACCTGCAAATTCAATTGTGTAAACTCTGCTTCAGTCTTGGTTATCCATATGCCCAAGTACTTACATTTATCCTGCAGCACCATTTCGGAGCATGCTGACGTCAGAACCGGAGGGTCCCCGGTTAGGAAAAAAACCAATGACTTGTCCCAGTTGATACGATATCCAGAATAGGAACCAAAAGATCGTATTATGTGAATGAGCATAGGAAAAGTTTGTCGGGGACGGTGTGCGTACAGAAGGATATCATCCGCATATAACGAAATGCACTCTACCCAACTCCCCCCCAGGTCGATCCCCCTCACCACCGGTTCCCCCCTAATCCACGCCGCCAATGGCTCAAGCGCCAGCGCGAATAGCATCGGGGACAGAGGACACCCCTGACGCGTCCCCCTGTGCAATGCAAAGGCTCTTGAGACGACCCCGTTAACCCGAACTCGGGCCATCGGGCCAGTGTATAACAACCGGATCCACTTTTGCAGCTGCGGGCCAATTGACCGTCATATTTTACTCAAGAGGTTGGAACTTTGGCTCATGTAATTGTCACAGAGCTGTCTGCTATGAGCCCTTCCGACAACAAATACCTACTGTGAGGTTCCACAAGGGTCTGCTTGTTCATTTCCACTCTTCAACATTTAAATTGCATGCCACACCAACACCTGTAACGCATATCAAGTAGGTTTACACCTGTTTGTGGATAACTCATAGCTCCATGTAAGGCTAAAAGATGAACCTATCAAAATCCTTAATTTGTGTCAATGCCTTACCTATGTCCCCAGGTATATGGAGAAAAACTGGTTGGGCCTCAATATTGTGAAAAACAGAAGGCTTTCTGTCGGGGCATGTCACTCCCTACCACTATTCCTTTCCGTGCTCTACCAAACTGTGGCCAACAAGAAAGCCCATGGATACAAATCATAACTTGGTAGACGATCTTTAATTCATACACAAACAAACACAATCTCCAAAACAGCTTTTCAACAAGCCTAGGCAATCTTGTGTAATTTCCTTTGAGGAAATTGCATAAAAGTCAATAATTGGGCAAATTTGTCTGCCTGGCACCTTGCTTCTAAAATGGAGTTGGAGGGGCATTTTATGCTAAGAAATAAAACAAATTCATATGTAAAGCCATCAGCAGCCACTTGCATTCGGTTTGTTCACGTTGTTCCTGTGCTCCATGATAAGATTTTTATCCAAATAAAATCTTGTTTATGTGTCATTAAATAATGGCATGATCTTGAGCATTACGTGTAACAATCATACCATGAGACATCAGAAATTACACCAACGTCAAAGACATTTTGCCCAGGATTGCCTTTCACCATATTAGACTACTGACCGAAGTGTTGCCTTTGCTACACTGGGCCTAAAATACCCCCAAAATCATCGCAGTGGCAATGTCTCGTTGTAACAACCTGTAATCTGGTCTCCCAAAGCAACAATTTCTAAGATCCAGACACTCCAAAACCATGCATTCCTCTTGGTATTCGGTCTGAATTGGCAACAACAGATCACACCGGCCGTATAAATCCCTACATTGCCTTCCAGTAAATAGTGATAAACCTTCAATTCACACCTACTCAAAGTGTTGTGTGGAGCTGCACACATGGCAGAGAATTTCTGTTCATCTAGCCTGTCTTTACTGCACCACAGTGGTGTGAAAGCAGGAATGTATCTAGGTCTCAGATTTCTAAATAACAAAGCTTTCAGCTGTTAGGCCTTGTTCATGTCAGACTTCTAAATTATATTTCTCTTGCCATTTGTAGCCAGTGCAATTTGGTCTGTTCATTTGCGATATACATAAATTCTTCATTTATATATTGCTTACCCCTGATCTGCTGCAATTCTCTATGATAGATATTTTATATCTAAAGCTTTTTCATGGTCCTCTTTTGGTAATCTACATTTTACTGTGGCAGTATGTGCTTGTCACTGAGACTTATATGGTAAATGTCGAATTTCATTACATCCAAAATTTGCTTTTGTGGATAATTACCTTGTCATGCTATTTGGGCCTTAGTAGGTACACCACCATTTTGCATGCTCATGTTTTAAAGTTGCCATTTTTTCTTAAACGCCGACATTTGACACACATTTGCTTGCGTGACTGTGCAGGATAATATTCTCTGAAATGTCTTTGCTTACATTTGCACTTCTATATAGGCATATCATCAAGTGCCTTGAACATTCTGTACAAGGGCTAAGTTCACTGCACAAAATGTTGTTGTTTGTTATAGTCAACAATAGCGGCCTGACTGGTGCTCCGGCATGATTACATGAGTGCAGTTTATTATTTAAACGACGTCACTCCTTTGTTAAGGGAGAGGAACATTTTGCTAATACTGCTGAGGCCACCCCATACCAGAATTCCAGCTCAGCTGATTCCTGTTTACCTCCTGCAAGAGTGGATGCCCTGCTCTCCACCAAGACGGGCTCCCTGATGACATCTACCCACAGGTAACGGAGGGGTTTAGATCCTGGCAGATTCACCCACCCTAGATACACTAGAACTGGTAGCGATAGGTAGGAGCACAAAATATAACAGTACTTATATGCGAGCATATATTCTTTGTAACAGCACAATGGTTGAATTATTTATCTTCTTCACCATTCTTGTCCTGCCGATCACACTATTATGTTTCCTTCTATTGATCATTGCAGGGCACGTATTTTACACAAGAATCATAATGTTTCAATAAATATTGAAACTCCATGATGTGTATTTCTAGGGTATCTCTTTGGGTATACATGGGTTTACTAAATGAAACGGTTCTTGATCTGTTTCCATTATTTCCTTGGGGAGTCATGGTTGTCATGGTCTGAGGTTGCACACTCCACCTATTACCTCGCCAGGTTAGGGGTGCATATGGTGCACAGTGAGCTAGCAGGACTAAGGCCAACATATCTTGATGGTGTGCGTAGAATTCGTCTTGCACAGTTTTGATGTTGTCCAACAAATGCACAGTTTTGCTGAGAAAGTATGAACTGTACGACTTTTCACCTTTAAGGAATATCATCCTCTCTTTACTGCAACTGCACAAGGCTCTTTTAGAGATTGATGGAGTGACACAAATATCGAAGTAAAAATATTGTGTGACAGGAATATTGTATCACAAATATTGTGACTACCAAAATATTGTGGAATAGAATAGCTGAAGCAGTAATATTGATTTTTGCTGTATAATATGGTTTTTGAGAATATTGTTGTATTTAATATAATATACTTTAAAACTTTTGGAATAAATGTTGCCTTTTTAGTAATTTAATATATACTAGTTAGTATGTTACAGTGAGTGTTGTTGCTACAATTGTTATCATTTTTTTAATAAAGTTTGTAAATTAAAATGTGTGATTTAATTTTGTTGCTTTATTTTGTAGTTTGTGATGTAGTAGCAGATTGTTTGGTATGTAGGGGAATAGGCTGGAAATGTAATTAAACGTAATTAATTAATGTTTTCATCCTGTCAACGGCAAATTCCCAGTCCATATTTTGGCTCCCAGAGACTGGTGTTGTGGAAGCTGGGGTGGGACTTTGTCCCCAGCTATCCTAGTGGCAAGGCGGAGCCTGAGGGGCAGAGGCTCGCTCAAAAGCGCTCCTAGATCCCGCTGCACTGGTCCTGTCAACGGTGTATTACCACCCCGCATTTTGGCTTCCACAGACTGGTATTGGTGAGGTTAGTGTGGGACTTTGTCCCCAGCTATCCTTGTGACAAACCAGAGCCTATGGGGCAGAGACATGCTCAAAAGCATTACTTGGATCCCACTGTGCAGGATGTGCCTGGGCGTTGGCCCGGGCAAAGACTGAGCCAAGACCGGGCCCGTCTTCGCCCGTCATTGCCTGGAAGAGGCTGGGCCATCCCCCTTTATCGGCTCCTTAAGGTAATGTGTCCTTTCACATCTATTTTGGTCTTTACTGTCAACTTCTGTGCCTATGCATTTGTTGGGAGGCCTTTTTAGCTCCCCTACCATAGGGAAAATGCAGGGCAATTCCCTCAAAGCCTACACCAATAACCACCTTCGATGATTTCTTACAGCGGGCTGTGGGAGCAATCAGTAAGGAAATCAAAACAATAGAACGAGCCTGAGTCTTTGTGGGCCCCCTCTGAGCCTGCTATGGTTGTTGTGGGCTCTCAACAACTGCTGCAAGCTGTGAGCCCTGTGCTCGGGATATCCCAACTGGCCCACTCGATCCTGGTCTCACTGTGGCTGCTGACTCTGCTGGCAATTTGGAGGGGACTCAAAACCTTTACAGCGAGGGTGGGAGAAGGAACTTAAAAAGCCTTGGGAGAAAGAGAAAGAGGGTGGAGGATGCAGCCAAATCCAAGAGACAATGTCCCGGTCCGTCAGTGGCCCTGTTTAGTGCAGGCCCTAGCCCTAACTCTGGCCCCAGCAGTCACAATATGAGCAAGTCCAGAGATACTGTGTCCATCACCATTTATTTATTTATTGATTTATTTATTTATTTATAACGTTTTATATAGCGCAAACAAGATCCCGAAGGATATCAGAGCGCTTTACAAAAGGATGGAAGGCAGGTAATAAATGCAAAATCGACATCAAGTAAGAATAACAAACATGAATAATTACAAAATTACAGGACAAGGGGTCAGAGGAGAGTAATACAATACTAGGTACATAGCGGGCTAACCATGCAAAGTTACTGCCATCTTGTCCCCTCTATTCAGTCCCATGTTCCTGCAGTCTTGGTAAGAGTTCCTGTGGGTGGGATTGACCACTCCAGAAAAGGCAGAAGCAGCTTTGCTGAGTGTGGGGTGGGCTGGCAGGGGGAGGCGGGGCCCAGGAGCCAAACAAAAGGTTTTGTCGTCTGCCGAACAACAGACCTGGGTTTTCCCCTTACGAACCCACCCCCTATACTCCCCACAATACATGTATCGCCCAGGGCTATGCCTTTTGTCATAAGTTTGAAAAGCATCCTACCCCGAGGCGCAACATATGTGAAGATCATGATCAATTGCTCAATAAAGTGATGCACTGGGTCAATGGCAAACTGGGTGGTCCTGAGTTACTCCACGGCCAGATTAACCTTGTTTGAAGAGTCTCGTAGGTGGGATCCACCCTGAAGACTGATAATACTGAATGCATTATCATCAACTTTAAAGACAGAATGGTGGCCAAAGACATCTTGACCAGGCTTATCTTCACTGGGTCAATTTCCTCGCCAGTAGAAGCACTCCTGTTAGGCTATTTGTGCAGACCTCCAGCCGGATGAACTGTTTCCATTCTGTTACTACTTCAAATAGGTTTGCGCCCCACAAATTCAAAAAAATGTATTCGGTTTAAAACAAACCATAAAAGCATTCATGAATAATAATACTTGTAAAAATGTATCTATAAATAGGCAATGATAATCGTACAATGCATGCAATAAACATACAATACAGGTGTTAATTAATTTGCTCCCAATCCAGTTTAAAAGAAATGCATCTAATAAAACATAATTAATTCTTGACTATTCTCCTTTGTTTGACAGCGGCAGAAATAAATCTGTATACTGATACACATACTTGATGAATCTGGAGCAATTGTATGTATGCCAGAGCCTCCTTGTACTTCCTAATGTTTAAAATCTTCAGGAGGGGCTTTAGTACCCAAGTTCTCTGTTCTTTAAACAGCTGTCACAAGACGAAAATGTGCAGTTGAGATTGAAGGGTGACTGAATCACATGGGCACGGTACCAGATTTTTTGCAGTGAACACTCTAGAGGGGTAGGACACCAAGAAATGGGCCACACCAAGTTAGAACCTTAGTAGAAAGAATCTCTGGTGGAATGACAGCTTGAGAAAATATGGTTCAATATGAGGAGTAGTACATAAAGGAAAATTTACCATCACCTTCTCCTTCCTCTATTCGCACTCCCACCTCTTTTCAGCTATCTGTTGTAAAAGTTCCCTTTTCACCAGTGGTTTAATCCGGAGGTCAATAAACATTGGATATGTGAACAGCTCTACCCTATTGTTTGCAGTTCAGTTTTCACATACATAAGTCATTTAATCTTATGTGCCCCTGACAGATTTAAGCAGTCGGTAATCACTATTTGTGTCAATGCTGCTTCTGGCCTAGCCCAGACTGACAGCCAAAGCAGAATAGGGGCTATCTTTACTACATTTGCCAAATGTTGTAGTCCTAATTCCTCAGGAGGAAATTCTACAGGGGAGGGACAGAAGTCTGCACAAAAAATTGTTTTCACTGATCTGCAATAGTAAACAATCAGTGTGCCACCATTCCCCAGCACCATAGGTGGCAATTGCTATAGTTCTGTCTTTGTATATAGTGATCACTGCATCTAAGGGCATGAACCCCAGCTTAGAGACAAATTTGAATAGAAACGCTAATGCTTGCTCAAACTGCTTGACCCATATACCTTTCAAATGCATCCAAGTGCTCTTGGTGTCAAAGGGGACTGGATTCAAGCTAGCCTGGCTGATGAGGGGTGTTACCCTGAAACCGGTCCCAAGATACTTGTTTCCGGTTCAGGGAAGACCTGGCTTAGTAGTTCGGCCTGGACTGTTCCCATGAGGCACAGGTTCAAGACTGATTTGCATATAGCTGGGTCTGAACTGAGGTGGCGAAGTGAGCTAAAGAACAATGATAGATTCAACCCAGATCTGTGACTGGGTTTGAGTGTCTGAAAAGTTGCAACACTCTGTCCATCATCTCCTTGTGTTTGCTTTGTTCACCCTAAGTTGGCAGGGTATGCCCAGACATGGGTCCCTTGCTCACTTTACCACTGGATTCAAGCTAGCCTGGCTGATGAGGGGTGTTACCCTAAAACTGGTCCAAGGATTCTTGTTTCCAGTTCAGGGAAGACTTGGCATAGCAGTTAGGGATGAACTGTTCACATGAGGCACAGGGTCAAAACTGATTTGCATATAGCTGGGTCTGAACTGAGGAGGCGAAGTGAGCTATAGAACAATGATGGATTCAACCCAGATCTGTGACTGGGGGTGAGTGTCTGAAAAGTTTCAGCGCTCCATCCATCATCTCCTTGTGTTTGCTTTGTTCGCCCTAAGTTGGCAGGGTATGCCCAGACGTGGGTCCCTTGCTCACTTTGCCACTGGATTCAAGCTAGCCTGACTGATGAGGGGTGTTACCCCAAAACCGGTCCCAGGATGCTTGTTTCCGGGTCAGGGAAGTCCTGGCTTAGCAGTTTGGGCTAGACTGTTCCCATGAGGCACAGGTTCAAGACTGGTTTGCAGATAGCTGGGTCTGAACTGAGGTGGGGAAGTGAGCTAAGGAACAATGATGGATTCAACCCAGATCTGTGACTGGGGGTGAGTGTCTGAAAAGTTTCAGCGCTCTGTCCATCATCTCCTTGTGTTTTCTTTGTTCGCCCTAAGTTGGCAGGGTATGCCCAGAAGTGGGCCCTTTGCTCACTTTGCCACTGGATTCAAGTTAGCCTGGCTGATGAGGGGTGTTACCTCGAAACCGGTCCCAGGATGCTAGTTTCCAGTTCAGGGAAGACCTGGCTTAGCAGTTCGGGCTGGACTGTTCCCATGAGGCACAGGGTCAAGAATGATTTGCATATAGCTGGGTCTGAACTGAGGTGGCAAAGTAAGCTAAAGAACGATGATGGATTCAACCCAGATCTGTGACTAGGGGTGAGTGTCTGAAAAGTTTCAGCGCTCTGTCCATCATCTCCTTGTGTTTGCTTTGTTCACCCTAAGTTGGCAGTGTATGCCCAGACGTGGGTCCCTTGCTCACTTTGCCACTGGATTCAAACTAGCCTGGCTGATGAGGGGTTTTACCCCGAAACCGGTCCCAGGATGCTTGTTTCCGGTTCAGGGAAGACCTGGCATAGCAGTTCGGGCTGGACTGTTCCCATGAGGCACAGGGTCAAGACTGATTTGCATATAGCTGGGTCTGAACAGAGGTGGCGAATTGAGCTAAAGAACGATGATGGATTCAACCCAGATCTGTGACTGGGGGGGAGTGTCTGAAAAATTTCAGGGCTCCGTCCATCATCTCCTTGTGTTTGCTTTTTTCGCCCTAAGTTGGCAGGGTATGCAAAGACGTGGGTCCCTTGCTCACTTTGCCACTGGATTCAAGCTAGCCTGGCTGATGAGCACACAGCCTTGCTTGACCCCTTTTCTAATTTCTATGTAAGTGGGCATTCCCTGTTTGGCCCAAACCTAATCCTGTCTTCAACATCTTCATACAGCTGTTAGAGGAGGTGAACAATTTTGGGATTGGCATCTTTGCTTAATAATATTGTCCACAGCTCCCCCTTAAAATGTTATCAAAAGCTGCACTTAGATCCACAAACGCCAAAAAGAGGCAACCCTCTTTGGTGACCACGTATTTACTCAATACTTGATGTAGGTTCAAACACTGGTTTGCCATCCCTAAGTCCTGTCTGAAACCATACTGTGTAGGTGATAAAATGCACTTTTCATTTGCCCAGCTTTCAAGTTGGTCTAACAAAACTCTTCCCAATATCTTTGCTGTAAATTTTGGGAAGTGCAGCACTAATCACACTCCTTAGGACATTCGTCAGGATATGGGCCCAGAATTCCAGATTATCTTGAAAAAAGGTCAACCGGAGCCCCAGGTGGTCCCCGTGCTTTACAACTTGCACATCTGTTAGCTCTTCAGTACTTGCTGGACTGACTAGATGTATACTAGGGCTACATTCATCTGGTTCCTGTTCAGTAGCATCATATAACTTGGTAAAATGCTTCACCAATCATGCTTAGGTATAGATACATCTGTACCAGTACAGGAGAAACCTGAGAAGAAGCACACATTAACAGACTTCCAAAATTGGGTTCCATCATTCCTAGCTGAAGCACTAACCAGCTGCTCTCGTGCCTTGTCTCTAATTTCTTCTTTCCTTCGCTTGATGGCTTCTTTATAGAGTACTGTACATTTCCTAATATCTGTCAAATCTCATGGGGTAGCTTTAAGGGCATGTAGAAGGCTGTTATGAGCTCATGAACAGGCCTTGTCAAACCATTTGCTAGACTTCTGTGAGTGGGGGCGCTTAGATACTGTGAATTGTTCCATAGCCTTCTTGCAAATTTCAGAGAAGGCACCCAGAGCTAGCCCAGGCTCGGGTTTCTCCCTGAAACATATCTCAACGTGATCCCTACAATTCACCACCAGCTGTGCCAGGAAATATTTGAGCTCAACATCTCTCCATCTGCGTTGCATCCCCCCATTCCTGTTGTACTTGATGGGGCAGATCATCTTGTCCACAGGTAACTGGGGCAACCCTAGACTTAGGGCCTTAATATGAGTTTGGCAGTTCCATGGACCGAGATATCAGCAATGGCACTCTGAGTGTAGAGAGCTTGGTGGTCTGACCTCCGTATTAAGAGTTGGGTGGATCGCCTTTGCGAAGACTGCCAACACCGCCAGCAGACCACCGATCGCCAGGTTCGCGATCGGGGCAAGGCAGCCACCGTAGGGTACTACAGAGGAGCTGCACCACCGTCTGAATTACAAGTTGCCTGTTCCACAAGCGAACCACAGCAGTCTGACCACCTGCTTCAAGGTGGCGGTGGTGAAGGAATTGGGGTGCATACTCACCCCTTTCTTGTTCTTCCAGGCAGATTCCGACATGGAAACTTTTCTCCAGGTCCCCTTTCATAGCAGGATCTTCACACTGTGGATTATGACCCTATTTGCGTTGATCTACAGGTAAGTCCTTTTCATACCATATACCCATTGCCAGGACTGCCCACATATGGGCTGAACCCCGGTAATGGGTATATGGTATTTTTCCACTTATATCATGCATATGTGTTCATCCTACACATCTGCAGTTGAAATTCACACATTGGCATCAATATATTTTGGAAAAGCACTCACCACCGCTGCAAGATCCCTCCTCCACACCACCATCCCTGTGGTCAACTCGTAATATGGTAGTCTTTAGAATGCCAGCTCAGTGGGCTGTTGGCATGCTTGGACGTAGTCCTACGGCGGTCGGACCGCTAAACTCATAATAAGGCCCTTAGTCTTAAAACCAATGGGTTATCATCACTGAAAGCACTGTTCAAAATTTGGAATTTGCAGACTTTTCTGGTCCATACTTTGGACAATACAATGAAGTCAATTGCGGAACCCTTGCCTCTGTCCATGTATGTTGCATGGTATAGAGTGTCACTTGCTGCTATATCACTACCAAGAATGAGACCATAAACCTTCATAAGCCTATTTAATTTGTCACCACAGCGAGAATGGACAAAATGCGAGAGGATGGGGAAATCAAGATCTACTAGACCACAGACGTCGTAATTAGCAATAGGGCATAGTGTGAGATTAAAATACCCCCTATACTATTACATAATCCTCCTTCAGGCCTGATAACACCATAGGTAGGGTACTAGCACGTGAATCGACAATTTTTACATTATAACTGACAAAGGTATTGTGATAAAAGTTGATAAGTATCATTAAGGGTACCCCAGACTGGGTCAGTCATATTATTTGGAAAAGGGGAATCCACCCAGGTCTTCACCACCTTGGCTGTTGAAATAGTACTTCTAAGAGTTAAGAGCCACCACAATGATGCCCTGCGTGAGATAGGATTGCAGGCGGGAACACAGATAAAACATTATTGACATGCATATTGGACCATGACCAGGTTTCCTGGAGGCATACAATATGCTGGATAGATATTAATATTACTGAGTTACTGTCAGACAGTTTGTTATGAATGCCCATGATGTTCCAGAATAGGACACTCATATCAGGGGACAGAACCACAGCACCTGATGTGGCTTGAACTTGAGCTTTCAGAGTTTTCTCAGGCGATTGGGATGTGCTGTCCTACCCTTTAAATGGTGAGTCAGTAGGAGGCTCATAATCCTTTCCAACAGGCAAGACCACTGGACGGTCATAGGATGGTGGATAAGTGGCAATGGTCATGTCCTGGTCCCCAGCACTAGACAGAGCAGGATGTTGAGTTTGCCCCATCGTTACATGGCACATATTCGAAGAATTTGAAGGGCTATTTAGATTAACCTAGTCAAGGATGGAACTTGTTGGCTCAATGGGGCACTGCTTCCTATGGGTGCATCATCTAGGGACATGGTGACAGAACCATGAGACAGTCAGTGCACCTCATGCAGAGCAGCAAAGCTATTTTGTGTGGGTGCTGAGAAACCCCTTCTGCACTCTGGAATGTAGCTAGGTCTTGGTTTGTAAAAGAAGCCCATAGGGACCGTATGTATTCCTTGGGAAAGTCCTTGCAAATTGTCAAGTATCTCAAGGTTGAGCCCCACTAGGTTGGGGTCCCAGAAATTAATTACAACACATTCGCCTGGGTCCATCCTTCAAAATTTACACACCCATTGTACCCTCTGTACTCCAATTGTTCCACCCGAAAGAACACCGCTGCTAATGCACCAAAGGGTTGTGCCAAACCAGTGGATCACCTTGCCCTCCAGCTGCTGGTCTGATTTAAATTGTAATGGGTTAAAACGAAGGACAATCTTCAGGACTACTGCATACAGGGTGCACTCCACATTTAATACCTGATGATTTTTGCTTCCTGCCCTTTCCATTGGAGTAGGATTAATAGAGTTTTCCTTCTTGTAGGGCACCATGCAGAGCCCACTATGTGATACTGCTTGGTGGGGCGGGGTCTGCCGAAGCGGTTATTTCTAGACAAAAAATTACAGGGCGGGAATGGTCTGGTAAGGCCCAGTGCAGGCCTAACGAACCTTTCCACCATTAGCGACAGGTCTATTATTGCAGATGACTCTGGAAACAAATAAATTAAGCCTTTATTTATTGCCTTATGGAATGTGGCTGGCCTGGTGAACAAGTGGGGCAACTGAATCACTGACAAAATATCGATGGACAAAATATTGTGTTCCCAAAATATCGGGACATAAATATCGATGTAAAAAATATCGACATCCTATCTACATATTGGTGAGTACTAAAATATCGAAAAAAATATATAGGGGCACATTACGATACCCGGCGTAAAAAAATCCGCCAGGCATGGAAGCGGCAAAAATCCGCCCGCACACACCGCCTGAACACCGACCACGCCATTATGAGTACACAAACTGAAAACCGCCATCGGCGGAAAAATCATACAAAATACCGCCCGCCATCGTCCGAGTCGGAGTCAAACCGCCCGCCACGGACGGAAACACGCACGACAACACAAAACCGCCCGCCCACACGGCCGACACACCGCACGTGAAATTACGATCGCACCGCCATGAGCGCGGAAAAACAACAAAAATACCGCCCGCCAGCGCAAACAACGCCGATGAGAATCGACACGGCAGAAGCCATGGCGCCCACGTACCTGCACAGAAACCATCCGCACACAAAACCAATAGCACACAACATGGCCAACAAGTCCACACAGCAAGGCACGCACAAATACACAAGCACAGTACACATCCCGAAAACACCCCCCGGACAAACAAAAAATACAAAGGCCAGAACCCCAGACACAACACACCTGAAAACAACAGACCATGAGGACACACCCACATAGGTGAGTACAAAAGCAGCACTCCCACAGACCACAACCCCTTGCTACATTGCAAACCAGAGAGGAGAGGAGAGGACACAGTGACACAGCAAGGACAGCAGCACACCACAGAAACGCACACATCACAACCACCACCACCACCACCACCAAACACCGGCACCACAAACCCCCTGCACATTACACAACACACACCGCACCAGCACCACAAACACCATGGCACCACAAAGGATGCCCAAGTTCACGCCCATGGAGCTGACGGTCATGGTCGACGAGATCATCAAGGTGTACCCACAAATCTATGGGAACATGGTCCAGCACACACCACTAGCCACCAGAAACAGAATGTGGACCCGGATCGTAGACCAGGTCAATGCAGTCGGGACCCTGCCCAGGAACAGAACCGAGATAAACAAACGTTGGAATGACGTAAAGAGCCTGGTCAAGAAGAAGGAGGGCAAAAACAGAGAGCTGGCTGCCGTCACTGGCGGAGGGAATCCCGCGCTCTTTAAGACCTTCAAAGCGTGGGAGGAGAAGGTGCGAGTCGTAATACATCCGGAGATCCTCGCCGGATTAGCAGGGGGAGTGGAGGCTGGTAAGTACAAACTAATGTATACCAGCACACCGCTATGTACACACATGCGCAACCACCATGCCACAGCTCCCAGGGACAAACACCCCCATGTCCAGCACACAATACACAACACATCACACGCACATGCAACAGACACTACCACACACAGGCCAAACCGAACAACTGTAAGATGCGTGGGGACATGTGTACACTAAGCCAGCCACGTAACCACCAACAGGTCCACAAATATGCCAGAAGCGCCACAACGAGCACCCACCACACCCATGTGTCCGCCACAGCTGCACCAACTGACAAGTAACAGGTAAGTGGCAGGAACACAAAGTGCAGTGGGTCGGAGGGGGACAGCTGAAGTACAACACCCACCAGGCCCCCACTCCCACAGACCAGCAAGGTGGAGCACTCCCCACACCCATGTGTCAGGTACAGCTGCACCAACCGACAAGTAACAGGTAAGTGGCAGGAACACAAAGTGCAGTGGGTCGGAGGGGGACAGCTGAAGTACAACACCCACCAGGCCCCCACTCCCACAGACCAGCAAGGTGGAGCACTCCCCACACCCATGTGTCAGGCACAGCTGCACCAACCGACAAGTAACAGGTAAGTGGCAGGAACACAAAGTGCAGTGGGTGGGATGGTGGACAGCCCAAGTACAACACACACCAGGCCCCAGTCCCACAGCACAGCAAGGAGGAGCATCCCCCACACCCCACACCCACGTGTCAGCCACCGCAGTGCACAACGACAGCCGAAAGGCAGACATCACGGTCCACAGCAATCGGTGTCAGTGGGTGTACAGCCACCCCACGACCCACTACACTCCCCCACCCCCACAGACCTGCAACATGGAGCACCCCCGCTAAGAGCCATGTGGCATCCAGTACAGTGCACGCACGAACAACTTGCAGGTGGGAAACTGGACAGGGCTGGATTACTGGAGGCATGAGGACCATAACACCACCAACACATGGGACATGTCACGTAGCACACGAACACGCAGCACCGCCCACCGTCACGAACAAGTGAACAATGTGCACACGGACATGAACAGCAGACTCACACCCCACATGACCCATCACAGACATAGCAACACCCAAGGAGCCACGTCTGCATGCACAAGCCACACTGAATATAGTCCCACACGGCAGCCACTGTGCAACTCATCACACACAACCGAAACACCATTGAAGTCCTGTCCATGTAGCCCCTACTGCCTGTCAACCACACACCCCACAACTACGCCTATGTAAGACAAACAACACTAGACGCAACAGAGCGGAACAACATAAATGCACACGAACACCACTGAACCCATCAAACACACAGACACACCATGCACATACAACATACCATCCATCCCATCCGTCAGCCCCAGTCTCATGAAAGGCATGTCATCCGCACAGCTGCCACACATACAGCAGTCAGGCTAAGACACATGCCCATGACCAACCATGTGCCAGAAGTCAATTAAGCGCACAACACACTGTGAGCAACAACACACAACATGGGCCACACCCCCCCCCCCGAGCACTGCAGTGATGCACATGGCACAGGGCAGCACGCACACCAAGGAGATGGGACAACTGCAATACGTTGGCTGGCACACAACTATCACTCACTCATAACGATGCGTCCAATGCCATGTCCAGTAACCACAACAGACAGCAAATATGCAGGGCATGTCAGGCATGCACACACCTCAGACCATGCACTGTCATGCTGCCACAACACATGTCACGTTCGGCACCCATGGCTCACAGCATGTACCCCAAAAGCATATACCCTCCCAAATGCGAATCTGGGGCATGGCCCCCATGTTGCCATATGCGTTCCTAAGCGTTCCATTTGAACTCCAAAAGCAAAGTACAAACCAGACCCAGGATGGGCCAGGAGCCCGCATACACCAGAGTCACAATGAGTAGGGGCAAAGCAACACACCCATCGGCATGGCCAATCCGTCCCATGCCACATGTGCACAGCACACAGTCCCATTGCCTAGCACACACACCTACAGATGCCACAGCCACACACTCGCCTCCGGGAAACCCATGTACGAGATTGCACGAACTGCCAATGTCAGACGACTAATACATACTTCGCCAGGTGCAACACAATAACAAATCTCATTCTCTCCACAGGTGACGAACTGCTGGACGCTGGGGATGGAGACAGCAGCCAGCACAGCCAGCCTACAAGCCCCCAACGAGGACACACGGATCTGGAGGATCTGTCCACCTCTTCGGACACGGACCACCAAGCTGGCCCATCTGGCGTGGCAGGGCCCAGCCGCTCCCCAGGACCCCTCCTACCCACCAACCCATCATCCAGGGATGCTGAACAGTCCCAGTCCCCTGCTGCCACTGTCGTTGCGGCCACACCCACGGTCATTGCGGCCACTACCACTGCCGCAACCGCCACCATCGCCGCACCGACCACCACCGCCTCCACCACCACCACGTCTTCGCTGGCACCAGCCCCAGCGCAGGTGGTGGCCCGGCCGACTGGATCCACCCTGGGAGCCACAGCGAGGACCGTGGTGAGCAATGTGGCTAGTGGGCAGGCCGGTGGCAGCAGGACTGGTAGGAGGAGCAGGGTCAGGGAAACGCCAGCCTCCCCTGGGAGCCATGCCCTGCCTCAAATGGACAGAGTCCTTGGGGCCTATGAAGAGGCCCAAGGACAATGGGCCAGGTCTGCTACTGACACGCGGGAGGTGCTGGGGGTGCTGAGGTCCATGGACGCCCATATGGGCCAATTCGTGTCCCGTATGGACCAACTCGTGGACCTCATGGGCCAGCTGGTGGTGGCGGTGTGGTCACAGGCAAGGCCAGCAACACCACCTCCGCCACCACCTGCTAGGGCGCAGGCTCGGGCAGCAGTGTCCACTTCCCCTGCGTCCACAGCCAGTGAGCACACCTCACCCACCACCAGCAGGTCGCCACCACACACCCCCTCCCAAACGTGGAAGGGGCCGTCCGAAGAGGAAACAGATCTCCCGGGAGGACTTCGCACGCTCCAGTTGCAAGTGAGGCAGCCAGCCAGCCTTCCGCCAGCCTTCCTTGACCAGCCACTGCATTGACTTGCTCTACGATCCCACTCCACACAGCCATCTGGATGGCATGTGTGTGTTGGACTATGGACATAGAACCAGTGGGTACACCCTGATCATCACGCAGCCATGACCGACAGCTCATTGTCACTGCACGCACCACTTTTGTCATCACCTTACACACAATCACATGTCACAGTTTGTAATAAATGCACCTTTTTCACTAACTGCTGTTTGTGCCCTGTGTCTTTATTGTACGGAATACAACGGCCACCTTGGGCGGAAAGGCACCTGATGCGTGGCATGGAAATGGAATCCGGAGGGCCTGTAGGGACCTAGGGGTGGGAGACAGAACAGGAGCACATTCAATGAGTGTGTCACACACCCATCACACAGTACATGTCAACAACTACAAGCAATGTACACACATCGCACAGAGCAATAGGGCACAATGCCACAGTCACCAACAGTGGCATACTACCCTGGCCATGGAGCGTTGACACACTGCACGCAGTGAACATACGGCCACCCTGACACAGCACACACACACCTGCATAGATACAGACACATCATCCGTCGTACATGGACACTCACCGTCAAGTGAAGTAGCGGGCGATGAGCTGCTGGCGCACATTCCCAGCTTCCTCCTCTCCGCTGTCCACCTCACTCGAGCTGTCCTGGTCTGCGGGCTGGGGCCCTGGTTGATCTCCGTCATCCACAATGAGGGGGATCTGCTTCCGAATGGCCAGATTGTGCAGCATGCAGCACGCCACCACTATCTGGCACACCTTCTGTGGGGAGTACGCCAGTGCACCCCGGTGCGGTCCAGGCACCTGAACCTGGACTTGAGGAGGCCAAAGGTACGCTCGACCACACGTCTGGTCCTCCCATGTGCCTCATTGTATCGATCGTCTGCTGGGGTGCGAGGATTCCTCAATGGACTGAGCAGCCATGCCCCATTCGGATACGCAGAGTCACCTGGGTGTGAGGGACACAGAGAACCGTTGCTATTCCAACTGGACAGGGGACAGCATCGCACAACCAGCACGCTACACCACTCCACATACTCACCGACAATACAGCCACGATCCTGTTGCAGATTGGCCATCAGTCGTGGCAAGATGCTGTTGCGCATTATGTGTGCGTCATGGGCCGAGCCTGGAAACTGTGCACACACGTGGGTGATCACCATGTCCGCAAGGCACACCACTTGCACATTCAGGGAGTGCGTGTGCTTCCTGTTGCGGTACAGGTGCTCAGTGGCCTGTGGTGGAACAAGGCCAACATGAGTGCAGTCAATGGCTCCCACGACGTGTGGGATTCTGCCAAGGGCATAGAATGCACCCTTCACTGCCGCCAATTCACGAGCCCTGGGGAATCTGATGTACCTGTTCCGGTACAGCATCATGGCTGCCAGTACATCCCTCAGCACCTTGCTGAACATGGGCTGGGACATCCCTCCTCCACTGCCCACTGTGTGCTGGAATGACCCAGTGGCGAAGAAATGCATGGCGGCCATCACCTTAGCCGTGGGGGTGACAGCAGTCGGATACACCCTGCGGGGACGGAGATGGGGCTCTAACATGGCACACAGTCGATGCAGAGTTGGCCTGTCCAGCCGAAACTTCCTGATTACCTCTGTATCGTCCATGTCCGCCAGCAATTGGTATGGGCGGTCAATGTTCGGTCTCCGCCTGGGTTAAATGGCAGAGGACACATGTCAAAGCAACACGGCACATAGCAATTTCGCATACACATCACTGACATGACTGAGCAAGCACATGAGCCACAGCCCAGCTGTCAAGCTGGGACGGCACGGCCACAATACACTTACACAGGTCTCCCAACAATGGCAATGGCAAGTGAGACATACCACTGCCATGTGCATGCACATGGGGATCTAGGCCCCAATGACTTGCGGGCGTGCTGATGGGGACTGACTGCATATTCGTCAAGCGGCAACGCCACGGCAACATGAGTGTCTGCTGAGCATGGTACTGCTTCCGAGGCTGGATGAGTATGGCACACGACGACGACGATGTGGGCACGGGCTGAGCGGCCAATACAAGTGGGACCTGTGGCACGAGGGGATATGAGACAGTAGTAGGTGTCAGCACTGCACCCTATGTACAGCACTGTACGGATCACAGCTCCCGAAACATTGACTGGTGTCCACATTGACAGCCCCATGCCAAGACGGCTGTGTGCTTGCAGTCACACGTCACAGGTGAGAGGTTACATTGCACGTGCCAGGTGGCAGTCGTACATAGTGGGAGCTGGCATGTGTGTGCATGTGTCTCCTGTTCAGGATCCACCAGATGGGCGCTGACTCTGTACTGACCATTGGACACAGCATGTTCCGTGGAAGGCTTGTGTGTGTGGGATGGTGGCACTGGATGTGCCTCCGTTGGGTGGGGGGCCATGCACAGGGCGGGTACGTCGATGATTGCGCATTGTTGGTCACGGTGGGTGCACCAGCTAAGATGTGTTGCCCTGTGTTCAATTCCTATGTCCGCATGATGATGGACTGTGGATGTGGGCAGACTACACATTGGTCGATGTGCTGTCTATATGCATGTGCCTTCACACCAGGCACAGCTGCCCCTGCACATGTGACCCCTGCTGGACTCGCTGCTGGGTCTGTGGAGCTGATGCACCTTCTGCGCGTGGGGCGGACAGCTCTCCTCACTTCCCTCATTGCGCATGTCATGTCTTTGCCGCAGGTGACATGGATCATGGAGGGCCCACATGTACGCGTGGGTAGGCTACACATGATTGTTCACTGGTCGCCACCCCCAGTCAGTGTTTCGAATGGGAAGGTTGTCGTGCTGGTGGTATGTTCGATGTGGCGGATGGGCGGGCCTAGGTGCGGGCTTACATTCCGGACATGGGGGTAGTTGGATTGGCGACTAGTTGCAGTACACACGGGACACGTCTCTTCCTTTCCACATCTGGGTCATCCCTTGTACTAACTGACAGTGATACAGTCATCTTCGCCCCAGCCCTCATGTCCTCCCCTCGCCCCCCAATATGCATGCTCACCTGCGAGGCTAGCGCTTGCACAGGCAGCCCCAAGCTCGCACCAGAGAGGGCAAGGACTGTATGTGTGGGTCCAGTTGCACGAGTGGGCTGTCTCAGGGTATGATGTGTGGCGGGACGCCGTCCACCTGCGTGGTGCCCCAAATGGAGACCCGGCCTGCATGGACTATGCATCACAGTCTTCGCCTTCCGGATCCTCCACCTGCGACACCCAGTGGCTGTGGCTGCCCTTGCGGCCATGCCGCGTCCGTCTGTGGCTGATGGCCCACACATTCACTCTTTGGCCTCTCTGGGGAGGGCTCAGGGGTGGTGGCGCACGCGCTTGCACTTAGTCGCAATGGCATGTGGCGTGGTTGGTATGATGGGCAATGGATGGGATGGTGCGAGCCACCTCCTGTGACGTCAGTGCTGCTCGTGCTGTGGTGCGTCCCCCTACACTTCCATTTGACTTTTTGCCATGCTGGACGTTGAGGTTCTATTGCCTGCGTGATATGACCAGGAGGAGCGCGAGGAGACCTCTCACACACCATGCTCCACTGCCATCCCGTGCCCTGTATCGCCTGTGCGGATTGACTATGTTGGGGTTACACCTGGTCGACTGGGGCTGTGTGTGCCTTGTCAAGGGGCATGGCGGGCGCACAACAGGATCCAGCTTGTCCACAGAGGGTGGGCTGAGGTGCGCCTGGTACCGCTTTGTACGTGTGCCCGGCTGCTGTGCACACACGTGTTCACTCCCCCGACAGGTGTCCTCTCACAATGCCCAGGGAAGCGGTGGTGTACTGTTCATGAGCCCTCCCAACACGGCGTGCTCCAACTTGGCATGTGCGCATCTACCCGTCGCACCCACCCACCTGAGCACTGCGTCCATACGACTTCACACGACACATGTGTGTCTTCCACAGTAGTGCTACTCATTTGCGTTGACATCCAATACCAGTGGACTACATGGTCATGTCACGACTGCCGTGTACTTCACATACTCTCATCCTCTCTCATTCGTACTTGTGAAATGAGTCAGCGGAGACAGTTCTGGTTTCAAACATTATATTGAGTCTTCTGTCCTCTGTGATGCAGTATAGTGGACACTACTGGCAGCGGAATACATATTGAGGATATACTGAGCATGATTACAAATGGGATAGGGTGTGGGGTTACATCTGCTTGGCCAAGGCTGTGCTAATGTACATTTACGTATAGCTGCGGAGCTGCGGACTTTGACACAGACGGTATACATGTAGCCTACCAGACCGCTCGGCATCATGGGCACAGTCCATCTCAGTTCCATGTGACAGGTTTGCTGCGGTTGTTCCTCATGCACGCGTGCATGTGAGATGACATCAGGGCATGTGCTTGCGTGCATGCAGCGGCGTGCCACTTGTTGTTGCACTGTGGTGGTTACTGGACATGTCACAGTCACTGGGGTCGTGTTGTTGTTGTATGCACTTGTCGTCCATGCAAAGGTCCTGGTATGGGATTCCCGGGGCGGGGGTGGGAGGGGTGCAGCACCCACAGACTCCAGGCGACCTATTCATGTCCACTGAGCGGTGTGTGTGTCCATGGGCGCTGGATCCATGTCGTGTCCTGGTTGTTCGTGCAGTTCCGTCCATGTGGGTGCGATGCACAGAGCCCATGCCAGTGCCTCCCACGATGCATGCGGTGTTCCTGGATGTGATGGGGAACAGTGTGCATGTCCCGGTCATATCCGATGTCATGGCGATGTCGTTGATGGTGTGGTTACAGTTGCCGGTCGTTTGGTATGGCTGTTGTGGTGGTGACTGGCCAGTCCGTGCGGAAGCTGAGCATGGGTGCGGGGTTGGACTTCATAGGTCACTCGGGGAACCTGCGTTGTGGTCCGACGTATTTACAGGTTGTCAGGTATGCGATGCCGTCCAGCAGGGCTTCCATGTCATTGGTGGTGTACATGTTTGCCAGCCAATGAAGCGGATGGTGGCTGTCAAGGTGTTGTTCGTAGGTTGTCCCTTGGAGGACCATGATGGGGCATGCTGGGTGACATTCGATGTAGCTGTTCTCGATGATCCGTCGTGTGGAGGCACAGTGGTTCCATTTCAGTGCGCGTGCGATGTTGGCCACATACGCCATGCCCCCATAGGCAGAGCAGGCCCTGTCGTGTGCGTCCAGAGGGAGGAGTAGTGGTAGCAGGTCCGCCTTCAGACATGCCGGGTTGGAGAGGCATATCTCGACGGGATGCTGGTAGGGACACCTCCGACAGAAGAAGACGGGCATGACGCAGCTGAACAATGTGATGCGGTAAGTCAGTCGGTAACTTACGTTCAGCAGGGACAGGAGATCGCATCCCAATGTATGTATCGTGCTGGTTTGGTACAGCTTGAGCTCTTCGGCGTAGTTGGGTAGGTGTGTTGCGGTTGCCATTTCGCAGCGGTTCGTAGAGGTGGCGTGCTCCGGCTGTGTGTGCAGTCTGCAATGTGCACGCTCCGGGGTTGCTGTGAGCTCTGTGTAGTCGTGGGGAGACAGGACTTGTGTTCTGTTGGCTTGTTTGGAGGACACGGGCCCTCTTCCCACATGTTTCTCAGACAGTTCAAGGTCGGTGCTGTGTGACTCCTTCCAATTAACTTGCATGTGGCCGACATGGGGAGTGTTTTCTTCTTTCCTCCCCGTCCGTTGTGTGCTTCTGTGATATGCGCTATCTGCCGTGTGGTCGGTCTCCTCGGCATGCCTGTGTTGGTCTATTCTTGGACAATGGCTGTATTCACCGGCTTCTGTCGTAGGGCTGTGGTTTCGGTGTTGGAATGGAAGGTCATTCAGTGCTGTCTGCTCTCCCTTGTGTGGGCGGCAGGCTGCCTTTCCGCTCTGCGTTGGGCCTTGTGTGTGGATGTAATTCTTGGGCCACCTGTTGTCGGTCCCCGGGCTCTTTGGTGTTCCGTTTCATGTGTCTTGTTCATATGTGCAGGGTGGTATGGGTTTTTCAGTGTGGTACTGGCGTTCCTCTTCCCGAAGGAGCCCTGCTTCTCCTAGTTGGTGTTGCCGCCGCTGTGTGCTTCGCCATGTTTGTTACACTGGGGTGTGTCCTGCTGTTGCGTGACTTAACTGACATGTGTGCGTCGGTTGTGTGGCGTTGGGTGTTGTCCGTGAGTTGGGCGTTGGGGACATGTCTGTGGCCGGCCTGTCACGTGTCATGTGCGTTCGGGGTGGGGCTGGTGTGTGTGCTGCTTGGTTGTGTCCCTGTGTCTGTGTGCGACGCATGCATGGCGCTGCGGTTGGCCTCTGCGTTGTGCGCATGTGTGGCGGCGTCATCGGCGCTTTGGGGCCGTGACGGGGTGGTTGGTTCCTAGTCCCAGGTGGTGTGTACACATGTGTTCCGTGATGTTAGGATTTGGCCTGTGTGTCATATGTGGATGCAATGGTGGATGTGTAGTGTGCACGCGCTGGTGGGGGTTGTCCGCTTTATCCGCCCTTGCACTGTGTGCGCTGTTTGCGTGCACTTGTTGTGTGTGTGCCTACCTGCGTCTCCGCGGTACGTTGCGTCCTTGGTGGTGCATCAGCAGAAGCATGGGAAGGGCCTGCAGGGCTGGATTCATGCCCGGGGTGCCGCTTCTTCGTTGTCCGTGCTCTGCGTCCGTGTTTCCGCCTCTCTTTCACGTGCGGTGTCTCTTTGCCGTGGGAGCCGTTTGTTTGCGGCATCGTAATTTATGCGCCGGGCGGGACGTGTTTCGTCGGACGGTGTGTGTCAGTTGTGCTGCGCCGCTACGTGTGCGGGCGCACTTTGATGGCGGACGGTGTTGCTGGCTTGCCGGCGGTGTTTGGCCTGCTTTTCGCATCGTAATTGGGCGGGCGTGTGGACTGCTGCGTGCCGGCGGTAACTGGTGGTTTTTGCATCCGCCAGCACGGCGGTAGTGCTTCCGCCCGCCATCGTAATGGGCCCCATAGTTGTTAAAAATATCGAAGTTAAAAATATCGGTTGTTTTAAATGTATAAAAAATAATGTAAAATAAATTAAATAATACATATAACTTAAAAAAATATTTAGAATTATTAAAAAATGTTAACAATTATAAGTAATAAATGTAAAAATAAATTAAACATACATATATAAAATGTAATATATATAGTTACTTAATAATAATTAATAAATAATTATTTTAATACATTCTATGTTAGAAATATATAAAACAATTATAAATACATATATATATACACCTCTAACATAAAAAAACAAAAATATATATATATATATATATTATAAATCAAATTTATTAAATATTTATGAATTTTTAAAACTACATTTTACACTACATTAACAGTAGGGAAAATGTTGGATAGTGGAGGTGAATAAATTACTATTCCCACTCCAGCGAGTGTAACAGTAGGGAAAGTGTTGGATAGCGGAAGTGAATAATTTTCTATTCCCACTCCAATAAGTGCAACAGTAGGGAAAGTGTTGGATAGCATAGGGGAATAAATTACTATTCCCACTCCAGGGACTGCAACACTAGGGAAAGTGTTGGATAGCAGAGGGGAATAAATTACTATTCCCACTCCAGCAAGTGCAACAGTAGAGAAAGTGTTGGATAGCGGAGGGGTAAAAATTATTATTCCCACTCCAGCGAGCAACAGTAGGGAAAGTGTTGGATAGCGGAGGGGAATAATTAACTATTCCCACTCCAATAAATGCAACAGTAGGGAAAGTGTTGGATAGCGGAGGGGAATAATTTACTATTCCCACTCCAATGAGTGCAACAGTAGGGAAAGTGTTGGATAGTGAAGGGGAAAAATTTACTATTCCCACTCCAGCAAGTGCAAAAGTAGGGAAAGTGTTGGATAGCGGAGGCATAAAAATTACTATTCCCACTCCAGGGAGTGCAACAGTAGGGAAAATGTTGGATAGCGGAGGGGTAAAAATTACAATTTCCACTCCAGCAAGTGCAACAGTAGAGAAAGTGTTGGATAGCGGAGGGGAATAATTTACTATTCCCACTCCAGCAAGTGCAACAGTAGGGAAAGTGTTGGATAGCGGAGGGGTAAAAATTACTATTCCCACTCCAGCAAGGGCAACAGTAGGGAAGATGTTGGATAGCGGAGGGGAATAATGTACTATTCCCACTCCAGCAAGTGCAACAGTAGGGAAAGTGTTGGATAGCGGAGGGGTTAAAATTACTATTCCCACTCCAGCGAGTGCAACAGTAGGGAAAGTGTTGTATAGCAGAGGGATAAAAATTACTATTCCCACTCCAGCGAGTACAACAGTAGGGAAAGTGTTGGATAGCGGAGGGGAACACATTACTATTCCCACTCCAGCAAGTGCAACAGAAGGGAAAGTGTTGGATAGCGCAGGGGTAAAAATTACTATTCCTACTCCAGCGAGTACAACAGTAGGGAAAGTGTTGGATAGCGGAGGGGAACAAATTACTATTCCCACTCCAGCAAGTGCAACAGTAGGGAAAGTGTTGGATAGCAGAGGGGTAAAAATTACTATTCCCACTCCAGGGAGTGCAACAGTAGGGAAAGTGTTGGATAGCGGAGGGGAATAAATTACTATTCCCACTCCAATGAATGCAACAGTAAGGAAAGTGTTGGATAGCGGAAGAGATAAAGCCAAAGATTACAGTTATTGAACCAAAAACCACAAACAAAATAAGAACAAAACAATTACCAAAAATATTTATAAATTAATAAATGAATATTAATGATCAACTATTGATTAATTTATTTAAACTAAATTACATTCCACCCTCTACCCCAATAAACACCAAAACACACACCTAAAAATATGTACACAATTTCCATAACCAATTTGGCATTCATAAATTAATAACAATTAACAACAAATCATTAATTAATTTTTAAAAAAATTCTTCCCAACATTTACAACTATAAACCCCACAACACACACATCAAAATTATTCCACTTACCATATTTAATTTTTAATTAATTAATTAGCATTAATTAACAATTAATTAATTAATTTAAATAATTTACCTACTACCATATTCCCCTATAAATAACACCACCAATGTTCTAAAACATGACACAATTAACATAATTAATTAACAATTAATTAATTAATAACAATTAACAAACAAAATAAAAACAATTATTAATAAATTAATTCACACAATAAACACTATAAAATAACATTAAATAAATATTATATTAAAAATATTAATTAATTAATTAAAATTAAATTACTTCCCACCCTACTCCCCTATCAACCCACAACCCGCTCCTAAATAAATGACACAATTAACATAATTACCAATTAATTAACAATAACTAAATACCAATTAATAAATAATTAATACTAAATTAATTACCACAAATAACAATATAAAATATTAAATACATAACTATTAATTAATTAAAATTATTAATTAATTAATTATAATTAAATTACTTCCCACCCTATTCCCCTATAAACCCACAACCCGCTACGGAACTAAGACGCAAAATTTACTTAAAATAAAATTAATAAATTCTAAAAATGTAATACATATATTAAAAAACAAATGCAATACTTAGACAAAAAAATAGAACACATACATTTAAAATACATACTAAAATACATAACACTAACTAAAAAAACGATATTTTTAACAACTATATTTTTGCTAACGATATTAATGACTTTGATATTGTTAAAAACGATATTACTTACCTTAGACTCGATATTCTGCACCACAATATTCTCACAGTCGATATTTTTGTATCCCGATATTTTGCACTCGATATTAGTGCAAGTCGAGAATAACAACTCGATATTCTGACTGTTTACCGGGGCAACTAAGACTGGCACAAATATATCGAATGTTATGCAGTATTTATATGCAGGAAACATGGTTAACTGACTTTGTGTCTGTTGCCAGGTTTGCCTCTTACTTCACGACAGCAATCCCAGGTGCCATGGGCAGGGCCAAGGGAACTTTTATTACCCTTATTTCATTCACATTCCTGGCCCAGGTTACATGGTTGAGTCTTGGCTCTCCACACTATCAGCTCCTTTTACTACAGTGTTTAACCATGCAAATCGTATGATAAACATTTACACCAATTGTTTGATCTAACTGCTGCAGAGAAGGCCAGATGACTGCATAAGGATATTGATAGCTGTATCAGAGGTATAAAAGGCAGTTATGTGGTGGTCCCCCTGGGGGATTTAAATAGGAGGTTGTGACAGTTTTCCTCATCTAAGGTCTAATGGCTAGTGGTAACTAACAGGATCCTATTACCCATTTTGCCCACAGCTGATCCGGCAATGTATTTAATCTGGTACTGACAAAATGTAATTCAATTTTTGCCTTTGACTCTCTGGCCAAGATTCTTGTTATTTCACCTAGTTTTATTGGAAGGGGCATATTTAGCCATATTGATTTTATTTTATTTTTGGAGAACCTGAGGGATTGGGCACTAGACTACACAATAGCCGATTCTCCCCTGAGTGATCACAGTGAGCCAAGAGGCCCTCTCAATCCATGGCACTTTTTTCGCTAAGATGCATATTAAGATTAACCCCTTATCATTATTGTTCTCTAAAAACATAGGGGTGACCATGAGCTTTTCTGAGGTGGACAACAATTCCTGTATGTGGGCTTTGTTGGGCTCAACACTTTTTGACGTTTTGATATATAGATGAAAATTGTAAACTGAGAGACGGGTCTGAGCTGCTAAATAGTTTTGATAGAATTTGCATCACAGCCCGCGATCTGCTTACAGTCACAGTGAAACCTGGCAATAGGAAGCAAGCTAAATGGTTTGATGTCAACTGCACCAACATCCATAATCAGTTACTGGCAACCCTGAAAGAAACTGCCAAGAATCAGGACACAGTGTGTAGTCGTAGGGCACTGTACAAGCATACTATAAGGGCCCCAAAGAAAACATTAGGGAAGAAGCATATTTTTCCCTAGGCTAGCGAGCTTAAGGATAGTAAAGTTTTCTGGATGGTGGTAAATCATAATTATTTTGATTACATCCAGGAATCGGGCCTTGATATGGTGATTGCACCCGAAGTCTGGGTTGCCCATTTTACAAACCTTTATTCTGACCCATATTTTGGGGAGGCCCTCGCTTAAGATGATGCTGTCTCTATTTCTTCGTGATCGCTCCCAGGCTGTTCTTTGTTACCCCGGCCCCTGGTTAGGCCTCCTGCTGTCTGGGGATTCAGCTGAGTGAGGTTAATTCAGCAGTAATTGGTTGCCCGGTAGGGAAAGCCCCAGGTCCAGATGGGATACCAGCCAGCCTTTTCAAGGCCAATTTACCATTGTGGGCTCCACCTTTGACTAATGTCCTTAATACTATATTAGCAACAGGCCCACTAAAGGCTCAGTCCCATGCAACTATCATTCCTATTTTTAAAAAAGTTTCCAAGGGAGATCCTCAATGCTATTACCCCATCTCACTGATCAATTCAACTGCTAAGATAATGGGAAGAATACTGTTTGAGCGTCTGCAAACATGGGCCCGTGAGCACAATGTACTTTTAGAGCTCCAATTTGGTTTCCGTTCTGACGTGGGAACAATCAAGCAGTTCCTCAATCTATATCTCTTAATAAACAAACAAACTGTGGCTAAGAAGAGTAAGCTGTACTTGACTTTCATAGACCCGAGTTCCGCTTTCTATTCTGTAAATAGAACTAAGCTATTGGGCATCATGTCAGACATGGGAGTAGACCAGAACATCATTAAGTTCCTGAGAGAACTTCTCAGTGAAGTGACTTCCAGTGTGAGGTACGTCCCTGAGGGAGAGACAACTGCGTCTTTTAATCTGGCAAGAGTAGTACACCAGGGCTGTATCCTGGCTCCCTTTCTCTTCTCCCTATATGTAAATGGCCTAGTGAAACATCTGTTGGAGCTTGATGTGGACTGTTCACTTGTAGGCACTTGTAGCCTTCCTGCACTGATTTATGCAGATGATACAATCGTAATAGCTAGGAATGCTATCAGTTTGCAGCGGATTCTAGATCGCTTTTGCAGTTTTATGACTAGTTTGGACCTGATGGTCCATCAGGTAAAAACCCATGTCTTGGTATTTGGTACCAGGAAGAAGGAATTTACATTTTTTATAGTGACCAACAAGAAAGTTAGCAGCATTCCCATGTTTTCTCATCTTGGAATCCCTTTTGATAAGAACCTCTGCTGGGGTCCATTGAAGAGCAGTAGAGCTGCAGCCATCACAAAATCTGTGGAGGCTATCTTTAGCTTTGCTAGCAGGGTAGGCAACAAGCTGATCAGGGAGCTCATTGCTATTTACAAAGTGAAATGCTGCACTATTGCTAGTTACGGGGCAAGCGTTTGGGGCCTTAGTGACCATACAGGGCTGGAAACGATTGAGAACGGCTTTATTAGGAGATTACTGGCAGTGCCTAAATTGACTAGCTCCTTTATTTGTCACTCTGAGGTTGGGCTAGGATTCATGAGTAATACTAGAAAGATGCAACCCCTCCTTGTGTGATTCAAGATCTGCACAAGAAGCCAAACCTCTTTAACTGGGCGGTCCTTACTGATCACCTGAGGCTGGACCAATCCTTAAAAATCCCTTGGACCCGGTACAGTTGCAACACCTGTCTCAGTCTGGGCCTGGAAGATCTTTTTACCTACCAAGGCAGCCTGAAGGCCAGTCTCGTAAGCACTTTGAAAAATATGTTTTTAGCTAAATGCACAAATGAGAAAGAACGGGGGAGGCCAACAAGCCTACTGTCCAGGCATTTGCTGAGATTTTCACAAGCAATGATATTGAGCCGTACCTAACATGGGTTAGTAATCTGCATCAAAGGTTCCTGCTAGTGAGGCTTAGATTAAGAACAATGCACTTTCTAACTGCCTTCCCTCACCAGGGTTCCTACTTTGCCAATTCACCTCAGTGTGCCTTTAATGGCTAATTTGCACAAAGCATGTTGCACTTTATGTTTTTTTGTAAATACTATGGGGCCCATTACGATACCCGGCGTAAAAAAATCCGCCAGGCATAGAAGCGGCAAAAATCCGCCCGCACACACCGTCTGAACATCGACCACGACATTACGATTACACAAACCGAAACCCGCCATCGGCGGAAAAACCACACAAGATACCGCCCGCCATCGTCCGAGTCGGAATCAAACCGCCCGCCACGGACGGAAACACGCACGACAACACAAAACCGCCCGCCCTCACGGCCGACACACCGCACGTGAGATTACGATCGCACCGCCATGAGCGTGGGAAAACTACAAATATACCGCCCGCCAGCGCAAACAACGCCGATGAGAATCGACACGGCAGAAGCCATGGCGCCCACGTCCCTGCACAGAAACCATCCGCTGACAAAAACAATCGCACACAACATGGCCAACAAGTCCACACAGCAAGGCACGCACAAATACACAAGCACAGTACACATCCCGAAAACACCCCCCTGGACAAACAAAAACTACAAAGGCCAGAACCCCAGACACAACACACCTGAAAACAACAGACCATGAGGACACACCCACATAGGTAAGTACAAAAGCAGCACTCCCACAGACCACAACCCCTTGCAACATTGCAAACTAGAGAGGAGAGGAGAGGACACAGTAACACAGCAAGGACAGCAGCACACCACAGAAACGCACACATCACAACCACCACCACCACCACCACCACCAAACACCGGCACCACAAACCCCCTGCACATTACACAACACACACCGCACCAGCACCACAAACACCATGGCACCACAAAGAATGCCCAAGTTCACGCCCATGGAGCTGACGGTCATGGTCGACGAGATCATCAAGGTGCACCCACAAATCTATGGGAACCTGGTCCAGCACACACCACTAGCCACCAGAAAGAGAATGTGGAACCGGATCGTGGACCAGGTCAATGCAGTCGGGACCCTGCCCAGGAACAGAGTTGAAATCAACAAACGGTGGAATGACGTCAAGAGCCTGGTCAAGAAGAAGGAGAGCAAGAACAGAGAGCTGGCAGCCGTCACTGGCGGAGGGAATCCCGCGCTCTTCAAGACCTTCAAAGCGTGGGAGGAGAAGGTGCGAGTCATCATACATCCGGAGATCCTCGCCGGATTAGCAGGGGGAGTGGAGGCTGGTAAGTACAAACTAATGTATACCAGCACACCGCTATGTACTCACATGCACTACCACCATGCCACAGCTCCCAGGGACAAACACCCCCATGTCCAGCACACAATACACAACACATCACACACACATGCAACAGACACCACCACACACAGCCCAAACCGAACAACTGTAAGATACGTGGGGACATGTGTACACTCAGCCAGCCACGTAACCACCAACAGGTCCCCAAGTATGCCAGAAGCGCCACAACGAGCACCCACCACACCCATGTGTCCGCCATAGCTGCACTAACCGACAAGTAACAGGTAAGTGGCAGGAACACAAAGTGCAGTGGGTGGGAGGGTGGACAGCCCAAGTACAACACACACCAGGCCCCTAGTCCCACAGCACAGCAAGGAGGAGCATCCCCCACACCCCACAGCCACGTGTCAGCCACCGCAGTGCACACCGACAGCCGAAAGCTAGACATCACGGTCCACAACAATCGGTGTCAGTGGGTGTCCAGCCACCACCACGACCCACAACACCCCCCACCCCCACAGACCTGCAACATGGAGCACCCCCGCTTAGAACCATGTGGCATCCAGTACAGTGCACGCCCGAACAACCTGCAGGTGGGAAACTGGACAGGGCTGGATTACTGGAGGCATGAGGACCGTAACACGACCAACACATGGGACATGTCACGTAGCAGACGAACACGCAGCACCGCCCACCGTCACGAACAAGTGAACAATGTGCACACGGACATGAACCACAGACTCACACCTCACAAGACCCATCACAGACACAGCAACACCCAAGGAGCCACGTCTGCATGCACAAGCCACACTGAATATAGTACCACACCGCAGCCACTGTGCAACCCATCACACACAACCGAAACACCATTGAAGTCCTGTCCATGTAGCCCCTACTGCCTGTCAACCACACACCCCACAACTACGCCTATGTAAGACAAACAACACTAGACGCAACAGAGCGGAACAACATAAATGCACACGAACACCACTGAACCCATCAAACACACAGACACACCATGCACATACAACATACCATCCATCCCATCCGTCAGCCCCAGTCTCATGAAAGGCATGTCATCCGCACAGCTGCCACACATACAGCAGTCACGCTAAGATACATGCCCATGACCAACCATGTGCCAGAAGTCAATGAAGCGCACGCCACACTGTGAGCAACAACACACAACATGGGCCACACCCCCCGAGCACTGCAGTGATGCACATGGGACAGGGCAGCACGCACACCAAGGAGATGGGACAACTGCAATACGTTGGCTGGCACACAACCATCACTCACTCATAACGATGCGTCCAATGCCATGTCCAGTAATCACAACAGACAGCAAATATGCAGGCCATGTCAGGCATGCACACACCTCAGACCATGCACTGTCATGCTGCCACAACACATGTCACGTTCGGCACCCATGGCTCACAGCATGTACCCCAAAAGCATATTCCCTCCCAAATGCGAATCTGGGGCATGGCCCCCATGTTGCCATATGCGTTCCTAAGCGTTCCATTTGAACCCCAAAAGCATATTCCCTCCCAAATGCGAATCTGGGGCATGGCCCCCATGTTGCCATATGCGTTCCTAAGCGTCCCATTTGAACACCAAAAGCAGAGTACAAACCAGACCCAGGATGGGCCAGGAGCCCGCATACACCAGAGTCACAATAAGTAGGGGCACAGCAACACACCCATCGGCATGGCCAATCCGTCCCATGCCACATGTGCACAGCACACAGTCCCATTGCCAAGCACACACAACTACAAATGGTACAGCCACACACACGCCTCCGGGAAACCCATGTACGAGATTGCACGAACTGTTAATGTCAGACGACAAATACATACTTCGCCAGGTGCAACACAATAACAAATCTCATTCTCTCCACAGGTGACGAACTGCTGGATGCTGGGGATGGAGACAGCAGCCAGCACAGCCAGCCTACAAGCCCCCAACGAGGACACACGGATGTGGAGGATCTGTCCTCCTCTTCGGACACGGACCACCAAGCAGGCCCATCTGGTGTGGCAGGGCCCAGCCGCTCCCCAGGACCCCTCCTACCCACCAACCCATCATCCAGGGCTGCTGAACATTCCCAGCCCCCTGCTGCCACTGTCGTTGCGGCCACACCCACGGACATTGCGGCCACACCCACGGTCATTGCGGCCACACCCACGGTCATTGCGGCCACTACCACTGCCGCAACCGCCACCATCGCCGCACCGACCACCACCGCCGCCACCACCACCACGTCTTCGCTGGCACCAGCCCCAGCGCAGGTGGTGGCCCGGCCGACTGGATCCACCCTGGGAGCCACAGCGAGGACCGTGGTGAGCAATGTGGCTAGTGGGCAGGCCGGTGGCAGCAGTACTGGTAGGAGGAGCAGGGTCAGGGAAACGCAAGTCTCCCCTGGGAGCCATGCCCTGCCTCAAATGGCCAGAGTCCTTGGGGCCTATGAAGAGGCCCAAGGACAATGGGCCAGGTCTACTTCAGACACGCGGGAGGTGCTGGGGGTGCTGAGGTCCATGGACGCCCGTATGGGCCAACTCGTGGACCTCATGGGCCAGCTGGTGGTGAGGTCACAGCCAGGGACAGCAGCTCCACCACCGCCACCACCTGCCGGGGCGCAGGGTCGAGCAGCAGTGTCCAGTACCCCTGCGTCCACAGCCAGTGAGCACACCTCACCCCCCACCAGCAGGTCGCCACCACACACCCCCCCTCCCAAACGTGGAAGGGGCCGTCCGAAGTACAAACAGATCTCCCGGGAGGACTACACACGCTCCAGACGCAAGTGAGGCAGCCAGCCAGCCTTCCTTGACCACCCACTGCATTGACTTGGACTACGATCCCACTCCACACAGCCATCTGGATGGCATGTGTCTGTTGGACCATGGACATGGAACAAGTGGGTACACCCTGAGCATCACGCAGCCGTGACCGACAGCTCATTGTCACTGCATGCACCACTTTTGTCATCACCTCGCACACAATCACATGTCACAGTTTGAAATAAATGCACCTCTTACACAAACTGCTGTTTGTGCCCTGTGTTTTATTTGTACGGAATACAACGGCCACCTTGGGCGGAAAGGCACCTGATGCGTGGCATGGCAATGGAACCGGAGGGCCTGTAGGGACCTAGGGGTGGGAGACAGAACAGGAGCACATTCAATGAGTGTGTCACACACCCATCACACAGTACATGTCAACAACTACAAGCAATGTACACACATCGCACACAGCAATAGGGCACAATGCCACAGCCACCAACAGTGGCATACTACCCTGGCCATGGAGCGTTGACACACAGCACGCAGTGAACAAACGGCCACCCTGACACAGCACACACACACCTGCACAGATACAGCCACATCAGCCGTCGTACATGGACACTCACCGTCAGGTGAAGTAGCGGGCGATGAGCTGCTGCCGCACATTACCAGCTTCCTCCTCTCCGCTGTCCTCCTCACTCGAGCTGTCCTGGTCTGCGGGCTGGGGCCCTGGTTGATCTCCGTCATCCACGATGAGGGGGATCTGCTTCCGAATGGCCAGATTGTTCAGCATGCAGCACGCCACCACTATCTGGCACACCTTCTGTGGGGAGTACGCCAGCGCACCCTCGGTGCGGTCCAGGCACCTGAACCTGGACTTGAGGAGGCCAAAGGTACGCTCGACCACACGTCTGGTCCTCCCATGTGCCTCATTGTAGCGATCGTCTGCTGGGTTGCGAGGATTCCTCAATGGACTGAGCAGCCATGCCCCATTCGGGTACGCAGAGTCACCTGGGTGTGAGGGACACAGAGAACCGTTGCTATTCCAACTGGACAGGGGACAGCATCGCACAACCAGCACGCTACACCACTCCACATACTCACCGACAATACAGCCACGATCCTGTTGCAGATTGGACATCAGTCGTGGCAAGATGCTGTTGCGCATTATGTGTGCGTCATGGGCCGAGCCTGGGAACTTTGCACACACGTGGGTGATCACCATGTCCGCAAGGCACACCACTTGCACATTCAGGGAGTGCGTGTGCTTCCTGTTGCGGTACAGGTGCTCAGTGGCCTGTGGTGGAACAAGGCCAACATGTGTGCAGTCAATGGCTCCAACGACGTGTGGGATTCTGCCAAGGGCATAGAATGCACCCTTCACTGCCGCCAATTCACGAGCCCTGGGGAAGCGGATGTACCTGTTTCGGTACAGCATCATGGCTGCCAGTACATCCCTCAGCACCTTGCTGAACATGGGCTGGGACATCCCTCCTCCACTGCCCACTGTGTGCTGGAATGACCCAGTGGCGAAGAAATGCATGGCGGCCATCACCTTAGCCGTGGGGGTGACAGCTGTCGGATACACCCTGCGGGGACGGAGATGGGGTTCCAACATGGCACACAGTCGATGCAGGGTTGGCCTGTCCAGCCGAAACTTCCTAATGACCTCTGTATCGTCCATGTCCGCCAGCAATTGGTATGGGCGGTCAATGTTCGGTCTCCGCCTAGGGAAAATGGCAGTGGACACATGTCAAAGCAACACAACACATAGCAATTTCGCATACACATCACTGACATGACTGAGCAAGCACATGAGCCACAGCCCAGCTGTCAAGCTGGGACGGCACGGTCACAATACACTTACACAGGTCTCCCAACAATGGCAATGGCTAGTGATACAAACCACTGCCATGTGCATGCACATGGGGATCTAGGCCCCAATGACTTGCGGGGCGTGCTGATGGGGACTGACTGCATATTCGTCAAGCGGCAACGCCACGGCAACATGAATGTCTGCTGAGCATGGAACTGCTTCCGAGGCTGGATGAGTATGGCACACGACGACGACGATGTGGGCACAGGCTGAGCGGCCAAAACAAGTGGGACCTGTGGCACGAGGGGATATGAGACAGTAGTAGGTGTCAGCACTGCACCCTATGTACAGCACTGTATGGATCACACCTCCCGAAACATTGACAGGTGTCCACATTGACAGCCCCATGCCAAGACGGCTGTGTGCTTGCAGTCACACGTCACAGGTGAGAGGTTACATTGCACGTGCCAGGTGGCAGACGTACATAGTGGGAGCTGGCATGTGTGTGCATGTGTCTCCTGTTCAGGATCCACCAGATGGGCGCTGACTCTGTACTGACCATTGGACACAGCATGTTCCGTGGAAGGCTTGTGTGTGTGGGATGGTGGCACTGGATGTGCCTCCGTTGGGTGGGGGGCCATGCACTGGGCGGGTACGTCGATGATTGCGCATTGTTGGTCACGGTGGGTGCACCCACTAAGATGTGTTGCCCTGTGTTCAATTCCTATGTCCGCATGATGATGGACTGTAGATGTGGGCAGACTACACATTGGTCGATGTGCTGTCTATATGCATGTGCCTTCACACCAGGCACAGCTGCCCCTGCACATGTGACCCCTGCTGGACTCGCTGCTGGGTCTGTGGAGCTGATGCACCTTCTGTGCGTGGGGCGGACAGCTCTCCTCACTTCCCTCATTGCGCATGTCATGACTTTGCCGCAGGTGACATGGATCATGGAGGGCCCACATGTACACGTGGGTAGGCTACACATGATTGTTCAGTGGTCGCCACCCCCAGTCACTGTTTCGAATGGGAAGGTTGTCGTGCTTGTGGTATATTCGATGTGGCGGATGGGCGGGCCTAGGTGCGGGCTTACATTCCGGACATGGGGGGGTAGTTGGATTGGCGACTAGTTGCAGTACACACGGGACACGTCTCTTCCTTTCCACATCTGGGTCATCCCTTGTACTCACTGACAGTGATACAGTCATCTTTGCCCCAGCCCTCATGTCCTCCCCTCGCTCCCCCAATATGCATGTGCACCTGCGAGGCTAGCGCTTGCACAGGCAGCCCCAAGCTCGCACCAGAGAGGGCAAGGAGTGTATGTGTGGGTCCAGTTGCATGAGTGGGCTGTCTCAGGGTATGATGTGTTGCGGGACGCCGTCCACCTGCGTGGTGCCCCAAATGGAGACCCGGCCTGCATGGACTATGCATCACAGTCTTCGCCTTCCGGATCCGCCACCTGCGACACCCAGTGGCTGTGGCTGCCCTTGCGGCCATGCCGCGTCCGTCTGTGACTGATGGCCCACACATTCACTCTTTGGCCTCTCTGGGGAGGGCTCGGGGGTGGTGGCGCACGCGCTTGCACTTAGTCTCAATGGCATGTGGCGTGGTTGGTATAATGGGCAATGGATGGGATGGTGCGAGCCACCTCCCGTGACGTCAGTGCTGCTCGTGCTGTGGTGCGTCCCCCTACACTTCCATTTGACTTGTGCCATGCTAGACGTTGAGGTTCTATTGCCTGCGTGATATGACCAGGAGGAGCGCGAGGAGACCTCTCACACACCATGCTCCACTGCCATCCCGTGCCCTGTATCGCCTGTGCGGATTGACTATGTTGGGGTTACACCTGGTCGACTGGGGCTGTGTGTGCCTTGTCAAGGGGCATGGCGGGCGCACAACAGGATCCAGCTTGTCCACAGAGGGTGGGCTGAGGTGCGCCTGGTACCGCTTTGTACGTGTGCCCGGCTGCTGTGCACACACGTGTTCACTCCCCCCGACAGGTGTCCTCTCACAATGCCCAGGGAAGCGGTGGTGTACTGTTCATGACCCCTCCCAACACGGCGTGCTCCAACTTGGCATGTGCGCATCTACCCGTCGCACCCACCCACCTGAGCACTGCGTCCATACGACTTCACACGACACATGTGTGTCTTCCACAGTTGTGCTACTCATTTGCGTTGACATCCAATACCAGTGGACTACATGGTCATGTCACGACTGCCGTGTACTTCACATACTCTCATCCTCTCTCATTCGTACTTGTGAAATGAGTCAGCGGAGACAGTTTTGGTTTCAAACATTATATTGAGTCTTCTGTCCTCTGTGATGCAGTATAGTGCACACTACTGGCAGCGGAATACATGTTGAGGATATACTGAGCATGATTGCAAATGGGATAGGGTGTGGGGTTACATGTGATTGGCTGTTGCATGTGGGATGTGGGCTTCAGAGTTACATCTGCTTGGCCAAGGCTGTGCTAATGTACATTTACGTATAGCTGCGGAGCTGCGGACTTTGACACAGACGGTATACATGTAGCCTACCAGACCGCTTGGCATCATGGGCACAGTCCATCTCAGTTCCATGTGACAGGTTTGCTGCGGTTGTTCCTCATGCACGCGTGCATGTGAGATGACATCAGGGCATGTGCTTGCGTGCATGCAGCGTCGTGCCACTTGTTGTTGCAATGTGGTGGTTACTGGACATGTCACAGTCACTGGGGTCGTGTTGTTGTTGTATGCACTTGTCGTCCATGCAAAGGTCCTGGTATGGGATTCCCGGGGCGGGGGTGGGAGGGGTGCAGCACCCACAGACTCCAGGCGACCTATTCATGTCCACTGAGCGGTGTGTGTGTCCATGGGCGCTGGATCCATGTCGTGTCCTGGTTGTTCGTGCAGTTCCATCCATGTGTGTGCGATACACAGACCCCATGCCACTGCCTCCCACGATGCATGCGGTGTTCCTGGATGTGATGGGGAACAGTGTGCATGTCCCGGTCATATCCGATGTCATGGCGATGTCGTTGATGGTGTGGTAACAGTTGCCGGTCGTTTGGTATGGCTGTTGTGGTGGTGACTGGCCAGTCCGTGTGGAAGCTAAGCATGGGTGCGGGGTTGGACATCATAGGTCAATCCGGGAACCTGCGTTGTGGTCCGACGAATTTACAGGTTGTCAGGTATGCGATGCCGTCCAGCAGGGCTTCCATGTCATTGGTGGTGTACATGTTTGCCAGCCAATGTAGCGGATGGTGGCTGTCAAGGTGTTGTTCGTAAGTTGTCCCTTGGAGGACCATGATGGGGCATGCTGGGTGACATTCGATGTAGCTGTTCTCGATGATCCGTCGTGTGGAGGCACAGTGGTCCCATTTCAGTGCGGGTGCGATGTTGGCCACATACGCCATGCCCCCATAGGCAGAGCAGGCCCTGTCGTGTGCGTCCAGAGGGAGGAGTAGTGGTAGCAGGTCCGCCTTTAGACATGCCGGGTTGGAGAGGCACATCTCCACGGGATGCTGGTAGGGACACCTCCGACAGTAGAAGACGTGCATGACGCAGCTGAACAATGTGATGCGGTAAGTCAGTCGGTAACTTACGTTCAGCAGGGACAGGAGATCGCATCCCAATATATGTATCAGGTTGGTTTTGTACAGCTTTAGCTGTCCGGCGTAGTTGGGTAGGTGTGTTGCGGTTGCCATTTCGCAGCGGTGCGTTGTGGTGGCGTGCTCCGGCTGTGTGTGCAGTCTGCAATGTGCACGCTCCGAGGTTGCTGTGAGCTCTGTGTAGTCGTAGGGAGACAGGACTTGTGTTCTGTTGGCTTGTGCGGAGGACACGGGCCCTCATCCCACATGCTTCCCAGACAGTTCAAGGTCAGTGATGTGTGACTCCTTCCAATTAACTTGCATGTGGCCGACATGGGGGAGTGTTTTCTTTTTTCTTCCCCGTCCGTTGTGTGCTTCTGTGATATGCGCTATCTGCCCTGTGGTCGGTCTCCTCGGCATGCCTGTGTTGGTCTTTTCTTGGACAATGGCTGTATTCACCGGCTTCTTTCGTAGGGCTGTGGTTTCGGAGTTGGAATGGAAGGTCATTCAGTGCTGTCTGCTCTCCCTTGTGTGGGCGGCAGGCTGCCTTTCCGCTCTGCGTTGGGCCTTGTGTGTGAATGTTCTTCTTTGGCCACCTGTTGTCGGTCCCCGGGCTCTTTGGTGTTCCGTTTTATATGTCTTGTTCATATGTGCAGGGTGGTATGGGTGTTTCAGTGTGGTACTGGCGTTCCTCTTCCCGAAGGGGCCCTGCTTCTCCTAGTTGGTGTTGCCGCCGCTGTGTGCTACGCCATGTTTGTTACACTGGGGTGTGTCCTGCTGTTGCGTGACTTCACTGACATGTGTGCGTCGGTTGTGTGGCGTTGGGTGTTGTCCGTGAATTGGGCGTTGGGGACATGTCTGTGGCAGGCCTGTCACGTGTCATGTGCGTTCGGGGTGGGGCTGATGTGTGTGCTGCTTGGTTGTGTCCCTGTGTCTGTGTGCGACGCATGCATGGCGCTGCGGTTGGCCTCTGCGTTGTGCGCATGTGTGGCGGCGTCATCGCCGCTTTGGGGCCGTGACGGGGTCGTTGGTTCCTAGTCCCAGGTGGTGTGTACACATGTGTTACGCGATGTTACGATTTGGCCTGTGTGTCATATGTGGATACAATGGTGGATGTGTAGTGTACACGCGGTGGTGGGGGGTTGTCCGCTTTTTCCGCCCTTGCACTGTGTGCGCTGTTTGCGTGCACTTGTTGTGTGTGTGCCTACCTGCGTCTCCGGGGTACGTTGCGTCCTTGGTGGTGCATCAGCAAGAGCATGGGGAGGGCCTGCAGTGCTGGATTCATGCTCGGGGAAGCCGCTTCTTCGTTGTCCGTGCTCGGCGTCCGTGTTACCGCTTCGGTTTGTCGTACGGTGTCTCTTAGCCGTGGGAGCCGTTTGTTTGCGGCATCGTAATTTATACGCCGGGCGGGACGTGATTTCGTCGGACGGTGTGTGTCAATTGTGCTGCGCCGCTACGTGTACGGACGCACTTTGATGGCGGACGGTGTTGCTGGCTTGCCGGCGGTGTTTGGCCTACTTTTCGCATCATAATTGGGCGGGCGTGTGGACTGCTGCGTGCCGGCGGTAACTGGTGGTTTTTGCATCCGCCAGCACGGCGGTTGTGCTTTCGCCCGCCATCGTAATGACCCCCTATGTATTTCTGAGGAAGCAGTCTATTCTACCTTTTTAAAAACAGGTCACTATCAGACATAGTAGGGCTGCTTTAGCCTTCCTGCAGCCTTTGACAACTGTGAGGGTCTATTTTTTTACTGCTATTTGTATTCAGTGTGTCATATGGCAAAGAGGAAGTGTTTTATTGTATTGAGTTCTATTTTCATATGCACTTTATCTTGAATGTTTTTTCTGTTTTTTAATGGTTTTTATGACTCTTATGATCGTATGTGGATCGAATAAAGATTACTGATGATGATGATGATAAATTTAATATTTTATTGATGATTATGTAATTGTTAATACATTCTGTAGGTTGTTTAATTGTTATTTCATGTATTTAAGTTTAATTTGTTAATTTTAATGTATATTTTAAGTTAGTAATTTATATTTTAGTAGTGTATCATTGAATTTGGAAGGAAACATGGTGGGAAGAAAATCTAATTATAAATAATAGAACCTATATTAAAATTCATTTTTCATGGTTAAATAAAATTGGTTAACATTTTATAAAATTATTTATTTTTTAAATATTATTTTATTCATTTCAGTGTATTTTTACTTTATAATATATATATTTGAATGTTTATAATTTTGTTAGTCATTTTTATTTTCGTAGTAGTTTAATGGGTTTGTACAGAAACAGTATCGGTTTTTGAAATTATGTTATTTTTTAAATTAATTGTTAAGCTTAATTAGTGGTTTAATTGAGAATTATGTATATTTAGATTGTTTATTATGTCAGTTATTTGTTTAGTTTGAAATATTTCTTAACTTATTGTTACATATGGTGTGAGAAATTGGGCTATTGGTTGAGGAGGGTGTGAGCCCTTCTCAAGCAACAGACAAAATCCTTGTCAGGGTGAACCACAAACAGTTACTAAATTACCCTGTGCTTAACGCTCTGGTAACTTGTCATAAACCCAGCAAGGCTTAAATTAGAGGCAATGTGTAAAGTATTGATTCAGCACACGAACAGTAATAAAGTGAGAACACAACACAAGGAAAATCCCACACTAATGTAGAAAAATAGAATTAAATTCAATCATTTTTTTACACCAAAATGACAAAAATCCAATTAGTAGAACCGTAGATAAGCAATTAAAAAAAATGTAGGTTAAAATAGTGCTTAAAAGCACAAGGCACCAACTGTAGTTATCTTGTTGCTCCAGACCGGGACAAAGTCCCCAGTTTAGGCTGAGCATGAAGGAGGGCATGCCATATACAGGGACCCAGTTAAGCCCACTGAGAATTGTACCTTATGTCCTTGATGCGGGGCGTAGTGCTGTCCAGCGGCGGTTCCGAGGAGTGATGTGAGGCCCTGTGTTTGGATGTGTTGCGGGTTTCTGCATCGAGTTGAGCCTTCTATTGTATGGCTGTCTGGGAGGAATATACAAAAGCTGTTGAACTTGGCCTCTCTGCAGGTTCACCCCCAAACCTTTTGGCTTCAGTCTCCTTTTTTTGCTTAATTAATTTTAGTTGGCCTTAGGCTTTGTGCACTTTACCACTTATAACCACTGCTAAAGTGCTTGTGATCACCCCCCTAAAACATGATAACATTGACGTTCACCTGATTGGCATATTAACTTTACTTATAAGTCCCTAGCAAAGTGGTAAACTGAATTCCCAGAGCATATAAATTGAATTCTACTATTAGGCCTGCAATACTCATTGTGTCACTAACTTAAGCAGCCCCTTAAAACATGCCCCAGGTCTTCCATTGCAGCCTGAATGGAGTTTTAAACTGCCAATTCGATTTGGAAAAATAGCCCCCTTTCCAAGCCTTAAGCTCCCCTTTCATTCTTTCATAACATATATGTCACCCCTAAGGTAGTCCATAGGCAACACTTAAAATAATAAATGTTAAGAGTGCATAATACATTGCACAGAGTCCTAAGACCAACATAAACAAAATCAGCAAAAAAAGGAGGGGTGAAGGCAAAGCGTTTGGGGGTAGACCACCCTAAGACTGACAGGTCTAACATGTGTCCCCACCAGATGAAAGTGGGAAAACTACCCAACCACCTGGAAGTACTCATCACTAAGGTAGAAGAACTTGGACAGACCATCAGCATTGGAATGGTCTGACCCATGGTGATGTTCCACCATAAGGTCTATTGCCTGTAGGGAGATGGACTATCTAAACATTTTGGGATTCTCACCCCTTATCTGCATGAGCCACCAAGGGGCCTGTCTGAAACCCAAAGTGAGTCCCAAACAGGTATGGTCTCAACTTCTTCAGTGCCCGGGCCTCAGTGAAGGCTTCTCTATCAATAGCACTCCACTCCTATTCCTTGGGAAGTAACCTTCTACGGATGAAGGCTATAGGTTGATCTAGGCTCTCCTCATTTTACTGTGCTAACAAAGCCATATGCCATGCTCTGGCGTGTCTGTTTGAACAATGAACTCTAGAGAAATCAGGGGCCTTGGGTACAAATGGTATACACATGGCCTGTTTGAGGAAATCAAAGGCGTTCTGACAAGCCTCTGTCCAGATTACCTTCTTGGAAGTCAGTTCAGTTAAGGATTCAACAACGGTGTCATAACCCTTTACACACTTCCTGAATTATAGAATGAGCCCCAGCAAGGCCCTCAATTCTGTTTGGGTTGTGGGGTTCCCAGGCCTGGATAGTCTCTATTTTGGCCTGTTGGGGCTGCACCTTGCCTCCACCCACGTGGTGTCCCAAGAACACCACAGAACCATGCCATATCTCGCACATGCTGGCCTTGATAGTCAGGCCAGCCTGTTGCAGAGCCTGAAGCACTTCCTGGGGGTAAAACAAGTAGCCCTCGCAGCTGCTGCTGTAGACAGCTATATCATCTTAGTAAGCAGCACTGAAGACCTCCATCTTGGCTAAGACCTTTTTCACCAGCCTCTTGAATGTGGCAGGGGTATTCTTCACTGCAAAGTGCATCACCCTGATCTGATAGTATCCTCTGGCATGAAGAATACAGATTTCTCTTTCGCCCCTCATCAAGGGCTACCTGCCATTACCCTGAATCAATGTCGAAAGTACTTAGGAACTTGGCAGCCCCCAACTATTTAATGAGCTCATCAGGTCAGGGTATGGGTGGGTCTTGAGTTAAGACCTTGGTAGTCCAGACAGAACCTGAGTTGTAAGGCGGTGCCCGGTGGGGCGGCTTTGGGTACCAGTACCACTGAGCTGGACCAGGGATCACTGGAGTGCTCAATCACTCCCTACTCCAGCATCTTGGAGATTTCCTTCTTAATGCTGGATCTCACATTGTCAGATAGCCTGTAGATTTTGTTTTTTACAGGCAGACTATCTCCAGTGTCTATAATCGTGTTTAGACGTTATATGGACATAAAAATATTGTGATACAATAATATTGTATCAAGAATATCGGAATGCCAAAAATATTGTGAACAGGGATATCATAGGTAAGAATATCGCTTTAAGTGTTGTCTTTTATATCGTTGTAAAAAATGTTATCTTAGAAAATATAGTTGTATGTAATTAGGGGTTGGCGGAACTCACAGAGATTTACTCTGCAGAGTTCCATGGAGTTACCCAAAATCTCTCTGAGACTCCATGGAGTTCTGTGAGTGGCGGAGTTGCAGTTAGTCTCCAGTAGCTTGTACCATACTGTAAAATCAGTGTGAACTGCACCATGCGGCACTCCACAGGGCACTGCTTCTTTCTGCCACTCGAATATATTTTGTTGTCGAGCAGCAGCTTTCTCAATGCACGCGGTAGCATCCTGCCGCAACTGCCCGTGTTGAGAAATCCCGCGGGGAGGTGGTCTAGAGGTTGATTTCATCGCTCGCCAACACACAGTTGGCAAGCCAAGTGTGAGAAGGAACTCCACCACGAGCACGAAATGTGAAAAACTCCAGGAGCAGAACTTACCACCCGCCCCTATATGTAATATGGTTTGTACATGGGGTTTTGTATGTCATTTATTTTAGTGTGTTTGATAATATATGTTTAACAATTTCTTTTATTAGTTCTTTAGGAAGATAATTTATTAAATATGAAATTGTTGAAATTAGTACTTTTAGTTGTTTTAATGTCTAAAAACAATGATTGTATTTTTTTTATAGCAGCGGGATATTGGGTATTTAGAGGATAAGGATGGGAAGATTAATATCAAGTGGATAATATAATTTAAAATAAATTTTCACAATTTTATTTATACGCAAATTGGTTTAGTAACATTTAGAAATTTCTTTTGTAACAATAATAATTTTAAGAAATGCATTTTATAATACATTTTGATATATATATATATATATTAATTATATATATTATGTTAACTTAACAAAAATATTAATCATTTGTAAATTTTAAAATAAAAGAAATGATAACACATTGAAGAAAAATGCAAATATATAAAACATTATTTAATATGACATAATTTTAATTCAAAAAATGTTTTGGGCACATTTTATTTATTCACATTTATTTGAAATGTTTTTTAAATGTTAAATTATAAATATGTATTAATTATGATGTATATATTTATATTTTGTTGTATATTTATATGTTATTGGTGTATTTATGAAAAATGTGTCAATAATCAGATTTTTACTATGTTTAACATTTGAATATGTTCTGTTGTTGAGAATATAAATTCTCAAAAATGTATTCAATTACATTTTTTATTTAAAAAAATAAAAATGTAATTTAAAAAAAATTGTTTTAGAAATGTTTATGATGGTTTATTTTGGAGTAAGATATTATTTTTTTAATGTTAAAATTTTAGATATGGTAGTAAATGCTTTAAAAATATTAATTATTAGTAGTGACAAGAATAATATGCTAGAATTATATTTAAATGTTTAATTATGAATATGTAGGTTTGTATTTTTGGTTACTATGTTTTGAAGTTATTTATAATTTATTTTATAGTTAAAAAATGATGTGTGAGTATGGAGTATTGATTGTGTATATTAACATTTTAGTGTGTAGCACCTTGCATTAAATGTTTTATATTGTAGTGCAAATAGTAAATGCAACTCCCTTTAGTGTCCAACACCTTCCCCAAATTGGTTTAGATTTGAGTGGGAATAGTAAATAGAAGCCTTTTAGTGTCCAAACCTTCCCCAAATTGGTATGTGTTAGAGTGGGAAAAGTAAATGTCACCCCTTTAGTGTCCAGCACCTTCCACAAATTGGTCGAGATTGGAGTGGAGTAGTAAATATCACATATTTAGTGTCCAACAATTTCTTCAAAATAGTTAACTTAGGAGTGGGGATAGTACATTTCACCACTTTAGTGTCTAACACCTTCTCAAAATTTGTATAGATTGGAGTGGGAATAGTAAATAGCACCCCTTTAGTATCCAACATCTTTTCAAAATTAGTTTAGATTGGAGTGGGAACAGTTAATGTCACCCGTTTAGTTTCTAACACTCAATCAATCAATCAACCCATATTTTTAGAGAGCGGTTAATCACCCGCAAGGGTATCCAGGTGCTAGGTTCTTGCTGTGATCAGTCGTAGAGGCAGGTCTTGAGTCCCCTTCATAAGTCTGGGAGAAAGGATGATATTTGGAGGTGAAGGGGGAGATCATTCCAGTACTTGGCAATGAGGTAAGAGAAGTATTGTCATCCACTGTGACTTCGGCGGATGCAGGTAGTAAGAGCGGGGGAAGGGAGGCGGAATGCCGGTGTCTGGAGGGTTGGTAGAAGTTCAGGAGGTGGTTGATAAATGCTTGTCCTTGGTCATGGAGGTACTAGTAGTCGTGTACCAGCATCTTGAATTGGCATCTTTTCTGGATGGGAGCCAGTGGAGGTTCCTGAGGTGGGGGGTGATTTAGGTCCATTTGGGACCTCAAGGATGAGTCTGGCAGCTGAGTTCTGTATCGTCTGGAGGCTCTTCCGGAGCCAGGTGGTGATTCCTGCTTAGACCACATTGCTGTAGTCCAGCTGGCTGGTGACTAGGGCTTGAGTAACGGATTTCCGGGTGCTGACACGGAGCCATCTGAAAATCTTTCAGACTATAATGAGGGTGTGGAAGCAGGCAGAGGAGACAGCATTAATCTGGCATTTCATGTTGAGTTTGCTGTCCAGGATGATGCCAAGGTTGCGGGCATGGTCTGTCCGTGTGGGTGTGGGTCTGAGCTTGGAGGGTCGCAGGTGTTGTTCCACGGGGAGATGTTGTTCCCATAAATCAGCACTTCCGACTTGTCCTTGATGAACTTCAGACAGTTGCTCTTCATCCAGTTAGAGACACTCATCTGCGTAGGATATGATGTTGAGGCCATGGTTTCTGACGATGTTATCCAGGGGCTTCATGTAAGTGTTGAACAGGGTGGGCTGAGGAATGAACTTTGAGGGACACCGCAGGTGGTTCTCTAGGGTTTCGAAGTGAAGGGTTGTATGTGGATTCTCTGGGTTTGTCCTGTGAGGAACGATGCTGCCATGTGTTCAGTGCATGGCCCATTGTAGTTTTCCCTATGTTAGCTTGACTTTGCACAATATAGGCCACATTTGCTTTGCACACATCACTATATAAACACACTTATTTTTGTGCCACATTGTACTTTCACACAGAACTTGCAGTTGTTTTCGTGCTCTGTTCTTTCCTGGGATTTAGTCTGAACACAGCAGACAAGGTCAAACAACAATGTCCCTTGTTATTTTGTTCTGGTCAGGCACCAGCACCTACACACATCACATGAGTGCAGCTGTTGTTTGTGAGCATATGAGCCTTGTCATATAGGTATGCACAGTAAAGTATCATACATAGAAAGAGAGACTTTCTCTGAGGAGATCATGGCTATACCTGAGATGTAGAACGTCCACCTGTGTATCCTAAGGGCTGCTACTTATTCCATAGATCTTTATTGTATAATCATTCCGCTTCTGTAGAAGGGGAGGTGGGGTTATGCTAATTCGTCTTATGATATGACAGGGATTTTCCTACTAAGGGCCTGATTACGATGTCAACATCGCTGCTGTCTCTGGACCGACTGACCTCCGGTCGGGGGTCCTGACACCGCTACTACAATGCGACCACACAGGTGCAGCCGCATGCTCACATTTCTCTATGGGAGCTTGTGTTGTGGACGTGAACTGGCCACAGCACAAGCTCTCATAGAGAAATTGGAGTTTCTGTTTATTCCTGCACAGTGTGGCAGGCACCTCACGGTGCCTGCCACACAGTGCAGGGATTAACAGCCACCAACCAGAGGCCACATGGAGAAGGGGGCCCTGCTAGGAGCCCCCAAAATCACTTTCTGACGTGCTTTCCATGCCAGAAAACCTGACATGGAAAACCTGTCAGAAACCAACTTCGTAATCCCGATGGCGGAAACGCCGACTTCCAGGGATTACGTTGGGGCCAACGACTGGCCGACGGGCTCCTTGAGCCCATCGAAATCCAGACGGAATGACCGCCAGTTTCACTTTCGACCTCTGGCATTGTAATGTGGCAGTCGAAGTTGAAAGCCGAAGATGTCGGTCAGAAAGCCTCCGACCACAGCCACATCAAAATAGGGCCCTATATGGTTTACTGACTATGCTGGCTGTATTTTTGTTATGCATGTGTTTTCTAATCATGGCACGAATATTGCATTCTAGAGCACGATATTTCAAATAAACATTTCAAACTTCCTTCGTACCTCTGTTATATCTTATTGTGGATGAGTACAAGTGTGAGTACGAGTATGAGAGCGAAAGGGGGTGTCCTGTTACTGTGATCCCTGAGAGGATTTAGTGTGAAATCCTTTGTATAATTTTTTGTTGTATACAGTAGAAATTGTTTATGTTTTCAAAGCTTATTTAATGTATATTTTTACATTTTAAAACATATATATTTCAACTTAAAAATAAACATATATAGAGATCAATAAAACCATGTTTGTTACATTTTTATTATTACAATGTAAATCATATTTAAATAGTATTTATCCAAGTAAATGCTTTATTGTATGATTAATTAAAATATTCACAATAATAAAAGAGACTTAAAATGTAATAGATACCTCACAAACTGCGATATGGTTAACATAGTAACTGTACTTTCACATAGTGCAAAAAAAGGAGGAGAGGTAATGTGGAAAATTGGCTTTGAGGTACTGATGTTATAGCAGCATGATAAGTTTGACCATATTTTCCTTACCACTAAGTGCAAAATAAAGAAGTAAATTGCAAGGTTATACCTGAAATACAGGGATTAGGGCAACATTTAAAGTTCAAGTCAAAGTACAACGTGCCTAGAGTGGAGAAACTGAACCAACCAAGGTGCAGTGTATCAAAGGAATAGAGGCTCAACCAATGCCTTTTTTAAAACCAACTTTTCCTTGTCCCTTAGTACAAGTTTGAGGTAAGGATAAAGTGCAAAGTTAGTTCTAAAGTGCAGGTGTTATAGCTATATATATTAAGTTCCGCCACCAGTTTCATATCAGCCAATGTGACATAGAAAAGGGATGAGATGCAAAGTTAAATCTAAAATGCAAGTGATGTAATGGCATTTCAGTCTCAACATAGGGGATGCCTTATTGGATGTGGTCTCAAATATCTGGCAGTTAATGGGATAACAGCATTTCAAGTTCAAACCAGAATGTTGAGTGCCTTGATGTGGCTGACTTCAGCCAAAGAGTTCTAGTAGTAGGTGTTACAGTAGCTGGCAGACCTCAGGTGTTTCATACTCTTAACTGTTCCACTAGGATGGAATAATATTTTGCCATTCTTGCTTGTTCCATTGGGACATCAGAAGTATAGGCATACGTAACTGTATCCCTGCAGGTTCTTGGCTCATGCTTTAAAAATAGGGGCTTTAACAAGATGCGTTTGTCAGTTAGCAACTCTGGGCAGCAGCATGATATGTTGCACAGGGACTCATTTTCGTACATGCATGTCGTGGGGCCAAAGATGGATTGGGGAAGATGATACCCTACTCCCCGGTATCCCAGGAGACTGAAGTGCTATTCCTCCGTGTGCAGGCTTTGGGATGTCCCTTTAACTAGCTGGAGTTTCCCAGCGGGGAGGAGCGCCGTACGGAGAGCTGGATGACGTCTCCCAACCCGGACCAATCAAAAGAGGACATTGCGAGGAAGGAGGCATTGTAAGTCCTTGGGACAGACGAAGAGAGCGCGAACGCCGGAGGACGCGAGAGAAAGGAGCGTGACCAGAACCTGTGGATGAAAGCCAGGACCCCCGTGGCAACAGGAACCCCAAAAGACGTCCAGGGGGACGAGGATACGCCAGGAGGCCAATGACCCCACGCTTCGCCCCGCCACTCTCCTGGAGGAGCGAGGCTGGACAAGGTACGGTTCAGCCTGCGGGTCTTTACCGGGCACTGGGCGGGGAAGGGAAGCAAAAGGGAGAGATAGCCGTAATTTATGGCCAGTAGCAGTTTAGCCTGAAGGGCTAAGAAAATTCCTTCTGCTGTAGGACTGTGTAGGTTTCGATGGAGTTTTGCCAATGCAAATGTTGTTTTAGTTACCTTTTCCTTTATTGCCCTGGACTGTAAGAATGATTTACTTGTGCCAGACAACCAAATGCCTACGCAAATATATTTACTTTTTGTTGTTATATGAAGTGACCCAAGGGTCCACCTGTATTGATATTTATTTTTACTCTGCCCTAAGACCTTAGTTTTTGCAGCGCTAGCTGTTAGGCAGTTCTTAATGTTATAAGAGGAGAGCATATTCAAGGCCCTCTGCAGCAGAGTATGGGTGTGACATGGTCATCTGCATATTGTATGATTGGACATTTTAGTGATCCAATATCTGGAGAGAACAGGTACCCTTTGGATAATGCCATCCATAAATCTGCAGTGCAGAGATTGAACATCATGGGTGCAAGGACACAACCTTGTTTTAAACCGTTATTTGTGTTAATTTTTGGGGAAGCATGGGTTTCGGTCAGTTTGATTTGGACCCAATTGTGCAAAAACGGCCAGGCCCAAAACAAACCCCTTCCAGCCTAACGCCAGAGGGGACTAATCAATACCTTGATGGGCTACCCTGCTTGGGACGATAGAACATATACCCTGGCCCGCAACTGCAGTGGCACATTCCAGTTCTATGCCACTCTGCACCCAGTTGGATCCATCTGTCTATGCTCTCAGGACAAACTAAGCTAACTCAGGGGCAATCCTTAGCTGTCATTGACCAGAACCAGGCCCCAGGTCATCCATGGGTTTCTGGTCTCTGGAATCTCTCAGAGTGGGGAGGCGTATCCCTAGGTGCATTGCATCCATGCTTCACCCTACCTCTTACCTGTTCAGGGGTTCCACCCTGCCACTTGTCCCCCAGCCCAGGGTCTGCACCCTTAGGCTGGACAGGGGTCAGGGGCGACTCTTTCCTTCCTCTACCCCTCCTTCTGGGGTACTGCACCCTCCTCCAAGGAGTAGTACCCCCAGAATCCAGAACTGTTCCGGTGCTGGTGTCAGCCGTCCTGCACAATTCTCCCACTAGTTCAGGTGTTCCACACTGCAACTGGTCTCCCAACTCAGGGTCTGCACCGTTGGGTTGAACTGGGTTCAGGGGTGAGACCTGCCTCCCCCTGCTCCCCCTTCTAGAGTTCTGCATCCTCCCACCCGTAGTGGTACCCACAGAAGGCAAAATGGTAGGGACACTGCTAGTAGTTACCTCTCCCTCCATGTCAGATGTGACCCCCTGAACCTGGCCCTCCAACCCAGGGTCTGTACCCTGAGGCTGGACATGTGTTTGGCAAGCAAGGACTTCCTGGGGAGTACTCCTACCCCCCCAAGAGTAACACATTCCTCATGTGTTGTGTGAAAGTGTGTCTGGCACTGATCTCCTGACCCCCGCCCATCTGACAGTGCATGAAGACCCCCAAGACCAGAAGTGGTGTCACTAGGGTCATTCCTGGGGAGCTCTGGCCTCAGAGCAAGCCCATGACCCTCTGGTTTTCTCAGAGGGGACTTCCTCCTCCTCTCACCCCTTCATCTGGTTTTTTGTACCCTCCACTCCAGAGTGTTGCTGCCAGACACCAGAACTGGTGGGATGCTTTTGACAGCCATTCCTCCCCCTGCTCTCCTGACACCATGGGATCCCCCTCAGTGGATGGCATACCGGTACAGACTAGTCCCCCTCCTGGTGCTCCCTCTGAGAACCATCCAGGCCTTGGGACTGGGGTTTGGGCAACCTGGGCCTCAGCCCACCCCCACCTCTCCTCCTACCCTGAGAAGGGGCATGGGACCTTCTACCCATCCCACTACACTGAGGCCCATCTGGGCTACTGGAAACCTCCCTTGGTTGGGGAAAATCTGACCCACTCCCTTTAGGATGACTTCCAAATGCCTTTCTAGACCCTCTGGCACTCATCCAGAGGTCTGCCTCCTTTGCACGTTCCCTGGGGTCAGAGAACTTACACTTCAACAGGTGTTGGCGTAGCTCTGGAAAACAACAATGGAACATGTGCTCTCTGACAATAAGATAGAACAACCCTTCAAAATTGTTTGCTGTGCTACCAGCTGCACATACATCCAGTGCTTTGCAACAATCCTCCACAAACTCTCACCAAGACTGGTGAAACAGTTTACTACTGCCCCTGAACCTCAACCTATTTTCTTCAGGGGTGACACAATCTTCCTGGAAGCTAGGTACCATGCTCTTGGTTCCATGAGTAGAAGTTTCTAAACTGGACACAATATTGCTGCTACCACTGGACTCTACCTGCAGTGCTGGTGAGTCCAGAACACTGAAACTACACACATGGGCCAACCTTTACTCAAGAGCTAGTTTTTCTCTGGCGAAGGCCCTTTCTGCCTCCGCCATCCTCTCCAGAACTAAGGCTCTCTCAACCTCAGCCTTTCCCTCCTCCGCAGCCAGCTGCGCTAACTGCAACCTCAGGTCCCTCTCCTTTTGCCTACCTCTGATCTCCTCAGGGGACAGGGAATTGGAGGTGACACTATTCCTAACACTAGTTCCAGCAAGGGCTACCTATCCATGGGGTCCTCTCTGTCTACTGGTGTCCTTGGCCAGTCATTTTCTCCCTGCTTCTCCGACTCTTCAGGGCCACAGTCCTCTAGGGGTGCTGATTGGGAACACTCCCACTCAGAGACCTCACTGATCTCAGGGTCACCCAGGAGATTTCAAGGCTTTACATCCTTAAAAATCAACACCTCGTTATAGTTTCCCAGCAGGTACAACAGATAGAGATACTCCCTTGCTCACTTTCCGATCACTCGGCAGTGAGCATGACTCTGGCCCTCACTGGTCCTAGACCCACACGCTGCTTTTGGCGGCTCAAACAAACAATGCTTCAGCACCCTACAGCAGTGCAACGAATCACAAAAGCAATAGTAGACTATCTAGAGGTGAATGACACTCCCGACACTCCCATAGGGGACGCCCTAAAAGCAGTGGTCAGGGGAGAGTTTATTGTTATCTCCGCATTCGCTAATAAAATTCAGAGAGAAAAGAGAGAGCAACTTTCTCATGAAGTACAGGAGTTAGAATGTATCCACCAGAGAACGGTGGCCCCAAGAGTCTGGAGGCAGCTAAAAGCTGCACAAACCCAATTAGCAGGCCTGGACATGGACAGGGCAGAGTATGGAACGCTCAGGCTTAGGCACTCCTTCTACACTGAGGGGGACAGAAGTAGGTGACTCTTGGCTAATAGATTAAGGGCACAGCAGCAGTCCTCCAATATTCCCACGGTTATCGACCAGTCCGGTCAGGAGCAGGCCTCCGACCAGGCCATTGCAGAAACGTTTCGGTAGTACTACGCGTCCCTATATGGAGCACAGCAACTACCCGTCGAAGGTCCTGCCCAATACCTGAGTGGCGTGAACACCGCCAAACTAACATCAGGCCGAACAGCTTGAATCCTCAATCACACTGGAGGAGGTAATCTCTGCCATTTTCAAACAAAAACTGCTTAGTCCCCGGGCCCAGATGGCTTCCCTTCCCTTATGATTGTGTATAACTCGGTTGGGCTCTCCTCTCCAGGCCCATCCACGATGCTAGAGGCGTTAGCCACAGTGATACCCAAACCAGGGAAAGACAAGCGGCACTGCACGTCCTATCAGCCTATCTCCCTCCTTAACGTTGACCTTAAACTGTTCACAGGGGTCCTGGTGCATCGACTCTCCCCCCACCTACAGGGTTTGATAGATCCGGACCAATCGGGCTTCGTGCCCAGTCATCAGTGCTCCAATAATAACAAACGCCTTCCTCACATCATCGACAAAGCCGAGCGTTTTGGTATTGAGCGCATGATTCTCTCTATTGACGCCAAGAAGGCGTTTGATTGGGGTGCACTGGCCCTATCTAACAGTGACCATGCAGCATTTGGGCCTGCCAGAGAGATTCATAGGCTGGGTCCTAAGCAGTTACACCAATCCAACTGCCTCTGTCTGAGTGAACGGCCTCACCCCAAGCCTCTTTTCTATACTGCAGGAAACACAACAGGGCTGCCCGCTCTCACCACTCCTATTCACTCTCTACATGGAGCCTATGGTCCAAAGGGTGCGTAATGCTCCTTTGATATCCGGGGTGGTGTTTGGGGGTGAGGAGCACAAGATCAGTTTATACGCGGATGACGTGGTTGCCAGTTTGGAGAACCCTAGGGTCTCCCTGCCTGCCCTTATGGCCGAATTGGAACAGTTTGCACAAGTGTCGGGCTTCAAGGTCAATGTCCACAAGTCACAAGCTATCAGTCTATCCCTCTCCCCAGACACAACAGAGGTACTCAAATGCACGCACCATAATCAATGGGCCCAGGAGACCATCCCCTACTTAGGCCTTCAACTCGCAGCTAGCACACAACGCACCACCTCACTAAATTATACAACGCTCCTGCGGCACATACTGGACTGCCTCCGTAGAAGGAGACCGCACTCGCTGTCTTGGTTGGGTCGCATAGTGGTGATAAAAATGACAATTTTACCAAAGATATTATTTCTTTTCCAGACCCTCCCATTGCCCCCCCCCCCAGGAGTGTTGCATTCTATGCAGCGTGATTTGGAGAGCTTTATCTGGCGTGACCAAAGACCCAGAATACATAGAGAATTATGCTACAGACCCCCCACAGAAGGTGGATTAGCCAGCCCAAATTTACAGGACTATTATTGGGCAGTGCAGTTGAGACCTCTGGTAGAGTGGTCAAGACCAGAGTCCAAGAAGCATTGGTTATTTATGGACAGAGCCTTGGCTAGACAAACCCTATGGGGGGGTCTCTTTTCTTACGAAAGGGGCATGGCCCCGCAACCTATACCTCTTTAAAGTTATGCATTCTACCCTAACAGCTGGGACAGAGTGGCCGCATCCCGTGGGCTCACGACGTTCCCTTCTCCTCTCACTCCTATAGTGCACAATCCTGCATTTACCCCCGGTCTTGATACGGGAGCATATGCTCAGTGGATAAGAGAAGGCCACCGGTCCATAGGACACTTCTTCGACGCTGAAGGCCCCTTATCATTTGAAGACCTCCGTACACAACAGAGCCTCTCGGAGAGGGAACGCTTTCGATATCACCAAATTCGTCACTGGGTCATGCAGACAGGGGTTCGGGACGGGGCTCAGAGGGCCCTCACGACATTCGAGAAATGGTTGGTGACAAAACATACGGACTCGCGACTGATAACAGATCTCTACAAGTTCCTCAGATGCACCCCCAGGACAGATAAATCTCCTGGACAGCTGAGATGGGAAGAGGAGCTGGGCAGGATGCTTAAGCAGAAGGAGTGGTCGGATATCTATCATAGAGCTCGCCACACGGCATGCAGCGTGGCTAACATTGAGACCGCAACGAAAATTGTAACTTATTGGTATCTCACTCCACAGATACTCCACAGAGGTAACTCGGCCCAAGACCCTCAGTGCTGGAGAGCATGCAGCTCACTGGGCACCTTGACCCACCTTCTGTGGGAATGCCCCAGACTCTCGGGCTATTGGACGCAGGTATTAGATGACATCGGCGCCCACTTCAATACCCAGATTCGCCGCCTCCCCGCATACATCTTATTAGCCTTTCCAAACTTCTCATCTTCCCGCTCAGATCGCGAAGGGGTCGGCATATCGCATTAGTGCTAGGGGCGGCCCTTCAAAACATTCTAACTCACTGGGGGATGACCACCTCCCCTACTTATCTGGGGTGGCTCCATAGGTTGTGGGGCATGCTCGGGATGGAGAGGATTTCTCTCTCACTTTCCAATCCAGGAGCCTCGTTTCAGGACCTCTGGAAGCCCTTTCTGTCACTGCGGACCTCGGTGTTTAAGGAGCTCACATGCCCTAGATATCTGAGATTGTTGCGGCTAGCTGACCCACCGCAGGCAATACCACGAGAAGAAGCGAAACATTAGCGGACACACGGTCCTTGGGGTCGGCGCCAGCGGTTCCAAGGCGGAGAGACCATAGGCACATAGCTCAAATTTCCATGCCTCAGAGGGAGGTGGGGGAGAGGTTCTTTCTCATTCAAGCCATCCCACCTAGATGGGACTTTAGCAGTACTTAGATGCACGCATTGTATCGTTGTTATGCTTGATGAATATGCTGAAAATCAATAAAGAAATTTAAGCATAAAAACCAACATCTCCTCAGAACCCCCCCCCCTTTACTGGTTCTCTTTTGATGCTTTCGCCCATATTGCCATGCAAAAATCAATCAAGGCATGCCAAAGTGTCCTCTAGGCTGAGTTCCTCACTCACAGCTAATCTGTCCCCCCTGCAGAACACTCCTGACTCCCTCTTACTGTGCCACAACAGTTCACGGAGTTTAAAGGTTGACTTCATTTTGGCAGGTGCTAAAACACAAGGGCAACAACAAGAGTCCCAAGTGCAAGAAAATGAGGCAGGAGCTAAAAAAAAGACTAATGTGAGAGAATCAGGAAAGAAAACACATAATGGTCTAAATGCAGAGTTTGTAGTGCAACGATGAGTCACTGTGATACTGCGCAAATGCAAGCCCTATCCTCCCAGCTGATCAACAATGTTAGAAATGGGGTTTCTGGTTGGTTAGGGTATGCACCTAAGCCAGGCAGTACCCAACACTAGTCAGGGTAAGGGAGTTACATACCTAAGATAACCCCTCCTCACCCCCTTGGTAGCTTGGGAGAGCAGTTAGACTGATCCCAGAGGCAATATGTAAAGCATTTGCACAACACAAACACACTCGTGACAGTGTAAATATACCACAAAAGAGACTCCACACAATATTATATAAAAATACACTGTATTGTTAATAAAACATAGACCAAAACAACATGAACAATAATCCCTTTGCCAGGTAACCAATTTCCATAAAAATCTCAATGTGTGCAATAAGAGAAAGGTTTCTAGAATGCACTGCATCAAAAAATCATTACTGTGCATATGATTGCAAATCCTGAAATAGTGCTCGTTATCCTGACAGTGCAAGGCAAAAACGACATACATTAGACAAAATCAGGGCATACAAAATGTAGTGGTTGGCTTGAGGCATAACACATTGCATAACCCCTGACCTTGACTGGTAGGTCGCTCCCCCACCACACAGCTCCGTCTGTGTGCCCTGCTGCTGCCCCTGATTGTGCTCGTTTTTTTCCTTTCTGTGCCCCCTTGCTGCCCCTGATTGTGATCGTTTTTCCTTTCTGTGCCCCCTTGCTGCCCCTGATTGTGATCGTTTTTCCTTTCTGTGCCCCCTTGCTGCCCCTGATTGTGATCGTTTCTTCCTTTCTGTGCCCCCTGCTGCCCCTGATTGTGATAGTTTTTCCTTTCTGTGCCCCCTTGCTGCCCCTGATTGTGATAGTTTTTTCCTTTCTGTGCCCCCTTGCTGCCCCTGATTGTGATCGTTTTTTTCCTTTCTGTGCCCCCTTGCTGCCCCTGATTGTGATCGTTTTTTCCTTTCTGTGCCCCCTTGCTGCCCCTGATTGTGATCGTTTTTCCTTTCTGTGCCCCCTTGCTGCCCCTGATTGTGCTCGTTTTTCCTTTCTGTGCCCCCTTGCTGCCCCTGATTGTGCTCGTTTTTCCTTTCTGTGCCCCCTTGCTGCCCCTGATTGTGATCGTCTTTTCCTTTCTGTGCCCCCTTGCTGCCCCTGATTGTGCTCGTTTTTTTCCTTTCTGTGCCCCCTTGCTGCCCCTTATTGTGATCGTTTTTCCTTTCTGTGCCCCCTTGCTGCCCCTGATTGTGATCGTTTTTCCTTTCTGTGCCCCCTTGCTGCCCCTGATTGTGATCGTTTTTCCTTTCTGTGCCCCCTTGCTGCCCCTGATTGTGATCGTTTTTTTCCTTTCTGTGCCCCCTTGCTGCCCCTGATTGTGCTCGTTTTTTTCCTTTCTGTACCCCCTTGCTGCCCCTGATTGTGATCGTTTTTTCCTTTCTGTGCCCCCTTGCTGCCCCTGATTGTGATCGTTTTTTCCTTTCTGTGCCCCCTTGCTGCCCCTGATTGTGATCGTTTTTTCCTTTCTGTGCCCCCTTGCTGCCCCTGATTGTGATCGTTTTTTCCTTTCTGTGCCCCCTTGCTGCCCCTGATTGTGATCGTTTTTCCTTTCTGTGCCCCCTTGCTGCCCCTGATTGTGCTCGTTTTTCCTTTCTGTGCCCCCTTGCTGCCCCTGATTGTGATCGTTTTCTCCTTTCTGTGCCCCCTTGCTGCCCCTGATTGTGATCGTTTTTCCCTTCTGTGCCCCCTTGCTGCCCCTGATTGTGATCGTTTTTTCCCTTCTGTGCCCCCTTGCTGCCCCTGATTGTGCTCGTTTTTCCTTTCTGTGCCCCCTTGCTGCCCCTGATTGTGCTCGTTTTTTCCTTTCTGTGCCCCCTTGCTGCCCCTGATTGTGATCGTTTTTCCTTTCTGTGCCCCCTTGCTGCCCCTGATTGTGCTCGTTTTTCCTTTCTGTGGCCCCTTGCTGCCCCTGATTGTGCTCGTTTTTTCCTTTCTGTGCCCCCTTGCTGCCCCTGATTGTGATCGTTTTTCCTTTCTGTGCCCCCTTGCTGCCCCTGATTGTGATTGTTTTTCCTTTCTGTGCCTGTTTCCCGCCGCTGCGCCTGCGGCCCCGCCCCCTCACTGCCCATTCGCTGCCCCATTCCCTGCTCCTCCCTCCCACCTCCCCATTTATGGCGGCCGCTGCGCGGCCGCGCCTAAGGCAAGCCCGTCTGCGCCCGTCCGCGCCGTGGCCGCGCCCAGCGCCAGACCCCCTGGTCCGGGCATCCCCCGCGCCCGCCACATCAACAGACGCCGATACGACGCCAGCACCCTCCACGCACTCAACCCCGGAAAAGATCACGCCTGCTACCAGGCCACCCCGAAGCGCACCCAAGGGCCCTTCACCTGCCGGAACTGCAGCTTCGCCAGCACCCGCCCCGCCAAACCACCGCCCAGGAAAGAACCCAACTACCTCAGATGCATCCTCCTCAACACCCGCTCCGCCCGCAAACATGCCATCGAACTCTGGGACCTTCTCGACTCAACCTCCCCAGACGTCGCATTCCTGACGGAGACCTGGCTGAATCCCGCTTCAGCCCCCGACATCGCCATTGCCATCCCGGACGGATACAAGATCACCCGCAGGGACCGCACCAACGGAGTCAGAGGAGGCATCGCCATCGTCCACAGGAACACCCTCAGAGTCTCAACCAACACCGACGACACCCTCAGCACCGCCGAACACATGCACTTCCAGATCCACACCGATCCCAACACCACCCTCAGAGGAACCCTCATCTACAGACCCCCGGACCCCGACCACAGTTCAGCGATTCCATCGCTGACTTCGTCAGCACACACGCCATCGCCTCCACGGACTACATCCTCCTCGGGGACCTGAACTTCCACCTCGAGAACAACAAGGACACCAACTCCACCACCCTGATCGACAACCTCGCCACCCTCGGACTCAGACAGCTCGTGACTACACCCACCCACGCCGCCGGCCACACGCTAGACTCCATCTTTTCCGCAAGCCCACACGTCTCCTTCAACCACACCTCCGAACCCCACTGGACTGACCACCACTGCATCCACTTCACCTACAGGAAGCCCACCACGCACCACCGCACCGAACAAATGCCTCGCCGCTGCTGGAGCAGAGTCACGGAAGACCAGCTAACCACAACCCTCGCCCTGAGCCCACCCGCCGAACCCTCCGACCCCGACACCGCCGCCCGCAACCTCAGACAGTGGATCGACGACTGCGCCAACACCCTCGCCCCGCTCAAGAATCCGCCCAACAGCCACACCAGCAAGAAAGCCACCTGGTTCACCGAAGACCTCCAGGCGTCCAAACGAACATGCCGAAAACTGGAGAAGATCTGGCTCCACGAACGGACAGCGGACAGCTACGCCGCCCACAAGAGCGCCACCCACAATCACCATCACCTCATCAGATCCGCCAAAAGGGCCTCACTCAAAGACCGCCTAGACAACAACGCACACAACAGCAAAGAGCTCTTCAACATCGTGAAGGAACTCTCCAACCCCAGCTCCAACACCAACGACATCCAGCCGTCGCAAGACCTGTGCGACTCACTGGCCACCTCCTTCCACCGCAAAATCGCCGACATCCACGACAGCTTCAACACCACGACCGCCCCGGCAACCACCGAGACCACTGCCCCCACAACCACCAACCGCCTGCTCTCCTGGACCAACATCAACGACGAGGACACCAGCGAGATCATGAACACCATCCACTCCGGTTCACCGCTAGACCCGTGCCCTCACCACATCTTCAACAAAGCCAGTACAGCCATTGCGCCCCATCTCCGGAAAATAATCAACATCTCCTTCGAGACAGCAACCTTCCCGGAAAGCTGGAAGCACGCCGAGATCACCGCCTTACTCAAGAAACCCAAGGCAGACCCCAAGGACCTCAAGAACTTCCGACCCATCTCTCTGCTCCCGTTCCCCGCGAAGGTCACCGAGAAAATCGTCAACAAACAACTGACCCGCTACCTCGAGGAGAACAACATCCTGGACCCTTCCCAGTCCGGCTTCCGCAGCAACCACAGCACCGAAACCGCCCTCATCGCCGCCACCGATGACATCAGGACCCTGCTAGACAACGGAGAAACAGCAGCCCTCATCCTCCTGGACCTATCAGCCGCCTTCGACACGGTCTGCCACCACACACTACGAACACGCCTTCACGACGCCGGGATCCAAGAGAAGGCCCTGGACTGGACCACATCCTTCCTTTCCGGCAGAACACAAAGCGTCCGCCTCGCCCCCTTCCGATCCAAGGCCACCAAGATCATCTGCGGCGTACCCCAAGGCTCCTCCCTCAGCCCAACGCTGTTCAACATCTACATGGCACCCCTCGCCCACGTCGCCCGACAGCACAACCTCAACATCATCTCCTACGCCGACGACACCCAGCTGATCCTCTCCCTCACCAAAGACCCTCACACCGCCAAAGCCCACCTCCACGAAGGAATGAAGGCCGTCGCCGAATGGATGAGGACCAGCCGCCTGAAGCTGAACTCGGACAAGACAGAGGTCCTCATCCTTGGTTCCAACCCTTCAGCCTGGGACGACTCCTGGTGGCCAACATCACTGGGAACAGCCCCGCCACCCACCGACCACGTACGCAACCTAGGGGTCATCCGACCTCGACCCCACCCTCTCCATGACTAAGCAGGTCAACGCCGTTTCCTCATCCTGCTTCAACATCCTCCGAATGCTCCGCAGGATCTTCAAGTGGATCCCCACCGAAACAAGAAAAACAGTCACCCAGGCCCTCGTCACCAGCAGGCTGGACTACGGAAACGCCCTCTACGCAGGAACGACGGCTAAGCTCCTGAGACGGCTGCAACGCATCCAGAACGCCTCTGCACGTCTTATCCTCGACATCCCCCGACGCAGCCACATCACACCCCACCTGAGAGACCTGCACTGGCTCCCTGTCAACAAGAGGATAACCTTCAAGCTCCTCACCCACGCACACAAAGCACTCCACAACTCCGGACCAGCCTACCTCAACAGACGACTCAGCTTCTACACCCCCACCCGCCAGCTCCGCTCGACCAGCCTCGCCCTCGCCACAGTCCCCCGCATCCGGAAAACGACCGCCGGCGGCAGATCCTTCTCCCACCTCGCCGCCAAGACCTGGAACACCCTCCCCACCAACCTCCGACAGACCCAAGACCTACTGGCCTTCAGAAGACTCCTCAAGACCTGGCTCTTCGATCAGTAGCAGCACCACCCCCCTCTTCCCCCAGCACCTTGAGACCCTCGCGGGTATGTAGTGCGCTTTATAAGTGACATGATTGATTGATTGATTGATTAATCGCCAAACATCAACAAATATAACCAGCAGTACATGAAGCACACGAAATCGCTATAAGAGGGAGGAGGCAGTGTACCTGCCCTCCTAATACATACTATGCTGTAACTTAGGGATTCCCTATATGACACCGGAGCCTCAGCGCTCCTTCTAGGTATATTATGGTAATCAGAAAATGTGGCAATTTTCTTCTTACAACCAGGGGCCTTTGTCAATGTTTCAGCCTTTATCGCAACACTCAAGTAAATGCCCCAAGGCATGTGTCAGGATAGGAGAGGTCATACACACACTGCCTTGAGGTCTGGCCGTCTGCGTGGGACAATGCACCAACTACTAACAAAGCAACTGAAAAAGAGATTGGGCAAAAGTGGATCCAAGGCATTATGTAGTGTAGTTACATTTTTTGGCACAATAGTTTTTTGTTCAAGGACCGTTTAAGGATAAAAACTTCAAACTCTTACTCAGCGTTGCATAAACAATTAGAAGACGTAAGCAAGCTCTAGTCTCTCTTGCAAATATGTTGTAAAAATTCGGTACTCTTCTCTCGAGTTTATATGTCCCCAGTTGTAGTTTGAATGAAATAATCATGATTTTAAAAGAAAGGTATTGCTACGTATACGTGCAGTGCACAATAAATATCACATTTGGGGAAAATTATTATTATGACAATATCAACCCATCCCTCAAGAGAAAAACGTTGATGTCTCAATTTATCCAGAAGAGTTATGATCTGATTAATGGCGATTTAAAGTAAATGTCTGCAAACAACAAACTATCAAATACGCATATCAGTAGATCGCCAGTAACTATAATTTGAGCTTTCTTGTGTTTGTTTCTAGCAAGATAGATGGCCAAATTCAACGGCAACATCTACATACCCTGCAAGATGCAGAGTTATATTGGGTAATAATTCTGGAACAACATTTTTGTTGCTAATTAATTTCGTGAGTGGACAGCAACTCAGCAAGCCTTCATCCATCCACCCACACTTTTATTAATTCAGATATACGACTACATATTTCTGCACCAACATATATTTAGCCATTTATTTTTGCACAACCCCACACAGTCATCAATTCATCCATGTCCTAACCAATATCGTTCTTCGTGCGTTTGTTTGTGTGTATTTGGGTATTGTCTGAACATAAGGTTCTTCATGTATATGTGCTTTACTTTGTGCAGTCAAACGTGTCATACAGCAATATAAAACGTTAGAGCACATGCCCCCAAATGCTTTGCAAATTCTTTTGAGTGTGGGAAGAGTGAAAAGGGTGTCCAATACCGATTCTGCCCATTTAAGTCCAATGGAAGGCATAAGCATAAGAAGTTGCAGTCAATATAATGATGCTGTGCATGTTGTTAGAATGCCCCAGGGATCATCATTTTCAATATTTAAGATGTGTGTCGGCAGTGTATAGTAGGGCAACCAACAATATGTTTTGATTGCGTTTCAATGTAAACTTGAAATAAAAATAAAAACACTTTCTTTTCAAACCTAAGAGGGAATAACAAAGACAAGAAGTGTCAGAATTAGGGAATAAGTAAGGTCGAATGAAAAACGATGGATGCAGGAAAGGAAGGGCTTACGAAGGTCATAAAGCACTACCCGACCCCTTCCACTCTGGTGGGGCCACCAGGGTGGGGCGCTAGCTTCCAAGGCTGATTGGCCTTCGCTCTGCTGGTTAGGAGTAGTGGCTCTGTGAACGACAGGCTGTTGGGTCGGACGGTCTCCTGCTGGGTGGAAGCTCTTTGCTTGAAACAACAGCTGGGGCTGGCCAAGCCGTCCATCCCTAAATGGACCAATCATGCCCAATCGATCGGAGTATCTATTTATCTTTGCACGACATTCTGATGATGCTACAAGTAGCTTTCTACTACAGACCTGGACACAATACTTTGGGTTTTCACATGTATGTGTATGACTCAAACTTGTAGGTGTTTCTATACTTCTATGCCTTGAGTACACTGTCATACCTTGTCCTGGTTGCATTTTATTCTATCTTAGTTACTGATGTATGACATGTTTGACAGCATTTGCTTGACTTTGTGAGTTTAACATTGCTGGATTTGTACGCATGAAATTTGGCTAACTTACACCACAAAACTTCAATCAATCAATCAATCATGTCACTTATAAAGCGCACTACATACCCACGAGGGTCTCAAGGCGCTGGGGGAAGAGGGGGGTGGTGCTGCTACTGATCGAAGAGTCAGGTCTTGAGGAGTCTTCTGAAGGCCAGTAGGTCTTGGGTCTGCCGAAGGTTGGTGGGGAGGGTGTTCCAGGTCTTGGCGGCGAGGTGGGAGAAGGATCTGCCGCCGGCGGTCGTTTTCCGGATGCGGGGGACTGTGGCGAGGGCGAGGCTGGTGGAGCGGAGCTGGCGGGTGGGGGTGTAGAAGCTGAGTCGTCTGTTGAGGTAGGCTGGTCCGGAGTTGTGGAGTGCTTTGTGTGCGTGGGTGAGGAGCTTGAAGGTTATCCTCTTGTTGACAGGGAGCCAGTGCAGGTCTCTCAGGTGGGGTGTGTTGTGGCTGCGTCGGGGGATGTCAAGGATAAGACGTGCAGAGGCGTTCTGGATGCGTTGCAGCCGTCTCAGGAGCTTAGCCGTCGTTCCTGCGTAGAGGGCGTTTCCGTAGTCCAGCCTGCTGGTGACGAGGGCCTGGGTGACTGTTTTTCTTGTTTCGGTGGGGATCCACTTGAAGATCCTGCGGAGCATTCGGAGGGTGTTGAAGCAGGATGAGGAAACGGCGTTGACCTGCTTAGTCATGGAGAGGGTGGGGTCGAGGATGACCCCTTGGTTGCGTGCGTGGTCGGTGGGTGTCGGGGCTGTTCCCAGTGATGTTGGCCACCAGGAGTCGTCCCATGCTGAAGGGTTGGAACCAAGGATGAGGACCTCCGTCTTGTCCGAGTTCAGCTTCAGGCGGCTGGTACTCATCCATTCGGGCGACGGCCTTCATTCCTTCGTGGAGGTGGGCTTTGGCGGTGTGAGGGTCTTTGGTGAGGGAGAGGATCAGCTGGGTGTCGTCGGCGTAGGAGATGATGTTGAGGTTGTGCTTTCGGGCGACGTGGGCGAGGGGTGCCATGTAGATGTTGAACAGCGTTGGGCTGAGGGAGGAGCCTTGGGGTACGCCGCAGATGATCTTGGTGGCTTTGGATCGGAAGGGGCGAGGCGGACGCTTTGTGTTCTGCCGGAGAGGAAGGATGTGGTCCAGTCCAGGGCCTTCTCTTGGATCCCGGCGTCGTGAAGGCGTGTTCGTAGTGTGTGGTGGCAGACCGTGTCGAAGGCGGCTGATAGGTCCAGGAGGATGAGGGCTGCTGTTTCTCCGTTGTCTAGCAGGGTCCTGATGTCATCGGTGGCGGCGATGAGGGCGGTTTCGGTGCTGTGGTTGCTGCGGAAGCCAGACTGGGAAGGGTCCAGGATGTTGTTCTCCTCGAGGTAGCGGGTCAGTTGTTTGTTGACGATTTTCTCGGTGACCTTCGCGGGGAACGGGAGCAGAGAGATGGGTCGGAAGTTCTTGAGGTCCTTGGGGTCTGCCTTGGGTTTCTTGAGTAAGGCGGTGATCTCGGCGTGCTTCCAGCTTTCCGGGAAGGTTGCTGTCTCGAAGGAGATGTTGATTATTTTCCGGAGATGGGGCGCGATGGCTGTACTGGCTTTGTTGAAGACGTGGTGAGGGCACGGGTCTAGCGGTGAGCCGGAGTGGATGGTGTTCATGATCTCGCTGGTGTCCTCGTCGTTGATGTTGGTCCAGGAGAGCAGGCGGTTGGGTGTTGTGGGGGCAGTGGTCTCGGTGGTTGCCGGGGCGGTCGTGGTGTTGAAGCTGTCGTGGATGTCGGCGATTTTGCAGTGGAAGAAGGTGGCCAGTGAGTCGCACAGGTCTCGGAACGGCGGGATGTCGTTGGTGTTGGAGCTGGGGTTGGAGAGTTCCTTCACGATGTTGAAGATCTCTTTGCTGTTGTGTGCGTTGTTGTCTAGGCGGTCTTTGAGTGAGGCCCTTTTGGCGGATCTGATGAGGTGATGGTGACTGCGGGTGGCGCTCTTGTGGGCGGCGTAGCTGTCCGCTGTCCGTTCGTGGAGCCAGATCTTCTCCAGTTTTCGGCATGTTCGTTTGGAGGCCTGGAGGTCTTCGGTGAACCAGGTGGCTTTCTTGCTGGTGTGGCTGTTGGGCGGATTCTTGAGCGGGGCGAGGGTGTTGGCGCAGTCGTCGATCCACTGTCTGAGGTTGCGGGCGGCGGTGTCGGGGTCGGAGGGTTCGGCGGGTGGGCTCAGGGCGAGGGTTGTGGTTAGCTGGTCTTCGGTGACTCTGCTCCAGCAGCGGCGAGGCATTTGTTCGGTGCGGTGGTGCGTGGTGGGCTTCCTGTAGGTGAAGTGGATGCAGTGGTGGTCCGTCCAGTGGGGTTCGGAGGTGTGGTTGAAGGAGACGTGTGGGCTTGCGGAAAAGATGGAGTCTAGCGTGTGGCCGGCGGCGTGGGTGGGTGTAGTCACGAGCTGTCTGAGTCCGAGGGTGGCGAGGTTGTCGATCAGGGTGGTGGAGTTGGTGTCCTTGTTGTTCTCGAGGTGGAAGTTCAGGTCCCCGAGGAGGATGTAGTCCGTGGAGGCGATGGCGTGTGTGCTGACGAAGTCAGCAATAGAATCGCTGAACTGTGGTCGGGGTCCGGGGGTCTGTAGATGAGGGTTCCTCTGAGGGTGGTGTTGGGATCGGTGTGGATCTGGAAGTGCATGTGTTCGGCGGTGCTGAGGGTGTCGTCGGTGTTGGTTGAGACTCTGAGGGTGTTCCTGTGGACGATGGCGATGCCTCCTCCGACTCCGTTGGTGCGGTCCCGGCGGGTGATCTTGTAGCCGTCCGGGATGGCAATGGCGATGTCGGGGGCTGAAGCGGGATTCAGCCAGGTCTCCGTCAGGAATGCGACGTCTGGGGAGGTTGAGTCGAGAAGGTCCCAGAGTTCGATGGCGTGTTTGCGGGCGGAGCGGGTGTTGAGGAGGATGCATCTGAGGTAGTTGGGTTCTTTCCTGGGCGGTGGTTTGGCGGGGAGGGTGCTGGCGAAGCTGCAGTTCCGGCAGGTGAAGGGCCCTTGGGTGCGCTTCGGGGTGGCCAGGTAGCAGGCGTGATCTTTTCCGGGGTTGAGTGCGTGGAGAGTGCTGGCGTCGTATCGGCGTCTGTTGATGTGGCGGGCGCGGGGGATGCCCGGACCAGGGGTTCAGGCGCTGGGCGCGGTCCCGGCGCGGACGGGCGCAGACGGGCTTGCCTTAGGCGCGCCTTCGGCGCGCCAGCGGCGCGCCCGCTGCGCACGTCCGCTGCGCGGCCGCACAGCGTCCGCCATAAATGGGGAGGTGGGAGGGAGGAGCAGGGAATGGGGCAGCGAATGGGCAGTGAGGGGGCGGGGCCGCAGGCGCAGCGGCGGGAAACAGGCACAGAAAGGAAAAAACTAGCACAATCAGGGCAGCAAGGGGGCACAGAAAGGAAAAAACGAGCACAATCAGGGCAGCAAGGGGGCACAGAAAGGGAAAAAACGAGCACAATCAGGGCAGCAAGGGGGCACAGAAAGGAAAAAACGAGCACAATCAGGGCAGCAAGGGGGCACAGAAAGGGAAAAAGCGAGCACAATCAGGGCAGCAAGGGGGCACAGAAAGGAAAAAACGAGCACAATCAGGGCAGCAAGGGGGCACAGAAAGGAAAAAAAACGAGCACAATCAGGGCAGCAAGGGGGCACAGAAAGGAAAAAAACGAGCACAATCAGGGCAGCAAGGGGCACAGAAAGGAAAAAACTAGCACAATCAGGGCAGCAAGGGGGCACAGAAAGGAAAAAACGAGCACAATCAGGGCAGCAAGGGGGCACAGAAAGGAAAAAAAAACGAGCACAATCAGGGCAGCAAGGTGGCACAGAAATGAAAAAAAAACGAGCACAATCAGGGCAGCAAGGGGGCACAGAAAGGGAAAAAAACGAGCACAATCAGGGCAGCAAGGGGGCACAGAAAGGAAAAAACGAGCACAATCAGGGCAGCAAGGGGGCACAGAAAGGGAAAAAAACGAGCACAATCAGGGCAGCAAGGGGGCACAGAAAGGAAAAAACTAGCACAATCAGGGCAGCAAGGGGACACAGAAAGGAAAAAACTAGCACAATCAGGGCAGCAAGGGGGCACAGAAAGGAAAAACGAGCACAATCAGGGCAGCAAGGGGGCACAGAAAGGGGAAAAAACGAGCACAATCAGGGCAGCAAGGGGGCACAGAAAGGAAAAAACGAGCACAATCAGGGCAGCAAGGGGGCATAGAAAGGAAAAAGCAGAGCACAATCAGGGCAGCAAGGGGGCACAGAAAGGAAAAAAACGAGCACAATCAGGGCAGCAAGGGGGCACAGAAAGGAAAAAAAACGAGCACAATCAGGGCAGCAAGGGGGCACAGAAAGGAAAAAACTAGCACAATCAGGGCAGCAAGGGGCACAGAAAGGAAAAAACGAGCACAATCAGGGCAGCAAGGGGGCACAGAAAGGAAAAAAAAAAAAGAGCACAATCAGGGCAGCAAGGGGGCACAGAAAGGAAAAAAAACGAGCACAATCAGGGCAGCAAGGGGGCACAGAAAGGAAAAAACGAGCACAATCAGGGCAGCAAGGGGGCACAGAAAGGAAAAAACGAGCACAATCAGGGCAGCAAGGGGGCACAGAAAGGGAAAAAACGAGCACAATCAGGGCAGCAAGGGGGCACAGAAAGGAAAAAACGAGCACAATCAGGGCAGCAAGGGGGCACAGAAAGGGAAAAATACGAGCACAATCAGGGCAGCAAGGGGGCACAGAAAGGAAAAACGAGCACAATCAGGGCAGCAAGGGGGCACAGAAAGGAAAAAAACAGAGCACAATCAAGGCAGCAAGGGGGCACAGAAAGGAAAAAAAACGAGCACAATCAGGGCAGCAAGGGGGCACAGAAAGGAAAAAACTAGCACAATCAGGGCAGCAAGGGGGCACAGAAAGGAAAAAACGAGCACAATCAGGGCAGCAAGGGGGCACAGAAAGGAAAAAACGAGGCACAATCAGGGCAGCAAGGGGGCACAGAAAGGAAAAAAAAAAAAAAAAAAGAGCACAATCAGGGCAGCAAGGGGGCACAGAAAGGAAAAAACGAGCACAATCAGGGCAGCAAGGGGGCACAGAAAGGAAAAAAAACGAGCACAATCAGGGCAGCAAGGGGGCACAGAAAGGAAAAAACGAGCACAATCAGGGCAGCAAGGGGGCACAGAAAGGGAAAAAAACGAGCACAATCAGGGCAGCAAGGGGGCACAGAAAGGAAAAAACGAGCACAATCAGGGCAGCAAGGGGGCACAGAAAGGAAAAAACGAGCACAATCAGGGCAGCAAGGGGGCACAGAAAGGAAAAAAAACGAGCACAATCAGGGCAGCAAGGGGGCACAGAAAGGAAAAAAACCGAGCACAATCAGGGCAGCAGGGGGGCACAGAAAGGAAAAAACTAGCACAATCAGGGCAGCAAGGGGGCACAGAAAGGAAAAAACGAGCACAATCAGGGCAGCAAGGGGGCACAGAAAGGAAAAAACGAGCACAATGAGGGCAGCAAGGGGGCACAGAAAGGGAAAAAAAAAAGAGCACAATCAGGGCAGCAAGGGGGCACAGAAAGGAAAAAAAACGAGCACAATCAGGGCAGCAAGGGGGCACAGAAAGGAAAAAACGAGCACAATCAGGGCAGCAAGGGGGCACAGAAAGGAAAAACGAGCACAATCAGGGCAGCAAGGGGGCACAGAAAGGAAAAAACGAGCACAATCAGGGCAGCAAGGGGGCACAGAAAGGAAAAAACGAGCACAATCAGGGCAGCAAGGGGGCACAGAAAGGAAACAAAAACGAGCACAATCAGGGCAGCAAGGGGGCACAGAAAGGAAAAAAAACGAGCACAATCAGGGCAGCAGGGGGGCACAGAAAGGAAAAAACTAGCACAATCAGGGCAGCAAGGGGGCACAGAAAGGAAAAAACGAGCACAATCAGGGCAGCAAGGGGGCACAGAAAGGAAAAAACGAGCACAATGAGGGCAGCAAGGGGGCACAGAAAGGGAAAAAAAAAAAAAAAGAGCACAATCAGGGCAGCAAGGGGGCACAGAAAGGAAAAAAAAACGAGCACAATCAGGGCAGCAAGGGGGCACAGAAAGGAAAAAACGAGCACAATCAGGGCAGCAAGGGGGCACAGAAAGGAAAAAACGAGCACAATCAGGGCAGCAAGGGGGCACAGAAAAGAGAAAACGAGCACAATCAGGGCAGCAAGGGGGCACAGAAAGGAAAAAAATAAAAGAGCACAATCAGGGCAGCAAGGGGGCACAGAAAGGAAAAAAACTTCTGATCTATCACATTAGTTACATATGTCAATGTGGCTTGATACCTATGTGTATGAGTGTACCTAGACAGTCAATACGGCTGAGACATATGTGTGTTTTCTACTGTTGGTATCACAGTGCCACCCAATATTGACATTTTCATATGTATGGGGCCTACACTTAATTGCATGCTACACATGGACTTTGCGGCCACTTCTTCCAGTGTTGCTCCTGAAACTTTGGTCAACATACAAGTGTACTGCCATGTGTAACATGCTTACTTATTAACACAGGATTTGATATCACACCATTGATTTTGTGGAATTTTAACTGATAACGAGAGTAGGTACACCATTGAGGAGCCACTCATCTCACACTTATCTATTGTGTAGTCTTTGTACTCATATTGACTTGTCTGGCATACTACATGAGCTTTGTCATCATTCATTGACCAGTGCAGATGACATATTTCCATCCATTCACACAGTGTGGAATGTACATTACTGCACACAGATGTTCTGTAGCTACTGCCATTGTCGGATTAGTGAGGGAATGACAGAATGGAAAATCATTGTCTGCACATTGCAGTACATTTTTCCCACTATATGTACAAGACACTAGGGGCCAGATATTTGGCAAGGTGGCGTAGTGCAGCGCAGCAAGTCACCTAGCTGCACTGCACTGCGTCACTGGGAAATGGCAGTTGTGCACAGTATTTAGGCCATACAGCACATTCCTGTACTTTCACCCTGCACTGATGGGCTGCCTAGCACAAAAACGGGCACCCTTTCATCATGATGCAACTGTGCCTGCATTGCATACAGGATTTTGTATGTGTAGATATTCCTCTATATATGTGTGTCAAGGAATTCAGCACACATAGGAAGCAGGAGTGACGGATGACTTAAGTTACACATCGCCTGGAGGGGCATATTTAATTGACATAGTCCCAGGTTTACCTGGTTTGGTATACATGACATACGTTATAAACCATGATAGTTGCATGGAAACAGCCACACAATACACAGTGATGCAACACAGCATTTTGCGCAGCGTTCCATTACTCCAGATTTGTGATGCCATTCAAAGCCATGGTCAGTACCTTTGCATGTCTTCACATATCTTACTTAGGAGTTTGCAATACACATATACCTTGATGCATGGTGCAAGTACAAGACACACCTCTCATTCATATTCCCCTCGCTCCATTAACAATCAAGGAGATGGCTATTATGTCATACATTTCTACACTTTACTTGGTATGTTGTATACTTCAGATTTCCTTACCAACAAGTAGGCCATTCCCATAGAAGGCCTGAAGATGTAGGCAGCATGCTCACATCAGGGTATTTTACCAGCATATTGGTGAGCATACCCAGATGGTTCACAATGGCCTGGACTTTGATTGAGTAAGTGTGCTTCTGGTTTCTGTACAGGTGTTATGTTTCTGCAGGGGGAACCAATTGCACATGTGGAAATTCCACAATGGCATAGAAGCCTTGCTTGGTGTCCAGCTGCTGTTGTTCAGTCTTGGGGAAGAGGAGGTACTGTGGTGTGAGCCTGATGATGACATCCAGGATAGAGGGTAGGAAGGCAGAATATGACAGCTTTGATACTCCTACCACTCTGGCTGTTGTGGTCTGGAAGGAACGAGATGCCAGCATGTTGACGACTGTCATCAGCTTGACCTGTGGAGGGACTAGGCCTGGCAGTTGGTGGCTGGAGTCTCTGACCAATCATGTGTAGCAATTTAATGATGGACTCCCTTCTGAGGCTATAACATTTGATGACCTCATGCTCCCTGAGATCAATGAGGGATATCCGCTGCCGGAACATACCCTCCCTTTTCCTTCACTGCTTACGTGGTGGCAGTGGTGGTGGTAGCGGTGGTGGTCTCCTTGTCACTCCCAGCTGCAGAATGAGCACCTCCATGGTGTCGTTGAGCTTGCCAAATTATTTTGTGTTGTTTTTTCTTTTTTTTCCACAGCCAATGCGTAATTTCCTACGCCTGGGTTACTGATGCGCAGGAATTTTAACACATTTCAGGTTTTGCATGCCACTTGTCAATGATGCGTCTCTCATTGACAAAACCAATAATATCACTGCATTAGGTTTACGTTAGACTTTGCGGGGGAACACCTATCTTGCATATTTTACTCTGTGTGTGCCTCAGCTGGTTTAGGCACAGCTTTTTTCCAACATAGGAGTTCAAAAACAGACTAATTTGGCCACATGTGACATCTTGTAGATATGGAGTACTGCTTGCAACACGTCAAAATTAGTGGCGCAATGCCGGCGCAAGTCTCTCATTAATATGCCACTAAAGTTGTGACCTTAAAGCATAAAACCATCACAGCTCCAACACAGGACCAGCCCAATAAAAACCCATATCCCAGCGATCGGTTTTTATAGAGTCCAGCAAATAACTATCACAAGTTCTCCCCATCCAAATGGGGAATAACATCCAGATTTTGGTGATTTCGTCACTGAAATTGGCAGGTAGTGGTATTTACCAGGCAGTTTCTACTTTACTAAGAAGAATACATTTCTGCCAAAATGAACCCTTTTTGCAACATTGAGATAATGAAAAACTGAGGAAAAAATTATAACCCTTTAACCTATACCATGCAGCTCTTTGATAACACTCATGGGGGCACAGCTGTGGCGGTCTTCTGACCACCCTATTACAATTAGGGAGGTCGGACTGCCATTGCCCCACCACAGCCACCAGGGTACTGCCATTCCCTGGTGGTGGTGAGTCGGTCTTGAGGCCGCAATATGCTTGCCCGGACTGCTGCGGTCCCACCAAGCATATTACGAGTTTCTTCTCCACCATGGTTTTCATGGTGGTTCCTACTCCATGACAACTGTGGTGGAGAGGAAACTGAGAGGGCCCTACAGGGCCCCCTTCTGTCTCAGGGCCATGGGGTGCCTGCTGGGCGCACAACATGTGCCACCCCCCTTGTGCATGCACCCCAGTTCCTGCGTGGCATAGACTTCATAGTCCATGCCGTGCAGGAACTGTTTTTGGTGTGCCATGGGAACATCAAAAAAGCCCACCAAAACATGAGAAACACTTGTAATCTGCCGGTGGCCCGACCACGGGTTTGTCGGTGCATCGCCGGGGCGGACCCAATGCCGCACCGCCAAACTAGTAATCAGGCCCTTAATGGCTAACTGTTCTATATTAGGATTTAAACCTATAAATTGCAAGTAATAAAAGGATCTCTCTGACAAAAGCACTAACCCACTGAAGTAGCTACATTATATGCACTTTGTAATCTGCATGGAACATGTGCTTTGCAGCAGGCATATTAACTCTCTGTGCTACCTTATTATGAGTCAAAACTGCACTAGACAAAACTCTGGTCTCTCTCCAGAAAGAACATTAATTACTGTAGCTATTTTGACACTTTTATTGTTGCCTGAAAATTGCTGGAGTCAAGGAACCAGGTGCTTTTAAAATCAAAATATACTTGAAAATACGGCGCCTACCGAAGTCTGTGCCTGGTGCGGTGGCATCGGTTGCACCCGCCTAGAGCTAGCATATCTGCAGATGCCTAGGACTGTCCTTGCTAACAGAGGTTCATAATCAGTTTTTTTAAACATTGGAGTGGTGACCAATTTATAAAAGTGTCCATGCCCAGGCACATAAGTGTTTTGTGAATCTTCAGTGTGACCAAGCTTTTTTTCTATTTCAGATAAAATAAGGTCTACTGATCCCTCTCATGTAATGTGCCACTGTTATGTCAAAGTTACACTGAATGCATGTGTGCATGTCAAGTACATGTGTGTGCAGTTAATCAATGGCAAATATATGGTAGTAAGACTGAGTATTGCATGAGTCTGAGTACTGAGACTAGTGGGATACATTTTGAATAGTCCTGATTTAGCAGGGCACAATATGGAAGGTGTGGATAGCTTCCCGGACCCTAGGGATGTATTGCCTGCATTCCTGTGGCTGGAGGGCGGGGACACAGACTCTGAAGTTGGGAGAAGGGAGGCAAGAGGGCTTTGCAGCTTTGTAAAAAAAGACTGTTGATTAAGTTTTCCTGAGCACTGTTGGTAAATGGCAGGGATGAATCGGTGGGCTGTAGTTTCTGTTGTTGATGATGAGGATATCTCTAGGCATGGCCTGCCCTTTTGTCTGTCTCTGATTGCTGCTTCAGGAAGATAATGGCTCTAAGGTACAGTGATCTCACAATTCATTTTGCTCATGTTTGGATATTCCTGTTTGGAACCAATCCCATTGCTACCTTCTGTCATAGACATTACTTTGTACAAAGGCAGTGTCTGAGGAATTGCTAGAACATGGCATATGAAAGTGAACCATCTCGAACCAGTTCCCTGATTGGAAAATGTGTATAAAAATGCAATGTAAACAACTCAATTTTATTCCAGTCCTATGCTCTTCTTGTCCAAGATATGGAGTGTTCTACAGGGTACTTGAAGAGCTGCAGGCGAGAGCTGTGTAACGGAGGGAGCTGCGGTTGGATCGGACCTCTTGGGAGAGCATCCGGAGAGCCTGGGACTCGTGTGGCATGAGTAGCGGGGTCAGGCGCACCCAGTGGTTGGCTGATGAGACTAACAGAGTGAGCGGCTGCGTCATGGCTGCCAGTCCACATAAGCCTACACTGCCCAAGGCTGGCTACTGTACAAGAGTGTAACTGACCTGAGCCGTGACAAGGTGAGGCTCCGTAGACTGATGGCTGCTGGCTAACTACAATAACTGAGGGTCCTGCTGTGGATTGCTTTAGAGAAAGTGCACTACTGACGCAAAGGGACACAATCTCTAAGGCATTGGGTCGGAGCACGTGGGAGTTGAGGGGATCCCAGGCCTATATTGCTGCTTCCCCCTGCCTGAGCACAGCCTCCGAGTACGGGAGTAGGATAGCAGTGTGCAGTGGACACTCGGTCCAGTATGGAGAAGACAGACAAGCAACAGGCACGCCTCACATTTGAGGCCCGTAAGCCCTCTCAGTCCCAACAGCATGCCCTGTCTGACTCTGGGCAGGACCCACCAGATAAAAACTCCTCTGTCCTAGAGGCGACGCTAATGGCGATGCAAAGTAGCCTACAATCCATTGATGGGAAAATAGATGCATGGAGTATGCGTATGTACCATTTTGCAACTAGATTAGACAAGCAGGGTACTCGATTGGGAGAAGAGGAGCAGCGTATTTCAACTATGGAAGACAACGTTCAAGCAGTTGCAACCAAAAGTCTAAACATGGAGAAGGTGCTAGCTGTGATCCAAGCCAAAAATGAAGACTTGGAGGCACGGTCGCGCCAAAATAATCTCCGCATCTGGGATTGCCGGAGACCACCAACACGGGCCGGATGGAACTCTACATCGAGGTAATGCTCAAAGAGGTGTTTGGGCCTGAAAACATATCCGTGGTGTTGCTGGTGGAGCGGGCCCACCGGTCACTGGCGGCGCATCCGGTTCCAGGGGCTCCGCTGCGCCCGGTGATAGCACAGCTACTCAATTACGGCACTACGGACACAGTTTTGTGCCTGGCAAAGGAGAAACAAAGCATTAATTATGAAGGGAATGGGATTGAATTCTACCCTGACTTTACAGCTGCAGTACAGGCGGCAAGGTGCGAATTTCTCACAGTAAAAAAGAAACTGCAGGCTGAGAACATTCCATATGCTATGCTCTAGCCTGCTCTGCTACTAATTGAGGCGGAGGGCAAGCAAAAGATCTTCGCGACTCCCAGGAGTGCAATGGAGTACGTGCAAACGCTGCAACAGAACTGGAAGAGCCTGCAGATTCACTGGATGACAACGAGTAGGACAAAGGACTGACTTGGACCCTTTTGCTGTACATGACACAAGAGGCACGACTCAGGAACATTGCTATGGATCACTCAGACAAAACTATAAAACACGATAAAGGGAGATGGGACATAATGCTATAAAACAGGAACAGCGGAAGTAAAGATATATGGATGGTGCAGATTTATGTCATTCATTCGGTCACCTCCCATGTGAACGGGAGGGAATTTCAGGCACCAGCGACCCCCCGGTGGGTGCACCCCGATTGCAAATGTTGGTGTGCGATTGTTACGTGCAGAGGTTCTGTTGTTGGGGAATGCATTTGGCGAGTTAGGTCGGCTGAAGTAGGTGGGGGTGGTATATTGGATGTTTGTTTATGTTGCAGGTACAGTGCATGCACTAAATATGCACACTTAGCGGGCTGCTTGGTGAGGGGGGTGGTACCATGTTCACTTAAAATACTTGGTTCACATGAATGGCACCTCCGGGAGGTTTAATTAAAATGCTGACGTGGAATGTACAAGGCCTAAAAAAAAAAAATCAGGCAGGTGTTTGCATATTTGGACAGACATGATATTCAAGTTGCTTTGTTGCAGGAAACCCACCTGACCAAATACACAGAGCAGAATGTGGAGAAGAGATGGGCAGTTGTTAAGGTGGCCTCATCATACTCTGCATATTCGAGAGGTGTCATGCTTCTAGTGAAAAAGGGTACTCCATTCACACTAATTCACACTGAAACTGATGATCAGGGCAGATTTTTATTGGCACAGTGCTCCTTAGGAGGGTCAAAGGTTGTGTTGGTTAACACGTATGGGTCTAATGTCGATGATCCCACTTTCTACAGCAAAATTTGGAGGCAATTGGGTTTACTCCCTCATCCCTGATTATTTTGGGCGGGGACTTAAATGTATATCTGGATCCGGGAATGGATAGGTCTGCCGCCATGGACTGGCATGGGAAACATGCTGCACGCACAGTTAAAGAGATCATGAATGCAGAGGGATTGATTGATGCATGGAGAGTGTGGAATCCAGGCGCGAAAGAGGGTACCTTTGTCTCATCTGTGCATAATTCGGGGTCAAGGTTGGACTATTGTTGGTTTCAAAAGAGATGTGTATATGGATGGAGAGAGTGGTGCATTTTGCCAGAACGCTATCTGACCATGCTCCTGTATTGTTGGAGCTGGCGATCCCGACATCACCAGACCCCCATTTTAGTGGCAATTGCAGCCGGTGTCCCTGCTGGACCCAGTTTTTCGCACCGCAATAGGGACCGCTATTAGCAATTTGTTTCATGAAAATGAAGGGTCAGTAGAAAAAGCAGTAACATTATGGGAAGCTTTTAAAGTAACTATCCGTGGGGAATGTATGGGAGTACAAGCTGATATCCTAAAGTCGCTCCGTAACAAGCTGCAAGACATTGAAAGCAAGCTCCAGAATCTTGAACGGCAATATGAGTTACAACCGGCATCAGACACTCTAGTATGGATGAGAGAGTTAACTTCTGAGCACGCTGAGATTGCAGAGCAGGAGGTGCGATATAGGTCCCGATGCTGGACGGCAAGGGAATATGGGGAGGGAGGGAGTGCAGGATGTACATTGGCCACCAAACTGTCTGAGCACAAAGAACAGGGACATATAGTTGAAATACTGGACAAAACTTCTGAGCCACGGTATACGACATTGGAGATATTATCGGTATCGATTGATTTTTATGCTGACTTACATGCGCATCCGGCTGGCGGGTACGGATGTTGAGATAGCTGACTATCTTGACGATGTGGCATTGGGTTGGTTGTCATCGGGACAAAGGGAATTTCTTTTACAACCGCTAACTGTAGATGATGTTAAAGAGGCCATACAAAAATTACCAAATGGAAAGGCGACGGGTACAGATGGCCTGCCCTGTGAATTTTATAAAATGTTCGCAGACCAGCTGGCCACAAGACTAGTGGAGGTATATGCAGAGGCATATGATAGCGGGACTCTACCACCCACGTTACGTGAGGCCCTGATAGTTATGCTCTTAAAGCCGGGTAAGGACTCCAAAAGATGTGAATCATACCGCCCACTCTCCTTAATGAATATAGAAGTGAAAGTCCTAGCTAAAATAATTGCGATGAAACTACAGCCCCTGGTGCCCACTTTGGTACTACCAGATCAATCTGGCTTTGTGCAGGAGAGGTCCACGAGGCATAATCTGAGAACTTTATGTGCACTGCTGCATCAATTGGACCCTGAACGGAAGGCAGCTGCGGTGTTACTCGATGCCGCTAAGGCCTTCGACTCTACATTGGGGCTATATGTTTATGGTGTTGAGTCGTATGGGGCTTCCCTCTACTTTCATGCAGTAGGTACGTCTGCTCTATTCTGAGCCGACCATGAGGGTTTGCGTAAAATAAGTAAGTTTGAATCAGACCCTATCCGAATCTGCAGAGGGACTTGGCAGGGTTGCCCGCTCTCACCAATACTTTTTTCTCTCGTGCTGGAACCTTTAGCATGCAAAATTAAAAAACGGCATAGGCAGGCCCCGCTGGGGTTCTGACAGTGGCTGTTAGCCATATCCTTGTATGCAGACGACATGCTGCTGTATGTGCGAGAACCTGATGCAAATCTAGAACCCTTGCTCAGGAGAATGTTACATTTGGAGGGTACTCAGGCCGTAGCATAAACTGGGAAAAATCAGTAATATTACCCCTGACACAGGGCACCACATCGTATGAGCTGGAATTCCATTTGACATGGGCTACAGAATCTGTAAAATATTTAGGGGGTTGGATACATAGGGACCCAGAGGTAGTAGTGCAAATGAACTATGGGCAGGCGATCACAACGCTATCAGACCAGGTAACTAGATGGATACACCTCCCACTGTCCCTATCAGATCGCATTGCAGTAATAAAAATGACGGTACTGCCTAAATTCCTGTATTTGTTTGTGAACATTCCCATAGTGCTAAATAAAACATTCTTCATATCTCTCCAGACACGCTTACTGACACTGGTGTGGGCAGGTAAGAAGCCTCGCTGCAGCTGGCATACTCTGGTGCAGCCTTTTGAGCATGGCGGCTTTAGTGCACCGGATATGAGACTGTATTATTTGTGTGTGCAGGCGCACTTTGCGCATTACTGGCAGTTTCCGCAACGATTCTTGCCGCATCTGGTGGTGGAGGTAGACGAGGCTCATCCAATCCCACTCTCGGCAGTGCTGCTTTATCACCACCCTCTGAACCCTACAGTACGCATAAACACAGTGAGCTGCACCGCTCAAGCATGGCGAGAGCTACGGGTGAGGGCAGGTAGGGATCACCTATATGCGCCAGCCTTGCTGGTAGATGCACACCCTGGCATTTCAGTCGCTCAGGAACAGGGGACATTAGACACTCTGAAGGTGGCTGGGGTCGCCACACAAGGTGACCTCTACCCCAGCCCACTTATGTCTCCACGATATTGCAGTATAAAATAACAACTATTCCAGTTGCAACCTTATCCTCACGTATACAACACACAAAGCTAGAAGGCCTCACAGAGTTCTACAGTGAATTTATTTAATATATACAAACCTCCTGGTCAGTGCTTAATTTGTTAAAAAATAAGTGCCAGGTCCCTGACCAGGAGGCCACTGCAGCTTGCGCCACCCAGTGTCCCGTCATCGCTGGCAATGACGGTACCAAAACAACTACTAACCATCTCTGTCTCCTGAAAGTGCACCAGTTCAGATTATTCCAGGTTCCCAAAGCTAAAGAAATAGCTGGGGAGGTAGGTATTAGTATTTTTTTAATGTATATTGTATTCATAAACAACCACTGTTCTGCTCATCTCTAAATTAGATGAGCAGCGCCACCATGTGGGGGAGTGTCATAAGTGTGGCAATGACAATTAAGTGCCAGTGCGGAGCACCGGAAACCAATTAAGTGCCAGTGCCGAGCACCGGAAACCACCGGCTCAAATTAAGCACAGCTTCTGGTCAACATTCACTACTTTTTGATGTACTGAGATCAAAATACCTAATGCCCAAACTGCGACCTACCAGAACTGTTGCATTATGATATATGGTAATTTCAAGACATCCTTAAGTGTCCAAGATTTGTTGTGTTTACTTCCCATTGAATATGGATCCTGGGGACTACCAAAGATTGATCTACGCCTCAAAAACTTATTAAAATGCAGTGAATTATTGGCAACATTTATGGCTGACTGGGGAGTCCATGACCTTAATGGCCATACTCAACGGTCCAGCAAGGTATAACAATTAACTCAGGCAAATGGAAAAGCTGATTGACTATATCTTCTAAGTCTGAAAGCTTGGCCTATAAAACTGGATATTGAAGTTGTTGAATGTCCTGAAACCGATCATGACCCAATAGTAGTGAACCTAGTACTAATGTATAAAATATAATCTCACCCCCTCTATACACTTATTAATGGGAAGAACAATGTAGCCTCTGTTAATACCAGGAAAGCACTGAAGTGGAAAAAGGTGAATTACGCCATGTATGCCTCAACACCATGGGCTTGATTTAGAGTTCGGCAGATGGGTTACTCACTCTGTCACAAATATGATGGCTACCTCATCCGCTCTATTACAAGTTCATTATATCCAAAAGCACTTGTAATACAGAATACAGGCTATCCTTCATGTTTGTTATGGAGTAACCCATTAGTCGAACTGTAAATCTGGCCCATATCATTCTATTATGGAAGAATCGAAAGGGAATCAGCGATCAAAACTTCAGAGCAAATCATGATCAAAACAGGGTTGTTTATTCCGCTCAAACTTCAAGGGAAAAAATGCCACACCTCTATCAGCTATAATGACTAGAACGTTGATGAGTGCAGGTATGCCAAATCAACAATCATTTTGATAACCAGAAAATAATGCAGGACCTTGTGTGGGGGCCCAGAATTAAAAAATGCAATGGCAAAGTCCAAGAAATTGTTGCCAAAAAAAGAAGGGACTATTGCAGATTAGGAACTGAGATGATCTGAAAAAGGCTGCTGAAATGAATGAGGGCAAAACAGTTTGGGAACTGGTTATCTGGGACTATAGCAGTGAGAAAGACACTCTAGAGGACCATATTGGGCCAAATGAGTGGCTTCAAACAATATCTTTAAACTAATTGCAGTAGCATTAAACCAATTGGTTTTATTTTATTCCAATCACATGCTGCGCGCCAAAGTTTTGCCTTCACTTTATCTGAGGTGGAATGCACAATATTATCACAGAATCCAAACAAGGCACCTGGCACAGATGGTGTACCAGGAGATCTCTGTCTTGCAGATCCATCAATTTGGGCTCCAGCACAAAGATTTTGTATGCAATCCTGTCTTTGAATGTCTCGTCTGGCTCTAGTCATAGTTCTATTATCATTCCTCTGCACAAAAAAGGAGTCACACCATTCCTTGAAATTACCAGCCAATTTCACTTAAGGACATCATAGATAAAGGCACACTTCAGATCAATAGATGAAGCAATGAGACTTCAACAAATTTGCTTGATGTAAACCCACTTGAAGCAAGGCCCAGTACTTATAACATTTAGAGATCTGAAATATGCCTTCTCTTTAGTAAACAGGAATGAACTTTAGTCCACTTTGCAATCGGAAAGTCTTGATAGTGCCTTGTTAGAGCAATCAAGGGACCTGCAGATGAGGCAAGTATTGAATATGACCAGGGGGGGAGCACTAGAGGGCGGGCTAGCAAGATGGGTGCACACTAGTGAGGCTCCTGCCATCCGGGACACCCAAACCAACATTATCCTGCATCCAGACTCGAGCCCTAATCGTCGTCGCCAAAAACACGCAAAATTGTGAGGAATACACTGGGGCACACGGGGATTAGCCAGCTCATACGTAACAAGGTACCTTCGCCCTGAACGCAACAGTTGTATCCAGAGCCTGCAAAGGCAGCGCAGAACACCTCAGAGGCTGCGAGGGTCCCGCTGCGGGAGGAAGTGAGGCCCGAGAGAGAGGTGGACTTGCGGACAGGATACCTTTGTGCCAGAGCACACAACTGTCGTCGGAGGTGAAGCCGAGATACTGCACCGGTCAGCAGATCCAGAGATTCGCTGACACGAGGATGGACCAAGGCCACCGAAGGAGTAAGGTGGTGTGAAACGTGGCACAGAAGCTAACTCTATATTGGGGTGACGGTGAAATGCCTTCCCCCCCACTAGAAGCTGTACTGCCCCCATGCCCCTGCAGTATCTGGAAGGTGGCCGTGGACGGTGGTGACAAGCAGCAAGGGATTTCAGCCCTGGCCGAGACGGGGCTGTGCTGGCGCCCTGGGGGGTCGCCCGGCCGCCATATTGAATCAATCTGAAGGTCTGATATACAAAACATAGCCCGAACGCGCACAACATAGGCACCTCCCACAAATTGCCCAAATGAAAATCGGAGGGAGCAACAACACCGGCGCATGTCTGCCCCCCCCCCCGGGGGTTTGAAATCTGCAGCACCTCCAGTGTGGATCAGACAACATAAAAGAGACAGTAAAAAGCAGTGGGAAGTAGTTGGAGACCTGGGCGGTGCCATGGGGCCTTCTCCTCTGGGGGCCGCGCTGCCCTCCCCATCCCCACTGACTGTGGTGCCTGGGGGGAGGCAGCAGGTAGCAGTGCTGAGCGAAGAACGCCTGCAGCCCCGGCCGGGAGAGGGCTGTGTTGGACCTCTGGGGAGACCACTCGGTCGGCATATTGACACACCTGGAGAGCCCAACATACAAACTCACAGCAACAAGTGTGCAAAAATATGCACCCATCGCGAGTAGCCCAGGCGCAAGGAGAAGGGGCTATCAAAAATACATTATATACCTGCCTCCCCCCATAGAAATCTGAAACCTGAATTACCTCTGGAGTGAACTGAACTGAAGGATGGAGACTGTCAGTAGCAGAGGAAATCTGGAGAGCTCGGCACACACACATAGAGCAGCTAAGTAGGGAAGATAAGCAGCAAGCATACTCTGCAGACCCGATAGTTAGGACAAGACCCCTGAGCCAGGAACCTTGAAAAGCACGCAGGTGTATAGACGGCGTGAAGTAGTCAGAAGACAGCAGCCAGAAATCGCTAAGAATGTAAAAATCAGACAGCAAAAAAGTGAAACTATCCTTTGAACTCCGTAAATCAGTGAGAGGCCAGAGCCACAACTGAGATCTTGAAATGGCAGGAGAGCAAGGCTTTAGCCAACAATTGGAGGAGGAAGACATGAAGTCGCTGCTGTTGACAATGAAACACGATTGAGTCCCAAATGCACTCTATGTGCTCTTGCATGGATTTTATAATGCAAAAACTGGAGAAACAAGATGGTAGGATAGTGGAAGCGGAGCAAAGACTATTCGAGCTTGAAGATACCACTTCCCAGAGAAATGAACAAACGACAGAAATGGAACGGGTTCTGAAGACAATAGCAGCTAAAAATGAAGACCTGGAAGCTTGATCCAGGAGGAACAACATATGAATCCTGGGAATTCCTGAATCTGCCAATACTGGAAAGATGGAGGAGTATGTGGAGCACCTACTGGTCACTAGCTTTGGGAAGGATGCTTTTTCCCTGCTACTCCTGGTGGAGAGAGCACACCAATCGCTTACGGCTCGGTCCCCCCTGGTTTCCCCCTAGGCCCATGGTGGCTAGGCTTCTGAATTACCGGAATCGAGAAACTGCACTGCATAGAGCAATAGAGCAACAATCATTAACGTTTGAAGGATATAGCGTCACGCTATACCCGACTTCACAATGGCATCCAGGAAGCTAGGATAAAATTCCAGCAAGCCAAGAAAAAATTGCAACAAGCCAACATCACATATGCAATTCTCTATCCGGCACGTTTGCGGATCACACATCAGGGAGAGCAGCACTTCTACAGATCCCCACAGCAGGTGATGGAATTCATTAAAAAACTTTCTAGCACCCCTCGCCAACCAGAAAAATCACTGCCCAGGAGCAGAACAGCTATGCCATTATTGGAATTGGAGTGGGGCTCACAGGAGGGAAGTGGAGGACAGTAAAAAGGGCCAGTCACGACACAGAAATGAATTGGTCTGGCAAAGATAACCCCCAAAAGGTAGCTGTCACAAGACGCTAATTAATCTTTGAATGTAGGCACTCACCAAGGATGCTCCTTCTATGAAAATTAATTGCGAAGGCAGTTATGGATGCAACTACCCATGAAGAGAACACTACTGATGTCATAGGGCACTGGAGGTATTTTTTAGGTCCCGGACACCCTCCCCCTCTTGTGAACATTGGAGGGGAGGAACGGCCTTGCCCCTAGACGATACCCCACAGCAGGAGTACCCTTCATTTAGATATTGACTCGTTGTTAGACCTGACTTTCTTTGAAGCCCTTCTTTCACTCTTGTTTTTTCTTTCCATGTTTCTCCACTGTCCTCTCTCTTCTTTCTAAGCTACGTTCCCACTTTGATACAAAATTGCAAATCCCAGAAGCCAAGATGCCTACAGTGATGGAGCACGATTGCCGTTGTTATGTTTTGTTGGGATTTTGGCTCATGGTGGCAATAGTTGGGACATTCTTGGAGTACATATTATGGCACATTGAGTTAAGCCGGTGTGGGAGGGGGGTAAACAGGTAGCACAACGCAGGCAGACAGAGCAAGGAGATAGTACATGGTTCACATCTAGACAGCAGATGCCAGAGCCCAGGAAGAGCATCAACATATCACGCCCAAGCAAGTCAGGAACACATGGCAAATAACAGCCATCAAATGAGCTTAAATTTCCTAACATGGACTATCTGGGAATTAGGAGACCCGGGCAAGAAGCCACACCTTCTTGCTGACCTAGACAGGCACAATATAAAAATAGCTATGATACAGGAAACACACACAACTCCAGCCTCAGATCCCACTTTGCAACGTGCTGGGCATTACATAGATACTTTTCCTCGTATTCCTCCTTCTCGAGAGGAACTGCCATCCTCATCCAGAAAAACACCCCCTACATATAGGAGGGATCCCTAAATGATTTGCAGGGAAGATAGAATGTGATCTGAGGAAAACTAGCGTCACATTCAGTAATACTAGTAAATTGCTATGGCGCTAATGTAGACGACGAAGCATTCTACTTTGCGCTGTGGGGCTGGTTATAATAATTGGCTCAACACACGTCATTTGGGGCGGAGATTTTAATCTCACTATCTGCCCAGCCCTCGACCGTTCCCACCCACAGCCACAGCACCACACGAAGGCCCAAGCCAAGTACAACAGATCTTGGACTTACACCGACTAATCGATGCATGTAGGGATGCATATCACACAGACAGGGAAGGTACTCATCACTCCTCTGTGCACTCCATTTGGTCTCGAATAGATTATTGGTTGGTCTCCAGAGGTCTTGGGACCAGGATAACACATGCACAGTACTTGGCATGTACATACTCGGGCCATGCCCCGGTGCTCATGCAGCTGTTTCCCCTGGGGGCTCAACCCCGCTATATGGCCTGATGCCTACCCAGGCAGTCAGTGTTGGACGCCATCTTTAGAGCTGAATCATGGCTAGAGCTGGAGGAATTCCTCGAACGCAACATAGATTCTGTCCCCACATGGCAAAGGTCTGGTAAGCACTAAAAGTGACCATACGAGGCATATGTATTGCAAAGGCCGGGGTATAATTTCAGACATAAGACACACATTTGAAAAACTGGAGATGAATATGCGAGACTTAAAAGCAGGGTTTGCCATAAATGGTGAGGGGGCGGGGCGGGCAAAAATAAAGACAATGATTACCGAGTATCAAAACACACCAGAGAGGGAATGCCTCTTCCACAGTAAATATCACAAAGCGAGAAGATATGGAGAAGGGGAGCGACCTGGAAAGGCACTGGCTGAATTGACTCGGAAGCCCAGATTCACCAACTACGTGTTGGAGGTCCGAAGCTCAACAGGGCAGCCCCAGATAGATACCGTGGCAATACTGCTGACCTTCTGGAAGTATTACTCCTCGCTGTACGCCACCCGGAGAACTGCTCCCATAAATGTAGAACCCTACTTAGCAAATATAGAGCTGGGTTGATTAAGCGACGCAGAGAGAGAATTTATCACAGTGGGCTTTGAAAAAGATTAAATTAGAGCTGCTATCATGCAACTAGGTTCAGGGAAGGCCTCTGGACCAGATGGACTCCCAGCAGAGTTCTATAAAGCGTATATGGATGCACTGGTGCCTTTCTTGAAAAAAGTATACAAAGAGGCATTGCAACTATGCATACTCCCCCTCACTATGCCGGAAGCTCTGATAACATCCATCCTGAAGCCAGGCAAGCCCCCAGAAGATAGCAAGTCGCACAGGCCACTGTCCTTAATAAACTGTGGTGTAAGAATACTAGCAAAACTGTGGGCAAACCGCCTAAGCCTGCTGATGGATATGCTGGTGTGGCCGGACCAAGCTTGGTTCATTACAGGCAGAGCCACCTCCTATAAATTACGGACCTTGTTAATGATCTTGCAAGGTATTGACCCGGAACTCAATGCTGTTGCGGTCTTTTTGGACGCTACTAAAGCTTTTGATTCACTTGAGTGGGATTTTTTGATGTTGGTACTACAACGAATGGGATTCCCAATGCGATTCAGAGAATAGGTGTGACTGTTATATCACAAACCATTGGTGAAGCTACTTATCAGTGGAACACAGTCCCCTGCCTTCACCATCAGGAGCTAGACAGGGCTGCCCACTGTCCCCTCTCCTCTTTGCCCTTGTAATAGAACCATTGGCGGCTATGCTTAGGCAACATCAACAGGAATATGCCCTGAGATACCCTTCCAGGCAAGTCCTAGTGTCGTTATACGCAAACGACATCATGCTATATGTCAGAGACCCCCAGAAAAGTTTAAACGCAATACTATGAGAATTTATTAGATTTGGGGAACTCTCTGGTGTAACAATTAATTGAGAAAAATCTCAGATTTTCCCACTTACCCCCAACACTCCCCCATCGTGTCAGAATATCCATTGAGATGGTGTGAGACAGAACTCAAATACTTGGAGAAAGTAACTACCAGGGGATAAAGAGGAACTATTATGGGCAAATTATGGCAGGGGGCTGACCTCTGTTACAGAATCCATCACCCGATGGATCGATATGCCCTTCTCTCCAACGGGGCGCAAAGCGCTTATGAAAATGGTGGTCCTGCCTCAGCTGCTATATCTATTCATAAACATCCTTTGTCACCCGGGTCGCACATTCTTTCATAGCCATGAGAACCCAGCTTATCTGACTTGCTTGGGGAGTGAAACAGCCTAGACTTCGCTGGGACTCTCTCACCCTGCCATTCACTCAAGGGGAATTTGAAGCACCAAATCAGGAACTCTATTACTTAAGGGGCAGCGACGCATTACTCTGTGTACTGGCTTCTATCCCTCCCATTTATGCCACATATTGCAGTGAAACCCATACCACTGACTGGCTCCCTTGGCATTGACAAAAAGACGGCCAGAGGTGGAGACTCCATTGTAGCATGTACAAATGCTGCCTGGAGAAACATTGCGAAGCGGCTGCAAATATCTATGATGTATTCACTGCCCCTGGCCTATCATCCTGCAACTCCAGTCACACATGAGGGTATATGCCAAAAGATGGTGCAAAAATACAATATCTGCACATGGGGGTATATGTACGTTGAGGTGAGATTTCGAAATAAGGAGGCGTTTTTGGGTGATTCCACCCCCTCACCCATAGAACTATTCCTGTATATTAGACTGAGGCATGATGTTAAAGCAGCTACCCCAGACATTCCAAAAGAATCTCCTACACTATTACTGCTGCACAACATACTCCAAACGACTAGCGCCTCACATGCAGTGACACAATTCTATCAAAGCACCATCACCTCTCTGGTGGAGACCTTGAGGATTCTAGGGAGGGTTGGGAGGCAGAGCTGGGTGCATCCCTGGAGGACGCGCACCTGACTTACTGCTGCCAGCAGACTGAGCGAATAACTGCTAGTAGCAGACTGAGAATCATCCATTACAAGTTCCTACACAGGATGTACTATACCCCGGTGCGGCTATGTCGCTACAACACTGATAAATGCGACAGATGTGGAGAAGAAGTAGCAGACTTCCTCCACCTACCTTGGACATGCAGAACAATCTTCCAATACTGGGAGGGTATCGGTGAGGCCATCTTCCAGATGATAGGCATGCAAATGCACCTTACTCCAAACATTGCACTACTTGAGTACACGGAACATATAGACGTGTCGGTGAGGAGGTTTGTGGCCCCTGAGTTACTGCTGGCTAATCGCATGGTTGCATGCAGATGGGGAAGAGGAAGAGCTCCTAAATTTAAAGACTTGAAATGTGGGCTAGTCTATTGTCAGGAATTATCAGCCATATACTTGGAGCTCCTCCCAGTGACATCTTGACCCAAAGATATATTGGATCCCCTGAACGTATATTTATCGCACACCCCCTTATGAAACAGATAAGAGTTAGGACCTGATATACATACCATCAGGACAACATTGCCTGGCTAATGCCAGACATGACTATTCACCTGAGAGATAGCGTTAAACACTAAGTGATGGGTGCAGCACCTGAGTATAACACACATGAATGTTGAACTGAACTAGAGATGAACATGTAGCAACAAAAGGCATGTCACAGTATGCAAGGAGATATACAAACTTGAAAAACCTGGAAATATTATGCAAAACTGCATGTTATTAAATATGTAAAAACCAATAAAAAGTATTGAATATGACCAACTGGTGAACTACACTGACGCTCTGTATTTTAAATCAGGCATATGCCAAGGTTGTGTCCTTGCTCCTTTATCATTCAGCCTGTTTTTGGATTTGGTAATTATTTAAACAATTTAAAACCAGATGTTCCCAAAGTGTTGAAAGAAATGTTTCCCAGTTCATTGTATGGAGACGATGCAGTTATTTTGGCCTTGACATAGAATCTAATGCATCAGTTGATCAGTGGATTAAAAAACAATTGCAAGGAAACGTGTCAGAGTATCAATGTCACAAAATCAGAATTTATGATCATGGTTCCTACTATATGCCTTTTGAAAACCTTTGAGATTAATAGTCAAAGACTAAACACACTATAATACTTCAATTATTTTGAGGTGCGCTATGATCTTTGTTTGTTGTGGTTCAAGCAAAGAGACACCGTAGCCCTAAAACTACGACAGGCTACAGCTGCTGTTCTGAGATGTAAGACAAGATTAGGAGGGCAGCAATCAGTACTATATTGTGTATTTATAAAACAAAAGAAGTACCAGAATTCTGGGGCCATCTAAATACAGAGAATAATTTGAGTTTTGAAAATTATTTTTTAAGCTCTTTACTTGGTCTAGGCCAAGACACACTTTTGACTCTACTTTGGTTGGAGCTTGGCCTAAATTCAATCTTGGATATAATTGCACTTTGTCCTGTGCTGGTTAAGACTACATAAAATCATTCATGTTGAGGCCTGTTGAAAGACAATTGCAGAGATGGGGTCAAATTCATCCTAACATGGATGGGTCCAGAGGAAGTTTGGAAGGATCCCACATCAGTGTATCTATATTCAGCAGATAACATTAAAAAATTCTAGCACCATTGACCCAGGCCCTCTAACACTAAATTACTTAAACCGTAATGCACAGATAGGCTATGAACCTTGTTTTGGTATCATCCAGCCAGATATCAGTGGTACTCTTTATCAAAAAATTCCAGCTCAACAGTTATTCACATGGAAATATATGTCTAGGAGATATACACTGGAATATATGTCTAAATGGTGTCCATCTGAATATCAGAATGGGCTTTGTGACTATGTCACGGGTAGAAAAGATACTGTGCTGCATTTTATGCTGTAAATGCTTGCCCTTTTGTAAATCACAACTGCTACAGCTCTTCAGGCCTTTTAATGCTGTCTAGCACAAGGTGGCCTTAGACTAGACCTTCAAACGATTTATCAAGTGGCTCCGCGGAGCCCTGTAATCAACAACCCTGCAGTTCTTATACAGTGTTTGAATTTCACTTGGCTGTTATTGATACTTAAGGAGGCTTGGAACATATTGCTTTTATGTTTTTATTGTCTACTAATATAGATTACATTTTAACTTCAAGACATTGCAACATATGGGGGCCTATTACAATGAGTGTCGGAAAGCCTCCGACCTCTGGTCGGAGGCTTTCCGACACTCATTGTTCATTTTAATTCCGACCAGCTGATTATGTTACAGTTGGTTGGAATTAAAACCAGCCGGTCATCCCGGCTGGCTTCCGACGGGCTTAAGGAGCCCATGGGCCAGTCGGAATCGGCCTGTAATCCAAATGGATGGTGGTTTACGTCGTCCGGATTACGATGCACGGTTTCCGGCAGGGTTTCCATGCCGGCCTTTCCGACATGGAAGCCCTGTCGGAAAGCGTGTTTGGGGGCCCCTAGCAGGGCCCCCTTTCCCTTGTGGCCTCTGGTTGGGGCCCCCTGTTAATCCCTGCACCTTGCCAAGGGGGGCAGGGATTAACACAATCTCCCTTTTCTCTATGGGAGCATGTACTACGACCAGTTTACTGCCATAACACATGCTCCTATAGGGAAATGTGGGAATGCGACCGAACAGTGTTCAGTCGCATCATAATCAGGTGGTCGGGACTGCTAACCAGAGGTCGGTCGGTCCCGTTCCCACGACGGAGTCGGGTGGACGCAAGTCCGCCCAACATCTTAATAGGCCCCTAAGTTTGATTTTATAGTGCATTGTAAAATTAAAATGTATTGTTCTATATTGTCAGACCTTGTCCAGAACTGGTCAATATGTTACAATGGTTTGTGACTCTTCTGTTGCGGAGGCAGCATGGACTGACTCTCCCTTCAATCCACTCCACCACCGTCAAATCAAAACTAAACGCTGTAGTGCTGGGACGAACCCAAGGAGAAGGGGCTTGGTACAAATAATAAACTAAAATAATGAACTAAAATAACCAACTAAAATAAACTAAAATAAAGAACTGAAATTACAAACGAAAATACCAAGCTAAAACAAATGCGCATCCCTTGTTAGTTTTGGTTCTCCAAAGAGTTTTGTAATTGGTCTCATGGTGACCTACTGGCCTTGGAGGTCTAGTTGTCTTTAAAAAGGAAGGAACTGTTAGCCAACATTTCAAAATCACATTCTCTTTCAAAACTGAGATTAAGAACAATTGTAGCCCAATTCGGTTTTGGTGGTTGCATTTTACTTGTGAACAAAAACCCAGTTGGATTTTCTTTGCTACAACTGAACCAGGTTACAGCGCCTGGAACAAATAATATACATGGATTATTATACAATGATCATCATCATATGAACCTTATTCTAAAATTGTTCGTACAGATTACATACATGCATTTTGGAATCTGACTTTGTATTGAAGTACTCTTGAAACAGTGACAAGCACACTACTGCAGGTAGAACGTCATTTTGCTTGGTACTTCAAGAACATTAGCACAATGACAGGCACACATATGGATGTCAAGAGGTTTACCACAGTGACAGACACACTTATGTATGCTTGTTTATTTATTCACCACTAAAGTTTGCCATAAGATGCTTTGATCTTTTCTCTGCTAATTGATCTGTGGTTTCTCTTCAGTATCTAGCATATTAATTTGCAAAAAAAATGTGTTTGTTACCTAAAGTGACATGAATACTATTTAGAAGTATACTATTTTTAGATTTGCACAACATATCTAATTTGAGTTTCTTGTATTCTCATTACAATCAGTTTTTTCTGTTTGCTAGTGGCTTAACACCTACTTGAAGTAGGTGGTAAACTGCGAGTGTTTTGCGACCGCAATTGCGATCACAAAACAATCATACACAAAAGTGCAACTCACTATTAGGAAGGGACGCCCTTGGCATGCCCCTTCCCAATATCGAGTCACAATTTTTATTTTGTGAGTCGGTAATAGGTTACCGACTCGCAAAATAGGGTTTGTACATTGCACAGACCTATTTTGCGGTCACAAATGGGCCAATTTCCCGTTTGTGACTGCAAAAAAACATACATATGGCCCTCAGTGTGGGATGATGGTGAAGTGCTTGATGAGTATCAAGTGGCAGTCAAAAAACCCCAAATGAGATTTGATAAACAACCCAGTTTAATAGTTCCAAGACACAAGTTGTTCAATTGTAAACAGAAGACTGATGAAGACTTGGACACCTACATCAAAGAACTTCATAGGCTTGTCTCTCAATGGCAGTTTGCACATTTTCACAGATCAGTTGATTAGAGACCAGATTGTTTGCCAGTGCAAAATGGCAAAGAGTATAGAGATATCCCAAATTTCAGTGAAAGATCCTTTAGGAGAAACCTTTAGAGTCAGTGAATGTGGTTAATTCTGACAAATCATCTCGGAAAATGTCTGAGATTCACAGCAGAAATAGTGGTAACAAACATTCTGGTTTCAAAGGGGAACCACCCTCATCCAATATGGGTTTCCACTGTGGGAATCCACCACAAGTTAAAAATTGTAAATCTTGTACAGCTAAAAATGTAACCTGCAATTACTGCAAAAAGTTACAGCATTTTGCTAAGGTTTGTCAGAAGATAAAGAATAATACCTTCAGGTCGGTAGCGTGTTTGATGCAGTCTGATTGTAAGGATAATTCTGAGTCTGAAAATGAGGGGCTGAATGATCTTGTACTTAGGGAGGGGGTCGAAGTTTCTTGTTCTGATGACACCTATCACCATAGAAGGAACAGTCCCATTTCAGGAGAGCCTTCCTCATGTATCCATCCTATTGTGGACATTCGTGTGGGTGATAAAATTTAAAAAATCCTGCTTGATTGTGGAGCAAGAATCACTATGATCAGCAAAAGATTATTCGAGGACACATGGGGTGACAGAAGTTTATTTCCACCTGACTGTTCACCTGTTGCCTATAAAGGGCAAAACTTTGAATTCTTAGGGTACATAGCGGATGTACTTGAATTTAAGGGCAGGAGAATTGAAGGAAACATTTATTTTGCTATAAAGGGGTCGAACATTCTGGGGTGGTTTCCGCAGGGCTTTTTCAGAATGGTTCTCAAAGAACAAGTGTTGATGGTGGAATGCAATGATATTGTGGAGGAGTGGAACCGCAAGTTACCTGAAGTTTTTTCAGATACCCTGGGTAAAATCAAGGGCTTCAAGCACAAGGTCAAGGTCAAGGAAGGAGCAGTCCTTGTCAAGTACACACTACTTGGATCCCATTCAGTAACAAAGATGATCTTCAGGAAGAGCTCAAATCATTGTGCGAACCGGGGATCATTGAACCTAGAGAGTAATTGTTGTGGTTGTCCTGTTAGTAGTACACACCAGCAAAATGGCCAACTATGTGTGTGATGATCTAAGCTCCCTAAATTAGGAAATTTTGCTTGACTCACACTGGTTGCCCAAAATTTATGACATGTTTTGCTCACACTGCAAGGGCCAGTTTATTTTCTAAGCTTAAATAGTTTTCTGCATAGCAGCAAGTATATTTGCACCCAGAGTCGAGACACTTTACGGCTTCTGTCTCCCCAATAGGTACATATGCCATTCAGGATCACCTCAGTGGCATCAGTATTTCGAAGAATAATGTAAATTTTGAATGAGATGCAAAGGTGTTTTTGGTTTCCAAGAAGATGTGCAGATTTTTGCTAAAAACATAGTCGCACACAACGTCATTCTGGAAAAAGTTCTCAAAACATTCAAGGGCCACGGAGTTATACTCAAGAGAGAAAGAGGTTAAGTATTAAGGACATGTGATTTCCAAAGAGACATCAAACCTTGGCCGGCATTGAAGTCTATTGTGGAAGCACCTCCTCCTGTTGATAAGAGTGAAGTCAAGGCTTTTTTAGGTTTCTGTGAATTTTACTCATGGTTCCTTCCTGAGTAACCATCCAAGATAAGACCCATCAGGAGTCTCCTCAGGAAAAGTTCCAAATATATTTGGGATGTGGCATGTTCTGAAGCCTTTTCGTGGATTAAGTCATAGGTGGGTGAGAATAAAGCTCTCAAACCTTTTGATCCTTCTTTACCATGTTGCATCGCGGTTGATGCCAGTAAGGTGGGATTAGGGGCTGTGTTCCCTCAAAAGCAAGGGGAAGTAGAGTGTACCATTCCATTCACGCCAAGGTGCTGAATTGCAAAATGTGGTTATCGAGAAAGAGTTGCTCACATGTTGGTGGCCAATTGAAAAGTTCTGCAACTATGTTTGGGGTAAGCGTTTCTGTCTACAAACAGATTACAATCCTCTGGATTCTATCTTGGGTGGTGGTGGAAGTAAATGTAGTATGCAGAGAATTTTGAGGTTATCTACTAAACTATTACAGTACCAGTTTGATGTTGTAGACATTGCTGATGGTAAGAATGTCAGAGCCGACTTTCTTTCCTGGTTCCCAAGTAAAAGCAATGATCAGGATGAACAAGTTTTGGCAGAATTTCTGGATGAAGATTTTTAGGATTGTTTGGTAGCATCCATCGAGGTACCCAAATTAGGTGTCTGTTCTGCAGATGAATGGAAAGTTTCCCTAACAGAGGACCAGGTGTTACAACTAGTGCTAATTCTCATTACATATGGTTGGCTAAGGGAAAAAATTATTATCTCCCATGTTTCAGCTGATTTTAAAGTTTGTGAGGAACTTTGCACTGAAGATGGAATGTGACTTATGTCTGACAAATTGATAAGTTGAAGTGTTGCTTAATTAACAATGCTCATTAGGGACACCTTGGATCCACTCTCACCAAACATCACATTCCTGATTTTTTTTGGTGGCCCTGGATGGATGTGGACATTGAGGAGGTGGTGGAAGGTTGTGGTGCATGTTCTTTAGCAGACAAGACTTTGAGATTGGCAACCCCTCCTTTGACATCCATTGAGTTTCAGTCAAGAACTTGGAGAAAATTAGGGATTGATGTTATGGGTCCCTTTGATTATTTACCTGTAAGTTCTACATTTGTTCTTGTCCTGATGGATTAGTGTTCTAAGTGGCTGAGCTTAAATTTGTAAAAGAGCCTGGTGCAAGCTCTGTGGTGGAGTGCCTCAGAGAGACTTTTTTGTGGGAGGGTTTTCCAGAAATTCTAATTTCTGACAATGGTACCCAATTTGATAGCAGGGAATTTAAGAGTTTCCTTGAATCATGTGGGATTACACATCTCTGGAGCTCTTTATATCATCCTCAGAACAACAGTGTTGTTGAGAGAATGAACCTGGTCATTGGGGAATATATTAAATGGGCGAACAAGTGGGAACCTGAGATTGTTAAATCTGTGCGAAGTATGTTGTGGTTTTATGGGACTACTCCTCATTCTTCAACCAAATTCTCACCATTTGAGCTGTAGAGGGGTAGAAAAGCAAACACTACTTTGTCTAGCTTGAATATCCAAATGGTTGAAGAGTGAGTTGAAAATCTGATGCTGTTTGTCAAAGAGAATGTCAGTTTCACTCAGAACAAGCAGAAATGCTGGTAGAAGAAAGGAGTGAAAAAGGTAGTAGCACAGGTTGGGGATCTAATGCAAGTTAAATCGGCAATTCATGTACAAAAAGGGAGGGACAGGTTTTGTGATCCTGTAAAAACAGAGAACATTTGTGGAAATGTTGTCAGAGTTGCTGGTGGTCATTGCTTGAATTTCTCAAGAGTGGTGAAAGTGGGGGATAAGGCATGTGGTCAAGCTGATAGAGAATGTGGCTCCCCGGGTTTGTCTGGGGGTGATTTTACCGACAGTTACCAGAAGGGTGAGAAGGGTGTACCTCCTCTGCATAGGTGCTTACGAAAGGCCACTAAACCTATTATGTTTCGTGACATGAATCATATTCTTGTTCCCTTATGTTATGTGTGTTCTGTTGGTGGCAAGTTTTGTTTGTTATCTACGGCATTGGCTGGGTGAATGTATTGTTGGATGTTTTTTGTGTTGAGAAGGGATGATGAGTTATTTCATTGAGAAGGGAAATATGCTGTATTCTGTTTAAGACTCTGAGTTCAATGCCTGTAATTGAATATTCTACTTACCAGGTTCCATATTTGAATTGGGGACAGTTGGGCATTGTACTGAGGGAAGCTAACAGTACCTGTGTGTACTACTGAGGCAGCTCCTTATGTTATATGAAATAAATGTAACTAATAAAATCTCTTACCGCGTCTGTAGTTGTTACTATAATTAGTTATACAATAGCCATAATCACACAATACTTTTTAGGGATTTTTTTCAACTCTCCTCAAAAATATAGGCCTGGTAACTCTCTTCAAGGAAGTAACTCAACATTCAGGCATCCATACTTCAACCACTACGAATTGCCCTACACTACATGCTTTGTCTTCTGCTAGCTGGTGAAAATCCCTGTTAGGAAATGGTCCTTACTACTGATATCAAATTCTTTAAATAGTACAAGGCCTCCCAAAATGCACCTATGTGTTAGCACAGGCATGTAATTATCGCATGCATGGCTCGAGTTGAAGTACTGCATTGCATCACTTTGAATCCTGGCAAGGTTAAGTAGTCCAGTCGTCCTTCCTCGAATTCTTGATGTGAAGCATTGAGAATCCAATGGGTGGGACTTTTATAGTGCCTGGAACAAAATGTCTACTGTGATTTCATAGCTTTGGCAGAGTACAGTATGTGAAACCTGATGTCTATTATGCCATGCTGATTGGAGCATTGATACAGAGGGCCTGACTGTTACATGAATGTTGTTACTTTATAGAAGGGTCATAGGAGGTGCCATGGGAAATGGTGACCAGGCTAATGGGACAAAAGGGTGTTACCAGGGATAGTAACAATGCAAGGCCACTTGTGGGTTCCTGACATATGTTATTATTACTTTTTAAGCTTTATAAAATAAAGATGTTTCCCCTAAGGATGCAAGAACAAAATTCAAATGCTTTTTAATTCAGATTGATTGACTTATGTTACCTGATTGCAACTGTATTGTTCAGCTCCTAATTTTCTCGTATACGTGGAGGTATGCTTAGACTTCATCCCAATGTTGTTATTTTAACTAGCGGTGCCAGGCCTCTCTTGTATTACTTTAATTAATTTTTTTAACTATTTATGTTGCCAGTAACTTTTATTTAACCCATTTTTCCTACTCGTCCACCTGGCCTGGGGTTGGGCTACGAATGTCACCAACGACAAATAACTCTGCACCCATCCACAAATGGATGCAACCAGGGGCCTGACATAATATCAGCCAGTACAGAAATCTGTATAAATATAATATTGAGTCTCCAACAATTTTCAACTTAAGAGATATGATAAAAAGTGGTCTAATGAAGAACGTGCTACTAAAACTCCCTTGACAACAAGTCAGCTCAGGATTCAGTTCCACAAAGAAGCAAATTAAAATTAGTATGCTGGCCACTGTAATGCACAACATAAAAACAACTATGAGAAAGTGCCTCGTTTTAGTCTTTTTTAGTGGGCTGAAGCTGCTGACTTTTTAAACAATTTGGTTAAAACTCTGATTGGCAGGTTTAACTGTCCTATAAGGCCATAGTATTTGGTACTAATGTACATCCGTGGCATGGAATGTTAAATATTACCCATGAATTACAGCACCACTGGGACATCTACTAATGTGACAAGATAGCATGACTCCAGGCCTACCACTGTGGCCTGGCTGTTGCAGTTTTTAAGAAAAGAACCCAACCTGTCAAAATAAACACTTGTGACAGAAGAAAATATCCGTTTTAAACATTAATAAGTCAGGCCAAGGTAGGCCTAGTAGCCCACAAAGCAGAGTACATGGCATTTAAATGCTCTTATAGTGACTAGCACGAAAACGTTATTTTACAGTAGCAATGCTGGGATGCACTTTTGAATTTAATAATTTTATCTTTGGTTAGGAAATACTTCAAAACATCATTTCAGACTCTTTGTAATATTTATTAAGAGCCTAATTCAATGGTGAAGTCGAATTTTTAAAACAAATCAAGGAAAAAGTGCTTTCAGAGAGTTATATTTTCCCTGCCTAAAGACTCCTGAGGCCAATTTACATTAGCCTCCTGCTACAGCCCTCTGAGTGGTTAAGCTCTGAATGAGGTGTGAAAACTTCTCCTAGAGCAAAGAAAAAGGCCGGGTGTTGGGAGTTTCTTTCCTGAGGCAGGAAGCCAAGTCGGACAATGCCCAGTACCTAGACCTACTTCAAAGGGACCTCCCCTTACATAAGCAGATGTCAGATGATACCTGTGCATGCCCTTTGTTTGCCCTACCAGTGTGACACACACTAAACCCAATGATGGGACAGCTGTCTCCAGAACTTATTTGCAGCGACCAAGAAGGAGGGGACTGCTCATTATCCTGGGCAAACATCTGGGTAGGTACACAGGTTCTGAAAAAGGGGAGAAGGGTTTCTCCTAATTGGATTTTTCGTGAGTGAGGGGCACTATGGTATTGTTTGCTGTAGGTTACACCTAAACTGCTACACATGTGAGAAGGGTTACCCCTGGAAACCTTTTCCTATTGGTTACAGAGGGGCCAGGAGTCACCCCAACCCACACACTAGTGCCAAACATAAATGTGGCATCCCCTGTCACCCTTCTCAGAACACTATGTACCTGTGGAACAACAGAAGTAATTTGTCTGTTGTTTGAGACCTGAGAGATGGCCTGGTGGGCTTTACCCACTGCCACTTGCACCCAGGACAAAGAGCTGGTCTCCAAGGGTCAGTTAGCTGACCTCCTGTGTAAGTTACAATGCCACAACAAGATGCAAGAGACCTTTTCTAAGAAGCCCAGCTAAACAGTTCTCGTACTGCCCAGGACTCTTCTAGTGGTGTCTGCTAGAGTAAGGCTTGACCCCTATTTGCTTTTCCTGAGGTCCTGGGACCCTTGACTGTGTCTAACTGGACTTCTCCCAACATCCTTGGAAACTTGGAACTTAGAAACATTTTGGACTTCAAGATTGCTGGAGGACTGCAACAAACCTGCCAAGCCGATCTGCTCAAGTTGCTTTGCTACTGGGCTGAAAAGTTTTTTTTTACCCCACTCGGTGCTTCTCCGCAGCAGCACATCTGTTTCAGTTGAACCTCATCAAGAAGGTATTTGGCCTCCTGGAGCCTTCATTAGACATAGCCCCAGCCTGCCCTGCTGGAGGATTTCAAGCTCCAAAAAAGAGGTTAAGCTCGAAGGTAAAAATCTTGACTGAACAAAGGCGCCAAAATTATCCATCCAGCTAGATAACTTCCCTGGGTGCAAAATGAACATTTCTCCCGCTCTGAACTTTTCAACAGCTTCACCTAGTTGATTTAATGCCTATCTGATGTTGTGGTGCCCTCCTCAGATACAGCTTGCTGCCTTGTCCCACTGAAGCATTTTGACTGCCAGAAATAAGACTTAGTCAAAGGGTTAAAACTCTGACTGGGTCCAACTTGATTGATGTATACGACTCGCGCACTATTGTACTAGGCCTTAAATCGTGCTGATATCCCAGTCTATTGTGACTATTGACTACCATAGGCACTTTGGGCTTTCTAGTCCTTTTTTTACTTAAAAGATTAAAAATTCATATCTCCAGTTTCCCTTGGATTTTTCTCATTTTGATGTTATTTTGTTCATTACATTATCCTCTATTACTATGAGCTGGAAGTGGAACTTTAATTGGTTTTAACTTTTTAACTGTTTTGGTTCTTCTAAATGCTTTACATATTTTCATAAGTTAAACCTGTTTGCTCTTTGCCACAGCTACCAAGGCGTGATCTCAGGGTAAAATTACTGAAATCTTTATCTAGACCTAACAAGACAGTGACCTTATTATTTGTGGAGGACTACCATCCACCCTGATGTATAATTCACTTTCCCACAATTGCTGTCTTCAATTAAATTTGCATTTGTAATTATAGGCAATGGCTCGCACTCAACGGCAATCCCAATTTGGAAGTACTAGTACCAACTGGGTACAAAATATTAAAATCAGATTATCTTAACAAGAAAGATGGTGGGTTACCTTAATCTATTAGAACATATTACATGTTAAGAAGACCCTGCTCAACCCTTAATTCATTGATAATAAAACATTTTCAGTCACACTTAATAAATCATTTTGTTGCCTTCTGTTATACTCATTCTATCACCAGGCTTCATTGGCTGGATGGAAGAACAACTTCTTCAATAGGTACTCAACAAACCTCTAATTCTGGGTTATTTCACCATACATGTGGACTGCTCTACTAACCCACATCCTAAAGTGGGTTTCAATGCTATGGATCATTTTAATTTATACCAATAAGTAATAGATGAGACAAAAAGCAGGCCATATTTTACACCTCTTCTCTTCTATCGTGAATACTAAGACCTATTTAAACTCTTGAGAAATTCCTTCTTCCTACTTTCATTTATTAACTGCTAATTTTTATGCGGGGTCAAGCTTAGCTAGGAAAATCACAGTATCACAGTGCACCCCTTGAATACCCTTTTCTGGGAGATGATTACAAAAGCATTCACAGAGTCAAGCCTTGCTTAATAACATTTTCAATTCAAATAATAGCAACCTTGTCAGAACATTCTATTTCAAATATAACAACAAACTAGAAATTCTAAGAGTAAACACTATCTGACTAAGACACGAAGGCTTCCACTGGTTTTCACCAGGCCTGACACATGAGAAAAGAAAACTGGGATAACTAGAACAAATCAGGTGCAAGAAGCTTAACCAGAATGATAAGGAGACAAAAAAAGTCTAAGAATTTTTCGGGAAGAAAAAGGCTGCAGGCTTCTGGGTGATCCCATTTGTATTTCTCTACAATCCACTTAACTCATAGCGAACTACAATATGGCCTGGGGAGAGTAAAGTTACCCCTCTGTCCCAGGTGCTCCCTCCTCTCTCCCCCATGCTCACCCTGGTCTGTATGACCTCTGATGCAGGAGCCGTGCTGCTCTATTCCAGGATAGTGTTACGTATCTGGAAACATAGGAAAGATGGTGTCACCTGCTCTTAGAACATTAAACCTGCCCAGCAACAACAGACTGTTGGAGTCTAATGTGGTGACACCATGTCAAACCCATGTGGAATTCAGGCTGTGACTACTGCTATGCTGCATGTCTCTGTGATCCAGGTCAACACTTGTATGTGCATTGCTCTCCCTCTCTTTGTGCACACATTAGTTACCTTGCCCTGGCCAAGGCAGCTCTATCCATGCTGAAGTCCTCCATTAGTGACATACATGTTTTACATGTCAGCTTGTCCATCCATTTCCCAGCAGCTTAGTGAGGACAAATGGAAGAATCTAGTTACAGATTGGAATGTGTGGTACAGTGGATGTGGTGCAACTGAGAGAAGCTAAGAAAGGAATCCAGGTCTGATGGAAGCTGCAGAAGGTAGAGATGGGAAGGCTTGGTACAGCAGATGTGGCATTCATAGTTCTCTGTATGGTCACCTAAACATAGGTCACTTCATGGAGCTGATTTAGTGGGGATATGGTGAGAATCTCACTGTGGGAGTGTGACCATCTTGCAATTACCCCATCATGGATTCAGCTGCATCACCAAGATGGCTGTCAAGTTTCTTCTGGTGATGGGGCGATTTGCATATTGAAGGATGAATCTATTCTGCTAATAGGAATGGAGAACTCTGTGCATACTTTCACAATGCAAAGGTGTTCCTGCTACTTTCCGCTGAGCAGTCCATTTCTAGATGCACTCCAGAGCTTTGTCCTAGTGTGTCTTTCATGCTAGTACACCCAAATGTAATAATAGGCATTGTGGCAGAATAAGCCGCAAATTATGGAGCATTACAGCCTCAGAAAAATCTTGCACTCAGGAAATGTGGTAGATAAGTAGATTTCCCTTACACATTCCATTTGAATTAAATGAAACTACTGGCTCCAAATTAGTATATATGGGATGCCTAAACCATATTCCTGTATTAAGTACTTCCATTTTGAGATTTTCTGGTCTGACAGATATTTCCTGCAACAAAGTGGCCTATTCATAAAGATGAATCTACTCATGAATACTTACTAGTAGTAAATTTACTCTTACACTTTTGAGTAACTGTTTTACTTTGAGCTATTCCCAAAATCCAAGTGTAAAGTTAACGAAAATTGTGGGCTTAAATGTCCTCATCCCCTGAATTCAGGGAGCATAGTCTAAAAAAACTAAAATATGATTGTAAACTTACTACTTGTAAATTTATAACCGTATTTTATGTTCCAAACACTTTTGTAGGAACTCCGACACTAGTGTGGAGGTTTCCACACACATGCTAGAACTTCTGCTACTGGTGTGGAGATGTCTGCACACGTAGTGGGACCTTCGCTACTGGAGTGAGTTCTCCACATAGAAGGAGACACCTGAAACCAATCCTGTACACCGGACAACCATTCACTTCCGACCAAATATATACTGGCGACACTAGAAGATCTGGTTTTCTTTCTCTTCATCTTCTTCAGCCTTCACACAACCCACCCAAAAAGCATGAACCACCGTGTGGAAGAGGAAAAGGAAGTTTGCTTTAAAACACTAGAAAACAGCTTTATAGACTGCATCCATTCACCCTCAGACGCACAGAAGACAGATTTATGGCAGGAGGTGTCAGGCTGTCAGTGCAATGGGGAGGAGTGAGGACATAAAACAAAATGGCAGGATGAGGAAGCAGGTAAAGGAGAAGTTTAGACTGGTCGGCCAGTTGGATCCTGTCTCCATCTCACTGCCCTTGACGACGCTGTCCTTTCACAGTGCACCCTCACCTGCTGTATGGGATGATGTTTTTCAAGAATAATGTGGTGCCAGGTAAGAATATAATCCACCTCTTTCTCACTGTCTTTCTCTCTATTACATTGTAGTGTAATTTAACCTTGACAATTATACTGTTACTTGTTATATACTCACAGCTTTCTTTCAATCTGTTGAAGGCCATGTGATGTTGTCAAATCCACCACTGCAACAACGTCTGCTCCTAGCAGTGCTGCAAAACCTGCACTGGCACCACACAGCAGGTGGATGATAGAGTCTGGGAAATTTTGTCTATTTCTTAACTTTAGATTTAACTGCTTTGTCAGGGTGCCTGTATTTATTCTGTTACACATACCTAAAGGCAACATGCTCAGCATGTTATGAGTTTGTTATTATCTATTGCCTTATCAGATGGCTCTTAGACTTGACAAGCTATGAGTAGTAGTATATATGTTACTCATTATCTAACTTGCTGTAAAGAAATATTTGCTGGACTCCAAAGTAACATTTTAACACTTTATATATAGGGTCTTCGTGTAAGTTTTTTGAATAGCTTACTTGCCTGTGCATTTCTCTCACTTCTGTCAGCTTCAGTAATATAGCAGCCCCTGTTGTCCACAGTCAGAACAACAACGATTACATCAGAGGGCATCTTGTTAGCAGCTAAAAGGCCCTCTACCATCTGTTAGTCAGGCAAGTTTTGTACCCTATGGGCCATATTTATGACCCAGCTTGCGTCACTCTCACACCACGCAATGTGGTGCAAGAGTGACACAAACCTTAAGTCAGAATTTTGAAGCCACGCAAAGCCACTCTGCATGGATTTGAAAGGCTCCAAAAATCTTGAGTAATAAAACACAGTGCAAAACGCTATGTTGTGTTACTTTGCCCTTGGTAGGCATTCCAAGCGCATTACGTGAGTGGTCCCATGCAACTTCCATGGATTTTGATGCATTCCCAGATTTACAAGACCTTGTAAACCTGGGAACGTGCTAAAAAGATACACCTCCCCCGGAGAGGAGAAATGAGGAGCAAAATCTTTATTTCTCCTCATTACTCTTACATTATGCAGCAAACATAGAAAGAGGAAAATGCCTCTCAGGATTGTTATTGTGTAAGAAGGTGTTCCTTCCTGAACAAAACAATCCAGCATGCAACACAGGCACCCTTGCACCATGGTGCAAGTGTTCCTGCATTGGCTCTAGGCTGCCAAAAGGGCAAGAAGTCAGGGATGTGCCATATGCCTTAAATGTGACGCATTCCTGCCTTTTCCAAGTGGCGCAGTGCAGCGCCACTGTTCCCAAAAATATGTCCCTTATATTTTTAAGTCAAGCCTAAACAGCGCTTGCGCTGTCTGGAACATCTGTTGTATGTACTTTCTGGGCTCTGGAGATCAGCCCCATGACTTGTCTGTTTCCGCTTTTGCTTAGGTACTTTTTTTCTTTTCAACTGCCTCTTTTTAACTGTCTTGATAGAAAACGACCAGTAGAGGTCAGTAAAATACCAGAATTGCTTTCTGCTTAGGGACTTTCTTTTTTTATTTTTCTGGCAACTGCCTCTATTAAACTTTCTTGATAGAAAACGACCAGTAGAGGTCAGTAAAATACCAGAATCACTTTAGTATTCCCAAGATTCCAGGCCATAGAAACGTGTCTTCCACGAGCACCCGTAGATAATATTTTTTTCAAATCTTGTATTTTCAGTGATATGACCACTGAAGGCCCTGATGTTATATTAAAAACAGAGCTTTGGACAATACCATTTCCCGCTGATAGGCAATATTTCTCTCCATGTGTTCCCATACCTGGCGTGTTCCGCAGTTTGGTGCTTACTTTCACTCCATGTTAAAGAACAGTAGATGTTTCAGCACCCAGGCTAATGTGCTGCATAGCTAAATACATATAAGGTCCCAATGGCGAGACAGATTGCATTGCAAATCCTTGTTTCTTATTGACTGCCATGATTAGTCCATTCTATAACTCATTACCCCCATTTGTCATTTGATAAAACGATAAATGTCTCTTTATTCTTGTAGTTTATTTTCCTTTTTTCTTTGTATGTTTTAACGTCTCAGCAATTGTGTTCAGATGAATGTTAGAAAGGAATGGGACGTTAATCATTTATATCTCTCGAGTTACTGGATCTGGGCAATCTTTGGAAACAAGAGCTATAAGGATCCATGTTCTGCTGCTGATCTTGGGGGAGGGGGTGGGTCTCCAAAAGGCTTATCTCTGTGGCTGGAGCTGGTGAGATCACAATGTTGAGCTACTATAATTCATCCCTGAATCAAATATTATTATTTTGTTTTTTAGATTGTGGGCTAACGTCCGTAAGTTTATTATGTGACAATTATATAAAATGCTCGCTAGCCACAAGGAAATGATACTGAGGTTAATTTATACTATGTCTTATTGGATGGCCTTTTATTATGACTGGCCGCATGAAGTTTTTATTTTAATTTTATTTTTAGTGATGAAATATTGCATACGTTTTTAAACATAACACGATATTAACTGTACATTATTTTTAATTGTTTTAACTTTTATCTCTGTTCTATTGTGGCTATTCATACCGGAATAAAGTTGAATTGACTTAGGGTATGTCAGTACAGGATGAAAATAATACACCGAGTGCAGGAGGTCAGTCTCTAAAACAGGTACAGAGCTCACCTTGAGCCATTGCTGGTAAAATGTGACAACCGTTCTGGAACTGCCAGAACCTACGTTTAACATTGGCTGTCGTTTACATGACGGGCGTTTTGGATTTTTTTAAATATCACAATTGAGTTTCTTTGGTGGATGAAACACATTATCTTACTGGCAAGTGGGCTGAAATGATGAGTGACGCCTGCCAAATATAGATGAGCGGAGGCCAGAGCAAAGCAATGGGAGGAAAGAGCAGCAGGAAGAACGGCATTAGGAGCTGGAGGAAGGAGGGAGATCAAAGCGGGCAAGAAAGTTCTACGACATAGTAGAGGTCAGGGAACTCCTCTCAATACACCTCCTCAGTAAAGACACATATTCGTCCAGTCAAGGTGACATCCTCATTGTAGCATCACTGCAGCATCACTAAGCAGGGGGATGGGTCCAAGAGGATAGAGAAACCCTTTCAAATATTACTGCATCATGAATCATCTTTACATGAATATGTGGCATTGTAGCTTCAAATTACTATTACATCCTACAATTCTGTATCTTACTAACAACACCAGATTGTTGTCTAAAAGGACATACAGCTTTGGTGCATGAATCTATTCAAAAGGCATGCTAATATATTATATTTGAGATTGCATAGGAGATCATTGTAAATATCTAAACATTCAGATTGCATACTTACAGGATTTGCTATCCCCTCCCAACACATGAGACCCCATTTGCTATGTTATTTCAAGCTGCTGAGGATTAGCCTTGCAGCTGAATCAGCATTCATCTTTGTTTGCCACAAGAATGGAACTGAATGATGCCTAACCATTGGGAATGTGAACTACGCTTTGGAATGATGTTACTTGCAAGTTCTGTCATGAAAAACACAACAATGTTCAATTCCTTCGCAAAGAAAGAGAAATCAGCCTTTGAAAGCTTGACAATCGTGACTGAATTGCTTGCCAACAAGAAGACGGACTATATATGCCACACTAGAAATAATGGCATGGGGGTTTCTGTCGTGAGTGTAATGTCCCCACGTTATGCCATGTTTATACCATGTACCCCCCATTTCAATCTGGACATCGGGAATGCGGACCTCTAGAAAAGTTGAGGCTTGATGACTTGAGGTTTCTGATATAAGTACTGTACTTCAAAAAGGCAAACATTTTTGTTCTAAAATATGTTAACACATTGGTGAATAACAGTTTTTGTGGGCAAATATTGTAAGCAGTTCCGCAAAGTTTATTTACGATGTATGTAGAGGAAAGAAGGAAAAGTGGTACCCACTTGCACCTAAAAGGAGAATAGACACTTTTTTCCTCTCATGATTCCTGTTGCTTGGTTGCATAGCTACTATTAAAAGTACAACATGGATTAAACATGGATTAAAAAACCTATCTCATAAAACCCAGTCTATACCAAATGTGGCAATAGGGGTCTGGAACAATAGGAGGCCAATTGCCAAAGCCCCAGTGGACACACAAGGCCATTAATCAACTCAGCAGCTGCATAGTAAAATATACCTGCTGTTTCCAAGTCTGGAATGGAAACACTCCTCTTTATTGTAAACCTGCGATGGTAAAGCAGCAGCGATGTATGATAATGTGTGCCAGACTAATACACCGCTGAGGTTTCCTTTATTAGAAAAAAATGAAATCAAAAGTTTACCTCAAATCTTGAACACGGTGAAATGCTTGTATGACTCTTGTTAAGAGTATGTGAACGTTTGGCACAGCTGCCCCTCTGGATGTCTGTGCTCGAGAAGATGAATGAATATTATAAGCAAGGGACATAGTAAAGGTATTTGCTACTTGCTGTCAAGCATTATACACAAGGGACACACCTAACAATACAACAATTATGAACAAATAAGATCTCAGCCTTAATGAAAGGAAGAGCATAGGCTGAATTTCGTATGTGGTTTCAATATTTAAATACCCTGTTAGAATCTGATCTTGCTGACTCTCAAGCATTTGATCCCAGGCCTACACTCTCCTGGTGTAGGACTGCCGACCATATTTTGAGATGCATGGCATGGGGAAGGTGATCTCACTGCCTTCAGTATAAACACATTTACTGTAGTTGCCCTGAAGCTAAAATAGGTTGCTGAGTTAGCACCATATTTTTAGTTCCATTGGCAAACATTTTAATGAAACTATCTCCCAAGTTGCAGTTTAATTTAGTAAAATGATTGCACCACACAATATGCAGGGAGTTGCCTCTATGTGCATTAATTAGGACCATTAATTGATTTCTTTGTCTAAGACAACCATGCCTCACATGGCAGAACAAGGATGGGAAAATTCAGTGATGGTCATTCTTCCCTAATTAGACTGGGATGACCGTCACTATGATGTGGCAAACTTGTGGCACATGGGCGATGGGTGACTGGATCAATGGTTTCCAACAGTAGAGCCACCTGAGGATCTGCCATCAAAAACATGATGCTTTCCATAGCTCCATATAGTAAGTAAGGCCTGCATATTTGGAAAAAGGGCAGATTTGACCATTATAAGTGGATGCCCCAGAACTGCCAAACTCCAAATTACTGTACATAAGCTCATCTCCTTGCCATGAGAGATACAATATTTGATTGCATTAATATCCTCAGTAAATGCAACTCTCAGCATCAAGAGACTCCTTGTTTACAGAGTGTCTGAATCACAAAGGTAATCTTAAACTTTTGTGTACGTTTATGATTGTTTGCTATTCACAAAGTGATATATGAGTAGTATCTTTACAAGTGTGGAGTCTCCACAATAAAGAAAATTGGTTATTTACTTGCAGAGACTCCGTACTCCTAAATATACTACTCAGAAGTCCCGTAGTGAATAGCTAAGAATTGTAAACTTAAACAAAAGTGTAAGTTTACCTTAGTGAATCAGGCCCAATGTGTCCAATTAGAATTGAATGATTCCCCAGGACACAGAGGAGTAGAAGAAACAAACAGATACATACTCAGCTGGAAAAAGTCTTTGACATAATCTTTGCATTTTTCTGCTTAGGTACTCCAGTACTTTTTTTATTTTTCTATATTTATGAATTGCATATTTTAGTTAATACTGTTCATTGCACAAGTACAACATATGACATTTACTTTATATTAGTTTGATACTGCATCAATTCATGTGAATTTGTATATGTAACAGAATTCACTGAACATGTACAAAGCCTAATATATTAATGCTTGCTTTTCACATTATTCTGATAAAGGAATGTCCTTTTCAAACTAACCAGAAAAGTGTATTTAAGCTTTGTACAGACGTGTATTAGATACAAATCTTCATCTTCCTGGGAGATTTGGATTGTGCGAGCTGTAGCTACAAACATCTTCAGTGTAGGCCATCAGTTCTTCTGAGTCAGACTGGCCTTATCAGCTCACTAGGCAGACCCTCCAGGATTTCGCGATTTCGCGGTTTGCCGCGAAATCGGCACTTTTGTAAAAATGCCGCGATTTTTACAAAAGTGCCCGCGAAATTGAAGGAATGCGGAGACAAACTAAAACGGCACTAGACTAGTGCCGTTTTAGTTTGTCTCTGCATTCCTTCCTAGATGCAACTGTGCAACTGCAACAGGCCTCAGACATTCTCCCCTGAGATGCAGGCAGGAGCACTAAAAATGCTTGCAAGACAACGCCTTGAATACAGCCTACTCTGAACAAAGCTGAGAGGCCATTCTTTTGAATGGTCTGGCACTATGAAGTGACTTATTGTCAGAATCCAGTGATATAAAACATTTTTCCCCATGGAGAAAACCCTTCCACCTACCAGCAAAAAACACACAAAAAGCATGGTGCTGTCTGGCTAATGTAGAGGCAGTTGATTATTAATTCAATATACATTAAAAATGACTATTACCTGCCGCCCAAGCCTTTCTTAATGCTTTGGGGGCCTGAAATAGTCGGAATTGCCACACTTGTAGGAGTGTGATGGTTAGTAGTTGTGTTGGTACTGTCATTGGCAGCATGGCAGGGGCAATGTGTGGTGCAAGCTGTAGTGGTCTCCTGATGAGAGTCCTGACACTTTTTTTTTTTTTTTTACAAATTAAACACTGCGTACTAAGGAGATACAAATCAATTTATGTAACAATGGCACAGTGCTCAAGCTGAAAGTAATGCGAACATAAATACTGCATGATACATACAGTAGATAAACCTGGCAACCTTAATACTGTACACAGTGCTTTGGTGTAAACTTTCATGTTGTAAAATACCTCCAAAAAATAAGATCTCTGCGTTTGGTGTTGAATAAATTGCAAAATAAAGTGCCGCAAAATGCCGCTAAATTCCCATATTTGTGCCGCTAAATTTCCATATTTGTGCCGCTAAATTTGCTAATCCATGCCGCAATATCCTGGGGGGTCTGACTAGGCAATGCCATTACAGAGACACTCAGTGATCTTCTTGAAGTATGGAACAGCAATTTGGCAAAGCAATGTGGGATAGAGGATACTTAAGAAACTCAGACTGACACTTGTGATGCTAAGATGGTTTTGGTAGGAGCTAGAACAGTGGGGAGGGTGAAAGTAGACTGATACTGATTCCATAATGCAGATCATATAATGAAGTGAACTTATGAAATACTGTCAATGTTATTGTTCTTTTAACTATTTTGCTTATTAATTACATTGTTGTTTTACTATATTGTTTGTTTTTATAGTTACATCTATATGCATTTGCTGCATTACATTTGGTCATTCTTTTTAATTAAGTCTTACAAAATATGATGGGATTCATCTGTATGTCCATTCATGGTGAAAGGAGTTCACTTAGCACAGAACTGATAATTGCCTGTAATGTACCCTCCTTGTGTAATATGCCAGTGGTTCATGGGTTACAGTCCACCAGGTTCCCTGTTTCTAGTTGGTAAGTTGGCATTAAGCCTGCACCTGGTCAGGTAGCCCGGGGGCCTGAAGATAGGCCATTTGAAGATTGTGAAAAACATATCAGCTACTGACAATAAGTCTTCACCAGTAAGAAAGTAGAGAAGATACAATGTAAGAGGCCAAACATGAAAATGAAACTCAGAGTCTTAAATTGCTAGTTCTTCGGTGCTCGCTAATTAGAGGACATAGGATGGCACTGGCATTGGGATGAAGAACTGGATATGGGAGAGCAGTTGAGGATCAGAAATGATGCCAAATGTTGCACTTCTTCACGTTGCAAAGTTGGGCCACATAAAGATGTTTGGGTAGTGTGTCTAAGTTATGTTGTTTAATTAGAGCAATGTTGGTTAGTTATTTGTTTGTTTCATACAGTTAGAGAACACAGTTCAATACATGTGCAGTACAGGGGTGTAAAATTGATAACTTTCAGGGAAAGCCTGATTTAGATCAAAGTGAAAAAATGCAGGACATCGTCATCAGCATGTATGAATGTTAAGAAGATACATGAGAAACCTCTACATAATATCACTAAATGTATATAGTCTTATCCACTATAAAAATCCCAGGAGGCATATCTTGCAAGTTAGAAGGAGGACAAACATTGGGCAGGAACTGGTGATAGAGAACACGTGTAAGGATTTTCAATCAAGAACTTATGAGTGATTTTTAAGGTATGCCAATATGAGCGTGGGGTATTTAATGATAAAATTGGATGTTTCCAAATGACGTTCTTCATAGGTTTCAAATGGTAAGCAAGAGTAAAACTGCAATTTACAACAACTTTAGGGCAGTGCTGCCAATCCATGACTAAAAATATAAAAACACTGCCTTCTGCGGAGAGATGTGATTTTGTGGGCAATTGCTTGACTTTTGAGCCTGTGACCTTGGTCTAACTGTGGCATCCCACATGATACAAATATTGAGTTTTTCTGTGCAATTTATTTATGTCTCTGTTTTTAAAATAGCACACTCATCCAAAGCATACTACTTGCTGTGACGAGAAAAGTGTTTTAACAAAGTTTGTAGAAAATTAAGTTTGATGGGGTTCTTGGCCCAACGATGGTATGATTACAAACATAACCAATTCCAGCAAATCGCAGTAACAGGAGAAAGTACAGGCATTGAGTACACCAAAATGTCATCTTGTATAAAATACTTGTTCCTTAAAAATGCCAAGGAAAAACACTCTGAAAGCACCTGAATGGCAAGAGTGCAACCCCCTACCCCCCAAGACATGATATACCAAAACCTCAAGTTAAAAAGGGACTGGGGCTTAATTCAGTGCTATGATTGAGATATATTTGCATAATAATTTAGTGTGCTTACAAATTGAGACTATTACTAGCAATGTTCACATCTGTTCTTTGTTAGAAATTGATGATTGTGTGGCAGAAATTATTCAGTAGTAATAAACAAAGCAAAGAACATGTACAAAGAAAATATCAAGCAAAATATAAAACACAAACTATTACATTCTAGGACCCTTACCTTCCATGCCTTCCATCTTGGTTTCTAACCATCCCACTATAATAGTACAACAAAGTGGTGCTTTAGCTAATTGCTAGTAGTTAGTTCTACCTGTAAAGTCTGCATATCCTTGTGATGTCCAAGACATAGGGCCTGATTACGATGGCGGATGGACTTCAGTCCGTCCGCCATCGTCTCCTATTTGGGACCACACGCCAACAAGGTGGCAGTCCCACAATAGGAATTAGAATGCAGCAGCCACCGTGGCAGTAGCACCACCCACCTTTAACATTGCGGTGGGTGCTGCTGGCTGCATCACCTGCCGCAATGTTAAAAAGGGATGTGTTAAATATCCCTGTACTACGTGACAGACACCCAAAGAAAAGGGCCAGGGTTGAAGGGGGCCCCGCTACAGGCCCCCAATGTCCATACCGTCAGCCTTTTCATGGCTGGTGAACCGGTATGTAAAGGCTGGTGGGGAGGGAGCATCCTAATCCCTACGGCGGTGCCTGTTAGGCACCGCCACTATTTTATGGATTGAAAGGCCCTCTGCCGCACCGGCATGCTCAAGGACCCCGTCAGATGCATGACGGTCGGGCTTTCCGCCCGCCTGCACACTGCCCGCTGTTGGTGGCAGTCTCCCCGCCATCCTAATCAGCCCCTTAGTGGTTTTACATTAGGAGTAATGACATTTCCTTATGCATAATCTCGACATTACCTGCACATCCCTCTTCCTTATCAGTCTGTGGAGTAACAAAGCAATCCGGTTTCAGACTGACCTGAAAGATGAAACTGTTTATACATGCATAAGCTTCTAATCTAAAAACAATTTGCTCAGATAAACATATGCCTACATTTAAAGCAAATGTAAGACTTTTATAGAATTTACAAACAATTCTAAGATTTATCCAAAGATTTATTTGTTGTGTGTATCCAGCAGTTATTCAGGAGTTTCTTTGTGAATCACAAGTTTCTGACTTGTGACAACATTTTCACATGCATTTGTGGAAAAGTTGTATCATTTTTTCTTCACAGGGAACATATTTTAACCCATTGATAAACCACCATTTTTGGGAGTATTCCTCTCATTTACTGCCCTGGCTAAAGAGTTACTTCTGATTTAGTCGTAAAGAAATTTCTGAAGCAAATGTGGTAGTGTGTCTTGTAAATTTTTGAATACCCAGAAATACTACAACTCTCCAATTTATCCAGGGATCATCGCCTTGGAACAACCTCTTCCTGCCCAATTATTTTCTAACAGGTACAATTATACCATTAAGGTGTATTTTACATGCGAGCGAATTACTTTGTCAGTGTAACTTCATATTTTCAAAATACAAAATGTGAATTTTTATTTGTAAAACAAGCCATTTGCATAACGTAATTTATGTGTAAATGCTTACAAGAATTGTGTCCCCTTTAAATATGTGCAGCAATACCCTGAGTAATGTTATTTGCTCAAGCTCAATATAAATTGTATTTAATTGTACCACTCTCCCAAGCACTTCAAATTTGTATTGCCCTTTAGTATTGAGAAAGTCAATGTCAATATGAATAACAATACATTTGTGTATATAAACGAAGTTGCATTTGTATTGACAAATTGTCCCGTTATGAACTCCATGTCAATCCTGACTCACAAATATGTAGCCAGGCAGGGGCTGAGACCCAGGCCTGAGGTCACTGATTGACAGGTCACAGATGGAGAGGCACGTTGCCGGCAAACAAGCGTGCAAACAGGAAACCTTAGATCAATCCCACAGATAGGCACAGCGACACCACAATGGTCCAGGGAGATTGGCCCCAATAAAGCACACATGGCCTAGGGGTACGCACATTCCCAAAACACCATAAAGTCAGATGTCACATGAAGTTTGGACCATATAGCCAATCAGGACAAAGCACACAGTACATGCAGTGATCATTCGCTACCTTCCTGCACAAAATCAATCCTAAGGGCCATTTTCCTCTTTCTAAGTGTGTTACAAATGCAACACACTTAGAAAGAAGAGAGAACAAGGAGCAAATAAGATATTTTTCCTCATTGCGCATCTGATGGGAAGGCATACAATTCTGATACACTCTCAGGTCTACCTGTTTTGGTAAATCTGAGAATGTGACAGAATACATGGGTGGATGCATGGGAGCACCCACACTCCACCCATATAATCACCCTCACCATGCATTGTAACGCAAAGCAGCAACTTTTGCTGCCTTGCATTAAACCAGATTAACTAAGCCGCGCAGGGCCATGCAGGGTGATCTTGCATGGCTTAGTAAATCTGAATCTAAGTTTTGCTTCTCCCTGCGTCGCCTTGTATGGCACATGGGCAATGAAAAACATTGATAAATTTGACCCCTAGTGTCTTCTGACAAGAAGCAGATGAAGCGGGTGCAAGGCAAACCACCCACAAAACCCTAGGTTGGATTGGCATATCATTTCTGAAGATCAAGAATACTGATCCACTATTATAAAGAAGTCTTGCATGAGCAAAGTACTGAGTCCATAGAGCTACCTAAACTGGTGTTTTTGCTATTAGAAATTTACATGTGCAGGTCAGTCAACTGCGTTAATAGGCCAAAAATGGTGAAACTGTCCTTCTTCAGCATTGGTGCAAACCTGCTTGGATGGAGGCTACAGGATTGTTTAGACAACACATTTGCTTTCCCCGTTAGTTTATGGCCCTGAAAATTACCATTCGTCTGGGTAATTCTGAATGTGGGGCAATAATAGTGATCACAGGATTGGAGCATAACAAGTGAATTGGTGTTTTCCACAGAGATAACTGAACAATTTTTCCTGGGGTTTCAGAGGGAGATTTTGGCTGCTTCCAGCAGCTGAATTCTCTGTGTAGCATCATATGAGGTAATCCCATTAGGTTTGTAGCTCAGGCAACTGGCCTCATTGGAATTACAAGTGGTACTCATAGACTGTCTGGGCCTGATTATATGTTTGGCTGTTATGGTACACACCTAATTAATAACAATGCCATGGGGTATGGTATTTATTGGTGCGATAAATAACAGTTATTACGAGTTTGTGGGGAATAGCATGGATTTTTGTGTGTAACGCACCAAAATCCGCATAATATGGTAAATACCTTATGCTTTTACCCCATTACATTTCGGCAGGTTTGACCTGCTGAAATTTACCAAAGGTTGAGTTATTTAACACATCCGATAATTACAGTAGGGGGGGTGGATAATTATCGGATGCACTAAATACTTTCAAACTGGTAATTCCGACCTATGGGTACACAGGGGTTTATGCATGGACGGAATTAACTGACCCGCTAGTAATTAGGCTCTAAGTGTAATATGTTTGACTATTACCGCTGTTTGGAAAACTTTTTTTAATCTGCAACAATTTTTAAATAAAATCATCAGCTTTCAGAAAAAGGAACTCGTATTTTCTTCTTCATGTCAGACTGTACATTTCTGTGTCTGGGGTCACTGTATCTTTCACTGGCATTGTAACATAATATTTGTCTTTGGCCTCATCATGGAAGAAAATTCTGTAGTGGGCAGATGTATTTGAACATTTTCTCGACTTACGAATCTCTATTAAGCTGCTTAATATACTGAACCAATGTTTTTATTCTGTCAAATAAAGTTGAGAAATGACAGTCTGCAAAGCAAACAGTTTTTAAGGTCACTGTTCTTGTAGGCGTTTTTCTTTCAGATGTAAAAGCTTTATGCTTCGCCGAAGCCTCCATTACAGACTACTCAATGCAACTCTACTGTTGTTCTTATTTGCTCGAGACCTGTGTTTAAATAGGACATAAATGCTGACATAGAGGGCAATGACGTCCACTTCTAAACTAATAAAGGCTCTTAGGTGATTGATGCAATGCCACGGTGTACTAATCATGTCTGTCTGGAACAAGTAGAGAAAGATAAAAAGCTCTACAGTGCAGCTACTTCCACAGACATTAAATGCATCTTTTTTTCTAGAGTTTTACACAATTTGTTTGCGCCGTTAAAAATCAAAATTGAACGATAATTTATTTGTACATCTTTGGGTGGTGTTAGTCGCATTTCCGTGTTTCCTTATTTAAAATTAATACTGGCTCGAAGTATGGTAGGAGTCCAAAAACATTTCTTTCAGCTCTTCTAAAAATGAAGAATTAGAAACATATGGAAATGCGACTCCAGTTATGTTTGCTGGATAAAGTAGGCCTCGTCTTCTATCTTATTTCAGAGTTCTATATGGTGAAGCCTTCATCACTATTCACTGCATCCATCCTCATTTGTCTTCTCCTGTGATTACTCTTCAGCAGTGGCGGAGCTCAACAGTTATTACCTTCCATCATCTATGGTAGCATAACTCTGGTTTTATGGTTTCTTAAAAGTTCTCAATGTTATTGGCCCCAACAGCCACAAGGTGCAAAAATGCCAGTCTTAAGCAGTCTATCAGCACTTCCCAAAAAATGTGTCTTTGAAAATACACAATTCATCTCCAATTCAGAAAAGACCTCAAGACCTGGCTCTTCGAATGACCTACGGAGCTGCTCGCACCCCTTCCTCCCAGCTCCTTGAGACACTCATGGGTGAGTAGTGCGCTTCAAAACCCCTGATTGATTGATTGATTGATTGAACTGTTCAGCAGGCAATGTTGCAAGAATTGCTCTAATTGTGAGTCAGTATGCGTTTTGCTGCAGGTCGATAAGTAAAATTGTACATTTCAGCACCTTGTTCCACTTATGCTTATTTACAAAAAGCTTATGACAAATTTATGAACTGAACAACAGGAATTGTTTAAATTTTAGGCAACAGTGTATGCAGTAATGGTCTTTTTGGCAAGCCCAAACTATCCAAATGTTAAAACTTCCCACTATCTAGGTTTTCAGGGAAATACAGAGAAAATATAGATTTCCTTTAGCTCTACATTTTAAAAGTTTCTGAACAGGTTTGCAGTTGTGAGCTTCATCGAAGGACAAGTACACACATTATTAGAATGTAATTCTAAGGATGCACAAGATGGTTAATGTTAGACGTGACATTCTTGGCGTGGCTTCCACCTATCTTTTTTCCTTCAGACCTCCTGTTTTTTCTGACTTCATTGTTACTGGCCTTAGGACTCTGCGCACTTTATCACTGCTAACCAGAGCTAAAGTGCTTGCGCTCTTTGCTCAGAACATGGTAACATTGGCGTATGCCCAGTTGACATATTTAATTTACTTATAAGTCACTAGTAAAGTGTACATACATGTGCCCAGGGTCTGTAAATTAAATGGCACTAGTAGACCTGCATCCCTGATTGTGCTACCAACTTAAGTAGCCTTTTAAACATGTCTCAGGCCTGCCATTGCAGATTTAACCTGCCATGCCGACCTGGCAAAATAAACCTTTTGCCATGCCCAAACCTTCCTTTATAATACATATACGTCACCCCTAAGGTAGGCCCTAGATAGCCCCAAGAGTAGGGTGCAGTGGATTTAAAAAGTTGGACATGCCCTCTTAAGTTTTACATGTCCTGGCGGTTAAAAACACTTAAAATGGTTTTCACTACTGCAAGGCCTATCTCTCCCATAGGATAACATTGGAGCTGCCTTATTACATTTTATTAGTGTAATTTCCAAGTGGGAAGAGATAACTGCTTCCTGTTTCATGTCCCTGGAATCCTAATTTAAAATTCGAAATTATAGTGCAGTAGGATTTTAAAATACAATTCTGAAAATGCCACATTTAGAAAGTTAAAGACACACAAGTGATGGATGAAATCCGAAACAAATCAAACATTCACCCCCAGACAAGAGATCTGGGTTAAATCCATTGTTCTTTTGCTCACCATGCCACCCGAGTTTAGACACAGCCATATGCAAATCAGTCTTGACCCTGCTCCTCATGGGAACAGCCCTGCACAAACTGCCAAGCCAGGTCCTCCCTGGACCAGAAACAAGCATCGAGGGACTGGTTTCAGGGGTATCACCCCTCATCAGCCGGGGTAGCTTCAATCCAATGGCACAGTGAGCCTGGGACCCACGTCTGGGCAAAACCGGCACACTTAGGGTGAGAAAGCAAAAGAGACACAAATGATGGACAGAATGTAGAACAGATCAAACATTTACCCTCAGTCATGAGATCTGGGTTAAATCCATTGTTCTTTTGCTCACCATGCAGCCCCAGTTTAGACCCAGCCATATACAAATCAGTTTTGATCCTGCTCCTCGTGGGAACAGTCCAGCCTAAACTACCATACCAGGTCCTCCTGGTACCAGTTTCGAGGTATCAACCCTCATCAGCCAGGCTAGCTTGACTCCAGTTTCACAGTGAGCCTGGGACCCACGTCTGGGCATACCCGGTGCACTTAGGTCAAGAAAGCAAAAGACACACAAATGATGGACGGAATGTGGAACAAATCAAACATTCACCCCCAGTCAAGAGATCTGGGTTAAATCTATTGCTTTTTTTGCTCACCATGCCGCCCCAGTTTAGACCCAGCCGTATGCGAATCAGTCTTGACCCTTCTCCTCATGGGAACAATCCAGCCAGAACTGCCAAGCCAGGTTCGGGCTGAACTGTTCCCATGGGGAGCAGGGTCAAGACTGATTTGCATATGGCTGAGTCTAAACTGGATTGGCATGGTGAGCAAAAAAACGATGGATTTAGGCCCAGATTTCTGTACTGGTTGTGAATGCTTAACATTGTTCAGTGTTCCGTTCATCAATTGTTCTTTTCGTACTTTTAGAAAGTTGGCATTTTCTTGCACTAGCCATTTGGTCCCTCCAGCCTGTTTCTGGTCACATGACTAGGTGTAGTTGCAGCTGCACTTTGTGTATTCCTCCTAGACAGTCACATACAATAGGAGCTTTGGTGTGAATAGATGGGCCTTTACTGGCAGGATATGACGGAGGACCTGGGCACAGCCTCACTTACACCTGATTGTGCTGTATCGTGTCTCCTACGTCAATTGCACAACTGTGAATAAAAGAAGGTCCTCAGACACCACTAACTCAGTACGATTCTGGACCTGTGGATACTCTGCCAGACAGAAGGACTGCTGTGCTGCTACAAGGACTGTCACTCGTCTGGACTGCTGCTCTAAAGGAACTGCTGCCCTGCTGTGTTGGCCCGGCTGCCTGTTGCCCTCTTGCCTGGGTGAGAAGGACTTGATCTGCATCTTCTGACCCCAGATCCCAGAGTGACTCCAATGGCTAGTTGGCTGGCATTCAGATCTGAAGCCTCAGGGACACAACAGGCTTCCAAAAACCTTGCATCTGGACTCTGCCATCGGTAAGCCTACCTTGCCAAATGGTGCCACACCAGTCCTGGACCCAATGGAATTGGGCTTAAGTTGCTCTGTCTGCCTCTGTCGATATCAGAACTGACGTATCTTCTCTGCTGAATGGCGCAAACAGAGCAAAACTGATGCAACGCTGCATAGATTGGACCCATCGCAAAGACCCGCTTCACACCGCAGCCCTATGGAACCGCTGCATCGGTATTACTGCACGACGCATCCTCAGCGAAGACCCTCACATCCCTCTTCAAAGTGGGACTCAATAACAACGCCGGACTCTGCATCAGAGCCCCTCAGCTCTTTAGAAGAAATGCATCACCCCAACTGCACACAACATCCTCGATGCTGGACTTCACATTTCAAGCCCCACCGACGCGATTCTCGACGATTATGCAGGCCCTCGCATTGCTGCCTCGCCGTATCTTGGAACCAAAGCATCGCTTTGGCTGCGTGATGCAGCTTTGATGCAGATCCACGCAACACTCCTCAAACCAGGACTTAAGGTAGTTTTTTCACCAGGCCTAACTGGGTCTCTGTAGCCGGCACACGCGCCATCACGGTCAGCCTGAACTTGTGACTTTGTCCTGGTAGCTTGTGCTTCTTGGCACTATTTTCACTAAAACCTTTAAAATTGAATATCTCTGGTTCCTATTGGCTTTTTGTCATTTTGGTCCTGTTTTATTTATTAAATTCAGCTCTAATTTTCTAACCCGATATGGGATCTTTTTTATGTGGTGTTTTCACTGTGCTGCTGTTCAAAGTTTTGCTCAAATACTTTGCACATTGCCTCTAAGTTAAGCCTGACTGCTCTGTGCTCACCTACCAGATGTTGAGCACAGGTTAATTTGGGGTTTGCTTGTGTCTTACCCTAACAAGTATAGAGTTTGCTCCTTGACCAGGGCTCACACCACAATCAACCAGTAACCCAATTTCTCACAGTTAATAAAGTGATTGATACAAACAAATGACAAGAGGGAAAGCTATAAGGACAACTTGTGTGGTACTGAAAATATGAGTAAAAAAGTGCACTTTTCTCTCTAAAAAGCTGATAAGGATTAAATGACGCCATATCAATACCATGCCAATTCACAGAGCAACGAGGAACAATGAGACATAAAGTCATCCAGCAAATTGAAGAAGCTTGCTGATATGATGAGAGGACGACACAGCAGATTAAAGCATAACCTTTACTTAAAATAGCAAGACATCTGCACGCTTAAATTGGAAGCTTTAAAATGACTAATGGGTCCTACTGTTGCCGGCACAGGCTTATACTGATAATTTATACAGCTGTTGAAAATGTATATATTTTAGAGCTTACAAATTTGGTATCATATGACGAATTCACACAGAACTTGAAAACGCTAAGTATGTCTTCCTAGATTTATTTTGAAAACTTGTATGAAGATTGGTCAATGTTGGGATATTATGCAAAGATACAAAATGTTGCATTTGCCATAGAAATTCCAATAGGGAGCACTCATAAAATGCTGCGTGTATTCCAAACCCAAAGGAAACGGAGAGCAAGTGCAGGCCCTGTTAAATATTGAAGCAGGGTTGCTCATTTAAGGACATGCCCAAACGCCACTCTCTGTTCCCAAAGACTCCTCCCTATGCATCTGGGCATGGCAATAGAACAATATATATGTAGGAGGCACAGAGGAGAGGAGAATTGAGTAGAAATGTTGAACAAAGACCATGGCAAGAACCTAGCTCCTACTGAGCCTGGTCATTATGTACAGAAGGCATAGGCATGGTGATTGAAAGCTGTGCAGTAAGCTTGAGGGCAGATTTACAAATTTTTGGTGCAATGAAATTGCATTAATGTCAAAGACAAAAACAGCCCCACATCTCCAAATAAATGGTGCTGCTTTTCTCTCCACCATCGCTAGTGCAATTTGGCTCCATAGTTTTTGTACTAGAAGACACCTTTCCAGTACTAAAGCTATGTGTTAGTGTTTTTCCCATTTTGTATGTGTCATGTACAGTGCAACACACAGGCAAAGTCTGAAAAGTTGTCAGAAAAGAAAACGTTTCTGAAACCGTATTCCTGCCTCGAGCATGCATACTCTTTTGGAACAAAATCTTGTCTACCTTTTTTAGTAGCTAGGACTTTGAATCAAAACCCCTGGGTGGCTACATGGGAATACTCATATACCACCTATGGAATGCCCACTTGGTGCACAGTATGGAAAAGTAGCACCTCACACAACTTTCTGTTGCTTAAGGCAATTATCCAACTCATATCAGGATTTGTGTTGGAAATTTGTGCTGGGTTTGGACGACATTTTGCAAGCTGGGAACATAGTGTTGATATACATCCACATAATGTCTCACATGCATGGTGTTAGGCTGTCTCTAGCAGGCATGATGGTATGTAGGTCTGTAAGTGTGCAGTGATGGCACTGGTACAGGGCACGAGTTGTGACTAAAGACATGTTCATTGCAGTGTAGCTGTTGTGCAGATTCTGCCCAGTGTAGTACGGATTGTGGGTCCATTGTTGACATCTGATAAGTTAGCATGAGCTTCACTGCCATGAGGCTGCTTTTGCGCACGACACTGCATGCATAGATTTCGCAAGACTCTGTTTGTGCCCTTTCATATGAGAACTGTCTGCTTTCGCGTTCTCTGCTGTGCTCTGAGGTTTAGTCTGCACACGATGTACAAGGTCGATCAACAATGCCCCTTGTTATTCTGTTCTGGTCAGTCCCTCGCACCTAGACATAACATGACACACAGCTGCACTACTGAAAATTGTATGCTTTAATATTGCAAGCTAAACATGTGGTTCAGGCACTTGGAGAGATTCCTTTCTGGAGAGAAGAGCTGTGCTTGTCCTGAGATGTAAACCTTTCATCTATGCCTTGAGGCATGGGGTCTGCTGACAAAGCCCAGTGGTCTTCTTTTTTTATAATAAACTATTTCTTACCATGGGGAGGGTGGTTAGGTATTGTAGCCCTTTTCCACTGTCTTTATAAAATGATATCCCCGTTTGTATTCTATGGAATTGTGACAATGCTGACTATATTGTGTTTATGCATTTTGCTGCTAGTAATGGCACGTGTACTGTACCATAGAGCGCATTAGTTAAAATAAACATTTTAAACTATACCGTGACTTTGATTACTCGCATTGTGGACAAGTAGTGAATGAGCGAAAGAGTTGTCTGGCTCCCGCGATTCCTGAGAGAGTCGGGAGTGTCATGTTCTGGGTTGTCTAATCATTGGTAGCTTCGCTGTTAGTCGGAGAACAAATGAGACACTACAGCTAGTCGGTTTGGGATTTTGGGTACTAATGTGGTAGGTTGGTACACCCCTATTCACTGAGGTCCTGTTTTCCTGCGCATAGTTCTGTATATGTGCAGAATCCCTGCAACACCAGTGCACACTGTATTAAAGAACAGAAACTATTGCTTAGTGAAAGGCTACACCTTTAACTTAGCTGTCGGGTTTCAAGCCAGCACAGTATACCCAGCCGTCATTGAGGGCTCAGAAAGGCATAAGGCAGGAAAAAAGACACAACCTCTGACCACCATACACTGCGGGCAGGGGTACAGGTCATAAGGCAGAGCAAGATGTCCTGCCTAGCACTCATAGAGATTAATTATCCAGTATCCATTAGGTACAGCCTCAAGCTATGACAGGCTAGTACTATATGTAGGGGTAGCAACCAAAGAATATGCCAAAGATTAGTCTGTATGCCTAATAGGCAGTACAGGCAGGGGCAAATATATGTTATTACAAAACCTGTGAAAGTTGCTCAAAAAACAACTTTAAAGAACATTAGTGATGACTCCTAAGATCACAACTACAATGTTGTGAAAAACATAAATAATCCTATAAAAAATGGCGATTGAAGGGACACTAAGGTTGGTCGATGCTCTATGTGTAGGATCAGGCCTATCTCAGTCTTCAGAAGAATGCATTCAAGTCAATAAATAAGCTTACGCGAGACAGTGTTCCAAGTTATACTTTATACATTTATTTAAAATTAATGTAATTACAGAATGCAATAAGTGGTTAGTTAATCAATAGCAATCCATGTATCAATAGTAAATCAAAATAAAATAATCCAAGAGGATTAATAAGAGGTAAACTCCAAGAAAAGCAAACAGCCAGAACTAAGTATAGTTCAGCAACTACGACTCTGCCACCAAAGAAGAGCCAGAAATGAAATTTTGACTTTGGTGGATGGTGTTAGTTATGGTATGTTATGTTAAAATATTTGTAGAGCGCATGGCTATCCCAGCAACGGGACCTCCCAGCGCTAGAAGTAGCACGGAGGAAAAGGTCAGTTGAGGCATCTAATGATCAGAGAATAGCCAAACCTTCACAGCCCTTCTAAAAGCCCAGTGGTTGGAAATGCTATGGGTGGAGAGTGGCAGGGTGTTCCAGAGAGCAGGTGCGATCGCCTGGAATGATCGCCCTCCGGCTGTGGCTCTGTGTTACCAGGGCACGCTGGCCAGATGGAGGTCTGACCAGCAAAAGGCACGGGCAGGTGTGTACTGTCAGCATGGCTGAATATTTTACTCCTTTTACTCTCACCATGGTGATGGTACTCCGCACACTAAATTTAGAGATGACCGCCAGCCCAGCGGATATATCTTGCATTTACAGGAACTGCTGTCATGGTGGTTCCTGTAAATGCATTGAAAGTGTGTTTTGCAGCTCTGCCAACATGAAGGTTCTGCACTGCACGCTTTCATTTTCTATTTTTATTTTCTAAAGCAAGATCCCAAAGTGGGATTTTGTTTTTGAAAATTAAAAAGCAATGACCCCCCTCCCTCACCATGGGATTTATTCCTCCCATGGTGTGGGTGTCATTGAAAGGTCTTCACTTTTGCATACTGCCATGTTTTTGGTGATGGTTTGTAAAAGTAAAATTTAGCCATGTGTCCACCAACTCTAAATAGGTGGGTCGACACATGGTCAAACCTCCAATGTCTCTTACTTTGTCAGACTGTCGGAGGGGTATGTAGGTAGGAGAGATGGATTAGTCGCTGTTGTCTACATACTGAATGTCCAGCAGTTTGTAAATCAGACAGGTGGACCTTTAGTTTATAGGTTCATAAGCTGAATCTGTAGCCTCTTTCATCAGAAGTAAAATTCCCTGAAATATATTTTTTGTTGTGATTGCAATTTAACCTATCAGATGCCAGATTTGGTTCTACTGAGAGTTTTAACTTACATATTATTTCTTTAGCAACACAGAACATTCTGTTAATTTATTACTATATCACAACTGACTGAGCAGCTCTGCTTAATCAACCTTTATTTAAGGTGCTTGGAACTTCCCCCACTTCCTAATATGCTGCATCTCCTCAGTAAGTTGAGAGCTTTGCACCAGGTTGCCTATATGAGGTTCAGTGTTGCAAATGGTTTCTACCTATTTAGTGCACAAGGATTTTTCCCTTTTGATCAGACCTTTACTATGGGGGAGTCCCACTACATGAGTCTCACTCATGGTAATTTCACAGTATATTGAACTGAGTATGTTTAACACCAATGTCTACCTTTTAAAATAGCTAGGAAAAGGGGCACTTTGCTGGTTACATATGAACCTGTGTGCACACACGTGCGCATGTAGACAGGTTTCTAATGTGAGACTACTGTTGTGTGCATCCCTGTAATTTTGCACAGGTTGACTGGCACAGAAGGCCACAGAAGGAATTCTGCAAGGATAGGTGCTGATCTGGGGTAGGCCATATAAAATTATTGCACATTCATAGATAGGTCAGTATGGTACACGGAAGAAACTGTAGGTGAAACTGGGGTAACAAATGCAATGCAAGTTTGATTTTGCAGGTTCCAATAACCCATATATTCATCTTATCGGACATCAATAATTGCCATATTTCTCTGGTTTAGCTTGTAATCAGATTGGACATTGCAAACACTCACTCTTGATACTGGTGTCTTCCCACAGTGATTGTTGTTTTTTTTCTCTTTTTTTTACAGGTAGGGGTCCCCACTCCCTTTCCACCGTGCAAACAGGCATTTCACCACCACCAACTTCAGCACTTCTGTTTAATTATGAGCTGCAGTGCATGCAGCAAAAGGCTTAGGGGGATATTCTCAAGAACGTGCGATAAACATCACCAAAATAGGTTAACGCAAGTTTCCATATCGCCGTCTATCGCGGGAAAATAACTCTGTGTCAACGTGGCATTCTCAACACAGCGGTAACATGCAATAGTACCCCAATAACGCGGCAAATGTCCGCAATAACGGTACCGGGATGGCGAAAAAAATCCAAACGCGAAAAAAGTTGCGATGGGCCCAACTGCGATAAGACAAACAGCGAAAAGCAGCGCCTGGCCTGCAATTCACACACGTCAGGCGTGAAAAACCACTACAAAAGCTGAGGGAAAAAACCACAAACAAAAACCAAACTATAGCGAAGCACAATGGAGGCAGCCGGAGCAGGTACAGAGGACGACCAGAACCCCACAAGCCCCCCGGAGGACCAGCCTGGGACCTCGGGGTCAGGGAAGGTGCAAGGACAAGAAGAAGTGGAAGACGCGGTTCAGTCCGCAGGAAAACAGGATCCTGATCACAGAGGTGATCGAACACCATCAACAACTGTTCGTCACCTCCACTGTGTCATTGGCAACAGAAAATGGAATATGGCAGTCCATCGTGTACAAGGCGAATGCAGTCGGAGTGCTGAGGAGGACAATGGACGAGGTCAAGAGGCGCTGGAATGATGTGAAGCGCAAGACCAAGCAGAAACTCGCAGACAACCAGAAGGCAGCAATGCAGACTGGAGGTGGGAGTCCAGTGACACAGGAGGAGCTGGATGAGACGGAGGAAATGGTGACCACAGTCATCAGTGGGGAGACGGTGGCAGGAGTTGGGGGACCGGACACTGCTCGACATGACCCGACACAACAGCAACAGGGTGAGTAACCACCAGTGACTGGGGGGACGGGGGGAGATGGGCTCAATGGCACACATGCACAATTAAGTAGAGCACATCTGCGGACAAACCATGGCCAAGAGTCACAACTCCACCCAAGAGCCCAATTTACCCAAGTCTGGAACATCACAGCACTGCATAAGCACAGAAGTGAAAGTCTCACTGCCTGAAAGGGATAAGGGCCAGCCAAATCAGAGCTGAAGGGGCAACTCACCTACAATGCAGCACACACACATAAGATCCAGAGCACCGCAACATTTACAACAATGTTGAACAAACAGCAACACCAGCACAACAGAACAGAGGACACAACTGCTGCCGCTTGTGTGTGGAAAATGGCCATTCGCATGTGGCATAGCTGGAAACTGTGAGATGATGATGTACTAGTACAACCGCACATCCCTGATGGTGTAGTAATGCATGTATGGCCATGACCCAGATAGGCAGTGAGACACACATTGTCATACAAATCAACACTCATCACAGTTGAATACAAGTGAAGGTGCGTAGACTTTATTAGCATATGCGTGTCAGTACGGCCAAGATAAGTGGCACAACATGCAGACCAATGCAGCAGTATGTCAGAACGTGGAACGTTGCCAAGCGCCGCTGTCCACTCCGGGGGAGTGCCGCACCATTCACAGGTGTGTGTTTACCGGCGTTGTTGTCCGCTCATGTATTCGGAGTCCAGGCGAATGCAGCCATGTCCACTGTCATCGTGGGAGATGTGACCAGAACCCCAAGTCCCAACAAGGTGTCGGGACATGTGCAATGTGTTCCAAACTGTTGTGTCTGCAGGTACGTAGTTACACGTCCATGAAAGCGAGTGCAGCTTCGTAGGCAATCATTTCCAACATGAGGTCGTTGTCGACTTCATCGAACAGGACGGCGAGGCTAACTATTAGCAGGTCTGGACAGATGTGCTGCGTCCACCCCCTTTCACCAATTTGCACTACAGCCCAATAGGGGAGCAGCTCAATGTGGTCACTGCACACGAGGAGTTCTGCAATCTCCCAGGTCCAGCTGCCAGCATGTATGCCAAGTATCCAGGCATCCCATAGACGGGTGTCACGGTGACACTCATGGTCGTGGGCCAACAGGGGGTGCACACACATGTCGAAATCCAGTTCGGCTACCGTCCTGTTGGATAGGCAGACATCCAAGGACCACTCGAATATGCACGAGCGACAATGCAACACAGGCTGCACGCAGGTGACGTTGGCAAGGCAGAAGCTCAGCCGGTAACTGATCCGCAGCACTACCAATGGCAGTGCCCCCAGTAAATGCAGCATACATGCACGGTACAGTTCCACGTGACAGGGGTTGTGCATGTGTCCGGGATGGTCTGCCATTGCGTTAGTGGCTCTGGTTGAAGCGGCACTGTTCTAACCTGCACCAGTTCTGTGTATGAAATGCCACAGCTCGGATCAATGAGTTGTTTAAGTGTGCAACAGTTGTATGCCTGGGATGGTGTGGGAGTAAGTGTGAAGACCATTCCATGCAAGATAACTCCGAGCAAGGACTTCTGTGTGTGGGGTGTGTATATGTTGGTCTGTCATCGGGCTGTTCGTAGTGTGGGAGTCATCCTCAACTGCTATCGTATCTGTCAGGGGGTGCCGGGCACATGCAATTCCGAGGTCGGATGTGCAGATGTGCTTCCGCCTGATATGTCAGACAAAGGAGCTTTCATCCCTAATGTCAGTTTGTCATCTGCTTGCATTCATGAAGTGTGATGTGGCTTGTTGGGTGTGGGGTGGGATGTGTGCGACCTTGAGATCCATGTTTGACATGACTTGCATGTGGCAAATGAGCGGCATCACTGTTTGTTACGTTGCCTCACAGCTGCTCCTCCCTCCCCCGAGCCTATTTACTTGTGTGCGCTGCGCGGTGGCATCACTTGCACTCCAACGGCACACCATTGTCATGCCTGTCTGCACATGTCCACAAGCCTGATAACGACACTGTGATGTTGTCTGTTGAAGGTGGGCGACCACGTGAGTGTAGGCCTATGGTAAGGTTAGTGCGGACACAGATGTAGAGTTCATGCCTGGCTGAACTCGCGCTGCGACTAAGGCTAGGCATTTGGCTCATGCTGCGGCAATGCAGATACACACGACACTTGGCATGTATGAGCCAAGACCCCGAGCGGGCATGCGCTCCTTCATTTCTCCGTTCGTGCGAGACCGCCCTCCGGGTGCATGCTACATTGCAACATTGTCAATTGCGGGCCGGGTAGCGCCGACACTACAACAGAGACACACGCATTGGTGACTTCCTTGTCCAGGCCAGAACTGAACCTCGCCCTGCGCCCCGGGCTAATTCTACACACCCCTGCGCTGGACTGACGTACGGTGGCCCAGCCCACTCCGCTTATGCTTACAGGGGGGGGGACAAAGCTACATGTCCAAGGTCTTACCCGCTGCCTGAGGTGACATGCTTGCATCCGCTGTCCACAGCACAATGTGATGTGGTAGGGCCAGGGGCCATCACGCATACATAATGACCACACGGACACACTTAGATAGATAGTGGAACTGGCTACGGGCATGTGCGCCCGGCCCCTTTTTATTACCAGGGTCACATGTCCAGTGACGCCTGTGCTGGATGGGTGTGGGGTGAGTGTAAGCCAGCCCTCAGGGAGTGGTTGGTGCTGGCAACAACTAGAACAGTGATCATCGGATCACACACACAGAGTCACTCATGAAGGGTCCATGACTTGCAGTGCACTGAGGTAGGGGCACCAGAACTGGACTCACACACACATATGATTACATCATAAAGGGTCCATGACTTGAGCTACACTGAATTCGTGGCACCGGAAGCGCTCGGCGGGTGCGCGGCCTGCGATGATGCGTCGTCCGGGCGGGCCGCCCTGGAAGCAATGTCTGTTGCCTACTGGACTGCGCCATGAATAAATGAAGACTCAATTTGAATTGTGAGCCCTGCTGATCGCAGTGTAGGCCGGAGGTGGCGGTCAGAAAGGGCCCACAGCCATGTGGCAATGGCTTGAGCTGCACAGAGTTAGTGGCACCTGGAGCGCTCAGCTGGTGCTCGGCCTGCGATGATGCGTCGTTTGACTTGGGGGACCTGCTGACCGCAGTGTAGGCCGGAGGCAGCAGTCAGTGAGGGCCCACAGCCATGTGGCGATGACTTGTGGTGCACTGAGTTAGTGGCACCTAGAGCGCTCAGCGGGTGTGCAGCCAGCGATGATGCGTCGTCCGGGCGGGCCGCACTGGGAGCAATGTCTGTTGCCTACTGGACTCTGCCATAAATGAATCAAGACTGAAATTGACTTGGGGGACCTGCTGACCACAGTGTAGGCCGGAGGCAGCGGTCAGAAAGGGCCCACGGCCACGTGGTGTTGACTTGTGTTGCACAGGGTCAGTGGCACCTGGCGCGCTCAGCAGGTGCACAGCCAACGATGATGCGTCGTCCGGGCGGGCCGCACTGGGAGCAATGTTCTTTTTGCCTACTGAATTCTGCCTCAATATTGCCACGTGGCATCGACTTGTGTTGCATAGGGTCAGTGGCATCTGGAGCGCTCAGCAGGTGCCCAGCCAACGATGATGTGTCGTCCGGGCGGGCCGCACTGGGGGCAATGTCTGTTGACTAGTGGTTTCCTCCATTAACAGAAATGTGGCACGATTTGAATTGTGGGACCTGCTGACCGCAGTGTAGGACAAAACAGTATCCGGCACACACATGACTCCGTGTTGCTGTGCCGCTCGATGCGCTGGGGGCCTGTGTCGCGGAGTCTGGAGGTCACGGTGGTGGACTCGTGGCAGGGTGAGGTGCGCCGCCCTGGCAGACGCGTTGCCCATCACGGAAGAGAACCACACCCAGAGCCCCAGCCTTTTTATCCGCACTCCTACGCTGGAGTGGCATACGACAGCCCAGCCCACTGTGCTTACGCTTACAGGGGGGGACGGCACAGCTACATGTGCAGGGTCTTCCCCACTGCCTGAGGTAACATGTTTGCGTCCACTGTCCACAACACTACAAACCCCAGCAGTATATGTCCACATGGATATGTCTGTGCTCTGCATTCTGAGGTCTGTCCAGCACATCACCGCCACACTTGGCATTGTGTACATTCTTCTTCATGGGTGAGTTGCCTCCTTCACACATACTTGGTTCCCACCTCTCCCCCCATTCTGCACTTGGGTGGCTGAGGGGCCATGTCGTTTTCGGAAGGTCCGCTGTCTTGTCCTACGCTGCCTTGGTGGTAGTCCGGAGGAGGGTCTGGAGGGGGGGGGTCCTGGGGGTGGTGACGGTGGGTGTTGTGGCCCTCTTGGGTCTCCGAGCTGCATGTTCATTGGCTCCATGGCATCTGTGGGCCTTCAGTTGTGGCTCTGGGCTGGGCTCCCTTCCATACTGCAGGTAGTCGTCCTGCTTAGCACCAGCTAAAGGCAGGTGTTAAATCCCTGGAGCTAACACGCCTTATCGCCTGTTCTTGGTTCGCATCGCAGATCTGACTGGTCGTTGAGAATCACGCGAAGTGGTGTTTTCGTGTGTTTTTGCACGGGAACGTCTACTCTGCATATCATTAGCGTTAGTTGTCGCACTCATCCTTGGCGATGTTTTTTGCGGTAGCTATCGCAGGAAAACTAGCGATGTCTGCAGTTTGCACCAGCTTGTGAATAGGGCGAAAAATCTATTGCCACTTTTGCGGCGCTAATGTGCCGATAAATCGGCGATGAGTCCTTGAGAATATGCCCCTTAGTCTGCAAGAATGACAAAGTACAAAGTCTGCATACTACTCAGATTCCAGACCTTTGTCCCGTCTTCTGGGTCAAGTTAATTACACTGCTCTCCAGTAGAGGGAACAAAGGCCTTCCCACACAAAATGAGCAATTGTCAGTGACTGGCTCAGTTCCTGGGAAGGAAGAGGTGGGGAGCAAAATCTGCATCTTCAATTAGCTGTCACACTGCACCCAATCTGGTACAGCCCAGGCCTACTGAACAAAACCAAAAGCCCACACACCTGAAGCCATCACAGGAGGTGGGCTCCCCTTTTAATTTTTGGTAGGATGGGATCTGGAACTGATGTCACTTAGGGTTGGAGCTGAGTCCCTCAGCGGATCACTTAACAGAGAAAACTTGACGGGCCATATTTGATTAATCTAGAATGCAGTGCAAGAGGGTTAGGACAAGGTAGAGGAATGATGCGGTATCCTAGGTTTGTCCTGGTGTGCCCAGCATCTAGAACTTTGCTCCCCCACTTATAAATCCCTGCACAAGGAAGAGACAGAGAACAAGATCCAGGAATAGGAAGGCAATAACAGTGGAGTAACAAACAGCTGGAAAGAGAAGAAACCTGATGTACTAAAAGGATGTACTTAGGACTTTGCCTGCAGCCAACCCCTAGGATTAGAAAGGTGTTGGACTTAGCCCTCTCTGCAAAGCTATCTCCAACCTTTTTGACTTCACCCCTCCTATTTTTTACTGATTCTGTTTTTGCTGGTCTTAGGACTCTGTGCACTTTACCACTGCTAACCAGTGTTAAAGTGATTTTGCTCACTCCCAAAAACATGGTAAAATTGGTTATTTAATTGACTTATAAGTCCCTAGTAAAGTGGTTTACAACATACCCAGGGCCTGTAAATTAAATGCTATTAGTGGGCCTGCAGCACGTGTTGTGCCACCCACTTGAGTGGCCCCTTAAAACATGCCCCAGGCCTGTCATTGCAGCCTGAATGCAGTTTTAAACTGCTACTTTGACTTGGCCATATAACCTTCTTGCCAAGCATTAAACTCCCTTTTGTTGCATATAAGTCACTCCTAAAGTAGGCTCTAGGTTGCCCATAGGGCAGGGTACATTGTAATTAAAAGGTTGGTCATGTACTTGTAAGTTTTACATGTCCTGGTAGTGACAAACTCCTACATTAATTTTTCACTAATGCATGGCCTACCTGCCCATAAAATAACATTCGGTTGCCTTATTACATTCAATGAGTGATACATTTTGATTGGGAACAGGTAAGCATTTTGTGCTTTGTGTCTATGAAATTGTAGTAAAAAAAATTCTATAATGGTAAAGTCAGATTTGAAATTACAATTTGGAAATTGCCACTTTTAGAAAGTTGGGATTTTTCAGTCCTTTGTTATTTGGTGCCTGCAGCCTGTCACAGGTCACATGACTGGGTGTAGATGGTAGTTTGTCTTTGTGTATTGCTCCCAGATAGTGAGACAAAGGAAAGCTAGGTGTTGGCAGGATGAGCAACTCTGACTTAATGAGGGGTAGGAGCTGTCACCTACTGCACTTGCACATCACAAAGGCTCTGCCTGAGCACTCTCACAAATGGTTTGACGGTAGGGTGTTTGTTTCCCCAGACATGCTGGGGCCATGACTGGGAGGTAGGGAATGCCTCACATCTCAGGGGGTAGAAGCTTCCAGAAACTTCTCCTACTTCAAAGTGGACATAGGTATAAATATTGGACCTCATACCCCAAGTCTTCAGAACACATCTGGACCTGTGGTAGACTCAGGAGAAGAATTGCTGTGCTGCTTTGCTGGAAGAAGGACTGCCACCCTGCTGCCCTGCTGCCTTGCTGCCCTCATGCCTGAGTGAGAAGAACTGGGCCTGAATCTTGAACACAGGACCACCAGTATGACTCCAAGGGCTAGTTTGCTCGTCTCTTGATCAAAAACCTCAATGACAGAACAGGATTCCTCCATCTATAACCCAACACCTGATCTCTGTCAGCTTTGAGTCCTGCCCTCCCCCAAGTGGCGCCACACCAGTCCGGGACCTTTGGAAGTGGGCCTGAAGGTGTGATGCCAGCCCAACTGTGGTGCCAGCAGAACCAATGCACCACAATGCATCATCTCCCAAAAACTTCACATCGGAGCCACTGTGCGGCGCTTCGACTTACCAAACCATGCATCACAATTACTGAGTGGTGCACTCCTGACGCAGGAATCTACATTGCCACCCGCGGCTTCCTAGACCTAGGAAGCTCCACTGCGTGAAGCATCCTCGATGCAGTCCTTCGCATCGCAAGTCCTCCATCGACTGCATCCTCAGTGACGACGCAGGACTCCACATCACTACTCCCGCAACTGCTTCGGAACCAGCCAGTGTGCAACATATCTTTGATGCAGGACCTCCCATCGCAGCTTTCCCGAACCGTGACTACATGATGTATCCTCAAGGCGGGATCTTGCAATGCTCTGCAGCCAGGATTTAAGGTACTCTTGTTCATCGGACCTAACTGTGTACCTGTAGCTGGCCCGTGCTTCATCGCAGTCAGCCTCAACTTGTGGCTTTGTCCAGATCCAGCGCGATCAGATAAACATAGTTGGTACTTTGTGCTTTTGGCACTATTCTCACTTAAATCTTTACAGTTGCATATTTCAGGGTCTGCTGCTTGGATTTTTATTATTTTTGTCTTAAAGTATTTATTAAATGTTGCTCCATTTTTATAAATTGGTGTGGTATTTTTCTTGTTTTGTGTGCTGCATAAATACTTTACACTTTGCATCTAAATAAAGCTTGACTGCTTTTGTGTCAAGCTATCAGAAGGTTAATTACAGGTTAATTTGGGGTTTGCTTGTGTTTCTCCCTGACAGAGATTGTGGTTGCTGCTTGAGTAGGGTTCCACCCCACTCCACCAATAACACGATTTCCAACAATTGGTCTTTCCAGAGTCAGTGGTGCTACCCCTCCTATGCCTCTGAGATCCAGTTGGGGGTAGAGCTGGATTCTACTGCCACCCCAAGTGCTGTGCAAGGCCTGTTGAAACTGGTCCTAGTGATTAGAACACACCACCAGCAGCCATGGATTCCCCCCTACTCGAGGGATTCTTAAGTCTGAGGACCCCATCTCCCAGGTCCTGACATAAGACTGCCCGGGGTACCCCATCCCCGGAATAAATGGCAAGAAGGCCCAGAGCCACGGATTTGAGGAAATGCCGTACAGGTGTAATGTTGCCCCATGCCCTTTTCTGGGGGGAGGCAGGCACTCTGGACTCAAGCCTTCCTGACCTTGCTCCTCACAGTCAGGGCACTAAGCTGCCCAGTGGGATCACCGAACAAGTGTTGCCAGCTCTGCACAGCCCTCAGAGGACTGGGACTGCATGAGGGAAGGCAGGGATGCGGGGACCCTGGACTTCCCCCGAGCTACCCCCAATGAGAACTAAAACCCGTAGGTGGGACCAAGGCACCCAATAGAAAAAAAGCATGTGAAGCGAGGCCGCCCACTAAAATAAACAAAGCGACAGGGGCCTCTCATCGGCTATTCATCTTTTCCTGTTGAAGAGTGCTCCATAATGCCCCGCAAGATATTAATTACACATTTCTTTCTGCTTTTAGTGGCCCCACAATGGCAGGGGCACTGCCAGCTATTGATGCAAGTTTGTGGGGTTCTGCAGGGAGTACTGCAGCTCCCCTGTCAAAGTATTTATACACGTTTCCCTAAGGCCCAGGCATATTGATTTCAAGGCTAATTTTCAAAGCAGTTTGAACTGGGGTATTTTGCTCCGAAATGTGTGTACCTCTTGTGGGTTTTCTTATTGCTGCAATGATGTGGCCTGATGAGTGTAAAGAAAAACTCTGACACATGTTATTGTAATTTGCAGTGTTTTATTTAAAATACTTAATTGATCTTAATTATTGATGAACCTTGCAATGCTTATATTAACAATTAATGCATTTAAATATGGTTATCGAGGTGAATCCTAACAAGCTATTACTGTTTTTTTTTAATGTGGTGACCTCTTGACAAAGCCTATATATATTAGTTGTATGAACCCCTTGACTATGCCAGTAGGCCTGCCTTGTCTAAAATGACACCCCCTTATATTGTTCAGTTGCATTTGGTATAGGTGGGAGGCTTTGTGGTTATGGGGTTCAAGACCCACTAGGGGATAAATTTGATATAAAGGTGTCACCTAAGGTACTTTCATCTACCTGATGTGTGTGTGTGTGTGTGTGTGTGTGGGTTTGTGTTACTATCCTTGTGGGGACTTGGGTGTGATAACACACTCACGCTGTGGGGACTTGATCGCACTGTGGGGACCTGAACCCAAGTCCCCACAATGCAATGCCTTCCAAATGTCATAAAACGACTTGGTAAATGTTTGTGCTAATTTTCACAACTTTTTTAAATTTGACCTTGTGGGGACCTGTGTTTCACCAGGTGTGTTTAATTTTATGCTCACCTCTGCCCCTGTAGAAAGGAGGTGGTACTGCAGCCCTCAAACACACCAGGAAATTTAAACACACTTTAACAGTCTGACTCCAGACAAGCAACAGGCAGTGGAATAATATCATTGAAATGCTGCATCACTATCAAGATATATTTATACCGAAAAGAAAGATTGTATGAACAGAAACCTGGACACTTCTCTTTTTACCATTTGAGTGCTTTTAAAATCGAACACTCTAAGTGGATTAGTGGAAACAGTAGAACTTGGAACAAGACCGTAAGGGATAATTTGGAACTCAGTGTAAAGTTGTGCAGTAAAAAACATTCGAGCACAAATAAGACCTCTGTTTGTTAATTAGTGTTTTTACACCCGATTTATACATTAAACCAAAGCGAATGTGCCCGTTTTCTTGCCCCTGCTTTATGCATGATTGTACTGCACTTTTGACTTTTTATTATATATGCTGTTGCAACAAGCACAAAGCTGTTGATAATAACATTTGCTAAATGTGGGCGAGCATATTTTACTCTCTGCACGTAAGGGAAAAAAAATACAGGCATACGTTATGTTTTGTGTCATTTTTTCTGTATTAGCGCTCGTGTTCAAATGACCCCAGATAACACATAAATCATACCTGCTGAAAGGCCAAGAAATTAAGTTGGGTTATTGCCAAAATATATGCACAGTTCATGAATGTGCAATTTGTTGTTTGCTGATAGCTAGATTAATAAAACTCAAAAAACGTTAAGCTTCACATACAGATAATGTGTAAATATGTATGCGCGTTTGGACATGTTTCACATGTCTCCCTTTTGAAGACACATAACTGCAGCAAAAACAAGCATTTGCAGTGCAAAGGGTCTCGCATTTATGAGAGTTAGAGCTATTGGCGTTGAAAATGACAATGTCTTTTACCCATGCGTTTTGGTTTGGAGTGGATATATGTGGTGTGGAGTGTAATTATGTGGATTAGATTGGAAATGTTAGTTGTGGAATTGTGTGGTGTGGAGTGGATTTGTGTAGTGGAATTATGTGGCATTATGTGCTGTGGAATTATGTAGATAGTAATTATGTGGTATTGAGTGTACTGCAATTATGTGGAGTGGGATTGTGTGTCATAGAGTGTAATTATGTGGAATGGTATTTTGTGTTGTGGAGTGGTATGTACTGGAGAGTAATTATGAGGTGTGCTGTTGAATTTTATGGCATGATGTGGAATTCTGTGGTATGGATTGGAATTATTATTGTTGTGTTGTGTTGCTGAGTTGAGTTATGTGATTTGTTGTTGAATTATGTGGTGTGGAATAGAAATTTGTTGAGCTGATTTGCATGGCTGGAAGTGTGTGGCGTTGAGCGAAATTAAGCAGACTGGAATTATGTGGCATGGTGCGGGGCGTATTCGTGTGTATTGCGTTCCCAAGTTTAAAAACGATGAAACATTACAAAGAATGGCGGCCTTTCATTGCGCACAAGTTCTAGGACTTTAGGAGTCCAAGAACAGGCCACATAACATGGAAGGACGACTACATAAAAAACAAGACGTATACGTGCGTTACTCACTTAGTTCCTTGGGGTGCTGATAATGCCATCAAAGCTGCCCCTCCCTCGTTTTACCCTCATACACAGAGGTAAAAATAAAGAATTAACCTGTGAGGTAAAAAGAGAGCCCAATAGATACCCCTTTTAGTGGCTGATTCGTACTAAGTGGTGACTAACATCTATGATAAATTTGCTAGTATTAACATTCAGAGCAAGCATACACTTAGTCTTAAGAAAGATTTAGCCAACCTCCTCGAATTCAGGAATCCTTCTGATGACCAATTAATAGACCTCATTTTATCAATTAAGTCAGGCTCTCCTTACGACCCCTGCCCACCTAACATAATGCACCAGATACCCTCACAACTGGCAGCATATCTGGGTTTTATCATTAAGTCAGTATTCGCCAGTGGTATTTTTCCCGCTCAATGGAAACGCACCTCCATTCTCCCCCTTTTAAAAAAAGATAATCTCGATAGCTCAGAACCTGGTAACTATCGCCCTATTGCAAGGCTCCCTTTTGCTGCCAAATGCACTGAAAAAGCAATGAACAAGCAAATTACCGAACATATCGAGTCCAACTCATTATTGGATGAAACACAACACGGCTTCAGGAAGCATCATAGCACTGAGTCGGCCTTAATTACAGCCACAGAAGATATCTGTGTAATCCTAGACGGAGGAGGAACAGCCGTGCTGGTGCTGCTTGACCTCTCGGCGGCCTTTGATACGGTCAGCCATGAGATTCTGGCTGACCGTCTGCAGGAAGCGGGCATAAAAGGTACCGCACTTAAACTCTTAAAATCATTCCTAACCAATCAGCAATTAAATGTAGCAATGGGGTCAGCAACCTCCAAACAGTTCTCTTTACCTTGTGGAGTTCCTCAGGGCTCCGCCCTGAGCCCCACGCTTTTTAATTTATATGTTGCGCCGTTAGCCTTGATAATAAAAGAAGCAGGATTCGCCCTAGCTTCCTATGCCGATGACACGCAGATTGTGGTGTCTTTAACAAATGGAGGAAAGTACCCGGGCGAGGCTTTTAAGATCTGTATGAAGAATGTGAGTGACTGGATGGACGGCAACTGTTTGAAGTTGAACGCGTCTAAGACGGAGGTTATCATTTTTGGTAATAAACCCTCCCTCTGGACATCTGACTGGTGGCCCCCAGTACTTGATGTGCTGCCCGTACCCTCCACAAAAACTAAGGATTTGGGCATCATCATTGATAAGGAACTCAAATTCAAGGACCAAGTCAGTAAAGTCACATCTATCTCCTTTTGTGCAATAAGACTAATCAACAAAATTAAGAAATATATACCAGAAGAACTTCTAAAAACAGTGACTCTGGCGTTGGTCCTCTCTCGTCTAGATTATTGTAATAGTCTCTATCTTACCATTAATTCAGGCCTAATTAACAGGCTGCAGATAGTACAAAACGCAGCAGCACGTCTAATTTTTAAAATTCCCCAAAATGTATCGGCGAGAGAAGCCATAAAAAAATTACATTGGCTTCCAGTCAGGCAGAGATGTAAATTTAAAGTCCTTTGCCTGGCTTTTAAATCACTACATAATCAAGGACCAACACAATTCAGGAACAAACTAAAATGGTATGTCCCCAATAGAACCTTACGGTCAGGAACGGCCAGGAACATGGCAATCACCCCCTCCAAGAAGGCCACTTGGGGAGGTAGGAGCCTCTTTAGATCAGCAGCAATGCTGTGGAATACATTACCTATTACCCTAAAAACAGCATCCTCCTTGATGAGCTTCAGGAAAGGTCTGAAAACGTGGCTTTTCATACAGACCACCTGAAGGAACTTATCTGATCACTATCTGTACTAATGTTCTCTTGTTCTCAGTCTGTCCATAGCGCCAAGACGCCTTCGGGCATTAGCTGCGCTTTACAAATTTAATTTCAATTCAATTCAAGTGAAACCAGAAAACCTGCATTAATTGCGGCTTTCCTGTTCAACCAAATTGTGTGATCTTTGGCAAATAATGTGTTTTACCGAAATTCTTTTTCTTCAGTATTGCATATGAAAACACCTTCATATACGTGCATAGACTACAAGCTGTACAAAACCTATCGCTGCTCTTTGCTTAAGAATTAGGGCCACACGCAGCCATGTGCCTGGTAGTTCAATAATGGCACTGTCGCCAGGACGGGGGCGAAGGCACAATGGTTCTATGTTCATGTTTAAAAAATTATCACTTTGAATAATAACTTCGCGGTACAGTGCTAAAATGTGAAGTTAGCTGATGCGGGCTTTCCTCGTTTCCCCGACTTCCTGTGGCTGTAGAGCCAAGAAGCGAGACAGGCACCCAGTGGCAGGAACGAGATCCCATCTATGAAAGAGGAGGGGGTGAGGGGGCTGAGACAAAGCCACAGCTAAGATATCAAAGTGGGATGCAGGGAAGCACTCCTTTCACTTCTGATCAAACTGCATCAGCCGCCTGCAGCACAAGGAAGTACAGGAAGTAATATTCAGTGAATTGCCCAGGAAAACACCATGCAGAGCAGTTTTTTTTAGGCACCTAATTCTAAAGTCAGCCACGCACTTATTAGACCCGCCTCCTACATTAGAGCGTCTGCTGTGGGATTTGCCTCTGCTCAGGCATGGGTGCACCATGGCACTGAACCCACCCTACCAAGCACAGGCCCTCCTGTTCTTCCCCATTCTCAAAACGTGCAGAGAAGCCCCTCTTTCGTTCTTTAGAACTTCAAAGAATCAAACTTCTGTTATTAGCTCTTGAAGTAACCCCACATATATTCTACTGGAGAATTTATAGCGCTTTATATCGTCTTAGGAGACAGGAGGCGCTCCAATTCACATCAGTTACCCCCGCCCTTTTTGGTGTGCGTGTTTGTAAAAACAAGTGAATGGTTGTATTGCTGCAAAGGCGTGGGTTGCAGTTGGGCCTTCAGGGAGGAGTGTGATGCAGAGAAGCGCATGTTATGCTATGATGGTGAATGCATTGGGTCCTGGACTTCCCCTCTCCATTGGTAAACAGGTTGTCTTACAGTCTATGCGACATCTCCAGCTTACAATAAAAATAATCATAATGTTCAGTGTTGCGTGTTATCAGAATTTAGCGTGTTTATTTTATCGACCGTAGAAGGCTAAAGGGCTGAGACAGCCCTGCAAGGAGACAAGAATATGACTGATTGGTTAGGTAGATAGGAGAAGCACTCGCCCTCATAGGTGACTGAGATGTCTCATTAGTATCGTAAGAGTGCGGTTATTAGCGAAGACTCAAGGCGCTGTAACAATCCAACATTGCTCCTTTCCCATCCTCGGGGGATATGAGACTGAGCGGATAATTTTCTGCAGTGAGGACATTAGTCCCCTGAGCTATATTGCAGGGCAGCACTGGGCGGAGCATCGCCTTGTCCTGTTATTTGGGGCACAAGGGGTGACTGCGTATGCCACGCGCCTCGAGACATCCACGGCGGCCTGTGAGCACTAGCATAGGTGATTGGGAGTCCTCAGCCCGAGGGCGCTGGAGGGGGGTTGGGGGGGACAGTAGGCTGCATTGAGAGTCACACGCCCTGGACACAGAGCCTTGAAGCGCAGAAGGTCAGGGTTCTCAGTAAACGAGTCACCCGAGGACAGGCCCAGGGACAGCACCTTGAGGTGCAAACTCTAGGAGGGAAGGGCAGAAGTCTGGTTTGTAGAACCTAATACCGATATTTGCCCAGAATTTGAAAGACAGAGAAGAGACACAGAAAGAGAGGAAGGAGATAGATGCAGAGAGAGTCTGAAAGTGCCTCAGAACAGTGACAGTTAAGGGAGTGTAATGTCCTCACACTACAGGGAGGTGAAAGTGCCTGTGAATAGTGACAATTGCCAGCGAGGTGAAAGCGCACAAAAACACATGAAGGTACATTTCAATAGATGTGAAAGTGGCTGTCAATAGTGACTGGTGAAATGGCGTTGCGGAGGTGCAGACCATGAAATGGCCAAGCAATGGCTGATTAAAGTGACCGTGTCCTGTGATTGGCGAGAGTGAAGCTGGTGTGACTACCGGCAACGATCGGTTAAGTGAAATATCTATGGACAGTGAATGGTGAATGTTTAAGGAATGGTTAAGGCATTATGGTTGGTAGGCAAACCCCTGAAATGATGCAGCATCGCTTAATTACGCGCCGCTCGCAGAAATGTTACCGCAAGTGCAGTGGCGTAAGACCACTGTGCAAGTGCTCAGTACTAACACGAACTGCCAGAACATGAACAAGTGTTGCTCACACCACTTGTGTTTTCGTGTTGTTTACTGGGAAATGCATCCATGTACCACCATCGGAGGTGGGCTGCGCGAAGCGTGCGATGGTTAACAAATCGCAGAGTAATAAGGCACTGACTCCTCTCTCCTGTGACTAGGCGCAAGCGCACCTAGTGAACAGCTCTTTTTTTTTTTTACTGAATAATGGCTGCACATGCTCAGAACAAGAGACGCTACTTACCAAAATACCAATTCGCCATCAGCCGGTCTTGACCCTCTTTTTAGTACGGCAAACTTCTGCGCCCCACTTAGCTTTAATTGTTATGATGCGAACAATTGTTTTAATGTAATAAAGCATTGGCGTGTGGTAGCGCTTTGTTGTTTTCAAACCAGTGGCCCAAGAGCATTTCAACAAGCCCAATCCCCATTAAAAAGGAGCCCAACCCAAACGAACATCCTACAAAAACAAGCCCACTGGCGGTAGTCATCGAAAAGTGCAAAAAGGTTAAAAAATAAATTTAAAAATTCAGGCACGGGGCGGGAGGCTCCACGCGGAGGCAGTAGTAACAAAACAGTGGCATTTCTGAGGAGGTGGGAGGGCTTAATTAGAGTTAAATGTAAACAGCTATGGTGCCAAAGCTGAACACAGGCAAACAGTAACAGAGCAGGAAACCACCCAAAAAAATAGTCCCCAACGAACATATGAAGAACTATAAGGTAATGAGACAGTACTTAGTCCCTGCTGCGTGGGAGGAACGGAAGAGAAAAAGGAGGGACAAAGAGGCAGGACTGACCACTAGCAAGCACGGATTTTTAAAGGACACAGAAACAAGCAAATCAAAAGTAGGGGGATGACTTTAAGCTCACAAGAGAAGTTACAATAGGTCTCGAATGCTCGACCTAAAAAGGACTAACTCATTTTACACTTTACTGGTATGTTCCCGCATTGTGCTTAACTTTTTAAAGAATTTGTATATTAAGACACTTGGGTTTCCGTGAAATGCTACTTATTTGTTGCTTGATGAGGACGAACTGAGAGGTCAAGTCAGAGCAGGAAGCAAGTATACAAAACAAAACCTTACCTGGCTTAGCCTGCATGACACTGCTCTCTCCAGCCAAAGCACATAAACACCCGGAAACGTGGTCACATTAGCATATTTATAGCTGCTTAGCAACCGCTTCCATCCCCCAAAGCCCCCAGCCCCTCTGATGCTCCACGCACCTCACCCAGGAACAGGTAGTTTAAAAGCAGCTAGTGCTTGCTATGAGCAACGCAATGTGAGTTTCCCAGAGAAGTCTGGCAAGTGTGTGTGGTGAGGAAATGGGGGATTGCTTATAGACTGGCCATTCCTTGATATAGGGTCACACATTTTGAAATACGAGTTAGAATTATTTTATAACAACATAGAATAATATAAAAATTGTGACAAACTCGCACCAAGTGTATAAAAAATATAGGATGCGTCCCTGAGTATTTCCCAGCCTCACAACGAACCTTGACCTTTAATTACATACTGTTTTTCAGCGGGATCCTAAAATGTAATTTAATTCATGAGGGCAAAAACTGAAAAATCAAAAAAAGTAACAGATATGTCGATGTGAATGAGACAGCAAAGAGAGGGCAAAACGCAACCGCAATCAGGTGAATGGTGTTGAATGAGGTAGGAAACTGCGCGGGCTGCGTGGTCTTGTCTAATATTCCCTGCCACAAATATTGAAGTATCATTACACAGAACAGAAACTTTAAATCACATGAGAAACAGATTTCTTGGGAAACCCAGAGAAATGTCCTATTTTAAAACGTGTTTCACACAGGTGAAGTGTCATTCTCAAACGTTCAGTGCTAAGATGAGTCTGAAATTATGAAACCTCATCAGGTCTAGTAAGCACGATATAAATGCTACTTAAATATGCACATGCACCTGTCAGCACCTGATAGAGTTATAAGTGTTAATCTTATATGTGTTAATCAGGAAACTGCTATCAGAAATTGACACCAGCTCAGCTGTGAGACAATAAAAAGAAACCTTGCTTGTTCCAGGTAAAGAGAGAGTACTAGGCATCTGTAGTATGCATGGAAGGGGAAATTGCTTCTAAGCATTGTTTTTGTGCAAGAAAGGTATCCCTTCCTGTACTAAAACAATCCTGTCTGTAACACAGACACCCTTGCATCATGGTGCAAGGATGTCTGCCTTGGCGCTAGGTAGCACACCGTGCACCAGTGCGAAAATGTGCCATATCTTAGCAAATATGGCATATTTCTGCTATCTTTGCAACTTTGCTTGCTGACCACATTTAATGAAATGTTAGTAAATATGCACCAAGTGTATATTTCCCTAAACTGCCTTGACCCTAATGACAAGAGCTTTAGTGTCTGAGGGACACAGACATCAGAAGAAATTGCAATACATACTCATGGCCCCTTGAAAGATTGCAATTGCAACTCAGTTTAACAAGATCCAACAAGATGCCATGCCTACTCCCCTAGTTGCCTTAGATGTGGAGAATCCATGGAGATTTTTTACACATGGTGTGGTCTTGCCGGGAACTATAGCCCTTATGGCATGAGAGGTGTATCTTTGTCAATGAAGGAGGAACTGGGATGGCAGACTGGGTCACAACAAAGCTAGCACTACTCAATATCTTTTCTGATATAACTACCAATAGGTATGCATAAGCTTCTGTACAGGAAGGCCTAATGTTTGCAAAAAAAGACATTGGAGTCGATTCCGATTCGGGCCGGAAAAAGCACCGACCGACTTGGAGCCGGAAATTATACCGACCGACACGTACCTGTGGCGCCCGACACGCCAAGTACGATGCAAGGCGTGCAAAATCCGACCGACACGTACCGAACCCAAGCCGAACGACCGAGCCGCACGGAAAACAGCAATCCGGCCAGAAAAACACGCAAATCAAACCGACCGACACGCACCCGGAACAAATCCGACCGAAACGTACACGCGAACTCCAAACCGCAAAGTACGATGCAAGGCGCGAAAACCACGACCGAGTCGGACGGAGGACAAGCCGTACGACCGACACTCATACAAAACCGAGCCGAAGCAACACAAAACACCGCGACCGACGCGTACGCAGCATAGAAAACTGCACAAACACAGCGTGAACGAAACGGAGAACACCGTATGAGACAAATGCAGGGTCCGACTCGGTCACAAGAACGTTTCCAACATGCACAGACAGTCCAAAGGAAAAATCACACAAAAAAAGGCCAAACAAGCAATTACAAAGCCAATAAATACTGGGGGGGTGGGGACAGAGAACAAAGACACACCCACAACTCCACCCATATAAAGGACACAAATCACAACCATGATCCTTTGCAAATGCCATTCCACTGCCAGCACCCAAGAGACAGCAACCACACACCCACAGCTCATCCCTCACACAAGCCACACACCATCAGCACACCAACAAATACCTACCTCACATACACCCAGCAAAACACACACTCACACACCCTCAACTGCACACCAACACACAGATCACTCACCATCACCACCCATCACCATGCCCCCCAAGAAGAATCACAAGTTCCTAGATTGTGAATTGGAAGTCATGGTAGACGAGAGCCTCAGGGTAGAGCCACAGCTGTTTGGCACACTGGTCCAACAGACCCCCATCTCCCAGAAAACCAAGATGTGGGAGAGGATCATCAACAGGGTGAACGCACAATCACCATGTCTGCGCACAAAGAGCGACATCCAGAACAGGTGGTATGACGTGCGCAGGAGGGTACGGGACCTGCTCAAGAAAGACTACATCATCAGCCAATACACCGGCAGTGGCCCTCCTGCCAAGCCAATATACCTCAGGCCCTGGGAGGAGAAGGTGCGGGCCATCCTTCCGCCAGTGAGCGTATATGGACTAGAGAACATCCCAGAGCCTGGTGAGTACACAACAAATGTACACAATATTCTGCCACAAAACACACACACATCATTGTCAAGGGGAGAGTCAAACCATGCACTCATAGTAATTACACAGCAACCAGAACAGAATCATCCCAAAATGTGTATGTCAGTCAGATAAACACAACACATGCCATCAAAAAAGTTACATCCAACTGTGCCATCACATGGACAAACACAACTACAACTACAGCTAGGCAGTGGCACAAATAGAACTAACAAACACATCCAGACATGTAGCCACCACAACAACACCAACACACAGTGAAGACCACTCAAAGGAAGGAATTCTGTGTATGCTGGCCAAGTCAGTGTAGCCAATAGCATCATGGGAGTCGCAGTCACACATATTGCCCCCCCCCCACAACTGTCCCATCAACACCACCATGAACCATGCGCACATCACAGGGAGTGGAGAAGGACTCACAAGATGGCTGACACTGGCAACTGCTGTGGGGAGCACAAGGCCCTGCTGGGAACTGTGCACTAACAAACAGCAGGACACCACTGACTGACATCCTGAGAGACAACTTCCACTCCCTGCAATGCAAGCACGTTCCATGGTGGGATATCTGGCTGGCTGGGTGGGAAGGAGGACTTGCAGCACTGACCATAGTCACAAGCACCTCCCCTCACACCCCCCCTCAACACAAACTCCACAGAACCCACCTGGTAGAATGCAATGCCACCCATCCTAACTCAATATCCCACAAAGAACCACCACCCTGGGTTATGTTGTGTGAAGCACAGGGACACTCTTGGGACTTTTAGCCAAACAACTGCCAGGACAACACTCCCAGCCATCCTGTCAGCACAGCCAGCCCACCCCACAGGGAAGCAGAGTCAAAAGGAAGGAAGCATGGGCATGCTGGGAAGGGGGTGGAGGCAATAGCATGATGGGAGTCGTAGTCACAGCTCTACATCCCCCACCACATGGCCCAGCAAGCTCACACTCACGCATGCACATCCCACAGAGAGTGGAAAGGCCCATCAAAGATGTCTGACACTGTTGCTGTGTCGTGGGGAGCACAAGGGCATGCTGGGAACTGCACACCAACCAACAGCAGGACACCACTGTCAGCCATCTTGCCATTGCTCACACACCCACACATACTGAACTCCCCACAAAAGCAAGTAAGTTTGGGAATGCTGGCAAGTGGGGTGGAGGCAATAGCATGAAGGGAGTGGCAGTCACAGATATTGGTCACCCTCACAACTGGCCCATCAACACCACCCAGAACCATGCTCACATCACAGGGAGTGGAGAAGGACTCACAAGATGACTGACACTGGCTACTGCTGTGGGGAGCACAAGGCCCTGCTGGCAACTGTGCACCAACAAACAGCAGGACACCACTGACTGACATCCTGAGAGACAACTTCCACTCCCTGCAATGCAAGCACGTTCCATGGTGGGATATCTGGCTGGCTGGGTGGGAAGGAGGACTTGCAGCACTGACCATAGTCACAAGCACCTCCCCTCACACCCCCTCAACACAAACTCCACAGAACCCACCTGGTAGAATGCAATGCCTCCCATCCTAACTCAAGATCCCACAAAGAACCACCACCCTGGGTTATGTTGTGTGAAGCACAGGGACACTCTTGGGACTTTTAGCCAAACAACTGCCAGGACAACACTCCCAGCCATCCTGTCAGCACAGCCAGCCCACCCCACAGGGAAGCAGAGTCAAAAGGAAGGAAGCATGGGCATGCTGGGAAGGGGGTGGAGGCAATAGCATGATGGGAGTCGTAGTCACAGCTCTACATCCCCCACCACATGGCCCAGCAAGCTCACACTCACGCATGCACATCCCACAGAGAGTGGAAAGCCCCATCAAAGATGTCTGACACTGTTGCTGTGTCGTGGGGAGCACAAGGGCATGCTGGGAACTGCACACCAACCAACAGCAGGACACCACTGTCAGCCATCTTGCCATTGCCCTCACACCCACACACACTGAACTCCCCACAAGAAAGTAAGTATGGGAATGCTGGCAAGTGGGGTGGAGGCAATAGCATGATGGGAGTGGCAGTCACTGATATTGGTCACCCCCACAACTGTCCCATCAACACCACCCTGAACCATGCTCACATCACAGGTAGTGGAGAAGGACTCACAAGATGGCTGACACTGGCTACTGCTGTGGGGAGCACAAGGCCCTGCTGGGAACTGCACACCAACAAACAGCAGGACACCACTGTCAGCCATCTTGCCATTGCCCTCACACCCACACACACTGAACTCCCCACAAAAGCAAGTAAGTATGGGAATGCTGGCAAGTGGGGTGGAGGCAATAGCATGATGGGAGTGGCAGTCACTGATATTGGTCACCCCCACAACTGTCCCATCAACACCACCCTGAACCATGCTCACATCACAGGGAGTGGAGAAGGACTCACAAGATGGCTGACACTGGCTACTGCTTTGGGGAGCACAAGGCCCTGCTGGCAACTGTGCACCAACAAACAGCAGGACACCACTGACTGACATCCTGAGAGACAACTTCCACTCCCTGCAATGCAAGCACAGTCCATGGTGGGATAACTGACTGGCTGGGTGGGTGGGAAGGAGGGCCGGCTGTCAACCAAACACAACCAATGCAGACCATGTTCACACCCCAACAAATACATAAAAATGCCCAAATAATGCAGGACAATGTGCCACACCAATATCAACCCCTGACTGTGACGACTTAGGACAATGCAATGTACAGGCCCGCACCCAGAGGCACAGTCACAACTGTCATGTGTGTCAACCATTGATGCCTGCAGAAACATAACATACATTGTGTGTGTCTCCCAAAAACAGGTGATGATGGGGACACAGCAGCAGACGCTGAGGAGTCCCAGTCCCAGGCTCAAGAGGATGCGGAGCTCACTGGTGTCGTACAGCCTCTGCCCTCCTCGGACGAAGAAGACCAACCTGGCACATCCGGTGCAAGTCTACATACAGCACCAGCAGGACCACCAGCTGCAGCACCAGCAGGACCACCAGCTGCACCCCCTGCACCCACCCCTCCTACGACTGTCAACACAAATACCATCCCTGCCGACATGGACAGAACAAGGAGCAACACCAGCACAGGGACCCTGGACCAACCTGGGGCCATGGACACCACCACCACCACCAACCTCCAAGGTGGACCAGGGTCATCTGTGCGTGCAACTGCACGCACTGCACATGTCAGCAGGGGTGGTGGGAGGGGTGGGAGACAGAGGTCGCTGCTTGCAGAGGTTGCTGGTGTGCATGATGACCCACAACTGGTACGCATAGCTGATGCGTACCAGTCCAGCACCGGAGACCTCAGCCAGGTAGTGGGGCTCCTCAGAGACATGAAACAGCAGCAGGCTGCCCATCATGCCCGCTTGGACTCTCACATGTCCCACGTGGAGTCACACATGTCCCGCGTGGACTCACACATGTCCCGCGTGGAGTCCAAGTGGGATGCACTGCATGAGATGACGGCGGTGCACAGGGACATTTTACAATGCCTCCGCCAGATGAACAGCAACCAGTCCACACCTCCCTGTGTGCCAACAACATCTGGTGCTGCCCAAACTGCAACTGCCACAGGGAGGGAGGATGACTCTGGTGGAGAGTCCCCTGCACCGCAGCAGCCTGTACTTGAGGGCCCCCCCCCAAGAAGAGGGGTCGTCCGAAGAGGGGCAAGTGAGAGGCTGATGGCCAAGCGCAACTCCCAGGAAGCCTGAACCTGTTCTAGATGTTCACCTTTGTGCACAGACTGTTCACCCTGTTGACGGCAACACTACTCCCACACATTGCATGGGGAGTACAAGTTAGACCAATGTCTCAGACAACTGTGGCCCCGATACTGGGGATTCTGTCTACCAGGACTTTCAATTCACCTAGGAACTTCTGATTGCAAGATTTATGTACAGCACTACCCATCCTATGCACTATTCACACAAATGTATCACAATAAACACACTAATACACCATACTTGCCTCTGTTGTGATTCCAACGTGGGTGCTGTTATGGGGATGATGAACTGCAAAATTACACTGTGTATGCGAACTGCAACAGCAAGTACAACAAAGGCATGTGAGTAAAGGCAACGTGACACATATGAGGGAGACACACCACCAGGGCTACACAACACATACACACCTAGGCCATCTGACTCATTGCCTACACTGATGTTGCCAGGGAAGACGGTGCAACGCACAGACACCACACCCATTCCCAGTTGTAGTCAAGTAGCCCACAGGTGCAGTAAGCAAATGGCAGTCAAATGTGTGACCACAGACAACGCACATCACAAAGTGAAGCACAGGTTTATTACACAGTTGCAACATGTCGTAACCACTACAGATGCAAGGTAATCCCACCTGGCAGCGGGCACACAGTCAACAACTGTAGACGGAAGGAAGTCCATGGGTGTGGTGCACATCACCTGTAGGGACACAACAGCTACCACCCTGGAAGTGCAATCACGTCGTCGGTGGACACAGTTGACCAAACGAATCTGAAAGTACCCTGTGAAGGACAGAAATGACACACAGTCAAAAGCAATGGAGTACAGGACAGAACAGCAAAACTCATGCACAATACATGTTACAAGATACCCACCCAGAACCAAGTTAGCATGTCAACACTGTTGGGGAGTACAGCCCACCTGTAAGCACACATCGCAACACACATCCAGTCAAGTAGCCCATGGACACACTCCAACAGCACCAGAGCACCACCTACACATATCATGCCAACTCACATCATTGACATGACACCTCAGGATACTCACATTCAGCTAAAGAAGTTGGTGATGAGCTGTGTGCGGACATCACCCTCATCATCATCATCATCATCGTCACTGGCATCGTGGTCCAGGCCAGGATCCTCCACAGGTTGCGGATGTTGGTCATTGTCATCCTGGATGAGAGGCAACTCCGTCCGCACTGCCAGGTTGTGGAGCATGCAGCAGACGATGAAAATCTTGCACACTTTCACAGGGGCATATGGGAGGGACCCTCCGGTCTTGTCCAGGCAGCGGAAGCGGCTCTTCAGGAGACCAAATGTCCGCTCAATCACTCTCCTGGTCCGACCATGTGCCTCATTGTAGCGCATCTGGGCTGGTGTCACAGGGTTCCTGAGGGGTGTCAGCAACCACGGCATGTTGGGGTATCCCGAGTCACCTACGGACAGACAAGTGCACATTAGCTGACTTGGAAAAGTGGGCGGAATACTACAGATCAGATCACACACAATGGCACAAAGTCAGTACACACCGACAAGCCAGGCACGCTGGTTCTGCATCTGTGCCATCATCCTGGGGATGCGACTACTCCTCATCACAAAGGCATCGTGTGCTGAACCAGGGAAACGGGCACACACGTGTGTGATGGTCATGTCTGCAAGACACACCACCAGTGCATTGACCGAGTGGTAGTGCTTGCGGTTCCTGTAGTCCTGCTCCTGGGCCTGTGGTGGTACCAAAGCCACATTTGTCCCATCAAGGGAGCCAATGACATGCGGCATCCTCCCCAGGGCATAAAAGTCACTCTTCACGTCAGTGAGTCGTCGCAGTCTAGGGAAATAGATGTACCGGTTCAGGAATAGCAACATTGCCGCCAGAACATCGCGGAGCACACGGCTCAACATGGTCTGTGACATCCCACCAGCAGTCGCCACAGTATGTTGGAAGGTACCGGTGGCAAAGAAGTGTAGGGCTGCCATCACCTTCACCTTGGGGGTCAGCGCTGTAGGATACGGCCGGCCAGGCTGCAAATGTGGGGACAACTGCACTGCCAAATCCTCAATCAGCTGCCTGGTGAAGCGGTACCGTCGGATGCTGTCCCGTTCCACCATCGTTGCCAGGTCTGGGAATGGTCGATGGACAGCAGGAGCCCTGCAGTGCAGAGGAGAAGTAAGCAAGATTGTCAGTCACCCCACATATGCGGCATTGAACACACTCAATATCCCAAAATACATCATTATGAGGCACAACTACATGAAGTGTGCAGTTCCGTAAGGACATGTATGGTACATACATGGCCAACATCTGTCAACACGGTCCAACAAGTGGCATCAATTAGTCCCAGGTTGGCCCATTGGATATCATGAGGCCGTGTCACAGTTCCCATCTCCTGCTGCCGTGTCACAATCACCCCCCACAGTGACATGTGAGGACAGATGTGCCCCAGGCACCACAGCTCAATGACAGGTACATTCCCAGGGACCCTGTATTGCCACATGGACACTGGCATTACATGGAGTATCATGTATACACCACAGCAAAACAACCATGACCCCCACAGGTAGTGGTCCCACTTGCCACGGCAGGACAGACATGGACGTCTGTGACACACACACGCACAACATCAAAGTCCATGCACACACAACGTGGATGTGGAGACTGTTTCCCATTGTGCACATGAAATCAGAGACATTGTAAACACTACATGCACACAGACTGTGGAGGACCATCACTATTGTGCCACTGGGACACCCTAGCTCAAACATACCATCCCACATGGGACTCACGGGGTATGTGACATGACATACACATACACCAACGTGAAATGTGACCATGGCACATGCACAGATATGAACAGTTGCACATCACAGTGGTCATGTACACGTAACACCCAGGATCCTGTCCCCATGAACACGTGCACAGCCTGGGGGTGGCTGCCCACAGGTGACACCCACAGGACAACATGTACACCAACATACACACAATAGGAAATGCAGCCTTACATGCTTTATGATCAAGTTTGGACAGGCTGTCGTGATGTAGGTGTGCCCCTCACTCCCTGGGAGCTATCTGTGGCTGGCATATATCCATCTAGGACAGGCATGGTGACATATGCCAGTCACTTGTACAGTGATGCGTTGAACATCAATGGACCGATCGGTGCCCCCGGCCGGCCCATTGCATTCAATGTGTGCGGGTACGCTTTGTACCCCTGTACGCGTTGTACTGCAATGGACCGATCGGTGCCCCCGGCCGGCCCATTGCATTCAATGTGTGCGGGTACGCGTTGTACCCCTGTATGCGTTGTACTGCAATGGACCGATCGGTGCCCCCGGCCGGCCCATTGCATTCAATGTGTGCGGGAACGCGTTGTACCCCTGTACGCGTTGTACTGCAATGGACCGATCGGTGCCCCCGGCCGGCCCATTGCATTCAATGTGTGCGGGTACGCGTTGTACCCCTGTACGCTTTGTACTGCAATGGACCAATCGGTGCCCCGGCTGGCCCATTGCATTCAATGTGTGCGAGTACGCGTTGTACCCCTGTACGCGTTGTACTGCAATGGACCGATCGGTGCCCCGGCCGGCCCATTGCATTCAATGTGTGCGGGTGCGCGTTGTACCCCTGTACGCGTTGTACTGCAATGAACCGATCGGTGCCCTCGGACGGCCCATTGCATTCAATGTGTGCGGGTACGCGTTGTACCCCTGTACGCGTTGTACCGCAATGGACCGATCGGTGCCCCCGGCCGGCCCATTGCATTCAATGTGTGCGGGTACGCGTTGTACCCCTGTACGCGTTGTACCGCAATGGACCGATCGGTGCCCCCGGCCGGCCCATTGCATTCAATGTGTGCGGGTTTGCGTTGTACCCTATGCAGCGTTGTACCGCAATGGACCGATCGGTGCCCCGGCCGGCCCATTGCATTCAATGTGTGCGGGTACGCGTTGTACCCCTGTACGCGTTGTACTGCAATGGACCGATCGGTGCCCCGGCCGGCCCATTGCATTCAATGTGTGCGGGTACGCGTTGTACCCCTGTACGCGTTGTACTGCAATGGACCGATCGGTGCCCCGGCCGGCCCATTGCATTCAATGTGCGGGTACGCGTTGTACCCCTGTACGCGTTGTACCGCAATGGACCGATCGGTGCCCCGGCCGGCCCATTGCATTCAATGTGTGCGGGTACGCGTTGTACCCCTGTACGCGTTGTACTGCAATGGACCGATCGGTGCCCCCAGCCGGCCCATTGCATTCAATGTGTGCGGGTACGCATTGTACCCCTGTACGCGTTGTACCGCAATGGACCGATCGGTGCGCACCCATTGACAATGGCCTTGCCTGGCAACGGACGCGTTTTCGAATTTCGAACGAGTCGGTTGCTGGAAATTCAGTTGGTCACCCACAACAATGTTGCAAAATCATGTATGTCATGAAGTTGAAGATTTGAAGGATGCTGTGGGCGTGTATTGGTGCTGCTATTGCATGGATTGGCCAGATTCAGAAGATGCAAACGACTTGGACCTATCACTTTGGACACAAGGGACGGTATCTGCCTCTCCAGCACATATATATTGCTGGCTGTTCCCCTGAGAGCTCACTTGCCTGCACTACATGCGCCAGGACGACATCTGCCACTGCACTGCTGCTGTCTCTGCCCCTCTGGACCCTGCAATGGCACGTACTGTGGAGAGAGCCCCAGCCTTCAGCCTTGAGGAGAACCAGGCCCTGCTGGACAGCCTACTTCCACAGTACAGCAAGCTGTATGGGACACCAGGGGAGCAGGTGAGTGTTCTGTGCACTGCCTTTCTGAATGTGCATTGTGTCTGACTAGCAAGGCTGAAAGTCTGCACGCCACTGGCTAGCAGGCTCACTGAGTAGTTGTCACCCCCCATAGTGTGTAGTGACATGCACTGGACAGGTATGGTGCAGTGACAGTGCATTTGAACAAGGTTTTACTTCCCATGCAATGATACCATGTAGTGACGTCTGGCAAACTGTCCATGGGCAGCTTTGCACTGCCTGTGTACATCATGTGCCCCTGTGATTGAGACATGTATATACAACTGTGTCATGCACGGATATGTTGCATGTGTAGTAATGGCCTTTTCACTTTGTCATCCTGACAGGTTAATGCCCATCGGAAGCAGGAGATCTGGAAGGACATCGTCTGGGCTGTCCGGTCCGTGGGGGTCTACAAGCGCCGGATCCGCAACTGCCAGAAGAGGTGGCAGGACCTTCGGGGCTGGACCCGGAGGATTGCACGGGACCAGCTGAAGCTGTCGCCTCCTTGCAGGAGGGGCGGAACACGGACCCTGACCCCCCACATGCTCCAGATCCTGGCGGTGGTGTTTCCAGACCTGGATGGGCAGCTGAAGGCCAGACAGCAGCAAGGAGGGGGTGAGTCAAAGACTGTACTGTGAACTCTGTATTACATGCTTTGTGCCCTCCTCCGGCCTGGTTCAACTGCCACAGTGCAGCAGTCATGTTGTGCAGGAGCCATGTCCCTCTATTGTGCACTGCCCACTGCTCATCTGATACCCAGGTGTGGCCCTTACATTCAGGGAATTGTGTCACTTGGGACTGTGTCCTTGCAGTTTGCTTCACTAAAGGTGGGGGACAGCATCTGTTTCCCTAACTCTGTTGTGGTCATCATGGGTGGGTCCATTGTTCACACAACGCCTGTGTTCGGACATGTAATCTGCGTGTTGCTTTGATATGCGGTCCACTTGCTGAGCTGAGCCACCACATGTGCCTGGGGTATGTGGCACACGCCCATACAGCGGGTGGGAACAATGTTTGGGCCCCAGGAGTGTGCAGATTACGTGTGTCACACATACATAGCCAGCTATCCACTGTCCAGGGCTCATCCCTCATTCATGTGGGGCAGGACAGTCATGCCTACTCCAGGCCATGCAATGCACTCTGTACTCCCACTCCCGTGTATCAGCTGACACATTGTGCGCAGTGATTTGACCCCTCAGGTGTCTGCCTCTGTGTCAGTGTGCTGTGGATTAGTTGCCAGGACTGCTGGGGTGTTTCTTGGTAGGGGCTCAGCATGCCCCTGGAGATGTGACCATAGGAGACGATACTTGTGTGTCACCTAGGTGTTTGATCAGCTGCCCGTGCAGACTGGGGTATGCGAATGTGAAGTTCAGGCAGCTGTTCCCCATTCACAGCAGATTGTGAGGGGCTCAGGTTCAGAGGGTAGTGTCACAGGTCTCCCATATGTCCAATAGGTATGACCTGGACAGATGAGGGTTAAGATGATGTGTTGTGGGGGGATGTACATGTGCACTTGTGCAGCTCCAGGACTTGCATTCCCCATGACCTACTATTGTGACACAGTGCAGAGTGTTGTTGTCTGGCTGCCAAGTCATACATCACTGAGACAGTGATGTATGACTTAGCAGTCATGCCTCCGCCATGGCATGTGTCTACTTATTGGTGATCCTGCAGGGGAGTGACATGTGCTACATGCACACCATTGTGGCGATGGCTATCAGGACATGGGTGCATCATGGTGTCTGTCGCTGGTATGCATCACATGCATTTCCTATTTGACTCTGGGCATCCCTTTCATCCGGAAACCTGTACTGACTCAGTGGCAAGAGCTGTGATGTGTGCATGTCCACATGCCAGACCGTGTCCTCTGCACTGTCCAACTACTGTGTAGTTGGTGCATGTGTCCACACTGGGGTGTTGCAATCCAACAGACACCAGACAGATGGGTGCAAGGCCATGTGGGATGTGAGTGCCATGGTTGGCATCAGACTGACAATTGGCTTCTCCTGTTCAGTTAGGGCACTTTTAGCAATGTACAACTAATGATGCCAGGGCTTGCTCTGTAATGTGCTGTGCTCACAGTGGTGTGTGCGTTTGGTGCAGGTGACTGATGTCTGTCTGTTTCCCCATTGTTTGCAGATACATCCACGGCCACGGAAGGGGACAGCTCCACGGACCAGGAGGAGCCGGAGAGCCAGACTGGGTCAGCAGCCGAGGAGTGGTCGGAGGGACCCAGTGGCACGGAGGGCGAGGGGAGCCACACCGAGGAGTCCTCAGCACCATCCACCTCAGCTGAGGACCAGAGCAACTCGGAGGATGACTCCCTTATGGAGGCGGGTGTCAGCAGCCACCACACCCCAGCTAGTGTTGCTGTCCCCGCCACCACCAGCACCACCCCCGCCCTCCCATCGGCTCCCATTCCCCAGGTCCGTGGAGGCTCCCATGTTCGGGAGCGTGTCTCCTTTGGGCCAGGCACTGCACCCCCTGCCCCTGTGTCCCCTGCTGCCCTGAGTGAGGAGTCTGTGTACCTCCTTCGCCAGCTCCATGTAGGGCAGACAGCCATGCTGAGTGTCCTCCATGCGCACACCGCTCTGTTGACTCAGCTGGTGTCGTTCATGGAGGGCATCTCATCGGGCATGTCTGACCTACAGAGGGGCAATAGGTCCATGGACTCCTCCCTGACGGCAGCAGTGTCCCTCCTCAGACAGTCCCTCACCCCTCCTGCCTCTGCTCCATCCACACTCCCCAGCACCTTACCCATCCCAAGCACACACACACCGGCACAGGCACACACCAGCACACACACATCCAGCACACAGACACACACGCCACAAACAAAACACACACGCACGCACAGTCAGGGGACTGAAACCAGACTCACAGGGGATGGGGCCCTGGAACACACACACGCATCCACGAGCACTGTGCAGTCCTCAGTTGCCTCTCCCTCCAAAACACCCTCCCTTGCCTCACCTGCAACCCCAAAGACCCAGCGCCTCTTCCTCAGTGACCTCGGCCTCTTCCCCTCCGATCCAGCTGCTCCAGCATCCAGGGGGAAGAGGAAGCCCACCCACATGGAGCAGAGTGCCCCTCGCCCCTGGACACCCTCCCCCAGGCGCAGACAGACTGAGGCCCCCACCCGCAAGTCCCCCCGGAGTCGTAAGATCAAGACCCCGCCGCCGCCCTGCAGCTCAGGCAACAGGTCTCCTTCCTCCATCCCTCAGGCCCCCAGTCCACAGGTGCCCCCACCACACCCTGCCCCAGGTTCCCCCACCCACAGATATACCATCCCCAAGAGGATCCGGCCTTCTCCCCCTGGCACTTGCTCTCCCAGCACCACCCCCCACTGCGCTTGTCTGTGCCACTGATGTGGTGAGGGTGTCCTCCCCCTCTGTCCAGCCCACCTTGCCTGTTCCCCATTCTCCTCCCCTGGTGGTAGGCACTGCAGTGGAGTCCACTACCACCCTGTCTGACTTGGGCACTGCAGTGGCGGACCTGTCAACTCCATCTGCAGGGTCCACTGCAGTCGTGCCGGCACCCACAACATCTGAGTCATGCCCCCCAGTTGTGCCGGCACACACCATGTCAGACACCTCCACTGCAGTTGTCAGTGGCTCTCCAGCACCCACCACCCCTTCCCTGCTTCCTCCTGGTGAGCCCTGATCCTGTCCCTGCGGTGCCTGGCCCGCCCCCCCGGTTGCCCCTCCTAGTGGATTGTCCCTGGTTTTGTGCAGGTATGCGTAGGGTGACATCTGCCACTGTCACCCTGTTTGGACTTTTACAATGGACTGGCCATTGGCCTTTGTGTTTTTCTGGACTTTGTTTTCATTCCACACATATGCTGAATAAAGCAACTTTCTGTTCTCTAGTGCTTATGCTTCTGATGTACATGTTGTTGATGATGCTAACCATGCCCTTGCTGCAGTGATGGTGATATTTGGTCTCATGATAATGAAGTGTTACTGTGCAGGAACCCATGTGGTCCAGGGGGAATGTGTCCTATCCTGTGGTGTATCCATGTCATCCATAGCAGCATCTGAGGGTGTCATGTGTTCAGTATTTGGCAATGGGATTTCCTACTTAGATTAGCTATTTCACATCTGTGGCTTCCACCCCTGCACATCTGTTGTGCCTGCCATTGTTCAATTCGTCTACTTCCCTGACCGTGTGGCCATCTCCACTGGACATGCAGGTTTGGGCATCAATGGGGAAGGACTCATCTGTGTTGTCAGTGCAACATTGCTATACAAGTGTGTTGGATCTGTGCTGATGATTCCGTTGGCACTTCCATGACCAGGCTGATGTGACGGGAGCCCTCATTTGGTGCTAATTGTTGATTGTGTGACCAAGTGCTCAGCTGACATGATGGGGCCCTACTGAGGCAACATATGGCACAGCTTTCCTCACACAGGAGTGGAGTCCCCTCATGGCAGTGTGTACTCCTGTGACATTGCCTGCACCCAAGGTGTGTGTTGTATGTGCATGTCTGTGTGTTCACTTCCGTTTAGCTGTGCATGCTGTGATCCCTAGTGTTGTACCTGTTTGTGATGCTAGCTGAGTTGACCTATGTTCCACCAAAGTCTTCTCCCTGGGTTCTCTGTGATGTGGGTGCATGGCACATTACTGGTCATCAGGGTGTCACCCATAGGTGTGTTTGCTGTCAGGGCTGAGTTTGTGTGCAGACGCAGATGGGTCACAGTCAGGTTTCCCCTTGGCACTTGTTGTTTGCCCCTGTCATGTGATTTCCAGTTTGTGTTATCTTTCAGTGATTGTGACACGTTGTGTGTGTGACTGCTGGCACTCCTCAGGGTCCGGGCTGCAATGTTGGTTGTTGTCTATGTGTGTTCTTTGTGGGTGACCTTGGCTTCTTCATTGGTGTGTGACTGTGGCTGGGATCCCATTGGTTGGTGTGGTATTGCTGTCATGTCCATGTACAGCGTAGTGTGCAGTGTGTCAGACATTCAGGAGTCTTCTTGAGTGGCCATGTGTCATGTGTTTCTGCACCTTGGTTCCCACCCACCACCCTGGAATAGTCATGGGTGCATGTGCAATGTCACCAGTGCATGTGTACTTCACTGCTGCACATTGTTGGAGGTCGAGGGGTGTGGCGTTGAGTGTGTGCAGATGAGAGTTGTTGCCCGGCTAGGCCCCTGCCTCCATGTTGGCCTTGGCTTACTGGCCATGCTGATTGATTTGTGCTTGTGTAGGTGTGATGGTAGTTTGTTGCTCAGGACACATGACTGTGGTTCACAGTGTGAACGACATTTAGCTTTGTCATCACAGTGGGATTGTAATGCAGCCCAGGGTCACCACATTGTGGGGGGCCTGGGGGTGGTGCTGTGGTGTGTCTGTGTCTTGCTGTGTCAGTTGCTGTTCCTACGTGCCTGTGTGACATGTGTGATTTGTGCTCCCTCTCATCTGACAATGCCTGCTTGCCCACATAGGGGATTTGGATCCATGAGTTACCTTTGTGTGGCACTGTATGCACATCTGTATGATTGGTATTCAGGTCTCCTCATGTGTTGTGTGGTTGCCTGGGGACACTGGCACCCCCTCACCTGTTGTGTATGATGTGCAGTGTGGGTCTGCCTGTTTGTGTTTGTGCATCTGCACCACTGCATTGGCATATCTTGGGTGTGCCATTGGCTGTATGTAGTTTGGTGGGTTTCCCCTGCTGTCCCTGGGACTCCTAGGTCATCGGTCAGCACAATGATCATGGTTTGTGTGTCCCATTGCTGCCATGGTATGGTATCTGTTCACCTCACATCTGCAGTCTCCACAGGGTATCTGCATTTGTGTGCCCATTGGTGCAAATATGTGGGTCTGCATTCTGATGGTCACTTCTGTCATTGTGTCATTGATGAATGTTGACGGTGTCAGCCCCCATGGGTGTTGTTTGTCTGCACATGGCCAAAGGTATGTCTTATTTGCACTGCAGTATTTGGCTCACCCAATTTATGTTGCAATGGGACACATACACTACTTTGCCACTGATGTGTTTTTTGTTCTGTGACCAGGAATCATCCATGCAGTTTGGCAGTTGCACCTCTTTCTTTGTCAACACTTACCTTTTGGTCACTGTGATGATGGGGGTTTAGACCCCATTGCCACAATGTTCAAAATGTGCTTCAGCTATGGACCCCACACTTACATTTTGCTCACTGTGATGATGGGAGTTTAGACCCCATTGCCACAATGTTCAAAATGTGCTTCAGCTATGGACCCCACACTTACATTTTGCTCACTGTGATGATGGGGGTTTAGACCCCATTGCCACAATGTTCAAAATGTGCTTCAGCTATGGACCCCACACTTACATTTTGGTCACTGTGATGATGGGGGTTTGGACCCCATTGCCACAATGGTCATGGCCTGCTTGCATTGTGGGTGCCACACACATATATGTGTGGCACATGTGCTAGGGGGTCACATTGTATATTCAAAGTCATGTTCGGTGTTGTAGGCATTTGACACAGTCTACACACACTTGTCATGGTGTTGGGGGGATGTCTTTTTCTTGCATTCCCTAGGTTGTGGTGTGCTGGTTGTGTCATGCATTGTCCATCCTATGAGTGGGGGTGGTAGAAGTGGTAGGCATCCAGCCCCCCCTGGCTAAGGGTGGTAGTAGTGGTAGGCATCCAGCCCCCCTGGCTCAGGGTGGTAGTAGTGGTAGGCATCCAGCCCCCCCTGGCTAAGGGTTGTGGTAGGCATCCAGACCCCCTGGCTAAGGGTGGTAGTAGTGGTAGGCATCCAGCCCCCCCTGGCTAAGGGTGGTGGTAGGCATCCAGCCCCCCCTGGCTCAGGGTGGTAGTAGTGGTAGGCATCCAGCCCACCCTGGCTAAGGGTGGTGGTAGGCATCCAGCCCCCCTGGCTCAGGGTGGTAGTAGTGGTAGGCATCCAGCCCCCCTGGCTAAGGGTGGTAGTAGTGGTGGGCATCCAGCCCCCTGGCTAAGGGTGGTAGTAGTGGTGGGCATCCAGCCCCCTGGCTAAGGGTGGTAGTAGTGGTAGGCATCCAGCCCCCCTGGCTCAGGGTGGTAGTTGTGGTAGGCATCCAGCTCCCCTGGCTCAGGGTGGTAGTAGTGGTAGGCATCCAGCCCCCCTGGCTAAGGGTGGTAGTAGTGGTAGGCATCCAGCCCCCCTGGCTAAGGGTGGTGGTAGGCATCCAGCCCCCCTGGCTAAGGGTGGTAGTAGTGGTAGGCATCCAGCCCCCCTGGCTAAGGGTGGTGGTAGGCATCCAGCCCCCTGGCTCAGGGTGGTAGTAGTGGTAGGCATCCAGCCCCCCTGGCTAAGGGTGGTGGTAGGCATCCAGCCCCCTGGCTAAGGGTGGTAGTAGTGGTAGGCATCCAGCCCCCTGGCTAAGGGTGGTGGTAGGCATCCAGCCCCCTTGGCAAAGGGTGGTAGTAGTGGTAGGCATCCAGCCCCCTGGCTAAGGGTGGTGGTAGGCATCCAGCCCCCCTGGCTCAGGGTGGTAGTAGTGGTAGGCATCCAGCCCCCTGGCTAAGGGTGGTGGTAGGCATCCAGCCCCCTGGCTCAGGGTGGTAGTAGTGGTAGGCATCCAGCCCCCTGGCTAAGGGTGGTAGTAGTGGTGGGCATCCAGCCCCCTGGCTAAGGGTGGTAGTAGTGGTGGGCATCCAGCCCCCTGGCTAAGGGTGGTAGTAGTGGTAGGCATCCAGCCCCCTGGCTCAGGGTGGTAGTAGTGGTAGGCATCCAGCCCCCCTGGCTAAGGGTGGTAGTAGTGGTAGGCATCCAGCCCCCTGGCTAAGGGTGGTAGTAGTGGTGGGCATCCAGCCCCCCTGGCTAAGGGTGGTAGTAGTGGTAGGCATCCAGCCCCCTGGCTAAGGGTGGTGGTAGGCATCCAGCCCCCTGGCTCAGGGTGGTAGTAGTGGTAGGCATCCAGCCCCCCTGGCTCAGGGTGGTAGTAGTGGTAGGCATCCAGCCCCCTGGCTAAGGGTGGTAGTAGTGGTAGGCATCCAGCCCCCTGGCTAAGGGTGGTAGTAGTGGTGGGCATCCAGCCCCCCTGGCTAAGGGTGGTGGTAGGCATCCAGCCCCCCTGGCTCAGGGTGGTAGTAGTGGTAGGCATCCAGCCCCCCTGGCTCAGGGTGGTAGTAGTGGTAGGCATCCAGCCCCCCTGGCTAAGGGTGGTGGTAGGCATCCAGCCCCCTGGCTAAGGGTGGTAGTAGTGGTAGGCATCCAGCCCCCCTGGCTCAGGGTGGTAGTAGTGGTAGGCATCCAGCCCACCCTGGCTAAGGGTGGTAGTAGTGGTAGGCATCCAGCCCCCTGGCTAAGGGTGGTAGTAGTGGTGGGCATCCAGCCCCCCTGGCTAAGGGTGGTAGTAGTGGTGGGCATCCAGCCCCCTGGCTAAGGGTGGTAGTAGTGGTAGGCATCCAGCCCCCCTGGCTAAGGGTGGTGGTAGGCATCCAGCCCCCTGGCTCAGGGTGGTAGTAGTGGTAGGCATCCAGCCCCCCTGGCTCAGGGTGGTAGTAGTGGTAGGCATCCAGCCCCCCTGGCTCAGGGTGGTAGTAGTGGTAGGCATCCAGCCCCCTGGCTCAGGGTGGTAGTAGTGGTAGGCATCCAGCCCCCCTGGCTAAGGGTGGTAGTAGTGGTGGGCATCCAGCCCCCTGGCTAAGGGTGGTAGTAGTGGTGGGCATCCAGCCCCCCTGGCTAAGGGTGGTAGTAGTGGTAGGCATCCAGCCCCCCTGGCTCAGGGTGGTAGTTGTGGTAGGCATCCAGCCCCCCTGGCTCAGGGTGGTAATAGTGGTAGGCATCCAGCACCCCTGGCTAAGGGTGGTAGTAGTGGTAGGCATCCAGCCCCCCTGGCTAAGGGTGGTGGTAGGCATCCAGCCCCCCTGGCTAAGGGTGGTAGTAGTGGTAGGCATCCAACCCCCTGGCTAAGGGTGGTGGTAGGCATCCAGCCCCCTGGCTCAGGGTGGTAGTAGTGGTAGGCATCCAGCCCCCCTGGCTAAGGGTGGTGGTAGGCATCCAGCCCCCTGGCTAAGGGTGGTAGTAGTGGTAGGCATCCAGCCCCCCTGGCTCAGGGTGGTAGTAGTGGTAGGCATCCAGCCCCCTGGCTAAGGGTGGTAGTAGTGGTAGGCATCCAGCCCCCTGGCTAAGGGTGGTAGTAGTGGTGGGCATCCAGCCCCCCTGGCTAAGGGTGGTAGTTGTGGTAGGCATCCAGCCCCCCCTGGCTAAGGGTGGTGGTAGGCATCCAGCCCCCCTGGCTCAGGGTGGTAGTAGTGGTAGGCATCCAGCCCCCCTGGCTCAGGGTGGTAGTAGTGGTAGGCATCCAGCCCCCTGGCTCAGGGTGGTAGTAGTGGTAGGCATCCAGCCCCCCTGGCTCAGGGTGGTAGTAGTGGTAGGCATCCAGCCCCCTGGCTCAGGGTGGTAGTAGTGGTAGGCATCCAGCCCCCGCTGGCTAAGGGTGGTAGTAGTGGTGGGCATTCAGCCCCCCCTGGCTAAGGGTGGTAGTAGTGGTAGGCATCCAGCCCCCCCTTGCTAAGGGTGGTGGTAGGCATCCAGCCCCCCCTGGCTCAGGGTGGTAGTAGTGGTAGGCATCCAGCCCCCCCTGGCTAAGGGTGGTAGTAGTGGTAGGCATCCTGCCCCCCCTGGGTAGGGGTGGTAGTAGTGGTAGGCATCCAGCACCCCCTGGCTAAGGGTGGTAGTAGTGGTAGGCATCCTGCCCCCCCTGGGTAGGGGTGGTGGTGCGCATTCAGGTCCCTGTGTGCATATGTGGCATTGGTGATGGGCATCCCGCCCCTATGGTGCTGCTGTTGCTGGTGTAAGTATATTCTGCATCCCTCTGTGTGTGTGTGATGTGTCGTGTACTTGTTGTATGTGTTTTGTGGTTGGTGTCTGACTTACCTTCTGCCCATACGCGTCCGTGCCTGTTCCGGTAGTAAATGTAGAATATTGGTATGATCGGGACGAAGGGATTCATGGTTGGTTCGTGTCGTTCGTCCTTCTCGTTGCTTCGCGTCGTCCTCGTCGCTTCGCGTCGTCCTCGTCGCTGGCGTGTTCGTCTCGTAGCCGTGGATCGTGTTGTGGCGCGAATCGGAGCTTATGTGCGCCTCTCCCGGATGCTTTGACGTGCCGTGCGTAGCGACGGGTTCGGCGCGTACGGGAAGCGCATCGTACTTGTTCGGCCGGACGGAGCTGCATTTTCCCTTCCGTGCGACTCGATTCAGCGTTTCCGGATTCGCCTCGGTCGGAGAACAGGACCTGGTTTGGGTGAGTACGGCTCGGCCGGATTCTGTGCTGTTGTGCACATCGTACTTACTCGTTCGGTGTGCTGTACGGATCGGTCGGGAAACAGGCTTTCGCATGGCTTTTTTCCCGACCGAATGGTATTGGGTGCGCCTCCGACCGAGATCGGAATCGGCCCCATTGTGTGAAAGTGGCAAGATGCTAACCTTCCTGCCATGGAGAACTGGGTGAAAGGAATCCATTGCATGACCTTGGAAATCCTCATCTTTAAATCTAGGAGCGGTCCTAGGAAGGCTACACAAGATTGAGACATTGAATGCAAAATATAGGTATTGTGATGCCACAAATGTGTAAGGTTGACATGTGACCAAAGACAGAAGTCAAATGTTACTCCTCTCACTCTGCAGTCAGAGAAAGAAGTAAATTGAATTAGGTGACAATCTTGCTTGGCTACAGAGTGTGGCAGGAAAGGCTGTAGGATGTCATTTTTTTCTAATGCACCACAAAATGTAAATACCAGTAAATAGCCTTTGTGTGAGTTGATGTCCCTCACAACAGGGTAGTCTCCAGCTTGGAGAACCCACAACCGAGGCACAAAGAGGTATGAACCATCTGCTCCTGGCTATGAACAACCACAAAAACAGCGATCAAAGAGACAAAGGATGGATTTACCTAAAAGACCCTTCTCACTCTGAACAACAGTCGGCAGCTGCCTTCAACCCCACCATCTACCCAGGGGCAGTGTTACAGGAAGATCTTAATCACATTTATATGTCTCCTTAGTACTCAATTCACTGTCTGTGTCCTCCCTCCTGCATCCTGATACACTTCCACTGTATGGGAAAACAACATCACATCCACCTTGTGCACAGGAACAGTTCTGGTACATTGAAAAATGGGACCCACAGGCCTTCATCACTCTACTTCGCTTATACATATTATGCATACACTGCATAAGTCACATACACAAACATGCACAACATAGACTTGGGTGGGATTAGGTGACAAAACAGGGTATGATACAGACTGCACATTTGGCGAAACACTCTCAGACAGTGCCAAATATATTACTTTTAGTGAGTAAATTTTATTTACAGAATAGTGAGGGAAAACCTTAAATAAGATCTCATTTGTTCTGTGTCAGCTCACCTTGTGTAGCGTACAGACCTGGTGCCAAGGTTGGGATAATCCAGACTATGTTTAAAAGGGCTGTCCTAGGCCTTGGACAAAACAGGCTTAGGCTTTTAATGTTTAAATGATGTGTTCACTCTTAATCACATATTTAAGCTGTCTGCTCCGGATATGGAGCACTATGTATAATGTTGTTTCATTCTACAGCTTACATTCTCTGATTGCTTGCTAACTCAGAAAGCCTTCTCTCATTATACTCCAAAAACCCTGCATGGGAAATTGACCTTGACTTACGTTCTACTTGGTTCCTCCCCTTTCTGTCTTCAGAATGACCCTCTTCTTAACTTCCATCCTCTGTATAACTTCTATTTCTGAGAGCAGCCTCCTCTCAGTCTCATGCCTGCCTGCCTCAATCCTTTTTATTGAAATTCTGCAATTGGCTGATACTTCATTTGATAGATCGCAACCTCTCCTCTTTAAAACCACATCACTGTTATCTAACATTAACTAATTTCTGTCATCCTATCTATCTCACCAACCATTTATCTGATACCACATAGCCCCCACTAAAAATCACACCTATCTGCGATTAATATATCACAAAGTAACTGGAGTAAATGCATGCAATTTTTTATTGAGAGCACATGACTAATCGCAACAGCCAACAATAACCACTAGATCAACCACTTACCCTGAATTCCAGAGTAGCGTGCTACTCTTAAAGCACATCAACGCCTTGTTAGTGGTAGTAAGCGTTATATAAATACAATTACAATATAACCTTACACTGAATGATGTAATGCTTAAGACCAGAGCCACTGGAATTGTATGATTTAAAGCCTCAGCATTTTCCGCATAATTGTGGATTTGCCATATACTACTGCATAATGATCAGATTTTAACAAATAAAATAGTTTCTAGCTCAAACAGATCAAAAGTTTATAAAAATGAAGCAATACATGTTCTTGCGCCGCAAAAGGTCCTTTGCAAAAGTTGACTGGTCATCTTTCTGTTACTTATCGCTGAATTAACATGATACACTGGTAATAATCAGGTGAATGTTTTAACTAGACAGTGTTAATGTGTGTAAAAATAATGAAGTAATACTATCACAAAATGTGCCTGTTGGAACCAGCCCTTTTTGCAGAGTCATACCCAGATTTTTTGTTTTCTTTTGCTGAATCCATTCCTGTTATTAGAACGTTGGGCCTCATTACGATCTCGGTGGGAGAGTTACTCCGTCACAATGGTGACGGATATCTTGCCCGCCAAAATATAAATTCCATAGGATATAATGGGATTTATATTTCAGCGGATGGGATATCCGTCACCATTGTGATGGAGTAACCCGTCCACCAAGATCATAATCAGGCCCTCTATCTCTAAATTCTCTCCTCCAGCGAGCTGCTGCGATAGAATAAATAAATATGAAACTATATGTCCTCCGATGAACCAAAAGCTTTTTGCTGAATGGTTTTAGACAAGATCTATTCCTTTAACCTGAAATTGGAGACATTTACCAAAATCATTTGTAGCTGTTTAGCATTCTAGTTTTGATGAAATAATACCCTATAAGCACATATTATTGGTTAGTCTGCTGTAGGGTGAGGAAGCACATACTTCTTAAACAATTTCTCAGTAAAAAGCTTTCCCCACTCCTGTGATTCCCTGCCTTAGGTGATACCAATAAATCTTAGCTTTGAACAATGTCAGTGGTTTTCTAGCTCTTCCAATTTGTTTTTTTTTTAATATGTAGAGCTCCTGTACACCCCCGCTGACTACCAAAGTTATTATCCAAGTTGGAGTCTCGCTGTTCAAGCTGACTGACTGCTGGATAAAGCAAGAGTTTTTTGTTAATTCTACTTAGGCGATTGTGTAAGGAGGAAATAGTCTTTGGCTGAGACTTCCTAATGTCCCTGGTCTCTGATAGTATTATCTCAAACCAGTAATTAGGAATTGGCAGAGGAGGAGGATGATTTTCCGTTTGGCCGCATTCAGAGATGGAAGCCACTTGAAGAGGAGAGGAAAGTGAGTGATTAAGTAAAGTATTGTAGATAGAATATTTGCTATCGACTAGCTATACAACACTATTAATTAGACTCCTCTCCTGCATCATATAGACCCACCCATTGGTCTTAAATACATCCTTATCCCTAGGTTCTCTGTTCAGTTCCTTTTCCGATTGCTTATTTTGATTGCTTCGGAGCAGCAAATGAGTCTATAGGCAGTGTACTTTTAACTGAAGGAAAATTCAACACCACCAAAGCTTCCGCCCCTCTACAGCTGATTGTGACTGATGTAGCATTCCTTGATGAGAGCCTCCGAGATAAAACTTGACTCAGCACTCTCTGTAGGTTTTGAAATCACTTCACTATGCTGCCCTCCTACTGCTAAACTCAAGCGCTGCAGAAACTCCTGCAGCAGCCGTAGCACCTGGAGCCGAATTAGTATATATGCTGCTTGATGAACCACCTTCCATGAAGTCCCCCATCTCCATTCAAACAGATTTTTTGCTGGGAAGCAATATATTCTTAGACGGTCCTTTATCTTGACTTGCCTGCACGGGGGCTCCTGAGCGTTTCTTATGTTCGCTTTCAACTGAGCCTATAGGAGCATGAGATTTCATGACTCCAGTGTAGTCTAATGCAGCAGACCATGTAGTTTAATGCATCAGACCATCTCAGCTGGAAAAGGAGTGATGCACTAGGTGGATTCACCCAGGCAAGCCGCACCCAGATATTAAAACATTCCTATTGGAGCCAAGACAGTGTTACCCATCAAACTCCAACTCCTTTTGGTAAAGAAAGCACTCACCTCTGGGTCTCCTAGCTCCATTTGCACTCCTGTTGGGCTGCTTCTGCAAGAGAAAGACCAAGTCTACTTTCACTTGACTGCCGCTGTCTGCCACTGTAACCTCATCAGCTGCGCATACCGCATTGATTGCGGAACCATGACCCTACAGATCCAGCAGTTCTGCTGCTCTGTCAGAGTGCAGCGTGATGGCATAATGGCTTGACAATGGCTAAAACAGGCTGAGCAGGCCTTCTGCCCACCATTGAGTACTGCAGGAGCACCACTCCCAAAGTGCTTTGTTGATTGCAGGTCGTGAGCCAACCTCACAATGTGGCCCAATACCAGCTTACGTTCCCCTCGCCACACTGCAACTGTATCCACAGCACCTTGTGCCAGACCAGCAACGATGGAGAAGCAGTGAAGCAGCAAGGCAAGGAAAGTAGCAGTCTAAACACCAGGAGAGGCAGTGTCTCAGCCGTGCATGAGGCGACACAGCACCACGCCCCCAGCAATGTTTTTTTTTCTATAAATGGCATTCATATCACATTAATTGTCAAAACCTTTTATTAGTTTGACTGCGCTTGATATGATCGGTTTGCATTGATTTTTTTACGCAATCATTTTTAGAATGAACTTTGTATTAATATTTAAAATGATTTCTTGTTCGGTGAATTCTATTTGTAACAATTCTAATTAATAACATACAATAAAGCTTACTGCTCACTCATGTACTAATGCAAATTCATATTTGTGAATCACACGATCAAATTTGCACGCGTAAAAGTCAAGGTTTATGCACATAAGTAAACTACAGGTGCCCAAATAGGCTTTTCAATTGACCACTTATTAAACTTTTATTTGATTTCTCATAGTTCTGTTATAATGCCCAGTTGTAGCTTAAAGTCATACTCCACAGCAGAGCTTAATGTGTACAAGAATAAGTACTGGGACCCAATCTTTTGCTCAGAAGTCTGTATCCTGCACTGTTGAAGTTTGGGGTGACAACTACCAAGGCTGTACAGTCTTGATTCCACCTTCTTCCTCTTCAATCCACCACCCTACTTAGGGTGACCAGATTTTAAAAGTCAAAAACCGGGACATTTTGCAAAAATAGAAGGACTCAATTCAGTGTCATCTGAGAGGCACAGAAAGACAGCACTTATCAATAAAGAAATACAGACAAGGAACTAAGAAAATAAATAAAGTCATTTTTGAAACCCAGTAACGTACATGTTATTTAAATAGCTTTCTAATAAGAGCTGCTAACTAGTACTTCATTGTAGCAGATAAAAACGTGCCTTCAATGTTTTCAGTTGACACTGAAAACCGGGACCTCGGCCAAAATTGCCAAAATCTGCTGGGACAGCTTCTGAAAACCCGGAACTGTCCAGCCTGGTCACCCTAACCCTACTATCTGTGCTTCTTTATCTCACTCTTGAAGGTTCTTTTTCATCCCTGCTTTCTCCCTTTGTCATCTTTTTTTCTATCGTTCTATTCTAACTTTTCTCTCCCCTTTTGTGTTTTGCTCCTTCTTTCTCTGGATTGAAGTCTGTTGAGAAAAAATAAGTGCCGGCCCCCAAGCCAGCTAAAACATTAGTGTGAGCGAATACCCTTATGACAGGTAACAACATGTATGGGAAGAACCAGAGTTTTATTGGCCTCAGACAATATTTGTAGAAATTGTGGATTACGTGCCATTAAATGGTCTGTTGTGCTGCATGCATACCACCAATCACATGTGTTTGCTCATTTTAATGTTCTACTTAGCACAGCATTCTCTATTAGACAGTACTAACTTCTCTTATTGTTAAGTCACTGAATAGTCCAGTCTCTGTAGAACGTATTACACAACTAAATATTTCATTTGGTAAAGTAACATTTGGCTGGATGAAAATATGTGCTGTCATTGATATAAATTGAGGGTAATGCTTCTATGAGCATCGGCTTCAACACATAAAACCTAAAATAATTTTCATAATAAAATATTAAATACAAATGGGCTAAACCCCCGCAATTTGTAAGGTAAAAGAACCCTGAGTATGCTTTCAGTATTTGAAAAATATAGGGGCATATTATCAAGGCGGCGTTAATGAATTATCGCCGCTTTAGCGTCCGTTTTCGGACGAAAAGCGGCGATAATTCTATCGCCTAATTAACAAGGACACGCTAGCGCGTGATTCCTACATTAGCGTCCGTTTTCTGCACGCCTCCCATCGCATCGCTAATGAGATGCAAAGGGAAAACAACATGGGAAAATATCGCTAACCCAGGTATCGCCATATTAGCAACGTGGGTTAGCGATATTTTAAATCGCGTTAAGTATGCCTTAACGCAGGAATTTAACGTCTGCTAAATTCCTGACTAAGGCATACCTAACATGGGGGTGGATTGTGTGGCTAAGACCACAGGCCCTATCACCAAGGATATCGCCGTTTTCCATGGGACATCGCTGGAAAACCAGCGATGTTCCATGGAAAACATCGCTATCACTGGAAAATTATCGCCTTTGCGCTAAGCGTTGTTAATACAGCGCTAGCATGGCGATAATTTCCAGCGATAGCCGGCGATAGGATTCCTCGCGCTAACAGCGGCCAGCGATAATTATTGCTGCCGCTTGATAATATGCCCCATAGTCCTTCCATGTCGCTTTTAATTGTGGTATGCACACTCAAATACGAACGCACACCATCTATGAGACTTCATTAATCCACAACATTCAAAGGGGCTTCGGCAGACACCACTGTTGAAATGCAGGACCGTCTCACTCAAATGTGGTTTGCTGGGCGCTAGTCTGTAGTTTATGTTCAGGTGTGGGGGAGGATTACCTGGTGTCAGTAGCTCTTCAGCCATAGGAGTGTCTCCCTGCCAGGCGGACACAAAGAGATCGATTTAAGCTTATTAACATACTAATTGCTCAAGCGACTGCTTAGAAAGCTTCTGACTTGTGCTCTCCCCTTCTCAGGTCTAAAAGCGCGCTTTTCTTTACTTATTTTGTCAACAGCTCCTTTGAATTCAGGGGCCCACAAAGTCAAAAGGGTTTTTATGTACTGGGGCGAACATGACCTACAAGAGTATTTCAGGGTTCCTCCGTTGTAGCAGGATTCGGAAAATTAAAAACAGGTTAAAGGCAGCATGAGACACCTCTACTTGTATTTTATTGTTTTTCTCGACAGGTGCATGGCATACGCTCAGAGCTTGCAAATTTAGTGGGTTTAATGCCTCAGATGTCCCTCATTTGTAACACCTTCTGACTTTTAGAGCTAAATTTGGCATTTTATGTGCGTTTTTTACTTCCATTTATCTTTTTAGAAAAGCAGTCCGTTAAATGTTGACTGTAACATTTCTTTATTTTTAGAGGGAGAGTTAGTGGTCGTGGGGCAGGTAGAATGTTTATATAGGCATGAGTCCTACTGCCCTATTTGAGAAACAGCTTTTATTATGTTATTATCATATTCAAATGTACTTGTTTTCTTGGTCAAAAGGCTAAAAATCAAGCTCGTCATGTCCACATTATAACCTGTGTTCTGCACAGAGTACACGTGTTTCCAAAGCTGACCCTCTCAGATTATTGTGACTGGAACCTGCTTTCTGCTGGTAAAAAGTACGTCTGTGCAGCAGCCGCCTAGGGCTTTGCAGTTATGGAATTTAAGTAGAATCTTACTTTTCATAGCTTAAAGCACATTTTTGTTTGAACCTGGGCATTTCCATTGCTTTGCCATCTTAACATTTGGTTGTTGCAGCAATCGTTTGAACACATCAAATACAAATGCATTAATCTTCAGTTCTAGCACAATCACTGGAAGTTCACTTAACAGAAATATTCCAACTATGCAACAAAGTTTGAGAACAACATCTCAGTATTCCCTCAGGACCGCCACGAAGTTGCTCCAAATTAGGAAAGATTTGACAATGCACCTATTGCAATGCTGTAGCAGTACAATACTGCTGGAACCCAGCAGCCTCTCCTATCACTCTTTGACTGTATGCTTGCCTTTGATCATGTGCAGCGCTCTGAATCCCTCTATCTAGGTTTGTGCTATAAATTTACACACATACAAGAGATGCTTATGAATGTTTGTACATAATACAGACTCAATGCCTCTAGGAATTTCTGTGAGTTTGAAGCTGGTGAGAGAACCACTGAGGCATGGGGTCCTCTTGAGGTGATTGCAGACTGGGGTATTACACTGCCTTCAATGCGCACCTGGATGGAGTCAATGAAGTCCAGAGGGTGGCCATTTAGTCCCGGCCTATCCACTGAGGGTGGCATGTGTCCCAGAGTAAGGTGGTTCTGAGTACAGGATGAAATCAGAAAGGATTTAATAAGATTTATGTGATGCATTCTGTGTCACTTTAGCTATTGGGAGAGGAAAAACCTTTGCAATAAACTTCAGCAGTTAGCTTTTGTCAACAGAGAGACTGGTGCCAGTAGTGAGCTGAGGCCATGATAAAGTCTTTGATGGGTTGTGCTGCATCGTTATAAATATTAGGACAGACACGTAAAATTTCCTTTCTAGGGATATTGTATGTTCTCCATATCCACTAATCAGTGAACTCCGTAAATAAAGGCTGCGAGGGGTCTGTGTCCGAAGTGATTGTTAGGGAGCTCTATTGTCACAGGCTCACCTATATCAGCTTAGGCTCTTGGTGAGGAGATCTATCAATACTGACAGCATGATCAATAGCCACTAAAAGTACTGATAGTGAGATTTCTAAACACAGATAGGGTAGTCTGTTTCCCCATGGATACTAGTGAAGAATTTTATAAATAACAATAGGGTGGTGTGTGTTCTTATATGCACTAATAGGGGGCCTTGAAAATGCTGCTGGAGTATGAAACTTTAACCAAGAATAGAAGAGTTTACTGTAAGAAAATATGTATTAATGGGAAATAACAGACATTATGGAAGATACGTTTCCAAACTCCTCAGATAGTACCACACTACAGCAGAAAGAGGTCTCAGACAGCCCCAGTAGATAGGGGGACCAGATCTTCAGAACTAAAATCTGGGATGGTCTCAAACATAGAAGTAGGACTAGAGGTTGGCAATGATCAAGGACACAGAGAAACGATTTCCAGTGTTCGCCATTTAAATTATTATTGATTGTATAAATTGTTTCATATTTAAATTTTGCTAAACACACATAGAGGCCCATACTGAGGCCATTATCAGAGAACCATTTCATATTTCAGTGAGTTCTCAGCCACTTGCAGGCAAACAATGCCCATGCCGGTCTGGTAATTGCAAGTGGAGTGGATTAGAGGGGATTAGAGGGGAGTGGCATAGAATGTAGTGCTGTAGAGTGAAGTGACATAGTGTGGAATAGGGTAAAGTGGAGTGTTGCAGATTGAAATGTCATAAAGTAGACTGGAGTGGCACAGAGTGGAGTGGTACAGACTGGAGTGGTGTGGAGTGGAGCCGTGTAGAGTGGAGTGGTGTAGAGTCAAAAAGCGCAGCGTGGAGGGTTGCAAAGTAGAGTGGTGTGGAGTAGCATAGACTGGAGTGTCGTAGAGTAAAATAGAGTTGAGTGGAGTGGCATAGAGTGGAGTGTTGTAGAGTTGAATAGAGTAGTGTGGAGTGGGATAGAGTGGAGAGGTCTACAGTGGAGCGGCATACAGTGAAGTGCCATACAGCGTAGAGTGGAGTCATGTAGAGTGGCATACAATGAAGTGGCATACAGTGGAGTGGCATAGAGGGGTGAGGTGCACACTGGAAAAGCATAGAGTGGAGTGGTGTAAAGTGGAGTAGTGTACAGTGTTGCGTCTTATAGGGGAGTGGCATACAGTGCTGTAGAGTAGTATAGCGTAGCATGGAGGGATGTAGAATGGAGGGGTTTGGAGTGGAATAATGTAGAGTGGAGTGACGCAGGGTTGAGTGGCGGGCAGTGGAGTTACATAGAGTTAAGTGTTGTACAGTGAAACAGTGGGGTGGAGTTGCGTGGAGTCGAGTGGCATAGAGTGGAACAGCGTAGAGTGAAGTGGCACAGAGTGGAATGGCCTAGACTGGAGTGACACAGAGTAGAGTGGCATAGAGTGGAGTGGCATAGAGAGGAGTGGCGTACAGTGTAGTGGTGTAGAGTGGAGTGGCATGTGGTGCAGTAGAGTATAGTTTAAAAAGATGTAGGATGAAAGTGTCTGAATGGATGTAGATTATATTTGGAAAGAATATAGAATATGGGGTGGAATGGGCAATTTTTGATAGTAGCTCTAAATTGCTTAAGTTGTGTTAAAGTTATAAGTCACAAAACAAATAGTTATATATTGGGCCGCGGTATATCTCGGTAACTTCATGGTATACCGCAGTACATGCCAATAACAAGGCAGTATATCACTAGCTAATAGATATCTTTACAAAAGTAAAACGCAACTATGTGGTTTTCATACCACTTTTGCTGTGTTCGGTGTTAGGGCCTTAGATATAGGTAAGTAGAAGGTTTTATTGTTGTTATCTGCCTATTTCCACTTTACTAAAGTGATAATTGGTAGGGAAATGTGTGTGTGTGTATATATATATATATCTGCTTCCTCCGAACACCACCTCGGTGCACTCGCGTACGGGTGCTTACTCTACGGGGGTGCTCCCGTATAAATATCACAGCTCCAACTCCTCAAGGGTACCTGTACCCAAAAAGACATGCACACACAGGGATGAGTTCCGTTATTTTATTTCGAACGGTCTCACAGCCAAACAGATGCGTTTCGCCTCTCCGGCTTTCTCGATGTTTGTACAGAGCGCCCCCATCGCCATCTTTAAATACACAATTCATTGTTTACTAACAACATTGACAATGGACCAACATTCGTAAGTACAAAGAGTTTCGCCATTTTGGCGTGGTACGATGTGTTGACTTTACACGTCACAGCCCTTATTTGCCAAATATAAATATTCTTTATATCGTGACTGGCTATCGCAAACAATTCACATTTGAATACCAAATTTATTACGCCCTATATGTGCTTGCAGTTGAACCATAACGTATATACTGATGGTTCTGCCATATCGGCACTGCAAACTGCCTCATGGGCAGTATTAATCATCCATTCGAACCGGTGTCAACACATCTCAATTATATAATTCATTATCAAAAAAACATTGTCAATAAATCACGATTTCACATCCCCGCGTGTGTTTGCCTTTTTGGGTACGGATACCCTTGAGGAGTTGGAGCTGTGATATATATATATATATATATCTATATCTATTATCTACTGGTGGTCGCCAGTAGATAGTTATAGTTAGGACCTAGTTTCCATAGGAAAAGCGTTTTTTCTTTTCCATATAACTTTGGCGCTGGATGACGAATCTTCGTAAAATTTTCAAAACTAGTGGGGCGCTCTGGTCAGCTCCTATCCTAAAAGTTGCGGGGTGATTCATTAAGCGGGGGCTGAGAAAAAAGGGGGGTCCCAAAACGCGTTTTCCCCATATTATTTCCAATAGGAAACTTTAGACACAGCTACAGCCCGAACTGCTGAACGGAATTACACCAAATTTGGCAAAAAGGTAGCCATTGGTTCAGAAAGCGCCCTTTGTTTAAATGGTGTAAATCCGTTCAGTAGTTCCTGAGAAATTCAAAAGATAGAGGTCAAAAAATCAATTTCCCATAGGAAACTTTAGACACGGTTACAGCCAAAACTGCTGAACGGAATTACACCAAATTTGGCAAAAAGGTAGTGCTTGGTTCAGAAAGCGCCCTTTTTTTTTTAAATGGTGTAAATCCGTTCAGTAGTTTTCGAGATATTAAAGGAAAAAAATCTTTATATATCTGGGCGGGACCTAACTACACAAGCACGAGCTTGGCTCTAATTGGCTGCCAACACTTCAATCCAGGAAGTGTTAGCAGCCATCTTGGTGCAATGCTTTTTAGGTCTCGCCTAGCGACGCAGCACATGCGCTGCTCACTACACAAACACCACTGCACTGCCCTAAACCCTAAAACACTACCCCAGCACGACCCCCTACACTGCACAAACACCACTGCACTGCCCTAAACCCTAAAACACTACCCCAGCACAACCCCCTACACTGCCCGAACACAACTGCACTGCCCTAAACCCTAAAACACTACCTCCAGCACGATCCCCTACACTGCCCGAACACCACTGCACTGCCCTAAACCATGAAACACCACCCCCAGCACGACCCCCTACACTGCCCGAACACCACTGCACTGTCCCAAAACCCTGAAACACTATCCCCAGCACGACCCCCTTCACTGCCAGAACACAACTGCACTGCCCTAAACCCTGAAAAACCAACCCCAGCATGACCCCCTACACTACCCGAACACCACTGCACTGCCCTAAACCCTGAAACACTACCCCCAGCAAGACCCCCTACACTGCCAGAACACCACTGCACTGCCCTAAACCCTGAAACATCACCCCCAGCAAGACCCCATACACTTCCTGAACACCACTGCCCTAAACCCTGAAACACCACCCCCAGCAAGACCCCCTACACTGCCCAAACACCAATGCACTGCCCTAAACCCTGAAACACCACCCCAGCACGACCCACTACACTGCCCGAACACCACTGCTCTGCCCAAAACCCTGAAACACTAGCCCCAGCACGACCCCCTACACTGCCTGAACAACACTGCACTGCCCTAAACCCTGAAACACTAGCCCCAGCACGACCCCCTACACTGCCCGAACACCACTGCACTGCCCTAAACCCTGAAACACCAGCCCCAGCACGACCCCCTACATTGCCCGAACACCACTGCACTGCCCTAAACCCTGAAACACCAGCCCCAGCACAACCCCCTACACTGCCCGAACACCACTGCACTGCCCTAAACCCTGAAACACCACCCCCAGCAAGACCCCCTACACTGCCCGAACACCACTGCCCTAAACCCTGAAACACCACCCCCAGCAAGACCCCCTACACTGCCCGAACACCACTGCACTGCCCTAAACCCTGAAACACTACCCTCAGCATGAACCCCTACAATGCCCGAACACCACTGCTCTGCCCAAAACCTGAAACACCAGCCCCATCACGAACCCCTGCACTGCCCGAACACCACTGCACTGCCCTAAAACCTGAAACACCAGCCCCAGCACGACCCCCTACACTGCCCGAACACCACTGCACTGCCCTAAACCCTGAAACACCAGCCCCAGCATGACCCCCCTACACTGACCGAACACCACTGCACTGCCCTAAACCCTGAAACACCAGCCCCAGCACGACCCCCTACACTGCCCGAATACCACTGCACTGCCCTAAACCCTGAAACACCACCCCAGCAAGACCCCCTACACTGCCCGAACACCACTGCACTGCCCTAAACCCTGAAACACCACCCCCAGCAAGATCCCCTACACTGCCCGAACACCACTGCACTGCCCTAAACCCTGAAACACCACCACCAGCAAGACCCCCTATACTGACCGAACACCACTGCCCTAAACCCTGAAACACCACCCCCTGCAAGACCCCCTACACTGCCCGAACACCACTGCACTGCCCTAAACCCTGAAACACTACCCCCAGCAAGACCCCCTACATTGCCCGAACACCACTGCACTGCCCTAAACCCTGAAACACCACCCCAGCACGACCCACTACACTGCCCGAACACCACTGCTCTGCCCAAAACCCTGAAACACTAGCCCCAGCACGACCCCCTACACTGCCTGAACAACACTGCACTGCCCTAAACCCTGAAACACTAGCCCCAGCACGACCCCCTACACTACCCGAACACCACTGCACTGCCCTAAACCCTGAAACACCAGCCCCAGCACGACCCGCTACACTACCCAAACACCACTGCACTGCCCTAAACCCTGAAACACCACCCCCTGCACGACCCCCTACACTGCCCGAACACCACTGCACTGCCCTAAACCCTGAAACACCACCCCCAGCAAGACCCCCTACACTGCCCGAACACCACTGCCCTAAACCCTGAAACACCACCCCCTGCACGACCCCCTACACTGCCCGAACACCACTGCACTGCCCTAAACCCTGAAACACCACCCCCAGCATGAACCCCTACACTGCCCGAACACCACTGGTCTGCCCAAAACCCTGAAACACCAGCCCCAGCACAAACCCCCTACACTGCCCGAACACCACTGCACTGCCCTAAACCCTGAAACACCAGCCCCAGCACGACTCCCTACACTGCCCGAACACCACTGCACTGCCCTAAACCCTGAAACACCAGCCCCAGCACGACCCCCTACACTGCCCAACACCACTGCACTGCCCTAAACCCTGAAACACCACCCCCAGCACGACCCCCTACACTGCCCAACACCACTGCACTGCCCTAAACCCTGAAACACCACCCCCAGCAAGACACCCTACACTGCCCGAACACCACTGCACTGCCCTAAACCCTAAAACACCACCCCTAGCATGACCCCCTACATTGCCCGAACACCACTGCACTGCCCTAAACCCTGAAACACCACCCGCCTGCATGACCCCGTACACTGCCCGAACACCACTGCACTGCCCTAAACCCTGAAACACCACCCCCCTGCATGACCCCCTACACTGCCCGAACACCACTGCCCTAAACCCTGAAACACCACCCCGCACGACCCCCTACACTGCCCGAACACCACTGCACTGCCCTAAACCCTGAAACACCACCCCCAGCACAACCCCCTACACTGGCCGAACACCACTGCACTGCCCTAAACCCAGAAACACCACCCCCTGCACAACCTCCTACACTGCCTGAACACCACTGCACTGCCCTAAACACTGAAACACCACCCCCTGCTCGACCCCCTACACTGCCTGAACACCACTGCACTGCCCTAAACCCTAAAACACCACCCCCAGCACGACCCCCTACACTGCCTGAACACCACTGCACTGCCCTAAACCCTAAAACACCACCCTCAGCACGACCCCAACACTGCCCGAACACCACTGCACTGCCCTAAACCCTAAAACACCACCCCCAGCACGATCCACTACACTACCTGAACACCACTGCACTGCCCTAAACCCTAAAACACCCCCCCAGGCACCACTCACTACACTACCCGAACACCACTGCACTGCCTTAAACCCTAAAACACCACCCCAGCACGACCCCCTACACTACCCGAACACCACTGCACTACCCTAAACCCTAAAACACTCCCCCCAGCACAACCCCCTACACTAACCGAACACCACTGCACCACCCTAAACCCTAAAACACTCCCCCCAGCACGACCCCCTATACTACCCGAACACCACTGCACTGCCCTAAACCCTAAAACACTCCCCCCAGCAGGACCCCCTACACTACCTGAACACCACTGCACTACCCTAAACCCTAAAACACTCCTCCCAGCACGACCCCCTACACTACCCAAACACCACTGCACTGCCCTAAACCCTGAAACACCACCCCCTGCACGACCCTTTACACTGCCCGAACATCACTGCACTGCCCTAAACCCTGAAACACCACCCCCTGCACGACCCCCTACACTGCCCTAACACCACTGCACTGCCCTAAACCCTGAAACACCACCCCCTGCACGACCCCCTACACTGCCTGAACACCACTGCACTAAACCCTAAAACACCACCCCCAGCACGACCCCCTACACTGCCCGAACACCACTGCACTGCCCTAAACCCTAAAACACCACCCTCAACACGACCCCTACACTGCCCGAACACCACTGCACTGCCCTAAACCCTAAAACACCACACCCAGCATGACCCCCTACACTGCCCGAACACCACTGCACTGCCCTAAACCCTAAAACACCACCCCCAGCACGATCCCCTACACTACCTGAACACCACTGCACTGCCCTAAACCCTGAAACACCACCCCCAGCAAGATCCCCTACACTGCACGAACACCACTGCACTGCCCTAAACCCTGAAACACCACCACCAGCAAGACCCTCTATACTGCCCGAACATCACTGCCCTAATCCCTGAAACACCACCCCCTGCAAGACCCCCTACACTGCCCGAACACCACTGCACTGCCCTAAACCCTGAAACACTACCCCCAGCAAGACCCCCTACATTGCCCGAACACCACTGCACTGCCCTAAACCCTGAAAAATCACCCCCAGCAAGACCCCATACACTGCCTGAATACCACTGCCCTAAACCCTGAAACACCACCCCCAGCAAGACCCCCTATACTGCCCGAACACCACTGCCCTGCCCTAAACCCTGAAACACCACCCCAGCACGACCCACTACACTGCCCGAACACCACTGCTCTGCCCAAAACCCTGAAACACTAGCCCCAGCATGACCCCCTACACTGCCTGAACAACACTGCACTGCCCTAAACCCTGAAACACTGGCCCCAGCACGACCCCCTACACTGCCTGAACACCACTGCACTGCCCTAAACCCTGAAACACCAGCCCCAGCACGACCCCCTACACTGCCCGAACACCACTGCACTGCCCTAAACCCTGAAACACCACCCCCTGCACGACCCCCTACACTGCCCGAACACCACTGCACTGCCCTAAACCCTGAAACACCACCCCCAGCAAGACCCCCTACACTGCCCGAACACCACTGCCCTAAACCCTGAAACACCACCCCCTGCACGACCCCCTACACTGCCCGAACACCACTGCACTGCCCTAAACCCTGAAACACCACCCCCAGCAGGAACCCCTACACTGCCCGAACACCACTGGTCTGCCCAAAACCCTGAAACACCAGCCCCAGCACAAACCCCTACACTACCCGAACACCACTGCACTGCCCTAAACCCTGAAACACCAGCCCCAGCACGACTCCCTACACTGCCCAAACACCACTGCACTGCCCTAAACCCTGAAACACCAGCCCCAGCACGACCCCCTACATTGCCCGAACACCACTGCACTGCCCTAAACCCTGAAACACCAGCCCCAGCACAAACCCCTACACTTCCCGAACACCACTGCACTGCCCTAAACCCTGAAACACCAGCCCCAGCACGACTCCCTACACTGCCCGAACACCACTGCACTGCCCTAAACCCTGAAACACCAGCCCCAGCACGACCCCCTACATTGCCCGAACACCACTGCACTGCCCTAAACCCTGAAACACTAGCCCCAGCACGACCCCCTACACTGTCCGAACACCACTGCACTGCCCTAAACCCTGAAACACCAGCCCCAGCACGACCGCCTACACTGCCCAACACCACTGCACTGCCCTAAACCCTGAAACACCACCCCCAGCAAGACACCCTACACTGCCCGAACACCACTGCACTGCCCTAAACCCTGAAACACCACCCCTAGCATGACCCCCTACACTGCCCAAACACCACTGCACTGCCCTAAACCCTGAAACACCACCCCCTGCACGACCCCCTACACTGCCCGAACACCACTGCACTGCCCTAAACCCTGAAACACCACCCCCTGCATGACCCCCTACACTGCCCGAACACCACTGCACTGCCCTAAACCCTGAAACACCACCCCCGCACGACCCCCTACACTGCGCGAACACCACTGCCCTGCCCTAAACCCTGAAACACCACCCCCTGCATGACCTCCTACACTGCCCGAACACCACTGCACTGCCGTAAACCCTGAAACACCACCCCCTGCTCGACCCCCTACACTGCCTGAACACCACTGCACTGCCCTAAACCCTAAAACACCACCCCCAGCACGACCCCCTACACTGCCTGAACACCACTGCACTGCCCTAAACCCTAAAACACTCCCCCCAGCAGGACCCCCTACACTACCTGAACACCACTGCACTGCCCTAAACCCTAAAACACTCCCACCAGCACGACCCCCTATACTACCCGAACACCACTGCACTGCCCTAAACCCTAAAACACTCCCCCAGCAGGACCCCCTACACTACCCGAACACCACTGCACTGCCCTAAACCCTAAAACACTCCCCCAGCACGACCCCCTACACTACTCGAACACCACTGCACTGCCCTAAACCCTGAAACACCACCCCCTGCACGACCCCCTACACTGCCTGAACACCACTGCACTGCCCTAAACCCTAAAACACTACCCCCAGCACGACCCCCTACACTACCCGAACACCAATGCACTACCCTAAACCCTAAAACACTCCCCCCAGCACGACCCCCTACACTACCCAAACACCAATGCACTACCCTAAACCGTAAAACACTACCCCAGCATGACCCCCTACACTACCCAAACACCACTGCACTACCCTAAACCCTAAAACACTACCCCGCACGACCCCCTACACTACCCAAACACCACTGCACTACCCTAAACCCTAAAACACGACCCCCTACACTACACAAACACCGCTGCACTACCCTAAACCCTAAAACACTACCCCCAGAACGACCCCCTACACTACACAAACACCACTGCACTACCCTAAACCCTAAAACACTACCCCCTACACTACACAAGCACCACTGCACTACCCTAAACCCTAAAACACTACCCCCAGCACGACCCCCTACACTACCCAAACACCACTGCACTACCCTAAACCCTAAAACACTACCCCCAGCAGTACCCCTACACTACCCAAACACCATTGCACTACTCCTAAACCCTAAAACACTACCCCCAGCAGTACACCCTACACTACCCAAACACCACTGCACTACCCTAAACCCTAAACCACTACCCCCAGCACGACCCCCTACACTACCCAAACACCACTGCACTACCCTAAACACTAAAACACTACCCCCAGCACGACCCCCTACACTACCCAAACACAACTGCACTACCCTAAACACTAAAACATTCCCCCAGCATGACTCCCTACACTACCCAAACACCACTGCACTACCCTAAACCCTAAATCTACCCCCAGCACGACCCCCTACACTACCCAAACACCACTGCACTACCCTAAACCCTAAATCTACCCCCAGCACGACCCCCTACACTACCCAATCACCACTGCACTACCCTAAACCCTAAAACACTACCCCCAGCACGACCCCCTACACTACACCAACACCACTGCACTACCCCAGCACGACCCCCTACACTACCCAAACACCACTGCACTACCCTAAAGCCTAAAACACTACCCCCAGCACGACGCCCTACACTACCCAAACCCCACTGCACTACCCTAAACCCTAAAACACGACCCCCAGCACGCCCCTCTACACTACACAAACACCACTGCACTGCCCTAAACCCTGAAACACCACCCCCAGCAAGACCCCTACACTGCCCGAACACCACTGCACTGCCCTAAACCCTAAAACACCACCCCCAGCACGACCCCCTACACTGCCCGAACACCACTGCACTGCCCTAAACCCTAAAACACCACCCCCAGCACAATCCCCTACACTACCTGAACACCACTGCACTGCCCTAAACCCTAAAACACCCCCCAGACACCACTCCCTACACTACCCGAACACCACTGCACTGCCTTAAACCCTTAAACACCCCCCAGCACGACCCCCTACACTACCCGAACACCACTTCTCTACCCTAAACCCTAAAAACTCTCCCCAACATGAACCCCTACACTACCCGAACACCACTGCACTACCCTAAACCCTAAAACACTCCCCCAGCACGACCCCCTACACTACCCAAACACCACTGCACTGCCCTAAACCCTAAAACACTCCCCCAGCACGACCCCCTACACTACCCAAACACCACTGCACTACCCTAAACCCTAAATCTACCCCCAGCATGACCCCCTACACTACCCAAACACCACTGCACTACCCTAAACCCTAAAACACTACCCCCAGCACGACCCCCTACACTACACCAACACCACTGCACTACCCCAGCACGACCCCCTACACTACCCAAACACCACTGCACTACCCTAAACCCTAAAACACTACCCCCAGCACAACCCCCTACACTACCCAAACCCCACTGCACTACCCTAAAGCTTAAAACACGACCCCCAGCACACCCCCTACACTACACAAACACCACTGCACTGCCCTAAACCCTGAAACACCACCCCCAGCAAGACCCCTACACTGCCCGAACACCACTGCACTGCCCTAAACTCTAAAACACCACCCCCAGCACGACCCCCTACACTGCCCGAACACCACTGCACTGCCCTAAACCCTAAAACACCACCCCCAGCACGATCCCCTTCACTACCTGAACACCACTGCACTGCCCTAAACCCTAAAACACCCCCCCAGACACCACACCATACACTACCCAAACACCACTGCACTGCCTTAAACCCTTAAACACCCCCCAGCACGACCCCCTACACTACCCGAACACCACTGCACTACCCTAAACCCTAAAACACTCTCCCCAGCACAACCCCCTACACTACCCGAACACCACTGCACTACCCAAAACCCTAAAACACTCCACCAGCACGACCCCCTACACTACCCGAACACCACTGCACTGCCCTAAACCCTAAAACACTCCCCCCAGCACAACCCCCTACACTACCCAAACACCACTGCACTACCCATAAACCCTAAATCTACCCCCAGCACGACCCCCTACACTACCCAAACACCACTGCACTACCCTAAACCCTAAAACACTACCCCCAGCACGACCCCCTACACTACACCAACACCACTGCACTACCCCAGCACGACCCCCTACACTACCCAAACACCACTGCACTACCCTAAACCCTAAAACACTACCTCCAGCACGACCCCTACACTACCCAAACCCCACTGCACTACCCTAAACCCTAAAACACGACCCCCAGCACGCCCCCTACACTACACAAACACCACTGCACTGCCCTAAACCCTGAAACACCACCCCCAGCACAACCCCCTACACTGCCCGAACACCACTGCACTGCCCTAAACCCAGAAACACCATCCCCTGCACGACCTCCTATACTGCCCGAACACCACTGCACTGCCCTAAACCCTGAAACACCACCCCCTGCATGACCCCCTACACTGCCCGAACACCACTGAACTGCCCTAAAACACCACCCTCAGCACGACCCCTACACTGCCCGAACACCACTGCACTGCCCTAAACCCTAAAACACCACCCCCAGCACGACCCCCTACACTGCCCGAACACCACTGCACTGCCCTAAACCCTAAAACACCACCCCCAGCACGAACCCCTACACTACCTGAACACCACTGCACTGCCCTAAACCCTAAAACACCCCCCAGACACCACTCCCTACACTACCCGAACACCACTGCACTGCCTTAAACCCTTAAACACCCCCCAGCACGACCCCCTACACTACCCGAACACCACTGCACTACCCTAAACCCTAAAACACTCCCCCAGCACGACCCCCTACACTACCCGAACACCACTGCACTGCCCTAAACCCTAAAACACTCCCCCAGCACGACCCCCTACACTACCCGAACACCACTGCACTGCCCTAAACCCTAAAACACTCCCCCAGCACGACCCCCTACACTACCCAAACACCACTGCACTACCCTAAACCCTAAATCTACCCCCAGCACGACCCCCTACACTACCCAAACACCACTGCACTACCCTAAACCCTAAAACACTACCCCCAGCACGAACCCCTACACTACACCAATACCACTGCACTACCCCAGCACGACCCCCTACACTACCCAAACACCACTGCACTACCCTAAACCCTAAAACACGACCCCCAGCACGCCCCCCTACACTACACAAACACCACTGCACTACCCTAAACCCTAAAACACTACCCCCGCACGACCCCCTATACTACCCAAAGACCACTGCACAACCCTAAACCCTAAAACACAACCCCCTACACTACACAAACACCGCTGCACTACCCTAAACCCTAAAACACTACCCCCAGCACGAACCCCTACACTACACAAACACCACTGCACTACCCTAAACCCTAAAACACTACCCCCTACACTACACAAGCACCACTGCACTACCCTAAACCCTAAAACACTACCCCCAGCAAGACCCCCTACATTACCCAAACACCACTGCACTACCCTAAACCCTAAAACACTACCCCCAGCAGTACCCCCTACACTACCCAAACTCCACTGCACTACCCTAAACCCTAAAACACTACCCCCAGCAGTACCCCCTACACTACCCAAACACCATTGCACTACTCTAAACCCTAAAACACTACCCCCAGCAGTACCCCCTACACTACCCAAACACCACTGCACTACCCTAAACCCTAAAACATTCCCCCAGCATGACTCCCTACACTACCCAAACACCACTGCACTACCCTAAACCCTAAAACATTCCCCCAGCATGACTCCCTACACTACCCAAACACCACTGCACTACCCTAAACCCTAAATCTAACCTCAGCACGACCCCCTACACTACACAAACACCACTGCACTACCCTAAAACACTACCCCAGCACGACCCCCTACACTACCCAAACACCACTGCACTACCCTAAACCCTAAAACACTACCCCCAGCATGACCCCTACACTACACAAACACCACTGCACTGCCCTAAACCCTGAAACATCACCCCCAGCAAGACCCCCTACACTGCCCGAACACCACTGCACTGCCCTAAACCCTGAAACACCACCCCTAGCATGACCCCCTACACTGCCCGAACACCACTGCACTGCCCTAAACCCTGAAACACCACCCCCCTGCACGACCCCCTACACTGCCCGAACACCACTGCACTGCCATAAACCCTGAAATACCACCCCCCTGCAGGACCCCCTACACTGCCCGAACACCACTGCCCTTAACCCTGAAACACCACCCCCGCACGACCCCCTACACTGCCCGAACACCACTGCACTGCCCTAAACCCTAAAACACCACCCCCAGCACGACCCCCTATACTACCCGAACACCACTCCACTGCCCTAAACCCTAAAACACCACCCCCAGCACGATCCCCTACACTACCCGAACACCACTGCACTGCCCTAAAACCTAAAACACCCCCCCAGGCACCACTCCCTACACTACCCGAACACCACTGCACTGCCTTAAACCCTAAAACACCCCCCAGCACGACCCCCTACACTACCCGAACACCACTGCACTACCCTAAACCCTAAAACACTCCCCCAGCACGACCCCCTACACTACCCGAACACCACTGCACTACCCTAAACCCTAAAACACTCCCCCCAGCACGACCCCCTACACTACCCAAACACCAATGCACTGCCCTAAACCACTACCCCCAGCACGACCCCCTACACTACCCAAACACCAATGCACTACCCTAAACCCTAAAACACTCCCCCCAGCACGACCCCCACACTACCCAAACACCAATGCACTACCCTAAACCCTAAAACACTACCCCCAGCATGACCCCCTACACTACACAAACACCACTGCACTGCCCTAAACCCTGAAACATCACCCCCAGCAAGACCCCCTACACTGCCCGAACACCACTGCACTGCCCTAAACCCTGAAACACCACCCCTAGCACGACCCCCTACACTGCCCGAACACCACTGCACTGCCCTAAACCCTGAAACACCACCCCCTGCACGACCCCCTACACTGCCCGAACACCACTGCACTGCCATAAACCCTGAAACACCACCCCCTGCATGACCCCCTACACTGCCCGAACACCACTGCCCTTAACCCTGAAACACCACCCCGCACGACCCCCTACACTGCCCGAACACCACTGCACTGTCCTAAACCCTAAAACACCACCCCCAGCACGACCCCCTACACTACCCGAACACCACTCCACTGCCCTAAACCCTAAAACACCACCCCCAGCACGATCCCCTACACTACCCGAACACCACTGCACTGCCCTAAACCCTAAAACACCCCCCCAGGCACCACTCCCTACACTACCCGAACACCACTGCACTGCCTTCAACCCTAAAACACCTCCCAGCATGACCCCCTACACTACCCGAACACCACTGCACTACCCTAAACCCTAAAACACTCCCCCAGCACGACCCCCTACACTACCCGAACACCACTGCACTACCCTAAACCCTAAAACACTCCCCCCAGCACGACCTCCTACACTACCCGAACACCACTGCACTACCCTAAACCCTAAAACACTACCCCCGCACGACCCCCTACACTACCCAAAGACCACTGCCCTACCCTAAACCCTAAAACACAACCCCCTACACTACACAAACACCGCTGCACTACCCTAAACCCTAAAACACTACCCCCAGCACGACCCCCTACACTACACAAACACCACTGCACTACCCTAAACCCTAAAACACTACCCCCTACACTACACAAACACCACTGCACTACCCTAAAACACTACCCCCAGCAAGACCCCCTACACTACCCAAACACCACTGCACTACCTTAAACCCTAAAACACTACCCCCAGCAGTACCCCCTACACTACCCAAACACCACTGCACTACCCTAAACCCTAAACCACTACCCCCAGCACGACCCCCTACACTACCCAAACACCACTGCACTACCCTAAACCCTAAAACACTACCCCCAGCACGACCCCCTACACTACCCAAACACCACTGCACTACCCTAAACCCTAAAACATTCCCCAGCACGACTCCCTACACTACCCAAACACCACTGCACTACCCTAAATCTACCCCCAGCACGACCCCCTACACTACCCAAACACCACTGCACTACCCTAAACCCTAAATCTACCCCCAGCACAACCCCCTACACTGCCCAAACACCACTGCACTACCCTAAACCCTAAATCTAACCTCAGCACGACCCCCTACACTACCCAAACACCACTGCACTACCCTAAACCCTAAAACACTACCCCCAGCACGACCCCTACACTACACCAACACCACTGCACTACCCTAAAACACTACCCCAGCACGACCCCCTACACTACCCAAACACCACTGCACTACCCTAAACCCTAAAACACTACCCCCAGCACGACCCCCTACACTACCCAAACACCACTGCACTACCCTAAACCCTAAAACACGACCCCCAGCACGACCCCCTACACTAAACAAACACCACTGCACTGCCCTAAACCCTAAAACACTACCCCCAGCACGACACCCTACACTACACAAAGACCACTGCACTACCCTAAACCCTAAATCTACCCCAAGCATTACCCCCTACATACACAAACATCACTGCACTATCCTAAACCCTAAAACACTACCACCAGCACGACCCTCTACACTACACAAACACCACTGCACTGCCCTAAACCCTAAAACACTACCCCAGCCCGACCCCTATACTACACAAACACCACTGCACTACCCTAAACCCTAAAACACTACCCTCAGCACGACCCCCTATACTACCCAAACACCACTGCACTACCCTAAACCCTAGAAAAGTAACCACCACCCCATGCCCAATCCCCCTTACCTCTCACTCCTCGTGGTTCCTCTATCCTCGTGGTTCCTGCTTCATGTCGTCTCTGAGGGGCGGTGCACGTCGTTGTGAGGAAACGGAACAGCCTCTGTTTCCTTACAACGACGTGGATCGTCTACATTTTTTTAGAACTCATGGTCATTTACCATACATACCTTTACAACAAAATTTGTTGTAAAGGCATGCGTGGTAAATGACCATGCGTTCTAAAAAATGCGTAGTAATGACTTACGATGTACAACGCATGCGTGGTAATGCATGCGTTGTAATGGTATTGCGAAGTAAAAAATTCGTTGTAACGGCTGTTTACCGATCGAAGCTGGCCCCTGTTCTTCAGTGAGTCGTTTATTTGATAAATTAGGAGGAAGGAATGTGGTTTTTTTACTGAAAAGTGCATTCCCGGCTGTTGTATTGTGAAAGTGTCCGCGTGGCCTGGTTTCACTTCTGGTGAGAGAGTGGAAGAGTCTGTTTGGATCTAAAGGGGTTCTGCTGTTGGACGGGGCCGGCGCGACACGTCATCAGAAAACACAGCTAATGGAAATCGTTGTCCCCGAAGTGTGGAGCAGTGCCATGAGAGGTCAACGAGTGTGCGTCCCACCGCAGTATGACCGTACCGCGTGACCCATGTGCCGCCTCCAGTGTACGGAAGGCAGAAGCGGCATCCATCACAGGTCCTCTTGAAGACCGTTGTAGCACTAATTCTACATTTTGGAACTAGGGCATTTTAACCTTGTTCTTCCTGCCAGATACAAAGAGAAGATCCTGTGTTATTCAGTGCCCTTGTTACCTTTTCTGTGGGTAGTGGTGCTTGTCTCTTCGCTGCCCCGCCGGTGCACATGACTGGGCTCCCCACCTCGTGTGCCATCTGCAGGGCCTCTGCCCTCGGATCACTGGTTTCGGTATCTGGAGTGGCAACATAAACAGTTGCTCCCAAAGGACTAGCCTGAACACTTAGGTGAATATCCCCTGCGCCAGCATTCTGTGGAAATTCTTTCCTAGCTCTCCCACGTCGACGACGATGTCATAATAGCACGGCTCCGCTCGCGACACCGTATGACGTCATAGGAGCCATAAGAGGACCTCGTTGGCGTGCTGACGTCAGTTCCACCCATTTTTTCCGTGCCACCGAGGTAAACAGGTGGACCGACACATTTTCACATGTATACATAGTATACTAAATATATATATATTCACTTAAAAAACCATAGGTTTCAGGCACGTTATAGTTAGAAATTAGCATTTAAAAAACCTTAGAAATTCACTGAAAAAACCATAGGTTTCAGGCACGTTATAGTTAGAAATTAGCATTTAAAAAATCTTAGAAATTCACTGAAAAACCATAGGTTTCAGGGACGTTATTGTTAGAAATTAGCATTTAAAAAACCTTAGAAATTCACTAAAAAAACTATAGGTTTCAGGGCGTTATTGTTAGTTGGACATTTCACTCGTACAAAACCCATGAAATTCCCCCGTTATAGTTAGTTCAGCTAACTATAACTCGCGCCCCCGCAATGCACTGCTGATGATGTCACATATTACATCACTCATGACATCACTGATGACATCACTGATGACATCTCAAATGACATCACTGATGACATCACTGATGACATCATCCATGTGATAATTTCATGCATCTTCTCACACCCTAATATAACTTTTGATACACCCACTCTAAATTACAGACTGCCATTCTCAAAACCATAGACACTCCAACACCAATAACTACATACCCACTCACTGATTCTTAGGTCTACACACACATCCACTCACTCACCCGTACAGTCACTCATACTTACGGTCACTCAGTACAGGACTATCATATGCACTCATACACCTATGTAGACACTCACACACCGCCACTCATCCGTAGAGGTACTCACACACCTAGTCAGTCATGCAAATAATTAATCACACTGCCATTTACTCACCTATACAGTTATACACACACCAGCTCACTTACTCATACAAATACTAGCACATTCTTACGCTCTTATACAATCACTGATACAAGTACACACTCATCCATACAGCCACTCTCACAATCACACACTCTCACTTATAGCCATTTATATACTCCAACACACATATATACTGCCTTTCACATATGTTGTTACTCACACATGTACCACTGAGATATACCTTCACTCACTAACACACACATACACACACTCACCCACCCATACAGTCCATCACAGATGCACTCTTGAAACCATCCACCCAGTGAATCACCCACTCACACATCTATGCACAGAGTCACACACACCCCACCCACACAAACACTCAGGCACCCATACAGATACTCAGACAACCAATCAATAACCCATGTAGACACTCATGTAGCTATTCACAAACCCATGCAGCCGCTTACACACCAACAGACAGACGGATACAGAAATTCACACAGTTTAGTCACTAACCCATGCATTCAGTAGGATACGTTTAATCACTCACTTATAGAGTCAGTCACGCACCTACTAAATCATCCATTCAGACACTTATACACCCACTCATTATTCAATACGCCTTTCCCTATATATATTAAACATATTTAAACTTTACAGAAACACACAGTCACTGGATGATGTCATCAGTGATGTCATCAGTGACGTCATTTGAGATGTCATCAGTGATGTCATCAGTGATGTCACTGACCATGTCATGAGTGATGTAATATGTGACGTCATCAGCAGTGCATTACGAGGCGCGAGTTATAGTTAGCTGAACTAACTATAACGGGGGAATTTTATGGGTTTTGTACGAGTGAAATGTCCAACTAACAATAACGCCCCTGAAACCTATAGTTTTTTCAGTGAATTTCTAAGGTTTTTTAAATGCTAATTTCTAACTATAACGTGCCTGAAACCTATGGTTTTTTCAGTAAATATATATATATATCTATATATTTTTTTTCCAAATACTCCTCCAAAAAAGAAGCAAGGTGGGTACTACCGGTAAGCGAAGTTTCTTTTATTAAATCACAGCGTGCTGCCTGATCTGACGCGTTTCGGCTGATCCCAGCCTTTCTCAAAGACATTTTGCCATGCATTTTTTTACATTTAAAGGTGCAGTACCTATAGAAATAGAAGAAACAACATCCGTTGTACCCATATCTCCATCCTTATATATACTGGATTTTGAACTGGTTATGTTACTCATATCAATTTTATAGTTTTTCATGAGTAATATTTTTACGCTTTTTCTCCCCCAAGAATATAATATTATTTAAAAAAAAACTTTTTATAAAAACAAACCGTTTCAACATTGTATAAACCCATAAATCTTAGTTCAGTTCGGGAATACCTTCAAGAGAGAGCCTCTTGGGCCAATGCCCTTAATCTATTTCCAAGCATCATATATCAGTGGAAGACTCTTGGGCCAATGCCCCTGCCTGTTTTGAAGCAATATGTTGGAAAAAGACACTCCTAAGTATTATTTATGCTGAAATGTCATAAACCTAATGTTAAGCCACATCCCAAATTAATTGCAACAATAAAAGTGAATTGATAAAATATCAAGATATAAACTTAATTATTCCTATAGGTGCAATAGATTGGCTCTTGATGTACAAAACTCTTAGTTTGTACATAAGATGCCAAAGTGCAAACTTGCAGTGGCAATATACTTGTTAGGATAGTGTCTGAAAAAATTAAATTAATCCTAAAAATTAAACACCATTGACGCATTGATAAATCCTAAAAATAAATAAATAAATATGTTCAGATATCCCAATAGATATACAGATGAAAAATTCTCAGGTTAAAACCTAAAGTTGATCAATTCTCTTAAAATAAGTTATCCATATTAAACATTTCTCCAAGGTATACTCAATGTTAATCAATGAGTGCAATTTTTTCAAGATACTGCAAGTGTCAGGTTACAAACAATTGATAATGAGGAATCCTTCCTATCAATATCTTCAATCACAATATAGATACAATCAGTTTAAATTCATAAAGTGACTCAGTGTTAAATATCCAAGGTGCTAAGAAGTATTAAGTGCTTTGGTGCAATCCTCAAATCAATACAGGTCAATAACCAACCCCAAGGGCTCAGTAAAAACAGTAAAGACAATAAAAAAACGCAAAACCTATAAGAGCCTTTGGCAAGGTGCAGCAATATCCAAAGTATGGGGAATAGGGAGATAGTGAGGCAGCCCCTCATCTCAGATGCACTTCTTGCTCTTCATCCCTATTCAACCCATGGGGAAATTTGGTATTAAGATCCAAAATATATCTAGATTCCAGACGTCTTAGATTGTTAGTTCTATTGCCCCCTCTGATGTTCGGGGGGACCCTATCTATGGCAATATACATCAGTAATCCAGGATCACTTTCATGTTTATCATAGAAGTGTTTTGCCACAGAGTACGTGAAATCCTGGTTCCTAATCGCTTGCTGATGTTCAAGCATACGTTTTTTCAAGGGGAAAATCGTACTCCCCACGTACATCATCGGACACGGACAACTGAGTACATAGACGCAATAGTCAGTATTGCAATTATAGAACCAGTGAATCCTATTAATATGTCCTTCATTACATTTAAATGTGAGGACATTCCTCACCATTCTACAAGCCTTACAATGGTTGCACGTATAGAACCCCTTCATATTAGATAGTCATGTCTCTGATTTTCTACTGCTATCAAAATAGCTATGCATCAGATTGTCACCCAATGTCCTTCCTTTCCTGTAAGTGACTGGCGGTGTCATTGGTAGATCCTTTCCGATGATAATATAATTTTTGACCACCTGCCAGTGTCTTCTCAGGATCTGGTATACCTTAGGGGACATTTGATTAAAACCTGTGATAAATCTCAATGCTATATCTTCCTTAGGGATTCTTTGGTTGGGATAAAGTAACTGGTCTCTACTAACCCCCTCTGACTGGCGTTTAGCCTCAGTTAGTGTCTTAGAATGATATCCACGTTTTCTAAAACTTTCATTCAATTGCCGTACCTGCCCTTGGAATTCCTGTTCATCACTACAGATTCTTTTTAATCTTAATGTTTCCCCATAAGGGATGCTGGCTTTTAGATTCATAGGATGTTGGCTTTTAAAATGCAGAGTACTATTGCTGGCAGTTTTTGTACGAAATACAGTTGTATTGATCTTACCATCCTTCACTTGTAACAGGATGTCCAAAAAAGATATTTCACTAACACTCATCTGTGCTGTAAAATGTAAATTGAAGGGGTTTTCATTTAAAATCATGACCTATTCTTCAGTCTCATGTCTGGACCCACTCCACAACAAAAATAAATCATCTATGTATCGGGTCCAGACCAGGGTATGTTGTACATATTTGGCATTGTCATCTGCCCAGGCCACCTGCTTCTCCCACTAGCCCATGGGTACTCACAAACTTTCTCCTGGGGGCAAATTTACAGTGTGGTTTGTGGCCGAGGGCCGCACTAGTGGGGGTGGGGTCAGTGGGGGAGGGGGCGGGGCTAGAGCAAAAAAAAAAACTATGACCATGATGTTGAACACAGGCCCCTGCAGCGGACGCCTTCGTCCACTGAGCCACCAGACCCGGCATACACACATCTCTCTCTCTCTCTCTCTCTCTCTATCTATCTCTCTCTCTCTCACTCTGTCTCCCTCCCTCTCTCTCCCTCCTTCTCTCTAGCTCTCCCTCCCTCTCTCTATCTCTCCCTCCCTCTCTCTCTCTCTCATCTCTCTCTCTCCCTCTCTCTCTCTCTCCCTCCCTCTCTCCCTCTCTCTCTGTCTCCCTCTCCCTCCCTCTCTCTGTCTCCCTCTCCCTCCCTCTCTCTGTCTCCCTCCCTCTCTCTGTCTCCCTCCCTCTCTCTGTCTCCCTCCCTCTCTCTCTCTGTCTCCCTCTCTCTGTCTCCCTCCCTCTCTCTCCCTCTCTCTCCCTCCCTCTCTCTCCCTCTGTCTGTCTCCCTCTGTCTGTTTCCCTCCCTCTGTCTCCCTCTATCTGTCTCCCTCCCTCTGTCTGTCGCCCTCCTCCCTCTATCTGTCTCCCTCCCTCTGTCGCCCTCCTCCCTCTGTCTGTCACCCTCCTCCCTCTCTGTCTCCCTCTCTCTGTCTCCCTCTCTCTCTGTATCCCTCTCTCTCTCCCTCCCTCCCTCTGTCTCCCTCCCTCTGTCTCCCTCTCTCTGTCTCCCTCCCTCTGTCTGTCTCCATCTGTCTGTTTCCCTCCCTCTATCTGTCTCCCTCCCTCTGTCTGTCGCCCTCCTTCCTCTATCTGTCTCCCTCCCTCTGTCGCCCTCCTCCCTCTGTCTGTCACCCTCCTCCCTCTCTGTCTCCCTCTCTCTGTCTCCCTCTCTCTCTGTATCCCTCTCTCTCTCCCCCTCCCTCCCTCTGTCTCCCTCCCTCTGTCTCCCTCTCTCTGTCTCCCTCCCTCTGTCTCCCTCCCTCTGTCTGTTTCCCTCCCTCTATCTGTCTCCCTCCCTCTGTCTGTCGCCCTCCTCCCTCTATCTGTCTCCCTCCCTCTGTCTGTCGCCCTCCTCCCTCTGTCTGTCTCCCTCTGTCTGTCGCCCTGCTCCCTCTCTGTCTCCCTCTGTCTGTCGCCCTCTTCCCTCCCTCTGTCTCCCTCTCTCTCTGTCTCCCTCTCTCTCTGTATCCCTCTCTCTCTCCCTCCCTCCATCTGTCTCCCTCCCTCTGTCTCCCTCCCTCTGTCTCCCTCCCTCTGTCTCCATCTCCCTCCCTCTGTCTCCCTCTCTCTGTCTCCCTCCCTCTCTCTCTGTCTCCCTCTGTCTGTCTCCCTCTGTCTCCCTCCCTCTGTCTCCCTCTCCCTCCCTCTGTCTGTCTCCCTCTCCCTCCCTCTGTCTCCCCCTGACTCCCTCCCTCTGTCTCCCTCTGCCTCCCTCTGTCTCCCTCCCTCTGTCTCCCTCTCCCTCTGTCTCCCTCTCCCTCTCTGTCTCCCTCTCTGTCTCCCTCTCTCTGTCTCCCTCTCCCTCCCTCTGCCTCCCTCTGTTTCCCTCTCCCTCTGTTTCCCTCTCTCTCTGTCTCCCTCTCTCTCTGTCTCCCTCTCCCTCCCTCCCTCTGTTTCCCTCTCCCTCTGTTTCCCTCTCTCTCTGTCTCCCTCTCTCTCTGTCTCCCTCCGTCTCCCTCTCTCTGTCACCCTCTGCCTCCCCCTCTCTGTCTCCCTCCCTCTGTCTGTCTCCCTCTCTCTGTCTGTTTCCCTCTCTCTGTCACCCTCTGTCACCTCACCCCGCGTGTGTGTCAGCCCGGGCTGACACAGCTTCCCGGGCACACACACAGCCGCACCCGAGTACTTCACAGGTCTTTAAAAGACCATTCACTTGTTAATGAGGCTTTGTTGTATTTCACCTCTTCTTAGCACCCTGCATCTCCACTCAGAGTGGAGATGCAGGGCGCTAGAAGAGGTGAAGCTACAACAAAGCCTCATTAACAAGTGAATGGTCTTTAAAGAATCGCCCGGCCCCCATAGAGCGCTGCTGCAACCGGCGGTGTTTGCTGACACTTAAAAAAGAAAAAAGAAAAAACACAGGTAGGATATCTGCAAGGTCCGCGGGCCGCCAAGGAAGGCTTGCCGGGCCACTGGCGGCCCGCGGGCCGTACTATGAGTACCCGTGCACTAGCCCATCACCAAATTGGCAAAGCTGGGGGCGAAGCAGGTGCCCATAGCCGTCCCCATGATCTGTCTGTACAGCATTCCATCATGCATAAAGATATTATCCTTCAGACAGATCTGAATCATCTGCAGCAACATTCGTGTATGTTCTAGAAAACTTGCCGGTCTTTTTTTCAAATAATATTCACATGCCAGCATCCCCAACTCATGACTAATCAAAGTATATAAGGCTGAAACATCAAGGGTAATCATAAGAATTCTTTTGCCAATATTTTAATCCTTACGCGTTTCGGGCATCTTGCGCCCTTGATCACAGGTGTTTGGCAAAATGCGGAAAGGCAGCGTGCCGCAACCCGTAAATAGCAGTTCATTAAGTCTCGCCCCCTGGGCATATCAGCAAAGTGCATCCTGGTATTTAGAGTTCATTCCACAGGTAAGTTTGTAATCATTACGGCTGCCAAATCCACATGATTGTAATGATTACAAACTTACCTGTGGAATGAACTCTAAATACCAGGATGCACTTTGCTGATACGCCCAGGGGGCGAGACTTAATGAACTGCTATTTAAGAGTTGCGGCACGATGCCTTTCCGCATTTTGGCAAACACCTGTGATCAAGGGCGCAAGACACCCGAAACGCGTAAGGATTAAAATATTGGCGGGCGGACCTGAGTCCGCCCGCCATCCTTGCGGTGTTTGGACCGCCCGCCAGACATGCGGCGCTCCCACACCACGAATTAGGATGCGACCGCCACCATGGCGGTGGCATTCTGAAATTTAACATTGCGGCGGGTGCTGCTGACAGCAGCACCTGCCGCGATGTTAAAATCGCATGTCAAGCATTTCACTGCACCACATGACAGGCACCACACGGTGCCTGCCACTTTGTGCAGTGAAATGTAGGGGGGTACCATAGGTACTCCACAAGTGCACCCCACCTACCCCCGACACAAGGGGGGCCCGCAACGGGCCCCCGTACCCAATCCCCACCAGCCTTTCCATGGCGGCCTCGCCGCCATGGAAAGGCCTTTCTTTTCCCACATCCTAATATGGCGGACGGTGCCTGCTAGGCACCACCACCATATTAGTGGCCCATCTCCGCCTGCCAGGCAATCGGTGCGATTGCCACCAGCGGAAAAGCGGCGGACGGACTTTGCGTCCACCGTGATACCCACCGCCATCCTAATATGGCGGTGGGTAAATCTCAGTGTGATGGCGGAGCGATCGCCACCGCCAGCCCAGCGGTGGCGATCGTTCCGCCATCCTAATGAGCCCCTTGGTTCCCAAAAAGGAGACAATTGTGGACATATTACTTGCACAGGCCTCATATCCTGCACAACTAATAGTCCCAATTCTTACAAACAGGACTTTCATCCTTAGTTTGATCTTGAACCTCTTCTAAACAGAAGCGTCTATTCTGGGTTTGCAGGCTATATTTGCAGTCCTGTACATGAGCCCTTGAAGCCTTCTGGAGATTGGGCAGTAGTGAAAAGCCTCAGTTCCTCATCCACCTAGTGCCGCTTAGCGGCGCACTGATGTCCTTCCATGTTGGAATAGTGCAAGTACCAAAGAATAGCCTGTTAGACAATGGTTTAAATACCACTTAGCTCGTCTCCTCTTGCGAGACTGACCTGAATAATGTTTGCAAAGTAAAGCTCATTCCCTATGGGGCAGCGGTGATAACAAGCGTGTGACGCTGTCCAGGCTACACTGCTGCAATCAAAGCGGGGCCAGGCTGGCGGTGCTAAATTCTTGCTCGGGCTGCTCGAGCAAAGCTGCTCTTCTACCTTGATCGAGCAGGCACCCCTCGAGTCACTGCCCTCTGGTCCCTGGAGCGGAGCCTGCAACGAGACAGACTGACTCGCGAGAGCTAAACTTGCAAATATTTACAATTAAAATACTGTTACCTGTCCTTTAGCGAGAGCTTACTCAGTAAGTAGCTTTTTTTCAGACAACATAGGTTAAAAAACAGGCGGACTTCCTCCAAAGGAGAGGCTTTGCGAGAATGGAAAAAGGAAAGGAAAAGTATGAGCTAGATACACAGAGATACACTAACACTTGCGTGTAAGTTTGTTTCTTTGTTCTTCACAAACTACAATTTAATAGAAAGTGTCAGTTGGAGAACTCTGCACACAAAAATAGAGGCCTGTCCTATCTCCGCAGACATAAACTTACTATGAACTCGTAGTTTGTGAATACCAAAACAAATTTAAACTTACACAAAAGTATAAGTTTATCTTTGTGAACCAGGACCTTTGTTTCTTGTCTGGTGTAAGACTGATCTCTAGTATCACATGTGCTTTAGCACTTTAGAGGTTCGTCAGCTAAAGCTAGTATTTAATAATTTTTATAATGTGCATATAAGGCAAGTAAACTGAAGTTTTAACTAGATTAGTAAGATAATGCCTTCTGTTTAATTTGTTGTTCTTTTCTCTCAGGCTAGGCTAGTAGCAGCCTTGTTGCGCACATAGCTAGTCACAAACACAATTTATCACCACGAAATTACAAACTCTTATTGCTCATTTTGTTGGGTACAAAGTGCACACAGGGAATCAAAAGTGCCCTCAAGTATTGTAAAGACTTTTGGAACACTACAATCGCATTTGCAGAATTGTAGTTATTTTACATTTGGAGAAGTAGAAAAGGAAGAATGTTTTCTGAATACTGTTACATCAGTGTGTCCTTTTATGAGTGTAGCATGTGATTTTGTGTATACAGTGCGTGTTCAAGCAGGTTTTTGTCAAAAACATTCTGTAATTGACAATATTGCCATCCTTCAAACTATTGTTGATAAATATGTAATTAGTAGAGCTCAGGTAGTCTATAGTTTATTTGTAGATTTTTCTACAGCTTTTGACAAGGTGGATAGGCCTTCCCTGTGGAGGAAATTATTGTAGTCAGGCGTTCCGATAAGTTTGCTAAGAATAATAGTAGCACTTCATACAACCACATGGTGGAAGGTACAAATGGGAGGAGATAAGGGCTTAACTCAGGAGATATCTAAGCAAAACGGTCTCAAACAAGGATGTTTACTTGCCCCCCTCCTTTTCTCACTATTCCCTTGTGATTTACCGGACTGTTTCCAGGAGGTAAATAATTTCCCACCTCAATTATCATCACAAAAAAATTCACCTTTTAATGTACACCGATGATGTGGTTTTATTCGATCTAACCCCAATTGGACTGCAGCGTAATATGGAGCCTCTTTTTAATTATACTGAAAGAAACTTAAAAAAAAAAAATATTTCAAAAACAAAAATAGTACCATTCAGGGGAAGGAAAAAAGCCATACCTTTTACCTGGAAACTAGGAGGAAGAACAGTAGAAATAGCATCTACTTACATCTATTTAGGGAGAGTTTTCTCTCATTCCACTGGTACTGCCTCGCACTTTCAGCGGACTGAACAAAATAGAGTATCTCATGTAAGTGCTATGAAAAAGTTTTATCTCTCTACCGGGAGGTGACATTTTTCAGCTCTCCTTGAAGTTTATCGAACAAAGATTACCCCGATTCTAACATATGACTTAGAGTATATTCCAATAAACCGTTGGGGTTTTTTAAATCTCAGGGAGGGAAAACTCTTGCGCATGCTTATGACTACAAGCCAAGCCACTCCCGTTCAGCCACTTCGACTGGAATTAGGGGTAGTGAGTGCATACGCGAGAGCTATGGCAAATCTTGTAAGATGGGCATATAACATACTACATGCACCCGACGGTACACTAAGAGCAATTTTACATCAGGAAACTTTTAAAGCGGATTCAGGAATATATACTTTTAAGCAAAATTTAGAGTTCTCTCTGGAACACTTTCAATGCTCAGAGAGCCTTTTACAGAGCTGGTCCCCAGAACTTTTGAAGTTCTTTTTGAAAAAATCCACCCCGAGGTTGAGCTTCGAAATGGATAAACTTTACTGTCAACACTTATCGCACTACAAGCTGGCGTTAGCTAGTGTGGAGTATAAAGAGTGCCCAAAATATTTGAATTTCACATTGGACCACAAGGTTAGGCGTTGCATTCTGATGTTGAGGCTGAGGATACTCCCGCTAAAAGATGTAACGAAAAATTGGGGCGGCAACTTTAATAAAACAGACTAATGTGATTTGTATAATGGAGGAATCCAAGACTTGGCACATGTATTATTTGTCTGTCCAAATAGTAGGCTGGCTGAGGCGCGTTCACGATTTTTAAAACCTATCTGTATAAAACATAATATTCTTAGAAATACGGATTTGATAGAGATCATAAGAACTCCTCCTGACGAATTTGTATGCTACAAAGTTTTTAACTTTTTTAAAGTGTTACTTCCGCTATTTTAGAGATATACAAGCTAAGAACAATAATCAATCTTGCTTATATTGATTTCTATGATATATTGTAATACAATGGGATTGGTAACTTGTATATGTTATTTTACTATATTGTGGATCTCAGATGAGGTCTATATCAATAAATTTAATTTCATTTATACTGCTGCTTGTATACAGTGCGTGAATACAGGATGATCTTTAAAGCTGTCAGCATCAAATATCTGAAGTATTTCTAAATGTTAAGTTATGCATATTCTTGGTAAGCTACCTATTCATTTACTTAGTATTGCACAAGATTGTTGCTGAGGATGTTCACTGTTTGGATGAGCGATATGCTTGGATTTCTAAATCTGACTAGTGTGTGTGTGAGTGTGTGTGTGTGTGTGTGTGTGTTGCTTTCACCAGCCTCAGCCCGTCCTGATGGGGAGAGGGCCCACGCCCCCTCACCTTTTGCCTAACAAGAAGAGTGTTTGTCAGGCTGAACAAAGGACATGCAGCCAGGAGATGGACATGCAGTAAATGCACAGACTCCTGGCTGTCTGAGCTGAAATTCGTTGGGCTGAAAATGTCACACATCTTGTGGGCGTTGCCTTTTCAGCCTGGCAAAGCACTTCGAGGCCCTCCCACTGTGATGAGAGGGATCATTTCAGATTGCCTCCGACCTGGGTGCTTCAGTTTTAAGCCCTAAAGTGCCCAAGGCCATGTGTCAATCATTGACACCTAGTCACCGAGTGGGGTGGGGTCAGCAACTCTCACTGAATCCATCCCAATCAGTGATGAGGTAAGGACTGCTGCCTTCCCTCATGGCTGACCTAAGATCAGCCAATGAGAGAAGGCAGCATTCCTAACCCTCCTGGGACCCCCGAGGCAGAGCTGTGCTGGTAACTGTGATCTATCTATTCATGTTTGGTGCATGCACGTATGTATGAATATTTGGGAGTGAGTATTGTGAATGGATGTATGTGCATGTGCACGTGTGTGTGAATGCATGGGTGCAAGTCAGTGTGTGTATGTGTGTGTATGTGTCCTATCCAGCCCCCACCCTGCTAAAATTACCGGCCACCACTGGCTTGCACATACATATCTTGGACATTCAAAAGTGATTTATATCAATGATTATTTATTTTCACTTTGTGAGTCCCTTTCCTTTTGGTATTTATAAAACTCGTTTTTCTGAAGACCTTTGCAAAGAGATTGGAATGCAACCAGCAAAAAGCAAAGGTAATACCTTTGCTCTCAAGTTAAGGAGACTCATAATAGTTTGCAACATCCAACTTCACAGATGCAAGCATTTTCCAACCCTGGCTCACAAATCTAAGCTGTTTTTATGCGACATGACCCTGCTGAACAAGAGCTGTAGGTTATGTATGTATGATTAGAGATGGGGAGGTAAAAGGAACGAGGACTTGTTGGGACCTATTCACAAACTGCTCTATGTAGTACAGAAATTCTACAGAAGTCCTACTCACATACTCCAAAAAGCTTGCAAGTGAAGACCTCTCTCTGGCTTTCCTGTTATTTTTGTGTAGAGATCTGTCTTGGTGGCTAAACATGGCCTAATTATGTAGTTGTAATTATTAAATAATTATGCTATTATTTTAAATTGTATTAATAAACATATTTTAAAAAAACGATTTAAATTAATTCTAGACTTACCCTTGCAACAAAATAACATACATATTAAATTATTCTTTATGAAATGTTATTTATAAATTAAATAAATAATTTAAAATCAACTAATTATATAATACACATTTTATTTAATGAGTTGTGCTGTAACATTGTGTTTAATTAGTGCTACGTTTATAACAAATATTTTGAATTATCTTCCATGTATATTTTTTATTAAAATATTTCTATGTTTTTCGATAGAGAGAGTTAATTGAGATCTCGACCTATATGTAGTGACTAGTACTAGTACTAGTCACTAGTAGTATCTTGACTCCCATAGCTGCTGTTGTAGAAGGCTCTACCCCCTAAGGGGATGAATCATTTAAGTCTACACCTAGGTGTGAATCTACACTCAGAAATAATAGAGGAAATTTACCAACACTGTGCCACAATTTTAAGTTAATGACTGTCAATCTCAGCTTTGCCCATCCATCACTGTTTAGTTAAAATTTGATTTGATGTTGAAAATGTTTATAATGCTTAGTGGTGAGGACAATCATGTGTAAATGTAGATTGGTGACTGAGGTAAGATGCTAGCAGAACAGTACAGTATTTATGTCTTTACTGACAACATCGAGAGAATTGGAGGATTAATTTCTAGGTGGTGTTTATTCCATGGCATGGTAGCCTCAACAAAGTCTCTACTCTCCCCAGTAGATATACAAAGGGATGGAGGCTGAATTAGTAGATTGTCTGCTTGGGAGTAATAGACAGATACAGGGGAGTATCACAGAGATTAGCTTTCAAGACATGGAGGGGTGATTCCTTCGAGCTACTTATAGGACAGGTATGAAAATCTGAAGGCTAGTCAAAACTAGGCAGGTAGCTAATGCAAATATTCTCTGAAGTTAAACAATTTTATTGCATTTTGTCACATATACAAACGGTGGCTGAAACAGTCCAGCCATACCCCGACATAGCATGTCCCTCTGCTTGCCATACACAACATAGTATACATCAACAATGAGCAGGGTTATCATTGGGCAGAGGTGGAGGAAGTCCGGTGTGAGGTCACTGGTGAGGGGTAAGTCTCAACGAGGGTGGAAACTGGCCAAAGCAGGGGGAGAGGTATTGGAGGATTGGGTTAATGGGATTTATAGAACTGGGAGTAACCAGCGGCCTATAATTTGGGGGACCATAGGCTAGGGGTGTTAAGTAAAAGAGCGGAACATGAGGGAAGGGAGGGAAAAGGGTCCCCAACACCCAAGGGGCAGTGGAATAAATGGAGGTCTAACTGGTGAAGTGACAGGAGGGCCCTTAAAAGAGGGCCTCTGTTGGGGGTGAGGAAGCCAGAAAATGAGCTCTGCCAGGTCCCCTTTAGTCTTCCTCTATTGTTGATGCTCTATGAGTGGTAGGGGCAGAGATGGATCAGGGCTGTCAATCATTGAAGACGGTTCAGTATGGTCTGAAGCGTCTGTCAGATGGGACAGTAGATTCTGCCAGATGTGGGCAATCAGTTGGCGATGGAGGCCCCTCAACTCCTCCCGGCAGAGAGCCGTAATCTCAACTGTCGCTCATCTAATGAAGGTGTGTGTTTCCATTTCTCTTTTGATGGTACAGTGAGAACTTCCACCTCATCATGATGGATTTTTTGGCCAATATGAGGGCCAAGTCCAGAAAGTGAGTCGCGAGGCACTTAAGGATTACCAGGGCACAGACCTCTCACTAGTTAATCTTCCCTATTCTCTTGACTGCTTTGAGGTGATGGATCACACCATCCGAGAACAGGCAAATTTGGGGCAGTCGAATAGGATATGTCTGAGGTCTGCAACTGGGGCTGAGCACCTGGCGCACCCTGCTGGAGCTCCCGGAAATATCTGAGCAATTTGTGGTGGGGGAGATAAGCTCTGTGGAATACGTATAATTGAATTAGTTAGTGGTGGGCATTCCATTTTGGAATAGGATCCTATTTTGGAAGTGTAGTCAGGCCAGCATGGTTCTAGGGGTGTAATCAGTAGATGGAAACATGGCATCTGGGTGAAGAGGCCCAAAATGGGAATGGTTGGCACACAGCTGGCGAGTGATCTATAACACTTTGTGTAGGCACTGGAGGTCCACTCAGAGCAAGCATGGGGGTCCCACTGAGGCTGGGTCCTGAGGATCAGCTGCCAAAGAAGAGACACCAGTGATCATGGTGGATGAACCAAACCTGTGTCCTTGAGGAAGCAGCTACCAGCCAATATGACAGGCCCTGTAATTGGGCCACCAGAAACTAGTGTTCACTGTTGGGGGAATGGGGCCTCCCTGTTTGGGGGAAGTTAGATTTTCGATAGCACACCTTATCTGCAAGAATTATGCCATTAAAGTTCTACCAAGAAAGTGTGTAATCCTTGGAAAAATTGTCTGGGGAGGGTAATAGGGAGGTATGCAAAATAGTAAAGGAGAGCATCACCATCTTACAGACATCAATCCTAACCATCACAGATAGTGGAAGCAATCTCCAGAATGTCACCTGGGAGCAGAAGGTCATCAGCGCTGCCAACAATTTGGTGTCTAGTAAGTCAAAGGTGGAATGGAATATTCAGATACCTTGATAGCTAAACAAAGAGGTTTCCCAGTGAATGTGTCCCACTCCTAGTTCGATGTGCATCGGGCCACAGCTTGGGACAGAGAGAATATGCAAGATTTTTGACCCAGAGGCCCGATTCATCGCCAAACTTGGTCAAGAGGTGAGCAATCAAGGAATGATTGGCTGAGGTGTCTTTGAGATAGAATCAAACATCATCAGCGTACAGTGAGATGGTGTGTGTAGCATCCAGGAGCTGTATGCCCACTGTCTGCTTTGTTTCCAGGCTCGGGGCCACCAGGGGTTCTATTGCCAAGGCAAAGAGCAGGGGGGGCAGTGGGCACCCCTGTCTCATGCAAATGCCCAAGGGTTTAGACACGGAGAGCTGTTTTCCATATTACACTCAGACTGCAGAAGCAGCCTTAAATAAGCAAATGAGGTGAGAAAGATGGGGCCCAACTCCTATCCATGCCAACCACCTGAAGAGGAAGTACCAATCTAAAGTGTTGGAGGTCAAGGACCAAGTTAGCCACCCTGGGCTAGGACCCCCGCATATTCTCCATGATCCTGTGGAAGCACTGGAGATTGAAGGAGGTGTTTTTGCCAGGGACAAACTTATTCTGGTCCATGTGAATATGGCGTGGGAGTATTTGTTGGATGCAATCAGCTAGAATCCTACTGAGGATCTTGTAGTACATATTTAGTATAGCAGTTGGGCGGTAGGAGGTGAGGTGTGTGGGAATTCTTCCAGGGTTTCAGCTGGGACACAAGAGATGCCTCCCAAGGGTGGAAGGGAGGGAGGGAGCCATCCTCTGTGTCAGAGTTGTAAAGGTTTGTCAGCTTAGGGACCAGCATACCTAAAAACATTTTGTAGAACTCCACCAGGAGGCCATCCACCCCAAGGGTCTTTCTTGTTGCCAGTACCATAATAGGGGCACAAACCTCTTGGTCTGTGATGAGAGCATCAAGATCGGCCTGCTCCTCTGAGGAGAGATGGAATAGAGGCGTCTCTACCGGGTAGTCTTGTTTCACCGCCCCGGGGATCCCATCCGGGGGGGGCATACAGAGCGGAGTAGTAAGTGGTGAAGGCACTATGGATCTCTTTCTGGGATTTGAAGTAGGACACCTCCGGGATTACAGACTGAAATGATCTGAGGGAGCTGTTATTCATTGTTAACTAATCATGCAAGAAGACATCATGACTTGTTGCCCTCTGAGTTCGTGTGGCCCATATACGATATGCAGTCTAGGCACTGCAGGCATTCCAAAAGTTGGGTCTCTGTTTCCCTGAGCGAGAAAAGCAAGGGGCGCAGAGAGGGTCCTCGACCGTGCTTTGCACTCATTCTATATAGTCTTTCTCGGCGGTGTCTAGGGCTTGGAGCAGAGATCTCCATTCCCCTGAGACCTTCTGGATACAGAATCCTTAAAAACCTTCCAGTCGACTGAGAATGAAGATGCCGAGCCCTCGTTATTGAAACAGTCAGTCTGTGATACTATCAGAAACTGCATCTCTAAGGGCTGGATATTCGAGGGTGGAAGGTTGTAGTGACCAGGTAGGGACAGGGAGAGGAATTTTCCCCAGTCCATAAATGCCATTAGGGGGCTATGATTGGACAGTTTCCAACCCATGCACGTCAGTGAGGAGACAGAGGGGCATAGTCCAGGAGATCCCACCACGTGGTCCAGGAAGGCATATATGTCATATACTGGTGCCAGATATCCACTAGGGACCATAAGCTGAGCCATGCTGCCAAGCATTGGGCATTAGTAATGGTTGAAGTATTAGGGAGAGCGGAGTGGGAGCAGTCCAGCATGGAGTCCAGGACACAACTAAAGTCACCCCCTTATAGCCAGGGCAGGTAGGTCTAGGTGGTCAAGTGGGAGGAAAGCCAATGGAGGAACTGTGGTTGTTCTGAGTTGGGAAAATATATACTTCCCAAAAGCAGACAGAGCCATCCAAGTCAGCGTCTAAAAGAACAACATGAACCTTTGGGTGTATATCCTATGACATCACTCTGAGGGCGACTCCCGTCCGCACGCAGATCAAAGTGCCCGTGACATATGCAGAGAAGTTATTAGTGAAGATCTGACCTCTCCAGTGCTTCTGATGCCTGTGCCCTTCAACTTGGGTTGTGTGAGCCTCCGAAAGTAGAGCTTACTGTGCTGCTTCAGATATGTGTGTATTTTGTATTGCTTGGAAGGGGTATACATGCTTTGTTTATTCCAGGAGATGCTCCAGTAGGATTGCCAACAGTCATCATGTGGGGAGAGTTCCCTCCAGATGCTCCTATGGGAGGGAGAGGAAGGAGGGATGGGAGCTGTGTTGGGTGGCCCAAGGGAAAGTGAGGGGGATAAGATTGAAAGGGCCTGCCAAGGGAGGGGACAAACCATAACAAATAACAAAAGCAACAACAACTGAAGGAATACATCAGGCAGGAGGCACCAGACTTGCTACCCAAACTGGCAAACCAGTGTCCCATGAAGGGATGGGGGTGAAGAGGCAGTGCCACTAGTGAGATGCAGTCTAGGCTCTATGGTTAACATATAGCTGGCATGGCTAGTAGTCCTAATAATTTGTGAAGTTGGGAGAGGGGGAGAAGGGAAAAAAGTAAGAGTCTGAGGTGTCCCAAATCAGATCCCTTCAGATGATAGTGACAGTCTGCAGGTAACTGAGGATCCTTGGATTCATCTGGCACCCCATCATGGAGTCAGGCATGGGGGGGCTGAAGCAGGCATAGCATATCACATCAGATAGTCAGTCATTTGGGAGTAACCCTGGGGGGTGTCCTGGTGTCAAGGAGAAAATGAAACAGAGGGCCCGGCATCTGAGTCCTCTGAGGGGGAGATGGAGGAGATTCCAGGAGGAGTATGAAAGGCTGCAACTGCATCAATGGCCAAACTGCAGCCCCTGTGGACCAGGACAGAGATGGGGTCGCCTTTTTCGTGTAGATTACCTCTTTGGCTACTGTGAGGGCAACTACATGGCACCTGGATATTGTTTCCTGATCCTCTGCAGTATCAACCAGATAAGCAGAAGCAGCCCCACCCACCGCCCAGTACCAAGCATCTGAGGTGGTGGTGAAAAAGTGTGTCTTTTTGTCAGAGATGACTTTTAGCTTGGCTAGATTGAAAAATTGTGTTGTTGGTATTTGAGGTGTTAACCCTGCTCAAGAAACAGTCACCGTTCCTTCAGGGTGAACTACAAAAATCAGTAAATTAACCTGTGCTTAACCCTCTGGTATTTTGGCACAATGCTGCTAGGCTTAACTTAGGGGCAATGTGTAAAGTATTTGCGCAGCACACAAACAGTAATAAAGTAAAAACACAATCCAAGAAAAATCTCACACGAATTTAAAACAATTGAGTACATTTTTATAACCCTGGGCGGTAAAATCCGCTCCGCTCGCGGAGTTTGCAGATTTTTGGCAACTCCGCGTTCCGCGTAGAACGCGGAGTTACCAAAAACTCTGCGCTCTGCAGTGGAGCGGAGTTTTTTTCTTCTTCGCGCTTTCAAAATGCGTTTTCGCACGCGCAGTAGCGACTTACCGGGATCCCTGCGTTTGCCGACGAGATTTCCTATCAGTTTGCGTGCGCCACAAGATTTGGTAGCCGGCCACACGGTCCCGCGAGAGTGTGCGATCGCGAACACGTCATTCGGACGCGCCATCGGACATCCGGCGGAAGTTCCGTGAAGATCGCGATGCCGAACACACAGAATTTGCAATCTGGAAAAGAATATCCCTCAAGCAGCACAAAACTTTCTCGAAAATGATGATTTGGATTAAAAAAACTCCTCAGACTGACATTTGGCTGTACTTTTTTGTGCAAGGAGTCCTTTTTCTTTTTTTACTTTTTTTTTTAGGAGGAAGGAAGTGCCCCAGAGTCTCCAACTTCCTGTTCCTGTCCAGCAGGCTCCTCCCAGTGCTTTGTGCATGTCCTGTTCACTTTTCATTTGGATTTGGAGCTGGAAGGATCACTCTTTGTGCCTGCTGCATCATATATCATTGGATTTGAGGACTTTTGGATTTGAGATTTTACAAGTAAGTTGGAGAATTGGTGTTGTTTGTTTGATTGGGGCATTGCACCTACATTTTTTTGTACTTTTCATAGTTTTTTAAAAATGTATTGTTGTGGGTGGCCTGTTGTTTCAGTAGGTGCCTAGTTGTTTTTCTTTGTTTGTAATTTTTCTACTAGTTTTGTTTTATAAAGGAAACATGTTGCAAAGTTCACTACATTTTCTCCAAACTTTGCAATCAATTTGCAATATTTATTTAATTCACTAGCCCAGTAGTCTGGCCCAATAGGCCTTTCAGCCAGTAGGCCCAGAGCTACTCATGGGTGCATGAAACAACTGTTTCTGTGGTGTCTGTTGAATTTAAACATCATTTAGGGCATGGATGGCATTGGATTGAATTGCAAAATGTGTTTTTCTTGGGGGATTTCACTTTTTTGGTGTGTGTTAAATAAATGCCTTTGTTGAATGTGTATGTGTGGTTGTTGTTTAACTTTCCAACCTTTTTTAGCCCTTTGGATTTTCGTTTTTGCATTTTTGCATTAAAGCTGTGTTGTTTAGCATGCGTCCTTTGTCTGGCCACATAGGCCTGCTAGAATTCATTGTTTTCCAGGCCTCCTGCTAGTTGTGACTGTGAGTGACCATGTGGCTGGTGGCAATTTAGTGGTGGTAGTTTAGCAGTGTGCTGCTTTTGCCATATAGGCCTGCATGTCTTTCCTTTGTTCCTCTTGGCTTATGCTTCTTGTTGTTGTGGCCTGGCCATGTGGCTGGTGGCCATTTTGTGAAGCCAGGCCGTGTGCTTTTGCCATAGGCCTGTATTGTCTGTCTTCCCTTTCTTGTTGTTGTGGTGGCCTGGCCATGTGGCTGGTGGCCATTTTGTGAAGCCAGGCAGTGTGCTTTTGCCATAGGCCTGCATTGTCTGTCTTCCCTTTCTTGTTGTTGTGGTGGCCTGGCCATGTGGCTGGCAGCCATATTGTGAAGCCAGGCCGTGTGCTTTTGCCATAGGCTGGCATTGTCTGTCTTCCCTTTCTTGTTGTTGTGGGTGGCCTGGCCATGTGGCTGGCGGCCATTTTATGGAGCCAGCCAGCGTGCTTTTGCCATAGGCCTGCAAGCTTGTGGCCTAGTCTGCCAATAGGCCTTTCAGCCAGTAGGCCGAGAGCTACTCATGGGTGCATGAAACAACTGTTTCTGTGGTGTCTGTTGAATTTAAACATCATTTAGGGCATGGATGGCATTGGATTGAATTGCAAAATTTGTTTTTTTTGGAGTATTTCACTTTTTTTGGTGTGTGTTAAATAAATGCCTTTGTTGGATGTGTGTGTGGTGTGGTTGTACTTGTGTTGTGTAACTTTCCAACCTTTTTTAGCCCTGTGGATTTTCATTTTTGCTTTTTTGCATTAAAGCTGTGTTGTTTAGCATGCCTCCTTTGTCTGGCCATATTATAGGCCTGCTTGAGTTCATTGTTTTCCAGGCCTCCTGCTTGTTGTGACTGTGAGTGACCATCTGGCTGGTGGCCATTTTGTGGTGGCAGTTTAGTAGTGTGCTGCTTTTGCCATATAGGCCTGCATGTCTTTCCTTTGTTCTTCTTGGCTTATGCTTCTTGTTGTTGTGGCCTGGCCATGTGGCTGGCGGCCATTTTGTGAAGCCAGGCAGAGTGCTTTTGCCATAGGCCTGCATTGTCTGTCTTCTCTTTCTTGTTATTGTGGGTGGCCTGGCCATGTGGCTGGCAGCCATTTTGTGGAGCCAGCCAGTGTGCTTTTGCCATAGGCCTGCAAGCTTGTGGCTTTGTCTGCCAATAGGCCTTTCAGCCAGTAGGCCCAGAGCTACTCATGGGTACATGAAACTACTGTTTCTGTGGTGTCTGTTGAATTTAAACATCATTTAGGGCATGGATGGCATTGGATTGAATTACAAAATGTTTTTTGGGGGTATTTCACTTTATTTGGTGTGTGTTAAATAAATGCCTTCATTGGATGTGTGTGTGGTGTGGTTGTACTTGTGTTGTGTAACTTTCCAACCTTTCTTAGCCCTGTGGATTTTCGTTTTTGCATTTTTGCATTAAAGCTGTGTTGCTTAGCATGCCTCCTTTGCCTGGCCATATTATAGGCCTGCTTGAGTTCATTGTTTTCCAGGCCTCCTGCTTGTTGTGACTGTGAGTGACCATGTGGCTGGTGGCCATTTTGTAGTGGTAGTTTAGTAGTGTGCTGCTTTTGCCATATAGGCCTGCATGTCTTTCCTTTGTTCCTCTTGGCTTACTGCTTCCATCCCCTTTGCCAGCTGCAGCTCCCTGAATGACTTGATGCGCAAATTAATGCCAAACAGGTTCCACTTTCATTACATTTGTATTTTTGTTCTTCTTCTTTCCTATCCTTCCTGAGTGTACACAGTATACCATGAAAGCCCTTGTTGTCAAAGTCTCACAAATGGCTACACTGTTGTTATGTTTTTTAATAAATGAGTTAATAAAATTTAATAATATAACACTAACAAGTGTGACCACCACATACTAAGTTATATATTATATTCGTTTGAGAAGCTTAGGTAGCGTTTGGATTTGGAACTGTTGCTCGGTTCCCCCGCACTTTGCACTTTGGAAAAAAACATTTTTAAATGTGTTGTCACTTTGTGTTCACCCTCGTTTTTAACTTTTTATCTGTTTTTACTTGGGGGGCACTAAGTGTTTGTGTTCAATTGCAGCCACTTGATTTAGGGCTTTTTTACCTGAGTCAGCTGTCACTTGCTACACGCCGTTCTCTTCTCCCCGTTCCACCGCAGCTGCAAAGCGCTGTTTGAGTGGAGGAAGCTTTTTCTGTAGACGGCATTTTCCCCCCCGGAATACTCTCTTCCGGTGGGCAACTGTACTCTGCCATTTTGAGGAGACATGTTCTAGTTCTCCTTCCAGCTCGGTGACCGCAGCTACAAAGTCAGCTGATGGTGCTGACACTGAAGCCCGTCTGCGCCCGTCTGCGCCCGACCGGGCACCGGGGCCAGGACCCCTGGTCGAGCGCTGACCTATTCTGTCGAGGAGCTCTTGGTTCTTGCAAACAGCAATTATTTGATAGACATAAACGTAGAAGCCAGGCTAAAGTCTGAAAAGGTTCTGAGAACCAAAGGGGGTGGTAGGATTAGGACCTCTGGGGTATCTCCCCACATAAGGGCTGTGCATGATGAACCATTAGGGCTTAAAGTAGCTGCCTTGAACACACGTTCGCTACAAAAACACTGCCTAGAGGTCTTTTCCCTCCTCCAGGTGGGAGATATAGATATCTTGGCTGTCTCTGAAACCTGCCTGGGGGACACCTCAACCCCAGATGTCATTGCTGCTCTCCCTGGGGACTTCGATGTCCTTTGGTATAACAGACAAGAGAAGACTAGAGGGGGAGGTGTAGTTATTTTCTACAATAAACGGCTCCTGGTAACTAAAATTGTGGCAGAGAGCACGGATAGCGCAGACATCCTAGGGATAAAAATCTCCTCTAAATCTTCCTGTCTAGCCCTCGTGGTGGCATATCATCCCCCATGAGCAACGCCGAGGTTCAATGAGGCGTTCTCAGACATCATTAGCAATCTCTGCTCCCGGTACCAACGCCTCCTATGGTTGGAGACTTCAACTACCATTGGGATGTATTTCCAAGAGAGCTACCGGCTAGTCAATTTGAGGGAGCAATGAGCTCGATGGGACTCTCTCAGCTGGTGGACTCCCCCACTCATGTTAAAGGTCATATCCTGGACCTCGTCTGGACTTCTGTGCCACTGGCGACCCTCAAAGACATCAGCCCTTGTGCCTGGTCAGATCATTCCTTAATCAGCTGCTGGGTTCCGCTGGATAGCCAACTTCTACGTCCACCTCCCGAGTGAAAAGTGGTGCGCAGCTGGAATAAGATTGAGGCCGACAACCTAATTGGCGCCTTGCTTAGTATTTCCCTCCAAAAATCTACAAAAGATAACCTTGATCAGGAGAGTGAGGCTTTAATGGGAAACTTAAGCAGGGCCATAGATGAGGTGGCACCGGCCCGGAGGGAAAGAATTAGAGATAAGGGTAAGGGAGCCCCCTGGTTTAATGAAGACCTGCAGAAGAGGAAGCAAACTCTTCGTCAAGCTGAGAGATCATGGCGCAAACTATACCATCCAGTGGCGTTTGCAAGCTACAAAGCCCTGCTAACCCTATACAAAAAGGCCATCATAGCCAGAAAGGGTGAATATTATGAGGCCAGAATCACGGAGGCTACCAATAAACAGAAGGAAACATTTAGAATTCTCAAAGAGCTTAGCCAGAAGTCAGAACAGAAATTGGCAGCCGAGTCGACGGACTGCAATAAATTTCAGGACTTCTTTCTCCAGAAAGTCAGGGATATTCTCACTGAGATAGATAACAGTCCAACTAATCAGGCGGCCCTGGACCAGACTCTAGCCCCCCAACCCAGGTGCGAAGCTCACCGTCTTTCTGAACTTAGACTTAGCTCGCTTAGCATGCCTGATGAACCGCATCAAATCGGGCTCCCCTGTAGATCCCTGTCTTCCAAGGATCTTTCGTATGGCCCTTCCTGGGCTAGAAAGAGAGATCCTCTCTCTACTTAATCACTCCTTCGAGACAGGCTACCTGCCTATTAGCATGAAGGAAGCCAGGGTCACCCCACTGTTGAAGAACAGGGGCTGATGCGGCCAATCTTAAAAACTATAGACCCATCTCCCAGCTCCCTTTTTTAGCAAAGGTTATGGAGCAACATGTCCTCACAATACTTTCATCTTTCATAGAGGAACACCAACTACTCCAAGTGAGGCAGGCCGGCTTCAGGGTCCATCACAGTACTGAATTAGTGATGCTGGCTGTGCTCGATGAGCTCAGAGCCGACAACAAAGATGCGAGCGCCCTGATTTTGTTAGATCTGTCAGCGGCGTTCGATACGGTCAACCATGCACAACTCCTGTTTCGATTGCCAATCTGGGCATTTGCGGGTTGGCCCATCATTGGATTGAGTCCTTTTTGCTAGGGCGGTCCCAAAGGATCCAACTGGGCGATCAAACGTCAAACAGTGGTGACCTCACCTGTGGGGTCCCCCAGGGCTCAGCTCTATCTCCTCTCCTTTTCAACATGTATCTCCAGCCATTAGTGGCAGCCATAGCCGCTATGGACTGTCAAGTATTTTATTATGCAGATGACACCCAACTTATTCTGCAGATTAATAATTCCCCGCAAGCTCAGTCTTGCGTGCAGAACATCCTTAGATACACTGTGAATTGGATGACAGCCAATTCATTAAAAGTCAATCCGGATAAAACAGAGGTCCTTGTAATCTCTTCTAAAGGTAACCCCTGGAATGACCTTTTTTGGCCACAAGAGCTCAGCACTGCCCCTACGCCAGTGCCTGTCGTTAAAACCCTGGGCATTAAGATCGACGCCAACCTTTCCCTGACCAATCAAGTGTCCTCGGTGGTTGGCACTTGCCTGGGCATAATGCGACAGCTGCGGAAACTTGTCCCTCTGCTCTCGTCTACTACTTTACAGATGATCGTGTCGGCCACGATCGTGTCCAGGTTGGACTATGGCAATGCCCTTTACATTGGCCTTCCTGAGAAACTAATCAGCAAGCTGCAGGTGATCATGAACGATGCAGCTAGGCTGATTTTTAGGCTCCCTAGAAGGGCCCATGCCAGCCCTTTGCTGCTTAAGTTGCACTGGCTCCCAGTCAAACAGAGAGCCAAGTTCAAGGGCCTTTGCATTGCCCACAAAGCCATCTTTGGCCAGGCCCCTGGTTATATCAAGGAGCGCCTGATTAAATATGCACCGGGACGCACAATGCGATCGTCCACGGGGGGCCTTTTGGCCCCCTCACGAGCCAAAATGGCATCGAAAGGTGGCAGAGCTTTCTCTGTCTTAATTCCCCAACTCTGGAATGAATTACCGGAGAACCTCCGTAAGGAACCCGCCCTCCTCCCTTTCAGGAAGTGTCTTAAGACTTATCTGTTTAGGGAAGCCCTGGCCACAGTCTAATACTTTTGTTTGGTGCTCTTCTGGGATGGTAGAAGCTACCTGAGCTTTCTCTATAAGCGCTAAGAGACCTGTAGGTGATTATGCGCTATATAAGCTACAATTAACATAACATAACATAACAGTGACACAGTCTACAGAACACACAATACTATTAGCTACTCACCAAGCCCCACAACCTCAACATCTAGCAGGTCCAGCAGGTCCTGCTTCTAGTCCAAGATGTCTGACCACCGGTGGGTCAGCTGGTTATGGGTGCGCCGGACCCCAGAGCAGCGAAACACTGCCGGTCGCACCCTTGCCCACCGGCGGTGACGCTCCTGGGTAGCGTACCCAGAGCCAGGCCTGCCGCCTGCTGCCAAGGTCAAGGGGAGGTGGCGCTGCACAAAAAAAACAAGGGCGGCCACCTCCGCCTCGCTAGAAAGGGCCCGGGCCTGCACCCCTTCCAGGCGCAGTCTGCCACAAGGAAGGCGGCTCTTCTTCTTAGGCGCAGGCGCCTTCCCCTTGGAGCCGGTACCGTTAGCCATGGTTCTGGGGTGGGCGAGGGGCGGAAAAGAAAATGTAGGAGTAAAAAATAAAGTCAGGAGAGGAAGTAGGAGAGTAGAAAAGGAAGTAATATAAAACAGTAGAAAAAAGTCAAAAAACGCAGTAAATGTAGAAATAAAACGCAAAATATACACTTAGGGACAGAGAGGGATAGATCATAAATAAAAAAGATCAGAAAAACAGTGTAAAAACACAGGATTGAAAAGATTAGAGAGGGATTGAAAAACAGGCCACAGAACCATGCAAAGAATAGGAAAACAAGATGGCCGAGCCCATTGGCGACCCCATGGTGAAGTTCACGCGATATTTCCCCCGAACACTCAATCCGCATTGCCGAACGTCAAAAACATCTTGCGAACATACGCGAGCATTCGCGAGCATGCGGATACAAGCAACTCCGCATGCTCGCGTAACTCTTCGTAGCGTTGCAGAGTTTTTGTGCCGCTTCGCATAGCTTCACGAAGCGCGGCTATGCGAACTTCGCCCAGGTTTACATTTTTATAAATTATTTGACACCAAAACAACAAAAATCCAATCAGTGGAACCGTAGTTAGAATTTTTTTTAAGTTTGCGATAAAAACTAGTGCCAAAAAGATCAAAGCACCAACTATGTACATCTAGTTGTGTGAGCCTAGGTCAAGGTCGAAAATTAATGCCAATTGTGATGGAGCACAAATCAGATACAAAAAGTGGATTAGGGCTGGTTGGCGCTTACCTTCGGACTTAAAAGAAATTTCAGCAAAAACTGTGTTGAGAAGGAAAAAATTCAGTATGGCAAGGCTGCAGCAATTGTCCAAGGAGGAGGCGTCATTGACGGGGAGCAACTGGACGAAGTTGCAGTGAAGATTTCGACATTCGGACTTAGTCTCTTTTTATGTCAAAAATCACCAGACGGACAAAGCTGGTGCCTGTAGCTGACGAGGACTCCACAAGGCCAAATGCCTCTTCTGTGAAGAACCTCTGAACAGGATTTGCTCCCCCAGAGAAAAATGTAGCAAGAGCTGCCACGAAGACAGGCTGACCGGTGATGCACCTTGGGCAGATAAACGAGCAGACTGGCCTCGGTCTCCTGTCGGTTCTGACAGGAGTTTTTACCCCAAAAATGTTAAAGTCCCAAGTTTGGGATTTTGGCTATCTGGGCATCTTTAACACAACCTTCAAAAGGTCCAGGACTAGAGAGGCACCACTTGGGGGCTTAGGACTCACACAGGCTGGGTCTAGGTGTGAGTTCAAGATGGTTAGAGCGATTTGTGTCCCTGAGGCTCTTATCAGTAGGCCAGTCAGCTAGCCCTAGAAGTCACTCTGGTAGACCTTGGTTCAAGCTGTGGAATAGAGCTTAAGCAGCTCTGAGGGTTCGAGGAAGGCTTCAGGCAGCAGACCAGTCCTTCCAGGTTTTGCAAAGCAGTCCTCTGAAGTGCACAGCAGGCTGCAGCGGCAGGCAGTACTCTGAGAGTCCTTCTGCAGGTCCCGAGAATGAATGACAGAGTGGATCCATAGGTATTATTCTCTTACCTGGTGCCTTCTTTGAAGTTGGATAAGATTCTAGAGAATTCCCTTTGAAGTGTGTGGATTTTTTTGCCTCCCCAGCACTCGCTCCAAGGTGGTTGCATGAACAGTGATGTGGTGTCAAATCCTATGTGTGAATGCAGGGCACAGACTATGGACTTGAAAGTTGGGCTGTGCCTAGCTCCGCACCCCCATTCTGAGAGGTGATGGCTCCTCCAGGCACACCTTGCCCCTCTATTGTGTGGGTGTAAGGGAGGAATAAAAAAAGTTCAATGCCACCTACACCCAGTCCTGTGACCCAAGAACAGGCTGCAGACACCAAATAGTAAAGGGCAGGAAAATGTCAGCTTTCTAAAAGTGCCATTTTCAAAATTGTGACTTAAAATCTGAATTTACCATTAAAAGGATTTGAAATTACAATTTCTCTGACACCAAACATGAAATCCTTACCTGGCCCCAATCAAACGTTAGCAAATATTAAATGTAATAAGGCAATACAATGTTATACTATGGGAGAGGTAAGCCTCACCGTAGTGAATAACAAATGTTAGCATTTTCACTACCAGGACATGCAAAACATAAATGTGCATGTCCAGTCTTTTAACTACATTGCACCCTGCCCTATTGGCTACCTAGGGTCTATCATAGTGGTAACTTATATGTAATAAAAGGGGAAATTAAGGCTTGAATAAAAGATGCATCGAAATTTGGAACCGACCGTCATGACTCTGTACTGAGAAAAGTATATGTGTGAGGAGATTTCTGCAGAAAAGACTCTAACCAAGAAATTGTACATCTTTAGCTTGAAAATGCTTTCCCATAGAGAGCTGGGGTCCTATGAGTATTGTGACTGGTTGAGCTTGGCCAGTTCATTCTCAAAGTCAAGGGGAATTGTTTAAGAAAGTCTAGGCCTAGCAAGTACACGAAACGGAGTATTAATGTCTTTCCTAGAAATTCATTACATAGCAGAGTTCGACCCGGGATATACGAACATTGTGAATTCAAGTATTTTGGACACGTACTATCCAAGAAGAAGTCCATATCTAGAAACCATGCGCCTTTATGAGGTACTTCCACACTACAGATATAAAAGTAATGTAATAGAAAACATAAAATAAGGGAAATATGCTATAGTTGGATATGACGATTGTTTGGTGAGACACGCAAAAGGCAATTTAATTGCACTCAGAAAACATAGTTGCCATATTCCAGACAGAAAAGAGTTTTTCTATTTGGCACTTCTACAACTCTTGAAATTGTTGAATCAGAATTATTTGGAAACTATGAAAGACAGCATTCAGTGGTCAGTCTTTGCAAACTATTTGCAAATGTTAAATGATGAGATTTAACAAGAAGAAATGATTGCTGCTGAGTTAGCTAAGGAAAGTTTCCAAAGCAGTCACAGTTCTGCACTAGAGTCAAGATCCTCTTGAACAGCCCATTATTGAAAACAAAGCTGCAATAGCAATGAATGAGATGAAAACCGCAATGGAACAAGAGAGACAGGAGACTGTTGATTTCGAACAGCTAGTTGGACAAGTGAATGACGAATGGTATTTTTTTTATATAGAGGTAAAATAGAAAATAGTGCTTGGATTCCTCCATGAAAAGAAAGAATGCAAATGTTCTTCATTTAAGCCAATACTATTATACATCAGTGGTCAAGATGGCACGGAGAAAGGTTTTTTAATTAAAGTTCTCACTGCATACTTACAGAAGACTACAGAATCAAATGTATTGTATGTAACAACAGCACCCACTGGATTGGCTGCACACAACATTAAAGGAATTACTTTACATAATCTACTAATAATACTTTTGAACGTGACAATAAATTAGAATACCAAAAGTTATCAGGTAAAGCTTGTCATGAAGTGTTGAGTATTGAAGAAAATTAAGCTTTTCATCATCGATGAGGTGAGCATGATCTCAAACTTAATGCTTGCATTTGTACTCTTGATAATGCAACAGATTTTAAAAACGGAGTATGGTGAGCTGCTTGGAGGAAAGCATTTGATTGTCTTCGGTGACCTACTGCAACTTTCCCCCATCAAAGGACAGCCTGTTTTCAAGGCTCTTCTGAATTATAAACCCAGAATTCTGTGGAAAGTATTGCCAATGTAAACATTTGGCTAAACTTTGAATACAAGGAACTACAGAGGAATATGCGTCAAGCATCTGACATGGAATACGGAAATATTCTGAAGAACATTAGAGTAGGAGTTCTGACAAAGCAGGGGAAAAATACCTTAGAAAGTCGAGTTATCAAAAAACGTTTGGCACAGTATTACTAATAAACGTAAACCACATTTGAATTTTGGAGATCCTTTTGAAGATATCACCCCTGGTAGGCCGAATGATGTCTTAAACAATGACGATTCATGTAGAACAAATGCCGTACACCTATTGTTTAACAGTAATTCTCCTTAGACCTTTGGTTGAAGAAACAAGAGGTAAGAATTTCGTAGTTTGAAAAGCAGTTTTGGTTTGAAATTAAGGTTGCTGTCATTGTATTCAGTCCATCCAGTTTCACTCTTCACATAGACAGTAGAGTGTCAGGATGTTACATTAAATCCTTTGTGAAAGATAATAGCTAAATTAGTATAAGTTCTTCCAGAAATTTATATTTTTCCTGCTTTGAAGTTTGTTTTTTCGGTTTCCAATTTAGATCCATCTGCTCTACATCAATTGCAGTATTAATATAAGGTAGTTTCCACTTCTTTGTATTTGCAAATGGTAGGGTGGATAGCCTTGGTTAGTGGTCCTGGGGTGGCACAGCCAGTGCTGTACCCCCATGGGACCCTCTTCGGCACCCTTGCCCTAGGTACCAGGGGTACCATTTACTATGGACTTACAGGGGTAGCGGAAGGGGTGCAATTGTGGTACAGTTTTTGGGAAATAGATCTGGCACTGGGAACCTGGGGGCATATTATCAACGGCCAGCGATAATTATCGCTGGCCGTGCTTAGCGATAATTATCGCTGGCCGTGCTTAGCGATAGATTTCTTATCGCTGGCTATCTCCGGAAATTATCGCCCTGGTAGCGCGTTATTAACAACACGCTTCTCCAGGGCGATAAAAATTCCAGAGATAGCGAGGTTATCGCCGTTTTGCAGGGAACATCGCTGGTTTTCCAGCGATGTTCCCTGCAAACGGCGATAACCTTGCTGATACGACCCTGTGGTCGTATCAGCACAATCCACCCCTATGTTAGGGATGGCTAAGTCGGGATAATAGCAGACGTTAGATTTTGGCGAAAACGGCCGTTTTCGCCAAAATCTAACATCTGCTATCATCCTGTGGGCTGCCTTGTAAATATCGCGATGTGCACATCGGCGATATTTACAACGTAGCTCATCTGGGGTACGCCCAGTAACGCCCACTTTGCATCTCATTAGGGATGCAAGGATGGGAGTTGGGGGAAAGGGCGATAGTGCAGGGATTCACGCGATAGCGTGACCTTGCTGATTAGGCGATAGAATTATCGCCGCTTTCCGTCCGAAAACGGACGCTAAAGCGGCGATAATTGACTATCGCCTGGTTGTTAATATGCCCCTGGTTAGCAGGGACCCAGTACACTTGATGTTTGAAATTACATCACAAATCAGGAAAAAAGTGGGTGCTAACCATGTCAAAAGAAGACTTTTCCTGCATGCACCCACTGACAGACCTACTGAGACACTGACACACCCACTCACAGACCCACTCAGACACTCACGCACCAGTCACAGACCCATTCAGACACTGACGCACACACTCACAGATCCACTCAGACACTCACACAGCCATTCACAGTGTCACTCAGACACTCATGAACCCAGTTAAAAACCCACTCAGACACTCTCGCAGCCATTCACAGAGTCACTCAGGAACTCATGCACCCACTTACAGACCCACTCAGACACTCACATACCCACTCACAGATCCACTCAGACACTCATGTACCCACTCACAGATCCACTCAGACACTCACAAAGCCACTGACAGATGCACTCAGACAATCATGCACTCACTACTAGATCCACTTAAACACTAATGCTCCCACTGACAGACACTTATGCAGCCACTCAGACACATATGTACCCACTGACAAACCCACTCAGACACCCACACACCCATTTAGAGATTCACTCAGTGATGCATGCACCCACTTACAGACCCACTCAGACAGTCAGACACCCACTGACAGATGCACTCAGATAGTCATGCACCCACTCACAGATGCACTTAAACACTAATGTACCCACTTATAGACCACATTAAACATTCACACAGGTGCTCACAAAGTCATTGCCCCCTGTACAGAGTGCAACGCAGAGGCATGAATTGAAAGTTGCTGTTGTTGCTGTTGTGTGATTTTGCGAATACCCAATGGATTCACGACTCCCCCCCAAAAAAAGATTTTAATTGAAAATTAACTAGCGTTTGTGAAAAGGGTGGCTTTTAGAAGACACTTTGTGTTGATTGTGTGTAAGCCTGGGAGTAACACTCAACTCCACTCACAGACTTTGCACAATTCGGCAACTCCACGTTCCACGGAGAACACAGAGTTAGGGTTAAACTCTGCACTGCGCAATGGAGTATTTTTCTGGTTAGCATGCTCAACATGTCCTTTTGCGCACACAGGAGTGAGTAAGTAAGTAAGTAAATAAATCTTTATTTGGTTTAAAATACCATAAAAGATTAAAATTCATACGAATAATACGTATTCCATATCAATCAATTACACGTACCATCTCCCGACCCACGTGTGTCAGAGTTTTGGGCTATGTCCCAGGCAAGGAAATTTACCATAAAATCTGTTAAAATTACTAAAAACATATAAAACACCCTCAAATACGACCAGTAGCATGGGAGTGACTTGCAGGGTGCTTGCAATCGGCCACAAGATTTTCAGGGCCGTTCGCGGGCACCACGAGATTTGACAGCCAGCTGCATGCTCCTGAGAGATGTTGCAGTCGCCAACATGTCATTTGGGCACAGCAGCAACTTCCAGCAGATGATTTCTGCCATATGCGTTCCCAAACATGCGGGATCTACCGCAGCTGCAATCTGGGAAACATACTCTCCTAGAGAAGCAACAAAATCTTCCCAAAATGACGATTTTAAGTTAAAAACCTCCTGGAATGGACATTTGGCGCTGTTTTTTGTGTGAGGAGTCTTTTTTTAAAACTTTTTTTCCAACTCGAAGGAAGAGCCCCAGAGTCTCCAACTTCCTGTTCCTGTCCTGCAGGCTTCTCCCAGTGCTTTATCCATCTCCTGGTGACTTTTTATTTGGATTTGGAGCTGGAAGTATCACTCTTTGTGTCTGATGTTTATCCCATTTGATTTAGGGACTTTGTATTTGAGATTTTAGAATTAAGTTGAAAAACTGGTAATGTTTGTTTGATTGGGGCCATGCACCTGAATTTATTTGTACTTTTAATTGATTTTTAAAATGTATTGTGGTGGGTGGCCTGTTGTTTCAGTAGGGGCCTGGGGATTTCTATGCATTTAATTTTTCTTCTTTTGTAAAGGAAAAATGTTGCACAGTTTACTACATTTTCTCCATGTTTTTTTAATACATCTGCAATGTTGATTTAATTCACTATGTGGCCTAGTCTGCCAATTGGCCTTCTAGCCAGTAGGCCCAGTACTAGTCATGGGTGCATGAAACAACTGTTTCTGTGGTGTCTGTTGAATTTGAAACATAATTTAGGCCATGGAAGGATTTGGATTGAATGAGAAAATGTGTGATTTCTGTGGTATTTCATGTTTTTTTCTCCTGAAAACAGTGTATAGGTGGGGTAATGCCTTTGAAGGATGTGTGTTGTTGTAAAGAACCTTTTTTAGCCCTGTACATTTTTGTTTTTGGCATTTCTAAATTAATGCTGAGTTCTGTTTTACCATGCCTCCTTTGTCTGGCCTGTGTGTGTGTGTGTGTTTGCCATAGACCACCATTTGCCTTTGTTCCACATGCCACATGGCCCGTGGCCATTGTGTATACAGTCAGTGTCCACGGGCATGCATGTGTTCTTTGTTTTCCAGGCCTCCTGCCTCTTGGTGTGCCGATGTGGCTGGCAACCATTTTGTATAGGCAGCCAGGGTGCTTTTGGCATAGGCCTGCATGAGTTCTTTGCTTTCTAGGCCTCCTGCTATTTGTTGTGACCATGTGGTTGGCAGCCATTTTGCTTAGGCCGTCAGTGTGCATTTGCCAAAGCCTTGCATTTGTTCCTTATTTGTGGCCATGCCTCCTTGCTGGTTGTTTTTGTTGTTATGCATATAAGTTTTCTTATTTTAAACAGGAAAAATATTGCACAGTTTAGTACATTTTCTCCATGTTTTCTAATACAAGTGCAATATTCTTTTAGTTGAATTCACTATGTGGCCTGGTCTGCCAATGGGCCTAGGACTAGTCATCGGTGCATGAAACAACTGTTTCTGTATTGTCTGCTGAGTGAAACAGTTTTTTTAGGCCATGAATGGATTTGGATTGAAATGCAAAATGTGTTATTTCTGTGGTATTTCACTTTTTTTTCCATGCAAACAGTGTATCGGTGGGGTAATGCCTTTGGAAGATGTTTGTTATTGAAAATGCTTTTAGCCTTGTTAAATTTCGCTTTTGGCATTGCTGAATTAATGATGTGCTCTCTGTTTAACCATGGTTCCTTTGTCTGGCCAGTGTGTGTGTGTGTTTATGTTTGTTTGTGTGTTTGTGTGTATGTGTTTTTGTTTGATATAGGACACCATTTGCCTTTGTTTTACATGCCATGTGGCCAGGGGCCATTTTTTATACAGTCAGTGTCCATGGACCTAAATGTGTTTTTTATTTTCCAGGCCTTGCCCTCCTGTCTCTTGTTGTTGTGACAATGTGAATGGTGGTAATTTTGTGCCACCACTACCCAGCCAGTGTGCTTTCTCCATACCTGCATGTGTTCTCTTGCGACCTTGTGGTCGGTGGCCATTTTGTGTAGGCAGCCAGCATGCTTTTCCCATTGGCCTGCTTGTCTTCTCTTTGTTCCCAATGCTTTTCTGTTCAGTGTTCTTGTTGTTGATGACAATGTGGCACTGGCTGACAGCCATTTTGTGCGTCCAGCTAGTGTGGCCCTTTGCCATTGGCTGCATGGATGGTTGAGCCATGAGATAGAAGTTTAATAACTTATCATTTGATCTTTGAGGATAACTTCACTTACGTTTAATTGTTTTAATTTATATTTTTTCAATTTTTTTATGGCTTGGCAAATTAAATTGTTTTTTATTTTTTCAAAACATTTTATTTATTATTTTTTGTTTTGTTTTTTTGTTCATACCATTTTCACTACATCTAGCATCAATCAACCCCATGTCTTCTATAGGTGCACAACAGCATTCATTATCTAGGGATTATTCCTTCCATTGTCATTTGTCAGCTGCACCTCCCTGAGTTGCACTTCACACATGAGTGATGTCATGTGATGCACATCAAGGCAAACAGTTACATCTGTATGTTGTTGTTGTTGTTTTCTCTTATCCTTCCTGAGTGTACAGTCAGTCACCATGAAAGTTTATGTTGGTGTGGTTTTCCATTTTACGAATAGATACACTGTATTGTATTGTTAATTATTTATAATAAGAATAACCAGTGACCACACTAAATTATTTTGTGTTTGTTTGTCCTACTAATTGAGGTGCAACAATGTCACGTTTCAGTGATGTCCTTCTTGCTTCTTTTCTTTTATGTGCACAACAGACAACATCACCCACAGTACTGCCAGAAAGAAGGCCTGTGCATGAAGTGATGCGTGACCCACACATCACAGACATTTCTTCAACTTGTGAAGCTAATTGCCCTGCTAACTGACAGCTTCAAAATGGCCCCAAAAAATTGTGCTACCAAGAAAGTGGCCAATCAGAAGAAGAAGGAGATTACCACCACCAATATGTCGCCCCAGATCCTTTTTGGGGAAAAAAACTGTGCCTGCCACAACGGCCTCTGGGGGGCAAGCTGGGAGCAGCACCCCCACATCAGTGGACCCACCCCAATCTAGGCCCCAGCCCATGTCTATCACAGAGGCAGCCAGTCTAATCACAGCAACACTGCCGAGTAGTGATGTTGAAATTGACTTATCGTAAAGTTGCACCCAATCGCTGCAGGAAACTCAGAGAAGTGGACAACAACTGCTGCAACCACCAATAGTACTTCCTCCCTAAGTAGGAGGAGTTCAAGAGATTGAGCTTCATGCTGAGGATCCATTGTTTTCCAGATCTCCAGCTAGAAAAGAGGGTTAGTGGTGCATCATCTTCTTCTTCAAGCCACCCTTCTGATGATCTAGACACCACTTGGATCCTGCCTCAGTCGGAGAGTGAGACATTCCACGAGACGAGGTTAGGGAAAAGGAAGGTTCAAGAAAGCTTTAGGGTTATGGAGGCAGATGTAGAAGAAGAGGATGACAATGAGCCAGTTATCAAGAATGTTAGCCCAGATCTAGTGGAGACCAACATTACCCCATCCCAACATCCTGAGGGGATATGGCAGTGGCACCACAGATCCAACCACCGCCAGCTGCCATATTTGCAAAGTCCTTGCAGCAACCTACATCCACAACCACCTCAGTAGAAGTAGGTACTGCAGAGAGTCAAACGTCAACACGCCCACCTACTGCCAGTTCATTCGACATTAGCAGTAGCACCAGCATCAGAAAGTTGAGCTTCTCAGTTTGGGACTTCTTTTCGGTTAGCCAGAAGGAGGTGGACCTTGCCATACGCCCCCTTTGTGGAGAAAGTGTTAGTCGGGGTAAGCTTGGTACAAACTATGGTACAGGGAGCCAAACAACCCATTTGAGAAAGCACCATACGATCCGTTGGGAGGCGCACCTTAGCAGCTCAAAAACTCCAAGTGTTGTTGGTAAAGGGGGTGAAGGCCGGCTAAGCAGGGAATGTGAATCCGATCACGGTGGAAGGTGAAGAAGAGGAAGATATCTTCATTACACAAAGCAGCCCTCTCCCCAGCAGTGCAGTAGTATTGCCCACATCAGCAATATCACAAAGGCACAAGACTCAGGTAGAGACACCAAGCCAACAGAGGACGGTGACTGCCCGCTGAAAAGCACATTGAGCCTACCACCACCTGCTCTCAAGAAGTCACCTGCATCAGTGGCATCATAAAAGAAAAAAATCCAGCCTACTGTTCCTACCATGTTTAGGCCAGAGGGGCAGTATGAACGCAACCACTCAATGGCACATTTGTACAGTGCAAATCTGGCTCAAATGTTAGTGCAGGACCTCCTCCCTTTTTCTTTTCTTTCTTGAATTTGTGGCAGCCATCTGCCCAAAATGGAAGGTTCCCAGCCAGTGCTAATTCACCAGAGTTGCTGTTTCAAAACTACATCACGATGTGCTGGAATTGCTTGGACAAGATTTGCAGCAGAGTGATGTTCAAACTATTCACCTGACAACAGACATGTGGACCGCTTGCCAAGCCACTAATTACATGGGCATCACCACACATTGGATCTCTTTTGTCGGGCTAGAGAAAAGATATCTGCAGGTATTGACACTGCAGAGATTTTTAATGCTGCTTGAAAGCAGCAACAGTAGCCATGGTCACCATGGAGAAATCCCACACAGCTGCAAACATTTTGAAAGACTTTAACAACAAGGCCTTTGAATGGCTGCGACCAGGAGGGCTTAATATTGAATTTAGTGCCACAGACAATGGTAGTAATATATTTTAGCAAACACAAGGATATGTTGGACTGAAACTTTTTAGACACTCACCCCCCCAGTCCCAGATCTGGGTTGAATCCATCATCGTTCTTTAGCTCACTTCGCCACCCCAGTTTGTGCCCATCTATATGCAAATCAGTCTTGACACTGTGCCTCATGGGAACAGTCCAGCCTGAACTGCCAAGCCAGTTCTTCCCTCGACCGGAAACAAGCATCCTGGGACCGGTTTCGGGGTAACACCCCTAATCAACCAGGCTAGCTTGAATCCAGTGCAAAGTGAGTAAGGGACCCACGTCTGGGCATACCCTGCCAACTTATGGTGAACAAAGTTGGAACTCGGCTTATTACCTGCTTGAACACCTGTTTGAGCAGTACAGACCTATAAATGAATATGTCATGCAAAGAGGGGATGCAACTGTGAAAGGCATGATCTTTGAGATGGACTAATGGGGCCTAGTCAAATGCCTGACAGAGATGCTGCTTCCTTATGAGGTGGTCACACGGGAAGTCAGCAAAGAGGACAGTACCATGGGCCAAGCTATCCCATTGTTGCACATGCAACAGGAACAACTAAAGGAGGTGTCTGCAATGTACACAGTTGTGGAGATAAAAAAAGAAGTGTATGACTTGATGGAGAGCTTAATCCTTCGCTTGTCTGCTAATACAAGGGTGCAAAGAGACATTCTGTCATCCAAAAATTAAATCTGTGCCACAATTCTTGACCCACAGTACAGACCATTACTGTCTACTTTAATTCATTTTTCAGACAGGGATGTTATAAAATACAAAACATGGATAGCTGAGTAGGCACTGAGCTAGAAAAAGAACGGCAAGGAAATAGAGGCCCTCTCCTCCAGGGCGCAAGTCCTGCCGGGCAGCCTTCAAGTTCAGAGCCTGAGGGCAGTGCTGTTGGCTCACAGCAGCCAAAACCAACAACAAGAACACCATTAACAACAAGACCAGGAGCATCAGCCCCAAAATCTGCAATTGAGTGGTTTCGACTAGCAGGGCTTAAGTCCAGTGCAGAGGCGAAGGCAAAAGAGGTTGAGCAAGGTGGAGCACCAGCAATGACCATTGAGTGGATGGTTCATGCCTATCTGGATGATGCAACAGAGGTCTACCTTGATCAAAATCCATTGGTGTATTGATATGGAAAGAGGTGCCAATGCCCAGTGCTCAGCTATCTGGCAATAAACTATCTGGCTTGCGTGTTTTCAGTGCTGCTGGTGCTATTGTCACAGTGAGAAGGACCAGTCTCTCACCCTAAAACATGGAGAGATTAACCTTGATCAAAGTGAATCAGCACTTCATACCACCGGATTACTCCATACCTGAAGTACAACAGGAAAAAGATGAGGGAGACTCAGGTCATGGAAGTAGTGTGTTATATGACCTACTTCTGGGTGAACCACCAAAGTTTGAGGATGATCTCTACTTTCCTGAATAGTACTAGAACTGGGCCAACAGCATAGAACTTTCTCTTTCAGTCTCTAGTCTATCGCTGATCTGCTTTCTTCCTTTCTTTGATGCGAAAAAAAAAGATATAGCTAGGGGAACATTATTATTTACTTTTATTTGTTTGTGTCTGGCTGACTAGTTCATCCCCACCATCTTACTCTTAGACACATTGTATTGCCGAACTGGAGTTGCAACTGTGTGCAGTAAAGAAGTCCCAAATTCCCCTCCACCCCCACAACCATTTACCTCAAGAGCATTGGATGGGGAATACAAACAAATGTGTGCCTGCCTCCAACCCTGGGCCTTGACTATGTATCCTTTCCCTCCCTAGAGGGACTGCCCCACATGTGACATTATTCAATTTACACTAGCCAATCTGGATTATTCTGCATTCTGCAATATACCATGAATCGATCATGGTGAGCACGCCGGAAGAACAGGTAAAAGGTCATGCATTACATGCTGGGTGATTGTCTTTTGCTGTGAACTTGTGATGTGTGTTGAGAGAAGATTCATGTGGTGGCAGGCAATGTGATATTGGGTGTTTGTTTATCTGCAACTATTATGCTTAAAATGTGATTGTGATGATTTACAATGTTGGTGGCCTACGGACAACTGATCAATTTTCCCCAGAAGGTGATTTTTTTCCTTCCCCTTTGAGAGATAGCAAGATTCCTTCACTGGGTCACTCCACACTGCTTTAATTTATTGTTTGCTGCTTTATACCCCTCAAAGAGTCAGACCCACCCAGTACCTTAGATAACACAAACACAAATCTAGTCTACACAAAAAATGACTCAATGTTTCTCTTTTTGCTGTACAGCAACAAAATTGTACTACAAGCCCATCTATTGCATTTGAGTCAGGACTCGGGACATAGTTGGTACAGAGTTGGACACCATACTCGGAGTCAGGCTCAGGAGGATCAGAGATGATGGAATGACTCAGGGCATGGACGTGACTACTTTGAGAACTGCGACCACAAGATGGAAATTTTCAAAATCACTGAAACCAACTGATTTGGTTATTATTTTGAAGTGGCCTAAAGATAAGCAACAGACCTACAAAACTATGTGTAGTGGTGGTGAGTGACAGTGGTGAGTTGATTTTACTTGATTGGGAAAATGTTATGTTGCTGGGTGTGTATGTGCTCAGTGCTGTCTGGCTCAAATTCAAAGCTAAGTGGTGGTTATGTGGGGGGGCCTGTTGTTGAAGGTAACTGGAAACAGACATTTAGTCATGCTGACTCTGAATCTTCTTGGTGCACTCCTAATGCAGAATAACTTTTTCGCCTTGATTCTTTAATATTCTTTTTGTGTTTCAATCTACAGGTCCTCTTATCCTGTGCCATACTGGAAAAACTATATAACATACTGACGCTTCGCTTGCGTTACCAAACCGCATCTGCCAGACTCCCAAGATGGACGGACAGAACAAGAGGAATACAGATGCAACTCCCAATTTGTCAATACAGTATCATTTTTTCTCTTTAATCATTAGAACTGTGTGTGTTTGAGGCAGAATGAGGCTAAATGGATTTGCCGCTTAAGGGGGATTACTACGGGACACAACACGGACAATGAATTTCATCATTTTTTGGACTGAGCGTTCTGAGAATTTTTCCTTAGCTTAGCTATTTTAGTGTTTCCGTAGAAACTCTCCAAATATGCACCATTTGCTCCTTTCTTGATGTTAATTTTTGAATTTGATGGTGTCTGTAGAATTTAGGATGCTTTAAAGATTTAAATAGGGATTTGATATTGTTTTTAGAAGTTGGCTATATATGAACAGGTTGCTGTCTTTTTGATGTTAATTCTTGAGCCAATTGGTACTTTCTTGATTGAGTATTTCTCACAGAATTAACAGAGACCTGAGATTATTTCTTCTAAGGTTGGCCACAGTAGAATAATATAATTTAGAAACCACTTTAAGATGGCCGCCACTATCTCAAATCTGATTTGTCCGTTTACATACAGTCATGTTATGAACAGGAATTGCTGTTTCCATGTTTTCAACATGATTAGAACTGGTGTTTCTTCACTGTCTAATTTTTTTTAAGATCCTTACTCATGCTTCTTGCTTGTGATCTTGTTTTTGATTTGTGTTTAAAAAACAATGTGTTGTAATATGTGAGGAATTTTGTGCTAAGATGGCCGCTATTGTTTTTATGAATGGGAGAATACCTTACAGTGGCTTTAGATCACTGATTAATCTTGGCACTCTCGTTCTTTAATGAACTATCAATTATGTGCCCTTACTCCCATTTGAATCTGGAAATATGAACAACTTTTGCTTTAAATGAAATTGCATATGTTACACCAGCTTTGAGCATGATTGCTCTAAGATGACCGCTGAGGTTTTTTAATAAATGAGTTAGTATATTGTTGTGACTGGATGTCGCAGATTACCTTTCTGCCTTCTCTTTTCTTTTTGGACTACTAATCAAGACACTCTTTCAGTACTGTTAGCTTTCAGTTGACTGAATATATTGTGATTACTACCATTCCAAAATGGCTGCTACAATTTTCTCTCGAACGAGAAATAATTTTGTATTGACACTATATTGTTGACTAATTTCCACATTCTCAACTCTAGTGACATCTCATCTTGACCCATTTGTTTGAATTGGGTGGTTCCACTAGATAGTATTTTATATTATGTGGTGCTATGACATCTGTTCCATTTACATATGATATGGGTCGTATCAACTGGCGACCGTTTTTTCTACACAATAGCATAGTGCATCATTGATTATCACACGGTGCACCTTTAGCCAGTGAACGTGTTTTAATCCTCATGGGTAGACCTTATATGGAGCAATGGCACCGATGGATTTTATTTACTGGTACTACGTCGATTGAGCACATGGACACTTATCAAGGGACGTGAGGTAGGAGTTACGCAAGTCGGATAAACAGCCCACTGTCGGTATTTAGTGTTATGAACACGTGCCACATTCTTGCCTATTCTTCTTTTATGTGTTTATGCTTGTGACTGATTTATAATATGGTTACAGCAAACAAATGATGGACGGAATGCTGACAATGCAAACATTCTCCACCAGTCAAAAGATCTGGGTTAAATCCATCCTTTTTTTGCCCACTACACCACTCCAGTTTGGACCCAGCCATATGCAAATCAGTCTTGACCCTGTGCCCCATGGGAACAGTCCAGACCGAACTGCCAGGCCAGGTCCTCCCTGGACCGGAAACAAGCATCCTGGGACCAGTTTCAGGGTATGTCACCCTTCTTCAGCCAGGCTAGCTTGAATCCAGTGGCACAGTGAGCAAGGGACCCACGTCTGGGCATACCCATCCCACTTAGGGCGAAAAGTGTTACAGCAAACAAATGATGGACGGAATGCTGACAATGCAAACATTCTCCACCAGTCAAAAGATCTGGGTTAAATCCATCGTTCTTTTGCCCACTACGCCAACCCAGTTTGGACCCAGCCATATGCAAATCAGTCTTGACCCTGTGCCCCATGGGAACAGTCCAGACCGAACTGCCAGGCCAGGTCCTCCCTGGACTGTAAACAAGCATCCTGGGACCGGTTTCAGGGTATGTCACCCTTCTTCAGCCAGGCTAGCTTGAATCCAGTGGCACAGTGAGCAAGGGACCCACGTCTGGGCATACCCATCCCACTTAGGGCGAAAAGTGTTACAGCAAACAAATGATGGACGGAATGCTGACAATGCAAACATTCTCCACCAGTCAAAAGATCTGGGTTAAATCCATCGTTCTTTTGCCCACTACGCCACCCCAGTTTGGACCCAGCCATATGCAAATCAGTCTTGACCCTGTGCCCCATGGGAACAGTCCAGACCGAACTGCCAGGCAAGGTCCTCCCTGGACCGGAAACAAGCATCCTGGGACCGGTTTCAGGGTATGTCACCCTTCTTCAGCCAGGCTAGCTTGAATCCAGTGGCACAGTGAGCAAGGGACCCACGTCTGGGCATACCCATCCCACGTAGGGCGAAAAGTGTTACAGCAAACAAATGATGGACGGAATGCTGACAATGCAAACATTCTCCACCAGTCAAAAGATCTGGGTTAAATCCATCGTTCTTTTGCCCACTACGCCACCCCAGTTTGGATCCAGCCATATGCAAATCAGTCTTGACCCTGTGCCCCATGGGAACAGTCCAGACCGAACTGCCAGGCCAGGTCCTTCCTGGACCGGAAACAAGCATCCTGGGACCGGTTTCAGGGTATGTCACCCTTCTTCAGCCAGGCTAGCTTGAATCCAGTGGCACAGTGAGCAAGGGACCCACGTCTGGGCATACCCATCCCACTTAGGGCGAAAAGTGTTACAGCAAACAAATGATGGACGGAATGCTGACAATGCAAACATTCTCCACCAGTCAAAAGATCTGGGTTAAATCCATCGTTCTTTTGCCCACTACGCCACCCCAGTTTGGACCCAGCCATATGCAAATCAGTCTTGACCCTGTGCCCCATGGGAACAGTCCATACCGAACTGCCAGGCCAGGTCCTCCCTGGACCGGAAACAAGCATCCTGGGACCGGTTTCAGGGTATGTCACCCTTCTTCAGCCAGGCTAGCTTGAATCCAGTGGCACAGTGAGCAAGGGACCCACGTCTGGGCATACCCATCCCACTTAGGGCGAAAAGTGTTACAGCAAACAAATGATGGACGGAATGCTGACAATGCAAACATTCTCCACCAGTCAAAAGATCTGGTTTATAATATGGGCAGCAATGTGTGGTTACCATAACCCAATGCTTTACGTTATTTTTCTTTTCTGTTGGATTATGATTTCGAGTACAGTACTCGACCTTAATTTTATGATTAGTTTGAGACTGGATTGTTTATCATGCACATTCCCTTGCCATGATGGGTGGTTACTTTAACCACATGCCTGAACGTTATTTTATTTGTTTATTAGATTAAAAGTTTGAATATAGTATTCGTCCTGAATATGGGGATTAGTTAAAGATTGGTTTGTTAGAATGCACATTCTTTTTCAGTGAAGGGAGGTATTGAACTATGTGCATGTATTTGGGGGCATACGATTCCAGAATGCTATAGGTTTCATTATAGCATAAGGTGTATACATACACGTAGTGGTGATTTTGGATCGACCTGTTTTTGGTGTTTGTTTTTTGTTTTTTAGATATAGTTCTTTTTAGTATAATATTTCTTTTTTGTGCATCTTTTATTTATTTGGGTTTATATAACTTTATATTTTTTTATTAATTACATAAAATATATGCAGGTTCCTATGGTGCTCTTCATTATCATGCATTATGACTGCATGACCGTGGAGAGTGATGACACAGTTCATATTGGTTTATATATATACCGTGTAACATTGGATGGAACTACACATATTCATTCTGTATATATCCTGATATATTAGCGCTTTACACTATTAAGGTGAGAATCTTTGCTATTCTACTCTATTTTTTATTTTGATGAATATTATATATTACCAGTATTTATGGTCATCTTATGAGTACAGTTGTTTGCCCTCTTCTCTTTACAGCATCATAAATGTATTTATATATAAAACTCAACATACCCTTATGATAATAGGGTACTTTGTGAACATCATATGATCCTTATAATCGATCTGTATTGATTGTACATGAAGCACTTTATAAACTTATAATAGGTTTTAAATAAGTATAAACTGAATCATTACTGACCATGTGTTTATATAAGGTTGAGATATGTCCAAATGCGTATATGATGTCTAGAGGATTTAAATACAAATTTACAAATTATTAGTTTGTTTGTCTGTATTACTGTTTTTTGTGGATGTATTGATATGTGTCCTCGGTCTTATAATCAGAAGTATGTATTATGTTCATAGTAGATACTTATGAGTGCCATTACATATTTTGTTGTTATGTTAATTTATTGTTGTTGTTATGACTTGTTTTTTAGTAATTCTATGTTGTGTGTTATATTTGTATATATGTTTGATTTGTGTCCTTTGTCTTTTTATGTTAATTTCAGCCCTGATGAAGTTCTAAATTCAATTGGAATGAAATGCGTTGGCTGGATTTTGTGTTATTTTTGGTTTTAAGAAGAAATAATAGAAAATAATAAACATTTGGTGTTTGATTATACATATTCGATTCCTTATTGGACTCTTACCGGTGCACCTCTCTGTTTGCTACCAGAACTGTGTGTGTTGTTTATGTTTACTTGACTCCTACAATATTTAAATTTGATATATTTGCTATCTAACAAAGCTCTGTACCACAGAACATAATGTAATTTGGGTCTCTCTGGGGGCAGAAGGACAATTTATTTTGGTTTACCTGTACTACTCATCATTCTTCCATTTCCTTTTCCTCCCATACCAGATTTATGAAGGTCCGCTGCCAAGATGAATGTTGTCCTTGTGTAGTGTTTGTCTTTGTCAAACCTTTCCCTCAAATCCCCCTTCCCATCCATTCACCAAACCCTAACCCTCTTCCCCCTGGCTGTGTGATTTATTGAGGTGTGACTAAATTTACACCATTAATTGATCACACACTTGGTGGGGCAGATGTGGTGAAAGCAACACTAACTCAGTACAGGGTGAGGATCTTCTTCAGCTCCAGGCATAGCCCACTCTGGGAATATTATATTTGTACTAGACACCCATGCACAGATTTCAATATTTTTTCAGAAGAACATAATTGCCAGCATCATCCCTCAGGCACTGTACTGCATCAAAAGTTATGCTTGTCAACTACGCAGCTCGAGTCGACTTTATTTTGTAACTTTTACTAGCTCAGCATTCTGATTATTTTAATTTAGCATTGTTTATCATATTTTCTCTCTTTTTCTTGTGTACTAGTAGTCCAGTCTCTGGTGACTGTTTCATTTTTTTTTAAAGCTTGCATGTAATAACAGCATTAACAGCTTTTATTTTGATTTATTTAGTTCCCTGCAATGAATATTCCTTATCCTAGAGTTTGAGTTCAGCGAGGAGGGAGTGGGACCTCGCTTCTGAACCTGGTGCTTTCACTGTTAGACTCGTACGCTAGTATGCTGCTAATACTACCACCATCATGGCACCTTGGGAAACTATGCGGCCATCACTTCATCTAATCAGGTAAGAGAAGAACTGTGGGTGATTCATTGTTGAACTGCAATAATTCTTTATACAATGGAAATTCACACACCCACCCCCTCCGAGTTCACTTCTTAAGGGTTAATAGTTGCAGACTGCATAGACTAGAAGGAGAGAGTACTGTAGTCAGACAAGGGAGGGTACCGCATAACTATTTTGTTGTTGTACTTGTTCGACTATCAGCAGATTTTAAAAACTGGCTGTGGCAAAGGCAGCAGTGCGAAGTAAAACAGTAACCCCCAAAAAAGATTTAAATCATAACGTACAACTATAAAAAATGTATTTCCCTAACAAATGTAAATAAACTGTAAACCCACAACTGTCCCACCCCTCTCCCTAACCCCAACCAATGTCAAAAGTAGTTCAAAAGTCCAAAAATGAAATTCTTTAAAGAAATAAGAAAATCCCCAAAATGACCCAACTCACACATTCCCACCCTCTACCCAACAAGTCCTGATCACCAAAATAAAGATTTAAAAAAGGGGCAAAAGAGGCCTAGCAGTGGGCTATGAGCTTCCTAATGTGCCTCTCAAAGTGTCAGATGCTTCTCCTGCCTGGCTTCCATGTGCACCAGCATCAGCAGAATGCGGCGCTGAAATGCTCTAAAATATGGGGGAGCAGCAGTGGTGGAATGGTGGAAGGCGGCTGCCTTGGGACCTCAGCGACAGACTACCAAAGGTACTGGGACCTGGGGCATTTCCAGCTGCTGCTGCCTCCTCCTCCTCGGCCACCAGACACTGATATTTGGCCCTGATGGCCACCAGATTCCTCTGCCGGGTCCTGGCTGCTACCTCCTGCCTGTTAGGTTGAGTCAGATTGGCAGAAGTAGCTATATCAAGAAGGAAAAAAGACAAATTGTAAACACTACTCCTAGCAAAGCAGATAAAATTATATAGCAGCACAGTAGCAGTACATTTGCTGGTATCATATCACAAGTGATGTAATATATAAGGTCATAAGCAGTGCATTGGGGGGTCGTGAGTTATAGTAAACTCAGGTAACTATAACGGAGGAATTTCTCTGGTTTTGAAAGAAGTGAAATGTCAGCCTAACTATAACCTTCCTGAAACTTTTGTTTTTTCCAGTGAATTTCTAAGCTTTTTAAAAAGTTAAGTCCTGACTATAACATCCCTGAAACCTTTGGTTTTTTCAGTGAATATATATATATATATATATATATATATATATATATATATATATATATATATATATATATATATATATATATATATATATATATATTATCTACCGGCGGTCGCCAGTAGATAGTTATAGTTAGGACCTAGTTTCCATAGGAAACTCATTTTTTTGTTTTCTCAATATCTTTGGCGCCGGTTCACGAATCTTAGCCAAATTTTAGAACATCGTAGTCCACTCTGGTCATCTCCTGTCTTGAAAGTTTCGGGGTGATTCGGCAAGCGGGGGCCGAGAAAAAAGGGGGGTCCCAAAACGTGTTTTCTCAACGTTAATTCCCATAGGAAACTTTAGACAAAGCTACGGCCCGAACTGCTGAACGGAATTACACCAAACTTGGCAAAAAGGTAGCCCTTGGTTCAGAAAGAGACCTTTTTGTTAAATGGTGTAAATCCGTTCAGTAATTCCAGAGAAATTCAAAAAATAAGAGTCAAAAAATCAATTTCCCATAGGAAACTTTATGCAAGGCTACAGCCGAAACTACTGAACGGATTTACCCCAAATTTGGCAAAAAGGTACTGCTTGGCTCAGAAAGCGACCTTTTTAAAAATGGTGTACATCCGTTTAGTAGTTGCTGAGAAAATCAAAAATAAAAGATATTTAGAGGCGCGGAGGATCCGCGGACCCTCCCGACCACAAGCTTTATTCTAATTGGCTGTCAACACTCCAAACCAGGAAGTGTTGGCAGCCATCTTGTGACTCAGTAGAACCGAGTCACAAGAAAACAGAAAAACAGTCGCGTAAAACAAGAAAAGGGGGCAGGGTAGAAACACCCTGACCCCCTAGGCCTGCTTAGGGGGTCCCACAAGGACCCCCAGGGCCCAAAAACGCATTTAAAAAAAAAAAAAAAATCGGCAAAATGCACGCCGGATCCGCGGATCCGGGCGCGAAACAAAAATAAAACGAAGCGCGGGCTTCCGCGCTTCGTTATTAATTAGCCCCCGGGTGGGCCAAGTCCCGGGGCATGTAAAAAAATGTGTGGGGGGGCCCCAATACCCCCACACTGCCCGGGGACCACCACCCCCGGGGCTTTGCAGAAATATTTGCGGGGGCACATGGCCCCCCCACAGCCCCGGGGACCGCCACCCCCCGGGGCTTTGTTTTTTTATGTGTGGGGGGCCTCCAAGCCCCCCCAAGCCCTGGGGACCGCCACCCCCCGGGGCTTTCATTAATAAATTTGTGGGGGGTACATGGCCCTCCCGCTGCCCCGGGGACCGCCACCCCCCGGGGCTCTTATTTTTTTAATAATACCTGTGTGGGGGGCTCGAGCCTCCCCACACACCCCGGGGACCGCCACCTCCCCGGGGCTCTAATTATTCAAATTTGGGGGTCCGTGACGAACCCCCAAGCCCAGGGGACCACCACCTCCCCGGGGCTTTGCTAATGGTGGGAGGGGGGCTGCGCGGCCCCCCTCCTGGAGCCTGTGATGGCCCTGGGGACCGCCAGCCCCCCAGGCCGGCTCCTGCAGTGTCCCGGGTTGCCCACCCCCGGGACACTGCTGTTTGCTAGTTGGACCCCAGGGACCCTGCTCACACATGTACCACTGAGATATACATTCACTCACTAACACACCCATACACACACTCACCCACCCATACAGTCCATCACAGATGCACTCTTGAAACCATGCACCCAGTGAATCACCCACTCACACATCTATGCACAGAGTCACACACACCCCACCCACACAAACACTCAGGCACCCATACAGATACTCAGACAACCAATCAATAACCCATGTAGACACTCATGTAGCTATTCGCAAACCCATGCAGCCGCTTACACACCAACAGACAGACGGATACATACATTCACAGACATACAGACATTCACACCTCAGGCCCCACCCCCTCCCTTCACCACTGTGCAAACGCGCCCGTGGCGCATTTTAAGTTGGGGGATTAAGTCCCCTTGAATCCTGAGGGTCCCTGGGGTCCAACTAGCAAACAGTATGAGTGACTGTATGGGTGAGTGAGTTGATGTGTGTGTAGACCTAAGAATGAGTGAGTGTGTATGTAGTTATTGCTGTTGGCGTGTTTATGTTTTTGAGAATGGCAGTCTGTAATTTAGAGTGGGTGTATCAAAAGTTATATTAGGGTGTGAGAAGATGCATGAAATTATCACATGAATGATGTCATCAGTGATGTCATCAGTGATGTCATTTGAGATGTCATCAGTGATGTCATCAGTGATGTCACTGACCATGTCATGAGTGATGTAATATGTGACGTCATCAGCAGTGCATTGCGGGGGCGCGAGTTATAGTTAGCTGAACTAACTATAACGGGGGAATTTCTATGGTTTTGTACGAGTGAAATGTCCAACTAACTATATTTGACATGTGTGCAAACGCGCCCTGTGGCACGTTTTAAGTTGGGGAATTAATTCCTCTTCAATCCTGAGGGTCCCTGGGGGCCAACTAGCCCACCAGGTACCTCCAGTAAGCGCCACAGAGCTGCGTTGCAGAGAGGGGTAAAAAGGGGCATGGCCTATGAACACCTCTCGGCAACGCAGCTCCCTGGCGCATAATGGAGGTACCTGGTGGGCTAGTTGGCCCCCAGGGACCCTTAGTATTCAAGGGGACTTAATCCCCCAACTTAAAACACGCCACGGGGCGCGTTTGCACAGTGGTGAAGGAAGGGGGCGGGGCCTGAAGTGACATGTGTGCAAACACGCCCTGTGGCGCGTTTTAAGTTGGGGAATTAATTCCCCTTCAATCCTGAGGGCCCCTGGGGGACAACTAGCCCACCAGGTACCTCCAGTAGCGCCAGAGGCCGGCATTGCAGAGAGGTGGTCCAGGCCATGCCCCTTTTACACCTCTCTGCAACGCAGCTCTGTGGCGCTTACTGGAGGTACCTGGTGGGCTAGTTGGACCCCAGGGACCCTCAGGATTCAAGGGGACTTAATCCCCCAACTTAAAAAGTGCCACGGGCGTGTTTCCACAGTGGTGAAGGGAGGGGCGGGGCCTGAGGTGATGTGTGCAAACACGCCCTGTGGCGCATTTTAAGTTGGGGAATTAATTCCCCTTCAATCCTGAGGGCCCCTGGGGGCCAACTAGCCCACCAGGTACCTCCAGTAAGTGCCAGAGGCCTGCGTTGCAGAGAGGTGGTCCAGACCACGCCCCTTTTTACACCTCTCTGCAATGCAGCTCTGTGGCGCTTACTGTAGGTACCTGGTTGGCTATAACGTGCCTGAAACCTATGGTTTTTTCAGTGAATTTCAAAGGTTTTTTAAATGCTAATTTCTAACTATAACGTGCCTGAAACCTATGGTTTTTTCAGTGAATATATATATATATATACATACATACATACATACATACATATATATATATATATATATATATATGTATATATATATATATATATATATATATATTACCTACTGGCGGTAGCCAGTAGGTAGTTATAGTTACAATTCCAATAGGAAAAGCATTTTTTGATTTGCTAATAACTTTGGCGTCGTTTGACGAATCTTTATGAAATTTTGCAAAAAGTTGCACTTTTTAGGTTAGCTCCTATCTTGAAAGTTTGGGGGTGATTTGTCAAGCGGGGGCTGAGAAAAAAGCGGGGTCCCAAAACGCGTTTTCTCCATGTTAATTTCCATAGGAAATTTTGCGACGAGCTACAGCCCGAACTGCTGAACGGAATTACTTCAAATTTAGCAGAAAGGTAGAGCTTGGTTCAGAAAGCGACCTTTTTTTAAATGGGGTAAATCCGTTCAGTAGTTTTTGAGAAATACAAAAAATAAGAGTCAAAACATCAATTTCCCATAGGAAACTTTGTGCAAGGCTACAGCCGAAACTACTGAACGGAATTACCCCAAATTTGGCAAAAAGGTAGTGCTTGGCTCAGAAAGCGACCTTTTGTAAAATGGTGTAAATCCGTTCAGTGGTTGCTGAGAAATAAGAAAAATAAAAGTTTCGATATCTGGGCGGAGCTCAAGTCCCGTGCACAAGCTTCACTGTGATTGGCTGCGAACACTCCAAACCAGGAAGTGTTGGCAGCCATCTTGTGGCTCGGTAGAAGCGAGTCACTAGAAAACAGAAAAACAAAGGTATAAAACAAGAGAAGGGGCCAGGGTAGAAACACCGTGACCCCCTAGGCCTGCTCAGGGGATCCTAGAAGGACCCCAGGGCCAAAAAAAGTATTTTTTATAAATAAAAAAAAATCGGCGCAATTCGCGCTGGGGTCGCAGGTTCCCACGTTTTATTTTAATGAGGTCCCCGTGTGGGCTAGGTCCCGTGGGCATTTCTTAAGAAATAATAGCTGGGGGTCGCTGGGGCTGCGGGGGCCCGCTGGGGACCCCGCAGCCCCGGGGCTTCACTCATGTTGGGAGGGGGGTTGCGCGGCCCCTCTCCTGGAGCCCTCCATGTGCTTATAACTTTGGCGTCGTTTGACGAATCTTTACGAAATTTTCAAAAAAGTTTCTATTTTTTGATCAGCTCATATCCTGAAAGTTTGGGGGTGATTTGTCAAGGGGGGGCTGAGAAAAAGGGGAGTCCCAAAATGTGTTTTCTCAATGCATTTTCCATAGGAAACTTTAGACAAAGCTACAGGTCAAACTGCTGAACGAAATTACGCCAAATTTGTGAGGGAGAAAGGTTGTGGTCCAGAAAGCGCGCTTTTGTTGAAATGGTGTAAATCCGTTCAGTAGTTTTTGAGAAATATCAAATTTTACAGATATCGATATTTGACAATTCTGACATCTGATTGGCTGAGGGTTACGAGCACGAGCTCGCGGCTCATTGGCTGTGAACGGTTGAAACTAGGAAGTGTTGGCAGCCATTTTGTGACTTAGTCCGTCAGCTCGCATCTCTCCGTGTAGAAGCCATCGGGTGTGTAGTTTTACCTCTGCGAGGCAACACTGGCGTCTGTGTAAGATGCTCCTTTCACCTTGCCTCTCCCCACATCACGACGTCACGGCTATGCCTTTAGAAGCCAGTCCGTTGGCTCTGAGCTCTGTGAGTCAGTCTGTCGGCACGACCCTCTACACAACCCAAACACCACTGCACTACCTAACTAAACACTAAACCACTACTGCCAGCATGACCCCCTACACTACAGAAACACCACTGCACTACCTTAAACCTTAAAACACTACCCCGAGCACGACCCCCTACACTACAGAAACACCACTGCACTACCCTAAACCCTAAAACATTACCCCAGCATGACCCCCTACACTACCCAAACACCACTGCACTACGAAACTAAACACTAAACCACTACTGCCAGCACAACCCCCTATACTACAGAAACGCCACTGCACTACCTTTAACCCTAAAACACTACCCCAGCACGATCCCCTACACTACAGAAACACCACTGCACTACCCTAAACCATAAAATGCTACCCCCAGCACGACCCTCTACACTACCCAAACACCACTGCACTACCCTAAACCCTAAAACACTACTCACAGCAGGACCCCCTACACTACGTAAAGACCACTGCCCTACCCTAAACCCTAAATGTACCCCAGTACCACCCTCTACACTACACAAACACCACTGCACTACCGTAAACGCTAAAACACTACCCACAGCAGGACCCCCTACACTAAACAAACACCATTGCACTACCCTAAACCATAAAACACTACCAGTCCATTGGCTCACAGCTCTGCGTTTGCGAGCCGACGGCCCGTAGGTCTCCCTCTGTGAGCTGAGCCCATGGGCCGCAGCTCTTCCTCTGCGAGCCTGCCCGACGGCCCGCAGGTGACACTCTGCGAGCCGAAATTGGGAATATAAGGCGGCTCTAAAAAGAGCCCTGGTGTTTATTAGTTGGAGCTACATGTAAGTGTGAATGCTTCTGTAGATATCAGCCATATCAAAACGTATGTTGTTGTTGTAAATCGACCCCATTCTATGGTCTCTGAGGTATGCAGACACAGCTTTGTTGACATTCTTCCTAGATTTTTCAATTTGAGGACAAAATTTGTTTGACCATTTCCACTTCTGTCTTTGGCATATATTGGAATATACAAAGACAGTTTGAGGCAAAAGCAACATCAATTGTCTAAAGGTGTCCTTCATTAGCATTTCCAAACCTACCCCAGTCAATGTGCCTAGGTCATTTCCACCACAGTGCACAATCATGAGGTCAGGGAGTTGGAGATGCAAACAGGTTTTAACCAAAGGGAGCAATTGGTGCCACTTCAATCCTCTCTGTGCAAACCATTTAATGTGCACATTTTGTAAACCTAGGTCTAAGTCAATACGTCTCTGTTCTGCATACCTCTTGCACCAGAAAACATAGCTATGTCCTACGATCCACACTAGCATTTTGAAGGTGTAGCTGGAAGATATGGATAGATGACTGTAGCTCATGCAGTCCGTTCGTAGAATAAGAGATATGTTTAAAGATGGGGAACTACTTTTTTTCTCATACAAAACGATAACTGATTGGGAGATGAAAAACATTGTTTACTAAAAAGAAGGGTGCATATTAGTTTGTCGAAAAGCATCTTTGTCATTGGTTAATAAAAAGCAGTTTCAACGTAGAGTTCATATGATACAATAAAATGTGCTCAGTTCAACCACACCTGCTACTTGCATTTGGAAGGCACTGTTCGAACTTAAAACAATGGTGAACTTTTAACCTGCACGTGCCCTTAAATGTTCGAGAAAATGTTGCAAAAAAATATCGTTAGGTTTGAAAAAATGATGAACTTTTAACCTGCACGTGTCGTAGAATGTTCTAGAAAGTTTATTGATAGAATACGTTGAACTTCTCACCTGTATGTGTTCTTAAATTTTTAAAAATTGTTTATATGGAAAGTTCAAAAATAACCAATAGAGAGAAGTTTTGCAATTTGAAAAAATAAAGGAACTATTCTGATTTGTTATTTACATGTATTTATGTGTGGAGCAACAGGGAAATTGTGCCATTACTGGTTCCATTCTTGATGAGAGCGGTGCATTACATGTACTGTGTGACAAAGAAAAATTGCATGCGTTTGTGACATTTGGAATCTGCATACCAACTACGAACGTAAGTTAAATTATGCTTAGTGTGGAAATAGTGGGGAAGGGGTAAGAGTAGAAAATTCATGTGTTATTAACTTAACAGAGATGGAACAAAACCCAGAAATGTTATGTGGACAATTTGTGGTCTCATTTTTTATACTGAGAGGTAGATTTCAATATCAATCAAGACTGGTGTATTACTGGGAGGCTTTGTATTTTGGTGTTGTTATGAAATGTAAGTTGTTGGGGAGCGTTTCTTCAGAAGACATTTTTTATAAATATGTGAGAGATAAAAAATAAATGAAAATGTTCTGTATATTTTCTGTACGATTTTGTTCACAGTGCTAAAGTAAATGTGATTATTAGTGAAGGTAATTGTCAGAGTGTGTTTGTGTGCTGAATATACGCAGGCTTTTAAGTGGTCCGGGTTTTGTGGGTACTGAGCTCCGCCACCCGTTTAAGACAGTTGCCAAATTTTTCATTCTACTTAAAGCTGTTAATATACGTATAGTAAAGGAACGATACATAAAAAGTTTGGGAATTACACCTTTATTTACTCTGTGCAGCTCCCACCACCATTTTGTGCCCCCAGCGGTACTGCTTATAAAAATAATCTAATACAGCTCTTTGTATTATAAAAATAGCACTTCTAAGTTTATTGCCATATCGGTAGGGTTTGTACTATATAGAGAATGGTGCAATCAGTTTCATTGGTATAAAACTGCACTGTGTTATGTTGGAAATATTACACATGCATAGGTTGTGATGTTATATTTTATACTGTGAGGTACATTTGAATATAAGTGAAGACAGGTGTTATACTGCGAACCCGTTGAAAATGTGCACAGATTACATGGAGAGTAAATGGGCAAAGTAAACGTACATGTTGCTTTCTGTATGTATGCATGGTTAGAATCTTTTGATGATGCTTTAAGATATAATCTAAATAGTGTTTGTGGTTTACAATTGGGTATACTGCACCGTGTTAGTAGTTAGTGACTAGATGCTGGTAAAGGGATTATTTATTGCTCGTTCTTACGAAATAAAGGTGGAGAGCGGCGTTTCTTTACAAGAGATATTTCATAAATGTGTGAGAGATAAAAAAGAAAAAAAAATGTTTTAGTAAATTTTCTGTTCTGTTTTTTCATACTAGTAAAGTAACTGTTATTATAAGTGATGAAAATTGTTAGGTTGTGTCTCTGTGCTGAATATACACAGGCCTTTAAGTGGGCCGGATTTTACCGGTGCTGAACACTGCTACCGCTTTTAGACACCCGCCATTTTTTTATCCCATTGAAAGCCCTGAATATACATATATTAAAGGAATGGTATAATTAAAGTTTAGGAATTACACCTCCGTTTACTCTCCTCATCTCATATTCTTTATTTTGTGCACCCAACAGTAGTGTTTATAAAAATCAAGTATTAGAGCTTTATCTAGTATAAAAATAGCACTTATACTTTTATTGGCATGTTCGTGGGATCTGTAGTGTATAGAGAAGGTGGTTATCAGTTTCAATGGTACAAACCGGATGTGACATATGTTTGAAAGATTACATGGTTTTAGGAATAAGCTCTCGCTCTGCGAGTCCTCGGGCCCGCAGTTGTATCTCTGCAAGCCAACACTGGAAATATACCGCAGTTGTCCCTGTACGAGATACCCCCTTCATGCTCCCTCTCTTCACATCATTGTCCCGCACCTATGAGTTGCAAGCCGATGGCCCGCACCTTTCCCTATAGCAGTTGGCCCACAGCTGTTCCTGTGCGAGGCGGCCCACAGCTCTTCCTCTTCGAGCCAGCTAGTTGGCTCGGAACTCTTCCTCTACGAGCCAGCCCGCTGGCCCGCAGCTCTCCCTCTGCAAACCATTGTTCGGCTCGCAGCTCTTCCTCTGGGAGCCAAGCTGCAGTTGTACCTCTGCAAGTCAACACTGCAAATATACCGCAGCTCTCTCTCTCTGCGAGATACCCCCTTCATGATCCGTTTCTCCACATCACCGTCCCGCAGCTATCCCTTTGGAAGCCGACGGCCCGCACCTCTCCCTATACCAGTTTGCCCACAGCTGTTCCTCTGCGAGCCGGCTTGCAGCTCTTCCTCTGTGAGCCGACGGGCCGCAGCTCTCCCTGTACGAGTCAGCCAGTCGGCTTGCAGCTCTTTCTCTATGAGCCAGCCCACCGGCCCGCAGCTCTCTTTCTGTGAACCATCGGTGGGCTCATAGCTTTTCCTCTATGAGCCAGCCCGCTGGCTCGCAACTCTCCCTCTGCAAACCACCTGTCAGCTCGTAGTTCTTTGTCTATGAGCCGTCGAGCTCGCAGTTGTAGCTCTGCAAGCCAACACTGGAAATATACTGCAGGTCTCTCTCTACGAGATACCCCCTTCACGCTTCCTCTCCCCACATCACCGTCCCATACCTATGATTTGCAAGCCGACGGCCCACACCTTTCCCTATAGCAGTTGGCCCGCAGCTGTTCCTGTGCGAGGCGGACTGCAGCTCTTCCTCTTCGAGCCATCTAATTGGCTCGGGACTCTTCCTCTACGAGCCAGGCCGCCGGCCCGCAGCTCTCCCTCTGCAAACCATTGTTCGGCTCGCAGCTCTTCCTCTGGGAGCCAAGCCACAGTTGTACCTCTGCAAGTCAACACTGGAAATATACCGCAGCTCTCTCTCTCTGCGAGATATCCCCTTCACGATCTGTTTCTCCACATCACCGTCCCGCAGCTATCCCTTTGCAAGCCGACGGCCCGCAACTCTCCCTATACCAGTTCGCCCGCAGCTGTTCCTCTGCGAGCCGGCTCGCAGCTCTTCCTCTGTGAGCCGATGGGCCGCAGCTCTCCCTGTACGAGTCAGCCAGTCGGCTTGCAGCTCTTTCTCTACGAGCCACCCCGCAGCTCTCTTGCTGTGAACCATGGGTGGGCTCGTAGCTTTTCCTCTACGAGCCAGCCTGCCGGCTCGCAACTCTCCCTCTGCGAACCACCAGTCGGCTCGTAGTTCTTCGTCTGTGAGCCGTCGAGCTCTCAGTTGTAGCTCTGCAAGCCAACACTGGAAATATACCGCAGGTCTCTCTCTACGAGATACCCCTTCACGCTTCCTCTCCCCACATCACCGTCCCGCACCTATGATTTGCAAGCCGACGTCCCGCACCTTTCCCTATAGCAGTCAGCCCGCAGCTGTTCCTGTGCGAGCCAGCCTGCAGCTCTCCTGTGTGAGCCGGCCCGCAGCTCTCCTTCTGTGAGCCCACGGGCTGCAGCTCTTCCTCTACGAGCTAGTCCGCCATCTCGCAGCTCTGCCTGTGCAAACCATCGTTCAGCTCGCAGCTCTTCATCTGCGAGCCAGTCGGGCCCGCAGTTGTACCTCTGCAAGCCAACACTGGACATATACCGCAGTTCTCTCTGCGAGATATCCCCTTGATGCTCCCTCTTCCGACATTACCGGTCGAAGCTATCTTTTTGCAAGGCAACGGGCCGTACTTTTCACTATAGTATTTGACCCGCAGCTGTTCCTCTGCTAGCCGGCCCGCAGCTCTCCCTCTGCATGCCATGTAGTTTAGCAATCCTGCTGTCAGTGTCATGCACTTCTCCAATCATCCATCCAGCACTATCTACTTACCCTATCACTCTGCCAATACCTAAGTACTTATAAATTCACCATGCACTCTGTTTACAGCACTGTAATCATTCTAGTTTGTAGTTATGTACTTATGGAATGGCCTAGCCACTAAGACAAGTACAGCTATAATATTCTGTGCAGTATCTATGCACACCTCTAACCATGTACATACTATTGGTACACTCCTATAAATACCCAGTTAGTAGCCATGCAGTCTAGGAATCATGTTGTCAGTCCCATGCAGTTTTCTAATCACCCATCCAGCACTATCTACTTATCCTATCAGTCCAGCAATACCTAAGCACTTATAAATTCACCATCCACTCTGTTTGCAGCACTGTAATTATTCTAGTTAGTAGTTATGTACTTTTGGAATTGGCTAGCTAGTAAGACAAGTACAGTTACAATATTCTGTGCACTATCTATGCACCCCTCTAACCAGCTACATACTATTGCTACACTGCTATAGATACCGAGTTAATACCTATGCAGTCTAGGAATCCTGCTGTCAGTCCCATGCACTTTTCTAATCACCCATCCAGCATTATCTACTTATCCTATCACTCCACTAAAACCTAAGTACTTATAATTTCAACATACACTCAGTTTACAGCATTGTAATCATTCCAGTTAGTAGTCATGTAGTTATGGAATGGCCTAGCCACTAACACTACTATAGATACAATATTCTGTGCACTATGCATGCAGACCTCTAACCAGGTACATACTATTGATACAGTCTTCTAAATAACCAGTTAGTACCTATGCAGTGTAGGAATCCTCCTGTCAGTCCCATGCACTTCTCCAATCACCCATCCAGCACTATCTACTTATCCTATCACTCCGCCAATACCTAAGCACTTATAAATACACTGAGGCACGCTCCTTGTAGTATTGTAATCTTTTAGTCACTACCCATGTATTCATGGAATGATACAGGTTGTAACCATGCAGTTCCACAATTAGATGTGTACTTCTAATGCTGTGCTCTAGTATCTTTCACACTACTCATACACTACTATAATTATGCAGGTAGCACTGTTCCATTGCTGAAATCATTGATGTAGTTTTTGTGTATGTATTTTTATAGTTATACATGTGAATATTTATATATAATTATTTTAATTATATTAAATTGTTTTCAAAACTTTTCTTATTTTACAGATAGTTTGCATAATTATTAAGAAAGAGTTACAATGACAAGAAAAGAGCAAAGAAAAAAACAACAAAGAAAGGAGGTTCATTTAAAAAAAAAAAAAAGAAAAGATGAATTAGATCAACTACAACATGGATCTTTAAAGAAAAGAGTGTTCTGGTAAGAGAACTAAAGATTTTTTAATAAAACTTGTAAAAACAGTTTCCAATTTTAAAAATAAAGAATAGACAGATACAACAAGAACAGTGAAACAAAAGGAAAAGAAAAATTTACAAAAAAGTGGAAAATTTGATTATCGGAAAAAGAATTATGTTGGAAGCAGGAAGAAACAATTTTCAGAAATTCGAAAAAGAATCTATAAAAGTAGAGTCCTCCAAAATTTACTAAGAACATGTAAAATATATAAAAGGAGATCAGCATTTTACAGACAAAAAAAGGAGATTCTAAGTGTAATTGAAAAAGCCTTTGAATTGAAAAGAAAATTGTTTATCTTAATTATAAAAAGATTGAAGACTTTAAATACAATAATGCAGCGTATGAAGGACAAATGTAAAAGAAAAAGAATTGTAAATAGAACTAATTTTTGTAAAATATTTTCCGGGGAATGGAAGCATACTTCTAGTACGGAACCTTTTTTAATGAAGAAAGTTATTTTCAAGAAAATAGATTACTGCATGCAGTTGATACCTGTGGTCGTTGTTATGAAGTGAAAAATGGCTCTCCAATTGAAAAAGAAAAGATTGTTCCTAGAAATGTGGAAGAAGTAATAGCTGAGGAAGTTCAAGGGAGACGTACCCAGGCTCCAGTGTTTACATGGGATTGTAGTAGTATTTGTAGTATACGTCAACAATCTATTGATATTTTATTAAATTCCTTAAGTGAATATGGAAGAAAAACTGTGAAACAGAAGATTAAGATATTACAAGGAATGGATCCTTGCAAAGTAAGAAAAAATACAGGGTTGCAAGGTCATTCTCTGGCTTGTCTTTCTAGGAAAGTGTGTCAAAGTCGTTTTCATCATTTAAGAATGTTAGCAGTACATCATTCCGAAATGCGGAAGTTAGTTAGAAGATTATACTACGTGAAAAGTCCTGCATTATGTCTAAATGAAATTAATACAGCTCTTTTGCATGGTTCAGTGTTGGATGTAAAAAAAAATTGTGATGATATAGAGTTACGTTTCTTTGCTGGTCAAGAGGAGTGTAGAGAAACTGAGAGTTTGATAAGTGTAGGTGTTGAAGAAGAGATGGAAGATAGTACTGATGTGAAGTTTGAAAAAGAAATAACAAAGTTTAAAGTAGTTTCTGGTGAAAATCCAAACTATGGGGGTCATTATGATGTCGGGCGGATCGCCGCCGCCCGTATGGCGGTGGCGATCCGCCCGCCATTTTCATCCGCCCGCCTCACATTTCCCCCTGCCATATTACGATGGCGGTGGGGACCCAGGCGGACGGAAAGACAGTCTGCCAGTTTTCCGCCAGTAGGCAATACGCCTGATTGCCTACCGGGTGGAAAAGGCCTGCAATATGGTGGAGGTGCCTTGCAGGCACCGCCATCCATATTACGATGATGGCGGTCTCATGCCTTTCCATGGCGAAGACTCTGCCATGGAAAGGCATGTGGAGAATGCCTTTGGGGGCCCGTTGCGGGCCCCCAGGTGGTTGGGGGGGTCGGTGGCTGCACTTGGGGGGTACCCATGGTACCCCCGACATTTGCATGCACTAGGTGGCAGGCACCGCGCGGTGCCTGTCACAATGTGCATGCAAATGCACAACATGCCCTTTTAACATTCTGGCGGGTGCTGAATACAGCACCGCCCGAGACAATGTTAAATATACAGGATGCGACCGCCATGGTGGCGGTCCCATCCTAATAGGCACAGCGGGACCGCCACACCTCTTGCGGGCGGTCCCTTTTCCTTTGCAATGGCGGGCGGACTATGTCCGCCCGCCATCATAATGACCCCCTAAGTTTGTATTTACTAGGAATGTAGATGTGTTTTTAAAAAGTGAAAAGGAAAACAATGATAAATGGAAAGAATTTGCTGCTTATCTGTTTGCGGAAGGTCGTTTTGAGTTAGGTACTGTACAATGTATTTGTAAATATTGTTATAATAAATTAGAAGAAAACAAAATGCCAGCTAGAGCTGTCCATAATGACTTAGAATTAGTAGCTATACCTCCTGAACTTAAAGATTTAAATACATATGAGGCCATCCTTATATAATCTGTGCACCCTTTTCAGGCTATAATTCGTATGGAGCCTAAAATAGGTAAGCTGCCTCCAACAGATCTACAAAGAGGTTTAAAAGGAAGAGTTGTGTATTTACCTTTAGATTTTAAGAAAAATGTTGAAACTGTTGGTGTAGAAAGAGAGGATACTGAACCTGTAGTCATTCTTGTTAATGGTGTACCCACAAAGAGTCGGAAAATATGGCAAGAGTTAGTAGATGTCACGAAAGTCCAAAAGGCTACATTATATCTGGTGCAAAACAATATTTACTATAAAAATGTAAATGTAGAGGAAGAAGAAATGAGTTTAGAAGATGAAAGACACATTTCAAGTGGACAAATAGAAAAAGTGGAGAATTCAAGAAAAGAAGAAATTTATGAACATTATACTATACACCCTCTACATTCAAAAGAACTGATAGGAGATACTATTGAATTGTTCCAGATGAAAAAAGCAAAAGGAAGTCCCATGAGTGTGTGGGAAAAAAGTTTGGAAGCTTGTTGTTTTCCACAGCTGTTCCCTACTGGAAAAGGTGGACGATATGATGAACGACCAGTTCAGATTCCAGCTTCAGAATATCGTACTTTGCGACTGTACTCAGAAGAACCAATATTTCGTCAGTGTATTCCATATTTATTTCATCTTTTATTTGAGAGTGATCTGTCTGCACTTTCATATGCAGTCAACCATATATTGTAAACTGGAACGCATCTTTCACATCTTTCTACAAAGGAATTTATGGACAAAGTTGAAAAAAGAGACGAACATTTAGAATCACAGTTAATTAATTTGATGGCATGTCAACGTGGCACTAATGAATATTGGTATCGACATCATGGGGAATTAAAATGTATGTTAAGAAATTTAGGAACCCCTACATGGTTTGTTACACTTAGGGGTCGATTCCGATTCGGGCCGGAAAAAGCACCGACCGACTCGGAGCCGGAAATTATACCGACCGACACGTACCTGTGGCGCCCGACACGCCAAGTACGATGCAAGGCGTGGAAAATCCGACCGACACGTACCGAACCCAAGCCGAACGACCGAGCCGCACGGAAAACAGCAATCCGGCCGGAAAAACACGCGAATCCAACCGGCCGACACGCACCCGGAACAAATCCGACCGAAACGTACACGCGAACTCCAAACCGCAAAGTACGATGCAAGGCGCGAAAACCACGACCGAGTCGGACGGAGGACAAGCCGTACGACCGACACGCATACAAAACCGAGCCGAAGCACCACAAAACACCGCGACCGACGCATACACAGCATAGAAAACTGCACAAACACAGCGTGAACGAAACGGAGAACACCGTACGAGACAAATGCAGGGTCCGACTCGGTCACAAGAACGTTTCCAACATGCACAGACAGTACAAAGGAAAAATCACACAAAAAAGGCCAAACAAGCAATTACAAAGCCAATAAATACTGGGGGGTGGGGACAGAGAACAAAGACACACCCACAACTCCACCCATATAAAGGACACAAATCACAACCATGATCCTTTGCAAATGCCATTCCACTGCCAGCACCCAAGAGACAGCAACCACACACCCACAGCTCATCCCTCACACAAGCCACACACCATCAGCACACCAACAAATACCTACCTCAAATACACCCAGCAAAACACACACTCACACACCCTCACCTGCACACCAACACACACATCACTCACCATCACCACCCATCACCATGCCCCCCAAGAAGAATCACAAGTTCCTAGATTGTGAATTGGAAGTCATGGTAGACAAGATCCTCAGGGTAGAGCCACAGCTGTTTGGCACACTGGTCCAACAGACCCCCATCTCCCAGAAAACCAAGATGTGGGAGAGGATCATCAACAGGGTGAACGCACAATCACCATGTCTGCGCACAAAGACCGACATCCAGAACAGGTGGTATGACATGCGCAGGAGGGTACGGGACCTGCTCAAGAAAGACTACATCATCAGCCAACACACCGGCAGTGGCCCTCCTGCCAAGCCAATATACCTCAGGCCCTGGGAGGAGAAGGTGCGGGCCATCCTTCCGCCAGTGAGCGTATATGGACTAGAGAACATCCCAGAGCCTGGTGAGTACACAACAAATGTACACAATATTCTGCCACAAACACACACACATCACTGTCAAGGGGAGAGTCAAACCATGCACTCATAGCAATTACACAGCAACCAGAACAGAATCATCCCAAAATGTGTATGTCAGTCAGATAAACACAACACATGCCATCAAAAAAGTTACATCCAACCGTGCCATCACATGTACAAACACAACTACAACTACAGCTAGGCAGTGGCACAAATAGAACTAACAAACACATCCAGACATGTAGCCACCACAACAACACCAACACACAGTGAAGACCACTCAAAGGAAGGAATTCTGTGTATGCTGGCCAAGTCAGTGTAGCCAATAGCATCATGGGAGTCGCAGTCACACATATTGCCCCCCACAACTGTCCCATCAACACCACCATGAACCATGCGCACATCACAGGGAGTGGAGAAGGACTCACAAGATGGCTGACACTGGCAACTGCTGTGGGAGCACAAGGCCCTGCTGGGAACTGTGCACCAACAAACAGCAGGACACCACTGACTGACATCCTGAGAGACAACTTCCACTCCCTGCAATGCAAGCACGTTCCATGGTGGGATATCTGGCTGGCTGGGTGGGAAGGAGGACTTGCAGCACTGACCATAGTCACAAGCACCTCCCTCACACACCCCCTCAACACAAACTCCACAGAACCCACCTGGTAGAATGCAATGCCTCCCATCCTAACTCAAGATCCCACAAAGAACCACCACCCTGGGTTATGTTGTGTGAAGCACAGGGACACTCTTGGGACTTTTAGCCAAACAACTGCCAGGACAACACTCCCAGCCATCCTGTCAGTACAGCCAGCCCACCCCACAGGGAAGCAGAGTCAAAAGGAAGGAAGCATGGGCATGCTGGGAAGGGGGGTGGAGGCAATAGCATGATGGGAGTCGTAGTCACAGCTCTACATCCCCCACCACATGGCCCAGCAAGCTCACACTCACGCATGCACATCCCACAGAGAGTGGAAAGGCCCATCAAAGATGTCTGACACTGTTGCTGTGTCGTGGGGAGCACAAGGGCATGCTGGGAACTGCACACCAACCAACAGCAGGACACCACTGTCAGCCATCTTGCCATTGCTCACACACCCACACATTCTGAACTCCCCACAAAAGCAAGTAAGTATGGGAATGCTGGCAAGTGGGGTGGAGGCAATAGCATGATGGGAGTGGCAGTCACAGATATTGGTCACCCTCACAACTGGCCCATCAACACCTCCCTGAACCATGCTCACATCACAGGGAGTGGAGAAGGACTCACAAGATGGCTGACACTGGCTACTGCTGTGGGGAGCACAAGACCCTGCTGGCAACTGTGCACCAACAAACAGCAGGACACCACTGACTGACATCCTGAGAGACAACTTCCACTCCCTGCAATGCAAGCACGTTCCATGGTGGGATATCTGGCTGGCTGGGTGGGAAGGAGGACTTGCAGCACTGACCATAGTCACAAGCACCTCCCCTCACACCCCCTCAACACAAACTCCACAGAACCCACCTGGTAGAATGCAATGCCTCCCATCCTAACTCAAGATCCCACAAAGAACCACCACCCTGGGTTATGTTGTGTGAAGCACAGGGACACTCTTGGGACTTTTAGCCAAACAACTGCCAGGACAACACTCCCAGCCATCCTGTCAGCACAGCCAGCCCACCCCACCCCACAGGGAAGCAGAGTCAAAGGAAGGAAGCATGGGCATGCTGGGAAGGGGGTGGAGGCAATAGCATGATGGGAGTCGTAGTCACAGCTCTACATCCCCCACCACATGGCCCAGCAAGCTCACACTCACGCATGCACATCCCACAGAGAGTGGAAAGGCCCATCAAAGATGTCTGACACTGTTGCTGTGTCATGGGGAGCACAAGGGCATGCTGGGAACTGCACACCAACCAACAGCAGGACACCACTGTCAGCCATCTTGCCATTGCTCACACACCCACACATACTGAACTCCCCACAAAAGCAAGTAAGTATGGGAATGCTGGCAAGTGGGGTGGAGGCAATAGCATGATGGGAGTGGCAGTCACAGATATTGGTCACCCTCACAACTGGCCTTCAACACCACCCTGAACCATGCTCACATCACAGGGAGTGGAGAAGGACTCACAAGATGGCTGACACTGGCTACTGCTGTGGGAGCACAAGGCCCTGCTGGCAACTGTGCAACAACAAACAGCAGGACACCACTGACTGACATCCTGAGAGACAACTTCCACTCCCTGCAATGCAAGCACGTTCCATGGTGGGATATCTGGCTGGCTGGGTGGGAAGGAGGACTTGCAGCACTGACCATAGTCACAAGCACCTCCCCTCACACCCCCCTCAACACAAACTCCACAGAACCCACCTGGTAGAATGCAATGCCTCCCATCCTAACTCAAGATCCCACAAAGAACCACCACCCTGGGTTATGTTGTGTGAAGCACAGGGACACTCTTGGGACTTTTAGCCAAACAACTGCCAGGACAACACTCCCAGCCATCCTGTCAGCACAGCCAGCCCACCCCACAGGGAAGCAGAGTCAAAAGGAAGGAAGCATGGGCATGCTGGGAAGGGGGTGGAGGCAATAGCATGATGGGAGTAGTAGGCACAGATATTGCTCAGCCTCACAACTGGCCCATCAACACCACCCTGAACCATGCTCACATCACAGGGAGTGGAGAAGGACTCACAAGATGGCTGACACTGGCTACTGCTGTGGGGAGCACAAGGCCCTGCTGGGAACTGCACACCAACCAACAGCAGGACACCACTGTCAGCCATCTTGCCATTGCCCTCACACCCACACACACTGAACTCCCCACAAAAGCAAGTAAGTATGGGAATGCTGGCAAGTGGGGTGGAGGCAATAGCATGATGGGAGTGGCAGTCACTGATATTGGTCACCCCCACAACTGGCCCATCAACACCACCCTGAACCATGCTCACATCACAGGGAGTGGAGAAGGACTTACAAGATGGCTGACACTGGCTACTGCTGTGGGGAGCACAAGGCCCTGCTGGCAACTGTGCACCAACAAACAGCAGGACACCACTGACTGACATCCTGAGAGACAACTTCCACTCCCTGCAATGCAAGCACAGTCCATGGTGGGATAACTGACTGGCTGGGTGGGTGGGAAGGAGGGCCGGCTGTCAACCAAACACAACCAATGCAGACCATGTTCAACAATACATAGAAATGCCCAAATAATGCAGGACAATGTGCCACACCAATATCAACCCCTGACTGTGACGACTTAGGACAATGCAATGTACAGGCCCGCACCCAGAGGCACAGTCACAACTGTCAGGTGTGTCAACCATTGATGCCTGCAGAAACATAACATACATTGTGTGTGTCTCCCAAAAACAGGTGATGATGGGGACACAGCAGCAGACGCTGAGGAGTCCCAGTCCCAGGCTCAAGAGGATGCGGAGCTCACTGGTGTCGTACAGCCTCTGCCCTCCTCGGACGAAGAAGACCAACCTGGCACATCCGGTGCAAATCGACATGCAGCACCAGCAAGACCACCAGCTGCAGCACCAGCAGGACCACCAGCTGCACCCCCTGCACCCACCCCTCCTACGACTGTCAACACAAATACCATCCCTGCCGACATGGACAGAACAAGGAGCAACACCAGCACAGGGACCCTGGACCAACCTGGGTCCATGGACACCACCACCACCACCAACCTCCAAGGTGGACCAGGGTCATCTGTGCGTGCCACTGCACACACTGCACATGTCAGCAGGGGTGGTGGGAGACAGAGGTCGCTGCTTGCAGAGGTTGCTGGTGTGCATGATGACCCACAACTGGTACGCATAGCTGATGCGTACCAGTCCAGCACCGGAGACCTCAGCCAGGTAGTGGGGCTCCTCAGAGACATGAAACAGCAGCAGGCTGCCCATCATGCCCGCTTGGACTCTCACATGTCCCACGTGGAGTCACACATGTCCCGCGTGGACTCACACATGTCCCGCGTGGAGTCCAAGTGGGATGCACTGCATGAGATGACGGCGGTGCACAGGGACATTTTACAATGCCTCCGCCAGATGAACAGCAACCAGTCCACACCTCCCTGTGTGCCAACAACATCTGGTGCTGCCCAAACTGCAACTGCCACAGGGAGGGAGGATGACTCTGGCGGAGAGTCCCCTGCACCGCAGCAGCCTGTACTTGAGGGCCCCCCAAGAAGAGGGGTCGTCCGAAGAGGGGCAAGTGAGAGGCCGATGGCCAAGCGCAACTCCCAGGAAGCCTGAACCTGTTCTGGATGTTCACCTTTGTGCACAGACTGTTCACCCTGTTGACGGCAACACTACTCCCACACATTGCATGGGGAGTACAAGTTGGACCAATGTCTCAGACAACTGTGGCCCCGATACTGGGGATTCTGTCTACCAGGACTTTCAATTCACCTAGGAACTTCTGATTGCAAGATTTATGTACAGCACTACCCATCCTATGCACTATTCACACAAATGTATCACAATAAACACACTAATACACCATACTTGCCTCTGTTGTCATTCCAACGTGGGTGCTGTTATGGGGATGATGAACTGCAAAATTACACTGTGTATGCGAACTGCAACAGCAAGTACAACACAGCCATGTGAGTAAAGGCAACGTGACACATATGAGGGAGACACACCACCAGGGCTACACAACACATACACACCTAGGCCATCTGACTCATTGCCTACACTGATGTTGCCAGGGAAGACGGTGCAATGCACAGACACCACACCCATTCCCAGTTGTAGTCAAGTAGCCCACAGGTGCAGTAAGCAAATGGCAGTCAAATGTGTGACCACAGACAACGCACATCACAAAGTGAAGCACAGGTTTATTACACAGTTGCAACATGTCGTAACCACTACTGATGCAAGGTAATCCCACCTGGCAGTGGGCACACAGTCAACAACTGTAGACGGAAGGAAGTCCATGGGTGTGGCGCACATCACCTGTAGGGACACAACAGCTACCAACCTGGAAGTGCAATCATGTCGTCGGTGGACACAGTTGACCAAACGAATCTGAAAGTACCCTGTGAAGGACAGAAATGACACACAGTCAAAAGCAATGGAGTACAGGACAGAACAGCAAAACTCATGCACAATACATGTTACAAGATACCCACCCAGAACCAAGTTAGCATGTCAACACTGTTGGGGAGTACAGCCCACCTGTAAGCACACATCGCAACACACATCCAGTCAAGTAGCCCATGGACACACTCCAACAGCACCAGAGCACCACCTACACATATCATGCCAACTCACATCATTGACATGACACCTCAGGATACTCACATTCAGCTAAAGAAGTTGGTGATGAGCTGTGTGCAGACATCACCCTCATCATCATCATCATCATCGTCACTGGCATCGTGGTCCAGGCCAGGATCCTCCACAGGTGGCGGATGTTGGTCATTGTCATCCTGGATGAGAGGCAACTCCTTCCGCACTGCCAGGTTGTGGAGCATGCAGCAGACGATGATAATCTTGCACACTTTCGCAGGGGCATATGGGAGGGACCCTCCGGTCTTGTCCAGGCAGCGGAAGCGGCTCTTCAGGAGACCAAATGTCCGCTCAATCACTCTCCTGGTCCGACCATGTGCCTCATTGTAGCACATCTGGGCTGGTGTCACAGGGTTCCTGAGGGGTGTCAGCAACCACGGCATGTTGGGGTATCCCGAGTCACCTACGGACAGACAAGTGCACATTAGCTGACTTGGAAAAGTGGGCGGAATACTACAGATCAGATCACACACAATGGCACAAAGTCAGTACACACCGACAAGCCAGGCACGCTGGTTCTGCATCTGTGCCATCATCCTGGGGATGCGACTACTCCTCATCACAAAGGCATCGTGTGCTGAACCAGGGAAACGGGCACACACGTGTGTGATGGTCATGTCTGCAAGACACACCACCAGTGCATTGACCGAGTGGTAGTGCTTGCGGTTCCTGTAGGCCTGCTTCTGGGCCTGTGGTGGTACCAAAGCCACATGTGTCCCATCAATGGAGCCAATGACATGCGGCATCCTCCCCAGGGCATAAAAGTCACTCTTCACGTCAGTGAGTCGTCGCAGTCTAGGAAATAGATGTACCGGTTCAGGAATAGCAACATTGCCGCCAAAACATCGCGGAGCACACGGCTCAACATGGTCTGTGACATCCCACCAGCAGTCGCCACAGTATGTTGGAAGGTACCGGTGGCAAAGAAGTGTAGGGCTGCCATCACCTTCACCTTGGGGGTCAGCGCTGTAGGATACGGCCGGCCAGGCTGCAAATGTGGGGACAACTGCACTGCCAAATCCTCAATCAGCTGCCTGGTGAAGCGGTACCGTCGGATGCTGTCCCGTTCCACCATCGTTGCCAGGTCTGGGAATGGTCGATGGACAGCAGGAGCCCTGCAGTGCAGAGGAGAAGTAAGCAAGATTGTCAGTCACCCCACATATGCGGCATTGAACACACTCAATATCCCAACATACATCATTATGAGGCACAACTACATGAAGTGTGCAGTTCCGTAAGGACATGTATGGTACATACATGGCCAACATCTGTCAACACGGTCCAACAAGTGGCATCAATTAGTCCCAGGTTGGCCCATTGGATATCATGAGGCCGTGTCACAGTTCCCATCTCCTGCTGCCGTGTCACAATCACCCCCCACAGTAACATGCCCCAGGCACCACAGCTCAACGACAGGTACATTCCCAGGGACCCTGTATTGCCACATGGACACTGGCATTACATGGAGTATCATGTATACACCACAGCAAAACAACCATGACCCCCACAGGTAGTGGTCCCACTTGCCACGGCAGGACAGACATGGACGTCTGTGACACACACACGCACAACATCAAAGTCCATGCACACACAACGTGGATGTGGAGACTGTCTCACATTGTGCACATGAAATCAGAGACATTGTAAACACTACATGCACACAGACTGTGGAGGACCATCACTATTGTGCCACTGGGACACCCTGGCTCAAACATACCGTCCCACATGGGACTCACGGGGTATGTGACATGACATACACATACACCACCGTGAAATGTGACCATGGCACATGCACAGATATGAACAGTTGCACATCACAGTGGTCATGTACACGTAACACCCAGGATCCTGTCCCCATGAACACGTGCACAGCCTGGGGGTGGCTGCCCACAGGTGACACCCACAGGACAACATGTACACCAACATACACACAATAGGAAATGCAGCCTTACATGCCTTATGATAAAGTTTGGACAGGCTGTCGTGATGTAGGTGTGCCCCTCACTCCCTGGGAGCTATCTGTGGCTGGCATATGTCCATCTGAGACAGGCATGGTGACATATGCCAGTCACTTGTACAGTGATGCGTTGAACAGCAATGGACCGATCGGTGCCCCCGGCCGGCCCATTGCATTCAATGTGTGCGGTGCACGCGTTGTACCCCTGTACGCGTTGTACTGCAATGGACCGATCGGTGCCCCCGGCTGGCCCATTGCATTCAATGTGTGCGGGTACGCGTTGTACCCCTGTACGCGTAGATCATCAATGGACCGATCGGTGCCCCCGGCCAGCCCATTGCATTCAATGTGCGGGTACGCGTTGTACCCCTGTACGCGTTGATCAGCAATGGACCGATCGGTGCCCCGGCCGGCCCATTGCATTCAATGTGTGCGGGTACGCGTTGTACCCCTGTAGGCGTTGTACTGCAATGGACCGATCGGTGCCCCGGCCGGCCCATTGCATTCAATGTGTGCGGGTACGCGTTGTACCCCTGTACGCGTTGTACTGCAATGGACCGATCGGTGCCCCGGCCGGCCCATTGCATTCAATGTGTGCGGGTACGCGTTGTACCTCTGCACGCGTTGATCAGCAATGGACCGATCGGTGCCTCGGCGGCCCATTGCATTCAATGTGTGCGGGTACGCGTTGTACCCTGTACGCGTTGTACTGCAATAGACCGATCGGTGCCCCGGCCGGCCCATTGCATTCAATGTGTGCGGGTACGCGTTGTACCCCTGTATGCGTTGTACTGCAATGGACCGATCGGTGCCCCCGGCCGGCCCATTGCATTCAATGTGTGCGGGTACGCATTGTACCCCTGTACGCGTTGTACCGCAATGGACCGATCGGTGCGCACCCATTGACAATGGCCTTGCCTGGCAACGGACGCGTTTTCGAATTTCGAACGAGTCGGTTGCTGGAAATTCAGTTGGTCACCCACAACAATGTTGCAAAATCATGTATGTCATGAAGTTGAAGATTTGAAGGATGCTGTGGGCGTGTATTGGTGCTGCTATTGCATGGATTGGCCAGATTCAGAAGATGCAAACGACTTGGACCTATCACTTTGGACACAAGGGACGGTATCTGCCTCTCCAGCACATATATATTGCTGGCTGTTCCCCTGAGAGCTCACTTGCCTGCACTACATGCGCCAGGACGACATCTGCCACTGCACTGCTGCTGTCTCTGCCCCTCTGGACCCTGCAATGGCACGTACTGTGGAGAGAGCCCCAGCCTTCAGCCTTGAGGAGAACCAGGCCCTGCTGGACAGCCTACTTCCACAGTACAGCAAGCTGTATGGGACACCAGGGGAGCAGGTGAGTGTTCTGTGCACTGCCTTTCTGAATGTGCATATTGTCTGACTAGCAAGGCTGAAAGTCTGCACTCCACTGGCTAGCAGGCTCACTGATTAGTTGTCACCCCCCATAGTGTGTAGTGACATGCACTGGACAGGTATGGTGCAGTGACAGTGCATTTGAACAAGGTTTTACTTCCCATGCAATGATACCATGTAGTGACGTCTGGCAAACTGTCCATGGGCAGCTTTGCACTGCCTGTGTACATCATGTGCCCCTGTGATTGAGACATGTATATACAACTGTGTCATGCACGGATATGTTGCATGTGTAGTAATGGCCTTTTCACTTTGTCATCCTGACAGGTTAATGCCCATCGGAAGCAGGAGATCTGGAAGGACATCGTCCGGGCTGTCCGTTCCATGGGGGTCTACAAGCGCCGGATCCGCAACTGCCAGAAGAGGTGGCAGGACCTTCGGGGCTGGACCCGGAGGATTGCACGGGTCCAGCTGAAGCTGTCGCCTCCTCGCAGGAGGGGCGGAACACGGACCCTGACCCCCCACATGCTCCAGATCCTGGTGGTGGTGTTTCCAGACCTGGATGGGCAGCTGAAGGCCAGACAGCAGCAAGGAGGGGGTGAGTCAAAGACTGCACTGTGAACTCTGTATTACATGCTTTGTGCCCTCCTCTGGCCTGGTTCAACTGCCACAGTGCAGCAGTCATGTTGTCCAGGAGCCATGTCCCTCTATTGTGCACTGCCCACTCCTCATCTGATACCCAGGTGTGGCCCTTACATTCAGGGAATTGTGTCACTTGGGACTGTGTCCTTGCAGTTTGCTTCACTAAAGGTGGGGGACAGCATCTGTTTCCCTAACTCTGTTGTGGGCATCATGGGTGGGTCCATTGTTCACACAACGCCTGTGTTCGGACATGTAATCTGCGTGTTGCTTTGATATGCGGTCCACTTGCTGAGCTGAGCCACCACATGTGCCTGGGGTATGTGGCACACGCCCATGCAGCGGGTGGGAACAATGTTTGGGCCCCAGGAGTGTGCAGATTACGTGTGTCACACATACATAGCCAGCTATCCACTGTCCAGGGCTCATCCCTCATTCATGTGGGGCAGGACAGTCATGCCTACTCCAGGCCATGCAATGCACTCTGTACTCCCACTCCCGTGTATCAGCTGACACATTGTGCGCAGTGATTTGACCCTCAGGTGTCTGCCTCTGTGTCAGTGTGCTGTGGATTAGTTGCCAGGACTGTTGGGGTGTTTCTTGGTAGGGGCTCAGCATGCCACTGGAGATGTGACCATAGGAGACAATACATGTGTGTCACATAGGTGTTTGATCAGCTGCCCGTGCAGACTGGGGTATGCGAATGTGAAGTTCAGGCAGCTGTTCCCCATTCACAGCAGATTGTGAGGGGCTCAGGTTCAGAGGGTAGTGTCACAGGTCTCCCATATGTCCAATAGGTATGACCTGGACAGATGAGGGTGAAGATGATGTGTTGTGGGGGATGTACATGTGCACTTGTGCAGCTCCAGGACTTGCATTCCCCATGACCTACTATTGTGACACAGTGCAGAGTGTTGTTGTCTGGCTGCCAAGTCATACATCACTGAGACAGTGATGTATGACTTAGCAGTCATGCCTCCACCATGGCATGTGTCTACTTATTGGTGATCCTGCAGGGGAGTGACATGTGCTACATGCACACCATTGTGGCGATGGCTATCAGGACATGGGTGCATCATGGTGTCTGTCGCTGGTATGCATCACATGCATTTCCTATTTGACTCTGGGCATCCCTTTCATCCGGAAACCTGTACTGACTCAGTGGCAAGAGCTGTGATGTGTGCATGTCCACATGCTACACCGTGTCCTCTGCACTGTCCAACTACTGTGTAGTTGGTGCATGTGTCCACACTGGGGTGTTGCAATCCAACAGACACAAGACAGATGGGTGCAAGGCCATGTGGGATGTGAGTGCCATGGTTGGCATCAGACTGACAATTGGCTTCTCCTGTTCAGTTAGGGCACTTTTAGCAATGTACAACTAATGATGCCAGGGCTTGCTCTGTAATGTGCTGTGCTCACAGTGGTGTGTGCGTTTGGTGCAGGTGACTGATGTCTGTCTGTTTCCCCATTGTTTGCAGATACATCCACGGCCACGGAAGGGGACAGCTCCACGGACCAGGAGGAGCCGGAGAGCCAGACTGGGTCAGCAGCCGAGGAGTGGTCGGAGGGACCCAGTGGCACGGAGGGCGAGGGGAGCCACACCGAGGAGTCCTCAGCACCATCCACCTCAGCTGAGGACCAGAGCAACTCAGAGGATGACTCCCTTATGGAGGCGGGTGTCAGCAGCCACCACACCCCAGCTAGTGTTGCTGTCCCCGCCACCACCAGCACCACCACCGCCCTCCCATCGGCTCCCATTCCCCAGGTCCGTGGAGGCTCCCATGTTCGGGAGCGTGTCTCCTTTGGGCCAGGCACCGCACCCCTGCCCCTGTGTCCCCTGCTGCCCTGAGTGAGGAGTCTGTGTACCTCCTTCGCCAGCTCCATGTAGGGCAGACAGCCATGCTGAGTGTCCTCCATGCGCACACCGCTCTGTTGACTCAGCTGGTGTCGTTCATGGAGGGCATCTCATCGGGCATGTCTGACCTACAGAGGGGCAATAGGTCCATGGACTCCTCCCTGACGGCAGCAGTGTCCCTCCTCAGACAGTCCCTCACCCCTCCTGCCTCTGCTCCATCCACACTCCCCAGCACCTTACCCATCCCAAGCACACACACACCGGCACAGGCACACACCAGCACACACACATCCAGCACACAGACACACACGCCACAAACAAAACGCACACGCACGCACAGTCAGGGGACTGAAACCAGACTCACAGGGGATGGGGCCCTGGAACACACACACGCATCCACGAGCACTGCGCAGTCCTCAGTTGCCTCTCCCTCCAAAACACCCTCCCTTGCCTCACCTGCAACCCCAAAGACCCAGCGCCTCTTCCTCAGTGACCTCGGCCTCTTCCCTCCGATCCAGCTGCTCCAGCATCCAGGGGGAAGAGGAAGCCCACCCACATGGAGCAGAGTGCCCTCGCCCCTGGACACCCTCCCCCAGGCGCAGACAGACTGAGGCCCCCACCCGCAAGTCCCCCGGAGTCGTAAGATCAAGACCCCGCCGCCGCCCTGCAGCTCAGGCACCAGGTCTCCTTCCTCCATCCCTCAGGCCCCCAGTCCACAGGTGCCCCCACCACACCCTGCCCCAGGTTCCCCCACCCACAGATATACCATCCCCAAGAGGATCCGGCCTTCTCCCCTGGCACTTGCTCTCCCGGCACCACCCCCCGCTGCGCTTGTCTGTGCCACTGATGTGGTGAGGGTGTCCTCCCCTCTGTCCAGCCCACCTTGCCTGTTCCCCATTCTCCTCCCCTGGTGGTAGGCACTGCAGTGGAGTCCACTACCACCCTGTCTGACTTGGGCACTGCAGTGGCGGACCTGTCCACTCCATCTGCAGGGTCCACTGCAGTCGTGCCGGCACCCACAACATCTGAGTCATGCCCCCAGTTGTGCCGGCACACACTATGTCAGACACCTCCACTGCAGTTGTCAGTGGCTCTCCAGCACCCACCACCCCTTCCCTGCTTCCTCCTGGTGAGCCCTGATCCTGTCCCTGTGGTGCCTGGCCCGCCCCCCCGGTTGCCCCTCCTAGTGGATTGTCCCTGGTTTTGTGCAGGTATGCGTAGGGTGACATCTGCCACTGTCACCCTGTTTGGACTTTTACAATGGACTGGCCATTGGCCTTTGTGTTTTTTCTGGACTTTGTTTTCATTCCACACATATGCTGAATAAAGCAACTTTCTGTTCTCTAGTGCTTATGCTTCTGATGTACATGTTGTTGATGATGCTAACCATGCCCTTGCTGCAGTGATGGTGATATTTGGTCTCATGATAATGAAGTGTTACTGTGCAGGAACCCATGTGGTCCAGGGGGAATGTGTCCTATCCTGTGGTGTATCCATGTCATCCATAGCAGCATCTGAGGGTGTCATGTGTTCAGTATTTGGCAATGGGATTTCCTACTTAGATTAGCTATTTCACATCTGTGGCTTCCACCCCTGCACATCTGTTGTGCCTGCCATTGTTCAATTCGTATACTTCCCTGACCGTGTGGCCATCTCCACTTGACATGCAGGTTTGGGCATCAATGGGGAAGGACTCATCTGTGTTGTCAGTGCAACATTGCTATACAAGTGTGTTGGATCTGTGCTGATGATTCCGTTGGCACTTCCATGACCAGGCTGATGTGACGGGAGCCCTCATTTGGTGCTAATTGTTGATTGTGTGACCAAGTGCTCAGCTGACATGATGGGGCCCTACTGAGGCAACATATGGCACAGCTTTCCTCACACAGGAGTGGAGTCCCCTCATGGCAGTGTGTACTCCTGTGACATTGCCTGCACCCAAGGTGTGTGTTGTATGTGCATGTCTGTGTGTTCACTTCCGTTTAGCTGTGCATGCTGTGATCCCTAGTGTTGTACCTGTTTGTGATGCTAGCTGAGTTGACCTATGTTCCCCAAAGTCTTCTCCTGGGTTCTCTGTGATGTGGGTGCATGGCACATTACTGGTCATCAGGGTGTCACCCATAGGTGTGTTTGCTGTCAGGGCTGAGTTTGAGTGCAGACGCAGATGGGTCACAGTCAGGTTTCCCCTTGGCACTTGTTGTTTGCCCCTGTCATGTGATTTCCAGTTTGTGTTATCTTTCAGTGATTGTGACACGTTGTGTGTGTGACTGCTGGCACTCCTCAGGGTCCGGGCTGCAATGTTGGTTGTTGTCTATGTGTGTTATTTGTGGGTGACCTTGGCTTCTTCATTGGTGTGTGACTGTGGCTGGGATCCCATTGGTTGGTGTGGTATTGCCGTCATGTCCATGTACAGCGTAGTGTGCAGTGTGTCAGACATTCAGGAGTCTTGTTGAGTGGCCATGTGTCATGTGTTTCTGCACCTTGGTTCCCACCCACCACCCTGGAATAGTCATGGGTGCATGTGCAATGTCACCAGTGCATGTGTACTTCACTGCTGCACATTGTTGGAGGTCGAGGGGTGTGGCGTTGAGTGTGTGCAGATGAGAGTTGTTGCCCGGCTAGGCCCCTGCCTCCATGTTGGCCTTGGCTTACTGGCCATGCTGATTGATTTGTGCTTGTGTAGGTGTGATGGTAGTTTGTTGCTCAGGACACATGACTGTGGTTCACAGTGTGAACGACATTTAGCTTTGTCATCACAGTGGGATTGTAATGCAGCCCAGGGTCACCACATTGTGGGGGCCTGGGGGTGGTGCTGTGGTGTGTCTGTGTCTTGCTGTGTCAGTTGCTGTTCCTACGTGCCTGTGTGACATGTGTGATTTGTGCTCCCTCTCATCTGACAATGCCTGCTTGCCCACATAGGGGATTTGGATCCATGAGTTACCTTTGTGTGGCACTGTATGCACATCTTTATGATTGGTATTCAGGTCTCCTCATGTGTTGTGTGGTTGCCTGGGGACACTGGCACCCCCCTCACCTGTTGTGTATGATGTGCAGTGTGGGTCTGCCTGTTTGTGTTTGTGCATCTGCACCACTGCATTGGCATATCTTGGGTGTGCCATTGGCTGTATGTAGTTTGGTGGGTTTCCCCTGCTGTCCCTGGGACTCCTAGGTCATCGGTCAGCACAATGATCATGGTTTGTGTGTCCCATTGCTGCCATGGTATGGTATCTGTTCACCTCACATCTGCAGTCTCCACAGGGTATCTGCATTTGTGTGCCCATTGGTGCAAATATGTGGGTCTGCATTCTGATGGTCACTTCTGTCATTGTGTCATTGATGAATGTTGACGGTGTCAGCCCCCATGGGTGTTGTTTGTCTGCACATGGCCAAAGGTATGTCTTATTTGCACTGCAGTATTTGGCTCACCCAATTTATGTTGCAATGGGACACATACACTACTTTGCCACTGATGTGTTTTTTGTTCTGTGACCAGGAATCATCCATGCAGTTTGGCAGTTGCAGCTCTTTCTTTGTCAACACTTACCTTTTGGTCACTGTGATGATGGGGGTTTAGACCCCATTGCCACAATGTTCAAAATGTGCTTCAGCTATGGACCCCACACTTACATTTTGCTCACTGTGATGATGGGGCTGTAGACCCCATTGCCACAATGTTCAAAATGTGCTTCAGCTATGGACCCCACACTTACATTTTGCTCACTGATATGATGGGGGTTTGGACTCCATTGCCACAATGGTCATGGCCTGCTTGCATTGTGGGTGCCACACACATATATGTGTGGCACATGTGCTAGGGGGTCACATTGTATGTTCAAAGTCATGTTCGGTGTTGTAGGCATTTGACACAGTCTACACACGCTTGTCATGGTGTTGGGGGATGTCTTTTTCTTGCATTCCCTAGGTTGTGGTGTGCTGGTTGTGTCATGCATTGTCCATCCTATGAGTGGGGGTGGTAGTAGTGATAGACATCCAGCCCCCTGGCTAAGGGTGCTAGTAGTGGTAGGCATCCAGCCCCCTGGCTAAGGGTGGTGGTGGGCATCCAGCCCCCCTGGCTAAGGGTGGTAGTAGTGGTAGGCATCCAGCCCCCCTGGCTCAGGGTGGTAGTAGTGGTAGGCATCCAGCCCCCTGGCTCAGGGTGGTAGTAGTGGTAGGCATCCAGCCCCCCTGGCTAAGGGTGGTAGTAGTGGTAGGCATCCAGCCCCCCTGGCTCAGGGTGGTAGTAGTGGTAGGCATCCAGCCCCCCTGGCTAAGGGTGGTAGTAGTGGTAGGCATCCAGCCCCCTGGCTCAGGGTGGTAGTAGTGGTAGGCATCCAGCCCCCCTGGCTAAGGGTGGTGGTAGGCATCCAGCCCCCTGGCTAAGGGTGGTAGTAGTGGTAGGCATCCAGCCCCCTGGCTAAGGGTGGTGGTGGGCATCCAGCCCCCTGGCTAAGGGTGGTAGTAGTTGCAGGCATCCAGCCCCCTGGCTAAGGGTGGTAGTAGTGGTAGGCATCCAGCCCCCTGGCTCAGGGTGGTAGTAGTGGTAGGCATACAGCCCCCTGGCTAAGGGTGGTAGTAGTGGTAGGCATCCAGCCCCCTGGCTCAGGGTGGTAGTAGTGGTAGGCATCCAGCCCCCTGGCTAAGGGTGGTGGTGGGCATCCAGCCCCCTGGCTAAGGGTGGTAGTAGTGGCAGGCATCCAGCCCCCTGTCTCAGGGTGGTAGTAGTGGTAGGCATCCAGCCCCCTGGCTCAGGGTGGTAGTAGTGGTAGGCATCCAGCCCCCTGGCTAAGGGTGGTAGTAGTGGTAGGCATCCAGCCCCCTGGCTAAGGGTGGTGGTGGGCATCCAGCCCCCTGGCTAAGGGTGGTAGTAGTGGTAGGCATCCAGCCCCCTGGCTCAGGGTGGTAGTAGTGGTAGGCATCCAGCCCCCCCTGGCTCAGGGTGGTAGTAGTGGTAGGCATCCAGCCCCCCCTGGCTAAGGGTGGTGGTAGGCATCCAGCCCCCTGGCTAAGGGTGGTAGTAGTGGTAGGCATCCAGCCCCCTGGCTAAGGGTGGTGGTGGGCATCCAGCCCCCTGGCTAAGGGTGGTAGTAGTGGTAGGCATCCAGCCCCCTGGCTCAGGGTGGTAGTAGTGGTAGGCATCCAGCCCCCCTGGCTCAGGGTGGTAGTAGTGATAGGCATCCAGCCCCCTGGGTGAGGGTGGTAGTAGTGGTAGGCATCCAGCCCCCTGGCTCAGGGTGGTAGTAGTGGTAGGCATCCAGCCCCCCTGGCTAAGGGTGGTAGTAGTGGTAGGCATCCAGCCCCCCTGGCTCAGGGTGGTAGTGGTGGTAGGCATCCAGCCCCCTGGGTGAGGGTGGTAGTGGTGGTAGGCATCCAGCCCCCTGGGTGAGGGTGGTAGTAGTGATAGGCATCCTGCCCCCCCTGGGTAGGGGTGGTGGTGTGCATTCAGGCCCCTGTGTGCATATGTGGCATTGGTGATGGGCATCCCGTCCCTATGGTGCTGCTGTTGCTGGTGTAAGTATATTCTGCATCCCTCTGTGTGTGTGTGATGTGTCGTGTACGTGTTGTATGTGTTTTGTGGTTGGTGTCTGACTTACCTTCTGCGCCGTACGCGTCCGTGCCTGTTCCGGTAGTAAATGTAGAATATTGGTATGATCGGGACGAAGGGATTCATGGATGGTTCGTGTCGTTCGTCCTTCTCGTTGCTTCGCGTCGTCCTCGTCGCTTCGCGTCATCTTCGTCGCTGGCGTGTTCATCTCGTAGCCGTGGATCGTGTTGTGGCGCGAATCGGAGCTTATGTGCACCTCTCCCGGATGCTTTGACGTGCCGTGCGTAGCGACGGGTTCGGCGCGTACGGGAAGCGCATCGTACTTGTTCGGCCGGACGGAGCTGCATTTTCCCTTCCGTGCGACTCGATTCAGCGTTTCCGGATTCGCCTCGGTCGGAGAACAGGACCTGGTTTGGGTGAGTACGGCTCGGCCGGATTCTGTGCTGTTGTGCGCATCATACTTACTCGTTCGGTGTGCTGTACGGATCGGTCGGGAAACAGGCTTTCGCATGGCTTTTTTCCCGACCGAATGGTATTGGGTGCGCCTCCGACCGAGATCGGAATCGGCCCCTTAGTTGTGCTGAGTACGCATGGGATGATTTACTGGATTTTCTACGAGAAGCAAATTCAAATATAGAAAATATTGAATTGAAGACACCTGGAGAACTGTGTTCCCTAGATCCTGTAAATGTCTGCAGATATTTTAATCATAGATTTAAAGCTATGATGTCTTTCATCTGTAATAAAAAAAATCCACCAATTGGCAAAGTTATTGATTTTTTTGGGAGAAAAGAATACCAAGCTAGAGGTGCTCCTCATATACATATGCTTTTATGGATCAAGGATGCACCTAAATTTGGAACTGATTTGGATGAGACTGTTTTATCTTTTATTGAAGAGTATGTTACCTGTGCGATTCTGAAAACAGGAGGAGAAAATATCTTAAGACAGCAAGTTTTACGGTTTCAGAGTCATCGATGTGGAAAATATTGCAGACGGAAATATAAGTCAAAGGATAAGTTTTACACAAAATGTCGATTTGATTTTCCACGTCCAGTAATTTCCAAAGGAAGAGTGAACAGTTTTATGTCAGCAGTGAGGCATACTATCACTCGGAAATCACCCAAAAATACTTATAATATTAAAAGAACAGAAGAATCGAAGTACATTAATGATTACAATCCGGTGATTTTGAAGATGTGGAATGCAAATATGGACATACAATATGTTGCAGATAACTCAATTGCTGTTGCTCGCTATGTGACGTCATATATTACCAAGTCTGAGAAGACAGAATTGAAAGAAATGTGGGAGGAAATTTCACAGGAGAAGACACTTAGCAAAAAATTGTACAGCTTCAGCTTGAATATGCTTTCACATCGAGAAATTGGATCCTACGAATGTTCGGTTCGATTGACATCTGCAAGTTTATATTCAAAGTCAAGAGGAATCATCTGGATAAGTCTAGGCCTTACTACAGTACGAAATCGAGTTTTGAAATCTGTACAAGAAATTGAATACTTGGCACTGAATGCACCAGAAAGTACAGATATTCTGAAAACAAATATGTTGGATACGTACAATCCAAATAAAAGTCCATACCTAGAAAACATATGTCTATATGAAATTCTGCAACATTATAGTTTTTAAAAAAATGTTACAGAAAAATATAAATAAAGGAAAATACGCTGTAATTGGATCTGAAGGATGTTTGGTAAAGCATGACAAAGGAAATTTGATTAATCACAGGAAATTAAGTTGTGATACTCCAGAAAAAAGAGAGTTTTTCTATTTAGCTCTTCTGCAACTATTCAAACCTTGGCGGACTGAAATGGAATTACTTGGAGATTTTGATTGCTATGAAGCTTCTTTCAATGCATGTAAAGATAGCATTGAATGTACAATTTTTCCAAATTATTTCCAAATGTTGAACAAAGAGATTAATCAAGAAAGAACTATTGCAGCTGAAATTGCTAGAGATAGTTCTCAAGATAGTCAGAGTTCTGCTCCACAAAGTCAAGATCCACTAGGAGAAGCCATACTTGAAAATGAAGCGGCAATAGCAATGAGTGAAGTGGAAACGGTGATGCAGCAAGCACAACAAGACAATATTGATTTGGAAAATTTGGAGGAACGTCTCAATACTCAACAGAAAGAAATATATCACCAAGTTACACAACAGATACAACATGGATTACAGCATGAAAAGAATGATTGCCAATGTACATCATTTAGACCTATTCTTATGTACATCAGTGGACAAGCTGGAACGGGGAAAAGTTTCTTGATTAAATGTTTGTCACGTTATCTACAGAAAACAACTGATTCACATTTGTCTTGTGTTGTAACTGCTCCAACTGGGTTAGCAGCACACAACATTAAAGGGATTACATTACATCGTCTACTTATGTTACCAGTAGAACATGAAAATAAGTTGGAATACCACAAGCTATCTGGAAAAGCTTGTTTTGAAGTTTCAAGAGTACTGAAGAAAATGAAACTTCTAGTAATTGATGAAGTAAGCATGGTCTCAAACTTAATGCTTGCGTTTGTACATTTGAGGATGCAGCAGATTTTAAAAACAAATTACGATGTTTTATTTGGAGGAAAACATGTAATTGTATTTGGTGATCTACTACAACTCACACCTGTAAAAGGCCAACCAGTTTTTAAAACCCTTCTTCATGAAGACACTAAAAATCTTTGGGAAGTATTGGAAATGTGAACATTTGGAGTTATTTTGAATATAAAGAACTTATCAAGAACATGCGACAAGCAAATGATGAAGATTATGGAAATATTCTTCAAAATATTAGAATTGGTGTCTTAACAAAGGATGGAAAAGATGCTTTAGAAAGTCGGCTACTAAGAAACTTGATTCCAAAAGAAAATATTGCAGCTAAAACAATCTACCGAAGAATTGCAGAAAAGGAATCTATAATTTGCCTTATGCCAACACTGAAAGAATGCTCTACATTCAATGAAGAACTGTTGAAACTGGAGAACGAACCGATAATAAAAAAGGTAGCTATTGATAAAATAGAACATGAAGGAGTAACTATTCTTTTGTCAGAGAAATTGCAGTTAAAATTAGACTCTTTTGAAAAATCAATATCTAAGACTGCTGGTTTGGAAAAGACCTTATATGTATCTGTAAACTGTCGGGTAATATTACGGCGTAATTTAAATGTTGAGAAAGGTTTAGTAAATGGAGCAATGGGGAAAGTTGTTGACTTTGTTAGCTATGCAAATAGAGATGGAATTGAATTTTGAAGATTAAATTTGATCATATTGAGGAGGTGAAACAGATTGGACGCTGTTCTGTTCGTTTTTTGCTTGTAAAAGATTTGTATGTTCGTAGAAAACAGTTTCCTGTTTGTTTAGCATATGAAGTGACTATTCATAAATCTCAAGGTTTAAGTGTAGACAGTGCTTTGGTAAATATTGGACGTTCTGTGTTTAAGGAGGGTATGGCATATGTTGCATTGTCTCGAGTAAGAACGTTATCCGGATTGTATTTGATTGATTTTGATGAAGAAAAGGTTAGTGCAGATATAAATTGTGTAAAAGAGTATAACAAGTTAAGAAGACTCTATGCTCCTAGGTTAGGTGAATATCCTATTTATGAAAAATGTTTAATAAGTCCAAAACGAAAATATAATAAAGATTTTACTGAGGTTGCAAAGAAAAAAGAATTGAAAAGAATGATGAGTCTGGAAAGAAAATAGAAGGGAACACAGTTGCTAATATTGTAGGATATCAGTTTGAAAATAGTTCAGGTATCAACTGCTATGCTAATGTAATCGTCAACATTGTGTTTTTTTTAGACAACCTACAGCATGCAATTATGGAAAATCAAGAAAAAAGATTTTGTTCTTTGTTACATTATATTTTTGAGAAGTTGAAAACTGATAAAACGAAAATCCATACTGCTTCTGATGTGCGGAATCTTCTGGATATATGTTCTGGATCTTCACAATTTACACAGAATGTACAGCAAGATGCTCAAGAATTTCTTATGTTTATGCTTGCAGTATTAGAAGATGAAGGTATACAAATTGAAAATCTGTTTGGACTACGTTACAGATGGGTTCATACATGTGACAGCTGTTCATTTTCATCTACCACTAAAATAGACAATGAACGATTCATATATTTGACAATGCCAGATTTGAAAACAGTGTCTTTCAACGATCTAGTGAAATCAGCTAATCAACATATGGAATGTACTCAGTGCAAATCGGAAATGTTGTCAACATTATTTATACAAAGATGTGGACAATATATTATTTTAATGCTGCAATGTTGTAGAGCAGATGGAACAAAATTGGAAACCAACATTAAAAATGTTGTGGCAGGTCAAGTTTCAATTTCAGGGAGAACTTTTAAAACAGTGGCTATTGTTTTCCACGATGGAACTACTTCAACATCTGGACACTATACTGTATATTTAAAATGTAATAAAGGATGGACACTATGTAATGATGCACATTTAGAGTATAAATTTTGGTTGCCTAATGAATTACCAAATTCATATTTAATATTTTTGATGCCAAAATTCTGAGAAGATATCAACATGAATTACTGAGTATATTTTGGATATTTCCACTACAAATAATTTTAGATACATCATTCACCCTATTGGAAGCATGTGAATATGATTCTAGAAATCTATCTTGGATATCCTGATTGCAAATGTTTTCAGAAACATCATTCGGCCTATTGGGAAGGTGTGTATATGAATGCAAAAGTTTATTTTGGATATACTTAATGGAAATATTTTCAAAACATCATTCGGCCAATTGGGAAGATGTTGGTAATTACGGATTCAATTATTGATTCTGTTCCTTCATATTGCGTTTGGAAAATTGTGTTGGAAAGAAGGTGGTCATATAGTTGATTTTTGTATTATATACTATGTTACTAAGGATGTTCATTTGTGAAAATGTAAATACCAAGTTGTGTTTGTTGTAGATATTTTGAAGAGAAATATGTTTTTTTTAACAATCTTATTGATTGTATTTTTTTGCCCGCTGTCATCTGATGATTAACATTGAAATCACTGTTTATGGTGAAATTCAATACAATCTGAACACAGCAAAAAAGGCAAATTGAATATGTGATGTAATTGTATACTTATGTTGTGTTGCAAAACTATAAAATTATATGTAATAACAGAATTATTTTCTTCTCTTTTACAGACCTTACTACTAAAGTTTAAAATATTTTAAATTTGCATTAAAAAAGAAAAGTGAATATGTATTACTATTAATTTGATATCTGCTTGAAAACAGGTAAGATTAATCCACCCAGGTACTACCCTTGCAGTCTATCAAAGACACTGTCACTCCCTATGCCCCTCTCCAGTCACCCAGCGAGTACTATATACTAATGCAATCTGTCCACTAATACCCAAGCACTTATAAATACACTATGCACTCTCTTTACAGCACTATAATCATCCAGTTACTACTCACGTACTTATGGAATGGCCTAACTACTAATACAAGTACAGCTACAATATTCTGTACACTATCCATGCAGACCTCTAACCACCTATATTCTATTTATACACTCCTCTAAATACGCAGTTATTACCCATGCAGTCTAGGAATCCTCCTGTGAGTCCGCTGTACTTCTCCAATCACCCATCCAGCCAATATGTAAGCACTTATAAATTCACCATGCACTCTGTTTGCTGCACTGTAATTATTCCAGTTACTAGTCATGTAGTATGGAATGCACTAGCTACTTACACAAGTATCCGCTATTATTATTAATAGTAGCTTTCAGGGAGGATACAGTTAGAAAGTAGCATTTAATAAACCTTTGAAATTCACTGAAAGAACCATAGGTTTCAGGGATGTTATAGTTAGAAATTAGCATTTAGAAAACCTTTGAAATTCACTGAAAAACCCATAGGTTTCAGGGACGTTATAGTTACAAATTAGCATTTAAAAAGCCATAGAAATTTACTGAAAAAACCATAGGTTTCAGGGACGTTATAGTTAGTTGGACATTTCACTCATACAAAACCATAGAAATTCCGCCGTTATAGTTACTTGAGCTAACTATAACTCGCGCCCCCGCAATGCACTGCTGATGACGTCACATATTACATCATTCATGACATGGTCAGTGACATCACTGATGACATCACTGATGATATCTCAAATGACATCACTGATGACATCACTGATGACATCATCCACGTGAAAAATCTGATGCACCTCCTCACACCCTAATATGACCTTTCATACACCCACTGTAAAATACAGGCTACCATTTTAAAAGCAATCGACACACCAATACCAGTTACTACGTACGCACGCACTGATTCCTAGGTCTACACACACATCCACTCATTCACCCATACAACCATTCATACATGTAGTCACTGATCAATACAACACTATCATATGCACTCATACACCTATACAGACACTCACACACCACCACTCATCCTGGTCAGTCATGCACTCATCCTAGTCAGTCATGCAAAAAATCAATCACAGTTCTATTTACTCACCTACACAGTTATACACACACCACCTCACTTATTCATACAGATACTAACGCATACTTACTCTCGTATATAATCACTAATACAAGTACACACTTATCCATACAGCCACTCTCACAATCACTCACTCTCACGTATAGTTATTTTTATACACCTACTCTCACATACACTGCCTTTAACTTATGTACTTAGTTGGACATCTACCACTAACACATCCATGCACTCACCAACACATGCATACACACACTCACTCACCCATACAACTGTTTCCACATACACTGTTAAACCCATACACCCAGTGAATCAACCACTCAAACATCTATGCACAGAGTCACACACCTCCCACCCAACCACACACACTCAGTCTCCCATACAAATACTCCGGCAACTAATCAATAACCTATATAGACACTCATGTAGCTACTGACCAACCGATGCAGCAGGTTATACAACAACAAACAGACTCATACAGACATTCACACAGTTTAGTCACTAACCCATGTATTCAGTAAGAGACATTTAATCACTCACATAAACAGTCAGTTACACACCTACTAAATCCTCCATCCAGACACTTATACACACCACTCATTCTTCAATACAGCTTGGTATATATATAAAACATATTTAAACTTTAACAGAAACACACAGTCACTAGATGATGTCATCAGTGATGTCATCAGTGATGTCATTTGAGATGTCATCAGTGACATGTCACTGACCATGTCATGAATGATGTAATATGTGACGTCATCAGCAGTGCATTGCAGGGGCGTGAGTTATAGTTAGCTCAACTAACTATAACGGCGGAACTTCTATGGTTTTGTATGAGTGAGATGTCCAACTAACTATAACGTCCCTGAAACCTATGGTTTTTTCAGTGAATATATATATATATATATATATATATATTATCTACTGGCGGTCGCCAGTAGATAGTTATAGTTAGAACCTATTTTCCATAGGAAATCCGCAACATTCTATTTGAAATAACTCTTGCGCTGGTTGACGAATCTTCGCGAAATTTTCAAACTTTGTGGCCCGCTCCGGTCCACTCCTACCCTGAAAGTCTCGGGTGATTCGTCAAGTGGGGCCGAGAAAAAAGGGGGTCCCAAAACGTGTTTTCCCCATTCATTTTCCCATAGGAAACTTTAGCCACGGCTACAGCCTGAACTGCTGAACGGAATTACACCAAATTTGGCAAAGAGGTAGTTCTTGGTTCAGAAAGAACCCTTTTGTTAAATGGTATAAATCCGTTCAGTAGTTCCTGAGAAAATCAAAATCACATAAATATCTATGGCCGCGTCGGATTCGCGCACCCTGAGCGCACCCTGCGCGCACCCTCCCGATCACGAGCTGCATGCTAATTGGCTGTCAAGTGGCTGTCAACACTCCAAATCAGGAAGTGTTGGCAGCCATTTTGTCCTCGGTAGAACTGAGGCACAAGAAACAAGTGCGCAAAGCGCACAAAGGGGCAGGGTAGAAACACCCTGACCCCTAGGTCTGCTCAGGGGTTCCCACAAGGACCCCTGGGCAGAAAAAACATTTATTATAAAAAAATCGGCGGGATGCGCTTAGGGTGCACGGATCCCGCTGATTAAAAAAAGCGCGGTCTCCCGCGCTTGTTCTTAATTGGCCCTCGGGTAGGCCAAGTCCCGGAGGCATGCGGGGGTCCGCCACCACCCGGGGCTTTTATTTCAAAATGGTGCGGGAGGGCACTCGGCCCTCCCGCAGCCCCGGGGACCGCCACCTCCTGGGGCTTCTTTTAATTAATTAAATGAACCTGTGTGCGGGGCTCGAGCCCCCACACGCCCGAGGACCGCCACCTCCCCGGGGCACTAATACATGTAAATGCGGGGGTCCGTTATGGACCCTCGAGCCCCGGGACCACCACCTCCCTGGGCTTTGAAGACATGGGAGGGGGCCGCACGGCCCCCTCCTGGAGCCTGTGGTGGCCCTGGGGACCGCCACCCCCAGGGCCGGCTCCTGCAGTGTCCCGGGTGCCTACCCCGGGACACTGCTGTTTGCAATGGCAGGACGGAGCCTCGCGGCCCCGTCCTGTCATTGCAAACTTGCTTTGCTTCATTGAAGCGAGAGCAGGGAAACGCTTCAAATGAAGCAGCAGATTGCTTTTCCATAAGCGGAGCTGCATGTCAGCAGCTCCCCTTATGGAAAAGCAATGCCGGCTCCCGCAGGATGCGGGGAGCCGGCGGGACCGTGCGGAGATTGGGGAACCCCCACGGTCCCCAACGAGTGGCCAGGCCCCGGAGGATGGGGTCCCCGGGGCCATTTGTGGCCTGGGAGGGGGGCCACGCAGCCCCCCTCCCCAAAAATCAAATAAAAAAATAAAAATAAAAAAAGGACAGAAAGGCCGGCCCCGGGGGATGGAGTCCCCGGGGCCTTTAATGGCCTGAGGAGGGGGGCCACGCAGCCCCCCTCCAAATATTTTTTTTTAAAAAAGAGGGCATGTCCCGGGGATGGGGTCCCCGGGCAAATACAGGCCCAGGGAAGGGGGCCATGCGGCCCCTTCCCGTTTAAAAAAAATTAAAATAAATAAAAGAACAGCCTCAGGCCCCGGGGGATGGGGTCCCCGGGGACAAAAGTGGACGAGAGGAAGGGGGCCACGCAGCCCCCTCCCATAGAAAAGAAAGCAAAAAAAAAAACGGCATTGTGTTGGAGGTTCCGCCCCTTCCACTGCAAGCGCCCTGGCGCGTTGCAGAGAGGGAAGCAATTCCCTTGAATACTGGGCTGGGCCAACTAGCCCACCAGGAACCTCCAGTATGCGCCAGGGAGCTGCGTTGCAGAGAGGTGTTCAGAGGCCACGCCCCTTTTACAACTCTCTGCAACGCAGCTCTCTGGCGCTTTTGGAGGTACATGGTGGGCTAGTTGGACTCCAGGGACCCTCAGGATTCAAGGGGACTTAATCCCCCAACTTAAAACGCACCACTGGGCGCAGTTTGCACAGTGGTGAAGGGAGGGGCGGGGCTTCAGGTGACATGTGTGCAAACAGGCCCCATGGCGCATTTTAAGATGGGGAATTAAATCCCTTCAATCCTGAGGGTCCCTGGGGGCCAACTAGCCCACCAGGTACCTCCAGTAAGCACCACGGAGCTGCGTTACAGAGTGTTGTAAAAGGGGCGTGGCCTCTGAACACCTCTCTGCAACGCAGCTCTCTAGCGCATACTGGAGGCATCTGGTGGGCTAGTTGGCCCCTAGGGACCCTCGGGATTGAAGAGGAATTAATTCTCCAACTTAAAACGCGCCACAGGGCGTGTTTGCAGACATGTCACCTCAGGCCCCACCCCCTTCCTTCACCATTGTGCAAATATTCCTCTAAAATCAGCCGAACTACGAATTCCGATTTACTCACCTGTTATCAGGAGAGACCTCAGTGCTGCATCTTTGAGCCCAGTACTGATCCTGAAAAGTAATTTTAACCGTACTTACCAGTAACTTGAATTTCCTTCCATAGGCTAACATTGACTGGTTTCACTTGGAAATTCTTCTAAGTGTGGAGTTTTGGAACTTTATAATATTCCTCTAAAATCAGCCGAACTACGTAATTCCGATTTACTCACCTGTTATCAGGAGAGACCTCAGTGCTGCATCTTTGAGCCCAGTACTGATCCTGAAAAGTAATTTTAACCGTACTTACCAGTAACTTGAATTTCCTTCCATAGGATATCATTGCCTGCTTTTGCTGAAAAGTTTCTAAGTGTCGATTTTTGAAACATACAAATATTCCTCTAAAATCAGCACAACTACGAATTCCGATTTACTCACCTGTTATCAGGAGAGACCTTAGTGCTGCATCTTTGAGCCCAGTACTGATCCTGAAAAGTAATTCTAACCGTACTTACCAGTAACTTGTATTTCCTTCCATAGGAATCCATTGTCTGGTTTTCAGCAGAAAAGTTTCAAAGTGTCAATTTTCACAAACTACAAATATTCCTTAAAAATCGCCTGTATGACTTAAACGCATTCTGTCAACTGTTTACAGGAGATGCACCAGTGCTGGATCCAGGATCCACCACTGAGTAAGAAAAAGTAACGATAACACTACTTACCTGCTAAGTGAATTTCCTCCCATAGGATAACATTGGTGATTCTATGTGAAAAAGTTTCTGTCAACTTTCTAAAATACAATAATATTCCTTAAAAATCTCTACTGTAACCAAAACGCTTTTACTCAACTGTTTACAGGAGATGTCCCAGGACTGAATCTAGGATCCAGTCCTGTGGTTAGAAAAGTAATCCATAAAGTAACTAATTGCATTTAACTAGAAATTCACATTGAGCTCAATGTTGCATTGTGTTTGAAATTGTGTTGCCCATTGCAACAACTGTAACTACTTTACTTAAAAGTCTATTGCCTATTTGCAAAGTATTTAAACTAAAGTTATTCATTCTGAGAAAGTATATTTTGTAATGTAAGGTATAATGTAATTACAATGTAATTTAAAAAATAAAATATCTAAAAATAAATATTTTTAAAAAATGTAGTAAATCAGTATCAAAAAATAAATATAACAATTAATACATTTAAAAATTGTCATTTACAAAACCTTTGAAATTCACAGAAAAAAACCATAGGTTTCAGACATGTTATAGTTAGGAATTAGCATTTAAAAACCTTTGAAATTCACTGAAAAACCATAGGTTTTAGAGATAGTTATAGTTAGTTGGACATTGCACTCGTACAAAACCCGTGAAATTCTCCGTTATAGTTAGTTCAGCTAACTATAACTCGCTGCCTCGCAATGCACTGCTGATGACATCACATATTACATCACTCATGACATGGCCAGTGACATCACTGATGACATCACTGATGACATCTCAAATGACATCACTGATGACATCACTGATGACATCATCCATGTGAAAATTTCATGCATCTTCTCACACCCTAATATAACTTTTGATACACCCACTCTAAATTACAGACTGCCATTCGCAAAACCATAGACACTCCAACACCAATAACTACATACCCACTCACTGATTCTTAGGTCTACACACACATCCACTCACTCACCCGTACAGTCACTCATACTTACGGTCACTCAGTACAGGACTATCATATGCACTCATACTCCTATATAGACACTCAAACACTGCCACTCATCCATAGAGGTACTCACACACCTAGTCAGTCATGCAAATAATTAAACACACTGCCATTTACTCACCTATACAGTTATACACACACCAGCTCACTTACTAATACAAATACTAGCACATTCTTACGCTCTTATACAATCACTGATACAAGCACACACTCATCCATACAGTCACTCTCACAATCACACACTCGCTTATAGCTATTTATATACTCCAACACACATATATACTGCCTTTCACATATGTAGTTACTCACACATGTACCACTGGGACATACATTCACTCACTAACACACTCTTACACACACTTACCCACCCATACAGTCTATCACAGATGCACTCTTGAAACCATCCACCCAGTGAATCACCCACTCACACATCTATGCACAGAGTCGCACACACCCCACCCACACAAACACTCAGGCACCCATATATATACTCAGACAACCAATCAATAACTCATATAGACACTCATGTAGCTATTCACAAACCCATGCAGCCACTTACACAGCAATAGACAGACGGATACAGACATTCACCCAGTTTAGTCACTAACCCATGCATTCAGTAAGATACGTTTAATCACTCACTTATAGAGTTAGTCACGCACCTACTAAATCATCCATACAGACACTTATACACCCACTCATTCTTCAATATGCCTTTCCCTATATATATTAAAAATATTTAAACTTTACAGAAACAAACAGTCACTGGATGATGTCATCAGTGATGTCATCAGTGATGTCACTGACCATGTCATGAGTGATGTAATATGTGACGTCATCAGCAGTGCATTGCGGGGCGCGAGTTATAGTTAGCTGAACTAACTATAACGGGGAATTTCACGGGTTTTGTCACGAGTGCAATGTCCAACTAACTATAACTGTCCCTAAAACCTATAGTTTTTTCTGTGAATATATATATATCACACAAAGAAATGCGCTGAAACTCTACTTGGGAATTAATGCATTTTTAATAGGCATCAGAAGGGGCGCTAACATCTGATGCGTTTCGGCTCCCATGAGCCTTAGTCATAGATATGCAAATACGAAGTGATCGCAGCTGTTCCTGATGGACTCTCGTAGTATCGTTGTCTTAGAGTCCTACAGTGCCCAGAATGCACCAGTATGGAGTATTGGGGTGTGATATGGACTGAAGTGCATATAGATATTTTACCGTTCAATATGTCCAGCACTGCAGCCAAAGATGACAGCATCCACATGTCCGGGCACTTCACTTTCAATTGCAGGTAACTACCACATTTCTGAACGTCACTTCAAATGCCCTGGTCCCATGTCGATCAGAGGAGGTGTCACTCCTCTCACCTCCCTTTCTCGCCGCCATTCTCTCATCAATTTAACTCAGGATAATCCTTTTCTTAGTGAAGTAGGCACGAGTGGGTCAGGCTCACACATTAAACACCACACGATCCTCCGACTTGTGGGAGCCCCGGACCCTGCAGGGCGGTTTCAGCTAGCAGGTACGGAGAGTCCTGTTACTTAACACCACACAAAGAAATGCGCTGAAACTCTACTTGGGAATCAAGGCGTTTTTAATAGGCATCAGAAGGGGGGGTAACATCTGACGCGTTTCGGCTCCCATGAGCCTTAGTCATAGATATTTAAATACGAAGTGATCACAGCTGTTCCTGATGGACTCTCATAGTATCGTTGTCTTAGAGTCCTACAGTGCCCAGAAAGCACCAGTGTGGAGTATTGTGGTGTGATATGGACTGAAGTGCCTATAGATATTTTACCGTTCAATATGTCCAGCACTGCAACCAAAGATGACAGCATTCACATGTCCGGGCACTTCCCTTTCAATTGCAGGTAACTACCACATTTCTGAATGTCAATTCAAACGCCCCGGTCCCAAGTCGATCAGAGGAGAGATCACTCCTCTCACCTCCCTTTCTCGCTGCCATCCTTTCATCAATTTAACTCAGGATAATCCTTTGCTTAGTGAAGTAGGCATGAGCGGGTCAGGCTCACTCATTAAACACCACACAATCCTCCGACTTGTGTGAGCCCCGGACCCTGCAGGGCGGTTTCAGCTAGCAGGTACGGAGAGTCCTGTTACTTAACACCACATAAAGAAATGAGCTGAAACTCTACTTGGGAATCAAGGTGTTTTTAATGGGCATCAGAAGGGGCGGTAACATCTGACGCATTTCGGCTCCCATGAGCCTTAGTCATAGATGTGCAAATATGAAGTGATCGCAGCTGTTCCTGATGGACTCTTGTAGTATCGTTGTCTTAGAGTCCTACAGTGCCCAGAATGCACCAGTATGGAGCATTGTGGTGTGATATGGACTGAAGTGCATATAAATATTTTACCGTTCAATATGTCCAGCACTGCAGCCAAAGATGACAGCATCCACATGTCCGGGCACTTCACTTTCAATTGCAGGTAACGGCCTTAATCACCTTGATCTTCCATGCATGTATATATACATGCATATATATATTTATAGTTGGGGCCATGAAAGCCTGGAAATCCAGAGCTGGTTGGGACAGTAGATCAGCACAAATTACTGAGCATTTATAATTGGAGGCCCACTGGAGGGTAATTTTAAAATGCATATTCAGTGTTGCAGCGCTGAGTCTACAAGAGATAGAACACTGTCTGAAAGGGACTACATATCCCAGCATGAACACCAGTAAACTCACCTGTGAAACCTACTAAAGGTCAATTGAAATGTGCTGAGAAGTTGTGCCTTTCAGTATGTCTGAGTGCACCCTGGCAGCCTGTGATCAAGGAGCTGTGCTCCGAAACGCGTAAGGCAAACAAAGAATTCTGAATTAAAAATGCCTTTTGCTTTTATTAGATCTGCTGTGGAGTGCATCTTTGAAGTGGGGACACATTGATGAACATTTAACTGAACGGCAGTCCAGCCGTGAAGACTGCACCACCCCGAGTTGGGGCCATGAAAGCCTGGAAATCCGGAGCTGGTTGGGACAGTAGATCAGCACAAATTACTGACCATTTATAATTTGGAGGCCCACTGGAGGGTAATTTTAAAATGCATATTCAGTGTTGCAGCGCTGAGTCTACAAGAGATAGAACACTGTCTGAAAGGGACTACATATCCCAGCATGAACACCAATTAACTCACCTGTGAAACCTACTAAAGGTCAATTGAAATGTGCTGAGAAGTTGTGCCTTTCAGTATGTCTGAGTGCACCCTGGCAGCCTGTCATCAAGGCGATACTAAAGGGATGATGGACGGAGCGCTTGAGCTAATCAAACACTCACCCCCAGTCAACTGATCTGGGTTTAATCCATCATCATTCTTTAGCTCACTCCACTACCCCAGTTCAGACATGGCCATATGCAAATCAGTCTGACCCTGTGCCTCATGGGAACAGTCCAGCCCGAACTGCCAAGCCATGTCTTCCCTGGACCGGAAACAAGCATCCTGGGACCAGTTTCTGGCTACTCAGCCGTCATCAGCCAGGCTAGCTTGAATCCAGTGGCAAAGTGAGCAAGGGACCCACGTCTGGGCATACCCTGCCAACTTAGGGTGAACAAAGCGATACCAAAGGGGATGATGGACGGAGTGTTTGAGCTAATCAAACACTCACCCCCAGTCAACTGATCTGGGTTTAATCCATCATAATTCTTTAGCTCACTCCACCACCCCAGTTCAGACATGGCCATATGCAAATCAGTCTGACCCTGTGCCTCATGGGAACAGTCCAGCCCGAACTGCCAAGCCATGTCTTCCCTGGACCGGAAACAAGCATCCTGGGACCGGTTTCTGGCTATTCAGCCGTCATCAGCCAGGCTAGCTTGAATCCAGTGGCAAAGTGAGCAAGGGACCCACGTCTGGGCATACCCTGCCAACTTAGGGCGAACAAAGCGATACCAAAGGGGGTGAAGGTCAATTGAAATGTGCTTAGAAGCTGTGCCTTTAAGTATGTCTGCGTGCACCCTGGCAGCCTGTGATCAAGGAACTGTGCGCCGAAATGCGTAAGGCAAACAAAAAACTCTGAATTAAAAATGCCTTTTGCTTTTACTTGATCTGCTGTGGAGTGCGTCTTTGAAGTGGGGACACATTGATGAACATTTAACTGAAAGGCAGTCCAGCCATGAAGACTGTACCACCCGGAGTTGGGGCCATGAAAGCCTGGAAATCCGGAGCTGGTTGGGACAGTAGATCAGCACAAATTACTGAGCATTTTTAATTTGGAGGCCTGTTGGAGGGTAATTTTTAAATGCATATTCAGTGTTGCAGTGCAGAGTCTACAAGAGATAGAACACTGTCTGAAAGGGACTACATATCCCAGCATGAACATCAGTTAACTCACCTGTGAAACCTACTAAAGGTCAATTGAAATGTGCTGAGAAGTTGTGCCTTTCAGTATGTCTGCGTGCACCCTGGCAGCCTGTGATCAAGGAGCTGTGCTCCGAAACACGTAAGGCAAACAAAGAACTCTGAATTAAAAATGCCTTTTGCTTTTACTAGATCTGCTGTGGAGTGCGTCTTTGAAGTGGGGACACATTGATGAACATATATATATGTATATATATATCTGAATATATATATTCACTGAAAAAACCATAGGTTTCATGGATGTTATAGTTAGAAATTAGCATTTAAAAAACCTATGAAATTCACTGAAAAATACATATTTTTCAGTGACGCTATAGTTAGTTGGACATTTTACTCGTACCCGATGTGTTGGTCTGACTACTACCTGGTCTCCTTGTCACTCCAGGGTGTTACACCCCTCCGGAAAGTGGGTCAGAAGTCCTCCTTCAAGCACCCTTGGCACAAATTGAACTGGGATCAATTTCACGCCCTTCTCTCCACTAATACTCCCAGTATGCCTGCTGACCCGGATGATGCCAACTCAGTACTATATGACTGGATTCTCCAGCCCCTGGATGCTCTAATTCCTGCCAAGTGGTCTAAGAACCACAAATCTAAATCTAGCGCTTGGTACAATGATAAACTGGCGACCATGCACAAGGCATGTAAAAGGCTCGAGCGAGTTTGGAGACGGGACTTTGACACAGTCTCGAAGGGGAACTATTGGGCTGCTATTAAAAGCTACCATAGGGCCATTCAATCAGAACGGGCAGCTTTCTATGCACAGAAAATTCGAGAGAGTTGCAACTCGGCGAAGAATATCTTCTCGATATTCACAGACCTCAAATCCCAAAAGCCCTCAACAGCACCTTTGATCACGTCGTATCAGCAGTGTGAAGACCTCGCCACCTTCTTCGTCAGGAAGGTGGAAAATATTTACATGTCTTTCCCGCCGGTCCAAGCGGGCTTAAGTGCCACACCTACTCCCCGCACTACCAGCACCCTGGAAGCCTTTCCTCCGATCTCTCAAGATCAGCTGCACTCACTCTGCGGTAAAATTAAATCTGGCTCTCCTGATGACCCTCTCAAGCCCGATCAATTCAGGAAGATTCTACCTGTGCTATTGTCACCTTTGGGCCAGGTGATCAATAGGTCTCTCGCCATGGCAGTTGTTCCTAGGGTATGGAAGCAGGCCAAGGTGGTACCTCTGCTCAAAAAACCCACCCTGGACCCAGCTAAGCCAGAGAACGTCTGCCCTATTTCCCTCCTGCCATGGGCGTCTAAGATCACTGAGGCCTATATCAACTCCCTACTAACAGATTTCCTGAATACCAACAACATCTTAGACCCCTCCCAGAATGGTTTCCGTCCTGGCCACAGCACGGAGTCAGCGCTCCTGGCTGTGACCGAACATCTAAGGACAGCAATAGATGCCGGGCGCACTTCGGTACTGATATTATTGGACCTAAGTGCCGCATTTGATACGGTTTCCCATTCCATCTTGCTGCAACGTCTGGGGAGGTAGGCATAGTGGGCTCTGCTCTAGATTGGCTCTCTTCTTTTCTTGCAGGGAGTACGTTCCAGGTGACAGCCCCCCCTTTCATTTCAGGTATTCACACCATCAAACAAGGGGTGCCGCAGGGCTCCTCCTTGAGCCCATTGCTGTTTAAACTGTACGTCCAACCCCTGGCGGTGGTAGCCAAGAGCAGAGGTCTGACTATGGTCTCCTACGCCGACGACACACAGTTGGTAGTGGCACTCTCGGACGACCCCACGCGGGACGCTCCCAAGTTTCGGTGCGATCTTGCGGCCGTCGCCGAGTGGATGACTGCCAACTGTCTCCAGCTTAATGCTAGCAAGTCTGAGGTGTTGTTGGTAGGGAAAGACCCCGGGCTTTGGAGTGAGCACTGGTGGCCCGAAACCCTCGGTAACGCCCCCCCCAAGCAGGTGGTAAAGAATTTGGGGATGTGGGTGGACTCGGCCCTCAGCTTCCAAGTCCAAACCAAAAAGGTGGCAGGGACATGCTTTGGGCTAATGCGGGGCTCAGACGTTTATTGTTTTTTTTTTACGCATCAACACGGCAAGTCATCGTCCAGGCCTCGATTAAGTCGAGACTGGACTATGCCAGCTCGCTGTATCTGGGGTCAAACAAGGCAGAAATTTTGAGACTACAGAGGGTCCAAAATGCGGCTGCCAGAACCCTTTTTGGTGTCTGTAGAGCCTGTCCTGTGAGGGATACCATTCGCCAATTCCACTGGTTGCCTGTGGCCAGGCGGATTGAGTTCAAGGCTCTCTGCTTGGCCTTCAAGATTTTGAAATATGCCACCCCTGGAATCTTGGGCAACCTGTTGCTGCCATATGTACCTACACGCCAACTCCATTCCTTGGGGCAAAACCTGGTAGTGGTCCCCCGGGTAAGGAGGGTACGCGCTGGGGGATGCTCTTTCCGTACTATGGTGGCAAAACTCTGGAACTCGCTACCTGCACAGATCCGTAGCTTGAACAACTACCTAGCTTTCTGGAAGGCAATTAAAACACACCTCTTTCCTTTGTCGTAGGCCCTTTTTTTTCTTACCTCGCCCCGTTTGTTTCTCACTGCTTTCAGCGCCGGGACGCCTCTTTGATGGGGCAGCTGTCGCGCTTTATAAAATGTTATTACATAACATAACATAACAAAACCAGTGAAATTCGGCCGTTATAGTTGGTTCAGCTAACTATAACTCGCGCCCCTGCAATGCACTGCTGATGACGTCACATATTACATCATTCAAGACATGGTCAGTGACATCACTGATGACATCTCAAATGACATCACTGATGACATCACTGATGACATCATCCAGTGACTGTGTGTTTCTGTAAAGTTTAAATATGTTTTATATATATATATGCAAAGGTGTATTGAAGAATGAGTGAGTGTATAAGTGTCTGAATGGATGATTTAGTAGGTGCGTGACTGTCTGTGTAAGTGAGTGATTAACCGTGTTTTAATGAATGCATGAGTTAGTGACTAAACTGTGTAAATGTCTGTATCAGTCTGTCAGTTGGTGTGTAAGTGGTTGCATGGGTTGGTGAGTAGCTAAATGAGTGCCAATATGGGTTATTGATTGGTTGTCTGAGTATCTGTATGGGTGCCTGAGTGTCTGTGTGGGTGGGTGGGGGGTGTGACTCTGTGCATAGATGTGTGAGGGGGTGATTCACTGGGTGTATGGCTTCAAGAGTGCATCTGTGATAGACTGTATGGATAGGTGAGTGTGTGTATGGATGTTTTGGTGAGTGAATGGATATCTCAGTGATAGATGTGTGAGTAACTACATATGTAAAAGGCAGTATATGTGAGTGTTGGAGTATATAAATGACTACATCTGAGAGTGATTGATTGTGAGAGTGGCTGTATGGATGAGTGTGCGCTTGTATCAGTGATTGTATAAGAGTGTAAGTATGTGTTAGTATATGTATGAATAAGTGAAGTGGTGTGTGTATAACTGTATAGGTGAGTAAATTGGAGTGTGATTGATTCTTTGCATTACTGACTAGCTGTGTGAGTAACTGTATGGGTGAGTGGCGGTGTGTGAGTGTCTGTATAGGTGTATGACTGCATATGATAGTGCTGTATTGAAGAGTGACTGCATGTATAAGTGACTGTATGGGTAAATAAGTGGATGTGTGAGTAGACCTAGAAATCAGTGAGTGGGTATGTAGTAACTGCTATTGGTGTGTCTATGGTTTCAAAAATGGTAGTCTATTTTAAAGTGGGTGTATTAAAGGTTATATCAGGGTGTGAGGAGGTGCATCAGATTATCATGTGGATGATGTCATCAGTGATGTCATCAGTGATGTCATTTGAGATGTCATGAATGATGTAATATGTGATGTTGGACGTGGGCCTTTTTCCCCGAAATTTTTCGTTTTTCCCCTAGCCGTTTTACCATGTGTGAAACTCACTCAAGATGGCTGCCACAGGCCCCTGCTACTGCAGAGGGGCCTTACACGCATACACACTAGTAGCCAGGGTCAGGCTGGGGTATAGGGATACAGTATCCATTCCATCCCCGCCTCTGGGCCACATAGCCAGGCATGTAGAAGGTTCCAGAACCTTCTGGGCTGTGGGAGGAGTTATGTTTTGCCGCCTTTGGGAGAGTCACCTGACCTAGGAGTATAAAAGGCTTGGAGGGAAAACTTTCTAGTCAGTTGATGAGGCACCACTGAACCTGGGAGAACCTCCGCCGGAGTATAGGCTTTAGGGCCTAGGGGGAGACCTACACTACTGCTGCTGACAGGGCTGAGGCCCTGCTGTAGTAAGATAGCTGAGGAACGCCCACCACCCACTGACCTTGCCCAGTGTGAGGGGACCCAGGGAACCACCTTCAGCGTGCGGGGAGGAACACCAAGCACTCCCAGACCACCAACTCATCCCCCTCATAAGAAGAAACTTCTGACAGGAAACTTTGACAAGGAACCTATAACAAGGAACTTCTGACAAGAAACTTACAACTAGAAGCGCCTAAGAAGCAACCAAGCTGAAGCAGTCGCAAGACCCCTTAACTTGAGGAGGCCTGACCGTCCAGCAAGGCCTAAAGCCTAGAACTGCCCAACTGGGGATCACCAGGTAAAGCGCCGTACCCTGAAGCGCTAAACCTTCACCCCCTATTCACTTTTGCCTGTTGCTGGGCTGCCCCCAAGTACTTTGCCAGTCAGCCCTGCCCACAGGCTGCTGGTGCACCCTGCTTTCTGTTGCCCCTCAGGTCACTGACCTTATGAAGGAGATCACCGCCGCGGCAGCCGCCGCCTGCGAAGAGGCACCGTGTGGTGAGGTGCGCCGTCACGCCCTCACCAGGGGAAGCGCTGAGGTGAGGGAAGCCCCTCAGGTGTGTGAGGTGAGGAGCGCCGTCCGCGCCCTCACCAAAGCCTCCAGAGACTGGGCCCTGGGCCCTCATCGCCGCCGTCGCGGCCAAAGAATCATCGCCGCCACCGAAGCGGCCAAAGAATTGCCCCCGCTGCCGTCGCGGTCGAAGAATCGTCTCCGCCGCCGTCACGGCCAAAGAATCATCGCCGCCGCGGCCCAAGAATTGCCCCCGCCGCCAAAGCGGCTGAAGAATCGTCGCCGCCGCCGAAGCGGCCCAAGAATTGCCCTCGCCGCCGAAGCGGCCGAAGAATCGTCGCCGCCGCCGAAGCGGCCCAAGAATTGCACCCGCCGCCGTCGCGGCCAAAGAATTGCCACCGCCGCCGTCGCGGCCCAAGAAATCACCGATGCGATCAGCAGCGAGGCCTCCAGGCCCCGCAGACGCCGTTGCCGAGCAACCAGGGGTCGCCGGGCGTGACCCAGGAAGGCCGCGCACCGATTGGGCGCCGGCCCCCAGTCACGCCCCAGCGCCGAAGGAAGCCCGGGAAGAGCCCCGGCAGTGCAGAGGGAGACGGGGAGCCGGCCGGAGAGGACTGCCGGCTCCCGCTCCCTTCCCCAGTAACCCTGAGCCCCCACCTGCACTTACCCTGATCCCGGGGGCCGGAGGAGGGTGATCCCGGCCCCCGCAACGTGCCGCATAGTTACTCCCTGATCCCGGGGGCTGGAGGAAGGCAATACCGGCCCCCGCAACGACCCGCAACACCGGCCAGAAGGCCGAGGCACTCCCGACCGGGCCCCGCCCGACAGAACACGGGCCGGCCCGGAAGATCGCCAGTCGCCCTGAAGCGCGACCAACGACCACACCGCAGGTGAGCCCTGGAGGCCCCTAGGGCCCATAAGACGCCACTGGGGGCCGGGGGCCACTATTAACCCTTATGAATTTAGTCCTACAAGGCGAGGCCCCAGAGAGGAGTGGGCCTGGCCGGAGTTAACCCCTGAGGGACCTAGAAGCCCCAGAATACAGGACATGTTGAGGGATTCCCCACATAGTTCATTCAGGTAATGATGATGCCCACAGTATTTAATAATTTATGCCGATGCCTATTATAATTACTGCCTAGGCCATGGTTTTAACTGTTAAGTCTTTACCACAAGGGGAAAGTGTTTAATGGAGTTGAGCTGAAGTGTACACCGCCAAGAGTTGAAGTATTTTATGTTACAGGTGTACTGGAGTTGCGACGCCCACTGTATTGAATGTGGGTGCACCTAGATTAATGCGGGCCTATTTAAATGTAACGTGAAAAGCCTTCTTTTAAATAATTGAATATGCTAAAGTGAACTGTATGTTTAGGCCTATGTTTTATTAACGTACCTTGAGATCATTATTAAGTGCTACGTGTAGGAGATAATTCCTGCGGCCTCTTAGTGGCCTACAATGTTGATGAGCTATGCAGCTTTATTTAAAATGTGCACCAGTTGAGTAATATAATGAATTTGAATGTAGATCTGAATTAACCTGCCTTATCTGATGCCAACTTAATTTATTTATAAAAGATCTTGATTTTAAATACAAAAGCCTGGTGTGGTGTCATGTTATTGCGTTCGCATTTGTGAGTCAAAGTGAGAGTGTGCTGCACAACTGCCTTACACATTGCCTTCGCGTGCCTTTCCCGCTTCACGCCATGCTACCGTGTCGGACTCGGTAACCCCGGTTCCAACATGTGACGTCATCAGCAGTGCATTGCGGGGGCGCGAGTTATATTTAGCTGAACTAACTTTAGCGGCCGAATTTCACTGGTTTTGTACAAGTGAAATGTCCAACTAACTATAACATCACTGAAACCTATTGTTTTTTCAGTGAATTTCAAAGGTTTTTTAAATTCTAATTTCTAACTATAACGTCCCTGAAACCTATGGTTTTTTCAGTGAATTTCAAAGGTTTTTTAAATGCTAATTTCTAACTATAACATCCCTGAAACCTATGGTTTTTTCAGTGAATTTCAAAGGTTTTTTTAAATGCTAATTTCTAACTATAACGTCCCTGAAACCTATGGTTTTTTCAGTGAATTTCAAAGGTTTTTTAAATGCTAATTTCTACCTATAACGTCCTTGAAACCTATGGTTTTTTCAGTGAATTTCTAAGGTTTTTTAAATGCTAATTTCTAACTATAACGTCCCTGAAACCTATGGTTTTTTCAGTTAATTTCTAAGGTTTTTAAATGGAAATTTCTAACTATAACGTCCGTAAAACCTATGGTTTTTCAGTGAATAAAAATATACACTGAAATTCTTGTTGAACACCCTTACTGTTATACAATTGGAATATACAAATAAGTGGCACACACACTTGGATAGAACCGTTTCCAAGGAGAACAGCTAAACAGATTCTGTAATTTACAATTACTATCCATATTAAAAGTTATGTAGTCTGCAGACAAAGCTCTGAGATGTTCTATTTTATTATAATACTTCTTTTTAGCAGGGAGAGGGACGTTACGCAAGATAGTCTTTTCTCTATTCTCTTTTTATGATGACATCTCCCTTTATCAGATATCGATTCACTGCTATACTGATTATAATTCTATCATACAATTTTATTTTTGTTCTGGCACATATACTGCACATTACGCCATGTTATTTAAAATAAATTTTTTTAAATGTTTCATGTCTGTGTCAGATGTTACAAATACAATAGTGACAGTTAAAGGGTGTGTCTTGTTAACAGAATTCCTGAGACATGTGGGAATGTTGTGTTGTGGTTTGTCTAATCATTTATTTCTCTGTAACGGATTAGGACAGCAAATATTACAATATAACACGTTGCTCCTTGCCTTATGGGCACTTAGGTAATAGGATGACTCAGTTGCTACCTAGTAAGGTCCCATAATTGTACACATACTTGTCATTTTACCCAGAATCCCTGCAACAGCCTCAGTGAATGGATTACTCCATAGGTACTGTCTGACTGAATGCCTGAATGCAACACTAGTGCCTGGTTGATTGTATGAGAACATGTGTACTCTGTTGGTGCAGGAGTACTGTGTGGGTGATGCTATCAGTGCATAGGTTGTGCCTCTGCAAATGGAAAAACAAAAATCTAATGTCTGGATTATTGGTTTAAATGCAAACGTTGTGCTACAGAGATACTTGAGAGCATACATATTGTCTGTATAAAAGAAAAACTACCTAACAGATTAGATCAGCTATATGACCAAAGTTACCCAACACTATAAAGTATCACAGTCTTTTAAATTTCAAACAAATAACATATAAATGTTGTTCAAACATTCTTTTACCTTATGGTACATATTATGTTATGTAATCTTACCTGTTTAGGTAATTTAGAAACATGACTCTCTTCAACTATTTCAAAGTACTATTGTGCTATTCATCATTAAAACTCTTTTCAAAGTTTACCACTACGTACAATGAAAGAAACCAAAAAACTGTTATGTAATGTAATGTATTACACAAATTATACCATTACTTTTTTAAGACCACAACATAATTTAAGATTTACATAACATTTCATTTTCCCTTTTTTGCTGTTCTCAGATTCCACTTAACTTCACTATACACAGTGATGTCAATGTAGTATCATCATGAAACAGCGGAGTAAAAAACCAATCAACTAGATCGTTGAAGAAAAAACAAATCAGCGTACAACATTATTTTCAATATGTGTACCTATATGTGTTCCTCATTTCAATTTTTTCATTACATTCTTCTTCTACAGGATATCTTTCATTTATCTCAAGAACATTTTCAAAATGTACACTCATTTACATCTCCTACAATATACAGAACAAATATGTAAACTATTTGCTTTTCAACGCAATTTTTCCAAATGCAATACCAATCAGCACAAATAATAGTCCTAACACTAGTTATAATTAGTAATTGTTTCCAGTGCTCTCTACTTTCTGTTCACATCTTCCCAATAGGCCGAATAATGTATTCAAAACTTTGGTTTGCAAAATATCCAATATGAATTCGTTAAAGCGTGTTTACATCTTCCCAATAGGCCGAATGATGCATTCAAAACTTTGGCTTCAAAAATATCAAATATGAATTTGGTAATTCGTAAGGCAATCTGGGTTTTATTTCCAAGTGTGCATCATTGCAATGTGTCCATCCTTTATTACACTTTAAATACACAGTATAGTGCGCAGATATTGTAGTAGGGCGAGCATGGAAAATAATAGCCACTGTTGTAAAAGTTCTTCCAGAAATAGATATTTGACTGGCAACAACATTTTTAATTTTGGTTTCCAGTTTTCTTCCATTTGCTCTACAACGTTGTAGCATTAAAATCAGATATTTTCCATATCTTTCTATGTGTAATGTAGATAACATCTCTGATTTACAATGAGAACATTTTATATCATGATTTGCCGCTTTTACTAATTTGTTAAAAGGTACAGATTTGCAGTCTGGTATTCTTAAGTGTATGAATCGTTCTGTGTCGACTTCAGTGCTTGAAGTTAATGAACACTGTTCACATTTATGATCCCATTTGTAACTTAGTCCAAATAAGTTTTTAATATGTATTCCTTAATCTTCTAATACTCCAAGCATAAGCATTAGAAATTCTTGTGCATCTTGTTGTATATTAAGACTGAAGGTCAAAGAACCAGTACATATATCCAAGAGATGGCGAATACCACAAGCAGTATGGATTTTACTTCTGTCAGTTGTCAATTGTTGAAATATATAATGTAGTGCAGAACATAATCTTTTTTCATGATTTCCCATGATTTCATGATGAAGATCTTGTAGATAAAATACAACATTCAGAATCACATTAGCGTAACAGTTGATACCTGAACTATTTTCCAATTGGTATCCCGCAACGTCATTAACACTTTCCATTTTCTGTTTCTTTACACCTTTTCCTTTCTCTTCAATATTTTTATTTTTTTCAACCACACTTGATTCTTTAACATATTTTCGTTTTGAACACACAACACGTTTCTCATAAATGGGATATTCACCTAAATTTGGTGTATAAAGTAACCCTGGGCGTAGTTCGCGAAGTAGCGCTACGCGAAGCTACGCGAAGTGCACTTCGCACTACGCGAGCTACGCGTAGCACTACGCGAACTGCGTAGTGCGCTGTTCGCGATGATTGCACAGTGCCGGATGCTTGTCCGCACTGTGCAATCATTGAAAACGGCATCTTGCACAGTGCAAGCTGTCTTTACTTCCGCTCGAGTAGATTTTTACTCGAGGTGCAGCTTTCTCAACGCAAACTGGTAGTTTCTCATCGCGAGCGGTCGCGGGCATACGCGACCACTCGCAATGAGAAACTTGACCTCCCGCGTTGAGAATCTCGCCGGAGGTTTATTTTCCACGCTCGCGATCGGCAACTTGATGTTGCTGATCGCGAACGAGGAAAAGTCTCGCCGGGATGTCATTTTGCTTGCTCGCGGTCGCCAACTTGACGTTGAGGCCCGCGAGTAAGCAAAAAATGACCGCTGCACTACGCTACGCTACGCGTGTTTGCACTGTGCTATGTGCAATTCGCGTAGTGCGAAGTAGCGCAAATTTCGCAAACTACGCGAGCGTAGCGTAGTGCTTTGCCCAGGGTTAGTATAAAGTCTGCTTAAACAATTATATTCTCTTACACAATTTACATCAGCACTAATCTTGTTGTCGTCGAAATCAATCAAATACAAACCAGACAATGTTCTTACTCGAGATAATGCAACATATGCCATTCCCTCTTTGAACACTGTACTTTCAATATTTACCAAAGCACTGTCTATACTTAAACCTTGAGATTTATGAATAGTTACTGCAAATGCTAAAGACAGAGGAAACTGTTTTCTGCGAACACAAAAGTCTTTTACGAGCAAAAACGTACAGCACAACGCCCAATCTGTCTTACCTCTGTAATCTGATCAAATTTTATTTTCAAGAATTCTATTCCATCTCTGTTCTGATATTTTACAAAATCAACAACTTTCCCCATTGCTTCATTTACTAAACCTTCTTCTACATTCAAATTACGCTACAAAATTACCCGACAGTTTATACATACATCTAAAGTTTTTTCTAAGCCAGCAGTTTTAGATACAGACTTTTCCAAAGAGTGCAATTTAGTCTGTAGTTTCTCTGAAAGAAGAATGGTCACTCCCTCGTGTCCATTTTTATCGATAGCTTGAATGTGAACTATTTCTTGTTTTTCCAATTTCAAAAGCTCTTGATTAAATGTACAACACTCTTGCAGTGTAGGCATTAGGCAAACTATAGACTTGTTTCTCCAATCTTCTTGTACATTACTTCAGCTGCTGTGTTTTCAGTTGTAAACAAGTTCCTTCGTAGCCGACTTTCTAAAGCTTGTTTACCATGTTCCGTTAGGACACCAATTCTTATATCTTTGAGAATATTTCCATAATCTTCCTCACTTGCTTGTCGCATATTCTTTATAAGTTCTTTATATTCAAAATTTAACCACATGTTGATATTTCCAATACTTCCCAAAGATTTCCAAGTGTCTTCGTGCACAAGTGTTTTAAAAACTAGTTGTCCTTTTACAGGAGTTAGTTGTAGTAGATCTCCAAATACAATTAAATGTTTTCCTCCAAACAGAACATCGTAATCTGTTTTTAAAACCTGTTGCATTCTCAAGTGTACAAAGGCAAGCATTAAGTTTGAGACCATGCTCACCTCATCAATGATTAAAAGTTTAATTTTCTTCAGCACTCTTGACACTTCATAACAAGCATCTTCAGACAGCTTCCAATTTATTATCATGTTCAACTGGTAGCATAAGTAATCTATGTAAAGTAATTCCTTTACTATTGTGCGCTGCTAATCCAGTTGGAGTGTTACAACACAAGATAAAAGTGAATCTGTAGTTTTCTGTAGATAACTGGTCAAAACTTTAAATAAAACACTTTTACCTGTTCCAGCTTGACCACTGATGTATATAAGAATAGGTTTAAATGATGAACATAGACATTATTTTTTTCATGCAACAAACCATGCTGTATTTGTTCTGTCACTTGTAGATATATTTCTTTCTGTTCAATATTTAATTGTTCTTCTAAATTTTCCAACGTAGCATTCTCCTGTCGTGCTTGTTGCATTGCAATTTCTACTTCATTCATGGCTATTGCTGCTTCATTTTTGATTATTGGTTGTCCCAGTGGATCTTGACTAGGTGGACCAGAACTTTGACTATCTTGAGAACTGTTGTTAGCTATTTCAGCTGCAATAGTGTTTTCTTGTTCAATTTCATCATTTAACAATTGTAGATATGTAGGGAAAATTGTGCTTGCAATGCTATCTTTACATGCATTAAAAGAATCTTCACAGCAGTCGAAATGTAATTCAGTTTCGCTACGCCATGGCTTGAACAGTTGCAGAAGTGCTAAATAGAAAAATTCTCTCTTATCTGGAGTTTCACAACTGAGTTTTCTGTGGTTAATAAGATTTCCTTTGGCATGTTTTACTAAACAACCGTCACATCCAATTACTGCATATTTTTCTTGTTTTATATGTGGTGTAACATTTCTTTTAAAGCTGTAATGTTGAAGTATTGCATACAGACATAACTCTTCCAGATGTGGACTCCTTTTGGGATAGTATGTATCCAACATATTAGTTTTAAGAATTTCTGTACTTTCTGGTTCATTCAGTGCTAAGTATTCAATTTCTTCTAATGTTTTCAACACTCTATTGTGTGTGCAGGCAAGACCTAAACGTACCCAAATGATTCCTCATGACTTTGAATATAAACTGGAAGAGCACAATTGATCCGAACATTCATAGGATCCAATTTCTCTGTGAAAGTACTTTCAAGCTAAAGCTGTACAATTGTTTGCTAAAGCTCTTCTCTTGTGAAATTTCTTCCCACATTTCTTTCATCTCTGTCTTTTCTGGTTTTGTTATATATGATGTAACATAGCATGCAACGGCAATTGAGTTATCTGCAACATATTGAATGTCCATGCTTGCAATCCACATTTTCAAAATAACTGGATTGTAGTCATTAATACTTTGACTGTTCTGTTCTTTTTAAGTTGTACGTATTCTTGGGAGATTTCCAAGTTATTGTATGCCTTACAGCAGACAAAAAAGAATGTACTCTTCCTTTAGAAATCACTGGACATGGGAATCCAAACCGACACTTTGTATAAAATTTTACTTTAGACTTGTATTTTCGTCGACAGTACTTTCCACAACGGTGACTTTGGAAACATAAAACTTGTTGTCTCAAGCTTTTTTCTTCTCCTTCTCTTGGAATGTGACAGGTAACATATTGTTAGATGAAAGACAATACTGTTCCAAATTTCGGAGCATTCCTTATCCATAATAGCATGTGTACATGCAGAGCACCTCTCGCTTGGTTCTCTTTTCGCCAAACAAAATCAATAACTTCTCCAAGAGGACAATTATTTTTATTGCAGAAAAAAGACATCATAGTTTGAAACCTATGATTAAAATACCTGCACGCATTTACAGGATCCAATCAACACAGTTCTCCAGGTGTCTTCATTTCAATATTTTTATATTGGAATTTGCTTCTCGTAGAAATTCAAGTAAATCTTCCCATGCATACTCAGCACAGCTAAGTGTTACAAACCATGTTGGTGTACCTAAGTTTCTTAACTTACACTTAAGTTCACCATGACGACGAAACCAATACTCATTGGTTCTACGTTGACATGCCATCAAATTAATTAACTATGCTTCTAAATTTTCATCTGTTTGTTGAACTTTGTCCATGAATTCTTTGGCTGAAACATGTGATTGATGAACTCCCGTTTTAAGTATGTGGTTCACTGCATACGAAAGAGAAGACAAATCACTTTCAAACAAGAGGTGAAATATATATGGACTGCACTGTCGAAATCTAGGATCTTTAGAGTATAATCTTGTTGAGCGATATTCTGAAGCTGGAATCCATACAGGTCGCTCATCAAATCATCCCCCTTGTCCAGTGGGGAACAGCTGTGGAAAACAACAAGCTTCTAAGCTTTTCTCCCATGCACTCATTGGAGCTCCCTTTGCTTTTTTCATTTGAAATAATTCAATGCTGTTTCCAATTACTTCTTTTGAAAGTAGAGGACATATTGTGTAATGTTCATAAATCGCCTCACTCTCGACTTGTCCACTTTCTCTATTTGACCACTTGAAATTTCTGATTCATCTCTAAACATATTACCTGTTCATCAACATTTACAGTTTTATAATAAATATTGTTCTCTACAAGATATAACGTAGCCTTTGAAGTTTATTAACATCTACAAACTCTTGCCATATTTTCCGACTCTTTGTTGGTACACCGTTTACTATAATAACTACTGGCTCATTTTTCTCTTTGTCTTCACCAACAGTTTCAATTTATTTCTTAAAATCTAAAGGTAAGTACACAACTCTTTCTTTCAGACCTCTTTGTAAATCTGTTGCTTCTGCTTATATGCTAGTAATCTTCTTTTATACTTCTTACAATCTTTCAACAAATTCTGAATTACTCTACTGCGAAAGAGTCGTTGTTGAATCTGTTGAAATTGTTTTTGTCTTCGTGTAACATGTGTTGTTTTCCCCAAACCTAAATTTTTTTTACCATTTGAAGTGTCATTCTCCTTCTCCTTAGTTGAAAAACTCTTCTTTTTCCTTTCATTCCTATTCTGTTTGTGTAATTTCTCGACAACTCTTTTAAGAAAGCGTTTAGTGCTCTTACCTGAACAAACTTTATCCTTAGTAACATTGTCATTTGCTTGTAACACAGTCTTTTTACTTTTCTTTAAGTAGATCTGTTTTTTTTGTTTTCTTCTCTTTCATTTTTTCTTGCCATCTTGAATTTGTGATCCAAACTAAATAATTTTCTGAAAAACAAAGAACAGTTTCAATAGTTCTTACATCTATTCAATATTTTAAAATAAATACATATGATTACTGATATTAACTACCAAGCAATTATTTACGTTGCTATTTTCTTTCTTTCAAATCTCAAAACACTACTCATTCCACTTAAATATATAGTGCGTTCTTCAACAATACCTTCCCAAACACTCATACAAAGTACCATAATCACTAATTCTTTTGCCACCATGGGGCATATGTATCAGAAATCAGTTTTGCGAGTCCTTAATAGCGATTTTTTGCGAATCGCTATTAAGGACTCGCAAAATGAAATGTATGTAGGAATCGCAATATTAATTGCGATTCCTATGTATTCCTAATTGCGAATCGCAAATTGCGATTCGCAATCAAGGAATACCTTCCCATTCATTCCTATGGGCCTCGAGGCCCATAGGAATGAATGGGAAGACATTCGCAATTTGCGAGTACCCATTAGGTGCAATTTCAAGGGTGCAAGGGTGTCAAAAGGACACCCTGTTGCACCCCTGAAATATGTATGTGTGCACATGTGGCGCACATACATGCCCTAAGGGCATGTATGTGTGCCACAGGCCACTTTGAACAATGCAAAAAAGTGAATTTTTCAAAGAAATTGCAAATTACCACCAACTTGAAGTTGGTGGTAATTTGCGATTTCTTAGGGCAAAATCGCACAACATGGGTGCTTCCTGCATTGCATTTAAGAAATCACAATTTGCGATTCCTTAAATGCAGTTGCAAAATAGGGAATCGCAAATTTTGCGATTTCCTATATTGCGAGGGCATTTTGGGATGATACATAGAAAAAAGCTTTTCTGAGAATCGGCCCGTTTGCGAACGGGAAAACGCATGAGACATATGCCCCCATGTCTTTAACCTCATTTGCATGTTGCATCTTCACTACTCAGCAACTACTAACAATGTTGCGCCTACCCAAATGCAAACCAGAAACCCTTACCATGTCACAGTTGAAAGTCTCACCATATTACGGAAAGGATGCACGCATCTCCCTGTGCCTTTTCCTAGTGGCATCATACTTAAAAGAAACATACAAATAGATCTATACCCGTGTTTTATAGGTATCAGATCTTCCGATACATAACTCGTGTGAAAATACATGTTGAAGCATAGACATACCTCAGCAAAGTTAAACTGTTAAGACAAATCGTCGAGCAATGTAAATTGGGACGATATGCAAGTTGCAACTGTGTGCGGATTTTTCGTATGGCATACAAGTCGATTACGACTTTCTCTGTGCTCGTCAGATGCCGCCAGCAGCCCAGTGAGGGTCTAAGTGGTATTTTTCAACGCAGATGGGCCTCTGTTATCTTCCTTTTACAAACGAGGGGAGAGGAACTGTTAGAGAGCGGGAGGAAGGGGGGGCATCAAGGGACATCTCCTTCCCAGTCTCTCGATCTGTCGGCCCTGTGGTGTAGGCAGCTGCAGCACAAGCAGGAAGCCTGACAATTACCTTGACTTATATTCACATGTGCTTCATGAGTGTGAGCAAACCCGTGCACCAAGTGTGCAGGAAACATTTCATTTTTTTCATCTCCCTGAAGTTAATAAAGCATGTCCCTTGTAAAGCCCCCCCCAGTATTTTCCGACAAGGTACAATCTGCAGAAGGCCATTTCTTTTACATTTTCCGGGCCGATTTTCGACCCCAATTCATCCCTGTACCTCAGTCACAAGACCATGTAGTCCTTGCAAGATGACGCACTGCACTCGTGTGGCATTGAAACCGATTACGACTTTATCTGTGCTGTACAGATGCCACCAACAGGCCAGTGAAGGTCAAAGTGGTATTTTTCAGGGTAAATGGGCCTCTGTTACTTTCCTTTTAGAAAGAGGAGAGGGAAGAAGCGTTGGGGGGGAGAGAATGGGGGAGGGAGTCAAGGAACGTGTCATTCCCAAACTCTCCATCTGCCGGCCCTCTAATATACGCAGTCAGCATAGGGAGAGAGCCTGACAATTACCTTCACTTATATTCACATGTACTTCACCAGTGTGAAGAAATCCGTACACAAAATGTGCAGGGAACATTTCCATTTCTTTTTTATCTCCCAGACATTCATAAAACATATCTCTTGTAAAGAAACCCCCCCACTCCTCTATTTTCCGACAAGGCACAAACGTGGCCATTTCTCTTACGTTGACCGGGCCGATTTTGTATCTTAATTCAACCCTGTACCTCAGTCACAACACCATGCAGTCCTTTCAACATCAGAGACTGCATTCCTCATTTCACGAAGACACTTAAATAATACAGCGCACTTCAACTATACCTTCCCAAAAACTCATACGAACTACCATAATCACTAATCCCTTTGCCAGCATGTCTTTGACCTCATTTCTATTTTCCACCTTCACTACTCAGCAACTACTAACAGTGTTGTGCCTACCCAAATACAAAGCAGAAAGCCTTTCCATGTCACACTTGAAAGTCTCACCATATTACTGAAAGCATGCATGCATCTCTCTGTGCCTTTTCCTAGTGGCATCATACTTAAAAGAAACATACAAATAGATGTATACCTGTGTGTTATAGGTATCAGATCTTCCGATACATAACACGTGTGAAAATACATGTAGAAATATACACATACCTCAACAAAGTCGCACTGCTAAGACAAACACTCGGACAATGTACAATGGGCCGGTATGTAAGTTGCAAATGTGTGCCGCTTTTTGTGTAGCATGGAAGGCCATTGGAAGTTTCTCTCTCCTGTTCAGGTGGTACCAGCAGCCCAGTGAGGGTTAAACTAATATTTGTTGAAGCACATAGGCCTCTCTTACCTTCCTTTATTAAATGGGGAAGAAGGAAGCTTTGAAGGGGTGTAAGAGGAGAGGGGGTGTCAAAGGACGTATCATTCCTAGTCTCTCGATCTGTAGGACCCTCTACTGTACACAGATTCTGCATGACCATGGAGCCTGACAATCACGTATAGTTCACCAGTATAAACAAATCCGTGCACATGGCCAATGTACAATAGGCCGGGATATATGTTAAAACTGTGTGTCGCTTTTTCTGTAGCATAAAGGCGATTGGGACTTTCTCTCTGCTGTTCAGGTGGTACCAGCAGCCCAGTGAGGGTCCAAGTAATATTTTTCAATGCAAATACGCCTCTGTTACCTTCCTTTTACAAACTAGGAGGTGGAGGAAGCGTGGGGGGGAGGATGTGAGGGGGTCAAGGGATGTGTCATTCTTAGTCTCTCGATCTGCCGGCATTCTAATGTCTGCAGATTCTGCACGGGCTGGGAGTATGACAGTTACCTTCACTTATATTCAAATATAGCTCACCAGTGTGAAAAGTCCGAGCACAACGTCTGCATGCAACATTTCCATTTTTTTTCATCTCCCTCAAGTTAATAAAACATGCCTCTTCTAACCCCCCTTCCCCAGTATTTTTCCACAAGGCACAATCTGCAAACGTGCGCCATTTCCTTTATGTTTGCCGGGTCGATTCTGGAACCCAAGTCAACCTGTACCTCACTTTCAAAACCATGCACTCCTTTCAACATGACAAACTGCACTCCTTCTTTCTCCAAGACACCTAAATATATATGGGATACTTGTTCAGCACCTTCTCAAACTCTATGCACATTTTGTAACAAATGTGAAACAGCACACTTCGGTAATACTATGTTATTCTAAAAAAACTAATATTTTCAAACTTAAAAATATCGCCCCAAAGACTTAACCACTACTACACAATATATAACACACCTCATTAATTTGTAACTCACCTCTGTAGTTGGTATGCAGATTTCAAATTTCACAAACGCATGCAATATTTTCTTTCTCACACAATAAATGTAATTCAAGACTCTCATCAAGGATAAAACCAGTAATGGCAAACTTTCCCTCTCTTTCCGCACAGAAATAGATGTAAATAACAAATCAAAATCGTTCCTTCATTATTTCAAATTGCAAAACACATTTCTATTGGTTACTCATATTAACCCTCTCTAACTCTCTTCTAAAATGCCCCAAACTGGTTCTCTTATTTTGTGGATTGGAGACTCCCCCACACTGCTGCATCGCCATACAGCCACATTTCAAACATTTTTTATTAACCAATCAGAAACATACTTTTTCACAAAAGTAACATGCACCCTAGTTTTCACTGCACAATGTTCTTCAAACATTTTTTATTAACCAATTAGAAACATACTTTTTCACGAAAGTAACATGCACCCTAGTTTTCACTGCACAATGTTCTTCATCAGCCAATCAGTTATCAGTTTTCTAAAAAAAAAAGCTTCTTCTCCACCTTTTAACATATCTCTCATTCTACCAACGGACTACATGAGCTACAGACATATTTTGATTCCTTCCAGCCATACTTTCAAAATGCTACTGTGGATCGTAGGACACAGCTATGTTTTCTGGTGCAAAAGGTATGCTGAACACAGATGTATTGACAAATACCTAGGTTTACAAAATGAGGACATTAAATGGTTTGCACAGAGAGGATTAAAGTGGCACCAATTGTTGCCTTCGGTTAAAACCTCTTTGCATCTCCAACCCCTGACCTCATGATTGTGCACTGTGGTGGCAATGACCTAGGCACATTGACTGGTGTAGGTCTGGAAATGCTAATGAAGGATACCTTTGCACAATTGAAGTTGCTTTTGCTTCAAACTGTCATTGTATACTCCAATATATGCCAAAGACAAAAGTGGAAATGGTCAAATCAATTCTAGGAAGAATGTCAATAAAGCTGTTTCTGCATACCTCAGAGTTCATAGAATGGGGTCCATCTACAACAACAATCTACATTTTGATATGGATGACATATACAGAAGTGATGGAGTTCATTTCACAGATCAAGGAAACAGAGTTTTTCTCAACAACCTGAAGCTGTGCATCTGCACTTACACGTGGCTCCAACAAACTCATAATGAAAACAAGGGTTTTTTTTAGAGCCACCCTGTAACTCAGAACTCAGCCGGGCCATTTTAGGCCCTGGGAACCGCATCCCCCGGGGCCTGGCCACAATGTTTGGGAACCGCAGAAGGAGCCCCAATGCCCCCGCAGTCCCTGTCAGCTCCCCACCTCCTGCTGCAGCCGGCATTCCTTTCAAACAAAGCCAGCTGCTCCATGCAAGCTCCCTTTGCCCAAAAGCAAATCTGCTTCGCTTCATGGAAGCGAGAGCAAATTTCCTCCTCTCGCTTCCATGAAGCGAAGCAGAAGTTTGCTATGACAGAGCGGAAACTCTGCAGAGATCCCGCCCTGCCATAGCAAACTACAATGTCCCGGGGGTAGGGACCATGGGTCATTGTTGGAACCAGCCCTCGGAGATGACGATACCCTGGGCCATGGAAAGCTCCTCAAGGGAAATTGGACGATACGCCTCCATCCAATTTAAAGGCCCGGGAACATCGTGCTCCCCGGGCCGGCAGTCTGCAACAGACCCCCGCATTTTAATTCATGAATGCCCCGGGGAAGTAGTGCCCCCCGGGACAGTGTGGGGGAGGCTTCACTCCTCCACACTTAAATTGTATGTATTTCTCCGGGGAAGTACTGCTCTTTGGGGAGGAGGGGGACGCGTGCCCCCCCATATCATTATATTTTTCCCTCGGAACTGCGTGCCCATGACAAAAGTAGCCCCCGCATTTTAATTGTAAATGTCCCCAGGACAGTGTGGGGGAGCCTTCACCCTGCCACACTTATATTTTACGTATACCTCCAAGGACGTGCTGCTCTTCGGGGCAGAGGGGGAGGGAAGACGCGTACCCCTCATTTAATTTTATTTGCTCCGAGGAAGTGGCGGTCCCCGTGACAGAATTAAACCTCGCACCTTAAGTAAACATTGCTCCTGGGAACTGGCCCACCCGGGGGCTTAATTAAACAAAACACGCAACACTGCGCTTCGTTATTCTTTTTCCCACCGTGATTTCCAGGCCCTACGCGAATCCTGCCAAAACATATAAAACATTTTTTTTTTTACCTTCGGACTCCCTGTGGAACCCCCTGAGCACCCTAGGGGGGTCACAGTATTCCTACCCTGCCCTCTTCTACTTTTTTCACCCTTTGTCCCCCTACTCGTTTCAACCGAGTCACAAGATGGCTGCCAACGCTTTCTAGTTTGGAGTGTTGGCAGCCAATCAGAGGCAAGCTCGTGCTCGGGACGGCTCAGCCAATCAGATCTCACAATTCTCAAATATGATATCTGTAAATCTTTAAATATCTCAAAAACTACTGAACGGATTTACACAATTTAAAGAAAAGCGTGCTTTCTGAACCAAGAGCTATCTCTCTTCTAAATTTGGTGTAATTCCGTTCAGCAGTTCGGGCTGTAGCCGTGTCTAAAGTTTCCTATGGAAATTAACATGGAGAAAACACGTTTTGGGACCCCCCTTTTTTCTCTGCCCCCGCTTGACGAATCACCCTGAAACTATCAACTATTTGTCGAACGACGCCAAAGATATTGGCAAAAGAAAAACGCTTTTCCTATGGAAACTAGGTCCTAACTACAACTACCTACTGGCGACCGCCAGTAGGTAATATATATATATATATATACACACACACATGTTATCAATGTGCCCCATTATTAATATACCTCAGTCATCAGTGATGTCATTTGAGATGTAATCAGTGATGTCATCAGTGATGTCATTGACCATGTCGTGAGTAAAGTAATATGTGAGGTGATAAGCAGTGCATTGCGGGGTTGTGAGTTGTAGTTAACTCAGCTAACGATAACTGCTGTATTTCAATGGTTTTGTACAAGTGAAATGGCACCCTAACTATAACGTCCTCATAGCCTTTGTTTTTTAGTGAATATATACACACACACACACACACACACACACATACATACATTATCAACATGCCCCATTATTGAGGTACATGTGAAAATGCTCTTTTTTTCACACATTTTTAATTGAAATTTCTTATCAGGCAGAATGATAAGTATCAATTTCAGTAGGAAAGAACCAGTAATGGCAATCTTTCTCACTCTTTTTACAGAGCTACTGATGTTCCTCATCTATATTTGATTTCTGTGACAGTAGTACATTAGGACATTTCTTATTAAGACTATGTGTAAACTACTCTCCTTTCAAGTTTGAAACTACAGTGTATTTGAATCCTTCCACCCATACTTTTTACATTGTCTCTCTTCTGACCCCCCAGCATCATGGCAGGCAAGGGTGCCCCAAAAAAGGCGGGAGGCGGCACCAGGAAGGGGTGCAGCCCGGGCCTTTTTTTCTGAGGTGGAGGTGGCAGCTCTGTTTATTTTTGTCCAGCGCCACCTCCCCTCCACACTGGCAGCAGACGGCAGGCCTGGGTCCTGGGACAGACGCCAGGAGTGCCAGCAGCGCTGGGTGAGGGTGCGCCGGGCAGTGTATCGCTGCTCTGGGGACTGGCACACCTATAATCAGCTGAAGCACCAGTGGTCCGAGATGCAGAACCGAGAGCAGGGCATGCTGGACCTGCTAGGGATGGAGGTTGCGGGGCTCGGTGAGTAGCTAATTATTAATATTATTGTTACTTGTGTGTTCTATGTTAATGCTCATTTTTCTTCCCAAATAGCAAGCATGCTGTTCACATGCAGGTAGTTAAGTTAACAAATATTATGCTATGTGTTTGGTATTCTAGACAGGTACTCAACGTTACCTAATCATACTTGTTGGTGCTTGCTTCGGCTGATTATCTAAGAACTTAAGTAATGCAGAGACTCCTTTGTCCTGTCCCTAAGATAGATGTAGTTAGTATAAGTAATTTAGTGATGCGCATCCTCTCACTTCGATTCTTAGAACCTTTTTTGTAGCTTGTACAGTGACAAGCAACCAACCAATTTGGACTATGCATGCGTTCATCTATGCATTCAAAGACAAAATGCAGACTTAGTGAATTGGCCATCAAAGGGTGTTGAGAATGATTGTGAATGAGAATGGAACTTAGAAACAAACATAATTTGTTGCAATTTATTAGTAATTCCAAAGTCTTTGGAATAGGCTGGATAGGTAGGTTTAGGAAATGTGGAATAGGATAGGACAGTCTGCGATACTAGTCTACTACTAGTCTATCTGATTTAGGAAAGTTCAATGTTATTGCGATTGCCTTTTCCAACCAAAAAATAATTTTGGAGAGATTATTTATTTACCATCAATCTTTTTTTGTCTTATGTCTTGCATCAGTGTCCAGGGGCAAGAAGAGGTCACCTGAGGTGGGTGAGGGAGCTGAAGGGACACCCTATTCTGAAGAACTTTCCTCGGTCGATGGCTCTGCTTGCCCCAGTAAGTCCTCCTGTTGTTAATATTAATTTATATTTCCCTAACTTTTACTGCTCCTTTGAATTTTTTTTTTACCTGTTTCCTAATTTTATTTTTTCCCCAAATCCTCTTCGATCTATCCATTTCTAAATTCTTGTTATCCCTGCATTATCCTATTTACTTATTTTCTATAATCCTAGTGTCTGTATTTTACCTCAGACTGTCTCTGTACTAGTCTGTCTGTAGCTTCCTTTCTTCTGCTTTGTCAGTCAGCTATCCCTCTCCCCTTATATATTTTGTAGACTGCCTAGTGGTGGTACTCTAAGACTCAGAGAACCCATTGGCCATGGTCACGTACCACTACTAGCACTACTACTCTGATGTGCAGATTGCATGCCCAAGTATGGTATTATTGTATGCATGTTTGTTGAGATGAGAAGGCTTTCTTTTACTTTCTCATGCTCAATCAGTAAAACAAGAGAGTGGCCATGGTCACGTTGGACACCCCAAAGTTGTGTCTTCTTCTTCTTAGATAGGTCAAGTATTATTAGCAGCAGTTTGTGGTGAACTGATTACTGTGCACCATGGCTGGAAGGAAGTTTGAGGAGGATGGCCCCATTGCATTTGCCAGCCAAGAGCTTTTGTACAGTTGTCCACTCTAATTTCTTTTCAAAAACTCAGATTCATCAATATCTCTAGCCACTCCAGTCCTTTACAGGTTGACTTGAGAGGCTTTTCAAAAATTGCCACCTACAAAATGCCCAACCTGATATTTTTGATAGAAAATACTGTCTGTATCAGAATTGTAGTGATGTGTGTGGTGTATTTTCAATGCTGCCATAACAAAAATAGGGGAGGCGTATCTGGCATTTAAAAAATGTGTAATGTTTTTTCAAGCCGCACCGACCACCAGTGCTGGGGTCAGTGGTGACGGTGGTGCAAGCCTGTTAGCAGATGCTGCAGCTGTAGGGGGTGAGCCAGTGGCAGTGGCAGGCACTGGTAAGACATATTGCTTGCGTATTGACAATTAATTATATAATCACTGCAAGGGTGTACTGTTGAAACTTGGGAACTGTTGAACACGCATCTCTTTACTTAGCATATACAGCAGAACTCTGCTATCTTCAACTCAGCAGAGACAGTTTCATGAAGAGTCAGACCTTGATGGGTTTATGGAAAAGGGAAAGAAGAATGGCAGGAGTAAGGATGGGTGAAATGTAATATGACTGCAAGAGAAGGATGCGTGGGTGAAAGCATTCATATACTATCGGTGGCTGATAGGCTGCATGGGTGGGTGAGGGTTGGATGAAAGGTGAGAGGATGCCTGCCTGGGTGGGTGAAAGTGTATGGATGAAAGGATGCCTGTCTGGGTGGGTGAAAGGAATCCTCCAGTGGGTTGATGGGTCAAAGGATGCATGGGTGGGTAAATGACAAATGTATGTCGGTGAAAGGTTTGTTAAGAATGAAAGCCATGTGTGGATGGATGGATATATGGATGGAAGATATTCATAGGTGAAGACTGAATGGAGAGAATGTAAAACTTAAACGGTCAGTAGCAAAGCCAAGGATGAATACTAGAAGAACAATACAATGATGAATGGAAAAATCCCTGGGAAGAAGAGCAAACAAGGGACTAGTGTGCTCCTCTGTAGTTGCGTTCTTCTCACCTTCTTTGCTGGCTTGGAAAGTTTTTTTAATCCAGGTTTTTGATTCAAAGTGTTGAAATGGTAATTCAGACTACTCCATTGACTCGCAGTAGTTTTCAAGCACAACATATATTATGTATCCTTCCTAGTACCACCCATCATGTTTGAAAAAAGTAATGTCAAATGTGGTAATGGAGGGTGAGGCCAGGGAGTAAAGTAGGTCTGAGAGTAGGTGACTTTGCATTTTGTGGATGGGATAATCTGTGATGAATGTTCCAAATACAATATCCTGTTCCTTAAGCCTTTCCCTGTACTGTAGTGAATAGTTCTTCTCATGGGCAGACAGGAATATGTTTGTCTGCATAATTGTCTTCTTTATAATTAGTAGTACATCACGTGACATATATCATTCATAGTAACTATTCATCTGCCTTGGAATCAGGGTGAAATTGAGGCATTTAACAGAGCATGGCTATGATAGGAAAAGAGATAATGGTCTAGTACAGCTGCCCCACCTGCAGACAGTAAAAAGTAACATGACACGAGTATGTCTGTCTAGGGTACCAGCTGAGCTGGCATGCCTACATTAATTTAGCTCAACAAAAGAGAGAAGAATGCTTGTGTACTCCATAGTGCATAATGCCTGAAACTCTAAACACATCAAAATCGAATGACCTGATGACATCTCAAATGGCCTCTGACCACCTCTCAGCAATCCCACTGTGTGGGCCCCTAAGGACTCTCAGAAGCGAAGGGGACCTAATCCCCCAACCAGGAGCATGCCAGGAGGCATGTTTGCAGAGTAGTGGAGAAATGGGGCAGGGCCTCCGGCAAGTTGCTAACTTAGTTTTTTTTCATTTTTGTTATTTTAGGAAGGGAGACTGTGTGGCCCCCGTTCCCTTGACCCTTTTGGGCCCCAGTGACTCCATCACCTGGGGCCTCACCCTTTTCTTAATTAAAATAAAATGGGAGGGGGCTGCGCGCCCCCCCTCCCGAGGCTGATACATGCCCCGGGGACCCCATCCCCCGGGGCTGGGGCTTTGTCTATATTTTTAAAAGGGAGGGGGCTGTTCCACCCTCCTCCTGGGCCATTTTAGGGCCCGGGGACCCCATCCCCTGGGGCCAGGCTATTTCTTTAAATTTTGGGAAAAAATTGTTTCAAGGGAGGTGGTGGGCCCCGGTCCCCCTCCTGGGCCATTTTCATCCCCTGGTACCCCATCTCCCGAGGCATGGCCATCTCCTTTGAGACCACAGGGGGAACCTGAAAACCCATGGTCCTGGATGGTTCCTGCCTCCTGCAGGAGCCGGCATTGCGTTTTACCATCTTACCAGCTCCCTGGGGGCAAAAAGCAAAATGCTCTCAGTTGTTCAAAGTGAAGCACTTGTTTGCTATGGGATGGCGGGAGCAGTGCTCATAGCAAACTGCAATGTCCAGGGGGTAGGCACCTGGGACATTGCTGGAGCCGGCCCTGGGTCCCCAGGGCCATTTACGGCTCCAGGAGGGGGCTGCGCGGACCCCCTCCAATTTGGAAAGTAGTCCTGGGGAGGTGGTGGTCTCCGGGACTACAGGGGCCCATGTGGGCCCCCGTATCTCTTTCTATAATTGCCCCTGGGACCTCGGCCACAGGGGGGCCTAAAGGAAACGTGGCCCGCCCTTCGTTTTAAAAAATATTTCAGCAGGATTCATGGATACACCTTGTGGGACCCCCTGAGCAGGCCTAGGGGATCAGGGTGTTTCTACCCTGACCCCTTTTTTCAGTTTTTTTAACCTTTTTTCTTGTGACTCAGTTCAACCGAGTCACAAGATGTCTGCCAACACTTCTTGGTGTGAGGTGTTGACAGCCAATCAGACGGCAGGCTCGAGATCGGAAGAGTTTTCGGATCCTCCGCAGCCATAATTGTATATCTGAGAAATGTTTACATTTCTTAGGAACTACTAAATGGATTTACACCTTTCTGAACCAAGAGCTACCTTTTTGTAAAATTTGATGTAATTCCATTCAGCAGTTCGGGCTGTAGCTGTGTCTAAAGTTTCCTATGGAAATTAACATGGAGAAAGCGCATTTTGGGACCCCCCTGCTTTTTCTCAACTCCTGCTGGATGAATCACCCCGACCCTTTCAACACAGCATCTGACCTGACTGCCCCATTACTTTTGAAAATTTCACAAAGATTCTTCAAACGACACCAAAGATATTGGTAACATAATAAATGCAAACTAGGTTGTAACTATAACTACCTACTGCCGACCACCAGTAGGTAATATATATATATATATATATGTGTGTGTATGTGTATGTATGTTCCAAGTCACCCATCCAGACATGTAGCCTCTTACACGTGTATCAGGCCTGCTACAGTAGAGTCTGTGTGTGCACTTTTACTGCCATGTCAACTTGGCATTTAAATGATTTTTTAGGCCTTAAACAACTCTTCTACTACATATAAGTTATCCTTAACTTAGGCCATAGGTAGGCATAGCAAAGGCTGCTATGTGGTTAAAAGGTAATGTACAAAATGTTTCTTTAATGAAGAAAGCTATCTCCAGGATAATAGATTAGTTCATGCTATTGAGAACAGAGGACGATGTTATGAAATTAAGAAAGGCATTCCTATAGCGAAAGAGGGATTGTACCTACAAATGTAGAACAAGGTATTGGAGTACAGGTATAAGGAAGGCAGAGTCAGGCACCTGTATAGAAAGGAATTGTAGTAGTGTTTGTGCTATTTAGACAAAATATCGAATTAGAAATGTCGACTTATACAAATATTGAGTCGTAAATATTGTGACACAGAAATATCGAGAACAAGAATAACGTGATCAAGAATATCGATTTTAAGGTAAGAAAATATAGAAGTCATTAATATTGTTTGCAAAAATATAGTTGTTTCAAATATCGATTTTTTAATTAGTGTTATGTATTTTAGTATATATTTTAAATGTTTGTGATGTATTCTTTTTGTATAAGTATTGTTTTTGTTTTATAATAAATGTTTTAAAATGCATGCGGTCAGTTCCAATGTCGGTCGGAAGGGCTCCGAAACGGATTTGGGTTTGCCGAATCCGATACGGAGCCCTTGTTTCCGACCCGCTCGTTCCCAGTTCCGAACGACCAAGTACGATGCCTGGAAACCGCTAGGGCTGACCGAATCGGTTTCAAAAGGCATTCGGACAGGTCGAGCCTTTCCGGAGCCAATCCATTCAGCTCTATGGACTTGGTTTCTGAACGGGCGAGTACAATGACCGATGCAGACAGCCTTTCTGAATCAGTTTGCCTGGAATGAAAGGGCTTTGAGGGCTCATAGCAAGACCCCCTTCACCCTGGGCCCTCCGAATCGGACCCGTGGAGGTACCTATGGGTGCCCCCTTTCCAACCATGCATAGTGTGGCAGGCACCATAGGGTACCCGCCACAGGGTGCAAGGTTTTCCCCACCCACCCCCTTCTTCAATGGGAGCCTGTGTTCATATTCGTAACACAGGCTCCCATTGTAGTCAATGGGAGTCTGACCAAATCGTATATGGATTCATCGTACTTGTTCGGTCGGACTCCCCCAAACCGAGTCATACGGAAAGCATTCCTGAACCATTTCTGTCGGTATGCTTTCCGAACGAGATCGGAATCGGGCCCTTAGTAGTTATCAATTTTATTTTAATTAAATTTTGCATTTTTTTAGTTCGGTAGTGGGTAGTGGGTTTATAAGGGAATAGGGTGGGAAGTAATTTAATTATACTAAATTAATGATCATTTTTTATTTATTAATATTTATTTAATTGCGATTTTATAGTGTTAATTGTGGTATAATAAATTATCAATTAATTATTAATCGGTTGTTAATTAATATTAATTAATTGGTAATTAATTATGGTAATTGTGTAATTTATTTATGTGTGGGTTGTGGGGTTTATAGGGGTAGAAGGTGGGAAGTAATTTATTTTTAATTAACTAATAATTAGTTGTCAATTAATATTAATTAATTAATTGAAAATTAAATATGGAAATTGTGTAATTAATTTTAGGTGCAGGTTGTGGGGTTTATGGGGTAAAGCGTGGTAAATAATTTATGTTTAATTAATTAATAATTAGTTGTTAATTAATATTAATTAAATAACTGAAAATAAATATAGAAAGTGGGTAATTAAAAGTGTGGGTTGTGAGGATTATAGGGGTAAATGGTGGGAAATAATTTATGTTTAATTAATTAATAATTAGTTGATCATTAATAATAATTAGTTAATTGATAATTAATTAGGGTAATTGTTTAATTTTTCTGTGTGGATTTTGGTTTTAGGTAAAGGGTGGGGAGTAAATAAATATTACTTACTTTATAATTAGGGCTCCCGGTTTTATGGTATTTATTTTTTTGACATTTCCGTCTGTATTTATCCATATTTATTTTTTGCTAATTTTATCTGTATTTATCCATATTTACTGAATGAAGCTGAAATTAGTATATTTCCACGTTTATTTAACCGATAAATATGCACTCATGCTTGAATGCCTGCCAGATTTCAGTGATATGAACACCCGCAGAAGATAAATCAATGCACTTATATGAAAATATGCACATTTCAGTATCAACCTTGTGCATATCTACTGGTGTTAAAGCCTCTATACTAAAATTCCTTTCTTTTTAACACCCTCACCTATCAATTCACACAGCTATTGGCCTGGCAGTTATGGCAGACAGTATTTAGAATTGCTCAAAAAGCAACCCAATTTCCGTATTTAATCACATTTAAAAATAAATACAGACAAGAAAATAAATGTTTTCTGTCTGTATTTATCTGTAAAAATCAGTAAAAACGGAAAACAGGGAGCCTTATTTATAATTAGTTGTTAAATACTATTAGTTTTTTAATTGTAAATAATTGTGTAATTCATTTTTTTACAGTTTAATTTTAGCTGTGGGTTGTGGGGATTATAAGGGTAAAGGGTGGGATGTTAATTAATTTTTATGTGTTTTAATTTGTTTTTTAATTAATAATATTTCTTTAATTGATAATTGAAAACATATTTATATATTTGTTTTATTTATTTTGTTTTTTAAATATTTTTTGTTGTTGATATTTTGTTTATTTTTAATTTTTAACTAACTTGAGTGGGAATACTAATTTTTCCCCTCCGCAATCCAACACTTTCCCTACTGTTGCACTGACTGGAGTGGGAATAATAAATTATATCCCTCCACTATGCAACACGTTCCCTACTGTTGCACTCACTGGAGTGGGAATAGTCATTTTTACCCCTCCGCTATGCAACAGTTTCCCTACTGTTGCACTCATTGGAGTGGGAATAGTAATTTTTACCCCTCCGCTATCCAACACTTTCCCTAGTGTTGCACTCATTGGAGTGGGAATAGTCATTTTTACCACTCCGCTATCCAACACTTTCCCTACTGCTGCACTGACTGGAGTGGGAATAGTAAATGTTATCCCTCCGCTATCCAACACTTTCCCTGCTGTTGCACTGACTGACTAGTAATTTGTACCCCTCCGCTATCCAACACTTTCAATACTGTTGCACTGACTGACTAGTAATTTGTACCCTTCCGCTATCCTACACTTTCAATACTGTTGCACTGACTGGAGTGGGAAATTTAAGTTTAAAGATTTTTAAAAAGTTTAATGTTTTTATTTATAATAGAATGTTTTTTTAAATAGATTTTATGTTATTGATATATGTATACATATATTTATTTGTTAAATTTTTATATAATTTTAAAATTATAGTTAGTTTACTAATTGTTTTAAAGCAATTATATATATATAATATATATATATATATATATATATATATATATATATATATATATATATATGTCTATATATATATATATATATATATATATATATATTAATTATTATATATGTGTGTTTATTTGTTATATTTGTTAAAATGTATATTAAATGTAATTTTTATTAATTTTTATTAATTTTTATTAATTTTAATATTTAACATATGTATTATTAAATTTTATATATATATATATACAAAAAGATATTTTGTACAACTATATTTATGACTGATATTTTTTTTCTCTATATTTTTGTGCTTACCATTATAAATATAGGATGTCGACATTTTTGGCATCAATATTTAAAACTCAATATTGTGGTCTGGGGATATTTTAGGTGTCAATATTCTGTCAGTGAACCAGTGTTTGTAGTATTCTACAGCAATTCATTTATATGTTAAGGAAATTTCCACATATCTTTCCAAAGCAAAGTTTAAAACAGAAAATAAGAATTTTACAAGGATTGGATCCTTGCAAGGTTAGAAAGCATACAAATTTGCAAGGACAATCACTAGCTTTTTTATCAAACAAAGGGGCATCTTCAAAAGCCCCTGTCGCCACAGGAACGTCACATTTTTCAACGTTCCTGTGGCGATAGGGGCTTCACCTTATTCACAAGGCAGCGTTAAGCCACTTAACGTGGCTAAACGCTGCCTTGTGAATAAGGCACCCTTTCATGCTATACTTAGCGTGAAAGGGGAGGGCAATGGGTGTTGCTGTGGGCATTCCACTGCAACACCCATTGCTTCTGACGCTGCCTCCTATTCACAAGAGCAGCGTAAATAGGAGGCAGCGCCAGAATTAAGACCAGGGAAAACCTGGTCTTAACCTGGCGAAGTGAGGAGAAATGTTTCATTTCTCCTCGTTTTTGCTGTTGTCATGTGTGCTGCGTTGTGCAGCACACATGAAAACAGCAAAAGGCCAGTGATTGTGTATGTACAGGAAGGTCCCCCTTCCTGCACATGAACAATCATTTTTTTTAAATGGAGTTTGCAACTTCTGTGGGTGCTGCATTAAGCAGCACACATAGAAGTCACAAAACAGCATTTCAAAATTGTTCATGTGCAGGAAGGGGGACCTTCCTGTACATAAACAATCTTCCCTTGCACGCACACACCCTTGCACCATGGTGCAAGAGTGCCTGCATTGGCGCTAAGCTGCTACACTTAGCGCCAGCGCAGAGGGAAACGCAAGGCTACACCATATCCTTGTGAATATGGTGCAGCCTTGCATTTCTGAAGTGGCGAAGTGAGGCGTTAAGCCATGACAGCTAATGCCTCACTTCGCCACTTCCTTGTGAATATGCCCAAAAGTGTGCCAAAACACTTTTCATCATTTCAGGATGTTATTTTTACACCACTCAACGATGCAAACTTTAGTTAGGAGGCTGTACCATATGAAAACTCCTGCTTTATGTTTAGGAGAAATGAATAGAGCATGGTACTGTGGTAGATGAAGGAAAGGTTTGAGATGATGTGCAGTTTTGTTCATTTGGTCCTCGGCAGGATTCTAGGGAAAATGAAGAGTTGTTAAGAGGATGAGTTGTGGAATAGGACACAGATATTACATTTGATAGTTTTGAAGAAGAGACTAAAAGATTTTACACAGTGTGGTCTAAAAAACCAGAGTATGTTTGTATATGTTGTTGATGCACTCACTGGAAGATTTAAACACGGACTGTTGACTTGTATTTAAAAAGTAAAAAAGTAAATAATGATAACTGGCAAAAGTTAGCTGTGTATTTATTAGTAGAGAAATGCTTTGACTTGTCCATGCGACAAGTGTTACAATAAATTAGAAGATAATAAAATGTACCACACATAGCTATTGGATACCGATTTTGTAAGATAATAAAATGCCTGCTAATGTAGAAAAACTATGAAGGGCCAAAAATAAAAATAAACATTTACATTTATGATTCTTTTCAGCATTGTGAATGGCTATTATGGACTGCTCTCCAGCACTCACTACAACTCCACAATCCATGCAGTATGATGCCATCCGGGAAAACTGTGGAGCCATATCTGGAAGTTGAGATTGGACCTCTGAAGGGGCTGTCCGCCACAGTGTTGTTATGGCTGGTATTGAAATTCAGAGTCCTTCAGCCTTGTTTTGCCTTTGTGCTGCTTATGCGCTATTGCTTTGGTATGTTTTTGGATGGTAAAGCATGGACATAGTCCAGCAAAAATAATTTTTAATTGAACCCCTTGACATGCACAATATGTTTTGTGACATATTGTGCATTGTGCGAATCTACTCACTCTGATCTCCTCTTAACGAATGTTCCAGATAGATAAATGGGTGTGTTATTATTTTTTTAGCTGAAAAGTGTATTATCCAATGATATTCCTTTATTTCTCAGTAACATGATTTCCTGTTTAAAAAAAAAAAAAATGTGGATTTGTACCTGGCCATTCTAGAAAACTCTGGAGCCATATCTGTTGTAGTAGTCTACACCATTCAACGGACATTCTGGATGGGAATTGTTGCTGGTGTCACAGATGTAGATGGTCCTCAGCTTCCCTCTACTTGATTGCCAGTTAGAGATGTTTACTATGTTAGCTTTTAAGATGATAGACCATGGACGTCATCCCACATGAATATTTTGTATTCTTCCCTCTAGAGTGGATCTTTTCCCAGATTGTGCATTCTACTAGTTCTGGAGCAGTTTGTGATTCCTGTTGAGTTTGGATAAGAATGGGTAGTTTCATGGGTGTTTTGTAGTTATGTTTTACTTGTGAGTTCAGATGTTGAAAGTTATTTTTTTAATTGCTGTTTTTGTTAAATGTGTTGTTAAAATAAAGTTAAGCAATTATATTACTAAACAGCTAGACTCAAAACTTTGTATAAAATGTATTTAAATATCTGTTTTTCATTTTGGCATTTGTATTTGTGAATACTGATATCATTGTGACCTTTGGTGTTGCTGTGAAGAAGGAAAATGCATTTTTGATGTAGTTATTTCAACAAATGTTTACAAAGGGGAAAGTTAAATTAGTATCTTACTAAATAACTACACTAAATCTCCTTGTGTTTTACTCTTTTGTCAAAAACACTCAGTATTCACACTATGTATGGCACTCATTGAAACACACAGGCACTACCTGTGCAATCATAAAGGACATCCTTTCTCCACCACTCTGCAAATACGCCTCCTGGCACAGTACTAGTTTGGGGATGAAGTCTCCTTGGCTATTGAGGGTTGTTGGGGGCCAACTACCCCTCCTGTTACCTCCAGCAAGTCCCACACAGTCAGCTTGCTAAGAGGCCTTCGGAGGCCATGCCCCCTTTCTGCACCACTCTGCAAACACGTCTCCTGGCACACTACTGGTTGGGGAATGAAGTTCTCTTGGATTCCAAGGGACCTTTAGGACCAAGAAGCCCTAGTGGTACTTTCTCTAAATCCTATGCAGTGGGATTCCTAAGAAGTGGTCAGAGGACCCGCCATATTTCCCAACCACTCTGCAAACACCATTGCTACTTAAAAAAACATAGAAATTCACTGAAAAAAACCAAAGGTTAGAGGGATGTTATAGTTAGGAATTAGCATTTAAAAAACCTTAGAAATTCACTGAAAAAAGCCAAAGGTTACAGGGCCGTTATAGTTAGGATCTAGAATTTAAAAAACCTTAGAAATTCACTGTAAAAAACAAAGGTTACAAGGACGTTATAGTTAGGCTCTTGTTTCTTTCTGCACCTCTCTTGCCTCTTTCTGCATCTCTCTTGTTTCTTTCTGCACCTCTCTTGCTTCTTTCTGCACTTCTCTTGCTTCTTTATGCACCTCTCTTGCCTCTTTCTGCACCTCACTTGCATCTTTCTGCATCTCTCCTACTTCTTTCTGCTCCTCTCTTGCTTCTTTCTGTACCTCTCTTGCTTCTTTCTGCACCCCTCGTGCCTGTTTCTGCACCTATCTTGCCTCTTTCTGCACCTCACTCCCTTCTTTCTGCACCTCCCTTGCTTCTTTCTGTATCTATCTTGCTTCTTTCTGTACCTTTCTTACTTTTCTGCACTTATCTTGCCATTTTTTGCACTTCTCTTTCTTCTTTATGCACTTTTCTTCCTCTTTCTGCACCTCACGTGCTTCTTTCTGCACCTCACTCTCTTCTTTCTGCACCTATCTTGCTTCTTTCTGCACCTCTTTTGTTCCTTTCTGCATCTCTCTTGCTTCTTTCTGTACTTCTCTTGCCTCTTTCTGCACCTCACTTGCCTCTTTCTGCACCTTTATTCCTCTTTCTTTACCTTTCTTCCTCTTTCTGTACCTTTCTTCCTCTTTCTGCACTTCTCTTGCTTCTGTCTGCAGTTCACTTGCTTCTGTCTGCACTTCACTTGCCTTATTTCTGCACCACTCTTGCCCCTTTTTGCACCTCTCTTGCCTCTTTCTGCTCCTTGCCTCTTTCTGTACCTCTTGCTTCTTTCTGCGCCTTTCTTCCTCTTTCTGTAATTTCTTCCTCTTTTAGCACCTTTATGCCTCTTTTGGCACCTTTCTTCCTCTTTCTGCACCTCTCTTGCTTCTTTCTGTACCTATCTTGCTTCTTTCTGCACCTCTCTTGCCTCTTTCTGCATCTCTCTTGTTTCTTTCTGCACCTCTCTTGCTTCTTTCTGTATCTCTCTTGCTTCTTTATGCACTTTTCTTCCTCTTTCTGCACCTCACTTGCTTCTTTCTGCACCCCACTCTCTTCTTTCTGCACCTATCTTGTTTCTCTCTGCACCTCTATTGTTCCTTTCTGCATCTCTCTTGCTTCTTTCTGTACTTCTCTTGCCTCTTTCTGCACCTCGCTTGCCTCTTTCTGCACCTTTATTCCTCTTTCTTTACCTTTCTTCCTCTTTCTGTACCTTTCTTCCTCTTTCTGCACTTCTCTTGCTTCTGTCTGCAGTTCACTTGCCTCTGTCTGTACTTCACTTGCCTTATTTCTGCACCACTCTTGCCCCTTTCTGCACCTCTCTTGCCTCTTTCTGCTCCTTGCCTCTTTCTGAACCTCTCGCTTCTTTCTGCACCTTTCTTCCTCTTTCTGTACCTTTCTTCCTCTTTTAGCACCTTTATGCCTCTTTTGGCACCTTTCTTCTCTTTCTGTACCTCTCTTGCTTCTTTCTGTACCTATCTTGCTTCTTTCTGCAACTTTCTTCCTCTTTCTGTACCTTTCATCTTCTTTTGGCACCTTTCTGCCTCTTTTAGCACCTTTCTTCCTCTATCTGCACCTCTCTTGCCTCTTGCCTCTTTCATCACTTCTCTTGCTTCTTTCTGCACCCCCTTGCTTCTTTCTGCACTTCTCTTGCTTCTTTCTACACCTTTCTTCCTTTTTCTGCACTTAGCTTGCCTCTTTTTCCACTTCTCTTGCTCCTTTCTGCACTGTACTTTCTCTTTCTGCACCTCTCTTGCCTCTTTCTGCAGCCCACTCTCTTCCATACTTCACTTGCCTCTTTCTCTACTTCTCTTGCTTCTTTCTGCAACTCTCTTGTTTCTTTCTCCACCTCTCTTGCTTCTTTCTGCACCTTTCTTGCTTCTTTCTGTAACTCTCTTGCTTCTGTCTGCACGTGTCATCCACTTTCTGAACCTTTCGTCCTCTTTTGGCACATTTCTTCCTCTTTCTGCATTTCCTTTGCTTCTTTCTGCACTTCTCTTGCCTCTTTCTTCACCTCTCTTACCTTTTTCTGCACCTCTATTGCATCTTTCTGTGCCTTTCTTCCTCTTTCTGTACCTTTCTTCCTCTTTTGGCACCTTTCTGCCTCTTTTGGCACCTTTTTACCTCTTTCTGCACCTCTCTTGTTTCTTTCTGCACCTCTCTTGCTTCTTTCTGCACCTCTCTGGCTTCTTTCTGTACTTTTTTTGCCTCTTTCTGCACTTCACTTGCCTCTTTCAGTACTTCTCTTGCTACTTTCTGTGCCTTTCTTCCTCTTTCTGTACCTTTCTTCCTCTTTTGGCACCTTTCTTCTTCTTTTGGCACCTTTCTTCCTCTTTCTGCACTTCTCTTACTTCTTTCTGCATTTCTCTTGCCCCTTTATTCACCTCTCTGACTTCTTTCTCTACCTCTCTTGCTTCTTTCTGCACCTCTCTTCCCTCTTTCTGCACCTCTAAATGAAGGCATAATGCATATTACTGCTCATTGAAATAATGCATACTACTGTTCGAAACACAGTCGTGAAATGAAATATATTGTGTAAAAGAAAATGCAAAGTAAAGTGTACAGGTACACGCTAAACAATGTATAAGAAACAATATATAGGAAAACAATCCACAGATAGAGGGCAGACTAACGCCTATGATTTTGAAACACATGATCTTGCATGCAGGGAAACCGTCCAGAGGAACCCGAGGTTTATCCAGTGGAGACCAGTGTTGTATCCCTCCACGGTAACGGCCAGACTCTAAGGGAATTCCACCTACTGGGAGCAAGTGAGAGTTAAATATTTAAACATTTAAATTTATTGTGTTTAAATTGCAAGCAATTACAACCTGATTGGTATTGTGAACTAAATATTAACCATACAATATTTGACTCAGTGGGTTAAATAACTGGGGGATTATGAGATCTGGGCGTCTGCGTGGAGCAGTGCTTCAACAGCACAACAGGCAGTGGAAAAAGAAAATGTCTAAGGATAATTCTGAGGCATCTGGTGGAGGGCCAGCCCCACAAATTGGAGAAAAGCTAAATATATTAACAAAATCTGCGTCTTGTTCCCCAAAAGTCTGTCTGTCAGATATAAATGCATGTTATGTAAAGAATCCTAATGAGAACCTACAGTCAGATATAAATGCATGTTATGTAAAGAATCCTAATGAGAACCTACAGTCAACTATTACGGACTATTTTTCTACGGGGGAAGTAATTCAAATGAAAAGCTCTTTTGGAACAAAAAAAATGACTAACGACGTAACAACGACAGAAATAAGTAATAAAAAATCGAAAATAAAATCATCTATTTGTATGCATCTCTCTGGGGAAGAATCTACGAAGACAGACTTGGCAACTGCCGGCATTACCTCTCAACATTTTTTAAAGGTAACTAATAATATGGCTCTGAATCAAGTGCTTGGTGCTCATCCTGGTGCTTATCCTTTGGTCGTAAAAGCTCAAGTTCATGCTCCCTGCTCTATGATTACAATGTCCAAGCCAAGTGGTACTAATAGTGGGTCTATGGAAAAAGTAGTAACTAAGGCTGGAAATGGATCAGAGAAAGCCTTGGAAAATGATAAGAAAGATGGTGAATTACCTGATGAAGTGCATTGGATAGAGGATAATTCGGTGATAAGTATATCATCAGGTATAGAGTCACATTCAATAGATGATGTATTTCTTCCATCCTCCATTCAATCACCAAGAAATCTAGCCCTACCTAATTATAATAGAGATCAGATTGGTTACAACTTGAGTCCGGAAATCATGTTAAGTTTGAAGATTCAGAAAACTGGATCTGAACTGGATCCTTTTAGTTTAATTTCAACAATAGGGAGATCCAGTTCTGATTTAAAACCAGCAATGATTCCCGAGGTGGTAGATAATAAATGTACAAAATCGACAAATAAATCAGAGAACGCTGATTCTATGAATAAGCCTCTCAATTCAGCTGATCTCTCCTTATTAGCCAAATATGACACCATTTTTTTTGTGCAAAGAAGAACAGATGAGGACCGTAAGGATATTCAAACAGGAGTATGGGGCAGTTTGCTTAATACAATGGATACTATAACCAACGCCTTGAGCTATCATTCCGACAAATTGAGTATCCAGGTGGATCTATTAAATACACTTGCCCTTTATGTAGCAGGAATAGACTCTAAATTATTAAATTTGACAAATCTAGTAGTAAGGGCACAAGCGGATAGGGATAACCAAATTATTTCCTGTACATGTGCAAATATAATAGATAAAATATCAGACCTTCCGATTGTAGTTGGTTCTCTCGTGGACGAAGTAAGACTAATGTCAAGGCAGAGTAAAACAATGTCAGTAATTTCAAATATGAATAATCCTAACCATGGCCAAGACATTAAGGATACATCTATCCCCAAAAAATGTAGGCAGACTAAGTATGGAGGATTATGTGAGGGGATTATTTATAAGGATTTACATAAGGATTTGGAATCAGAACCACAAATTTGCAAAGAAAATGAAAAACGAATCAATACTAAAATTGAACAAGGAAGTATATAATTGTTGTTGGTTAATTGTGAAATCGAAGGCAATAGACAAGAAATAGCTAAAAGTGGAGAGGTTGCTCAAGTACCATACACTTTAGATTCATCGGTTAACCAAAAATCAGTGGGTCTTACTAAAAGAGCAAGGAAAAAACAAAGGAAAGCACATAATAAAATAAATCGGAAAAATAAATTAACTAATTCAAGTGTTTTGCACGCCACTAACGAGGTCTTTCCAATCTTCAAAGTATCGAAAAAATCATCTTGTAATTCAACAGATGGAGATAAAAGGGGATATAGGTAAATCCTCCTCGATTGAAGATGCATGGAGTAAGATGACACCTCCACAAAGTTTTTTGCGAAAGTTGCCACCAGCAGACGGAGTCCTTAAGACTCAGATTCAGGTCGATAACAAAGATAGTCAAAACAATTCATTAATCATATTGGAGGAAATACAATTGTTAAATATAAAATTGTCACCATCCTCTTCAGTTGGTAAAAAGAAAATTCATATACAACCTGACGAAGTCATTTCAGGACCAAATTGTGAACTTGGGCAATTTGCTCGTGTCGAAGAAAGTCAAAGAGCTCCGAGGTTACAAGGCACAAGTTTAAATTGTAATTTAACTTTGATTAATCATCTACTTAAAAAGAATCCAACTATGATTGGGGATGGTTGTGCCGTTTCTCCTGCAAAGTTACTTTTTATTCCATTGTATGTCTCAAGGAGTCAATATGATATTTTAAATCGTGGCAATATATTAAAGCTAAAAGCTTCTATACCAGAGCTTAGTAACCTAACATCGAATGTCTTAGAAGCTGTTCAATTTAAACAGGATGTTGATAACCCCAAACATGAAGTAACTTGTACAATATGGCAAAGTGAAGAGATCATCGATAGGATACTAAAATATACACAACAATTTGAGAAATGGGGAATTAAAATAGAAAAATGTAAAGAAAGTTTGTACCCAACATTGTTGATACCCAAGATCGACGAAGAAAGACATCTACTAGCTAAACCAACAATTATGGAATCAAAAGAGGAGAATGTTAAAACTCTGAAAGGGGCAATAGGACCACAACTCAATATTGACTTATCTTCTGGCATAAACATCACATGTAGTAGCTGGGCCCCTCGAATTTGTAAAGAAACACAAAAACAACTAGCGCCCTTGGAGGATTGGGCCTGGCTACCAAATATACTCAGCAGAGGGAAACTTAATGAGAATGATTGAATATGGAGCAGTCTGTCCAGAAAGAGTGGTCCTATTAATTTTAATATTTGCTCTTGGAATGCATATGGACTTTCTAGGCTGTTAGAAGATCATGATACAATAAATTTTATTCAGAATTCTAAAATCTTAATGTTCCAGGAAACATGGAAAATGTGCCATGAGCCCATATTAGGCTTTTACGAATATGCCAACTTTGCAACTCGTACATCTGTTCATGGTCGTGCAAAAGGCGGGCTCTCTATCTATGTTTCTTTGGACCTAGATGTTTCTCATCATGTAATAGATTTTCAATTGGCCTGGTTATTGTGTGTTAAAATAGATTTTGAAATACCAATTATATTCATAAATGTGTACTTAAGTGTAAAGAACGCAATTAAGATGACTCAGCTTTCAGTATTATGGGAATCAATTGCAATCTTATCACTTCAGTATCCGGCAACTAGTATTATTATTTCTGGAGATTTTAACATGCATTTGTTCACTAAGAATTCAGGGATCGTAAAGAAGAGAGGTAATGCTATTACTAAGATGTTCTGTTCCCAATTGCAGAAATGGGATCTTGTGCTGTTACAGGATACTCAATACAATACGAAAGGTGTCCCAACCTTTAAAAATTCAAGGCAACACTCTACTATTGACTATACCATTATTTCAAATAAATTAATGAATAGCCTTATTGGATTACATGTGACCCCTAGAGTAGAAAGTGATCATAACCCACAAATAATTACATTATCATTGGCAGTGGACTACCTACCAAAGTTAAGAGTTCCCGATAAAGGGCCAGCTGTTTATAATTTGAAAAGGCTGGCATGGCATTCAGTAAAACAAGATGAGATTTTGGACTTTTTAGTCCTTTTAATAGATCAAGTAATAAATGAGGGTTGCCACGGGAACTCAATAGTGGAAACGTGGCCAGGTCTCTGCTCTTTACTGGTCGATCGCTTTCCGGTAAAACCAGCTTTTAGGGGAAACCCTCATACGTCGAAAAGGAAAATGTGGTATTCACACAGGTTACATAAAAAAAAGGGCTCTAAATAAAGCTTCTCGTGCTTCTCCATCACATGGAGTAGTTAAATTTACCCAATTATGTTTAATAAAGAAATTAAGGAAATCGTATACAAATGAGATTTGGAAAGCAAAAAGAGAATATAAGGAAGACTTGTGGATAAAATTACACCATGTAAGTAAGACAAGTAATCTAAGAGGATTTTGGGGTATTATTAACTCTTTGGAACATGGCAATATGAGAGCTAGTAGTGCTGGGAGTCTTTTATTCCTACCCTGTATGGGATCAATACTGCAAATGGACCAAACTCCATTAACGACGCATGTAACCCGTTGTCGATAATTAATATATATAATGAGAATAGAAGGCACGAAAATTGTGACGAACAATTATTAATATTTGAGACACCGCAGGTCGACATGGTAAAGTCATTGATAAGCAGGATGAAAACAAATGGTGCGCCTGGTCCAAATGGGATCCCGAATGTGGTTTTTATAAAACAAGAACAGACATATGGTCAAAATTTCTTACCCAAATGTTTGAAGACACCGTAAAAACCAAGCAGGTCCCAGAATCTTGGCAAGGCAGCATAACACATCCGATTTACAAAAGTGGCCCGCCTGAAAATCCAGCAAACTATAGGCTAATTGCCCTAACGGATGTAGAGGCAAAATTGTTTGCAACATTATTACTCAAAGATCTAGAGGAATGGGCAACTACAAGGAAAGTTATCCCAATTTTTCAAACTGGATTTCGTAGGGGATAATCAACAATAACGAATCTGCTGATACTTACCTTGTTGGCAGAGAAAACCAAATACAAAAAGCAAAAACTTTTTATTTGTTATGTAGATCTAAAGGCAGCTTTTGATTCTGTTCCGCGTAACCTTCTTTGGGCAAAGTTATCAGCATGGGGCGTACCAAAAACCTTTTAGATATGTTTGTACTATTGTATACAAATACGTGGGTACAGGTCAAAGTGGGGGATGGAAGTAGTACCACTCGTCGCCTTGAAACATATAGTGGCCTTAAACAGGGCTGCCTACTTGCCCCCTGTCTTTTTAACCTTTTTATGGCTTACTTGTCTCATCATTTACATAGTGTCAATGCACACTTGCCAATTCTTGCAGGCCAAAGTGTAAAATATTTGCAATATGCAGACGATACTATTCTGCTAAGTCACACGCAAATAGGGCTGCAAAGATTGATAGAGTAATTTGATCGATATATATTGGCGAATGGTTTACAAATAAATGCCAAAAAACAAAAATTATGATAATAGGATCAACAAAATCAGATAAGACATTATGGAAAATGAAGGATTTATCTATTGAAACAGTAAAGCAGTATAAATACTTAGGATTTACGCTGGATGATAGAATGACTTTTAACCCACACTTTGATAACTTAAAGGCCAAGGCAACTTCATTGTCTTTTGACTTTAGATCATTGCGTGATAAACTTTCATGCCCTAGTTACAATCATTTATTAAAAGTAATGAAGGCGAAACTTATCCCTGCGCTTACATATGGGTCAATAATTTTCCGAGGAAAAGATAGCCAACTGCTGTATAAATTACAAATAAAAGTTTTTAAGTCAATTTATAGGATTTCAAAAAATGTTGGACATGCTACAGTTAGACTGGAATTCGGTTTGCTAAACCAAATATTGGTAAGACAAGCTGCATTTTTAAAATGTCTATTTTCACTTTATTTATCGGACCCTGAGTCCCTTGCATATATGTGTTGGCAAGAAATGAATAAGAAGGAGTATACTAGACCATGGAGGTCATACTTAACGGAAAGTTTGAATACTTTTAAGCTCCAACCTTTTGACAATATGATTAGAAATAAAACCATTTTAAAACCGATTTTAAATCAATCAACTAAATTGGTATCATTAATATTGGATCAGGAGCAGACTGTAAAAAAAAAGCACGCCTGGTCGGTTATTAATTCGTATAATAAAATTGAACCCCAATTCTATCTAACTTCTTACTTGAAACCGGCGGTAAGGGATATATTGCTTAAGCTTAGGTTTGGACATTACCCAACAAAAGATGGTACACCTAGATGTGTACAAGTTTGGCAATCACAAAAGTGTAGATTATGTGGTTATATTAATGAAACGTTATTGCACATTGTATGTATTTGCCCCAAATTATGTCAAGAAAGATTAACACTTTTAAAACCAATATTTAACGAACAAGGGGTGAGAACGTGTCGCCAAGCAATAATACTGTACCTCCAAGGGCGTATCATCAATTTAACAGTTAACTTTGTCAAATTTATCATTATAGCTGAGAAAAACTGGCTCAGGACGATGTTGTGGTCATATAATAAGAATAGAAAGCGGCTATGATTCCAACTATATTGTTTTCCCCTATACTGACAATGTAACTTGATAAATTTTATAAAGTATCTGAGGTTCGGGGTAATTTTAAGAAATGTGGATGCATTTTATATTTTAAGTACTAAGATCACAACTGGACCAAACATGTGTTACTGTATGCTCTGCTTCTTTTTAGGGGCTGTTTAAAAACCTGAGAGGGGACTCAAAGATTATCTGTATGGATGGGTTTACTAATACGTATGGTGAATAATAATGAAATGTAATGTTTATATTCGGTTATGAACAAAATACCTTTTTATGATATTTTATGTATTTCTAACAGTTATAAAGATATGTTAACACTTCCTCATTATCTTTAAGGAATGTAAGAAATTGCCTTGTTTTATGAACTGTGTTGTTTTATTGTAATGATTTTAATTAATCGGACAATAAAGAATATATATATATATATTCACTGAAAAAACCATAGGTTTCAGGGGCGTTATAGTTAGTTGGACATTTCACTCGTACAAAACCATAGAAATTCCCCGTTATAGTTAGTTCAGCTAACTATAACTCGTCGTCCGCAATGCACTGCTGATGACGTCACATATTACATCACTCATGACATGGTCAGTGACATCACTCATGACATCACTGATGACATCTCAAATGACATCACTGATGACATCACTGATGACATCATCCCTGTGATAGAGTGGCAGACCTCCTCTCACCCTAATATAACCTTTGATACACACACTCAAAAATACAAACTAACATTTTCAAAACAATGGACATACCAATACCAGTTACAACACACCTATTCAGTAATTCCAAGATCTACACACACATCCACTCATTCACCAACAGTCCCTATACAGTCACTCATACATGTACTCACTCATCATATGTACTCATACACCTATACATCCTGTTACACACCGCCACTCATCCATAGAGTTACTCACACACATAGTCACACATGCAAACAAAGTATCAAACATGCATTTACTTGCATATACAGTTATACACACACTACCACACTTACTTCTACAGAAACTTACACATACTTACTCTCTTAAACAATAACTTATAGAAACACCTACTTATTTGTACAGGAACTCTTCCAATCTCTCACTCTCACATATACTCACTTATATACACCAATACTCACATATACTAGTTTAAAACATATGTAGTTACTCATAAAGACACTATTGAGACAGTCATTCACTTACTAACACACCCATACACATACTCATCCACCTATACAGTCTTCAACACATACAAACAGTGAGTCACTCATTCATGCATCTATGCACTAAGTAATACCCCCACCGAACCATACAGACACTCAGACACTCATACTGATACTCAAAAAACCAACTAATAACCCATATAGACACTCATGTAGCTACTCACCAACCCATGCAGCCACTTATACACAAAGTGAGAGACTGATACAGATATTTTCATATTTAAACATTACTCACTAACCCATGTATTCACTAAGATACACTTAGTCAGTTATACAATCAATTTTACAAAACAATCATCCATTTAGACACTTATATACCCATTTATTCTTCCATCGACCTTGAGATATACATATATAAAACATATTTAATTTTCAGAAAAACACAAATTCCCCCATTATAGTTAGTTCAGCTAACTATAACTCGCGCCCGCAATGCACTGCTGATGACGTCACATATTACATCACTCATGACATGGTCAGTGACATCACTGATGACATCACTGATGACATCTCAAATGACATCACTGATGACATCATCCATGTGATAATTTCATGCATCTTCTCACACCCTAATATAACTTTTGATACACCCACTCTAAATTACAGACTGCCATTCTCAAAACCATAGACACTCCAACACCAATAACTACATACCCACTCACTGATTCTTAGGTCTACACACACATCCACTCACTCACCCGTACAGTCACTCATACTTACGGTCACTCAGTACAGGACTATCATATGCACTCATACACCTATATAGACACTCACACACTGCCACTCATCCATAGAGGTACTCACACACCTAGTCAGTCATCAAATAATTAATCACACTGCCATTTACTCACCTATACAGTTATACACACACCAGCTCACTTACTCATACAAATACTAGCACATTCTTACGCTCTTATACAATCACTGATACAAGTACACACTCATCCATACAGCCACTCTCACAATCACACACTCTCACTTATAGCCATTTATATACTCCAACACACATATATACTGCCTTTCACATATGTAGTTACTCACACATGTACCACTGAGATATACCTTCACTCACTAACACACCCATACACACACTCACCCACCCATACAGTCCATCACAGATGCACTCTTGAAACCATCCACCCAGTGAATCACCCACTCACACATCTATGCACAGAGCCATATACACCCCACCCACACAAACACTCAGGCACCCATACAGATACTCAGACAACCAATCAATAACCCATGTAGACACTCATGTAGCTATTCACAAACCCATGCAGCCGCTTACACACCAACAGACAGACGGATACAGACATTCACACAGTTTAGTCACTAACCCATGCATTCAGTAGGATACGTTTAATCACTCACTTATACAGTCAGTCACACACCTACTAAATCATCCATTCAGACACTTATACACCCACTCATTCTTCAATACACCTTTCCCTATATATATTAAACATATTTAAACTTTACAGAAACACACAGTCACTGGATGATGTCATCAGTAATGTCATTTGAGATGTCATCAGTGATGTCATCAGTGATGTCACTGACCATGTCATGAGTGATGTAATATGTGACGTCATCAGCAGTGCATTGCGTGGGCGCGAGTTATAGTTAGCTGAACTAACTATAGCGGGGAATTTCTATGGTTTTGTACGAGTGAAATGTCCAACTAACTATAACGCCCCTGAAACCTATGGTTTTTCAGTGAATTTCTAAGGTTTTTAAATGCTAATTTCTAACTATAATGTGCCTGAAACCTATGGTTTTTCAGTGAATATATATATATTAATTATACTATGTATACATGTGAAAATGTCTCGGTCCCTGTTTGCCTCGGTGGCACGGAAAAAATGGGTGGAACTGACGTCAGCACGCCGACGAGGTCCTCTTATGGCTCCGATGACGTCAGACGGTGTCGCGAGCGGAGCCGTGCTCATTGGCGTGGGAGAGCTAGGAAAGAATTTCCGTGGAATGCTGGTGCAGGGGATATTCACCTAAGTGTTCAGGCTAGTCCTTTGGGAGCAACTGTTTATGTTGCCACTCCAGAAACCGAAACCAGTGATCCGAGGGCAGAGGCCCTGCAGATGGCACACGAGGTGGGGTGCCCAGTCGTGTGCACCAGCGGGCAGCGAAGTGACAAGCACCACAACCCACAAAAAAGGTAACGAGGGCACTGAATAACACAGAATCTTCTCTTTGTATCTGGCAGGAACAACGAAGTTAAAATGCCCTAGTACCAAAATGTAGAATTAGTGCTACAACGGTCTTCAAGAGGACCTGCGATGCCGCTTCTACCTCCCGTACCCTGGAGGCGGCACATGGGTCATGCGGTACGGTCATACTGCGGTGGGACGCACACTCGTTGACCTCTCATGGCACTGCTCCACACTTCAGGAAGGACGCTTTCCATTAGCTATGTTTTCTGATGACATGTCGCGCCAGCCCCGTCCAACAACAGAACTCCTTTAGATCCAAACAGACTCTTCCACTCTCTCACCGGAAGTGAAACCAGGCCACGCGGACACTTTCACAATACAACAGCCGGGAATGCACTTTTCGGTAAAAACCACATTCCTTCCTCCTAATTAATCAAATAAACGTCTCACTGAAGAACAGGGGCCAGCTTCGATCGGTAAACAGCCGTTACAACAACTTTTTACTTTGCGATACCATTACAACGCATGCATTACCACGCATGCGTTGTACATCACGAAGTCATTACTACGCATTTTTTAGAACACATGGTCATTTACCACGCATGTCTTTACAACGAATTTTGTTGTAAAGGTATGTATGGTAAATGACCATCCGTTCTAAAAGCATGTAGAACGATCCATGTCGTTGTAAGGAAACAGAGGCTGTTCCGTTTCCTCACAACGACGTGCACCGCCCCTCAGAGATGACGTGAAGCAGGAACCACAAGGAGAGAGGAACCATGAGGAGTGAGAGGTAAGGGGGATTGGGCATGGGGTGGGGGTTTCTTTTCTAGGGTTTAGGGTAGTGCAGTGGTGTTTGGGTGGTGTAGGGGTCGTGCTGGGGGTAGTGTTTTAGGGTTTAGGGTAGTGCAGTGGTGTTTGGGTAGTGTAGGGGGTCGTGCTGGGGGTAGTGTTTTAGGGTTTAGGGTAGTGCAGTAGTGTAGGGGGTCGTGCTGGGGGTAGTGTTTTAGGGTTTAGGGTAGTGCAGTGGTGTATGGTTAGTGTAGGGGGTCGTGTTTTAGGGTATAGGGTAGTACAGTGGTGTTTGGGTAGTGTAGGGGGTCATGCTGGGGTTAGTGTTTTAGGGTTTAGGGTAGTGCAGTGGTGTTTGGGTAGTGTAGGGGTCATGCTGGGGGTAGTGTTTTAGGGTTTAGGGTAGTGCAGTGGTGTTTGTGTAGTGTGGGAGGTCATGCTGGGGGTATATTTAGGGTTTAGTGTAGTGCAGTGGTGTTTGGGTAGTGTAGGGAGTCATGCTGGGTTTAGGGTAGTGCAGTGGTGTTTGGGTAGTGTAGGGAGTCGTGCTGGTGGTAGTGTTTTAGGGTTTAGGGTAGTGCAGTTATGTTTGGGTAGTGTAGGGTGTCGTGCTGGGGGTAGTGTTTTAGGGTTTAGGGTAGTGCAGTGGTGTTTGGGTAGTGGAGGGGGTAGTGTTTTAGGGTTTAGGGTAGTGCACCCAACCAGCCACAATATCCGTGGACAAAGGGGATCCTGACTCTTTGGAACGCTCTGTCAATTGAACAAATTGGGTCTAGGGCCCTACCACGTCCAAGACCTATCAATTCCTTTCTTGGGATCCCTCATATACTTGGAGAAAAAGGTACATAGTTTCTCATCAATTTCAGGCATGTGTGCCACCTTCCCCTTCAGTGAGGGCCTGGGGCATTCTCCCCTCATCCTATTCCTGACCTCCCTTTCAAGGGGTTGATGGATTTTCCCCACCACATACCCTGCCACTTTGGCATCAGGTGTCCACTCTGCCGATCTAGGATGGTAAATTTGGGTAGGCTCGAACATGTCCGAGTGGACCCCGTCCCCAACCGGGGACTGAGAGGAGTGGGACTCTGGACGCTAGGGACGCCTGAGTCCTTATCCTCATCAGAGGAGAAATCATCCTCCGGTACACCCTCTCCCTCTAAGGGAAACCCGCCGTCGGGGTCTACAATAGTGGTGACAGTGTCGCAATTTTCTCCGGGCTCCTCCTCCTCCTGGCAGGGTGCATGTTTTAGCGTTCGCGCACTCTTGAGGAAGGTCTCCGTAAGTTTATCAAATCCTTCCAAGTGCCCGCGTTATGCTTAACGGCCCTTTTATTCCCCATCTGGGAGCTACTTGGACCCGCCACCACCAGATCTGGGTCACTGAACACCCCAGGGATGCTTTTTGCCAGCTTATCAACCTGATCCCTAAGAGGAGCCAGCGCCCTAGAAATAGCCAGAGAGAGGCTTGGTCCACTGCTGGAGGGAGAAGTTGGGGGCCATTCCTCCTCCACTTCCTGGTAGGAGGAGTAAAAATGGTCTTCTGAAGAAGACATGATAGCAGAGGGTGTGAGCACAGAACAAATGCCCTTTAAATCCTTAAGACAGCCCCTCGCCGGTGCTCCAACAGCTGGGCTTTCCCCGAAGCTGTTATAAGAATAGACTGAGGCGCAATACCAATTACCACCACCAAGTGGCGCTGGTCACTAACGTGGCCGTGTGGGGAAATCACCGCGTAGCGGTGTCAAAATTAGGCGAGGGTTGGTCGGGAATCAAGCGGACACTAAAGGAGTGACCGGATTCCCAAACGTGCGTAAAGACCAGCGGGAGCGCTCAACGGAGCTGCCTCGCTCGGACCAGACGCGCCTGACAGGATCTCACCACGCGCAGAGCACACAGCGGGAGAAACTGCGAGGGGGAGAACGCGCTCAGGCAAGAGCCTGCTGCGCAGGGAATATGAAACAATACCAAGGCAATAATGCTAATAACGTGCACAAGAAACCGCTATACAAACAGCAACAACATCAGATTAAGCCAAGAATGTAAGGAATGCACTTAACTGACGAGCAGTGAAGAAAGAGGAAGCGGAAGGGACGTCACAATATTATATACGATGGACTGTGATATGATTGGACTATAGTTGCCTTGGAGACTACCCCCCTAATGGTTCATGGGATGTGTAGTCTTTTGTTTAATTATTGTTGTGTTACGTTTTCTTTGAACTGCTTTGCAAATAAAGTGAGGAAAGATATGCATAATCCTCGCCTCCGTCCTGCCATAGAATTCATTAAACTTTATTTGATCTGATTTAGAAACATAGATCATAAAAGTGTACATAAAAACAGTAAATCCTCTTTCCTAATACAATACAGTGAGAATTAATTAAAACCAGTAGGTAAAAGCGGGTGTTACAAAGCCCGGTTCAGAGCAACTTTAGGTTAACAGAATCGTAAAGTTCAATGTTTCATAAGATCAATCTCATGTACTTCGTGCAATATACACAATAAGGGGTCCAAGTAAGATGTAACGCTCCAATACCTGACCAGTTTGCACTATATAAAACTGCAGAAAAACTAAAAATAAAAAGTGTTTTGCACACTTCTGTCATTGGGCTATATGTGGGCTACATCTGGGTGATATTTGTGCTACATTTGGGCTCTTTTTCTCTGGTGGCCATCTTGGGAGACTTATTTGTTATGAAGTTTCCTAATTTCGTCATTTACTGCAGTCTCCTCAGTAGGAAATGCTTTCAGTTTTTACTTTGATTCCATCAAGAAGGCATTCAGATGTGTCACACATTTGCCATAAATTCAGAATGTTAGCACTCTAGTTGTTCATTAGATCCCTGTAGTATAGCTACTGCTCACCAGGGAGTTAACTGGAAGTCTACTGCTGGTATTGAAAGTGATTGTTTCAGTCTGCATGTCAGAATTTTCTAATGAAATAGAAGAGGATTTGAGATCTCACTTAAAACATGCCCTAAATTTTCTTTCTGCAGCACTATCCATAATTTCTATGGCAAAATGAACCCCCTCATTTTGTTCCTTTTTAAATTAAATGTTTTAAGTGTTACCAGTTTATTCCAATCAAGATGGCTTCAGGTGTGCCATACTTTTGTCATAAGTAAGACTGTTAGCGCTCTAGTTGTTCTTTAGAACACTCTGGGAAGCCGCAGTAGAACACAAAGGCATCAACTGACAGGCTGCTCCTGTTGAAATATAACAGGAAGATATTTAAGATCTCACTTAAAACATGTCCTAATTTTTCTTTCTACAGCACTAACCATAATTTCTATGACAAAATGAACCCCCTCATTTTGTTCCTTTTTAAATTAAATGTTTTAAGAGTTACCAGTTTATTCCAATCAAGATGGCTTCAGGTGTGCCATAATTTTGTCATAAGTAAGACTTTTAGCGCTCTAGTTGTTCTTTAGAACACTCTGGGAAGCTGCAGTAGAACACAAAGGCATCAACTGACAGGCTGCTCCTGTTGAAATATAACAGGAAGATATTTGAGATCACACTTGAAACATGTCCTAATTTTTCTTTCTACAGCACTAACCATAATTTCTATGACAAAATGAACCCCATCATTTTGTTCTTTTTTAAATTAAATGTTTTAAGAGTTACCAGTTTATTCCAATCAAGATGGCTTCAGGAGTGCCATAATTTTGTCATAAGTAAGACTGTTAGCGCTCTAGTTGTTCTTTAGAACACTCTGGGAAGCTGCAGTAGAACACAAAGGCATCAACTGACAGGCTGCTCCTGTTGAAATATAACAGGAAGATATTTGAGATCACACTTGAAACATGTCCTAATTTTTCTTTCTACAGCACTAACCATAATTTCTATGACAAAATGAACCCCATCATTTTGTTCCTTTTAAATTAAATGTTTTAAGTGTTACCAGTTTATTCCAATCAAGATGGCTTCAGGTGTGCCATACGTTTGTCATAAGTAAGGCTGTTAGCACTCTAGTTGTTCTTTAGAACACTCTGGGAAGCTGCAGTAGAACACAAAGGAATCAACTGACAGTCTCTGCCCTTGTTGGATGTACATGTTTTACTGAGAATGTCAGACTTCATTCTCACATGACTGAGAAAGATAATGTGAATTTACAGAAAATATGCTCTCATTTTAGCTTCTGGAGCACCTTCCAAAACTGTATGGGACAAGCATGTGAAAATAGTTTTCTCTCAAACATGATTCATGATATCCCAGCAGAAGGTTTTTCACAGGGTAAATTCACCTTAGAACACACCACAATTCCTGAAATTAGTATGGTACCATCAACAAATGAATTCTAATGTAACTAAAGTCTGTGGAGAGGTGTGGTGCAGCGGCCAGGGCAGCTGACTTCTGAGCACAGGGTTCACGGTTCGATCTCCGGCAGCAGCTCAGCTCAGCACCATGTGACTCTGGGCAATAGCTCACTTAATTTCCAGTACGGCCCCCAGCGCCTTGAGACCCGTAAGGGTGAGTAGCTGCGCTATATAAAAACGGACTTACATTTCTTTTTTACATTTGTTATCACCCTTTATAGTTCTCCTTTTGGTAACCCTCAAAATCTTCAATTCACTACAATGCATTTCAATGGGGTACTATCATTTATATTGGTCCCAAGATGGCTGCCAGCAATTCCAGGATGAAGTGCTGACAGCCAATCAGATCTCACGATGACATGTGTGGTTAGGCTCCGCTCAGATATATATGTGTTTTCTTTTTCAGATTTCTCAGGAACTACTAGAGCAGATTTACACCATTTAACCAAAAGGCATGACTCTGAACCAAGGGCTACCTTTTTGCCCAATTTGGTGTAATTCCGTTCAGCAGTTCGGGCTGTAGCTGCGACTAAAGGTTCTTATAGAAAATTGCATGGGGAAAACACGTTTTGGGACCCCCCTTTTTTCTCGGCCCCCACTTGACGAATCACCCCGAGACTTTCAGGATAGGAGCGGACCGGAGCGCACCACAAGTTTTGCAAAATATCTGCTCCATCCAAGCCCAGCTCTTCCTCTTCATCTTTACATTTCTTTTTAATTGCAGGCTTTAAATAAGGAAATTGAACATGTGGCACTCCACCTATCTGGCTCTTTGTCAGCAGGAGCATAGACCGGACTGAAGCCTCCTGTTGGAGCCAGTGCATGAGGCCTTTCCCAACATTCTACAAGCACAAGGGCATGAGTCAACACCAGTCCTACCCTCCATTATCGTCAATCCTCCTGTTGAGGGTAGATCAAATCCGGGACTGAACGCTAACCCCCCCAAGTAATAATGACCCTGTGTAAAGTGGAAAAGGCACCAAGTGCCCCGAAAGCCTGACTCATCTGTTGCCCCTCAATCAAACCATACAATGGATTCCACCTTTTGAGAATTCAGAGATTTTGGACTCATTCTAGAGGTCTTTATTGGACAATGTGCGGGACATGATATGAAATCTGCTTGCTCCTTTGAATTCTAGTTTGGGGTCCACAGAAGAACTTTTAAATGACCTTAAGGTATCGTCTCTCCCTGACCTGGGCCTGTGGCCTTGCAAATCCCACCCCCAGAATAACCATCAGACTGATAACCCCTTTTTCCAGCAGCACACTCATGTATACATGATGGGGTGTTTGAGACAAGTAGGGAGGGTGATTTGAAAATCCCTAGGGGAGGTCGAAACCGATATAGACCCTTCAACTCGATGCAGGATATGCAAAAATCTTTCCCAGAGGGGGTTACAAACACTGCTGACCCTTTATGTTCCTGACTGAGGCTATATTTGCTGGGAATCCATCACAGGCTGGAGGGGCAGGAGTGACACATAATAGAGGGGCTGGGTGGCCTAACTTGAAAGTGATTAACTTACCCCCGCTTATTGCCCATATGTGGTTATTATGGTAAACGCTCCACCACTACTTGAGGGCTCAGTTGAGTCTCCAATCAATTAAAGAATAAAGTTATGCACTGGTTACAGCCCAAGTCTGTATCTCCAATTTCAGATACAGATCAAATCCTGCTAGCATGGATGGTGGGTTGGATTGGCTGGCCCAAAAAATAATTCTCTGGACACTGTGGCATTGTAAACTTCAGGCAACCAAGGTTTGCTGGGAACATCTTACACAACACCTCATTTGCTCCTCCATTGAAGGGTAATGTTTTACTCCTTTCCATATGTTCCTTTATAGGCATTTATCTCAACCCCCCATTAGTCCTACATCCTACCCTACTGCCCTTCCCCTAGTTGGTAACCAGGCTTTCCCTCTTAAGCTTTCAAATAGTTACGATGCCCTAAACGATCTGCAGGACGTAGACTGACGTTTGGCCGTCGAGGTTACTTCTCACCTGGGTGGCCTATTTGACCTTTTGGATCCCATTAATTTTCTTTACTGTGACGCTTTTACGCCTGTAGCAATAGCAGTGGCTGTTGCTCCAGCCGCACCTAATCATTCCTTGTCTAGTATCAAGGCCCTGGTTAGGAGCCCTTCTCAGGCTGTTTCAGCCACTCCTATAGTCCAATTAGGTTATAACGGGGATTGCAATATTGCTTCATGAAACAACTTGGGGTTTAAGAATAAACAAACCTGACATTACCATCATCAATACCCTCTCGACCCTTAAACCCTCAAATCACTTCAATGACCCCCTCCCCCCCAATTTCTTTAAAGATATGATAGGATCCCTAACACCGCTTTGGTCCAAGATCATCAATGCCTCACTTCTTAAAGGTGAGATCCCGGACTGCCTGAAGGCTGGCCTAGTGCTTCCTATTCTCAAAAAACCCTCTGCTGACCCCGTTGACCTGAACAACTACCGGCCTATCACAAACATACCCACCCTGGCAAAACTGCTGGAGAAATGTGTTCATGAACAGCTACGCAAACATATTGAGCAATTCCAGATTCTCGACCTCTTCCAATCGGGCTTTTGCACTGGCCACAGCACCGAAACAGCCATCACTCACATAGTGGACGACGCCCTCACCCTACTTGACCAAAATTAAGCTTGCCTTTTAATTCTGCTCGATCTCTCATCTGCGTTTGACACTGTTAAACATGACAATCTACTCTACCTCTTGGAACGTAGGATGGGGCTCTCGGGCACGGTCCTTAAATGGTTTGCCTCTTTCCTCAACAACAGAACACAAAGAGTCAAATGCAACCAGTCTCTATCCAACCCCAGTCCTTGCACACTGGGTGTCCCCCAAGGATCCTCACTCTCCCCACACTCTTTAACCTCTTCCTTGAACCATTGACTGTAATTCTGAAAGCCTCCAACATCCAATATCACATGTACGCGGACGACACCCAACTCTACATGAAAATCTCCTCCCCGATGACATCAAATCTCTCAACGGAACCCTTCTCAAAACCCTAAACTGGCTAACCTCCAACCATCTCAAATTAAACGCCCTCAAGACCGAATTCCTCCTCATTGCACCCGCTAGGCAATCCACCACTGTTGTGAAATATCTCTGTAACCTCACTGCCCTCAACTGCACTCCCCACATCATTGACTCCACTAAATCATTGGGAGTTGTGCTTGACAAGAACCTAAACATGCAAGACCACATCAGATCATCGACCAAAGGAGCGAACTTCCAACTTTGCATCCTTAGAAAACTCAAACCCTACCTTCCCCAAGATGACTTTAAAGCGGCGGTGCAAGCACTTGTCATCTCTAGACTAGAATATGGCAGTGCTACTCTAAGCGGACTGCCGAAACTCAGTTTAGCCCCCATAAGAGCTTCTCTAAATGCTGCCACTAGACTCATCACAGGTTCTAAGAAGACCAACCACATTTCGCCGGACCTGAATTCGCTCAATTGGCTTTTCTTTGAGGCAAGGATCCAACTAAAGATCGCTTGCATGACACATAGAGCACTACACTTCAACACCCCACTCTACCTGACAAACAAGCTGGAACTATCCGGGGGCTCCAGGTCCACAAGAAGCACCGGCACACTGCTGCTCAAGCCAAAGAAATTTAATAAGCTTAAAACCTACAAGCGCTCATTCTCGGGCATCGCCCCAAGAATCTGGAACGCTCTCCCAGTGGAAACAAGACTGATTCCCTCTACACGTGCCTTCAAAAGGGAAGTTAAAGCTCTACTAATGAACAATGCCTTGAACTAGATGCCTTGCTCCTCCTGCCTCTAGCTTACTGTACACATATCACTTGTTGCGACCCTTTGTCGCTGTACATATTATCTGGTTACTTTTGTTGTATATTGCCCTATTTCTCGCTCTCTCCTAACCTGCATCCTATGACCGCGTTAATTTTATTCTGCTCCTTTTGTATTTTATCCCACTGTTTCCCCGATCTCTCTCCACTAGCTGTTTTACCTTGTATGCCTCAACTGCATGTAAAGCGCTCTGATACCCAACTGGGTCATGTTCGCGCTATACAAAATTCTAAATAAATAAATAAATAAACCTCTCATGACTGACTTAATATTACCCTTCAGGCTGCGGTTTATGCACACCAAAAGTGATCTGGGCACTTCAAATGGCCAGATCTCTTTTGGTGAGCAAGAACCGCAGCCTGACACATTTCTACTGATCCTGGCTCATAGCACCCAATACAAACATGTCATACGAAGACATCTCAAACCTTATGGACAACCGAGCAAATACATTTGCATACTCTGAGGATGAAGCCCAAAGAATTTACGCCTTAATAAACGAAGTGGAACAGCCGGTTTGAGCACTGGCAATATTCAGAGGACCATCAAACAACTGCTATATCTGACTAAGAGAGAAATCAGTCAATGCCTTCATGCCAGCACTCTGATTAAATGCCATCACACACAACGAATCCCTAAGGGATTAAGAATCTCACTTAAACCCTCGTTGTGTAAAAACAATACCAAACTCATCGAGAGATGGTACGCCATCCTTAACAAATGTTCATTAGACTTAGTTCTTCTCATCGTTGAAGAGCTTTCCAAACTCATCAAGGACCTCAATGTTGAAATCAACCAACTCAAACAGGAATTGTCCACCAAGATGAATGCTGAAAATTGGTCCAAGACTCTCAATGATATCAACGTACAACTGGACAGACACACTCAAGAAATCAACGAACGTAAAAAATACGGAAATACAAACGAGATGTCATTGACTACAAGTTAGGCAAGTGTACATGTGGGCGGAGGTATATGCCAAATGGCGGCAAAACAATCCTTCGTACAAAATGTCAGACACAGAGACTACATCAACCGATAGCGAATCGACGACTAGAAGAACCACCGAACGCAACGTATCTGATGCAATGGCACGGAGGGTGCCCTTACCTTCATCAACCGAACAACAAAATGGTACCACCTGTCAGGTACTTTTTTAGGACAAGGCCCATTGCAAAACGACGAACCAGGCGGTGCACGTACAAGCCCGGAAACAACAACCGACCCGGCAATCACGAAGAGGGTAACCAGGAGTCACAGAAATTAACCAACAACGAATTGGTAATCAACATCTCTTCACAGCAGTTGAGTAAAATCGAAATGGAATCCCTATGAAAAGGAACATCTTTCGTGCCAGCTTATCATTCTAATCCATTGGAATTAGAAATAAGCTTTTTTAAGTTCATGCGTACCATTCGCCTCAAACATTTTTTCTCTAATGTGGTTGAATATCAACGCCCTGAGGATAAAGGTACTTTGAAAGAATTGAGAAACAAAAGCACCTACATGGCCCCGGTTAACCACAAGATCTTGGATCCTTTCGAAACCATCATTAAACTAAACCTGCAAAACGTATACAAAGGCAACAGAACCAAGCACTCCAATCTTACCATCAAGGAACGCGGTATCTTAAACAAAATTGCCAACAACACAAAAATCAAGTGTACCATGGCAGACTAGGGAGGAGCAATAGTAGTTATGTACTCCTCATTCTACATGCAAAGCGTTAATGACATGTATCTGATTCTTCAACCTACATGAAACTTGAACAAAACCCAACCAACGAGTTTATCCAGATCCTGACAACTTTTTTGGACTCAGCCGTTTTAAAAGGGACTATTACTGACAATGACAAACGGTACTTACTCAAAGCAGATCCGAGATGTCCAACCATCAATATGCTGCCTAAAATTCACAAGAACCTGTAAAACCTCCCTTCAGTCCTATTGTGTCCACACGCTGTTCTTTACACAAACCCATTGGCGAGTACTTGGATCAATATTTGCAGCCTCTGGTTCAATCTATGTCTACGTATGTCAAAGATTCTACAGATTTTTTGAATAAAATCCAAATGATTCACCTTGAGGAAGAGTCTAACATTTTGCTATGCACCATCGATGTTAAATCTCTCCACACCTCCATTCCTCATGATCTAGGAATGGAGGCTGTTGAATACTTTTTGACACGAACTGATGGGGATGAGGATTTAAAAATCTTTCTGTTAGGATTACTACATTACACCCTGTACCATAGTTGTTTTCGTTGGGAGCATTAATATTTTTTATAGCTCACGGGGACATCCATGGGCAATTGCGCAGCACCCAGCTACGCCAATCTATTTATGCACAAATTTGAGACTGAACATATTTTACAAAATGACTCGTGGATTGGAAATCCATTGATGTTTGTGAGATACATCGATGACATCTTTTTACTGTGGAAGGGATCCAAAAATGATTTAATAGTAGCTATACAGCATTTGAACACAATCAATGATCGCATAGAATTCACATACAATCTCAGTGACACCTCGATTAGTTTCTTGGACATTAACATCTCCAGATCTGGCAGGAACCTGCAAACTGACATTTACAGGAAAGACACAGACCGCAACAACCTATTACACTTCAACAGCTTTCATCAACTTTCTCTGAAACAACATCTACCATACTCTCAGTTGTTACGCGTCAAAAGAATAGTCTCCGATCCAGACAAACTGTCCAAAAACATCGAGCACATTTTACAAAGATTCAGAGATAGAGAATATACACCCAGAACATTAGAAAATGCTTTACAACGAGTCACGCCCACACCTCGGGAACGACTTCTGACACCCATGACAAAATCTAACAAGACCAATCGTGTGGTTTTAGTGTCTGAATTTTCCACATGGAGCTCAGGATTCAAGAAACTAATTCTGAAACATTGGCCGATGATACAAATGAAACCAGATTTCAAAGGCATCTTCGCTGCCCCCCCATGTTCGCATATGAATGCAGCAAAAACATTAAAGAAATCCTATCAACACCCAGTACCAAACCAATCCAACAGACGCACAAGGGCACAATTCCATGGTTCAATTGCAATAACTGTAATAACATTATCAAGGGAAATAACATCACACATCCCCGTCAAGGCAACAAAATCAAGTTACATACTACCGGCACCTGCGACAGCATGAATGTTGTTTACATGTTGAAATGCCCTTGTGGCCTGGCTTATATTGGGAAAACTAAGCGCAAAATGAAGGCAAGACTAAATTAACATAAAAGCAATATACGCACGCACAATTTGAAATCCAGTGTAGCCTCACATTTCTTATCATTTAATCATAATATCAGTCAACTGCGATTCTTGGTTCTTGAAACAGTGTTGCCACGTGAAGGAGTCAACAACAACAAATTTCTCCTTCAGAGAGAAACACATTGGATCAAATGTTTGGACACACTCCACCCAAACGGGCTCAATGACCGGATTGAATTCAGTTGCTTTTTATAAAATGGACATGATCAAACTCTTGATTTACACCATTGAATTCACTTTATTTCAATGTTGAACTTTATTCAAAGACATTTTTCCATTCTTTTTTCTTCTTACTTCTTCTTTTTGTTCTTCATAATAACATTCCACTATTAGGTTACTGCTTTATGTTTATTGAAATGCATTTGCTTATTGATATCAAAGAGTTTAAATCCTCTTCTGCCGGCTTGATATTCACATTCACTGTTTTCCCCTTTCGTTGTTTCAAGATGGCCCCCTTGTTTACATACATTTTTGTTTGTACTGTGACCGCACTGAGTTCTCTATCATTTATTACAAGCTTGTCCCATCGTCCACTTGTTCATCAGCATAATCACCATCCAAAGGCATTCAACATTTTTTTATATATTTTTTCATATTGTTTTTTATATTGCTTGCATTTATTCTCTTACGGTTCATTTACCACGTACAAGACCAATGGATCACGTCCATATCGGGGGCACTTAGTCTGTTTTTACTTTCCATGTTACCATGAGCGACATCACTGGGTCACCGGTTCACACTACGAAAACCCCTATTGTCTTACTTAATGCGCATGCATGAGTCCGTCATTCACTCTTTCCACATCACAGCCGGGCTCGTCGCCCGGTCCGTTACAACCACGACGTTGCAGTTCTGATTTACTGACAAACGCTGGTAAGACTTGTCACATCACCTAGGTCGTGCCCACAGACAAGATGTATGTATTTTCCCTGCTTTTGAAACTCGATATGAGCGCCGTGCATGCCTTTTCACCTTCTATGCCCACTCACTTTTTAGGAACTTTGCCCTGCTTTCAAAACTCGATATGAGCGCTGTGCATGCCTTTTCACCTTCTATGCCCACTCACTTTTTAGGAACTTTTTAGGAACACTGACGTTTTTAAAAAAAGAGCATGGACAGGGTTGCCATGGCACCTCTCCCTTTCATTTGTTCTAATTTCCCTTCAGTTTGATTTTGTTTCAATCCACGTCACCTGCATTACCAATTTGCAGTGATTTTTCCATTCACCAGCTTAATCTCGGTTCTTTTTTGCATGATTCACGTCATGGGAACAGGTATGGAGCATTCAGGGTGATTAAAACCTAATCTGTAGTGAACACTCTGCTCACCAGTCTACATCCAGTTTCTTAGCAAGTTGTACACCACAGCACCTGGCACGGAGCACTTCAGGGTCACTAAAACTTATTACTACCGCATTGCCACCCTGTGACCTGCGTTTCCCTTAATTTTCTCCTTCAGATGTTGAACATTCCCCTGATGAAAGGCTTCGCTCAGTCCGAAATGCATTGGGATCAATGATCCATTGATACACTCGGGAGTTAAAAGAAAAAATTATTGATATTACAAGTAGATCAATGTAAATTGATCTCAAGACATTGTACCATTGTCAAGAAGAATTTATGACGATACAATAAATTCTAATCAATGAGAAATGGGAACGGACTCAATTGTTTTGATTATGGATTAAGTTGGATAATGCCATTTGATTTGTAACCCCTCCGTGCATTCAGGGGACGCCGCCCCTTGGGTGGTGCTTCAGCAAGTTAATATTACCCTTACCACGCATATAATTTGTATTCAGGATTCTTGGCAGGTGATACCCTTGCATACTGAGGGCTTTTTCTCCCTGTTGACACCAGCAACCCCGTCCCCAGCTGGCCGAGCGAAGGGTGATTTACAGATGCTGATTTCCATCTTATCACTTGTTACGATTAGATGATCTGTCTTGTACACTACGTATTATCAATTTGTGTGGTTGACTTTTAAGGGGGGACTGATGTGATTATTATCAATTATTATAACAATGTATTTCATTCGACCCATTGTGAGGTAATTAGATCTTTGGAAGCTGACCTTGATGTGTTTTTTTTATTTAAGTATGCTTGCCCAATTGTATGGGCCGGGGATTTTAATTTTCAAAGATGTTGCCACTCGGCAATGCGGGTGTGTGGTCATACTAATTAGGCTGGAGAGGGTTCCTCACATTTTCAACACAGTGAGTATGGAAAGTATTTGAATACTTTGCTTCACAAATATGATGTATTGTTGTTGGAAGAATTTGCTTCTTTGGGCAATTTTCAGACCCATACGTGGGTGGGGTACTCACTCCACAATTGATCATATTCTGATTAGCTCATAGTGATAGTGCTATCTGTGATCTTGTACACTGACTGTTTTTTAACCCCTGCCAGAATCTCACACATTGCTCCCATTTCACTAAACAGAGTAAGTAGTAGATGGTCGTGAATTTACCCAATCTGCATAATGCAGAGGCTTTTGTCCCAAGTGTAAAATTAGTTTTACATAAGTTTAGCCCCTGTTGTGGATAATGACACCCTGGTTTTAGTCTCTTCGAACTTATAACTGAGGCTCTTAATTCCATTTTGGTGCGTCTGGCAAATACAGGAATGTCTGTAAGACAGGGTTGGTTCAATTATGCATGTACACAGGCTTCAAAACAATTGAGGGTTGCTCTACATCACGTCCCTAGAGATCATGCCACTATAAAACATTTAAGGCAATAGTATAATGAGGCACTAGCAGCCAGGAAAGTGGAGTTAAAGAAAAAGTAATGACTAAATCTGGAACATGCTACTGAAACTAATGATATAACCCTGTTCTGGAACACTATAAATGCCCTTTATCTGAAGAACGACTCCGGTCCTGTTTTAGCATCACTAGTCCCATTACGGGCATGGGTTGACCACTTCAGGAGGAGGACCATTTATCTATTAGTGAACTAAAGTCCTCCTCACTGGCCTTAGACGGACCTGAAAGGAGCTGTTTTCCTATGAGTAGTTGGTCCCTGGTAAACCCATTTGATGAGATCCTGGATGCAATGCATAAGTGTGCCAAAAGAAAAGCACCTAGACCCAATGGGGTCCCGGTTGATGCTTCTATTGCTTTGGGCAAGTTCTGGACCCCAATACTTACCTGAGTTTTTAATTCGGGGTAGGGGTTTTTATACCTTCTTCCTGGGTTAAGTCCATTATTGTGCCCATATACAAGAAAGGAGATAGAGCAGATTCGAAGTGCTATCATCCCATCTCCCTTCTGTATTTATCCACGAAACTCCTGGGTGTGGTTGTTTTAAGAAGAATGGAGGATTGGACAACTGACAATTCCATTTTCTTGGAGGCCCAGTATGGATTCAGAAAGGGACTTGGGACAGTGGAACCATGCCTAAATCTTTTTTGTTTCGTATTTATTTATTGCGAAGAAAAAGTTAGCAATACATAGGAACAAGAATATGTATATAATATTATAAAATAACTTATGTTTGTACAGAGCAACAAGAATTCATATACGATAATAAACAATAAGTAATAGATAAGTTATGTAGGATTATAGACCAAGAAAAGGAAATAATTTTAGTCCATATTTTAGAAAATAAGAGATAAAAAGTTTGTAGAGTAGAAGAGAAAAAGGAAAGGTAATAGAGAGAACCTAATTAAATACACAGTAATTAGATAAATAATAAGGTATGAATATATGTAGGTAAATATATACAAATTAAAGAAAGATTACAATATAGGGTTATATCATATGATAAAAGTGGAAGGGAAAGAATTCAGGGATTATGAAGAAAGGGAGCCCAAACTTGCTGGAAAATTTCCTCTTGATCCTGAAACCTATAAATAATATGTTCATGAGAAGCAGTTTGAATCATTGCTGCCATCCATTCTTCCTGTGCAGGAGGACTAGATGATTTCCAATGCTGTAGGATGCAGTTTTTACCTGTGGAGACAGCAGTATGCAAAAGACGACATTGCGGGCATGTGATAGTAGCAAGACTTCTAAAATCATGTCATAAAATGATAGAAAAGGTAAGAGGAGTGTGAAGAGAAGAGATCGAATCCTTCAACGTGTTCCCTACATATGCCCGAAAATTCTGAATGGAAGGGCTAACAGAAAGTATGTGAGGAAGATCAGAATTAGCACCAGAACACCTCCAACATTTAGATTGTGGTAAAAGTCCAGCTCTTTGTAATTTTAGAGGTGTCCAGTGCCAATCATGTAAGGTCTTAAAAAGGCAAAACTTCAAACGAGCCTCTCGGGTACCCTTGTCTAGGGCTTCTAACATGTCTGACCAGTCACCGTCTTCAATAATGATGTGCAGACGGTCTTGCCATTTCTCTTGAAGAGCTTTAAGAAGTGGTTGTGAAAATAGATGATTAATCAAGACACTATACAGGCCTGATAATACACCTTTATGTCGACCCCAAGTAAGAAGATAGTCTAAAATAGGTGAAGAATTCAGAGACCAAGGAGGAGAACCAAGACATCGTTTGAGACAGCATTGCAGTTGTGAGTAACGTGTGAGCTGATGCGGCGGGAGATCAAACTCTTCACTAAGTGAATCAAAGGATTTTAGTTCTCCATTTAGGATAAGTTGATCAATTGTGTGTATTCCTCTTGATTTCCAACTGGACCATTGGAGTTCAGAGCCATTTATTCGAATACTTTCATTACCCTAGATTGGGGCTTTATAGTGTAATCGATGGGCAACTCGGAGGATACGATGTGTTCATTGCCATGTTTGACATGCCTAAATCTTAAGCTTTTGATTGGGAAATATACAAGAGCAAAGCCCAGATCACAATATCTGGGTTTTGCAGATCTTACTAGGGCATTTGATTTAGTGGACCATTCCATACTGTGACACACATTGCTTTCTTATGGGGCCCCTGCAGATATTGTTTGCTTTCTCGCAAAGCTCTATGAGAATCTTTCAGCCAAATTTCGATACATCCCAATGGCGAATTGGTGCCTTCCTTTAGACAGGGGTATGTGGTGGGCCCTTTTTTATTTTCCTGATTTATAAACGGGGTCAATGCACTCTTTAGTCCTTGGAGACTGATGCAGCAACTCTTGCTGGAAGCTTGGTACCTCTGCTTCTCTATTCATACAACGTGGTCCTTATGCCAAGGATTGTGATCGGGTAGCAGAGATTAATGGATTCCGTGACAGGCTCTATAGAACCAGAGAAATGAATGAATAATAAATCTCAGACATTCATAATGACTTGAGGGAAAACCCCTAAGTATGTAAGATCATTTTATTTAGCGGCCACTCCAATAGCCAGGGTAAAATCCTTTTGCTACCTGGGCATCCTCTTTTCCGGTAAGTGTTCTTGGCCGATCATATCCAGAAAACATGTCTGAAGATGAAGAGAGTCTTTGAGGGAGTGTTAGATTCTCTAGTAAACTTGGATGTCGGCCAATCAAGAAGATGCTTACCATCTATCAAGCAAAGGGCATTATCTGTGGCAACTTATGGCGGGGTGCCACACGCACTGTAACCCTTTATTGACTGAGGAAAATGCCTTTATAAGGCACTTGTTATGTTCTTCTCCCTTTTGCATTGTCTTTCATTCTAAATAAGGAAGTAGGGCTGAGCCAGTTGGAAGACCTATTGTCATCCAAGCCCAATTCTTTGTGGCGCTCTATGTGGGCCAAATCTGAGACCAAATTCACAAAGGTAATTGTACGGGACTGTTTAAAACTAGATCACACTTTTAATATCCCATGCCTCTCCTTTATTAACAGTACTCTTAGAACTGTGTTTGTGTCAGACCTTGATAGGATCCTAACGGTTGAAAAATCGGCTTTGACGGCTGCTTTGCTTGATGAGAGGGTAAGATAGAGAGCCCCTGTAGATGAAATGAAAAAAACAGTGGTTACATACATCTCTTATGTTCTACCTGAGGGGCTTTGAGCCCAATTTGACCTGGGTGACATATACACAACATTGTTTCGCCCTGACCAGACTGCGATTGAGCACCGTACACTGCCTTGTTTCCTTCTCTAACATTAATCAGTGTGTTACAATGACTGTCCCTTGCCCGTGTGATGAAACCTCTAAACAGAGCACTTTGCACTTCATGCCTTTCTGTCAGTTTATAATAAACTTAAGGAAGTACTCTTTAAAACCCATTTTTATTGCATATGATATCAGATATCACAAAGCAAATATGTGCCTTTTGTATACTATGGAGTCCCCTGCCATATGTTTCAATGTTGCATCTTATATTTGCAAAGCAATTTATGCTAGGAAAAGAATATCTTAGTGATTTTTGGCACTGTATTGTTAATTTATAACTGAGCCTAGAATGTATATCTTTTTACTATTTTAACTCGTTTCATGATGAATTGTATTTTATTGTTTATAATTTGTGATTTTATGTTCTGTGTTATTAGCAGTTTTACATTTTGGAAAATTGAATTTATAGACATGGTCAGTGCATGCCAAAATAATGTGACCCACCCAGACCAAATGTATGTCTAAATCATCATCTGTGAGGTAAATGTCATTACTCACAAAAAGAGAAGGACTAAATAATACCACAAAAGAGACCCTACAGTAAGTTATTCTGTCCGTGTCTCTATCCAAACAAGAACGTAGGGAAGGGGTTAAAGAGGAGGGATAGAAGGGAAATGAAGAGATTTTTTAGTACTGCCCGCACCCAATATGTAGTGGCATTCTTCATCATTAGGTCGCTTACAATGCTCAGGTGCAGACCAACACACTGGGCAGAGCGCTGATTTTTTGTGAGGTGAAAAAAAGGGAAAGAGAAAAAGGAAAGAGTTTCCCCTGTGAGGGATCACTCGTGCAGAATGAAAGAGAGATACAACTGCCTAAGAAGGTACCATCTAAACCTCTTTATTCGTGGTCCACCTTGGCAGGATTAAAAATCAGAACGAGGGGTGTATAGGAGGAGTAACTACTCCTTAACCCCCACTGCGATTACCAACATGTTTCAGCCATATTTGTTTATCCTTGTGAGTCATTGGCCTTCTTCTGGGTATAAATCCCTCTAAAATCTTGTCCTTATCACAATGTGATCGTTAGAAACAAATGGTTAAATCAACCTTACTTGTTCTACGTAACACAACCGTCACTCATATCCGAGTCTCGTAAATTATTCCCTGAACCCGGGACCGTCGTGAGGATACCGCCCTGTAGTCACACATTCGTCAAGGGTCGGTGTACACTTTTTAAGCCACTCTGCGTCCTCCGACTCGGATATGAGTGAAGAGTGTGTTACAGAGAACAAGTAAGGTTGATTTAACCATTTGTTTCTAACAATTGATCACATTGTGATAAGGACCATATTTTACAAAGATCTATACCCTGAAGAAGACCAACAACTCAGTAGGGCAAACGAATATGGCTGAAACATGTTGGAAACCGCAGTGGGGGTTAAGGAGTAGTTACAATTGTCCCACTCATCTGATAAGGTGCCTAGAAAAATATTAGCAATAGAAAAAGGAACTGTAAAGTCAAATATTAAGTTAATCTGATCCCAAACACGTTTCCAAAAAGCCTAGACAAAAGGACAGGTAAATAGTAAATGTTTTAAATCAGCATGTATTAAGGAGCAAGACCTGCAAGCATCAGATATATCAGCATTCATCCTATGCAAGGTTGTGGGAGGGAGAAGGAGCCTATTATATATAAAGAAGAGTGTCTGTGCTGTGTTTGCCGCTCTAGAGGTTTTCCTAATTTTAGTCCAGATTTTATTCCATACACAAATGGACCATTCTAACTAGATCTTGTTCCCAGTTTAACTCTACATTAGATTTGTCTCTATTGACACTGGACATTTGCAAGTAAGAGTATATGGTGGAAGCTTTAGGACATGTGCTGAGGAATTGATAAGTCTGATTAACAGCTGTAGGAGAGGAGAGAAGAGTTGAACTGAATTGGGCAAAAGCAAGACATAAAGCTTTTTGTAATAATTGGTATTTGTTCTGAAAGGAAAAGGGGAATCTAAATACAGAACGAGCATGAGAATATGACATAACATTGTTATTATTGAATAATTGATTTACCCAGATTAGACCTTTTTGCCTCCAAGCTTTCCAATAAAAGGGTTTCCCCTTAATCAGTATGAGTTTATTATGTCATATAGTGGATTTAAGAAATGTTTCAGAATCTGTAGGCAAACATGGCAAAATTGTATCTAATAGTCTACTTGAATGATTAATGATGGGAGTGGATAAATGCTGGGGTTTCCGAGTGAATGATAAATATTCTTGAAAAGAGAAAGGATAAAGGTAAGATTGTTCAAGCATGACCCAGAGTGGAGAATCTAATAAAGAATCTGAGAGCCGTTTAGTGGATTGGCGTACTAGAAATGCTTTGTGATAATTAGAAAAATCTGGAAAATGTACCCCTCCTTCCAGTTTCAGGCGCATGAATTTTAATAGGGACATGCAGGCTCTTTTATTACTCCAGAGGAAGGAAGATAATATAGAATTCATTTTCTTAAAGGATTTAAAAGGAATAGCAGTTGGTATGTTAGAAATAGTATACAGTACCATGGGGGCAGCATCATTTTGATCATATCCAGACATCCCCACCAGGAAAGATATAGGGGATGCCATTTATCTGTTAAATTGGACAGTTTCAATAAACATTTTTCCATGATAATGGAAATTTTACTTGTCGGAGTAAAATACAAACCCAGGTATTTTATATGCTAAGGGTTCTAAACAAAATTGGATATAGTGAAATCATCTTTGAATGTAAATTTGGTTCTGGGTTGTATCTCGCATTTATCATTATTTAGCTTATACCCGGAGACAAAGGAGTATGCAGATACTTCTTGCGAGAGAAATAATGGAATGTCGTCTGCATATGCTGCCAATTTAATTTGCAAATCATTAGATGTAAAACCATGAATGTCTGAGTCTTTGACATATTTTAGATAAAAAGGGTTCCAATAAATGGGGATAAGAGACATCCTTGTTGGACTCCTTTACCTAGATTAGGCCATTAGCAAAGATTGCATCTCTAGGATTTGAATAAAGGAGAGAAATCAGTTTAATAATTTTTGGACCAAAACCAAACCATTCAAGCGCTTTCTCCGCATCCAGTGCAATTGCAGCAATGGAATCGGATTTATGAGAAGTTTTAGATAATATGTCAAAAAATAAACGAGTGTTATCTGCAATGAAATATCCTTTAACAAAACCAGATTGTTCCTTGCCAAGTAGGTCAGGAAGATAGGATTCCAGCCTCAAGGCTAAAGCTTTGGAAAAACGTTTATAGTCAATATTTAGTAAAGATATGGGCCTGTAGTTTCAACAATAGTGAAGGTCCGTACCGTCTTTGGGAATAAGGCATTTTAAAGCATCTAAAAAGGAGCCATAAGATGCACCAGTTTGTGAAAAGGAAGTTATAAAAGCATACAATTTTGTAAAAAGTGTACAAAAAATTCTACAGTAAATCCATCCGGACCCAGAGCTTTATCTTTTTTCAGTGTATGTAATGCAATAAGTAATTCATCGAGGAAAACATCAAGCTCTAATGAGTCAAAACTGAGTTGTGTATCAAAAGATTTATTGATTGTAGAAAGATAATCTGTAATTGCAGCATCTGAAGACAAGGTCTCCGGTGTATATAAAGATTCATAGAATTTATGAAATTCCTCAAAAATTTCTGAATCTTTATACTTGGATGTCTGTTCAGCATCTATAATTGATTCAATGTTTAGCTTATTGTGTTTGACCTTGAGATAGTTTTCTAACAGTTTGCCTGATTTATTCTGTCCCCCATAAAATGTTGCACTGGATTTTAACAGAAATAATGACGCATTATCAGAAGATTCCTTGTTAAACTTACGTTTAGTTGCTATAAGCTCAGACAAACACTCCTTCGATCTGGTAGCGTAATAAGAATGTTCCAATCCCTTTATCTTTGCAAAAAGTTATGTAGCCAGTTTACGAGCAGTATGTCGTTTTCTAGAAACATAGGGCCAGATGTAAAAAACGCTTTCCCGTTCGCAAACGGGCCGATTCGCAGAATCGGCCCGTATGCGAACGGGAAAAAGCCTTTCGGGATGTATCATCCCAAAAGGCAATTGCAAAATAGGGAATTGCAATTTTTGCGATTCTTATTTTACAAATGCATTTAGAGACTCGCAATTTGTGATTCTCTAAATGCAATGCAGAGAAGCGCTTTTAAATTGCGACTCTGCTTTAAGGAATCTCAATTTACCACCAACTTCAAGTTGGTGGTAAATTGCAAGTCCTTAGAAAAATGCACAATATTGCATTTTTATAAGTGCCATATGGCGCACATACATGCCTTTAGGGCATGTATGTGCGCCACATGTGCACACATGCATATTTCAAGGGTGCAACAGGGTTTTCTCTTGGCACCCTTGCACCCTTGAAATTGCATGTGCAATTTGCGAGTACCTATTGGGTACTCGCAAATTGCGCATGCAATTCCCATTCATTCCTATGGACCTCTAGGCCCATATGAATGAATGTGAAGGCATTCCTTAATAGCGAATCGCAATTTGTGACTCGCTATTAAGAAATATGTAGGAATCGCAAAATATTTGCAGAAACCTACATACATTGCATTTTGCGAGTCTATAATAGCGAATCGGTAAAATTCGCTTTTATAGACTCGCAAAATGTAATCTTGATACATCTGGCCCAAAGTTAGTAATAAAATTGTGGGCAGCCGCTTTGAAAGAGTCCCATATAATATGAAAGGATAAGTTCTCAGTTTCATTAAAAAGAAAATATTCATTAAAAAAAGAGGTAAAAGAAGAAGTAAATGTAGGGTCTAGGAGTAAGGAGTTAATAAAACACCATCGTTTGGCAATACTTGGTTTATTAATTATATCTAATAAAATGGAGACAGGGGCATGGTCAGATATTAGTATAGAACCTCAGCAGATTGTAAGGACTGAGAGACGTTATGAGATACAAAAGAATAATCAATACGTGACTGGGTCTGGTGTACTTGGGAAAAATAAAGTAAATTCCCTTAAGGTGGGATTGCAGAGTCTCCTGGCATCTATTAATTTTCGCTGCTGAATGGTTTGTACAAATAAGTTACGAGCTTTATTTGGTGTGAATGAAGTCAGGGAGTTATGATCAACAAAGGGATCTATAATCTGATAGCAAACCCCCGCTAAAATGAGATTATCATGAGGACACTGTAATTTTTTTCATAAAGTCAGACCAAAAAGGAAATCACCAGTACTTGGGGCATATATGTTAAATAAAGAGACTGGAAGCTTCCCAATCAACAGTTCAGTAAACAACCAACGACCCACAATGTCAGATTCCTGAGAAACTGGCATAACCCATTAAGATTAATGGCATAATTTGGCAACACCATTTCTCTTACCATCTCCAGGAGAGAAGAAAACTGCACCCACCCAATCCCTTTTTCATTTTAAAGATTCGCTCTCTGCAAGATGCGACTCCTGTATTAAGGCTATTTCAGCTCCTAGTTTAGATAAATGTGTTAGAACACGCTGTCTTTTGATAGGAGAATTCAAGCCCCGTACATTCCATGAAACAATTTTCAACGACATAGGATATTTGCTATGCAGAAGAAATAAATTAAGCCAGACATATTATAAAAGTAGCATAATGCAAACCATATAATCACTTGCATGAACATGAGCATAATAGAGTATAATATAAATAGAGAAAGAACTAGAGAAAGGAAAGAAAACAAGCAGAGGTGTTTAGGAGGGAAGAGTAACAGGAAGGAGGTAGAAAGGGGAAGGTCAAAAGGATAAAAAAGGGATAGGATAAGGATGGGAATATAAAAAGAATAACACATACCTACAAAATTCAAAAAAATTGATGGGGGTGAAACCACATGGAAAAATGGCACATCCAGATCTCACGGAAGGGGCACACGGATGACCGCAATCTACAGGATATGAGACAATGACAAGCACATACAATAAGACACCGAAAAGGAACAACAAAAGGAGAAGGATCAATTGCTGAGAGTTAACATCAACATAGAGAATTTGTGCGTCAATAAAATTGTATGAATGAGTAATCACAGAATAATATATGAAACCCAGATAGACACTTCGAAATATCAACATGAGTCTACAATTTAACCAGAATGAGATGTTGACGAACCAGAGGTGTCCATATTCTCTATCTTGATCTTGAAAGAGTTAATGAAACTTTTCAATTTAACAGGATCCTCATAGGTGGTCGTCTTATTTTTGTGGGTAACTTTGAAGAGGCAGGGGTGAAAGAGACCATAGCGGGCAACAAGAGAGCGAAGATCCGGTCTCATGTTTAGAAATTCTCCATGCCTGTCCACGGTACTCTTGGCGTAATCTTGAGAAAGAAATGACCTAACCAGGAAATACAATTTGTTGATTTAGACACAGAAAGAACTTTAAGGAGATCCGTATACTCCAAGAAATATAGAATTACACCTCTTGGACATTTTGAGCCAGTGGCAGTAACTTGTTGACACCCCAATCTGTGCGCACGTTGAATGTTTAGAGAGGTATCTGCAGGCAAATTTAACAATTTAGGAAGAACATTTTTGAAGAAGGTGAGAGGATCCGACCCCACCTTCTTTTCCGGTAAGCCATATATACGCAGGTTATTTATTCTATTTCTGTTCTTCAAATCTTCTACTTGCTTCTGCAGAGAGGAGACCTGAGACTGAAGGGAGTTTACCTTACTGTAAGTCATATCAAAAGAAGAAATATGGTGTTCTACTGCAAGGAGACGCTCGTCCATTTGAGACCACCTCTCAGTAAGAAGTTGTAGTTTGGCATTTGTTTCCTCCATAAAGGGGCGTAAAGTGCAAATTTCTTCAAGTAAGAGATCCATAGAGGTAGGAGGAGGCGACTTTGTAGGAGAAGGCAGGTCTTTTTTATAGACGTTTCATAGAAGCTTTCCCAGAATTCGGTGGCGCAGAAACCGCAGTTGTAGAGGTGCCATTCTTTGATGAAGAAGCGGAAGAAGCTTCCATTTCAGCGAGTTTTGCAAAGACCGTAGAATTTTTAATAAAGCGGTGCAATGAGGATAGGACAGAGGAGTCAAGTCTCCTCACTCTTCTCATAAGCAGAGCAGCAGTTCCCGAAAGTCTCCAGAAATAGTGCCAGTGTTTATATATAATCAGCAGAATATATTAAGAAATGGAAAGAAGAAAAAAACAAAAATATAAACAAAAGTGGCTTGAATAATGTTCAGATTACCATATATTTGAAGGAGACTGTTCAAATTGCCAAGAAATCAAAAGAGCTCCTTTAAAAGAGATTTATGAGGTATACGTTTAAAAAATAAATCAGGAGTAACATTGTGAACAAGAAGCTTTTAGAGGAATTTTCCCATGCGCATTACCTCAGCTCTCTGCTCCCTTGATAAGAAGCGGCCACATCTTAAAATGGCGGCCGCTCGGGGAGAACAACAATTCTGTGATGGCAAGGAGTCATGAATGTCGCAGAAGAAGCACAAAGTGTTTCATGACGTCGGACCAGTGCATAGGCTTGTCGGTAGGTCCAGGGGCCCGCAGAAAGGGACATCAACCCGTGTCGCTCCGTCATGAGTTACATAAATGCCACCATCTCCCTTGGACATCAAGCCAAGCCCCAAATGTCATTAGCATATGACATCGCTTCTGAGTCAATTTCTTGTCAAATTAAAGTTACTCAGGCAGAAAATAGAGCTGGACTGTGGGAGCCTACCGAACATTTTCTGGGCTCTTAGCGCTGCAAGGGTGGTCAAATCATGGATTTCAGGTGCTATATTTTGACAGTAAAAGCCATTTGAAATGTCCAATGTAGTTCTGTATTTTTTTCAAACAATGTTGTTTATTAAGCCTTTGCTGCATGTAGTTTGTACAGCAAAAGTGTGTGTGTTTGACTGTTTAATTGCCTATAGTTGAATATATGATAGGAATGATCTGGTTAAAACACAGGAAATAATGGATTATTCATAGGGGAGATATATAGGCTCATTCATACATTGATATTCTAACTGTGATAGAATCTCTTTAACATGACATGCTTAATAGTGTATTTTTCTTGTACCTGGGTGCTGGACCTCATAGGTATACCATGGTAAGGTGGGAATTTACCCCAACCTGCCTGGTTGTGATATAATGCTGGGGCTTGAGAGAGCCCATTCTGTGGTGTTTTAACTTCCTCTGGAACAATAACAGAAAAGGAGGCTATTATTACATACTCTCCTTGTGGGACTTTTCTAACAAACTCAGGTGGCCAATCAGTCTCAGCCAGGAGAATGTGGCAGCCATTAGTCTATTTCTGTCATCATATTACTTTAATAGTACATGGTATATCACCCTTAATTTATATATCTAACTCAAGGACTGAGCCACTGATCTGGAGTTTCTACTTGTATGTAGTTTTTAGTAGCATTTTCCACCAGAACATCTTAAGGAGTCTGGTGAATTATGGTGACCTCTGCTGCTCTGTCAAACCAGGCTCTCGCCCATGTCTTGTTCCAAAGAAGATTTGTGAGTATTTGTGGCATATTCTGTGGAAATTCCAGCCACTTAGTTCTTTTTAAATTGTGTTTTATTTGAAAGCTTATCTTCCTTTTTATGATGACATCATAAGAGCGCTGTGAGTCCATTTTCTGTTTCACAAACTCCTCCTGTCTGTAGTCACTTCGTCCTCCTCTCTCTGACCATCTGTATGTAGAGTCCAGAAAGGAACAAGAAGAACATGTTTCAGAATTCTGATAGGTATCAGGCTGTTTAGTTTAACAACGGTTACGTAAATGATAACCATTTTTGGAAGACTCCGGCTGCGGGGATCCAGTCTGTGTTTTTGCTTTAGCTCTGTTTTTATTCCAGCACTTTTTAGAAGACTCTGGTTTCTGCTTGGTAATTTTGGCATCAGATTTGCATTTAGGCAATGTCTTATTAGGCCTTGTCCCCAAACTGTGATGATCAATAGATGTATAGGATTCAGAAATTTAGGGACCTTGCGCTCCTAATCTGCTGTAGGAACTGTACCGATCAGCTGGCAAATCGCCAAAGCAGCTGCCTCCCCTTTAATATTACTTAATATAATTGAGGACACCGTGGCAAGTTTGCCAATGAGTTTCATCCTCAAATCCAGAGCAGGGGTAACTCCATGTTCAGCCTGAATCTGTTTAAGTAAAAAAGCATTTGAGGGAGTTCCGTGGTTGATACTATAGATTCCTGAAAAGACAGTGCCCCACGTATTACCCTCCTCTACAGAGGGAACCAAACCATTTGGAAGACACATAGGGGCCTATTACGATGGCAGTCGGATGTCCACCGCTGGGCCGGCGGTGGTGCCCGCCGGACCGGCGGTAGACATCCGCCCGCGATCTCAAGCCAGAAAACAGCCGGTCAAATTAGGATGGCGGTGGTGACCGCGGCGGTGGGAAATTCCGCACTCCTGCCTGGCGGACGGAGCAGGACTGGGATAATGGTGGCGGTGCAGAGCAGGCACCACCGGCACAATTATGATGCCGGCGGTAGCCAGCCTTTCCTCAGTCGTCAAACCGACATGGAAAGGCATGCAGAATGTTTGTGGGGGTGTGGGTGCACTGGGGGGTACCCATGGTCCCCCCTACATTTCCCTGTAGCAGGTGGCAGGCACTGTGCAGTGCCTGCCACGCAGTGCAGGGAAATGCAGGACATGCTCCTTTGGACATCACGGAGGTGCTGCGGGCAGCAGCAACCACTGCAATGTTAAGGTCCGCGATCCGACCATCGCAGTCGGATTTCGACCGCAGGTCATCGTAATTCGACTGGCGGTGATGTCACGGTCCATGCAGGTGGTCTTTTCCCGCTACCATGGCGGTCGGGGAGGTTTTCTGACCGCCATCGTAATAGGCCTCATAGTGAGGTCCCATATGGGAAAACACTGCCTCAAGCTTTTTTGTTTTTTGAGCCATCCAAAATGGAATTTTATCCCTTTTTACAGGGACTTTACCCATAATGTCATTAATAGTAATAGAACTAATTGCAGGCAGAGCTAACTGAGCCTGTCCAGCTTGAGGAGCACTTGCTGAGGCAGTAGACATTGTACGCAGAACATACTGCATCAGATGTCAACACAGTCTGACCAAATGGTTTAATAGAGCATGTGTGTGACACTGGCATAATATCTGTAGATTATGAAAAAGGCATGTAGCTTCCTAGACTGGCCAGGTTGCCCCTTCATTACTGTTAGGACCCAGTCTAACATTTTGTACTATATATGGGAGGGCACCTCTGAACCAGTTTATGATGTTTCTACGACGTTAACGGTAGTTCTATATATTTATAAGGTCTATATGGAGACAATCAATCAATCAGTGGTTTGTATAGCGCAGCTACTCACCTGTGAGGGTTGCATGGCACTAGGGGGCGGGCGGCTCCGTAGGGTGCTGGGGTCATATGACAGGACTGCTGCCTCAGTGTATGTGTGAAAGGTGAGTATATTGACATCAATTTCGGGAAAATCAACCCAGGAATTAAAAACTTCACTGTACCCTTGTCTGCTTCAACCACGAAGGTAACTTCTCCATCACCATTGGCAAGCCCATGTGCAGTTAAATGTGCAATTACTGCTTGTCTACAATTAACAAAAATAATTACAGCTTGCGCCATATTTAATTAATCAGATTCAAAGAAAGGAAAATACTATAGGGGACAATCCTTTTTAAATAATAAAGCTTGATTAACCTACAGTCATGAATAGATGCTTCCTATTAAACTGAAGGAGGATAAAACCCTTATTACCCCAGACTTCTCTGTATGGAGGTAATAAAGGAGCTTTGGGCACATGCAAGTAAACTACTCAGGAGACCCATTAAATAGGTACCAAACCTAAAATGTTGGTGGTGCCATGTTATACGGTTCCTACAAATCTAGTAGCACAGTGTATATACAGCTACAAAACTTCATAATACAGAGACTGAATCTTCTCATCTAATTAGTAATTGTTGATCTGTTCAGCTAACTTGCTGCACCGCATCTAAATTCCTAAACCTACAGACTTATAGATGTTGTCAGTATCCTAGAACATAACTGTTAGATACCCAAGGTAATTGTGGAAATAGATCTAACCGTCTCATGTGGCATTTTTACATGCTCAAAGTGTTCACAAATTAAAGATACTTTTTATTTTCAAACCTTTATTGAAAAGTTCTAGTCTTTGCAATTAAAATGTGAACCTCAATTATTAGAACTATGAGACACATCATTGTTACAAGCGTTATTAGAATGGTGAAAAACACAAACAATTCAACTATGTTAATTGTTGATAATGTTACTAAAATTATTCCTATCTATCACTAATTTCCCCATTCTAAAGAGAGCATGTTGGGACTACCCATCTGCCAGGCCTATTGGAATGACCTGACCCCATAACTTAGTACTGTATATAAGGAAGCAGGGCTCTGTGCAATATTGAATGCACCTCTCTATGTGTGCAGGCCTACACACTTATTTTGCATGGTTATCTTCATTCTCAGTATGAAGGTCAGGAACAGTGGAACTGCATCTCAATTACACCTCAGAGCAGCTTTCCAGGATGATTCTGGCAGGAAGTGAACTTCTCACCGACTTCAGCATGATGCTGTTTTTAAAATTGAAAGACAAGCTTACCACACTGTGCCAGGGGTGCAGAACAGCTTTTTATTGAGACTGCAGCATCTCCAACGAGCACAGAAATTAAAACAATGCATAGTGTTCTGAATTTTGCGACCCTGGAACTGGCTGTGTAGACTGCAAGACGACTAGTTCTATCAGAAATAAATGCGTGCATAGCACATTCCTGCAATAGGGAAAATGTGAAAACCACCATTGGAAAACAATGCTAACTTAAAAATGACAAGCTAGAATGTAGACTAAATGTAAGCTACATAACAACTTGTGCTTACACCAAATATAGTCCCTACATTTCTTTTTTAACAGTTGCAATGTGGCCTGATTCATCGTATCTGGATTGAGCCAAGTCTATTGACTTCAGGGTGGTCTGCACTTGTCTGATCCAAGGTAGGCTATTACAGTTGTGACTTTTCAGTCGATCCCACAGGGTCTTCTGATATGCCTGAGAGTCTGGGTGATACAGACTCAGATCGAACAACTTATAGGGTGAAAAGCAATAGAATCATTCAGGGTAGTCACCCCCAACTGCACTTTAAGTATCACCATTGGTGTGCTAGGACCTAGATTTAATAAACATCTCAAAAAGGTGTTTTCCATTTTTAGCAAAGCCTGCACATTTATATGCCCCCAGATTTTGGCACTTTAGGAGCTGACTGCCACAACTTTTGTTTTATACGCAATTATCGCTGGCTTGATTAGATGAATCTCCATGTTGCTCCTGTGTGTTGGGACAATGCTGTTTTTGACTGGGTTTCATGTGCTCCCCAACAGAGCTAGTTATCAATCCTGATACCTAGGTAATCACACATTTTTACCTGCTCGATGGGTTTCCTATAAATTCTGAATGACAATCTTAATTTGCGGTTGGATTTTATTATCTGAAATTTTGCCTTCTCTATATTGATCGTTAAAATTTTGCAGAAGGATTCAAAGTCTCTCAAAAGGATATGGGCTAGAATTACAGCATCATCTGTGAACATTAGACTTCAAATGGGCTCATATTCCACCTTTGGACCATCAATGCCAAGGTTGATAAGAGACTTCCCTATACTGTTGAAATAAATGTTAAAAAGGGTTGGGGCTAGTACACAACACTGCTGCACCCCTGTTTGAATACTGAACATATAAACATATCTCAATACTTGATCAATTGTGCTTTGCCCTTTAACAAGCCCAGCCTGTAGGTGAGAAATGATGCTGACTCCTGCTGGAATAGTAGCAGCTTACCATAGATCTTGCCAGTGCCATCAAGCAGGGAGATTGGCTGATAATCAGCTGGATCATCTTCTACTCTCTTTGTTATGAATCAGCACTATGAACGAGGACCTCCAGGAATCTGGAACCACACTTTCTGCCAATATACATTAAAGGCCAATGTGAATGGGTCCAGCCAAGTACCAACTTTATTAGTCTGTCTTGTTGAATGCATCCTCTTCATGGGGGCACTGGCACAAGGGTCATTTAGATGCATCATTGCTCTTTCGGTCTCTGTTAAGATCCATTTCTGTAGGACGAGCTTCTGCTTCAACAGGCTTTTGGTATAATGAAGTGTTTGATCCTTCTTGAGGGGCTTATATTCACTTCTATATTTCTAGTGGGACCTTCTCAGCCCAAAAGCATAATTTCCCAGAACTTCTTTAAGTTCTTCCAATCAATTGCAACTTGCAATTCTTGCCAGGCATTGGTGCACAGGTTTTTATTCCTGTGTCTTATGAGATGTTATAAACCCTTCTGACTTTCAGTAGCTGTCTCATCCCCACATTAGTCCTTCTAGTTTTGAGGGCTGTCATTAGTTCTTTCTTCTTGTTATAGCACTCCTCATCATACCACTAAAGATGGGAGAATTGTGTTGGTGTTTCACTTGATTGATAACTTTAAGCAGTTGCTTGAAAAGTTTAATTATCACAAATAAAAAATACATAAAAAATAAACTTACCATACCGCCGTGTCCTGCTGCATTGCACTCTTCCTGATTCTGGGCACAGGCTCCCAGAATGCACTGCAGCCAATGCTGATTCTGCATGAAAGCAGTGTCGGGATCGGCCTGAGTGCCGGCAACTTGAGCTCCCAGGCAGACTGGGAGCCAGTGCCTGCTTTCTCCAGGCTCAGCAACGCAGCTGGGGCTGGAGAGAGCTTCACTGTGCATGAGGGTTTGGCCGGCCTGAGGTAGCCGGCCAAACAACTTATGCGCAGTGAAGGGAGTGCCCACCACTCCCCCACCAGCGGGGCCATCCCCTGGACCCACCCCCAAAACTTGTCAGAGTCCTGGGGGCGGGTCCAGGGGATTAAAATAAAATGATAATAAAACAGGTTTAAAGCCCGTTTTATTATTGTGTTATTTGTTGGTGGTTGCAGGGGGAGCGGAGCTCCTCTGCTCTAATGGAGCGACCACTGCTGAGTGCAAGAGCAGAAAATTGTCAGGAACTCTAATTGTCGCAGTTGTTAAATAGCATTATAATTTAAAACTACTTAAAACGTATGGTCCCAGTACCCAAAAAAGGCAGCAAGGCTAATAGCTTTACCATTCTTTCCAATTTGAGCAGCAGAAAAATGCAGAAAACACCAAATGTGTGGCTCAAGAACGAACACTTGCTTTAATCTGGAACTAGTCGTGCAACAGAACTGAAATAAATATTCAGCAAAATGAGCCATGTGTGTGTCAAAATAGAATCACAACAGGGGGATATTGCAGGCCCCTGCAAACCGTGCAGCCCTTCAGTGGGAGTGCAATCATTTACGGGCCCCCATTGAGCCCAAAGGCAATGCTAATCTGTGAAATGTGGGGGACTCAGCGGCCCTCGTCGCAATCTGCATGGGGCCCCTAGCATTTGCTGTTATGCTGCCTGATCACAACCAGGTATTAAGCACTGTACCTGAATAAATATATATTTATTAACAGAAAGGGGCCCTTAGTGTTTCAGAATTCCACTGCATCCGCGATGGTCTCAACATTCTATCCGATTAACCATTAAGTATATTCCCAGCCCCTTAATCTACAGATACCATTGATCGACACAATGTTTTATTAAACACAATATCTTTGCATTATTGATTTTTAAAGAGAACGATTAGTTAATTGTGGTATTCCAATACAAATAAACAGTTTTATCAATGTCACTTTCAGTTATATGATAATTCATTTATTTTTGGTCCTCATATGCGACAATCCATAAAGGCGATAGTTATGGTGTGGTCAAATCTTAGAATTGGGCCTGGTTCCACACCCTGCTGGATATTCCTGCCCTGTTACACCTACATTCGGCCTTTATTTAGTGGTGATGAGGGTACCCCCACTTTTTACCTCTCCATGGATTTAGATGTCTTAGTCCTTGGACCATTCGTCTTTTATTCTCTAATTGGATTGGAGTTATAAAGTACCAGGGGTTTCCATGTGCTAATTCTCTTAGCTGAGCCGTTGACACAGTCCAACTTGCCAAAGCACCTAGCTGCCTTTAGCCAAGCTGTACAGGAAGGTACATTGATAGAGACCCAATTGATACATATTTCCCTGCGTGCGATTATAATTAAAACTAATAAAAGTTGCTCTAGCAATTTCTTATTTTTCCCAATGAAGCCACCATTATCCAAAATCCCAAAGATAATCAGAGAAAGGCTTACCTCTATCTTCCTTTTCAAAATGGCCGTCAGTATCTTACCCACTTCTAGCCAATAATCATGGACAACAGGGCACAACCAAAACATGTGCACATCATCTGCTTTGGCCAATCCACACTTCGGACAACTCCTGATTTCCCCTCCTATTCTGGATAGTTTCTAGGGGGACCAATAAACTCTATGTAAAGTGAAAAGATGATTTTTCTTTAATGGAGCATATTTGACAAACGACCATAACATGTTCAAAGATACTTGCCACAGAGAAGTTAAGTCAACGTCGGGTAGCTCATCTATCCACTTTCCCTCAAATGGTATGTTATGGCGGTCTTCCTCCTGTTCCAGCATCCAATACCACTTAGAAATTTCTTTTTCGGAAGGAAATTACCGCATAGTGCCGTCTCCCAGTTGTTCAAGCCACTGAGTTCTTGGCTTTGAGCCTATCTCGTCAATTGAAAATACATGAATCTAGACAAATGGTTGTTGGTTTTCTTCGATTAGTGTTCCCAAGAGATTGCACCATGTATATCCATAAGTTGACCCCAATTCTCCATTGCGGCATCCCTAAGTGGCATACATAATGAGTCTTGTAGGCACTCAGGAGTCCCAGGTGATTTCAAAATTGGGGCCTTGTAGCTATAGTAGGGTAAAACTAATATTCTCCGAACTTGGATCCACAGTGTACATGCTGTGCTCAAGACCTTTAAGCAGACTTTTTTAAAGAATTTATGGTGCCCGTATTTAAACATAAAGTAATTGCCATAATCGGCAAAGTCGTGGGTCAAAGCTCCATTGCATGGCCATCTTAATTGATAGTTTTTGGTTAGGAGCACTCTAAGGTTTTTCAGCTGAAAGGCCCAATAACATAATTGAAAATCCGGGAGGGCAAGCCTACCTCCGATTTTTTTCTTACGTAGCTTTTTCCAGACAATTCTTGTTTTTTTGTAAGCCCAGATGAAGCTAGTCAAGTCACTTTGTAGTTTCTTAAAGCCTTTTGCCTCCATGTGCAGCGGTAGGGCATTGAATATGAAGGTAAACTTCGGAAGGATCATCATCTTGATCAGATTGACCCTGCCTATGATTGATAAAGGCAGATGAGACCAAAGTTGTAAAAGCCTCTTGGTCTTATATGATAATTTATTGTGCATCAATCCACAAAGTCCGTAAGGAGGTCTTCCAGTCATAACTCCCACTGGCCAACTGCCAACCTCGGAATTCTCGCAGTCTGTTCCACACCATGCACAGTAATAAGACAGTTTATTAAACATAGCAATGCTGATATGCAGAAAGCATATAAAGTGGAGTCAATATCTTTCTAAACAACTTCCCTTCTTAAAAAATAACTACATTTGGAATAGAGTTTAAAATAAACAATTAAACGTTATTCTAGATGCAATTCAATTCATACTTTTCAAGATGAGTAGGTAATTTCAATATCCTGCCAGAATGACAATAATTTTCCTTCATACATTTGTTACTAGATCTACATAAAGTATGATCATTGACAATGTAACTTGAGATTCTTCCTTTGAACTCCATCTCATGTGCATTTGTAATCTGACTGTCTTGAGACCAGCGCTCTTGTTCAACATGACATTCATCATAAACACTTGTACTTTCCCTCTCACTCAAAATAAGGTGTGTGAAATGATCATCTCTGATCTTTTCCAGTTCACCTTGATTTAGAACCACAACATCTCTTTTGGACCACCAGCTACCATTTTCCACTTGTACAGAACCTTTCTTAACCAGCAGCACTTTGTCAATGCTACTAACCTGAGGCATCCTGGAGTTGTGGGAGCCATGTGGTTCCAAACAATCCCAACTTTTGATGCCACCCCCAATTGGTAACAACAAGTGGTAGTCAGCAACAAGCCATGGGAAAGGTTTTTTTTTTTAGGATGGTACCTTACTGTATTTGTTTTTCTTCTCGTGTTCAGCTTCAGATCTTTTGATCTGGAGTGGTGAGAAATTGGGTGTGTTCTCTCCTTTCAGACACTCACCTGTGTTTAAACGAAGAAAATGCAATTAATTTCTGCTCAGTGATTGTTATTAACTCTCACATGAATTTAGCTTCACCATTATACTTTACACTTATTTACTTACTCAAAGTCCTAGTTGAAACCTTTTTCTTGTTATTGTCCATAAGGAAAATGACTCCCTGTATTGCCTCATAAGGGAAGGATTGTCTTAAGTCAGTTCTCAATGTCCCAATTATTGTCCATCTACATTTCACTTGTTACAGATGGCGAAACTGAGTTTTAGCAATCTCAGATTGATTTCTTAGTTCTATTCACCAACTTAGGAAAATTGAGGAATGTTTAACTGTAATGTAACTGCCTCTCAAGTCAAATAGTTAAATTTTCATGTGTTTTTGATGGAATGCAGGTGGTGCTCTTTCAGAGAATTGTACTTATTTCCTCTTTTTTTGCCAGGAGTGAAGTCGTTGGGGCCGCACCACAATGAGAAGATGGTGCAATGAACATTCTGAACACACTAGAATGAAAAATGCAGGTATGTGATGACAAGAATCTTGGATTTTGCTTGCAGGAGATCCTTTCAGGACAACAGCCAAAAAGCCAAGCACGAGCACTGGGTGCGATTTAAATAGGGGGAGGAAACAAAATGACTACAAAAACATGAGGCTTAGGGAAGTCTCACCCAAAATCTTGTGAGGATTGTTCCACGATCCAGGGCCTGACTCTTTCTTGCGGGACATTAAAAAAACACCAAAAGCCAAACACCAGCAAATTTACAATGCCAGTAGAAGCTCGGAACAAGAAGTTGGTACAGGAAGCTTACAGGAGGGGGCCCTGGGTCTGTTAATTATCTTGCTCATGGCAAGAGTTTGATTGGGTGGACTGAACACTTGGAGACCCACAGGAGTAGCATAAGGGGAAAAACTGAAAGAAGAGGCAAGAGTGGACTCCAGAGAATGAGCTTGAAGACATGAAATGCAGGTCACAACTGTAGCTCACCCCCAAAGTTCATCCAACAGGTCTTGGTTTTTCAGGGCACCTTTGATGAAGTGAGCGGACAAATCTGGGAACATGGGCATTCCTACATGCTCCCACAAGGGTCTGCTTGCCTGTAACCTTTCCAACCCACTAGATATTACAGTTCCCAACAATTTATTTGGCATCAAGGACTGAACGCACTTCAAATTCAAGATGTTAACCAACTTGAATGGATGGTAGTGGTGGTTCAGGCGTCATGTCATCAGAGCATACCGGATGCACTTGTAAGTCCTCGAGCAAAAGTAGTTTTACAGAATCTAGGCTGTAATTTGCATGGCCCTTCCAGTTTCAGGCTCTTAGTAGAGAGCCAAACCATATCACCCTCTTGGCAAGGGGGTTCCTTAGTTCTATGTGAATCTGCCTGCAGTTTCCTCTTTTCTTTAGTTTTGCATAATTGGGTCATTGCTCGTTGTAGAGTGTCAGCTAGATTCTTATGGTGTTCTTGAACAGCCGGGACATTATTTCCAGGTCCCAGTCTAGACGAATAATTTTCGGGTGTATCCCAGTAAGACAAAGCAATGGGGAAACACCAGTACTTCCATTCAACTGTTATTATAAGCAAATTCAGCAAAACTGAATTTTTCAGCCCAATTTGTGCTTTCAGTGGTGAGCAGACACTGAAGGTACTGTTCCAAAGATTTGCTTATTCTTTCTGTCTGCCCATATGCCTGTGGGTGACAAGAAGAGGAATGTTGAGTGTCTATTTCCAAGGATGCGCACAATTCTCTCCAGAAGAGGGACACAAATTGGGGGGCATGATCAGAGATAATGATCAACAGTAGACCATGCATTTGTACTAAGTTGTGAATGAACAATTTTACCAAATCCTTGGCAGAGGGAGTTTTTTAGGCTACAAAATGTATCATTTTGGACAAGAAATCTACCACCACTAGCAGGGTAGTGAACTGCTGAATTTGAGGCAGGTCAGTGATGAAATCTTAACCATCAATCAATCAGGGGTTTGTTAAAGCGCGACTACTCACCCGTAAGGGTCTCAAGGCGCTAGGGGTGGGGGGGGTGCAGGTTCTATCCATCAAGGAGGGGGTCTGTCGAAGAGCCAGGTTTTGAGGTTTCTTGCGAAGATGGGGGGCGATATTGTCTGTCTGAGGTGGAGCGGAAGGGCGTTCCATGCTTTGGCCGCGAGGAAGGAGATGGAGTGGCCTCCTGATCTGGTCTTTCTGGTGCGGGGGACGACGGCGTAGGAGAGCTGGGCTGATCGTAGGGTCCTTTGGGGTGCGTGGAATTTGAGTCGGCTGTTCAGGTATGCTGGTCCTGTGCCGTGGAGGGCCTTGTGTGCGTGGGTGAGCATCTTGAAGGTGATTCTCGCCTCGACAGGGAGCCAGTGGAGTGTGCGCAGGTGCTGGGAGATGTGGCAGTGTTTTGGCAGGTTGAGGACCAGTCTTGCAGCGGTGTTCTGGATGTTCTGTAGCTTGTGGTGAGGTTTTTGTTTATTCCGGCGTAGAGTGCGTTGCCGTAGTCGAGTCTGCTGGTGACCAGGGCGTGAGTGACGGTCTTTCGGTGTTCGAGGGGGATCCATTTGAAGGTCTTACGAAGGAGGCGGAGGGTGTGGAAGCAGGAAGACGAGACAGAGTTGATCTGGCGGTCCATTTTGAGCTCGGAGTCCAGGATGATTCCCAGGTTGTGTGCGTGGTCCGTGGGGGTTGGCGGGTTTCCGAGGGCGGGGGCCACCAGGTGTCGCTCCAGGCATCGGGGTTTGGGCCCATGATGAGTACTTCTGTTTTGTTGGTGTTTAGTTGTAGGCAGCTGTTTTTCATCCATTTGGCGACGGCTTCCATGCCTTCTCGAAAGTTGCATCTGGCGGTGTTGGGCTCGTTGGATAGGGAGAGGATGAGCTGGGTGTCGTCTGCGTATGACACGATGTTGAGTCCGTAGGTTCTGACGATGGGGGCGAGTGGAGCCATGTAGACGTTGAAGAGCGTCGGGCTGAGGGAGGAGCCCTGGGGGACTCCGCAGGTGGTAGGTGTGGGGTCCGAGAGGAAAGGGGGGAGTCTGACCCGATGCGTCCTGCCGGAGAGGAAGGAGCAAATCCAGTCGAGGGCCTCGTCCTGGATTCCTGCGTTGTGGAGTCTGCGTATTAGGGTGCGGTGGGTCACTGTGTCGAACGCCGCTGATAGGTCGAGGAGGATCAGGGCTACTGTTTCTCCTTTGTCCAGTAGGGTGCGGATGTCGTCTGTTGCGGCAAGGAGGGCGGTTTCCGTACTGTGGTTTTTTCTGAAGCCGGATTGGGAGGAGTCGAGGATGTTGTGTTCTTCAATGAATGTGGCGAGTTGGCTGTTGATGGCTTTCTCGATGACTTTCGCTGGGAACGGGAGCAGGGAGATGGGTCTGTAGTTTTTGAGGTCGGTGGGGTCCGCTGAGGGTTTCTTTAGGAGGGGGTTGACCTCGGCGTGTTTCCAGTCGTTGGGGAACGAGGCGGTTGCCAGGGAGCGGTTGATGGTGTGGCGGAGCATGGGTGCGATGGTGTCGGTGGCTCTGTTGAAGATGTGGTGGGGGCAGGGGTCCGTGGGCGCCCCTGAGTGGATTGACTTCATTGTCTTCAGTGTGTCTTCGGTGGTGAGGGCTGTCCAGTCGTCAATCACTGGTTTCCGGGTGTCAGGGGTGGTTGGTGAGGGTTCAGTGTGTTGGTTGTCTTCGTCAAAGTTGTCGTAGATGCTCTTGATTTTGTGGTGGAAAAAGGTGCTGAGTTTGTCGCAGAGGTCTTGTGAGGGAGGGATGTCGGTAGACTCGCTAGTGGGTTGGGCGAACTCCTTGATGATGCTGAAGAGTTCCTTGCTGTTGTGCGCGTGGGTGGAGATTCTGTCTTCAATCGCTTTTTCCTCATTTCTCTGATGAGTTGATGGAGGGCGTTGGTGGCGGCTCTGAAGTTGTCGTGGGCTTCTGTGGATTTGGTGTTCCTCCAGGCCTTTTCGAGGCGGCGGCATGTTCTTCTGGACTCTCGAAGTTCGGTGGTAAACCATCTGGCTTTCTTGGCGCGGGTATTGTTGTTTTTCTTGAGGGGGGCTATGGTGTTGGTGCCGTCCGAGATCCATCTATGCAGGGTTCGGGCTGCGGTGTTGGGGTCGTCGTTTTCCGCGATGGTTGGGGTGGAGTTGTTGAGTGAGGAGGTGAGCTGGTCGTCGGTGATTTTGGTCCAGTTTCTTCATGGAAGCAGGTGCTGGTGTTTGTGGATGGTGGGTGTTCTGAAGGTGAAGTGGACGCAACGATGGTCGGTCCATGGGAGTTCGGTGGTGTGGCTGAAGGTGATGGAGTTTCCTGTAGTGAAGAGGGGGTCGAGGGTGTGTCCTGCTGAGTGCGTGGGCTCGGTCACGATCTGGCGCAGTCCAATGTTGTGGAGGTTGTCCAGGAGGGATGTGGTGTTGGGGTCCAGTTGGTTGTAGAGGTGGAAGTTGAGGTCTCCCAGCAGGGTGTAGTTGGTGGATGCGATGGCCTGCGGGGAGATAATGTCCGTGATGGAGTTGGCAAAGGGTCCACGGGGTCCAGGGGGTCGGTAGATGAGGGTTCCTCGGAGGGTGGCGGTGGGGCTGGCCAGTATCTTGAAGTGAAGGTGTTCCATCAGTTCTGTGGGCTCGTCAGGGAGTGTGCTCAGGCGGAGGCTGGATTTGTGGACGATGGCGATTCCTCCTCCTGGGCGGGTGGGGCGGTCCTTCCTGGAGATCTTGTATCCTTGGGGGATGGCGATGTCCGGTCCCGAGGTGGTGTTGGTCCAGGTTTCGGTGAAGAACGCTACGTCCGGGGTGGTGCTGTCGAGGAGGTCCCGGATTTCTGTGGCGTGTTTGTGGAGGGATCGGACGTTGAGGAGGATGCATTGCAGGGTCTTTGGTTCGGTTGTGGTCTTGTGGGCGGGTTGTGCTGGATCCGTGTTCTTGGCGGTGCTGCAGGTGTGCCGGCAGCGGTGACAGCTGAAGGGTCCGTGGGAGTCGGCTGGTGATGCTAGCTTGCAGTTGTTGTTGCGGCCTGGGTTGAGTGTGTGGAGTGCTGCTGGGTCAGCGTTGGCGGGGCGGAGGTCCAGGGTTCCTGCCGCTGGTCGCGGTCAGGTCATTAAGTAGGGGTCGGGGAGGGCTGGACAGCTGGGAGGCGGGAGCGTGGAGGGTAGCTTGATTGGGCCGGTCGCGCTGGGGGTGAGGGGCCGCGGGGGCAGCAGCGGCGGGGAAAGGTAAAGGGAGGAAATAAGGGCTAAAGAAAAAAAGGGAAAATAGGCAGAAATAAGGCACAAAAGAGCAGAGATGCAGAAAAGTGCAGAAAGGTGAAAGATAAAAGAGGGTAGAAAAACGAGTGAAAACGAGTGAAAGGGCAGAGCGAGAGGAAGGGAAAATGAGCAGAAATAAGGCACAAAAGAGCAGAGATGCAGAAAAGTGCAGAAAGGTGAAAGATAGAAAAGGGTAGAAAAACGAGTCAAAGAGCAGAGTGAGAGGAAGGAGACAGAGGTCCACTGGACCACCAGGGATGAGGCGCAGGAAACCTGCGGGTGGAGGAGGGCCTTGATCACCAACACTCGAGAGTGCAGGGGCAGGCCTCACTTAATGGTGGAGCTGCGAGGGTGGGAGAGCAATTTCACTGACAATGAGTCAGTGGTCTTGCTCGCCTGTCCCCGAAGTGGCCGCCATTAAGTAGGGGTCGGGAGGGCTGGACAGCTGGGAGGCGGGTGCGGGGAGGGGAGCTGGATTGGGCCGGTCGCGCTGGGGGGGAGGGGCCGCGGGGGCAGCAGCGGCGGGGAAAGGTAAAGGGAGGAAATAAGGGATAAAGAAAAAAGGGAAAATAGGCACAAATAAGGCACAAAAGAGCAGAGATGCAGAAAAGTGCAGAAAGGTGAAAGATAAAAGAGGGTAGAAAAACGAGTGAAAACGAGTGAAAGGGCAGAGCGAGAGGAAGGGAAAATGAGCAGAAATAAGGCACAAAAGAGCAGAGATGCAGAAAAGTGCAGAAAGGTGAAAGATACAAAAGGGTAGAAAAACGAGTCAAAGAGCAGAGTGAGAGGAAGGAGACAGAGGTCCACTGGACCACCAGGGATGAGGCACAGGGAAACCTGCGGGTGGAGGAGGGCCTCGATCACCAACACTCGAGAGTGCAGGGGCAGGCCTCACTTAATGGTGGAGCTGCGAGGGTGGGAGAGCAATTTCACTGACAATGAGTCAGTGGTCTTGCTCGCCTGTCCCCGCAGTGGCCGCCATTAAGTAGGGGTCGAGGAGGGCTGGACAGCTGGGAGGCGGGAGCGGAGGGAGCTGGATTGTGCCGGTCGCGCTGGGGGGAGGGGCCGCGGGGGCAGCAGCGGCGGGGAAAGGTAAAGGGAGGAAATAAGGGATAAAGAAAAAAGGGAAAATAGGCAGAAATAAGGCACAAAAGGGCAGAGATGCAGAAAAGTGCAGAAAGGTGAAAGATAAAAGAGGGTAGAAAAACGAGTGAAAACGAGTGAAAGGGCAGAGCGAGAGGAAGGGAAAATGAACAGAAATAAGGCACAAAAGAGCAGAGATGCAGGAAAGTGCAGAAAGGTGAAAGATAGAAAAGGGTAGAAAAACGAGTCAAAGAGCAGAGTGAGAGGAAGGAGACAGAGGTCCACTGGACCACCAGGGATGAGGCGCAGGGAAACCTGCGGGTGGAGGAGGGCCTCGATCACCAACACTCGAGAGTGCAGGGGCAGGCCTCACTTAATGGTGGAGCTGCGAGGGTGGGAGAGCAATTTCACTGACAATGAGTCAGTGGTCTTGCTCGCCTGTCCCCGCAGTGGCCGCCATTAAGTAGGGGTCGGGGAGGGCTGGACAGCTGGGAGGCGGGAGCGGGGAGGGAGCTGGATTGGGCCGGTCACGCTGGGGGGGCCGCAGGGGGCAGCGCGGCGGGGAAAGGTAAAGGGAGGAAATAAGGGATAAAGAAAAAAGGGAAAATAGGGAGAAATAAGGCACAAAAGAGCAGAGATGCAGAGAAGTGCAGAAAGGTGAAAGATAGAAAAGGGTAGAAATACGAGTGAAAGAGCAGAGTGAGAGGAAGGAGACAGAGGTCCACTGGACCACCAGGGATGAGGCGCAGGGAAACCTGCGGGTGGAGGAGGGCCTCGATCACCAACACTCGAGAGTGCAGGGGCAGGGGCAGGCCTCACTTAATGGTGGAGCTGCGAGGGTGGGAGAGCAATTTCACTGACAATGAGTCAGTGGTCTTGCTCGCCTGTCCCCGCAGTGGCCGCCATTAAGTAGGGGTCGGGGAGGGCTGGACAGCTGGGAGGCGGGAGCGGGGAGGGGAGCTGGATTGGGCCGGTCGCGCGGGGGGGAGGGGCCGTGGGGGCAGCAGCGGCGGGGAAAGGTAGAGGGAGGAAATAAGGGATAAAGAAAAAAGGGAAAATAGGCAGAAATAAGGCACAAAAGAGCAGAGATGCAGAAAAGTGCAGAAAGGTGAAAGATAAAAGAGGGTAGAAAAACGAGTGAAAACGAGTGAAAGGGCAGAGCGAGAGGAAGGGAAAATGAGCAGAAATAAGGCACAAAAGAGCAGAGATGCAGAAAAGTGCAGAAAGGTGAAAGATAGAAAAGGGTAGAAAAACGAGTGAAAGAGCAGAGTGAGAGGAAGGAGACAGAGGACCACTGGACCACCAGGGATGAGGCGCAGGGAAACCTGCGGGTGGAGGAGGGCCTCGATCACCAACACTCAAGAGTGCAGGGGCAGGCCTCACTTAATGGTGGAGCTGCGAGGGTGGGAGAGCAATTTCACTGACAATGAGTCAGTGGTCTTGCTCGCCTGTCCCCGCAGTGGCCGCCATTAAGTAGGGGTCGGGAGGGCTGGACAGCTGGGAGGCGGGAGCGGGGAGGGAGCTGGATTGTGCCGGTCGCGCTGGGGGGAGAGGCCGCGGGGGCAGCAGCGGCGGGGAAAGGTAAAGGGAGGAAATAAGGGATAAAGAAAAAAGAGAAAATAGGCAGAAATAAGGCACAAAAGAGCAGAGATGCAGAAAAGTGCAGAAAGATAAAAGAGGGTAGAAAGACGAGTGAAAACGAGTGAAAGGGCAGAGCGAGAGGAAGGGAAAATGAGCAGAAATAAGGCACAAAAGAGCAGAGATGCAGAAAAGTGCAGAAAGGTGAAAGATAGAAAAGGGTAGAAAAACGAGTCAAAGAGCAGAGTGAGAGGAAGGAGACAGAGGTCCACTGGACCACCAGGGATGAGGCGCAGGGAAACCTGCGGGTGGAGGAGGACCTCGATCACCAACACTCGAGAGTGCAGGGGCAGGGGCAGGCCTCACTTAATGGTGGATCTGCAAAGGTGGGAGAGCAATTTCACTGACAATGAGTCAGTGGTCTTGCTCGCCTGTCCCCGCAGTGGCCGCCATTAAGTAGGGGTCGGGGAGGGCTGGACAGCTGGGAGGCGGGAGCGGGGAGGGGAGCTGGATTGGGCCGGTCGTGCTGGGGGGAGGGGCCGCGGGGGCAGCAGCGGCGGGGAAAGGTAAAGGGAGGAAATAAGGGATAAAGAAAAAGGGAAAATAGGCAGAAATAAGGCACAAAAGAGCAGAGATGCAGAAAAGTGCAGAAAGGTGAAAGATAAAAGAGGGTAGAAAAACGAGTGAAAACGAGTGAAAGGGCAGAGCGAGAGAAAGGGAAAATGAGCAGAAATAAGGCACAAAAGAGCAGAGATGCAGAAAAGTGCAGAAAGGTGAAAGATAGAAAAGGGTAGAAAAACGAGTCAAAGAGCAGAGTGAGAGGAAGGAGACAGAGGTCCACTGGACCACCAGGGATGAGGCGCAGGAAACCTGCGGGTGGAGGAGGGCCTCGATCACCAACACTCGAGAGTGCAGGGGCAGGGGCAGGCCTCACTTAATGGTGGAGCTGCGAGGGTGGGAGAGCAATTTCACTGACAATGAGTCAGTGGTCTTGCTCGCCTGTCCCAGCAGTGGCCGCCATTAAGTAGGGGTCGAGGAGGGCTGGACAGCTGGGAGGCGGGAGCGGGGAGGGGAGCTGGATTGGGCCGGTCGCGCTGGGGGCGAGGGGCTGCGGGGGCTTCAGCGGCGGGGAAAGGTAAAGGGAGGAAATAAGGGATAAAGAAAAAAGGGAAAATAGGCAGAAATAAGGCACAAAAGAGCAGAGATGCAGAAAAGTGCAGAAAGGTGAAAGATAAAAGAGGGTAGAAAAATGAGTGAAAACGAGTGAAAGGGCAGAGCGAGAGGAAGGGAAAATGAGCAGAAATAAGGCACAAAAGAGCAGAGATGCAGAAAAGTGCAGAAAGGTGAAAGATAGAAAAGGGTAGAAAAACGAGTCAAAGAGCAGAGCGAGAGGAAGGAGACAGAGGTCCACTGGACCACCAGGGATGAGGCGCAGGGAAACCTGTGGGTGGAGGAGGGCCTCGATCACCAACACTCGAGAGTGCAGGGGCAGGCCTCACTTAATGGTGGAGCTGCGAGGGTGGGAGAGCAATTTCACTGACAATGAGTCAGTGGTCTTGCTCGCCTGTCCCGCAGTGGCCGCCATTAAGTAGGGGTCGAGGAGGGCTTGGGAGGTGGGAGCGGGGAGGGGAGCTGGATTGGGCCGGTCGTGCTGGGGGAGGGGCCGCGGGGGCAGCAGCGGCGGGGAAAGGTAAAGGGAGGAAATAAGGGATAAAGAAAAAAGGGAAAATAGGCAGAAATAAGGCACAAAAGAGTAGAGATTCAGAAAAGTGCAGAAAGGTAAAAGATAAAAGAGGGTAGAAAAACGAGTGAAAACGAGTGAAAGGGCAGAGCGAGAGGAAGGGAAAATGAGCAGAAATAAGGAACAAAAGAGCAGAGATGCAGAAAAGTGCAGAAAGGTGAAAGATAGAAAAGGGTAGAAAAACGAGTCAAAGAGCAGAGTGAGAGGAAGGAGACAGAGGTCCACTGGACCACCAGGGATGAGGCGCAGGAAACCTGCGGGTGGAGGAGGGCCTCGATCACCAACACTCGAGAGTGCAGGGGCAGGGGCAGGCCTCACTTAATGGTGGAGCTGCGAGGGTGGGAGAGCAATTTCACTGACAATGAGTCAGTGGTCTTGCTCGCCTGTCCCCGCAGTGGCCGCCATTAAGTAGGGGTCGAGGAGGGCTGGACAGCTGGGAGGCGGGAGCGGGGAGGGGAGCTGGATTGGGCCGGTCACGCTGGGGGGGGCCGCGGGGGCAGCAGCGGCGGGGAAAGGTAAAGGGAGGAAATAAGGGATAAAGAAAAAAGGGAAAATAGGGAGAAATAAGGCACAAAAGAGCAGAGATGCAGAGAAGTGCAGAAAGGTGAAAGATAGAAAAGGGTAGAAATACGAGTGAAAGAGCAGAGTGAGAGGAAGGAGACAGAGGTCCACTGGACCACCAGGGATGAGGCGCAGGGAAACCTGCGGGTGGAGGAGGACCTCGATCACCAACACTCGAGAGTGCAGGGGCAGGGGCAGGCCTCACTTAATGGTGGAGCTGCGAGGGTGGGAGAACAATTTCACTGACAATGAGTCAGTGGTCTTGCTCGCCTGTCCCCGCAGTGGCCGCCATTAAGTAGGGGTCGAGGAGGGCTGGACAGCTGGGAGGCGGGAGCGGGGAGGGAGCTGGATTGGGCCGGTCGCGCTGGGGGAGGGGCCGTGGGGGCAGCAGCGGCGGGGAAAGGTAAAGGGAGGAAATAAGGGATAAAGAAAAAAGGGAAAATAGGCAGAAATAAGGCACAAAAGAGCAGAGATGCAGAAAAGTGCAGAAAGGTGAAAGATAAAAGAGGGTAGAAAAACGAGTGAAAACGAGTGAAAGGGCAGAGCGAGAGGAAGGGAAAATGAGCAGAAATAAGGCACAAAAGAGCAGAGATGCAGAAAAGTGCAGAAAGGTGAAAGATAGAAAAGGGTAGAAAAGCGAGTCAAAGAGCAGAGTGAGAGGAAGGAGACAGAGGTCCACTGGACCACCAGGGATGAGGCGCAGGGAAACCTGCGGGTGGAGGAGGGCCTCGATCACCAACACTCGAGAGTGCAGGGGCAGGCATCACTTAATGGTGGAGCTGCGAGGGTGGGAGAGCAATTTCACTGACAATGAGTCAGTGGTCTTGCTCGCCTGTCCCCGCAGTGGCCGCCATTAAGTAGGGGTCAGGGAGGGCTGGATAGCTGGGAGGCGGGAGCGGGGAGGGGAGCTGGATTGGGCCGGCCGTGCTGGGGGGGAGGGGCCACAGGGGCAGCAGCGGCGGGGAAAGGTAAAGGGAGGAAATAAGGGATAAAGAAAAAAGGGAAAATAGGCAGAAATAAGGCACAAAAGAGCAGAGATGCAGAAAAGTGCAGAAAGGTGAAAGATAAAAGAGGGTAGAAAAACGAGTGAAAACGAGTGAAAGGGCAGAGCGAGAGGAAGGGAAAATGAGCAGAAATAAGGCACAAAAGAGCAGAGATGCAGAAAAGTGCAGAAAGGTGAAAGATAGAAAAGGGTAGAAAAACGAGTCAAAGAGCAGAGTGAGAGGAAGGAGACAGAGGTCCACTGGACCACCAGGGATGAGGCGCAGGAAACCTGCGGGTGGAGGAGGGCCTCGATCACCGACACTCGAGAGTGCAGGGGCAGGGGCAGGCCTCACTTAATGGTGGAGCTGCGAGGGTGGGAGAGCAATTTCACTGACAATGAGTCAGTGGTCTTGCTCGCCTGTCCCCGCAGTGGCCGCCATTAAGTCGGGGTCGGGGAGGGCTGGACAGCTGGGAGGCGGGAGCGGGGAGGGGAGCTGGATTGAGCCAGTCGTGCTGGGGGGAGGGGCCGCGGGGGCAGCAGCGGCGGGGAAAGGTAAAGGGAGGAAATAAGGGATAAAGAAAAAGGGAAAATAGGGAGAAATAAGGCACAAAAGAGCAGAGATGCAGAGAAGTGCAGAAAGGTGAAAAATAGAAAAGGGTGGAAAAACGAGTGAAAGGGCAGAGTGAGAGGAAGGAGACAGAGGTCCACTGGACCACCAGGGATGAGGCGCAGGGAAACCTGCGGGTGGAGGAGGGCCTCGATCACCAACACTCGAGAGTGCAGGGGCAGGGGCAGGCCTCACTTAATGGTGGAGCTGCGAGGGTGGGAGAGCAATTTCACTGACATTGAGTCAGTGGTCTTGCTCGCCTGTCCCCGCAGTGGCCGCCATTAAGTAGGGGTCGGGGAGGGCTGGACAGCTGAGAGGCGGGAGCGGGGAGGGGAGCTGGATTGGGCCGGTCGTGCTGGGGGGGAGGGGCCGTGGGGGCAGCAGCGGCGGGGAAAGGTAGAGGGAGGAAATAAGGGATAAAGAAAAAAGGGAAAATAGGCAGAAATAAGGCACAAAAGAGCAGAGATGCAGAAAAGTGCAGAAAGGTGAAAGATAAAAGAGGGTAGAAAAACGAGTGAAAACAAGTGAAAGGGCAGAGCGAGAGGAAGGGAAAATGAGCAGAAATAAGGCACAAAAGAGCAGAGATGCAGAAAAGTGCAGAAAGGTGAAAGATAGAAAAGGGTAGAAAAACGAGTCAAAGAGCAGAGTGAGAGGAAGGAGACAGAGGTCCACTGGACCACCAGGGATGAGGCGCAGGAAACCTGCGGGTGGAGGAGGGCCTCGATCACCAACACTCGAGAGTGCAGGGGCAGGCCTCACTTAATGGTGGAGCTGCGAGGGTGGGAGAGCAATTTCACTGACAATGAGTCAGTGGTCTTGCTCGCCTGTCCCCGCAGTGGCCGCCATTAAGTAGGGGTCGAGGAGGGCTGGACAGCTGGGAGGCGGGAGCGGGGAGGGGAGCTGGATTGGGCCGGTCGCGCTGTGGGGAGGGGCCACGGGGGCAGCAGCGGCGGGGAAAGGTAAAGGGAGGAAATAAGGGATAAAGAAAAAAGGGAAAATAGGCAGAAATAAGGCACAAAAGAGCAGAGATGCAGAAAAGTGCAGAAAGGTGAAAGATAAAAGAAGGTAGAAAAAGCGAAGTGAAAGGGCAGAGCGAGAGGAAGGGAAAATGAGCAGAAATAAGGCACAAAAGAGCAGAGATGCAGAAAAGTGCAGAAAGGTGAAACATAGAAAAGGGTAGAAAAACGAGTGAAAGAGCAGAGTGAGAGGAAGGAGACAGAGGTCCACTGGACCACCAGGGATGAGGCGCAGGGAAACCTGCGGGTGGAGGAGGGCCTCGATCACCAACACTCGAGAGTGCAGGGGCAGGGGCAGGCCTCACTTAATGGTGGATCTGCGAGGGTGGGAGAGCAATTTCACTGACAATGAGTCAGTGGTCTTGCTCGCCTGTCCCCGCAGTGGCCGCCATTAAGTAGGGGTCGGGAGGGCTGGACAGCCGGGAGGCGGGAGCGGGGAGGGGAGCTGTATTGGGCCGGTCGCGCTGGGGGGGAGAGGCCGCGGGGGCAGCATCAGCGGGGAAAGGTAAAGGGAGGAAATAAGGGATAAAGAAAAAAGAGAAAATAGGCAGAAATAAGGCACAAAAGAGCAGAGATGCAGAAAAGTGCAGAAAGATAAAAGAGGGTAGAAAAACGAGTGAAAACGAGTGAAAGGGCAGAGCGAGAGGAAGGGAAAATGAGCAGAAATAAGGCACAAAAGAGCAGAGATGCAGAAAAGTGCAGAAAGGTGAAAAATAGAAAAGGGTAGAAAAACGAGTCAAAGAGCAGAGTGAGAGGAAGGAGACAGAGGTCCACTGGACCACCAGGGATGAGGCACAGGGAAACCTGCGGGTGGAGGAGGGCCTCGATCACCAACACTCGAGAGTGCAGGGGCATGGGCAGGCCTCACTTAATGGTGGATCTGCGAAGGTGGGAGAGCAATTTCACTGACAATGAGTCAGTGGTCTTGCTCGCCTGTCCCCGCAGTGGCCGCCATTAAGTAGGGGTCGGGGAGGGCTGGACAGCTGGGAGGCGGGAGCGGGGAGGGGAGCTGGATTGGGCCGGTTGCGCTGGGGGAGGGGCCGCGGGGGCAGCAGCGGCGGGGAAAGGTAAAGGGAGGAAATAAGGGATAAAGAAAAAAGGGAAAATAGGCAGAAATAAGGCACAAAAGAGCAGAGATGCAGAAAAGTGCAGAAAGGTGAAAGATAAAAGAGGGTAGAAAAATGAGTGAAAACGAGTGAAAGGGCAGAGCGAGAGGAAGGGAAAATGAGCAGAAATAAGGCAAAAAAGAGCAGAGATGCAGAAAAGTGCAGAAAGGTGAAAGATAGAAAAGGGTAGAAAAACGAGTCAAAGAGCAGAGTGAGAGGAAGGAGACAGAGGTCCACTGGACCACCAGGGATGAGGCGCAGGGAAACCTGCGGGTGGAGGAGGGCCTCGATCACCAACACTCGAGAGTGCAGGGGTAGGGGCAGGCCTCACTTAATGGTGGAGCTGCGAGGGTGGGAGAGCAATTTCACTGACAATGAGTCAGTGGTCTTGCTCGCCTGTCCCAGCAGTGGCCGCCATTAAGTAGGGGTCGGGGAGGGCTGGACAGCTGGGAGGCGGGAGCGGGGAGGGGAGCTGGATTGGGCCGGTCGCGCTGGGGGGGGAGGGGCCGCGGGGGCATCAGCGGTGGGGAAAGGTAAAGGGAGGAAATAAGGGATAAAGATTAAAGGGAAAATAGGCAGAAATAAGGCACAAAAGAGCAGAGATGCAGAAAAGTGCAGAAAGGTGAAAGATAAAAGAGGGTAGAAAAACGAGTGAAAACGAGTGAAAGGGCAGAGCGAGAGGAAGGGAAAATGAGCAGAAATAAGGCACAAAAGAGCAGAGATGCAGAAAAGTGCAGAAAGGTGAAAGATAGAAAAGGGTAGAAAAACGAGTCAAAGAGCAGAGTGAGAGGAAGGAGACAGAGGTCCACTGGACCACCAGGGATGAGGCGCAGGGAAACCTGTGGGTGGAGGAGGGCCTCGATCACCAACACTCGAGAGTGCAGGGGCAGGGGCAGGCCTCACTTAATGGTGGAGCTGCGAGGGTGGGAGAGCAATTTCACTGACAATGAGTCAGTGGTCTTGCTCGCCTGTCCCCGCAGTGGCCGCCATTAAGTAGGGGTCGGGAGGGCTGGACAGCTGGGAGGTGGGAGCGGGGAGGGGAGCTGGATTGGGCCGGTCGCGCTGGGGGGGCGGGGCCGCGGGGGCAGCAGCGGTGGGGAAAGGTAAAGGGAGGAAATAAGGGATAAAGAAAAAGAGGAAAATAGGGAGAAATAAGGCACAAAAGAGCAGAGATGCAGAGAAGTGCAGAAAGGTGAAAGATAGAAAAGGGTAGAAATACGAGTGAAAGAGCAGAGTGAGAGGAAGGAGACAGAGGTCCACTGGACCACCAGGGATGAGGCGCAGGGAAACCTGCGGGTGGAGGAGGGCCTCGATCACCAACACTCGAGAGTGCAGGGGCAGGGGCAGGCCTCACTTAATGGTGGAGCTGCGAGGGTGGGAGAGCAATTTCACTGACAATGAGTCAGTGGTCTTGCTCGCCTGTCCCCGCAGTGGCCGCCATTAAGTAGGGGTCGGGGAGGGCTGGACAGCTGGGAGGCGGGAGCGGGGAGGGGAGCTGGATTGGGCCGGTCGCGCTGGGGGGGAGGGGCCGTGGGGGCAGCAGCGACGGGGAAAGGTAAAGGGAGGAAATAAGGGATAAAGAAAAAAGGGAAAATAGGCAGAAATAAGGCACAAAAGAGCAGAGATGCAGAAAAGTGCAGAAAGGTGAAAGATAAAAGAGGGTAGAAAAACGAGTGAAAACGAGTGAAAGGGCAGAGCGAGAGGAAGGGAAAATGAGCAGAAATAAGGCACAAAAGAGCAGAGATGCAGAAAAGTGCAGAAAGGTGAAAGATAGAAAAGGGTAGAAAAACGAGTCAAAGAGCAGAGTGAGAGGAAGGAGACAGAGGTCCACTGGACCACCAGGGATGAGGCGCAGGAAACCTGCGGGTGGAGGAGGGCCTCGATCACCAACACTCGAGAGTGCAGGGGCAGGCATCACTTAATGGTGGAGCTGCGAGGGTGGGAGAGCAATTTCACTGACAATGAGTCAGTGGTCTTGCTCGCCTGTCCCCGCAGTGGCCGCCATTAAGTAGGGGTTGGGGAGGGCTGGACAGCTGGGAGGCGGGAGCGGGGAGGGAGCTGGATTGGGCCGGTCGCGCTGGGGGAGGGGCCACAGGGGCAGCAGCGGCGGGGAAAGGTAAAGGGAGGAAATAAGGGATAAAGAAAAAAGGGAAAATAGGCAGAAATAAGGCACAAAAGAGCAGAGATGCAGAAAAGTGCAGAAAGGTGAAAGATAGAAAAGGGTAGAAAAACGAGTCAAAGAGCAGAGTGAGAGGAAGGAGACAGAGGTCCACTGGACCACCAGGGATGAGGCGCAGGAAACCTGCGGGTGGAGGAGGGCCTCGATCACCAACACTCGAGAGTGCAGGGGCAGGGGCAGGCCTCACTTAATGGTGGAGCTGCGAGGGTGGGAGAGCAATTTCACTGACAATGAGTCAGTGGTCTTGCTCGCCTGTCCCCGCAGTGACCGCCATTAAGTAGGGGTTGGGGAGGGCTGGACAGCTGGGAGGCGGGAGCGGGGAGGGGAGCTGGATTGGGCCAGTCGCGCTGGGGGGGAGGGGCCACGGGGGCAGCAGCCGCAGGGAAAGGTAAAGGGAGGAAATAAGGGATAAAGAAAAAGGGAAAATAGGGAGAAATAAGGCACAAAAGAGCAGAGATGCAGAGAAGTGCAGAAAGGTGAAAGATAGAAAAGGGTGGAAAAACGAGTGAAAGAGCAGAGTGAGAGGAAGGAGACAGAGGTCCACTGGACCACCAGGGATGAGGCGCAGGGAAACCTGCGGGTGGAGGAGGGCCTCGATCACCAACACTCGAGAGTGCAGGGGCAGGGGCAGGCCTCACTTAATGGTGGAGCTGCGAGGGTGGGAGAGCAATTTCACTGACAATGAGTCAGTGGTCTTGCTCGCCTGTCCCCGCAGTGGCCGCCATTAAGTAGGGGTCGAGGAGGGCTGGACAGCTGGGAGGCGGGAGCGGGGAGGGAGCTGGATTGGGCCGGTCGCGCTGGGGGGAGGGGCCGCGGGGGCAGCATCGGCGGGGAAAGGTAGAGGGAGGAAATAAGGGATAAAGAAAAAAGGGAAAATAGGCAGAAATAAGGCACAAAGAGCAGAGATGCAGAAAAGTGCAGAAAGGTGAAAGATAAAAGAGGGTAGAAAAACGAGTGAAAACAAGTGAAAGGGCAGAGCGAGAGGAAGGGAAAATGAGCAGAAATAAGGCACAAAAGAGCAGAGATGCAGAAAAAGTGCAGAAAGGTGAAAGATAGAAAAGGGTAGAAAAACGAGTGAAAGAGCAGAGTGAGAGGAAGGAGACAGAGGTCCACTGGACCACCAGGGATGAGGCGCAGGGAAACCTGCGGGTGGAGGAGGGCCTCGATCACCAACACTCGAGAGTGCAGGGGCAGGGCAGGCCTCACTTAATGGTGGAGCTGCGAGGGTGGGAGAGCAATTTCACTGACAATGAGTCAGTGGTCTTGCTCGCCTGTCCCCGCAGTGGCCGCCATTAAGTAGGGGTCGGGGAGGGCTGGACAGCTGGGAGGCGGGAGCGGGGAGGAGCTGGATTGGGCCGGTCGCGCTGTGGGGAGGGGCCACGGGGGCAGCAGCGACGGGGAAAGGTAAAGGGAGGAAATAAGGGATAAAGAAAAAAGGGAAAATAGGCAGAAATAAGGCACAAAAGAGCAGAGATGCAGAAAAGTGCAGAAAGGTGAAAGATAAAAGAGGGTAGAAAAACGAGTGAAAGCAAGTGACAGAGCAGAGCGAGGAAGGGAAAATGAGCATAAATAAGGCACAAAAGAGCAGAGATGCAGAAAAGTGCAGAAAGGTGAAACATAGAAAAGGGTAGAAAAACGAGGTCAAAGAGCAGAGTGAGAGGAAGGAGACAGAGGTCCACTGGACCACCAGGGATGAGGCGCAGGAAACCTGCAGGTGGAGGAGGGCCTCGATCACCAACACTCGAGAGTGCAGGGGCAGGCCTCACTTAATGGTGGAGCTGCGACGGTGGGAGAGCAATTTCACTGACAATGAGTCAGTGGTCTTGCTCGCCTGTCCCTGCAGTGGCCGCCATTAAGTAGGGGTCGGGAGGGCTGGACAGCTGGGAGGCGGGAGCGGGGAGGGAGCTGGATTGGGCCGGTCGCGCTGGGGGAGGGGCCGCGGGGGCAGCAGCGGCGGGGAAAGGTAAAGGGAGGAAATAAGGGATAAAGAAAAAAGGGAAAATAGGCAGAAATAAGGCTCAAAAGAGCAGAGATGCAGAAAAGTGCAGAAAGGTGAAAGATAAAAGAGGGTAGAAAAACGAGTGAAAAAGAGTGAAAGGGCAGAGCGAGAGGAAGGGAAAATGAGCAGAAATAAGGCACAAAAGAGCAGAGATGCAGAAAAGTGCAGAAAGGTGAAAGATAGAAAAGGGTAGAAAACGAGTCAAAGAGCAGAGTGAGAGGAAGGAGACAGAGGTCCACTGGACCACCAGGGATGAGGCGCAGGGAAACCTGCGGGTGGAGGAGGGCCTCGATCACCAACACTCGAGAGTGCAGGGGCAGGGGCAGGCCTCACTTAATGGTGGAGCTGCGAGGGTGGGAGAGCAATTTCACTGACAATGAGTCAGTGGTCTTGCTCGCCTGTCCCGCAGTGGCCGCCATTAAGTAGGGGTCGGGGAGGGCTGGACAGCTGGGAGGCGGGAGCGGGAGGGTAGCTGGATTGGGCCGGTCGCGCTGGGGGAGGGGCCGCGGGGGCAGCAGCGGCAGGGAAAGGTAAAGGGAGGAAATAAGGGATAAAGAAAAAAGGGAAAATAGGCAGAAATAAGGCACAAAAGAGCAGAGATGCAGAAAGGTGAAAGATAAAAGAGGGTAGAAAACGAGTGAAAACAAGTGAAAGGGCAGAGCGAGAGGAAGGAAAATGAGCAGAAATAAGGCACAAAGAGCAGAGATGCAGAAAAGTGCAGAAAGGTGAAAGATAAAAAAGGGTAGAAAAACGAGTGAAAGAGCAGAGTTAGAGGAAGGAGACAGAGGTCCACTGGACCACCAGGGATGAGGCGCAGGAAACCTGCGGGTGGAGGAGGGCCTCGATCACCAACACTCGAGAGTGCAGGGCAGGGGCAGGCCTCACTTAATGGTGGAGCTGCGAGGGTGGGAGAGCAATTTCACTGACAATGAGTCAGTGGTCTTGCTCGCCTGTCCCCGCAGTGGCCGCCATTAAGTAGGGGTCGGGGAGGGCTGGACAGCTGGGAGGCGGGAGCGGGGAGGGAGCTGGATTGGGCCGGTCGCGCTGGGGGGAGGGGCCGCGGGGGCAGCAGCGGCGGTGAAAGGTAAAGGGAGGAAATAAGGGATAAAGAAAAAAGGGAAAATAGGCAGAAATAAGGCACAAAAGAGCAGAGATGCAGAAAGGTGAAAGATAAAAGAGGGTAGAAAAACGAGTGAAAACAAGTGAAAGGGCAGAGCGAGAGGAAGGGAAAATGAGCAGAAATAAGGCACAAAAGAGCAGAGATGCAGAAAAGTGCAGAAAGGTGAAAGATAGAAAAGGGTAGAAAAACGAGTGAAAGAGCAGAGTTAGAGGAAGGAGACAGAGGTCCACTGGACCACCAGGGATGAGGCGCAGGGAAACCTGCGGGTGGAGGAGGGCCTCGATCACCAACACTCGAGAGTGCAGGGGCAGGGGCAGGCCTCACTTAATGGTGGAGCTGCGAGGGTGGGAGAGCAATTTCACTGACAATGAGTCAGTGGTCTTGCTCGCCTGTCCCCGCAGTGGCCGCCATTAAGTAGGGGTCAGGGAGGGCTGGACAGCTGGGAGGCGGGAGCGGGGAGGGGAGCTGGATTGGGCCGGTCGCACTGGGGGGAAGGGGCCACGGGGCAGCAGCGGCGGGGAAAGGTAAAGGGAGGAAATAAGGGATAAAGAAAAAAGGGAAAATAGGCAGAAATAAGGCACAAAAGAGCAGAGATGCAGAAAAGTGCAGAAAGGTGAAAGATAAAAGAGGGTAGAAAAACGAGTGAAAACAAGTGAAAGGGCAGAGCGAGAGGAAGGGAAAATGAGCAGAAATAAGGCACAAAAGAGCAGAGATGCAGAAAAGTGCAGAAAGGTGAAAGATAAAAAAGGGTAGAAAAACGAGTGAAAGAGCAGAGTGAGAGGAAGGAGACAGAGGTCCACTGGACCACCAGGGATGAGGCGCAGGAAACCTGCGGGTGGAGGAGGGCCTCGATCACCAACACTCGAGAGTGCAGGGGCAGGGGCAGGCCTCACTTAATGGTGGAGCTGCGAGGGTGGGAGAGCAATCTCACTGACAATGAGTCAGTGGTCTTGCTCGCCTGTCCCCGCAGTGGCCGCCATTAAGTAGGGGTCGGGGAGGGCTGGACAGCTGGGAGGCGGGAGCGGGGAGGGAGCTGGATTGGGCCGGTCGCGCTGGGGGAGGGGCCGCGGGGGCAGCAGCGGCGGGGAAAGGTAAAGGGAGGAAATAAGGGATAAAGAAAAAAGGGAAAATAGGCAGAAATAAGGCACAAGAGCAGAGATGCAGAGAAGTGCAGAAAGGTGAAAGATAAAAGAGGGTAGAAAAACGAGTGAAAACAAGTGAAAGGGCAGAGCGAGAGGAAGGGAAAATGAGCAGAAATAAGGCACAAAAGAGCAGAGATGCAGAAAAGTGCAGAAAGGTGAAAGATAAAAAAGGGTAGAAAAACGAGTGAAAGAGCAGAGTTAGAGGAAGGAGACAGAGGTCCACTGGACCACCAGGGATGAGGCGCAGGGAAACCTGCAGGTGGAGGAGGGCCTCGATCACCAACACTCGAGAGTGCAGGGGCAGGGGCAGGCCTCACTTAATGGTGGAGCTGCGAGGGTGGGAGAGCAATTTCACTGACAATGAGTCAGTGGTCTTGCTCGCCTGTCCCCGCAGTGGCCGCCATTAAGTAGGGGTCGGGGAGGGCTGGACAGCTGGGAGGCGGGAGCGGGGAGGGAGCTGGATTGGGCCGGTCACGCTGGGGGGAGGGGCCGCGGGGGCAGCAGCGGCAGGGAAAGGTAAAGGGAGGAAATAAGGGATAAAGAAAAAAGGGAAAATAGGCAGAAATAAGGCACAAAAGAGCAGAGATGCAGAAAGGTGAAAGATAAAGAGGGTAGAAAAAGTGAAAACAAGTGAAAGGGCAGAGCGAGAGGAAGGAAAATGAGCAGAAATAAGGCACAAAAGAGCAGAGATGCAGAAAAGTGCAGAAAGGTGAAAGATAAAAAAGGGTAGAAAACGAGTGAAAGAGCAGAGTTAGAGGAAGGAGACAGAGGTCCACTGGACCACCAGGGATGAGGCGCAGGGAAACCTGCGGGTGGAGGAGGGCCTCGATCACCAACACTCGAGAGTGCAGGGGCAGGGGCAGGCCTCACTTAATGGTGGAGCTGCGAGGGTGGGAGAGCAATTTCACTGACAATGAGTCAGTGGTCTTGCTCGCCTGTCCCCGCAGTGGCCGCCATTAAGTAGGGGTCGGGGAGGGCTGGACAGCTGGGAGGCGGGAGCGGGGAGGGGAGCTGGATTGGGCCGGTCGCGCTGGGGGGAGGGGCCGTGGGGGCAGCAGCGGCGGGGAAAGGTAAAGGGAGGAAATAAGGGATAAAGAAAAAAGGGAAAATAGGCAGAAATAAGGCACAAAAGAGCAGAGATGCAGAAAAGTGCAGAAAGGTGAAAGATAAAAGAGGGTAGAAAAACGAGTGAAAACAAGTGAAAGGGCAGAGCGAGAGGAAGGGAAAATGAGCAGAAATAAGGCACAAAAGAGCAGAGATGCAGAAAAGTGCAGAAAGGTGAAAGATAGAAAAGGGTAGAAAAACGAGTGAAAGAGCAGAGTGAGAGGAAGGAGACAGAGGTCCACTGGACCACCAGGGATGAGGCGCAGGAAACCTGCGGGTGGAGGAGGGCCTCGATCACCAACACTCGAGAGTGCAGGGGCAGGCCTCACTTAATGGTGGAGCTGCGAGGGTGGGAGAGCAATTTCACTGACAATGAGTCAGTGGTCTTGCTCGCCTGTCCCGCAGTGGCCGCCATTAAGTAGGGGTCGGGGAGGGCTGGACAGCTGGGAGGCGGGAGCGGGGAGGGGAGCTGGATTGGGCCGGTCGCGCTGTGGGGAGGGGCCACGGGGGCAGCAGCGGCGGGGAAAGGTAAAGGGAGGAAATAAGGGATAAAGAAAAAAGGGAAAATAGGCAGAAATAAGGCACAAAAGAGCAGAGATGCAGAAAGGTAGAAAGATGAAAGAGTAAAAAACGAGTGAAAACAAGTGAAAGGGCAGAGCGAGAGGAAGGGAAAATGAGCAGAAATAAGGCACAAAAGAGCAGAGATGCAGAAAAGTGCAGAAAGGTGAAAGATAGAAAAGGGTAGAAAAACGAGTGAAAGAGCAGAGTTAGAGGAAGGAGACAGAGGTCCACTGGACCACCAGGGATGAGGCGCAGGAAACCTGCAGGTGGAGGAGGGCCTCGATCACCAACACTCGAGAGTGCAGGGGCAGGGCAGGCCTCACTTAATGGTGGAGCTGCGAGGGTGGGAGAGCAATTTCACTGACAATGAGTCAGTGGTCTTGCTCGCCTGTCCCGCAGTGGCCGCCATTAAGTAGGGGTCGGGGAGGGCTGGACAGCTGGGAGGCGGGAGCGGGGAGGGGAGCTGGATTGGGCCGGTCGCGCTGGGGGAGGGGCCGCGGGGGCAGCAGCGGCGGGGAAAGGTAAAGGGAGGAAATAAGGGATAAAGAAAAAAGGGAAAATAGGCAGAAATAAGGCTCACAGAGCAGAGATGCAGAAAAGTGCAGAAAGGTGAAAGATAAAAGAGGGTAGAAAAACGAGTGAAAACAAGTGAAAGGGCAGAGCGAGAGGAAGGGAAAATGAGCAGAAATAAGGCACAAAAGAGCAGAGATGCAGAAAAGTGCAGAAAGGTGAAAGATAGAAAAGGGTAGAAAAACGAGTGAAAGAGCAGAGTGAGAGGAAGGAGACAGAGGTCCACTGGACCACCAGGGATGAGGCGCAGGGAAACCTGCGGGTGGAGGAGGGCCTCGATCACCAACACTCGAGAGTGCAGGGGCAGGGGCAGGCCTCACTTAATGGTGGAGCTGCGAGGGTGGGAGAGCAATTTCACTGACAATGAGTCAGTGGTCTTGCTCGCCTGTCCCCGCAGTGGCCGCCATTAAGTAGGGGTCGGGAGGGCTGGACAGCTGGGAGGCGGGAGCGGGGAGGGGAGCTGGATTGGGCCGGTCGCGCTGGGGGGAGGGGCCGCGGGGGCAGCAGCGGCGGGGAAAGGTAAAGGGAGGAAATAAGGGATAAAGAAAAAAGGGAAAATAGGCAGAAATAAGGCACAAAAGAGCAGAGATGCAAAGGCAGAAAGGTGAAAGATAAAAGAGGGTAGAAAAACGAGTGAAAACAAGTGAAAGGGCAGAGCGAGAGGAAGGGAAAATGAGCAGAAATAAGGCACAAAAGAGCAGAGATGCAGAAAAGTGCAGAAAGGTGAAAGATAAAAAAGGGTAGAAAAACGAGTGAAAGAGCAGAGTTAGAGGAAGGAGACAGAGGTCCACTGGACCACCAGGGATGAGGCGCAGGGAAACCTGCGGGTGGAGGAGGGCCTCGATCACCAACACTCGAGAGTGCAGGGGCAGGCCTCACTTAATGGTGGAGCTGCGAGGGTGGGAGAGCAATTTCACTGACAATGAGTCAGTGGTCTTGCTCGCCTGTCCCCGCAGTGGCCGCCATTAAGTAGGGGTCGGGGAGGGCTGGACAGCTGGGAGGCGGCAGCGGGGAGGAGAGCTGGATTGGGCCGGTTGCGCTGGGGGGAGGGGCCACAGGGGCAGCAGCGGCGGGGAAAGGTAAAGGGAGGAAATAAGGGATAAAGAAAAAAGGGAAAATAGGCAGAAATAAGGCACAAAAGAGCAGAGATGCAGAAAGTGCAGAAAGGTGAAAGATAAAAGAGGGTAGAAAAACGAGTGAAAACAAGTGAAAGGGCAGAGCGAGAGGAAGGGAAAATGAGCAGAAATTAGGCACAAAAGAGCAGAGATGCAGAAAAGTGCAGAAAGGTGAAAGATAAAAAAGGGTAGAAAAACGAGTGAAAGAGCAGAGTTAGAGGAAGGAGACAGAGGTCCACTGGACCACCAGGGATGAGGCGCAGGGAAACCTGCGGGTGGAGGAGGGCCTCGATCACCAACACTCGAGAGTGCAGGGGCAGGCCTCACTTAATGGTGGAGCTGCGAGGGTGGGAGAGCAATTTCACTGACAATGAGTCAGTGGTCTTGCTCGCCTGTCCCCGCTGTGGCCGCCATTAAGTAGGGGTCGGGGTGGGCTGGACAGCTGGGAGGCGGGAGCGGGGAGGAGAGCTGGATTGGGCCGGTCGCGCTGGGGGAGGGGCCGCGGGGGCAGCAGCGGCGGGGAAAGGTAAAGGGAGGAAATAAGGGATAAAGAAAAAAGGGAAAATAGGCAGAAATAAGGCACAAAAGAGCAGAGATGCAGAAATGCAGAAAGGTGAAAGATAAAAGAGGGTAGAAAAACGAGTGAAAACAAGTGAAAGGGCAGAGCGAGAGGAAGGGAAAATGAGCAGAAATAAGGCACAAAAGAGCAGAGATGCAGAAAAGTGCAGAAAGGTGAAAGATAGAAAAGGGTAGAAAAACGAGTGAAAGAGCAGAGTTAGAGGAAGGAGACAGAGGTCCACTGGACCACCAGGGATGAGGCGCAGGAAACCTGCGGGTGGAGGAGGGCCTCGATCACCAACACTCGAGAGTGCAGGGGCAGGGCACTCACTTAATGGTGGAGCTGCGAGGGTGGGAGAGCAATTTCACTGACAATGAGTCAGTGGTCTTGCTCGCCTGTCCCCGCAGTGGCCGCCATTAAGTAGGGGTCGGGGAGGGCTGGACAGCTGGGAGGCGGGAGCGGGGAGGGAGCTGGATTGGGCCGGTCGCGCTGGGGGAGGGGCCACAGGGGCAGCAGCGGCGGGGAAAGGTAAAGGGAGGAAATAAGGGATAAAGAAAAAAGGGAAAATAGGCAGAAATAAGGCACAAAAGAGCAGAGATGCAGAAAGGTGCAGAAGATGAAGATAAAGAGGGTAGAAAAACGAGTGAAAACAAGTGAAAGGGCAGAGCGAGAGGAAGGGAAAATGAGCAGAAATAAGGCACAAAAGAGCAGAGATGCAGAAAAGTGCAGAAAGGTGAAAGATAGAAAAGGGTAGAAAAACGAGTGAAAGAGCAGAGTTAGAGGAAGGAGACAGAGGTCCACTGGACCACCAGGGATGAGGCGCAGGAAACCTGCGGGTGGAGGAGGGCCTCGATCACCAACACTCGAGAGTGCAGGGGCAGGCCTCACTTAATGGTGGAGCTGCGAGGGTGGGAGAGCAATTTCACTGACAATGAGTCAGTGGTCTTGCTCGCCTGTCCCCGCAGTGGCCGCCATTAAGTAGGGGTCGGGAGGGCTGGACAGCTGGGAGGCGGGAGCGGGGAGGGAGCTGGATTGGGCCGGTCGCGCTGGGGGAGGGGCCGCGGGGGCAGCAGCGGCGGGGAAAGGTAAAGGGAGGAAATAAGGGATAAAGAAAAAAGGGAAAATAGGCAGAAATAAGGCACAAAGAGCAGAGATGCAGAGATGCAGAAAGGTGAAAGATAAAAGAGGGTAGAAAAACGAGTGAAAACAAGTGAAAGGGCAGAGCGAGAGGAAGGGAAAATGAGCAGAAATAAGGCACAAAAGAGCAGAGATGCAGAAAAGTGCAGAAAGGTGAAAGATAAAAAAAGGTAGAAAAACGAGTGAAAGAGCAGAGTTAGAGGAAGGAGACAGAGGTCCACTGGACCACCAGGGATGAGGCGCAGGGAAACCTGCGGGTGGAGGAGGGCCTCGATCACCAACACTCGAGAGTGCAGGGGCAGGGCAGGCTCACTTAATGGTGGAGCTGCGAGGGTGGGAGAGCAATTTCACTGACAATGAGTCAGTGGTCTTGCTCGCCTGTCCCCGCAGTGGCCGCCATTAAGTAGGGGTCGGGGAGGGCTGGACAGCTGGGAGGCGGGAGCGGGGAGGGGAGCTGGATTGGGCCGGTCGCGCTGGGGGGAGGGGCCGCAGGGGCAGCAGCGGCGGGGAAAGGTAAAGGGAGGAAATAAGGGATAAAGAAAAAAGGGAAAATAGGCAGAAATAAGGCACAAAAGAGATGCAGAAGAGTGCAGAAAGGTGAAAGATAAAAGAGGGTAGAAAAACGAGTGAAAAAAAGTGAAAGGGCAGAGCGAGAGGAAGGGAAAATGAGCAGAAATAAGGCACAAAAGAGCAGAGATGGAGAAAAGTGCAGAAAGGTGAAAGATAAAAAAGGGTAGAAAAACGAGTGAAAGAGCAGAGTTAGAGGAAGGAGACAGAGGTCCACTGGACCACCAGGGATGAGGCGCAGGGAAACCTGCGGGTGGAGGAGGGCCTCGATCACCAACACTCGAGAGTGCAGGGGCAGGGCAGGCCTCACTTAATGGTGGAGCTGCGAGGGTGGGAGAACAATTTCACTGACAATGAGTCAGTGGTCTTGCTCGCCTGTCCCCGCAGTGGCCGCCATTAAGTAGGGGTCGGGAGGGCTGGACAGCTGGGAGGCGGGAGCGGGGAGGGAGCTGGATTGGGCCGGTCGCGCTGGGGGAGGGGCTGCGGGGCAGCAGCGGCGGGAAAGGTAAAGGGAGGAAATAAGGGATAAAGAAAAAAGGGAAAATAGGCAGAAATAAGGCACAAAAGAGCAGAGATGCAAAAGGTGAAAGATAAAAGAGGGTAGAAAAACGAGTGAAAACAAGTGAAAGGGCAGAGCGAGAGGAAGGGAAAATGAGCAGAAATAAGGCACAAAAGAGCAGAGATGCAGAGAAGTGCAGAAAGGTGAAAGATAAAAAAGGGTAGAAAAACGAGTGAAAGAGCAGAGTTAGAGGAAGGAGACAGAGGTCCACTGGACCACCAGGGATGAGGCGCAGGGAAACCTGCGGGTGGAGGAGGGCCTCGATCACCAACACTCGAGAGTGCAGGGGCAGGGGCAGGCCTCACTTAATGGTGGAGCTGCGAGGGTGGGAGAGCAATTTCACTGACAATGAGTCAGTGGTCTTGCTCGCCTGTCCCCGCAGTGGCCGCCATTAAGTAGGGGTCGGGGAGGGCTGGACAGCTGGGAGGCGGGAGCGGGGAGGGAGCTGGATTGGGCCGGTCACGCTGGGGGAGGGGCCGCGGGGGCAGCAGCGGCGGGGAAAGGTAAAGGGAGGAAATAAGGGATAAAGAAAAAGGGAAAATAGGCAGAAATAAGGCACAAAAGAGCAGAGATGCAGAAAGGTGAAAGATAAAAGAGGGTAGAAAAACGAGTGAAAACAAGTGAAAGGGCAGAGCGAGAGGAAGGGAAAATGAGCAGAAATAAGGCACAAAAGAGCAGAGATGCAGAAAAGTGCAGAAAGGTGAAAGATAAAAAAGGGTAGAAAAACGAGTGAAAGAGCAGAGTTAGAGGAAGGAGACAGAGGTCCACTGGACCACCAGGGCTGAGGCGCAGGGAAACCTGCGGGTGGAGGAGGGCCTCGATCACCAACACTCGAGAGTGCAGGGGCAGGCCTCACTTAATGGTGGAGCTGCGAGGGTGGGAGAGCAATTTCACTGACAATGAGTCAGTGGTCTTGCTCGCCTGTCCCCGCAGTGGCCGCCATTAAGTAGGGGTCGGGAGGGCTGGACAGCTGGGAGGCGGGAGCGGGGAGGAGAGCTGGATTGGGCCGGTCGCGCTGGGGGGAGGGGCCGCAGGGGCAGCAGCGGCGGGGAAAGGTAAAGGGAGGAAATAAGGGATAAAGAAAAAAGGGAAAATAGGCAGAAATAAGGCACAAAAGAGCAGAGATGCAGAAAGGTGAAAGATAAAAGAGGGTAGAAAAACGAGTGAAAACAAGTGAAAGGGCAGAGCGAGAGGAAGGGTAAATGAGCAGAAATAAGGCACAAAAGAGCAGAGATGCAGAAAAGTGCAGAAAGGTGAAAGATAAAAAAGGGTAGAAAAACGAGTGAAAGAGCAGAGTTAGAGGAAGGAGACAGAGGTCCACTGGACCACCAGGGATGAGGCGCAGGGAATCCTGCGGGTGGAGGAGGGCCTCGATCACCAACACTCGAGAGTGCAGGGGCAGGCCTCACTTAATGGTGGAGCTGCGAGGGTGGGAGAGCAATTTCACTGACAATGAGTCAGTGGTCTTGCTCGCCTGTCCCCGCAGTGGCCGCCATTAAGTAGGGGTCGGGGAGGGCTGGACAGCTGGGAGGCGGGAGCGGGGAGGGAGCTGGATTGGGCCGGTCGCGCTGGGGGGAGGGGCCACGGGGGCAGCAGCGGCGGGAAGGTAAAGGGAGGAAATAAGGGATAAAGAAAAAAGGGAAAATAGGCAGAAATAAGGCACAAAAGAGCAGAGATGCAGAAAGGTGAAAGATAAAAGAGGGTAGAAAAACGAGTGAAAACAAGTGAAAGGGGAGAGCGAGAGGAAGGGAAAATGAGCAGAAATAAGGCACAAAAGAGCAGAGATGCAGAAAAGTGCAGAAAGGTGAAAGATAAAAAAGGGTAGAAAAACGAGTGAAAGAGCAGAGTTAGAGGAAGGAGACAGAGGTCCACTGGACCACCAGGGATGAGGCGCAGGGAAACCTGCGGGTGGAGGAGGGCCTCGATCACCAACACTCGAGAGTGCAGGGGCAGGGCAGGCCTCACTTAATGGTGGAGCTGCGAGGGTGGGAGAGCAATTTCACTGACAATGAGTCAGTGGTCTTGCTCGCCTGTCCCCGCAGTGGCCGCCATTAAGTAGGGGTCGGGAGGGCTGGACAGCTGGGAGGCGGGAGCAGGGAGGGGAGCTGGATTGGGCCGGTCGCGCTCGGGGGGAGGGGCCGCAGGGGCAGCAGCGGCGGGGAAAGGTAAAGGGAGGAAATAAGGGATAAAGAAAAAAGGTAAAATAGGCAGAAATAAGGCACAAAAGAGCAGAGATGCAGAAGGTGAAAGATAAAAGAGGGTAGAAAAACGAGTGAAAACAAGTGAAAGGGCAGAGCGAGAGGAAGGGAAAATGAGCAGAAATAAGGCACAAAAGAGCAGAGATGCAGAAAAGTGCAGAAAGGTGAAAGATAAAAAAAGGGTAGAAAAACGAGTGAAAGAGCAGAGTTAGAGGAAGGAGACAGAGGTCCACTGGACCACCAGGGATGAGGCGCAGGGAAACCTGCGGGTGGAGGAGGGCCTCGATCACCAACACTCGAGAGTGCAGGGGCAGGGGCAGGCCTCACTTAATGGTAGAGCTGCGAGGGTGGGAGAGCAATTTCACTGACAATGAGTCAGTGGTCTTGCTCGCCTGTCCCGCAGTGGCCGCCATTAAGTAGGGGTCGGGGAGGGCTGGACAGCTGGGAGGCGGGAGCGGGGAGGGGAGCTGGATTGGGCCGGTCGCGCTGGGGGGAGGGGCCGCGGGGCAGCAGCGGCGGGGAAAGGTAAAGGGAGGAAATAAGGGATAAAGAAAAAAGGGAAAATAGGCAGAAATAAGGCACAAAAGAGCAGAGATGCAGAAAGGTGAAAGATAAAAGAGGGTAGAAAAACGAGTGAAAACAAGTGAAAGGGCAGAGTGAGAGGAAGGGAAAATGAGCAGAAATAAGGCACAAAAGAGCAGAGATGCAGAAAAGTGCAGAAAGGTGAAAGATAAAAAAGGGTAGAAAAACGAGTGAAAGAGCAGAGTTAGAGGAAGGAGACAGAGGTCCACTGGACCACCAGGGATGAGGAGCAGGGAAACCTGCGGGTGGAGGAGGGCCTCGATCACCAACACTCGAGAGTGCAGGGGCAGGGGCAGGCCTCACTTAATGGTGGAGCTGCGAGGGTGGGAGATCAATTTCACTGACAATGAGTCAGTGGTCTTGCTCGCCTGTCCCCGCAGTGGCCACCATTAAGTAGGGGTCGGGGAGGGCTGGACAGCTGGGAGGCGGGGGGAGGGGAGCTGGATTGGGCCGGTCGCGCTGGGGGAGGGGCCGCGGGGGCAGCAGCGGCGGGGAAAGGTAAAGGGAGGAAATAAGGGATAAAGAAAAAAGGGAAAATAGGCAGAAATAAGGCACAAAAGAGCAGAGATGCAGAAAGGTGAAAGATAAAAGAGGGTAGAAAAACGAGTGAAAACAAGTGAAAGGGCAGAGCGAGAGGAAGGGAAAATGAGCAGAAATAAGGCACAAAAGAGCAGAGATGCAGAAAAGTGCAGAAAGGTGAAAGATAAAAAAAGGGTAGAAAAACGAGTGAAAGAGCAGAGTTAGAGGAAGGAGACAGAGGTCCACTGGACCACCAGGGATGAGGCGCAGCGAAACCTGCGAGTGGAGGAGGGCCTCGATCACCAACACTCGAGAGTGCAGGGGCAGGGGCAGGCCTCACTTAATGGTGGAGCTGCGAGGTTGGAGAGCAATTTCACTGACAATGAGTCAGTGGTCTTGCTCGCCTGTCCCCGCAGTGGCCGCCATTAAGTAGGGGTCGGGGAGGGCTGGACAGCTGGGAGGCGGGAGCGGGGCGGGGAGCTGGATTGGGCCGGTCGCGCTGGGGGGAGGGGCCGCGGGGGCAGCAGCGGCAGGGAAAGGTAAAGGGAGGAAATAAGGGATAAAGAAAAAAGGGAAAATAGGCAGAAATAAGCCACAAAAGAGCAGAGATGCAGAAAGGTGAAAGATAAAAGAGGGTCGAAAAACGAGTGAAAACAAGTGAAAGGGCAGAGCGAGAGGAAGGGAAAATGAGCAGAAATAAGGCACAAAAGAGCAGAGATGCAGAAAAGTGCAGAAAGGTGAAAGATAAAAAAGGGTAGAAAAACGAGTGAAAGAGCAGAGTTAGAGGAAGGAGACAGAGGTCCACAGGACCACCAGGGATGAGGCGCAGGGAAACCTGCGGGTGGAGGAGGGCCTCGATCACCAACACTTGAGAGTGCAGGGGCAGGGGCAGGCCTCACTTAATGGTGGAGCTGCGAGGGTGGGAGCGCAATTTCACTGACAATGAGTCAGTGGTCTTGCTCGCCTGTCCCCGCAGTGGCCGCCATTAAGTAGGGGTCGGGGAGGGCTGGACAGCTGGGAGGCGGGAGGGGAGCTGGATTGGGCCGGTCGCGCTGGGGGGGGAGGGGCCACGGGGGCAGCAGCGGCAGGGAAAGGTAAAGGGAGGAAATAAGGGATAAAGAAAAAAGGGAAAATAGGCAGAAATAAGGCACAAAAGAGCAGAGATGCAGAAAGGTGAAAGATAAAAGAGGGTAGAAAAACGAGTGAAAACAAGTGAAAGGGCAGAGCGAGAGGAAGGGAAAATGAGCAGAAATAAGGCACAAAAGAGCAGAGATGCAGAAAAGTGCAGAAAGGTGAAAGATAGAAAAAAAGGGTAGAAAAACGAGTGAAAGAGCAGAGTTAGAGGAAGGAGACAGAGGTCCACTGGACCACCAGGGATGAGGCGCATGGAAACCTGCGGGTGGAGGAGGGCTCGATCACCAACACTCGAGAGTGCAGGGACAGGGGCAGGCCTCACTTAATGGTGGAGCTGCGAGGGTGGGAGAGCAATTTCACTGACAATGAGTCAGTGGTCTTGCTCGCCTGTCCCCGCAGTGGCCGCCATTAAGTAGGGGTCGGGGAGGGCTGGACAGCTGGGAGGCGGGAGCGGGGAGGGGAGATGGATTCGGCCGGTCACGCTGGGGGGGAGGGGCCGCGGGGGCAGCAGCGGCGGGGAAAGGTAAAGGGAGGAAATAAGGGATAAAGAAAAAAGGGAAAATAGGCAGAAATAAGGCACAAAAGAGCAGAGATGCAGAAAGGTGAAAGATAAAAGAGGGTAGAAAAACGAGTGAAAACAAGTGAAAGGGCAGAGCGAGAGGAAGGGAAAATGAGCAGAAATAAGGCACAAAAGAGCAGAGATGCAGAAAAGTGCAGAAAGGTGAAAGATAAAAAAAGGGTAGAAAAACGAGTGAAAGAACAGAGTTAGAGGAAGGAGACAGAGGTCCACTGGACCACCAGGGATGAGGCGCAGGGAAACCTGCGAGTGGAGGAGGGCCTCGATCACCAACACTCGAGAGTGCAGGGGCAGGCCTCACTTAATGGTGGAGCTGCGAGGGTGGGAGAGCAATTTCACTGACAATGAGTCAGTGGTCTTGCTCGCCTGTCCCCGCAGTGGCCGCCATTAAGTAGGGGTCGGGGAGGGCTGGACAGCTGGGAGGCGGGAGCGGGGAGGGGAGCTGGATTGGGCCGGTCACGCTGGGGGGGAGGGGCCGCGGGGGCAGGAGCGGCGGGTAAAGGTAAAGGGAGGAAATAAGGGATAAAGAAAAAAGGGAAAATAGGCAGAAATAAGGCACAAAAGAGCAGAGATGCAGAAAGGTGAAAGATAAAAGAGGGTAGAAAAACGAGTGAAAACAAGTGAAAGGGCAGAGCGAGAGGAAGGGAAAATGAGCAGAAATAAGGCACAAAAGAGCAGAGATGCAGAAAAGTGCAGAAAGGTGAAAGATAAAAAAGGGTAGAAAAACGAGTGAAAGAGCAGAGTTAGAGGAAGGAGACAGAGGTCCACTGGACCACCAGGGATGAGGCGCAGGGAAACCTGCGGGTGGAGGAGGGCCTCGATCACCAACACTCGAGAGTGCAGGGGCAGGGGCAGGCCTCACTTAATGGTGGAGCTGCGAGGGTGGGAGAGCAATTTCACTGACAATGAGTCAGTGGTCTTGCTCGCCTGTCCCCGCAGTGGCCGCAATTAAGTAGGGGTCGGGGAGGGCTGGACAGCTGGGAGGCGGGAGCGGGGAGGGGAGCTGGATTGGGCCGGTTGCGCTGGGGGAGGGGCCGCGGGGCAGCAGCGGCGGGGAAAGGTAAAGGGAGGAAATAAGGGATAAAGAAAAAAGGGAAAATAAGCAGAAATAAGGCACAAAAGAGCAGAGATGCAGAAAGGTGAAAGATAAAAGAGGGTAGAAAAACGAGTGAAAACAAGTGAAAGGGCAGAGCGAGAGGAAGGGAAAATGAGCAGAAATAAGGCACAAAAGAGCAGAGATGCAGAAAAGTGCAGAAAGGTGAAAGATAAAAAAGGGTAGAAAAACGAGTGAAAGAGCAGAGTTAGAGGAAGGAGACAGAGGTCCACTGGACCACCAGGGATGAGGCGCAGGGAAACCTGCGGGTGGAGGAGGGCCTCGATCACCAACACTCGAGTGTGCAGGGGCAGGGGCAGGCCTCACTTAATGGTGGAGCTGCGAGGGTGGGAGAGCAATTTCACTGACAATGAGTCAGTGGTCTTGCTCGCCTGTCCCCGCAGTGGCCGCCATTAAGTAGGGGTCGGGGAGGGCTGGACAGCTGGGAGGCGGGAGCGGGGAGGGGAGCTGGATTGGGCCGGTTGCGCTGGGGGGGAGGGGCCGCGGGGCAGCAGCGGCGGGGAAAGGTAAAGGGAGGAAATAAGGGATAAAGAAAAAAGGGAAAATAGGCAGAAATAAGGCACAAAAGGGCAGAGATGCAGAAAGGTGAAAGATAAAAGAGGGTAGAAAAATGAGTGAAAACAAGTGAAAGGGCAGAGCGAGAGGAAGGGAAAATGAGCAGAAATAAGGCACAAAAGAGCAGGGATGCAGAAAAGTGCAGAAAGGTGAAAGATAAAAAAGGGTAGAAAAACGAGTGAAAGAGCAGAGTTAGAGGAAGGAGACAGAGGTCCACTGGACCACCAGGGATGAGGCGCAGGGAAACCTGCGGGTGGAGGAGGGCCTCGATCACCAACACTCGAGAGTGTTGGGGCAGGCCTCACTTAATGGTGGAGCTGCGAGGGTGGGAGAGCAATTTCACTGACAATGAGTCAGTGGTCCTGCTCGTCTGTCCCCGCAGTGGCCGCCATTAAGTAGGGGTCGGGGAGGGCTGGACAGCTGGGAGGCGGCAGCGGGGAGGAGAGCTGGATTGGGCCGATTGCGCTGGGGGGGAGGGGCAGCGGGGGCAGCAGCGGCGTGGAAAGGTAAAGGGAGGAAATAAGGGATAAAGAAAAAAGGGAAAATAGGCAGAAATAAGGCACAAAAGAGCAGAGATGCAGAAAGGTGAAAGATAAAAGAGGGTAGAAAAACGAGTGAAAACAAGTGAAAGGGCAGAGCAAGAGGAAGGGAAAATGAGCAGAAATAAGGCACAAAAGAGCAGAGATGCAGAAAAGTGCAGAAAGGTGAAAGATAAAAAAGGGTAGAAAAACGAGTGAAAGAGCAGAGTTAGAGGAAGGAGACAGAGGTCCACTGGACCACCAGGGATGAGGCGCAGGGAAACCTGCGGGTGGAGGAGGGCCTCTATCACCAACACTCGAGAGTGCAGGGGCAGGCCTCACTTAATGGTGGAGCTGCGAGGGTGGGAGAGCAATTTCACTGACAATGAGTCAGTGGTCTTGCTCGCCTGTCCCCGCAGTGGCCGCCATTAAGTAGGGGTCGGGGAGGGCTGGACAGCTGGGAGGCGGGAGCGGGGAGGGGAGATGGATTTGGCCGGTCACGCTGGGGGGGAGGGGCCGCGGGGGCAGCAGCGGCGGGGAAAGGTAAAGGGAGGAAATAAGGGATAAAGAAAAAAGGGAAAATAGGCAGAAATAAGGCACAAAAGAGCAGAGATGCAGAAAGATAAAAGAGGGAAGAAAAACGAGTGAAAACAAGTGAAAGGGCAGAGCGAGAGGAAGGGAAAATGAGCAGAAATAAGGCACAAAAGAACAGAGATGCAGAAAAGTGCAGAAAGGTGAAAGATAAAAAAGGGTAGAAAAACGAGTGAAAGAGCAGAGTTAGAGGAAGGAGACAGAGGTCCACTGGACCACCAGGGATGAGGCGCAGGGAAACCTGCGGGTGGAGGAGGGCCTCGATCACCAACACTCGAGAGTGCAGGGGCAGGCCTCACTTAATGGTGGAGCTGCGAGGGTGGGAGAGCAATTTCACTGACAATGAGTCAGTGGTCTTGCTCGCCTGTCCCCGCAGTGGCCGCCATTAAGTAGGGGTCGGGAGGGCTGGACAGCTGGGAGGCGGGAGCGGGGAGGGGAGCTGGATTGGGCCGGTCGCGCTGGGGGAGGGGCCGCGGGGGCAGCAGCGGCGGGGAAAGGTAAAGGGAGGAAATAAGGGATAAAGAAAAAAGGGAAAATAGGCAGAAATAAGGCACAAAAGAGCAGAGATGCAGAAAGGTGAAAGATAAAAGAGGGTAGAAAAACGAGTGAAAACAAGTGAAAGGGCAGAGCGAGAGGAAGGGAAAATGAGCAGAAATAAGGCACAAAAGAGCAGAGATGCAGAAAAGTGCAGAAAGGTGAAAGATAAAAAGGGTAGAAAAACGAGTGAAAGAGCAGAGTTAGAGGAAGGAGACAGAGGTCCACTGGACCACCAGGCATGAGGAGCAGGGAAACCTGCGGGTGGAGGAGGGCCTCGATCACCAACACTCGAGAGTGCAGGGGCAGGGGCAGGCCTCACTTAATGGTGGAGCTGCGAGGGTGGGAGAGCAATTTCACTGACAATGAGTCAGTGGTCTTGCTCGCCTGTCCCCGCAGTGGCCACCATTAAGTAGGGGTCGGGGAGGGCTGGACAGCTGGGAGGCGGGAGCGGGGAGGGGAGCTGTATTGGGCCGGTTGCGCTGGGGGGGAGGGGCCGCGGGGGCAGCAGCAGCGGGGAAAGGTAAAGGGAGGAAATAAGGGATAAAGAAAAAAGGGAAAATAGGCAGAAATAAGACACAAAAGAGCAGAGATGCAGAAAGGTGAAAGATAAAAGAGGGTAGAAAAACGAGTGAAAACAAGTGAAAGGGCAGAGCAAGAGGAAGGGAAAATGAGCAGAAATAAGGCACAAAAGAGCAGAGATGCAGAAAAGTGCAGAAAGGTGAAAGATAAAAAAAGTGTAGAAAAACGAGTGAAAGAGCAGAGTTAGAGGAAGGAGACAGAGGTCCACTGGACCACCAGGAATGAGGCGCAGGGAAACCTGCGGGTGGAGAAGGGCCTCGATCACCAACACTCGAGAGTGTCGGGCAGGCCTCACTTAATGGTGGAGCTGCGAGGGTGGGAGAGCAATTTCACCGACAATGAGTCAGTGGTCTTGCTCGCCTGTCCCCGCAGTGGCCGCCATTAAGTAGGGTTCGGGGAGGGCTGGACAGCTGGGAGGCGGCAGCGGGGAGGAGAGCTGGATTGGGCCGGTTGCGCTGGGGGGGAGGGGCCGCGGGGGCAGCAGCGGCGGGGAAAGGTAAAGGGAGGAAATAAGGGATAAAGAAAAAAGGGAAAATAGGCAGAAATAAGGCACAAAAGAGCAGAGATGCAGAAAGGTGAAAGATAAAAGAGGGTTGAAAAACGAGTGAAAACAAGTGAAAGGGCAGAGCAAGAGGAAGGGAAAATGAGCAGAAATAAGGCACAAAAGAGCAGAGATGCAGAAAAGTGCAGAAAGGTGAAAGATAAAAAAAGGGTAGAAAAACGAGTGAAAGAGCAGAGTTAGAGGAAGGAGACAGAGGTCCACTGGACCACCAGGGATGAGGCGCAGGGAAACCTGCGGGTGGAGGAGGGCCTCGATCACCAACACTCGAGAGTGCAGGGGCAGGGGCAGGCCTCACTTAATGGTGGAGCTGCGAGGGTGGGAGAGCAATTTCACTGACAATGAGTCAGTGGTCTTGCTCGCCTGTCCCCGCAGTGGCCGCCATTAAGTAGGGGTCGGGGAGGGCTGGACAGCTGGGAGGCGGCAGCGGGGAGGAGAGCTGGATTGGGCCGGTTGCGCTGGGGGGGAGGGGCCACGGTGGCAGCAGCGGCGGCGAAAGGTAAAGGGAGGAAATAAGGGATAAAGAAAAAAGGGAAAATAGGCAGAAATAAGGCACAAAAGAGCAGAGATGCAGAAAGGTGAAAGATAAAAGAGGGTAGAAAAACGAGTGAAAACAAGTGAAAGGGCAGAGCGAGAGGAAGGGAAAATGAGCAGAAATAAGGCACAAAAGAGCAGAGATGCAGAAAAGTGCAGAAAGGTGAAAGATAAAAAAGGGTAGAAAAACGAGTGAAAGAGCAGAGTTAGAGGAAGGAGACAGAGGTCCACTGGACCACCAGGGATGAGGCGCAGGGAAACCTGCGGGTGGAGGAGGGCCTCGATCACCAACACTCGAGAGTGCAGGGGCAGGGGCAGGCCTCACTTAATGGTGGAGCTGAGAGGGTGGGAGAGCAATTTCACTGACAATGAGTCAGTGGTCTTGCTCGCCTGTCCCCGCAGTAGCCGCCATTAAGTAGGGGTCGGGGAGGGCTGGACAGCTGGGAGGCGGGAGCGGGGAGGGGAGCTGGATTGGGCTGGTCGCGCTGGGGGGGAGGGCCACGGGGGCAGCAGCGGCGGGGAAAGGTAAAGGGAGGAAATAAGGGATAAAGAAAAAAGGGAAAATAGGCAGAAATAAGGCACAAAAGAGCAGAGATGCAGAAAGGTGAAAGATAATAAGAGGGTAGAAAAACGAGTGAAAACAAGTGAAAGGGCAGAGCGAGAGGAAGGGAAAATGAGCAGAAATAAGGCACAAAAGCGCAGAGATGCAGAAAAGTGCAGAAAGGTGAAAGATAAAAAAGGGTAGAAAAACGAGTGAAAGAGCAGAGTTAGAGGAAGGAGACAGAGGTCCACTGGACCACCAGGGATGAGGCGCAGGGAAACCTGCGGGTGGAGGAGGTCCTCGATCACCAACACTCGAGAGTGCAGGGGCAGGCCTCACTTAATGGTGGAGCTGCGAGGGTGGGAGAGCAATTTCACTGACAATGAGTCAGTGGTCTTGCTCGCCTGTCCCCGCAGTGGCCGCCATTAAGTAGGGGTCGGGAAGGGCTGGACAGCTGGGATGCGGGAGCGGGGAGGGGAGCTGGATTGGGCCGGTCGGGCTGGGGGGGAGGGGCCGCGGGGGCAGCAGCGGCGGGGAAAGGGAGGAAATAAGGGATAAAGAAAAAAGGGAAAATAAGCAGAAATAAGGCACAAAAGAGCAGAGATGCAGAAAGGTGAAAGATAAAAGAGGGTAGAAAAACGAGTGAAAACAAGTGAAAGGGGAGAGCGAGAGGAAGGGAAAATGAGCAGAAATAAGGCACAAAAGAGCAGAGATGCAGAAAAGTGCAGAAAGGTGAAAGATAAAAAAAAAGGTAGAAAAACGAGTGAAAGAGCAGAGTTAGAGGAAGGAGACAGAGGTCCACTGGACCACCAGGGATGAGGCGCAGGGAAACCTGCGGGTGGAGGAGGGCCTCGATCACCAACATTCGAGAGTGCAGGGGCAGGGGCAGGCCTCACTTAATGGCGGAGCTGCGAGGGTGGGAGAGCAAATTCACTGACAATGAGTCAGTGGTCTTGCTCGCCTGTCCCCGCAGTGGCCGCCATTAAGTAGGGGTCGGGGAGGGCTGGACAGCTGGGAGGCGGGAGCAGGGAGGGGAGCTGGATTGGGCCGGTCGCGCTGGGGGGGTGGGGCCGCGGGGGCAGCAGCGGCGGGGAAAGGTAAAGGGAGGAAAGAAGGGATAAAGAAAAAAGGGAAAATAGGCAGAAATAAGGCACAAAAGAGCAGAGATGCAGAGAGGTGAAAGATAAAAGAGGGTAGAAAAACGAGTGAAAACAAGTGAAAGGGCAGAGCGAGAGGAAGGGAAAATGAGCAGAAATAAGGCACAAAAGAGCAGAGATGGAGAAAAGTGCAGAAAGGTGAAAGATAAAAAAAGGGTAGAAAAACGAGTGAAAGAGCAGAGTTAGAGGAAGGAGACAGAGGTCCACTGGACCACCAGGGATGAGGCGCAGGGAAACCTGCGGGTGGAGGAGGGCCTCGATCACCAACATTCGAGAGTGCAGGGGCAGGCCTCACTTAATGGCGGACCTGCGAGGGTGGGAGAACAAATTCACTGACAATGAGTCAGTGGTCTTGCTTGCCTGTCCCCGCAGTGGCCGCCATTAAGTAGGGGTCGGGGAGGGCTGGACAGCTGGGAGGCGGGAGCGGGGAGGGGAGCAGGATTGGGCCGGTCGCGCTGGGGGGGAGGGGCCGCGGGGGCAGCAGCGGCGGGGAAAGGTAAAGGGAGGAAAGAAGGGATAAAGAAAAAAGGGAAAATAGGCAGAAATAAGGCACAAAAGAGCAGAGATGCAAAAAGGTGAAAGATAAAAGAGGGTAGAAAAACGAGTGAAAACAAGTGAAAGGGCAGAGCGAGAGGAAGGGAAAATGAGCAGAAATAAGGCACAAAAGAGCAGAGATGCAGAGAAGTGCAGAAAGGTGAAAGATAAAAAAAGGGTAGAAAAACGAGTGAAAGAGCAGAGTTAGAGGAAGGAGACAGAGGTCCACCGGACCACCAGGGATGAGGCGCAGGGAAACCTGCGGGTGGAGGAGGGCCTCGATCACCAACACTCGAGAGTGCAGGGGCAGGGGCAGACCTCACTTAATGGTGGAGCTGCAAGGGTGGGAGAGCAATTTCACTGACAATGAGTCAGTGGTCTTGCTCGCCTGTCCCCGCAGTGGCCGCCATTAAGTAGGGGTCGGGGAGGGCTGGACAGCTGGGAGGCGGGAGCGGGGAGGGGAGATGAATTCGGCCGGTCACGCTGGGGGGGAGGGGCCGCGGGGGCAGCAGCGGCGGGGATAGGTAAAGGGAGGAAATAAGGGATAAAGAAAAAAGGGAAAATAGGCAGAAATAAGGCACAAAAGAGCAGAGATGCAGAAAGGTGAAAGATAAAAGAGGGTAGAAAAACGAGTGAAAACAAGTGAAAGGGCAGAGCGAGAGGAAGGGAAAATGAGCAGAAATAAGGCACAAAAGAGCAGAGATGCAGAAAAGTGCAGAAAGGTGAAAGATAAAAAAGGGTAGAAAAACGAGTGAAAGAGCAGAGTTAGAGGAAGGAGACAGAGGTCCACTGGACCACCAGTGCTGAGGCGCAGGGAAACCTGCGGGTGGAGGAGGGCCTCGATCACCAACACTCGAGAGTGCAGGGGCAGGCCTCACTTAATGGTGGAGCTGCGAGGGTGGGAGAGCAATTTCACTGACAATGAGTCAGTGGTCTTGCTCGCCTGTCCCCGCAGTGGCCGCCATTAAGTAGGGGTCGAGGAGGGCTGGACAGCTGGGAGGCGGCAGCGGGGAGGAGAGCTGGATTGGGCCGGTTGCGCTGGGGGGAGGGGCCGCGGGGCAGCAGCGGCGGGGAAAGGTAAAGGGAGGAAATAAGGGATAAAGAAAAAGGGAAAATAGGCAGAAATAAGGCACAAAAGAGCAGAGATGCAGAAAGGTGAAAGATAAAAGAGGGTAGAAAAACGAGTGAAAACAAGTGAAAGGGCAGAGCAAGAGGAAGGGTTAATGAGCAGAAATAAGGCACAAAAGAGCAGAGATGCAGAAAAGTGCAGAAAGGTGAAAGATAAAAAAAGGGTAGAAAAACGAGTGAAAGAGCAGAGTTAGAGGAAGGAGACAGAGGTCCACTGGACCACCAGGGATGAGGCGCAGGGAATCCTGTGGGTGGAGGAGGGCCTCGATCAACAACACTCGAGAGTGCAGGGGCAGGCCTCACTTAATGGTGGAGCTGAGAGGGTGGGAGAGCAATTTCACTGACAATGAGTCAGTGGTCTTGCTCGCCTGTCCCCGCCGTGGCCGCCATTAAGTAGGGGTCGGGGAGGGCTGGACAGCTGGGAGGCGGGAGCGGGGAGGGGAGCTGGATTGGGCCGGTCGCGCTGGGGGGGAGGGCCACGGGGGCAGCAGCGGCGGGGAAAGGGAGGAAATAAGGGATAAAGAAAAAAGGGAAAATAGGCAGAAATAAGGCACAAAAGAGCAGAGATGCAGAAAGGTGAAAGATAAAAGAGTGTAGAAAAACGAGTGAAAACAAGTGAAAGGGGAGAGCGAGAGGAAGGGAAAATGAGCAGAAATAAGGCACAAAAGCGCAGAGATGCAGAAAAGTGCAGAAAGGTGAAAGATAAAAAAAGGGTAGAAAAACGAGTGAAAGAGCAGAGTTAGAGGAAGGAGACAGAGGTCCACTGGACCACCAGGGATGAGGCGCAGGGAAACCTGCGGGTGGAGGAGGGCCTCGATCACCAACATTCAAGAGTGCAGGGGCAGGGGCAGGCCTCACTTAATGGCGGAGTTGCGAGGGTGGGAGAGCAAATTCACTGACAATGAGTCAGTGGTCTTGCTCGTCTGTCCCCGCAGTGGCCGCCATTAAGTAGGGGTCGGGGAGGGCTGGACAGCTGGGAGGCGGGAGCAGGAAGGGGAGCTGGATTGGGCCGGTCGCGCTGGGGGGGAGAGGCCGCGGGGGCAGCAGCGGCGGGGAAAGGTAAAGGGAGGAAAGAAGGGATAAAGAAAAAAGGGAAAATAGGCAGAAATAAGGCACAAAAGAGCAGAGATGCAGAGAGGTGAAAGATAAAAGAGGGTAGAAAAACGAGTGAAAACAAGTGAAAGGGCAGAGCGAGAGGAAGGGAAAATGAGCAGAAATAAGGCACAAAAGAGCAGAGATGCAGAAAAGTGCAGAAAGGTGAAAGATAAAAAAAGGGTAGAAAAACGAGTGAAAGAGCAGAGTTAGAGGAAGGAGACAGAGGTCCACCGGACCACCAGGGATGAGGCGCAGGGAAACCTGCGGGTGGAGGAGGGCCTCGATCACCAACATTCGAGAGTGCAGGGGCAGGGGCAGGCCTCACTTAATGGCGGAGCTGCGAGGGTGGGAGAGCAAATTCACTGACAATGAGTCAGTGGTCTTGCTCGCCTGTCCCGCAGTGGCCGCCATTAAGTAGGGGTCGGGGAGGGCTGGACAGCTGGGAGGCGGGAGCGGGGAGGGAGCTGGATTGGGCCGGTCGCGCTGGGGGAGTGGCCGCGGGGCAGCAGCGGCGGGGAAAGGTAAAGGGAGGAAATAAGGGATAAAGAAAAAGGGAAAATAGGCAGAAATAAGGCACAAAAGAGCAGAGATGCAGAAAGGTGAAAGATAAAAGAGGGTAGAAAAACGAGTGAAAACAAGTGATAGGGCAGAGCGAGAGGAAGGGAAAATGAGCAGAAATAAGGCACAAAAGAGCAGAGATGCAGAAAAGTGCAGAAAGGTGAAAGATAAAAAAGGGTAGAAAAACGAGTGAAAGAGCAGAGTTAGAGGAAGGAGACAGAGGTCCACCGGACCACCAGGGATGAGGCGCAGGGAAACCTGCAGGTGGAGGAGGGCCTCGATCACCAACACTCGAGAGTGCAGGGGCAGGCCTCACTTAATGGTGGAGCTGCGAGGGTGGGAGAGCAATTTCACTGACAATGAGTCAGTGGTCTTGCTCGCCTGTCCCCGCAGTGGCCGCCATTAAGTAGGGGTCGGGGAGGGCTGGACAGCTGGGAGGCGGGAGCGGGGGGGGAGCTGGATTGGGCCTGTCTCGCTGGGGGGGAGGGGCCGCGGGGGCAGCAGCGGCGAGGAAAGGTAAAGGGAGGAAATAAGGGATAAAGAAAAAAGGGAAAATAGGCAGAAATAAGGCACAAAAGAGCAGAGATGCAGAAAGGTGAAAGATAAAAGAGGGTAGAAAAACGAGTGAAAACAAGTGAAAGGGCAGAGCAAGAGGAAGGGAAAATGAGCAGAAATAAGGCACAAAAGAGCAGAGATGCAGAAAAGTGCAGAAAGGTGAAAGATAAAAAAAGGGTAGAAAAACGAGTGAAAGAGCAGAGTTAGAGGAAGGAGACAGAGGTCCACTGGACCACCAGGGATGAGGCGCAGGAAACCTGCGGGTGGAGGAGGGCCTCGATCACCAACACTCGAGAGTGCAGGGGCAGGCCTCACTTAATGGTGGAGCTGCGATGGTGGGAGAGCAATTTTACTGACAATGAGTCAGTGGTCTTGCTCGCCTGTCCCCACAGTGGCCGCCATTAAGTAGGGGTCGGGGAGGGCTGGACAGCTGGGAGGCGGGAGCGGGGAGGGGAGCTGGATTGGGCCGGTCGCGCTGGGGGGAGGGGCCGCGGGGGCAGCAGCGGCGGGGAAAGGTAAAGGGAGGAAATAAGGGATAAAGAAAAAGGGAAAATAGGCAGAAATAAGGCACAAAAGAGCAGAGATGCAGAAAGGTGAAAGATAAAAGAGGGTAGAAAAACAAGTGAAAACAAGTGAAAGGGCAGAGCAAGAGGAAGGGAAAATGAGCAGAAATAAGGCACAAAAGAGCAGAGATGCAGAAAAGTGCAGAAAGGTGAAAGATAAAAAAAGGGTAGAAAAACGAGTGAAAGAGCAGAGTGAGAGGAAGGAGACAGAGGTCCACTGGACCACCAGGGATGAGGCGCAGGGAAACCTGCGGGTGGAGGAGGGCCTCGATCACCAACACTCGAGAGTGCAGGGGCAGGGGCAGGCCTCACTTAATGGTGGAGCTGCGAGGGTGGGAGAGCAATTTCACTGACAATGAGTCAGTGGTCTTGCTCGCCTGTCCCCGCAGTGGCCGCCATTAAGTAGGGGTCGGGGAGGGCTGGACAGCTGTGAGGCGGGAGCGGGGAGGGGAGCTGGATTGGGCCGGTCGATCTGGGGGGGAGGGGCCGCGGGGGCAGCAGCGGCGGGGAAAGGTAAAGGGAGGAAATAAGGGATAAAGGAAAAAGGGAAAATAGGCAGAAATAAGGCACAAAAGAGCAGAGATGCAGAAAGGTGAAAGATAAAAGAGGGTAGAAAACGAGTGAAAACTAGTGAAAGGGCAGAGCGAGAGGAAGGGAAAATGAGCAGAAATAAGGCACAAAAGAGCAGAGATGCAGAAAAGTGCAGAAAGGTGAAAGATAAAAAAGGGTAGAAAAACGAGTGAAAGAGCAGAGTTAGAGGAAGGAGACAGAGGTCCACCGGACCACCAGGGATGAGGCGCAGGGAAACCTGCGGGTGGAGGAGGGCCTCGATCACCAACATTCGAGAGTGCAGGGGCAGGGGCAGGCCTCACTTAATGGCGGAGCTGCGAGGGTGGGAGAGCAAATTCACTGACAATGAGTCAGTGGTCTTGCTCGCCTGTCCCCGCAGTGGCCGCCATTAAGTAGGGGTCGGGGAGGGCTGGACAGCTGGGAGGCGGGAGCGGGGAGGGGAGCTGGATTGGGCCGGTCGCGCTGGGGGAGTGGCCGCGGGGCAGCAGCGGCGGGGAAAGGTAAAGGGAGGAAATAAGGGATAAAGAAAAAGGGAAAATAGGCAGAAATAAGGCACAAAAGAGCAGAGATGCAGAAAGGTGAAAGATAAAAGAGGGTAGAAAAACGAGTGAAAACAAGTGATAGGGCAGAGCGAGAGGAAGGGAAAATGAGCAGAAATAAGGCACAAAAGAGCAGAGATGCAGAAAAGTGCAGAAAGGTGAAAGATAAAAAAGGGTAGAAAAACGAGTGAAAGAGCAGAGTTAGAGGAAGGAGACAGAGGTCCACCGGACCACCAGGGATGAGGCGCAGGGAAACCTGCAGGTGGAGGAGGGCCTCGATCACCAACACTCGAGAGTGCAGGGGCAGGCCTCACTTAATGGTGGAGCTGCGAGGGTGGGAGAGCAATTTCACTGACAATGAGTCAGTGGTCTTGCTCGCCTGTCCCCGCAGTGGCCGCCATTAAGTAGGGGTCGGGGAGGGCTGGACAGCTGGGAGGCGGGAGCGGGGGGGAGCTGGATTGGGCCGGTCTCGCTGGGGGAGGGGCCGCGGGGCAGCAGCGGCGGGGAAAGGTAAAGGGAGGAAATAAGGGATAAAGAAAAAAGGGAAAATAGGCAGAAATAAGGCACAAAAGAGCAGAGATGCAGAAAGGTGAAAGATAAAAGAGGGTAGAAAAACGAGTGAAAACAAGTGAAAGGGCAGAGCAAGAGGAAGGGAAAATGAGCAGAAATAAGGCACAAAAGAGCAGAGATGCAGAAAAGTGCAGAAAGGTGAAAGATAAAAAAAGGGTAGAAAAACGAGTGAAAGAGCAGAGTTAGAGGAAGGAGACAGAGGTCCACTGGACCACCAGGGATGAGGCGCAGGGAAACCTGTGGGTGGAGGAGGGCCTCGATCACCAACACTCGAGAGTGCAGGGGCAGGCCTCACTTAATGGTGGAGCTGCGATGGTGGGAGAGCAATTTTACTGACAATGAGTCAGTGGTCTTGCTCGCCTGTCCCCACAGTGGCCGCCATTAAGTAGGGGTCGGGGAGGGCTGGACAGCTGGGAGGCGGGAGCGGGGAGGGGAGCTGGATTGGGCCGGTCGCGCTGGGGGGGAGGGGCCGTGGGGGCAGCAGCGGCGGGGAAAGGTAAAGGGAGGAAATAAGGGATAAAGAAAAAAGGGAAAATAGGCAGAAATAAGGCACAAAAGAGCAGAGATGCAGAAAGGTGAAAGATAAAAGAGGGTAGAAAAACAAGTGAAAACAAGTGAAAGGGCAGAGCAAGAGGAAGGGAAAATGAGCAGAAATAAGGCACAAAAGAGCAGAGATGCAGAAAAGTGCAGAAAGGTGAAAGATAAAAAAGGGTAGAAAAACGAGTGAAAGAGCAGAGTTAGAGGAAGGAGACAGAGGTCCACTGGACCACCAGGGATGAGGCGCAGGGAAACCTGCGGGTGGAGGAGGGCCTCGATCACCAACACTCGAGAGTGCAGGGGCAGGGGCAGGCCTCACTTAATGGTGGAGCTGCGAGGGTGGGAGAGCAATTTCACTGACAATGAGTCAGTGGTCTTGCTCGCCTGTCCCCGCAGTGGCCGCCATTAAGTAGGGGTCGGGGAGGGCTGGACAGCTGTGAGGCGGGAGCGGGGAGGGGAGCTGGATTGGGCCGGTCGATCTGGGGGGGAGGGGCCGCGGGGGCAGCAGCGGCGGGGAAAGGTAAAGGGAGGAAATAAGGGATAAAGGAAAAAGGGAAAATAGGCAGAAATAAGGCACAAAAGAGCAGAGATGCAGAAAGGTGAAAGATAAAAGAGGGTAGAAAAACGAGTGAAAACTAGTGAAAGGGCAGAGCGAGAGGAAGGGAAAATGAGCAGAAATAAGGCACAAAAGAGCAGAGATGCAGAAAAGTGCAGACAGGTGAAAGATAAAAGTGGGTAGAAAAACAAGTGAAAACAAGTGAAAGGGCAGAGCGAGAGGAAGGGAAAATGAGCAGAAATAAGGCACAAAAGAGCAGAGATGCAGAAAGGTGAAAGATAAAAGAGGGTAGAAAAACGAGTGAAAACAAGTGAAAGGGCAGAGCGAGAGGAAGGGAAAATGAGCAGAAATAAGGCACAAAAGAGCAGAGATGCAGAAAAGTGCAGAAAGGTGAAAGATAAAAAAGGGTAGAAAAACGAGTGAAAGAGCAGAGTTAGAGGAAGGAGACAGAGGTCCACTGGACCACCAGGTATGAGGCGCAGGGAAACCTGCGGGTGGAGGAGGGCCTCGATCACCAACACTCGAGAGTGCAGGGGCAGGGGCAGGCCTCAGTTAATGGTGGAGCTGCGAGGGTGGGAGAGCAATTTCACTGACAATGAGTCAGTGGTCTTGCTCGCCTGTCCCCGCAGTGGCCGCCATTAAGTAGGGGTCGGGGAGGGCTGGACAGCTGGGAGGCGGGGAGGGGAGCTGGATTGGGCCGGTCGCACTGGGGGGAAGGGGCCACGGGGCAGCAGCGGCGGGGAAAGGTAAAGGGAGGAAATAAGGGATAAAGAAAAAAGGGAAAATAGGCAGAAATAAGGCACAAAAGAGCAGAGATGCAGAAAGGTGAAAGATAAAAGAGGGTAGAAAAACGAGTGAAAACAAGTGAAAGGGCAGAGCGAGAGGAAGGGAAAATGAGCAGAAATAAGGCACAAAAGAGCAGAGATGCAGAAAAGTGCAGAAAGGTGAAATATAAAAGAGGGTAGAAAAACGAGTGAAAACAAGTGAAAGGGCAGAGCGAGAGGAAGGGAAAATGAGCAGAAATAAGGCACAAAAGAGCAGAGATGCAGAAAGGTGAAAGATAAAAGAGGGTAGAAAAACGAGTGAAAACAAGTGAAAGGGCAGAGCGAGAGGAAGGGAAAATGAGCAGAAATAAGGCACAAAAGAGCAGAGATGCAGAAAAGTGCAGAAAGGTGAAAGATAAAAAAAGGGTAGAAAAACGAGTGAAAGAGCAGAGTTAGAGGAAGGAGACAGAGGTCCACTGGACCACCAGGGATGAGGCGCAGGGAAACCTGTGGGTGGAGGAGGGCCTCGATCACCAACACTCGAGAGTGCAGGGGCAGGCCTCACTTAATGGTGGAGCTGCGATGGTGGGAGAGCAATTTTACTGACAATGAGTCAGTGGTCTTGCTCGCCTGTCCCCACAGTGGCCGCCATTAAGTAGGGGTCGGGAGGGCTGGACAGCTGGGAGGCGGGAGCGGGGAGGGAGCTGGATTGGGCCGGTCGCGCTGGGGGGAGGGGCCGTGGGGGCAGCAGCGGCGGGGAAAGGTAAAGGGAGGAAATAAGGGATAAAGAAAAAAGGGAAAATAGGCAGAAATAAGGCACAAAAGAGCAGAGATGCAGAAAGGTGAAAGATAAAAGAGGGTAGAAAAACAAGTGAAAACAAGTGAAAGGGCAGAGCAAGAGGAAGGGAAAATGAGCAGAAATAAGGCACAAAAGAGCAGAGATGCAGAAAAGTGCAGAAAGGTGAAAGATAAAAAAAGGGTAGAAAAACGAGTGAAAGAGCAGAGTTAGAGGAAGGAGACAGAGGTCCACTGGACCACCAGGGATGAGGCGCAGGAAACCTGCGGGTGGAGGAGGGCCTCGATCACCAACACTCGAGAGTGCAGGGGCAGGGGCAGGCCTCACTTAATGGTGGAGCTGCGAGGGTGGGAGAGCAATTTCACTGACAATGAGTCAGTGGTCTTGCTCGCCTGTCCCCGCAGTGGCCGCCATTAAGTAGGGGTCGGGAGGGCTGGACAGCTGTGAGGCGGGAGCGGGGAGGGAGCTGGATTGGGCCGGTCGATCTGGGGGAGGGGCCGCGGGGGCAGCAGCGGCGGGGAAAGGTAAAGGGAGGAAATAAGGGATAAAGGAAAAAGGGAAAATAGGCAGAAATAAGGCACAAAAGAGCAGAGATGCAGAAAGGTGAAAGATAAAAGAGGGTAGAAAAACGAGTGAAAACTAGTGAAAGGGCAGAGCGAGAGGAAGGGAAAATGAGCAGAAATAAGGCACAAAAGAGCAGAGATGCAGAAAAGTGCAGACAGGTGAAAGATAAAAGTGGGTAGAAAAACAAGTGAAAACAAGTGAAAGGGCAGAGCGAGAGGAAGGGAAAATGAGCAGAAATAAGGCACAAAAGAGCAGAGATGCAGAAAGGTGAAAGATAAAAGAGGGTAGAAAAACGAGTGAAAACAAGTGAAAGGGCAGAGCGAGAGGAAGGGAAAATGAGCAGAAATAAGGCACAAAAGAGCAGAGATGCAGAAAAGTGCAGAAAGGTGAAAGATAAAAAAGGGTAGAAAAACGAGTGAAAGAGCAGAGTTAGAGGAAGGAGACAGAGGTCCACTGGACCACCAGGTATGAGGCGCAGGGAAACCTGCGGGTGGAGGAGGGCCTCGATCACCAACACTCGAGAGTGCAGGGGCAGGGGCAGGCCTCAGTTAATGGTGGAGCTGCGAGGGTGGGAGAGCAATTTCACTGACAATGAGTCAGTGGTCTTGCTCGCCTGTCCCCGCAGTGGCCGCCATTAAGTAGGGGTCGGGGAGGGCTGGACAGCTGGGAGGCGGGGAGGGGAGCTGGATTGGGCCGGTCGCACTGGGGGGGAGGGGCCACGGGGGCAGCAGCGGCGGGGAAAGGTAAAGGGAGGAAATAAGGGATAAAGAAAAAAGGGAAAATAGGCAGAAATAAGGCACAAAAGAGCAGAGATGCAGAAAGGTGAAAGATAAAAGAGGGTAGAAAAACGAGTGAAAACAAGTGAAAGGGCAGAGCGAGAGGAAGGGAAAATGAGCAGAAATAAGGCACAAAAGAGCAGAGATGCAGAAAAGTGCAGAAAGGTGAAATATAAAAGAGGGTAGAAAAACGAGTGAAAACAAGTGAAAGGGCAGAGCGAGAGGAAGGGAAAATGAGCAGAAATAAGGCACAAAAGAGCAGAGATGCAGAAAGGTGAAAGATAAAAGAGGGTAGAAAACGAGTGAAAACAAGTGAAAGGGCAGAGCGAGAGGAAGGGAAAATGAGCAGAAATAAGGCACAAAAGAGCAGAGATGCAGAAAAGTGCAGAAAGGTGAAAGATAAAAAAAGGGTAGAAAAACGAGTGAAAGAGCAGAGTTAGAGGAAGGAGACAGAGGTCCACTGGACCACCAGGGATGAGGCGCAGGGAAACCTGCGGGTGGAGGAGGGCCTCGATCACCAACACTCGAGAGTGCAGGGGCAGGGGCAGGCCTCACTTAATGGTGGAGCTGCAAGGGTGGGAGAGCAATTTCACTGACAATGAGTCAGTGGTCTTGCTCGCCTGTCTCCGCAGTGGCCGCCATTAAGTAGGGGTCGGGAGGGGCTGGACAGCTGGGAGGCGGGAGCGGGGAGGGAGCTGGATTGGGCCGGTCGCGCTGGGGGAGGGGCCGCTGGGGCAGCAGCGGCGGGGAAAGGTAAAGGGAGGAAATAAGGGATAAAGAAAAAGGGAAAATAGGCAGAAATAAGGCACAAAAGAGCAGAGATGCAAAAAGGTGAAAGATAAAAGAGGGTAGAAAACGAGTGAAAACTAGTGAAAGGGCAGAGCGAGAGGAAGGGAAAATGAGCAGAAATAAGGCACAAAAGAGCAGAGATGCAGAAAAGTGCAGACAGGTGAAATATAAAAGAGGGTAGAAAAACGAGTGAAAACAAGTGAAAGGGCAGAGCGAGAGGAAGGGAAAGTGAGCAGAAATAAGGCACAAAAGAGCAGAGATGCAGAAAAGTGCGGAAAGGTGAAAGATAAAAGAGGGTAGACAAACGAGTGAAAACAAGTGAAAGGGCAGAGCGAGAGGAAGGGAAAATGAGCAGAAATAAGGCACAAAAGAGCAGAGATGCAGAAAAGTGCAGAAAGGTGAAAGATAAAAAATGGTAAAAAACGAGTGAAAGAGCAGAGTTAGAGGAAGGAGACAGAGGTCCACTGGACCACCAGGGATGAGGCGCAGGGAAACCTGCGGGTGGAGGAGGGCCTCGATCACCAACACTCGAGAGTGCAGGGGCAGGCCTCACTTAATGGTGGAGCTGCGAGGGTGGGAGAGCAATTTCACTGACAATGAGTCAGTGGTCTTGCAATAACTTTGGCGCCGGTTGACGAATCTTCACGAAATTTTCAAAACTTATGGCCCGCTCCAGTCCGGTCCTATCCTGAAAGTCTCGGGGTGATTCGTCAAGTAGGGGCCGAGAAAAAAGGGGGGTCCCAAAACGTGTTTTCCCCATGCAATTTTCCATAGGAACCTTTAGTCGCAGCTACAGCCCGAACTGCTGAACGGAATTACACCAAATTTGGCAAAAAGGTAGCCCTTGGTTCAGAGTCGTGCCTTTTGGTTAAATGGTGTAAATCCGTTCAGTAGTTCCTGAGAAAATCAAAAGTAAAATCACATATATATCTATGGCCGCTGAGGGTCCGTGCACCCTAAGCGCACCCTCCCGATCACGAGCTGTATGCTTATTGGCTGTCAACATTCCAAACCAGGAAGTGTTTGCAGCCATCTTGTTCCTCTGTAGAATCGAGGCACAAGAAACAAGTGCGCAAAACACAAAAAGGGGGCAGGGTAGAAACACCCTGACCCCCTATGCCTACTTAGGGGGTCCCACAAGGACCCCCAGGGCCCAAAAAATTATTATTATTATTTTTTTAAATCGGCGGGATGCGTGTAGGGTGCGCGGATCCCGCTGTGAAAAAAAAAACGAAGCGCGGTCTCCCGCGCTTCGTTGTTATTTGGCCCCCGGGTGGGCCAAGTCCCGGGGGCATGAGGGGTTTATAAACATATTTGTGTGGGGGGGCCTCTACGGCCCCCCCAAGCCCCGGGGACTGCCACCCCCTGGGGCTTTCAATTAAAAATGGTGCGGAAGGGCACTCGGTCCTCCTGCAGCCCCGGGGACCGCCACCCACCAGGGCTTCTTTTTTTAAAATTAAAATTACCTGTGTGGGGGGGCTTGAGCCCCCCCACACGCCCCGGGGACTGCCACCTCCCCGGGGCACTAAGAATTTGAATTTGGGGGTCTATTTCGGACCCCGAACCCTGGGGACCACCACCTCCCGGGGCTTTGCACATGTTGGGAGGGGGCCGCGCGGCCCCCTCCTGGAGCCCTTGATGGCCCTGGGGACCACCACCCCCAGGGCCGGCTCCTGCAGTGTCCCAGGGTGCTCACCCCGGGACACTGTAGTTTGCTATGGCAGGGCGGGAGCCTTGCGGCTCCCGTCCTGTCATAGCAAACTGCTTTGTTTTGGAAGAGAGAGCAGGAAATCTGCTCTCTCTTCCAAAACCAAAGACGATTGCTTTTCCACACGGGGAGCTGCATCTTAGCAGCTCCCCATGTGAAAGCAATGTCGGCTCCCGAGGGACGCGGGGAGCCGGCGGGACCATGGGGGATTGGGGACCCCCATGGTCCCCAACGGAGAGGGCCAGCCCCGGGGATGGGGTCCCCGGGCTACAGTGGCCCTGGAGGGGGCCACGCGGCCCCTCCCCAAAATTGAAATTTAAAAAAACAAAGGCCGGCCCCGGGGGATGGGGTCCCGGGGCCATAAGTGGCCTGAGGAGGGGGCAACGCAGCCCCCTCCAAAAGATTTTTTACAAAAAAATAAGGCCAAGCCCCGGGGGATGGGGTCCCCGGGGCAGATTAAGGCCTCAGGAGGGGGGCCACGCGGCCCCCTTCCAAATTTTTTAGATTTGAAAAAAAAATTAGGGGCAGGCCCTGTGGGATGGGGTCCCCAGGGCAAATAAATTACAAAAGAAGGGGGCCACACAGCCCCCTTCTTAAAATAGGAACCTTTAGTCGCAGCTACAGCCCGAACTGCTGAACGGAATTACACCAAATTTGGCAAAAAGGTAGCCCTTGGTTCAGAGTCGTGCCTTTTGGTTAAATGGTGTAAATCCGTTCAGTAGTTCCTGAGAAAATCAAAAGTAAAATCACATATATATCTATGGCCGCTGAGGGTCCGTGCACCCTGAGCGCACCCTCCCGATCACGAGCTGTATGCTTATTGGCTGTCAACACTCCAAACCAGGAAGTGTTTGCAGCCATCTTGTTCCTCTGTAGAATCGAGGCACAAGAAACAAGTGCGCAAAACACAAAAAGGGGGCAGGGTAGAAACACCCTGACACCCTATGCCTGCTTAGGGGGTCCCACAAGGACCCCCAGGGCCCAAAAAATTATTATTATTATTTTTTTAAATCGGCGGGATGCGTACAGGGTGCGCGGATCCCGCTGTGAAAAAAAAAACGAAGCACGGTCTCCTGCGCTTCGTTGTTATTTGGCCCCCGGGTGGGCCAAGTCCCGGGGGCATGAGGGGTTTATAAACATATTTGTGTGGGGGGGCCTCTAAGGCCCCCCCAAGCCCCGGGGACTGCCACCCCCTGGGGCTTTCAATTAAAAATGGTGCGGAAGGGCACTCGGCCCTCCCGCAGCCCCGGGGACCGCCACCCACCGGGGCTTCTTTTTTTAAAATTAAAATTACCTGTGCCACCTCCCCGGGGCACTAAGAATTTGAATGTGGGGGTCCATTTCGGACCCCCCGAACCCCGGGGACCACCACCTCCCCGGGGCTTTGCACATGTTGGGAGGGGGGCCGCGCGGCCCCCCTCCTGGAGCCCTTGATGGCCCTGGGGACCACCACCCCCAGGGCCGGCTCCTGCAGTGTCCCAGGGTGCTCACCCCGGGACACTGTAGTTTGCTATGGCAGGGCGGGAGCCTCGCGGCTCCTGTCCTGTCATAGCAAACTGCTTTGGTTTTTGGAAGAAATCTTTTGGAGGGGGGCTGCGTTGCCCCCCTCCTCAGGCCACTTATGGCCCGGGACCCCATCCCGGGCCGGCCTTGTTTTTTTAAATTTCAATTTTGGGGAGGGGCCGCGTGGCCTCTCCAGGGCCACTGTAGCCCGGGACCCCATCCCCGGGCTGGCTCTCTGTTGGGGACCATGGGGGTCCCAATCCCCATGGTCACGGCTCAGCGTCCTCGGGAGCCGGCATTGCTTTCCACATGGGGAGCTGCTAAGATGCAGCTCCCGTGTGGAAAGCAATCGTCTTTGGTTTTGGAAGAGAGAGCAAAACCAAAGACGATTGCTTTCCACACGGGGAGCTGCATCTTAGCAGCTCCCCATGTGGAAAGCAATGCCGGCTCCCGAGGGACGCGGGAGCCGGCGGACCATGGGGGATTGGGGACCCCCATGGTCCCCAACGGAGGGCCAGCCCCGGGGATGGGGTCCCCGGGCTACAGTGGCCGGAGAGGAGCCACGCGCCCTCCCCAAAATTGAAATAAAAACAAAGGCCCGCCCGAGGAAGGGGTCCCCGGGCCATAAGTGGCCTGAGGAGGGGGCAACGCAGCCCTCCAAAAGATTTTACAAAAATAAGGCCAAGCCCCGGGGATGGGGTCCCCGGGGCCAATTAAGGCCTCGGGAGGGGGGCCACGCGGCCCCCTTCCAAATTTTTTAGATTTGAAAAAAAAAATTAGGGGGCAGGCCCTGTGGGATGGGGTCCCCAGGGCAAATAAATTGCAAAAAGAAGGGGGGCCACACAGCCCCCCTTCTTAAAAAAAAAAAAGACCGGCATCGCGCCGGAGGCCACGTTCCTCCTTGCTGCACTATGCAAACGCGCCCCTGGCGCGTTTGCAGATGGGGAACAATTCCCCTTGAATACTGGGGTCCCTGGGGCCAACTAGCCCACCAGGAACCTCCAGTATGCGCCAGGGGCTGCGTTTCAGAGAGGTGTTCTGAGACCACGCCCCTTTACACCTCTCTGCAACGCAGCTCTGTGGCGCTTAATGGAGGTAGCTGATGGACTAGTTGCACCCCAGGGACCCTCAGGATTCAAGGGAGTTAATCCCCGACTTAAAACGCACCACGGGGCGCGTTTGCACAGTGGTGAAGGGAGGGGGTGGGGCCTGAGGTGACATGTGTGCAAACATGCCCTGTGGTGTGTTTTAAGTTGGGGATTAAGTCCCTGGAATCCTGAGGGTCCCTGAGGTCCAACTAGCCCACCAGGTACCTCCAGTAAGCGCCACAGAGCTGCGTTGCAGAGAGGTGTAAAAGGGGCGTGGCCTTGGACCACCTCTCTGCAACGCAGGGCTGTGGCGCTTACTGGAAGTACCTGGTGGGCTAGTTGGGCCCCAGGGACACTCAGGATTCAAGGTGACCTAATCCCGCAAATTAAAACGCGCCACGGGGCGCGTTTGCACAGTGGTGAAGGGAGGGGGCGGGGTCTGAGGTGACATGTGTGCAAACACGCCCTGTGGCGTGTTTTAAGTTGGGGATTAAGTCCCCTTGAATCCTGAGGGTCCCTTGGGTCCAACTAGCCCACCAGGTACCTCCAGTAAGCGCCACAGAGCTGCGTTGCAGAGAGGTGTAAAAGGGGCGTGGCCTCGGACCACCTCTCTGCAACGCAGGCCTGTGGTGCTTACTGGAAGTACCTGGTGGGCTAGTTGGGCCCCAGGGACCCTCAGGATTCAAGGTGACCTAATCCCCAACTTAAAACACGCCACGGGGCGCGTTTGCACAGTGGTGAAGGGAGGGCGGGGCCTCAGGTGACATGTGCGCAAACACGCCCTGTGGTGCGTTTAAGTTGGGAATTAATTCCCTTGAATCCTGAGTGACCCTGAGGGCCAACTAGCCCACCAGGTACCTTCAGTAAGCACAACAGAGTTGTATTGCAGAGAGGTGAAAAAGGTGCGTGGCCTCGGAACGCCTCTCTGCAACTCAGCTCTGTGGTCCTAACTGTAGGTACCTGGGGGCTAGTTGGGCCTCAGGGACCCTCAGGATTCAAGGGGACTTATCCGCTACCTTAAAACGCGCCACGGGGCGCGTTTGCACACATGTCACCTCAGGCCCCCTCCTTCACCACTGTGCAAACGCGCCCTGTAGCGCGTTTTAAGAGGTAGTTTTAATCCCCTGCCCTATTATGTACTAGGGACTTACAGAGGAGGTCATGCTAATCACAGCGGTACCCCAACGCATAGTGTTCCCTAGTGTATGTAGGTGTTTTCACTGTATTCTAAGTGTCTTTTAGCATAGCACTGGCTCTGGTTAGTCAGAGTCAGTTACCACCAGTACCCGTCTGAAAAAGTTGTGGGCACAGGATGATTTTGCAACAAGGCCTCTTTCTGCTCCTCTGTTGGTTCTTTCTGCACATCTTTTGCTTCTTCCTGCACTTTTCTTCGTCTTTGTGGACTTCTGTTGCTTCTTTCTGCATTTCTTTGCTTCTTTCTGTGCGTTTTTTCTTCTTTCTTCACATGTCCTACCTCCGTAGGCATAGTTAGAAACTAGCATTTAAAAACCTTTGAAATTCACTTAAAAACCATAGGTTTCAGGCACGTTATAGTTAGAAATTAGCATTTAAAAGCCTTTGAAATTCACTAAAAAACCATAGGTTTCAGACACGTTATAGTTAGAAATTAGCATTTAAAAACCTTTGAAATTCACTGAAAAACCATAGGTTTTAGGGAAAGTTATAGTTAGTTGGACATTGCACTCGTACAAAACCCGTGAAATTCCCCTGTTATAGTTAGTTCAGCTAACTATAACTTGCGCCCGCAATGCACTGCTGATGACGTCACATATTACATCACTCATGACATGGTCAGTGACATCACTGATGACATCACTGATGACATCTCAAATGACATCACTGATGACATCACTGATGACATCATCCATGTGATAATTTCATGCATCTTCTCACACCGTAATATAACTTTTGATACACCCACTCTAAATTACAGACTGCCATTCTCAAAACCATACACACTCCAGCACCAATAACTACATACCCACTCACTGATTCTTAGGTCTACACACACATCCAGTCACTCACCCGTACAGTCACTCATACTTACGGTCACTCAGTACAGGACTATCATATGCACTCATACTCCTATATAGACACTCAAACACCGCCACTCATCCATAGAGGTACTCACACACCTAGTCAGTCATGCAAATAATTAATCACACTGCCATGTACTCACCTATACAGTTATACACACACCAGCTCACTTACTCATACAAATACTAGCACATTCTTACGCTCTTATACAATCACTGATACAAGCACACACTCATCCATACAGCCACTCTCACAATCACTCACTCTCACATATAGTCATTTATATACTCCAACACTCACATATACTACCTTTCACATATGTAGTTACTTACACATATACCACTAAGATATACATTCACTCACTAACACACCCATACACACACTCACCCACCCATACAGTCCATCACACATGCACTCTTGAAACCATGCACCCAGTGAATCACCCACTCACACATCTATGCACAGAGTCACACACACCCCACCCACAGAAACACTCAGGCACCCATACAGATACTCAGACAACCAATCAATAACTCATATAGACACTTATGTAGTTATTCACAAACCCATACAGTCACTTACACACCAACAGACAGACGGATACAGAGATTCACACAGTTTAGTCACTAACCCATGCATTCAGTAAGATACGTTTAATCACTCACTTATAGAGTCAGTCACGTACCTACTAAATCATCCATTCAGACACTTATACACCCACTCATTCTTCAATACGCCTTTACCTATATATATTAAACATATTTAAACTTTACAGAAACACACAGTCACTGGATGATGTCATCAGTGGTGTCATTTGAGATGTCATCAGTGATGTCATCAGTGATGTCACTGACCATGTCATGAGTGATGTAATATGTGACGTCATCAGCAGTGCATTGCGGGGCTCGAGTTATAGTTAGCTGAACTAACTATAACGGGGGAATTTCACGGGTTTTGTACGAGTGCAATGTCCAACTAACTATAACTTTCCCTAAAACCTATGGTTTTTTCAGTGAATATATATATATGTATGTATGTGTGTGTGTGCATATTATCTAGTGGTGGTCGAATCTTCACAAATCTTTCCAAAAAAAGTACCATCCACCTCATTTACTTCCTGGAAGGCTTATGGGTGATCCATCAAGCGAGGGTCAACAAAATGGGGGGGTCCCAAAACTTGTTTTCTGCAAGCAATTTTCCATAGGAAAATTGAACATAGATACAGAAAAAACGGCTGAATGGAATTACACAAAATTTGGCAGAAAGCTAAATATTGATCCAGAAAGCGTGCATTTTGTGATTTGGTGAAAATCCATTCAGTAGATTTTGAGAAATTAAGGTTACAAATGTATGTATATATCACACTGCAGAGGATCGCCAGAGCCAACAGATCTAAAGATAAGATCTGATTGGCTGCTACCACATCAACAAAGATGTGCCAGCAGCTAATTAGGGACTCAAGGACTCAGTCCCCTGTTCTACAAAAAGATTTAAAAAATATATAGGGGACAGGGTAGGGATACCCTGCTCCCCTAGGCCTGGAGAGCTCCATTGGGGCCCAAAAAAATTAATTTTTTTATGGCACCACTGATCTGCAGACGAGCTTGCTCTTTTTAGTTTTAATCTCCCTCGGGTGGTCCAGGACTGGAGGGTTTTCTTTCATTACTATTTTGGGGGAGGGGCATGTGGCTCCCCTCCCCAAGTCATTACTAAGTTTCGGGGATCATCTCCGGAGCGGCAGGTTATTACTAAAGGGGAAGGGGACATGCGGAACCTCCTCCCAAGCCATTATGAGGCCCAAAGACCCCATCTTGGCCAAACATATTATTAAAGGGGAAGGGGGTACAGCCCCCTACCTAAACCAATACAAGGCCATTGACCTCCTCTTCCAGAGCCTAAATAGATAAAGAATGATGTGTGAGCCCTTGTCCTACTCGGGACACCCACAATGAATGCAGGCCTTGGGGCTACGGGGAGCCCTAAGGCCACCACTGCCCCTGCCAACTCCCCTGACTGCAGCCATCCCAGGTGCAGCAGGAGCCGGCTACATTGGTGGAGCAAACCTCTGTTCCTTGCCCGCATGAATGCAGGCAGAGTTGATGCTTTTCCTGCTCTTGCTTTTGAGGGCAGGGAACAGCAGCGTTCCGGGGAATGTGGTTCCCGGGCCACTGCTGCCATCAGGCCCCTGCAGATTGAGTATATGGGGCCACAGGATGGCTCGGGGAAGGAGGCCCCATGCCCCTCCCCCCCCCAGAAAACTTTAGCCCCAGATGATTTGGTCTCAGGGGCCCTTCAGAAGGCACAGTGAGGTGGGTGCATACCCACTACCCCATTAAAAAGGTTATTGTCCCATGGAATAGTGTTCCACAGGCCTTCAGAAGGCGCAAGAAGAAGGCTGCATGCCCCAGTCCCCCCTAAAAAAAGTGATCAAACCTGGGTAATGGGTCCCCACTCCTTTCAGAAGTCTGGGAGAAAGGGGCTATATTCCCCCTCTCTCCATTGAAAAAGTTATCGGCCCTGGGGGCGGTGTCCCCTGGGCCTTAAAAAGGGAATGGGGGTCCCCTGGCCATGAAATGGCTCAGGGATGGGGGTGTACAGAAGGGAGCACAGTAGCCCCCCTCCCTTCAACAACATTTAAAAAAATCGCTGTAAATCTCCTGGGTCATTGTATCCATTATCCCAGGCGAGCTTATCATTATTTTCAAAGCACTCCGAGCTGGACCTGTATATTCTTCAGCTGAAGTGCAGGGACCCCTTATGGACCTCTTGTGGTTGGTTCTACGTTTGTGCTTTGTCGCCTTTTAAATATTTAAAAAAAGACTCAAATACATGTTAATGTTTTCTTTTATGCTTACTTGAAAATAATTTGTGACAATCATTATTATTAAACATTACAGTGTGTGATTTCATAAAATATACATTTGATTATAGTTATTGGTGACTTTTTGACAAAGCCAATAGGTCTGCTTTATATATGTACATTTGGGAAAACTTTGACCATCTCATAATTGCCGAACTTGTGCAAATATCTCCAAAATGCATCCCAATGGAACTGCTATGCAAAAATGCATAGAAATGGAACTAGTAGTTCTTATAAAGGCCCTTCAGTCCACAGGTTCAAGCACCACTTAAGACTGTACACTAACTCCCGCTCGCTGCACCAGTCGAACTGGAACTAGGGGTGTGGGAGGTACTGAAACATCTCCGCCTGATATTCTGGATGTGTACAACAACAATAGAACATAATGCCACCTTTAGGAATGATTTTGCAGACTTTCTGTTCAAAGATGCTTTCTAAACTGTCACAGGACTAATTTAACAATAAACTTGGAATTAAAGACCTGATTTAGAGTACGGCGGACGAGTTACTCATCACAAACATGACGGATTTTCCGTCCACCATATTAAAAGTGCTTTTGTATATAATGTACTTGCAATACGGTGGACAGAATATCCGTCACATTTGTGATGCAGTAACCTATCCACCGAACTTTAAATGAGGCCCTATGTCTTCTAACGTACTGCCACTAATTATTTGTTATGTAAATCTATGTTTATGGTTGTGCCAATAAAGGAGAGGGTGAAAGTTTAAGTTAAATGTTTCCAAATCACATGGACATAAAAACCCTCGCTTTCTTTCTTTATGAAAGCTACAACAAATTGTTTTAAAAAGTATGGCTCTCAGAAATGCAAGTAGGAATTTTACTTTTTGTATTCAGGGCAACACAGAGCTTTAATAGACTGAACATCAACCGAGGAACTAGAGTGTGCTATAGAAATACACACCAAGCTAAATGTGAGAAATGGGGTTGTTGGTTGACTGGGGTGTGACCCTGGTCAAGCAACAGCCACAATTCCTGGCAGGGTGAACCACAAAAAAATCACTAAATTGGCCTGTGCTTAACCCTGGGTAGCTTGGCATTGAAAACAGGCAGGCTTAACTTAGAGGCAATGTGTAAAGTATTTATGCAGCACACAAACAGTAATAAAGGGAAAAACAACATAAGAAAAATCCCAAAACCAATTTAGAACAGTAGAGTAAATGTTAATAAATAATTTAACACGAAAATGGCAAAAATCCAGTCAGTAGACCTGGAGTTATGAATTGTTAACAATTTTTGCAAAAACTAGTGCCCAAAAGATTAAATTGCCAACAGTGGCCAACTAGTCGTGTGAGAACGGGTCAAAGTCAAAAAATATGGCCGACCGTGATAGAGCGCTGTTGGATACAATATGTGGATTGGGATTGGGCCTGGTCAGCGCTTACCTTCGGACTTAGAAGAATTTTCAAGAAAAATGTTCTCAGAAGGTAAAATTCAGCGGGGGAAGGCTGCAGGCAGCGGCGGCCGCCATAAACAAAAGGTGGTGGGGTTGGTGGGGTCGGATGGGAGGGGTTGCGGGGGGTGTTAGAAATTCATTATTTTAATAAATTTAAAAAACATACCCTTTGCCGCCAGCCGCCTCCAGCATCGCGTCTTGTTGCACCGCCTCTCCTCTTCCTGCCTGCTGGTACCAGCAGCCTCTGGGACAGGCTCCCTGTCCTGCAGCGCGGGGATTGGTCTGAGCAGGCAGGAAAGACGCCCTGCTCATACCAGGGAGTTTGTGGGGTTTCTCCAGCCCAGCTGCTCAATGCAGCTGGGCTGGAGAAACCTAAATGCGCATGTGTATTTTGGTCGGCCTGAGACTGGCGGCCAAAACATATATGCACACTTATGGAGTGGAGTGCACGTAGCACTCCTCCTCCCCCTCCCATGCCTAGACCCCGCCCCTCCCAACACCGCTTGTTAAGAGCCAGCAAAATAAAACGATGTAAGAGCATTGTTTTATTTTACATTTGCTGGCTCTGAGCCAGGCAGTGGGCTGACGCTCCTCCACTGTTGCGGAGGAGCCTCCACTGGCTGCAGCTGGTGTCCGAGGAAGAAGCGTTGTCATCGGGGAGCCGCTGGACAAAGTCGCTGTGGAGATTTCTACGTTTGCACTTTTATGGAAGTCGAAAATCTTAAGCAGGAATAGGCAGGAGCCTGTAGCAAAGGGCAGTTCCAGGAGCTCGGATACCCCTTTGGCGGAGGACCGCTTAACAGGAATTGCTGCAGTGAAGAGGAATGTAGCGAGAGCAGGCGCAAAGTCCGGCTGACCGGTGATGTATCTTGGGCGGATGGACAAGCATGTTGGTCCCCATCTTCCCTCAGTTCTCAGAGCAGTTTTTAGCCCAAAAATGTTTAAGTCCCAAGTTTTGTTTTTTGGCTATTTTTAACTATACCTACAAACAAGGTTCCAGGACTGGTGGGACACCACTTGTGGAGGTTCAGGACTCCCTCAGACTGGGTCCAAGTGCGGGTTCAATATGGTGGGTGTCTTCTATGTCCCTGTGGCTCTGAACAGGAAGCCTACAGACTAGCGCTTGGAGTTACTCTGGTAGTCCTGGGTTCAGGTGAAGATGCAGGGCTCAAACAGCAAAGCTGGCCTTTGAGAGTTCAAGGCAGGCTCCAGGCAGTAAAGCAGTCCTTCCATGTACAGCAATCAGTATTGCAAAGTGCACAACAGGGCACAGCAGCAGGCTGTCCTCTGAGAATCCTTCCGCAAGTCGAAAGAGTGAACTGAAGAGTGGCTCTGAGGGCCCTATTTTTTATACCTGGTTCCTCCTTTGAAGTTAGGCGAAGTTTCCAGAGGTTTTTCTTTGAAGTGCGTGAAATTTCCTTACTCCCCTGCCCTGGCTCCATGCTGGCTGTAGGGACAATGTGGAGGTGATAAGCTTTTGCGTGAAGGCAGAGCACAGCCTATTTAGTTGCAAATAAGGCTGTGCCCATCTCCACCCCTATCCTGCCAGCAGATTGCCCATTCAGGCACTAATAATCCCTCTATTGCGTGACGGTTTGGGAGTAATACGCAAAACCTAACTGTCAGTTACATCCAGTCATGTGACCCAGGAGATGTTACAGGCACAAAACGGCTAAGGGCAGGAAAATGCAAACTTTCTAAAAATAGCATTTTCAAAATTGTAATTTAAAATCTGACTTTACCATTAAAGAGGATTTTTCATTACAATTTAATAGATACCAAACAAGAGCTGCTTATCTGGTCCCAATCAAAAGTTAGCACTTATTAAATGTAACAAGGTAATCCAACGTTATCCTATGGGACAGGTAGGCCTCACAGTAGTGAAAAACAAATGTAAGAGTTTTTCACTACCAGGACATGGAAAACTTAAAGGCACATTTTCAAACTTTCAATTACAATGCACCCTGCCCTATGGGCAACCTAGGGCCTACCTTAGAGGTGACTTATATGCTGCAATATAAGGGCAGTTTATGGCTTAGCAAGGGGTTTATATTGCCAAGTTGAATTGGCAGTTTAAAACTGTGTACAGGCTGCAATGGCAGGCCTGGGACATGTTTTAATAGGCTACTTAAGCGGGTGGCACAATATGTGCTGCAGGCTCACTAGTAGCATTTAATTTATCTGCCCTGGGTATTCCACTCTACAAGGGACTCATAAGTAAATTAAATATGCCAATCAGGTGTATAGACAATTTAACCATGTTTAGGGGGTGAGCACAAGCACTTTAGCGCTGGTTGGCAGTGGTAAAGTGCACAGAGTCCTAAAGCCAACAAAAACGCTTTTCAGCACAAAAACGGAGGTAAGTAGGCAAAATGTTTGAGGGATGATCACCCTAAGGCCGACAGGTCTAATACTAAACCACTTCAATGTTGCATCCCTCTTACTTAGACATTTTTAAAGGGGACAGCAACACCACTCTAGTTCAAAGATCACTGCATTTTGTTGCATTATGTTTTCTGGAACCGTAGCAAGTGTAATGCAATAAATAGCACACACATGGCCTGATTCACAAAGGTAAACTTATACATTTGGGCAAGTTCACTCTTTTTCTGGATTCACAAAACTGCAATTTAATAGTAACTTTCCCAGTACAGAGACTCTAGAGTCAGGGAAGAGAACTCTGCACTTCTATCTTTGTATGGGCAGAGTTTTCCACCTTGACTGCGGAGAACTGATTTACGTATTATAAATCATACAATGAGCTGATATTTCACCTGTCTAATGTATAGTTGGGTTTCTGCACCTGATCCAGTAAGCTACCACACCATTTCAAATGTAAATTGCTTCCCACCTGTGAGTTAGGAGAATTTATTTAGCACTTCTATTCCAAAGTGGAAGAACCAGAGTACTTATTTAGAGTCAGAAATATTGTGGCCCATATTTATGAAGTCTTTGCGTTGTCCTTGAACCACGCAAGGTGACGCAAGGATGGCACAAAGGCTTCAGTAATATTTACAGAGTCACGCACGGCCTGATTTGTGTGGCCTTGCATGGCTTTCTAATGAAATATAACCCAAGGCAGCTGTTTGTGTTGCGTTCTGTTACATTTTCACGTGGAAGGCGTTCCATGGGTGGAGCATGGGTGTTACCATGCATCCACCCATGGATTTTGGTGCTTTCCTAGATTTACAAATACTTGTAAACCTGGGAATGAGTCAAAATGCTATGCCTTCCAAAGTGAGGCGTAACCAGGAGAAATAACTATTCCTCCTCGTTATTTCCTCTTTTCACATGTGCTGCATTCTGCAGCACACATAAAAAGAGGAAATTGCTCTAGGGATTCTGTTTGTGCAGGAAGGTTTTTCCTCCTGCAAAAAAAATATCCTGACCACAAAGCAGAAACCCATGTGACGTGATGCTAGGGTGCCTGCGTTGGCACTAATCAGCAACAAGTGAGCCAGCGCAAGGAGAGAGCAGAAATGCAAATCTTTCCAAATGTGGAGCATTTCTGCTCTCTCCATTTCAAATTTGCTTGCTCCCCTGCATTGTGGGAAAGTTTAGTAAATGTGCCTCTGTGTCTCTCAAACTCAAAGCATTTTTGGGTCTCGTAAAAATAAGACAAATAATTGTCTCCAATTTAATATTTAACAGAGGAAAACGTTTTGATAACATTTTTAAACACATAGCCGTGACCAGAAGCACTGTCACACAAGTGTTAGGTGACTACAAGTTCAGGAGAACAAGTCAATTAATACATTATTTATCACAAAAAACTGGGAGTATAGCTTAGGAGGTTAAACACTGGCTCCTGACATTTGTCTGATCTGGAGTATATAATTTCGAATCCGAAAAAAGGCCCATGGAGCTTTTCATCTTTCCAAGAGAAATACATTGAGTATCATTAAACTGGGAAGTAGTAATAATTTACATTGCTCAGAAACAGAAAAATTACTGTCATAACCATATAAAAGACAGACTATAAATGGCTCAGGATTTGTGTTGTAGGGTGGTTGGGTGAGAAAGAGGTGTTTCTGGCTTAGTGAGGGTAAAGTCTGGTTCAACCCTTCTTCCCAGCAGTGGGTGCCCCTACCACTGGCCTATCTCCAACATGGTTCAGCTGCAATTATGTATGCCTGGTGAGGTCTGTGCTCGCTGAGGGCTTTGTGGAACAGCCAGCACTGCCAACAGCACCAAAAATGGATGGGGTAGGGCAGCAAAGTAAGAAAACTCAAAAAAGTAAGAAAACTCTTGAGGTCAGCTGCTCAAAACCTATTTGTTAGCTGCTCAGAACGGTAGAAAAGATATGAGACAAGATCGCTTCACACAAAAAACTTACTACTCTTGAATACCATTCCTGCACGTCTGAGATTTGAAGGTGATTTCCTCAAAATATCCCCAGGACTTATCACGCCAAGCATCCTAAAAAGATTAGGGTCTCCACCTCTATAGGGGTCTTCCAAACCCAGCCATTCAGTCATTTTCTGTTTGTTCTGCTACACCTCAGACTAAGGCCTCTGAGTTAATTTGTGCATTATAAAGAACAGAGGTCTGGGTGTAGGAATATGTGTGTTATAAGGAGCTGAGCTCTATATAAGTGTATATCTTTTGGGTATTTTTAGAAGCATCTCCCAGTGAGTTTGAATTTTATCGAAAGCAGGACATGAGTAAGTTGAGAGGTTAGAGCAACAGAGCTCTCATTGACTCTGACTTTACAAATTCAGAGCTTTACGTCACTATGTATTAACAAGCAGAGGCCTGGATGATTTTGGACATTCTCAGGTTTCCAGGTTTTGACTAAATATGGGTATAATTGCATAGTGCTCAAAATGACTTTGTTTTAGAAGAGCACTCTGAGTGAGCTGTTTACATTATCAGCAGCAGATCTACACGTTTATCTGGTATTATTTTTAATATGGGTTAATCGTCTTTTAAATGAGTGAATGACCTCCTCATTCACTTTCTGGCCAATTTTTAAAAGATACCATAATTCTGTGTATTGCATAAGATGGGTTTCAGGTGGCTGTTTCGGCTAATTCTCCCACATGAAGGAGGCTATTCAGGTGGGGAAGGTACTCCTTGTAAAGGAGTAGTCCATACCATGTTGTAATCATGTTTTGGGGAAAATGTGCTTTAAAAAGCTCGGGGGAGTATTATATATGCGGTGCACCTTCCCTGTTTGCCCCACGGCGCACCTTTCCACTCCAGGTGCCAGCCGTCAGAATCGCCGCCGCTGCGAACAGTACAAAGCATCCGCAATGTCATTAGTTGCCCCCGGAACGTGCTTTGCCCAAAATACTACATTCAGTCTCAAGCATTTCAACATGAAATTCAGCAACAGCCGCAAGACCCTCAAGTCTCTCGCTTTCTGTTTGTTCACTAGCTCCACCACCGTCATGTTGTCCACATGGAACAACACCGTCCTATTCTGAAATTCCAGGCCCCACACCGCCAGTGCCACCAACAGTGGAAAAAACTCCAGGAAAGCTGTGCTCCGTCCCTGCCTCAACCAGTGTTGTGGCCATTTTTCTGCGCACCATCATCCATCCCAAAACAAACCAAAGCTAGAGGCCCTTGCCGCATCAGAAAAGATTTGAACATGCCAGATCGTCCTCTCTTCCACTAAGTCCAAGGACACTCTATTGAATTTGGTTAAAAAGGTCTGCCAGACCCTCAAATCCGCCCTGACTCCCATCGAAATCCTGACCCTGTGGTGTGGTAGCACTGCCCCAGACATTGCCATGCCGAGGCATTGGCAGAATGTTCTCCCCGCTCTCACCACCGGCAAGCAAAGTTCAGGAAACCCATCAGTTGCTGAACCGTTCTCAGGTCAATCTTCTTTTCCCCCACCACCCACAGCAAAAAGACCAGTATGTCCATCACTTTCTCACTGGATAGCCTGGCCACTGACTGGACCGAGTCCAATTCAATGCCTAGAAAAGTCAATCTACAGCTGGGCCCAGCTGTCTTTTTTGGCGCCAAGGGGACCCCAAAGTACTGTGCCAGTTCCTGGAAGTGCTGCAGCGCCCTCTTGCAATCCCCTGAATTTCCCTTTCCTATGAAAAGAAAGTCATCCAGGTAATGTGACACTTCCCGGTGACCACCACTCTTCGTGAAGACCCGCTGTAAGAAAGTGCTGAACATCTCAAAAAGTGCACAAGAAATCGCACAGCCAATCAGCAGGACCTTGTCCACAAAGATGGCCCCTTCAAACTGCATCCCCAGCAAAGAGAAATCCACAGGATGTATAGGCAGTAAGCGAAAGGCCGATTTCACATCACATTTAGCCATTTCCGCCCCCTGCCGACACGACCTCACTAGACGGATCGCATCGTCCACTGAAGCATACAGCACCCTTGAGTCCTCCTAAGCAATGAAGTCATTAACTGACCTCCCTTCGGGCCAAGATAAATGATGGATCATCCTGTACTCCCCTGGTTCTTTCTTCGGTTCCACCCCTAGAGGTGATTTAATCAGGTCCTCCACTGGCCAACTTTCGAATGGGCCCACTATCCTTCCCTCTTCGACTTCCTTACTCAATTTTTCTGCTACTACTTATGGCAACTCTCTGGCTGATTTCAAATTTTCTGCCCACCTTCCTTCTCTGGGACCTTGGTATCCCACCCGAAAACCTTCAATAAAACCCCGTTGGATCCTCAACGCAGCTTCTCTGTCAGGGTAAATTGAGAGCCACGGGCCCATGGCCTTGACCCTAACTGGGGTAGGAGCCCTTTGGCCCAGACTGTCCCCTGCCCTTAGTGGCTCTCCATTGCTCGGCTGGGGTGGACAATGTAAAGCATTGCGTGAGCGGGTGTCGCCCCCGCACTTGGAGCACTCGTGCTTAAACTTACAAGGGTGTCTTGAACAGAAACCCTTGTTAAAATTCCAGCATGTCCCCGTGGTACCACCCCCTTGCGTAGGTGCCGAAACTGCATTGCCTGTGCTGAAATTATACCCCCCGCCCCTGCCTGGGCGGGACGCGCTGGAAAAGACCAATAGGTCACCGGTAGGCCGCTAGCCGTATGGGTAGATGCCGATGACTGGGTGGATGACATCCATTGCATCCACAATTCCTGGTCCACCTCCCCCCATGGCTTGTCTGGGTTAATGCTGATTCTGGCCCTAAATTCCTCATCATAACTCAACCATGCGAACCCCCCAAAGTGCATCTGCGCCTTCCGTATGATATCCATGTATTTCAATAATGCTATTGTCCTGCCCACGTGCTTCTCGCAGTAAATACTGGCGTATATGAGGAAGGCTGAGATCCAGTTCTCCATGTTGATGGGAACCCTGGGCCTCCTCGTCAGTTCCCACTATTCTTCTTTTGATCCCTCCTTCGCCTGGATCTCCCTATGGAGCAGCTTCAATACGTCAACGTATTCATGCTTCCATATTCTATTTCTCATTTTGTCAGATAGGTGTGACCCCAACAGCATTGCCAGGCCCATGTAGGGCAGCTTCTAGTGGTGTTTTTCTTCCCCTTTTTCTTCTTTCCCTTCCTGCCCTTCTGCCTTGTCTGTCTGGACACTCGCGCCAACTAACTGTTTTGCCCCGCTGTCCTTCGCACCTGACGCCGGGGCCACTGCTGCACCTGCGTGCACCCCTGTGTCTCTCACAGACCCTTCTCCCACTCCCACCGACTGGCAGGCTTTTTTCCCTGCCTTTGGCCCTCCATCCCAAGCAGCCCACCAGTCACCCTCACCTGATAGATTTGCTTGGGCCTCTTTGTCTTTTCCTTTGTTGCCGGTCTTCTTCTGGCTTGCTGCCTTCGTCTTGCCCTTTGCCGCACTCGCCTCCTGCAAAACACCAACCTTTCCGGTTGCCTTCCCCGGTGCCCCAATAACCCCCGCAGTCATCTCATCATCGTCTCGCACTTCGCCCTCCTCTAACTCATCACTCTCATCACCATAATCCAACAACACTCTGTCTCATCCTCAGCAGGCGACCACATCACTTCATGCACCACTCTTTTCTGCCCTTTCCCATTCTTCTTCAGCACACTACTGCATTCTTCTGAATTTGCCGCTGCTGCCCGATCCCCTGATGGAGGGTAGGCCGCCGCAGACCCCCCTGCTGCTTCTTGCCAGCGTCTCGGAGCTGTTTTGTGCCCCACTGGTGCCACCCCACTTCCACCGGCTTCAGCTGCTGGTTCGTGCCCCCCCCAGGGTGCTCCAACCTGAGGGGTCCCCAGCACCACTGGGTCTCTCCACCGTCCCGGCTGTCCCTAGCCCACTCCCCTTATGACATGTCTCCTCCACCCACACCCACTTGCCCAGAGCTCCCCCTACACTGGCGTCCTGTTCCTGAACTGCCTCTGTCTCCCACGCTGGGGTAGGTGGCCCATCGCCCACGGGCTCCCACCCGCAGCCCTCCCTGGCTGCACACATGGCCTCCCATCTCTTTTTCATCTCTTGGATGATTTGCCTCTGTTCGCGGATCTTTGCCTCTAAATCTAGCCCTGCCCATCTGGGGAGGATGGGCGGGGGGCTTTCCCCCCTGTTGTCCACCTCCCCCACCCAATGCCTTGCAGTGGTGTTGCCTGATGGGGCCCCCAACCTTTGTACTTTTTTAAACATGGGCTGGTGTACCCCACTTTCATCCCTGTGCTGCTTGTTTCCAATAAGAGGCCTCCACTTGAGGTCCATAGGGGCCTCCTCCCCTTGGGAAACCTCCATACTGTGGCTCATACTGGCTCCAGCATGCTGCTGGGCCCGTTCATCCTTATCCCAACTTTCCCCTTGGGGCACAACATCCCTGGGCCTTACACCGGCTCCATCCTGCTGCTGGGCTGGTTCCTGATTGTCCTGCCCCCCTCCTGGACTCACTAACTGCCCAGGCCTCGTCCCGGCCACATCACGCTGCTGGGCCGGTACAATGGGCATGCGGACCGCGGGGTCGGACCATGCCGACCCGCGCTTGGTCCAGTACACCAGGCCACAGCAGGTCGTTGCGGCATGCCTCTCCCAGCACCCTCAGTGCAGCCCTGACTGCTTCGAAATCGGGCTCCCCCATGCCCGCTCCGCCCGTCAGGTAAGGAGACCTCACACTTTCTCCCTAGCGGACCTGAATGAAATGCCCAGCACCAGTCGACAAACTGGCCAAAACTCCTTCTACAACCTCCACTAAATTTTCACTAAATTTTCCCAACCCGCCCTGGTGGTGCCAGGTGCAGGAAGAGGTAGAGCCCTCCTCCCCTGCACCTTTATACCCACCCTAATCCTTCCCATTGCCCAACCCCTTGACCCCCTTCCCAGCTTGTCCTTCTGCCTATGCGCGTAGAATCCCGGGGGAAGACTGGTCTGCGACCCTACTTCCCCCGGGGGCCGACATTCTCTATGGCCAGGCTATCCTGCATCCTATTTTCGCTTTGATTGGGAAAGCGCTGGTATTGGAGCACAGTGTTTGGGATCATGAGGTTGATATAGGGTGAGGCAGAAAAAGACAATAATGGGGCGCAGAGCAGTGTGTGATTGGGTTAGATTTGGGCTCAGAGCATGACTGTGGTCGGAGGATTGTACTGTGATGGAGTAGGATCGGGTTTATAAGGGGTCTTATCCTATTCCTCAATTGTTTATAATGGCAATGCATATACACTTACAGGCCATGGTTCGCTTTCTCTCAATGAAAGTAAAATCTTTGATGCATAATTATTGACAAATGTGTGTCATTTCCAAATCCAGAGGTCATGAATGTGCGTGCCATACACAGCAAAAATGACTTGTCTTTGTAACTTACACGCTTTTCTGCTGCTCAATAAACAAAGAAATGATCATGAAAATACGTTTTAAACCATGAAAGGCTCGTAATAGGTCTGAAGCGGCAGTAGGTGCCTAAGGACCTGATCACAACTATGGCGGTGCGCGAGCGGGCCGCCACTCTGCCTCCCTGCTCCCGCACCGCCATAGCTCACCGCAGACAGCCCTCCAGATTACAAATATTTTTGTCGTCTGGAGGGTGGTCCTTTGGCATTCCCACGGCAGTGCCTTTCAAAAAGCCACCGCAATAAGAACGTCAAAGGCCGTTCCTGCACAGCATGGACTATTAAGTCTATGCTGTGCAGGAACAGGGGGTGCATGCACACAGGGGGGCACACCATGTGTCCCCCTGCATGTATCCCGAGGCCCAGAGGCTTTGTTTCATCACTGCCAAACTTTTCACGATGAGCTCACTGCCATGAAAATTGAGGTGGGGAGGAAACTCGTAATGTGTTTGGCGGTGCCACAGCGGCACCACCAAGCATATTGCGGCCTCAGGACTGCTGCGTCACTGCCAGGGATCACAGATCCCCAGCGGTTGCAGTGGTCCCCTCACGGTCTGACTGTTGCACTCATAATGTGGCGGTCGGACCACTGGTGCGACGGTCCACGATCGCCACCGCACCTCCACCACGAGTTCGGTGGTCTCATGGACCGCCAAACTCGGAATCAGGATCAAAGTGTTTTTTAGGTCTGTCTTAACTGTGCAGCCATCTGCTTGACTTAATGTTACAAATTCTGAAAAATTTGAAAAAAATGTCCTTTGTCTCCGTCCATACAAGCATTTTTCTCTCACCTAATGATATTGGCTGTCGGAAGTAGCATTCGTCCTCCTAGGGAGTGCTTGCATTGCAATGCATAAGGCAGACTGAATCATCACCCATTGAATCATTTATAATAATACATACATTTTCATCGCAGCAGTCTAATACTTTATTTATTCATGACTCACGTGTTGTATACATGGCTCCCCGTGTAGATTATAAGCAGACAATGACAAAGCCAATATGACTAACTTAAATATGGCAACACAAACATGAAATGCTTTTGCATACTTTCACATATTAAAGCCAAACCTATTTACTTTGCCAATATGTGTTGTTCAGGTATTTAATTTTAATTGTCAGCTCCTACCCACAAAGTAACTTAAATTGCACTGCAGTGGGAGCTTCTGGAGTACACTTTGTGATTTTTGCTAATAATTAATTATGGTATTCCTTCTCTATGAATTGATGGATTACTAAGACTCAAAAACTATTTAAAGACACTAGTATTGCTACTAATAATATTCACTTTATTTGTCAGGTAATTAAAATAATGACAATTGCACAGAATCAGTAAAATTGTTCATATGACCTCGAAAACAAAAGCTTAAAAGAATTATTAGCCATGGGTCACGTAGAACATATTTAGGGTTGTCAAGCCATTAGCATTTAAACCATTTACTATAGATAATTTTAAAGACTGAGCGAAACAGGTGTCAGCTGTGAATTCAACGAATGCAAAGTATTAATATCCAGGCATATTAAAAACAATGCAAAACAAGAGGGTGATGCGGACTAGCAAAAAACTCAAATAAAGACCTCTTTCGTTTACAATATAGTAATCTGTTATTGCAAAATCTCAGGGAGTACTCACTCAAAACTGATATTGCATTGCAAGCGTAAACAAATGAGTGCTTGGCAAAATGAATGCACATCATCACCTGTTATTCTTGTGTGTGAAGAACCGATTCCTATAAGAAACATAAGAAAGTGGTTTGTTGGGGTGGGGAAGGGAAGGGGGATGTGACAACACAATGGGTGGAAAGAAGCCATGTAGGGAAGACACCACATGCAGGATTAGAATCAGAAAGGACTACAATATCGGAGCAACTACAGGAGGGAAGTTATAAGTAGTATGCCAGCACAGTGGGTCAGAGATGATGAAGCGTGCGGGCATAGACAATATATAGCAGAAGAATAATCATTGCTCCCTTTTACTTGAGAGCATTGTAGTATTTGAGTAAAATGTAGTTGGGGAGTGTACCAAGTTTTAGGGGTCATTGATGGTCCCTACCCGGCAGCGTTGTGACCATGGATTGGTCTGGCATGATCAAGTAGACTTGAGAACGAATACATGAATAAAATAGGTACCTGTAAAGCGCACTGTCACTAGCAGGGGCCGCCCGCCCTGCCCTGCGGGGTCAGGCATAAACTAGTACTAATGTGTGTCGTGTGTTTTGTGCCTCGCTAAAACCAAGGTGCAATTCTACACTGGCGACGAGGATGGCATCGCACCAGCATGCTGCTCCCTTCATCGCCGGTCTGTAACAAGCTCGCAGCCGCACCCCTACCCAGGCTCTGAAGTAGCATGGCTCCAGTCAAAGCCACAGAAAGGAAAGAAGACCCAGTGGCACGGATCCTGGCATCTGCAGTTGCAGATAACAGCACCATACCCACTGCAAGGCCTGTTCGGTGCGAAAGAGGCGACCCCGCATTGTCCACAAAGCTATGAGCGCTACGGCGTGATGCCACCAGGTGCAAGCATGCCGGGTAGATATGCTGCTCCTGCCTAGTAGAACAAGCATGCTGGAAATTACACCACAAGGCTGGAAAGTACACCAGGTGCACATAGTAAGGAGGCAGGGCTGTGCACTGCCTGCAAAACGCCCGACCAGCCCACTGGAGACACAGCTCCCAGACAGCAGACTTGCTTGCTGCAGATCAGACAGCATCCCTCACACAGATACCCAGCCGCCGAAAGCTGCATTTACCAACAAACTGCTGAGGGGCCGAAGCACCAGAAGTTACTACCCAAGCCCCGATGATCACCACCACATACACCCACCTGGTATCCCCGCATTGCTGCACTTACATACTGCAACAGGCCCACATACGAGCTCACAGCATGGCAATCATACCGGCCCTCGAACTATTTTTTATCAGTGGGCCTCCACCTGCACAAGCTGCCTAGTGGAAGGACTATGTAGAGTGACTGGAGACATACTTTGCAGCACGAGACGTCTCAAAGGACAAAAAGAGACCACTTCTTCTACACCTTGCAGAAGTTCACAAAGTCGCCAAAAATGACATCGAAGCACATAACAGACCTGAAAGGACAGCATATCAGCACATTTCGAACCATTCGCAAACCCGGACTATGAACAATTTCCATTCTGCCAAGCACGCCAAAACCTGGATGAGTCTGTGAACGTCTTCTACGCCCACGTAAAAGAACTTGCCAGCACCCTACCTGATAAGGAAAATTAGATTAGGGCACAATTTATTTAGGTCTGCATGTCGGCAAAACTCAGAGAACAGACCCTTCAGGACGCAAAAATGCCCATGCAGGATATCCTAGCTCTAGGATACTCAAACAATCTGCTGAAGGCCAGAGCGCCCCATGTAGAAGCTACCCTACAAAGGCAAATCAGAACGGAGCCTGTCAATATGGTCAGCAAAGAACCCCGGAAAGGCAAACAAGAACCCGCCAAACCCAAAACAGCCAGCCGGCAATGCAGATGATGTGGAGGGCCCAATCCGCACACAGAAGAATGCCCTGGGGAAGAAGTGATTAGCCTGTTGAAAGCCAAACCATTTTGCAAATGTCTGCCGCTCCACCGCTAAACAAGTCAAATATACCTGGAGAGACGTGTCGTGCCAAAATCCCCTAAGGAGAGCGACATGAATGATGACTAAAGCAGTGAAACCATCCATATAATCTGGGCAGTAGAACTAAAAGGCACACCCACCCACACCACCCCGAAGTGCCAGATCGAGCTACAAACACAATGCATCACCACCCTCATCGACACAGGTGCATCGATTAATCTCATGGCTATCGAATTGTACCGGACACTACCCACACCAACCACCCTACACCCCACCAAAGCTAAGGTATTGCATTTAGCACCTGCATCTTCATACAACTAGCAGGTACCTTTCACACAGAGATCGGTCATGGGAATCTACCACCATGTGGGTCAAAATATCAGTCACAAGAGAGTGAAAAGGGTCCCTTCTAGCATGCCAGAGGACTCAAGACCTCCACCTCATTCAATCCGCATACAGCAGCCACGCCACAGAGGCTGAAATGCTCATACAAGAGTTTGCGTCCCTGTTTGTCTGCATTGGATGTCTGAAAGGAAGGACTGTTCCCCTTCATATTGACAACTCAGTAGAACTTGTTGCACGCTGACATTGAAAGGTTACCTTCCATCTACGTCCCAAAGTGGAGCAGGACCTAAAACACCTCTAAGACCTCATAATTGAGAAAGACACAGGGCCCACCTCATGGGCCTCCTCTATCATTGTGGCAAAGAAGCCCAAACGACCGGGGGCGGAAAGCATATGGGTTGACATGAGACTTCCAAACCTCACCATTAAAAGGGAACGCCACTCAACACCCACGGTGGATGACATCATAGGAGAGCTCGCAGGGTCCAAATGGTTCTCGAAAATGAATTTGAGGTCAGGTTACCATCAAAAAGCGCTGCGCCCTGACTCTCGCCGAATAACAACCTTTTTTACACATGGGGCACTGCAACTCTACAAAAGGCTGAATTTTGGCATATTAAGCGCAGCCGAAGTCTTGCAAAACATCATTTGAGAAGTGCTCGCTGGCCTCCCTGAAGGTGCTGAACGTCAACGCCGACATTGTAGTCCATGCACCGACCCTAGCTAGCCATCTCACCTGCCTGAGAGTGGTATTCGTCCAGCTGAAAGGTCATGGCCTAATATTGCATAGAATTTTTTTTTCATTCCTCAGGCAAAACATATGCTTTTTCAGCTACCGGTTTTCGGCACAAGGAGTCACACCAGACCCGGAGAAAGTGAAAAATGTCCAGGACATCTGTGATCGGAGTTTGAAGTTTTCTTGGAATGGTCATGTACAGTGACGGGTTCCTCCAAAACCTGGTGGACCTCACAGCCCCTGTGTGCAAACTCACCAAGGGTTCTATCCCGAGGAAATGGGAAAAAGGAACAGGAAGACGCATTTGACCACACAAAAAAAGCACTTGCCGAAGAAATGACGCTTGCCTATTTTGACCTCAGAGAGAATCGGAACTAGCAGTAGACACCAGTCCCACTGGGCTAGGAGCTGTGTTATCCCAGCGCCAAAGCTGCAGGGAGTGGGCTCCCGTATCATATGTAAGCCGTGTGCTAACATCCACTGAGCAAAGGTACTCACAGATCGAGAAAGAAGCAATAACAGTGCATTGGGGTTGCCGGCATTTCTACATCTACCGGTACAGGCACCCATTCACTGTCTAAACCACTCATTCCACTTTTTAGACGATCCGCCTCCAAGCCTCCACCACAAACTGAAAAGTGGATCCTCCAGCTCCAGGAATTCAACTTCCTTATTCAATATTGCCCCAGATTCCGCAGCCGAGCAACTTCTTCTCACAACATGCCCAACCTGCCACTCAGAAGGAAATCAAAGTGGCCAAGGACACAGAAGAATGCGTGAGGCTGGAAAGAGCCCAGTCGCTCCCGATGTCCATCAATGATGTCATAACAGCCACCAACCAACATGACTGCCTCCAACTAGCTATCGCGGTGGTCCAAACCAATGACTGGAAGCGTCTAATGGACCGCACAGCTCACTGCACTGTAGGCGCCCAACTAATTCTGTGAACACCCATGCTCCACCCATGGGATCCCTTCCCAATACAAGGTAATGCAAGGCAGTGCTATGTGCTGCCTTGCATTACTTAGTGTTTACTAAACCACGCAAAGTGTGTGTGCATGGCTTAGTAAATAACAAAATGAATTTTGTGTCGGACTGCGCCACAAAAGCGATGCAAACCAGAGGCCAAATTTTAGTAAATCTGCCCCTGAATGTCTATCCAATAGATGCAGCTATAGCTGTCTGATATTTATGAGAAAGGCTATAGTTACTCCAGATGTTTTTGTTTTTTTTGATAATCAACTTTATTGATTTTTGGAAAACAAAGAAAGATTAGCATTGACAGCACAGTGTACAGGTTTGCATGTAGGACTTAAGGGTGTATCGGTAGCAAAATAATACAGTAAGCACAACGATCAAGCACTTTACATGGCGAAAGTAAGCAGTCTGTCGAAGGCAAGAGTCCATCCGCGCGGACCCCACTAACCCATTTGATCTGTCCACTTACCCCACACTCTTTCAATCAATCAATCAATCATAGCATTTGAAGAGCGCACTACATACCCGTGAGGGTGTCAAGGCGCTGAGGGGCGGGGGAGGGGTGCTGCTACTGCTTGAAGAGCCAGGTCTTCAGGAGTCTTCTGAAGGTCAGCAGGTCTTGGGTCTGCCGTAGGCGGATGGGGAGGGTGTTCCAGGTTTTGGCGGCGAGGTGGGAGAAGGATCTGCCGCCGGAGGTCGCTCTTCGGATGCGGGGTATTGTGGCGAGGGCGAGGTCGGCGGAGCGAAGCTGGCGGGCGGGGGTGTAGAGGCTGAGTCGTCTGTTGAGGTACGCAGGTCCAGTGTTGTGCAGTGCCTTGTGTGCGTGGGTGAGGAGCTTGAAGGTTATCCTCTTGTTGACGGGGAGCCAGTGCAGGTTTCTCAGGTGAGGGGTGATGTGGCTGCGGCGAGGGATGTCGAGGATCAGGCGTGCAGAGGCGTTCTGAATGCGTTGCAGCCGTTTCAGGAGTTTGGCAGAGGCTCCGGCGTAGAGGGCGTTTCCGTAGTCCAGCCTGCTGCTGACGAGGGCCTGGGTGACCATTCTTCTTGTTTCGGTGGGGATCCACTTGTAGATCTTGCGGAGCATGCGGAGGGTGTTGAAGCAGGCGGAAGAGACGGCGTTGACCTGCTTAGTCATGGAGAGGGTGGAGTCGAGGATGACTCCTAGGTTGCGTGCGTGGTCGGTGGGTATTGGGGCTGCTCCCAGTGCGGTCGGCCACCAGGAGTCGTCCCAGGCCGAGGGGTGGATCCGAGGATGAGGACCTCCGTCTTGTCAGAGTTCAGCTTCAGTTGGCTGTTCCTCATCCATTCGGCGACGGCCTTCATTCCTTCGTGGAGGTTTGTTTTGGCGGTGTGGGGGTCTTTGGTGAGGGAGAGAATCAGCTGGGTGTCATCGGCGTAAGAGATGATGTTGAGGTCGTGCAGTCGGGCGATGTGGGCGAGTGGTGCCATGTAGATGTTGAACAGCGTTGGGCTGAGGGATGAGCCCTGGGGTACGCCGCAGATGATCTCGGTGGCCTCGGAGAGGAAGGGGGGGAGGCGGACGCTCTGTGTTCTGCCAGAGAGGAAGGAGGTGGTCCAGTCCAGGGCCTTCTCTTGGATTCCGTCGTCGTGGAGGCGTGTGCGTAGTGTGTGGTGGCATACCGTGTCGAAGGCGGCTGACAGGTCCTGGAGGATGAGGGCCGCGGTCTCTCCGTTGTCTAGCAGGGTCCTGATGTCATCAGTGGCGGCAATGAGGGCAGTTTTGGTGCTGTGGTTGCTGCGAAACCCGGACTGGGACGGGTCCAGGATGCTGTTCTCCTCGAGGTAGCGGGTCAGTTGTTTGTTGACGGTCTTCTCGATGACCTTCGCCGGGAACGGGAGTAGGGAGCTGGGCCGGAAGTTCTTGAGGTCCTTGGGGTCCGCCTTGGGTTTCTTGAGTAAGGTACTTGTTGGTACTTGGCTGGGCAACCCCTGGCCTCAAACAAGGGTTTCTCTTGAGCGGCGCACCAGTCCACCCCTCAGTGCCATTTAGCTATTGTGGGGGGGTCAGGTTGCGTCCAGGCCATGGCCATATCCTGCTTGGCCACCATGATGGCCATCCCCAGGAATAGTTTGTCTGCTCGGTACCCGTCCAAACCATCCATAACGCCCAGGAGGAGGCGCATAGGGTCGTGAGGTACATGCCAGCCCAAGATGTGTTAGTTCTGATTTTATTTTGTCCCAGTATTTTATGAGGCGGGGGCAAGACCAGACCACATGGTAGAAGTCTGCTGGTTGGTGCCTGCAGCGTGTGATTTCGGACGAGGTGCGCAGCCCTGCTCTATGTAGTCGCTCTGGGGTAAGGTAGGCAGTGTAAAGGTAATAGATCTGGATGAGTCGGAGTCTGGCAGAGGTAGTGACAGTTTTGGGAGCCATAAGGGCGTCTCGCCAGTCCTCATCCTCAAGGGGGCCCAGCCAACCCTCCCAGCGAACCCTAAGCGAGGCCAGAGATGTGGGGCTGTTGTTCGTGAGGGTGCGGTATATGCGTGATATGCCTCCCTTCCCAAGATTTCCCATCATGACCTGCGCTTCCGGTGGACTGAAATCAGGGAGTGTGGTACCCGTCGAGATGTGTGTGTTCAGGGCTGTATCTGTAAGTATGTAGAATTGTGAGGTGTGTAGGGAGAAGCGGTTCTGTAGATCCTGAAAAGTCCGTATATGGTCTCCCACCCACACGTCGCCCAGTTGGGAGATGCCAATGTAGTCCCAGTGCTTAAACCCTTGTAACGCTGCCACTTCAGTGAGCCACATGCCCTGCCAGAGTGGCGCTTGTTGGGTCAGTTTAGATTCCCATTGCGTATGACGCAAGGCCGAACGCCAGGCCAGGAAGACTGTTTGGGTCACTGTTGGAAGCGTCTTAAGAATGGGGGAGCCGTACATGAGAGCCTGGATTCGAGGGAAGTCCATGTCTCGGAGTTCAGTTTTATAAGCTGTAACGGACCATCCCCCGATGAACCAGTCATGAAGGACAAGCAGCCTCGTGGCCAGATAGTATAGGTAGAGGTCCGTCATGCCCAAGCCGCCGTCGAAGGACGGAATGTGGCATCGGTCAAGAGCCATCCGTGGCCTCCCAGTTCCCCACAGGAACCGTGTGATCATGGCGTCGATCTCTCGGAACCAGCTTCGGGGATAGTGGAAGGGAGTATTTTGAATAACATATAGGAACCGAGGGAGGATCATCATCTTAAATAGTGCCACTCTTCCGAGCGGATTAAGTGGCAAGGTTTGCCAACAATTAAGGTCCTCCCTAGCCTTTTTAAGAAGCAGTGCCCATTCTAGTTCAGGGAGTAGAGCAACCCATATGCCCAGATATTTAAATGACTGTCGCCTAATGGGTATGTTAGTTTGCCAGTCGAAACATTCCCTAGAGGGATGAAGAGGTACGAGGGTCGATTTGGCTGGGTTCAGCCGAAGGCCTGAGACCTTTTCGAAGGCTTTAAGGGATTGGAGGCATCTGGGGCCGGAGCGGGCCGGGTCGGCGAGAAAAAGTAAGACATCGTCCGCGTATAGTGCGATTTTGTCCACGTGGTGGTTTCCCCATGCCCAGCCCTGAATCAAATCATCCGTGCGGAGGAGACACGCCAGGGGCTCCATCGCCAGAGTGAAAAGGAGCGGGGAGAGGGGCCAGCCCTGTCTAGTACCCCTTCGGATTGGGAATGTCTCAGAGAGGGTTCCATTAATTAGCACTCTGACTCTAGGGTTAGAGCATAGGTCTCGAACGAAGCGTCGGAACTGCTGACCCATGCCCATTCTTGTGAGCACCTCGTCAAGGTAAAGCCAGTCCACCGTATCAAATGCCTTCTCGAAATCTACGAGAAGAAGAGTTAGATAGGGGGTGATTGCCTGGCGGTTAGCAAGCGCCAGATGGAGGTGTCTTAGGCAATGTCTGGTGGCACGAGCTGGCATGAAGCTGCACTGGTCCGGATGGATCAGTTTGCTAAGGAGCGGGTGCAAGCGCTGAGCCAAGACCTTAGCGTACATTTTGATTTCGGTGTTAATTAGGGAGATCGGCCTGTAGTCCGCACAGGTAGACGAAGGTGGTTGGGTTTTAGGAATGACCACAATGGTGGCCGTATCCGTCTCCGGGGGAAATGCCCCTACTTCCGTCACGTGTTGGAACAGAGCCGAGAGATGGGGGACCAGCAGGTCACGATAGGAGGTGTAATATTCCTGAGGGAATCCATCAGGACCTGGGGTCTTCCGGGACACCAGCTGGGAGATTGCCGCACCTATCTCCTCTGGGGTGAAGGGGAAGTCCAGACTAGCTGCTTCTGAGTGTGACAGGCAGGGAATGCGGACTTGCAGAGGGTTAAGAAAGTCTGAGAGAGTACCCTCCAGCCTGTGTGCTGAATATAAGCAAGTATAATAACCTGCAAAAGCCTGTGCAATCTCAACTGAGGTGCAGCAAATGGTTCCTGAGGATTTACGGATCTCAGTTATTATCCGATTTGCCAAGGGATACGAGGCTTGTCTATGTAGGAGTCTCCCATTTTTGTCCCCCCAGCCGTACACACGGGCGAAAGATGAGCGCCACAGCAGTTTAGCTGATTCCAACAAGGTTTGTCTGATCTCCTCAAGTATGGCTGCCAATTGTCTATCATGGACCCCGTCCGTGTTTCTGGGAAGGTCCGTCTCCAATCGGAGCGCCCGTGCCTCGAGAAGGGATAAACGACTGTCTTGGGATTGCTGCTGTGCCCGAAGGTGGCTTTTGGCCACTCCTCGGATGGTAACCTTACTTGCTTCCCAGAGGGTGCCCGGTGAGGACACTGAACCCAATAGTCTTGCGGAACTCCTTGTTTTGGAGTAACCAGGCATTCAATCGCCACATAGGGCACAGTCCATCAGGGGTGTCGCCTAGGTGCATGAGCAATGCTGAGTGGTCTGAGATTCCCCGGGGAAGGATGGAGATAGTGGTCACGCGTTGACAGTCTGGGGCTGGCATAAAAATCATGTCGATACGTGCGTGGGAATGGTGCGCCGCCGAGGTATGCGTGTACTGGGGGGTTCGAGGCTTCCAGATCCTCCATATGTCGCAAAGGCCCAAGGTGGCCACCCAGTCAGCCAATTTCTTAGCGTGGATCAACCTGGTGGGGGAGGGGATACCTGTAGTGTCAAGGGTGGGTTCCATGACCGCGTTGAAATCCCCTCCCAGGATCATCTGTCCCTCGGGCAAAGTGGAGATAGTGTCAGTGAGGTGCCGCAGCGTTAAGGCAAGTGTTGCGGGGAGATGTATATGGATAGAATATTAAGGACATTCCCACCCAGCATCCCTGAGAGAGTCACAAATCGCCCTTGTGGATCTCTGCTAATGTAAGAGAGAACAAATGGGAAGGTCTTTTTGAGTAGGATGGCCACTCCCTGGGAGCCCCTGCTGAAGCCCGAGTGCCACACCCTATCGAAACCGTAACGTTCCATAAAGGTGCAGTGGGATCCCATGAGATGAGTCTCCTGAAGCAGGAGGACATCAGGGGAGTGTCGTTGGGCATGTTTCAAGACTTCCGTGCGTTTGATGCGGTCAAGCAGGCCGTTACATTCCAGGACATGACCCGGAGAGAGTTATACCCTTGGGTTGTGCGCATCATGTGGAGCAAGTGGTGCGAGGGGCATGCTGGGTTGTACCCTGTGACGAGCTCGGGGTTGGAGGCAAGGCGGGCGCAACCCTCCAAAGCTTGACCATTGTGCGGGCTCGCTGTGTGCGTGTGTGACGTTCTTGTATTGAAGTGCTCTGTGCTGTCAGAGATGGAAAGTGTAGTATAAAACATAAAACTAAACATCGGACAACGGTCCTGATCCCTCCCCCCCCCTCCTCGCACCCTATACTTCTGGAACTGAAGCATCTGTCGCCCTACAACTTAAGAGAAACAAGCTAAACGATAGTGCTTAGCGCAGGAAATGCGTGGTGGACCCCTCCGCTCGTGTCGGATGTAAATGCAGCATCGGCAGCGTCAAAGTTCTACAATACGATACTGCAGGGTAGGTAGCTCTAAACTTCAGGTACTGGTGATTCTCTGTGTCACCGTTGTTGTCCTATAGAGGGATTCTCAGATTACTGGACTGCGGGAAAGATCCGAGTCCGTGGCCGCCCGGTCTAAGGTGCCCGTGGGGATGGGTTCCCTGGAAGAGTCTTCTGCGGATCTGTTCCTCTGTCGGGGCTGGGAGCCAGAGGGGTTGTCCGTGTTCCCGGGCTCATGGGTGGTTGGGCTCAACGATCTGGGGGTTTGTGTTTGCCTCCTGCGTTGTTTGGGAGACAAAGGTCGCAAGGCCTGTGGACCAGAGTGTGCAGGTGAGGAAGTTTGCCGGACCCCGAGGGGACGCTCCTCGGTCAACCAAGTTCAGGCAGCCTGGGGGGAGTCAAAGAATTGCGTTTTGCCCTGGAAGATGACACAGAGACGGGCTGGGAAGAGGAGTCTATATTGAAGGCCAAGATTACGCATTTTCTGTTTGACCTCTGTATAGGAGCGTCGTTGGGTCTGCACTTCCCTGGTATAGTCCGGGAACACCATGATGGTGTGATTCTGGAACTTCAAGGTGCCCAGGATCTGTGCCTCGCGCAGGATCGCATCACGGTCTTTGAAGTTGAGGATCCGAGCGATTATAGGACGGTGCGGGGCCCCGGGTGGTGGCTTAGGTGCAATGGAACGGTGGGCCTGCTCGATCGCGAACCAGGGAGAAAGTGTTTCCTTAGGCATCCAGGATGATATCCACGTTTCAATGAAGGTGGCCATCTGCCCCTGTTCGCTCCCCTCTGGAAATCCCACCAGGCGTAGATTGTTACGGCGTGATCGATTTTCGGCGTCTTCAGCTCTTTGGTGTAGTTCCTTAGTGTGGGACTGTAAGTGGGCCACCTGTTCCTTCAATTGGTGGACATCGTCTTCCACTGTGGAGAGGCGGGATTCAGCCTCCAAGATGCGGGCCGTGGCGTTGCGTAAGTCCTGCCGGATAAGGGACATGTTGACTCGGACTTCCCCAATCTTCTCTTCCACCGATGTCCGAGACGCATTGATTGCCTGCAGGATTGCGGCCAGATCATTACCTTGAGGAGACAGGCCACCCGCGGACCCCTCCGGGAATTCGTGCTCAACGCTGGTGAACTGGTCCATTTTTGTTTGTGTTTAGGTGGTAGAGGACTTAGGGCTACGGTCTCTCCCCATGTTTGGTGACGGAAAGGTTCCAGTAGGGTCAGAGCCAGTGCGTCTCTGATTCAGTCTCCTGCAGTTCAGGGTTACCAGAGTGTCCGATCACTTAGTGTTGTGTCAGGGTGAGAGCGTTCCAGGACTCAGGCTGAAGGATTCACGGATGGTGGAGCTCCGGGGGTTCGGGGTGGGCAGCCACCCCGGAGGGTCAAGTGAGCGGACCTTGCTGTAGGGGCGACTCCCCTGGGGGTAGGTGGGTGTGTCCAGAGGCTTGAGGGGAAAGCGGGGTCCCACTGCCCCGAGGTATTAGGCCTACGGGCCATCGACGATCCCGGACAGAGCCTCGGCGCGGGAAGAGCGGGGGTCGTCGAGCCAGGTCCCCTCCAGCCGTGAGATGGGACAGCCAGGAGGCCTCGAGGAGGGATCCAGGGATCAGCGGGGCTGTCTTGTGTGGAATGCTTGTCGGGAGGGACCCTCCGGAGTGAGGGCGCAGCCCGGAATATATAGTCTGCGGGAGGTGTGTCAAAGTCACATTATGCCTGTCCAACTGTTCCCAGGGCTCAGCTCACCTCTCTGTCCGCTCGGATGGCCGCCGCCCCGGGCCCAGCCAACTCACGCCTGGCTCTAGTAGCTCCCGCAGGGCCCAGTCAGCGCAGTCCCTCAGGCTCGGGGCAGCCGGTTGAAAGGGATAATAGAGGTCCCCGGGCATTCGCTGCGTCGGGGGGGCCCAGTCCAGCTCACAGTTTCAATGGCCACTCCTTCAGGCCTCGCCAGATACGCGGCGCCCGGGGGCCTCCAGGGCAGGTCCGAGCCGCAATCTTGTCATCAGTCGAGGGGGGACCCTCCTCCGTTCGCCCCTGGGGTCGATCAAGGGTGTCTCTTCCTCCTACCGCCCGAAGGGTTCCAGTGCCGGCAGGGCGTTAATGGTGGGGATTGAGTAGGCAGGGCCTCCAAAGTCTGTGGTTTGCTCCCGATCCCAAGGTTCCAAGAAGGGGGTGGGGAGGAAGGCCTCCGGGGAGCGCAGGGGCCAGTCGGATGTCGTGGCTCCTCAGCGACTGCCACCGGACTGAAGGGTCCCCCAGGCCACACACTACCAGGTTGTCGGGGGCAGGAGGCACTCACCGCCGTCACTCGGGGATCCCAGCAGTCCGGGTCGGAGGCCGCCTCCCAGTCTTGCGGCCCCCTCCGGCGGCGGTATTCAGATCCGGCCGGGCCTCCCTCGTGTGGGTCAGACTCGGACAGTCGCTCCTTCTCGCAACAGCCCCGACTCGGCTCAGCAGACAGCGGCAAGGGTCACAGGAGACCAGGCCGGGCCCCCACCAGAGTCACAGTTCGTCTGGCCGCTCCAAGGGGGGAACCAGCGTGGGCACTCGGCGATCGGGCCCGCAGCCCCGGCCCACAGGCCGCACCAGGCACCATCCGGGAGACAGCAGGCGGGCTCACTTCTTCGCCCTGCAGGCCACAGGGATTTACAGGCCGCCGTTGCAGCCCCAACCCGCCGGAGGGATGGCGGTCGGGGTGGGTCGAGGCGGCTCAGGGGCCCGGGTCGCCCCCAGTGTTCTTAAGGGCGATGGATCAGACTCTAGGCGTCTATCAATCACCGGTGGTGGCGGATGAGCCGTAGATCACTGCAGGCCCCCGGTGATGCCAGGAGCCTGGAAGGGGAGTTATTTCGCCAGCGGGCCGCAGCGTAGGCCCCAGCACCGGAGGGCTCCGGGTGGCGGCAGACAGGCGTTCAGGAGGTTTCAGGCATTCCGCAGTAACAGTGCCGCATTAATAGAGCGATAGCAGTCCGTAGGGCTGAAATATATCTGCCGATGGCTATGGATTATGGAGCGGATGACGGAGGGGTCTGGAGCACTCTTAGAGTGCGACCGCCATCTTGACGCCCCTCTACTTCAGATGTTAATGCAGAACACTGGGTGCAATTTTTAACTTAAAACAAAATGAACCCAAATACATACTAGAGTGGACCTTGAACCATAATCTGGAGTGACCTATAATGATGACTCGCAGTGATCTAAAGTGATGACCTGCAGCAATGATCTGAAGCGATCGGGAATGATGATCCAGAACAATGTAGAATGATCAATTGAAATTACTAAAGGCTCTGTATTTTTCACTGTAGTCACACTCATTCCTCAATAATAGAATTTGAGCCTGGTTCCTACTATTCAGTAAGATTAACACTTGAGCAAACTTTCAAATCTCCCGTCGCACAGTCCATTCATATTTGTTTGCTGTACATTATTTAAAGAGTGCAACTAGATGAATGGGTCGATGAGTGTGACTGTGAAAATACAGGGCCTTTAGGTCCAATTGTGGTAACTGAAATAGACCATACTATTCTGACTTTGTGGTCATCCTTCATTGATGAAATGGCAAACATTACACAACATCACGTGCAATAAATACAAATATATTTTATGTAAACAAATATTTGAATATGGTAAAAATCTAAATGACTAAATTTTTTTCTAAAATTAATTTGTTAAGGTAGAGGGTAATAATGGCTCATGTTATTGCAGAAGACATATAGTGGCACACAGTCAAATTGAGGTGAATTCTTATTGGAAGTATGAGCGCAGACCGCATATTGGAGCATTTGTGGTGTATACATTAGCAGCTGACACTATCGCTATAACGTGGTTAAAGGTAAAAAAAGGGGCTGGGATATGTATGAATTGTGGGCCTGAGTGTTCCATAGGTTGCTGACCTATGTAATTTGTCCAAAGGCTCTTGTCAGGTAGATATTCAAGGCTGCACTTTTTGTAGCAAATGAGTTTTCGATTTCACAGCAGAGGGCTTGGGTGAGGTGTCATGGTTTTGCTTGCTTTCTTTGGAGTGTAGAAATTATTTCACCAGAGAGAAATCTTGGGCGTGGGTGGAGTTTACTGCAAAACTAATATTGACCCATCAGCATTTTTTTCCGTAGTCTCTGATGTGTCATTGTCTGATGGGTTATCAGGATGAGATATTTCTTCCATGTCTCCACAGGTCTCTTCATATTTGTCCTGACAAACCTGTGATCCTCTGTTTACACCTGTATTAGTGTGACATGCACCATAAATACTTTTTCATGAGCCATGGTCCTATGTTGAACGCCTTCAGGCCCTGTTCTATGTTGATGATTGACAGGGCCTGTTCCCAAAGTGCCACAAAGGGAGCTGGACTCAAAGGGGCAGATTTATGACGACTGGCGCATCCCTGCAAATCAGCAGGGATGCGCCAGGTAAGATGCGTCCCGCAAGTCTACCCTTGCGCCACCACAGATGCGCCGCATTTACAATGTGGCGCATCGTGGCGCAAGGATAAACAGATGCGTGACGCATCTCCCGTCGGAAGGGTGGCGCATTGCTGGAGTCGTGTCGCAAGCGCGACGCAACTCCAGCAATGCTTGTGGCCTGCCCATACATAACGTGGTGCGTCACGCCTTACGCCTGCTTCAAGCAGGCACAAGGTTTTGACGCAGCGGCGTCGGAAAAGTGACTGAGTGGAATCTTGTAGATTTCACTCAGGCACTTTTCCGAGGCTTTACTGTGCCGGAACGCCCCCTGCGCCGGAGCGCCCACATGAAACCTGACGCAGGTTTCATGTGGCGCAGGGCTTTACAACGTGACGCATCTCCCTAGATGCGTCACGTTGTAAATAGGGCGCAACGTGGCTCATGGTTTACGCCGCCGCTGCGTCACAGAAGTGACGCAATGGTGGCGCAAGAGTGGCACAAGGAGCTCGTAAATCTGCCCCAAAGTTCTCTTACATCTGAAGGTTAGACATGTTAATGAATTACTTTAAAATTGCTTGTTTTATACAATGCTTTTCATGAACAACCATCTTTTGTTGATGGCCTCCAGGACTTGTTCCCTGTTGATGATTGGCAGTGCCTGTTGCCAAAGTGCAGCAAAGGGAGATGAACACAAGGTTCTCATAGATCCTGAGGTTAGATTTTTTTTGTCGAATTACTTTAAAACTCTGCATATTTTATACCAATGTTGTTTTCCAAAGGTTACATGTAAATATTTTCCTCACAGACACTTTTCAAATCCTAACCTCCGGAAAGAGAGAATGATTAGATGAAGGCGGCTGAGTACCTTGGCAGAATTATTGGTCTCTTACAGTGCAAAAATAACTGCACACAATATTTCGCAGCTCACACACATTCTCGCCCGCAAATCCCAGGCATTTCCTAATTAGGTTATTTTCAGTCTTTTATATCGTGTTTGTGATGTTGCTTCCGCGTGCGCTGATGTTATTCACTGCCAAAGAATGCTGAGCGAAAACTGTGCCTCTGGCTCTGACGGAAGACAATGAGGCGCGTGCAGCTTCCAAGTGGCCGGATGGAAGCCACTTAGCCAAGCAGATGCTATTTTCCTTAGAAAACTGCAGTAGGAAGAGCATTTTTAGGACTGACTAAACAATGTACGTGTACAGAGTCTTGTTCTGTGACGTGGCGGCTCTTCAGAGGAAGTCAAGCGCCTGTTTTCCTCACGGCTGAGTTATGGAAATCTTATGTTATGTTGTTAGCATTTGTAGACGGCATGTCTATGGTTACTGTGGTGTCGGTTCAAAGAGAGACAAGAAGCATAACTGGTAAGTGGTGTTTATTAAGTGATACACCTCATCCAACGGCGATGGCGCAGCAACTGGCAGACCTCAGAATCCTCTCACATGAGAGTTCTCTGAAGGTTCTAACAGTGACCTCATTAGCAAATGAGGTGGCATGCCACACTTCTCCCTTCCATACAGGAAAGTACATAGCAAAGCTTAAATATTAAAATGTATGACAAGAAAAGGAAAAAACAGCAAATAAGCAAATTCAAGAAGAGCAACAAATCATGCTACAAAATCTTTTAGATAAGCAGGTTTCCTGATCACTCTGACACTCCGCCTGTGTATTGGTGGAACACTTCTAAAAGAACCATGCAAACCTGAATTACAAGATCCACTTACCGCTGGTAGTGGTCTCAACAATGAGTGGTCAACGGGATTAGATATTTTGCATGTGATAGTAACTCTGCTCTTGTTCCATATGCGACCATCATGTGTCTTAACAGCATTTTTGAAACATTTGATTACCTGAAGTTCCTTGGTGAACTTGGACCATTCCGCACACCCTTTAGGAGCCTTTATTTTGACAAAATCACCCACATTGACTTCCACATCTCTCACACACCTATGACAATCAAAATCTTCCTTTCTTTTGTGCTGAGAAACTAACTCTTTCTCTCTCCACAAACCAGGAGAATTGTCAACACATCCTTTGCTTCACTCCATCCAACCAGGACACACAAGAGTAGATGCCGATCTACCTTTGAATAATTCAAAGGGGATCTTCCCGGTAGAGCCATGAGGTGAGAACCTATAGCCCATAAGTCTATTGGATAACTCTTTTCTCCAATCCAAGCCATTCGCTCTTGCTAATTGGATGCCTTCCTTTAGAGTTTTGATAACTCTCTCAATCGCACCATTAGTCTCGGGATGATACAACGCAGATTTTTTGTGAGCAATGCCACACCTCTGCAAAAAAGATTCTGTCTCATGAGAACAGAATTGCACGCCATTATCTGTAAGCAGATATCTGGGAAAACTCTCTCTCTTAAACACACCTTCCAGGAACCTGATAATCGCAGAAGAAGAAATGTCCTGTACACACGACACTTCAACCCACCTAGAGTACAGATCCATGAGCACAATGACATAAGGTGTAGCATGTTCACCTCTTATTGGACCAAGAATATCCATTGGAACTTCTTCCCAAGGGTATTTGGGTAGAGTTCTGCAAACCATGGGTAGTTGATTGGTCTTGAGCCCTTTGCCTGAAACCCTACACTCCACACAATCTCTAATCAAGCTTTCAACATCATGATCGAGTGTGGGCCACCAAAAATCCCTCCTAAGTCTCCCTTTAGTCTTCACTATGCCCATGTGCCCTTCATGTGCCAGACGTAAAATTTTACCTCTCAAATTTTCTGGAGGGATTAATCTTGTGCCTCTCAACAGAAACCCTCTGTCAACTGCAAGCTCATTTAACACCTTTTCCCAACAACCTGTGAATTCCTTGAGCTTAGATTTATCCCTCGTACCTGAAACAACTATATCTCTAATTTTACACAGAGTGGTATCCTTCCTTAAATCATCTAACCACTCTTCTTCACTAATGGAACCTTCGGTCACTTCGCACACACTCACTCCCTCCTCCTGATCAAAATCATCATAAATATCAGACTGATCAATATCCAAGTCAACCAGCCTGGATAAACAATCAGCCAAAAAATTGCTAGCACCTGGTACATATTGGACAGTGAAAGAGAAGTCTTGCAATCCTACTACCCATCTACGAATGCGTGATGAAATCGAATCAAGACCCTTCTTTGCAAATATCTCCACTAGGGGTTTATGATCGGTTTGTACACCAAATTTGATGCCCTAGAGAAATTGTTTAAATCTCTTAATGGACCAAAACACAGCCAATGACTCACGTTCAATTACAGAATAATTGCGTTCCGCATCCCTGAGCGTTCTTGATATGCAAGCAATGAGATTTTCCTTACCATTCCTAGTCTGAATTAGTAAGGCACCTAAACCTTTACTACTGGCATCACATACAATCTTAGTGTCAGATGAGGCTTCAAATGATTGCAGAGAGGGAGCATTTCCTAAGTCTTGTTTTACCCTGACAAACTCCTGATCACACTCTGCCCCCCACACAAAATCAGTATTTTTCTTTAATAGTTTCCTCATATGAAAAGTCTTACTAGCAAAGTCCTTTATGAAGCGTCTGTAGTACTCCACCATTCCCAAAAAAGATGAAAGTTCTTCTTTTGTCATGGGTTTTTCCAAACTTTTTATAGTATCTATCAGTTCTCTCTTAGGTTTTATTCCTGTAGCAGTAACATTGTAACCTAGATAACTTACTCCGTTGACACTGAATTTGCACTTTTCTGCTTTGAGTGTTAAACCAGCATCCTGAAGTCTTTGTAAGACCTGACGAACACGTAGATCATGCTCTGTGTTGTTTGGATGCATAGATAATTATGTCGTCTTGATAGCATTTCACACCAGGTTGATTTTTCAAAATAATAGACATAGCTCTCTGAAAAACAGCAGCTGCAGATATTAAACCAAACGGCATTCTCTTGAAACGAAAGATGCCAAATGGAGTCGTGAAGGCTGTGAGATCCTGCGAACTTTCATGCAATTCAACCTGATGATAAGCTGACATCAGATCTAGAGTGCTAAAAACTTTGGCATCAGAAAAGGTAGTGATCATTTCCTCAATGTTGGGGAGGGGAAATCTATCAACCACAACCTCTTTGTTCAGTGCTCTCAAGTCTACACAGAGACAAATGTCTCCATTCCCCTTTCGTGCAACGACAATGGGAGCCAACCAGTTCGTGGCTTCAACTTCTTCAATGACCCCACACTCTACCAACCTCTTGAGTTCCTTGTCAACTGCTGTCTGTAAATGTATCGGAATCCTTCTTACTTTCGCTACAACAGGAGTGGCATTGTCTCTCAGTCTGATTTTATGCTTGTAGCCAATTAACTTACCAAGTTTATTTTGAAACAAACTATTAAATTCCTTAATAAACTTATTACCTTTATGATCAACCTGGTCAACCTGTACCTGTGGATTTTTACTTGGATGCAGACTGACACCAAACTCTTCTTGGTGAACCCAACCCAACAGATCATCACCTTTGCAGGACACATATATTTTCTCACACGTGCTCTTGCCACAAACACCAATTGTTGCTATAAAATAGTCCATCATGTCAATTTTGTTCCCCCCATACCCTCCAGGTCGTATATCCATTTCATGGAGAGGTATATCATCAGGAAATAAATTCAAAAACGTTTGTCTTGAGATAATGGTGATACGGGAACAAGAATCAAATTTCATTATTGTCTCTTTACCATTAATGCTAACTGTTTCAGAAGGAAACACTTTTTTATGCTCCCCAACTTGCAAAACAATCTCTTGGCAAGATTCTTTGTCCTTACCCTTGTAATATTTTTTATTTCTGTTCCTGCAACACTTGCTAAAATGACCTTTGATGCCACATAGGTTACAGGCTTGTGACAAAGCTGGACAGGATCTATCATTGGCACTATGACCAGCATACCCACATCTGAAACAGGTTACATTAAAATATTGTTCTTTATTCCAGCTACCTCTAACCTCAGAAGATTGTTTAACACCAGGAACACTTTTGGATTTAACTCCAAGAGATTTAACAGCACATACCTCATCGGTATTCTCCTTTTCAGTGGAAATAGGAGCATGTACCTCTTTCTCAACCTTAAGTTCACCAACACACCTCATCATGTGTTCCACTGTGTTAGACTTGGCATCTTTTGGCGTGTTTCCCCTGACTTTTTGCTTTCTGACCTCCCGGTTTTGACTCTGTTTTTGCTGGTGTAATGATTCTGCGCACTTTCCTCACTGCGGTCCAGTGGGAAAGTGCAAGTGCTCCTGTATAAAATGCGTTATGGATTGGTGTTTCCATGATTGGCCTATTTGGTTTATGTGTCAGTCCCTTGTAAAGTGCACTGCGAGTGCCAGGGCCTATAGACCAAATGATGTTGGTGGGTTGCAGCACTGGATTGTGCCACCCACGCAAACAGCCCGTAAAGTGTAACTCGGGCCTGCCATTGCAGAGCCTGTGCGCAGCCTGGGGCTCCCATGTCAACTTGGCAAGTACGCACACTTGCAAGTCCCTAAACCTTCCCTTTTCTACATGTTAGTCACCCCTAAGGTAGGCCCAAGGTACCCCTGTGGGCAGGGTGCGTTGTACGCGAAAGGCAGGACATGCCCTGGTGTGTGCGGCATGTCCTGATAGTGAATTACAGCCTAGTTCGTTTTTCACTATTGCAAGGCTACCTGTTCCCCTAGGCCAGAACGGGCAGTTTTGATTATTACAGCTTATAATCCTAACTGACCCCGGGAACATGGTAGAAATTAGAGTTTAGTATGCCTGGACTCAGAATGATAAAATGCAGCTTTTAGTGAAGTTGGTTTTAACATTCTGTGTTTGAAAATACCACTTTTAGAAAGTGGGTATTTTCTTGTCTAACCATCCAAGGCTGCTGCGAGGTTGTGTATTCCTTGTCTGGAGTGTGAGTGACAGGGGCTGGGGGATGCCAGGAGACAGGGTGAGTCAGCGCAGGGCTGAATAGCAAGATCTACATGTAGATGGGTGGGAGGGGTCGCACCTGGGCCCTGAATAGGACAGTGCCGTCCCTCCACAATGCTGGCTCCACCTCCTGTGGTGCGTCTGATGTCCCTGGCCTACTCACTGAAAGAAGGGACGGAGACTTGTCAACAAAGTGCTCCAGAACTGATTTGGACTAGGCAAATGCCTCTCTGCCTTCAGAGAACAAAGGAATTTGGGATATAAATATTGGGGCCCTGACCCCATGAATTTAGATCTCGCTGGAATCAAGGAACCTGCCAAGACGAAGAGCTGGAAGAGCTGCCAGGAGGAGTACTGCCCCTTTGCTGTGTTGTTGCTTTGTTGAGTTGGCCTGCAGCTGCTGCTTCTGCCTTGGGCAGTGAAAGGACTGGACTGAACTTTCTACAAACTTGTGCTGAGTATCTCCAAGGGCCTGAAACCGAGCTGGCCTCCTGTTAAGAAGTCTCAGGGACTACAAAGACTTCACAAGCCTCTGGGTACCGCTTCTGGAACGCTGTTTCAGTTGCCACAGAGGAAGGGAACCGGAACCGATGCCGTCAACCGAATCCATCCCTGGCCGGTGACCTGTTTGCACCGCAGACCGCATCGCCCCGCTTCGCATCGCAACCCTGGTCTCACCGTGGGCGACGTCCGACGCCGCCAACATCGAGCCGCTGCTTGCACCGTGACCTGTGGGCACCGCAGTTCGCATCGCATCGCTTCACTGTGCCAGCCGGACCAGACCGACGCTGTCGCTGCAACTGGCTCAAGAGTCGAGACCGCACCGCATTTGGGGCACCGCTCGCACGTCTGCGACGCACCGTTCCGACTCGCACCGCTGTCCGACGCCAGCTCCCGCACTCCGGCTAGGTCGCCTGCATCGCAACCTGTCAGCACCGCATCGAGCATCGTCTCGCCCTGCATCGCACGCCTTGGACTCACCGACTCCGTCTGCACGACGCTCATCGAGCCGCTGCCTGCACCGCATCGAGGGACACCGCACCTTGCATCGCTCCGTCTTGCACCGCAACCGCGACGAACGCCGACCGGCTCATACACTCCGTACCAGCCACAACGAGAAAGGTACTGTAACCGAGTCTGTTCACGACTCTGCTGGCCCGTATCGACGCGGTCGGCTGGAACTGTTAGACTCTGTGGTTCTCAGCATCACGGTAGGCTCGGACGGAGCTACCGACTCGTACGAACTTTGCTTTTGTGCTATTCCTGCAAAGAAGAAGTTAACATACCAATGGGCAGCCTGGTGATCTCAGTGAGGAGGTGGAGGAGCCTATTTCCAGGGTGGATGTGCTTTTGGGTAGGGGGGAACCCGCCAGGTCAAGCAGCAGCAGTCTGTCCCCAGAGGAGCTGGAGTACAGGCGGGAGGCAAGGCAGTTCGAGCTGCAGAAGCTCAGGCTGGAGAGTGAGCGGGAGGAGAAGAGATTGGCCATAGAGGAGAGGAAGATGCTCTTAGAGCATGAGAGAGAACTGAAGGAGCTAGAACTTAGGAGTAAGTCAGGCTCAGATGGTGGCAGCAATTCATCCAGAAAGGCAGACAGGATTGTGCACATTCCCAAGAACGTAGGCAAGGAGTTCAAGAAGGGGGATGACATACAAAGGTGGTTTCAGGGTTATGAGGCAGCCATACACATGAATGGGGTCCCTGAGGAGAATTGGGGAGCAGGATTGTGGCCACTTTTCCCTGAAGAAGCAAGGGATGCTCTGATAGCTTTGGGTAAGGGGTATCACCTCACCTATGCTGACATGAAGGATGCCCTTCTCACGAAGTATGGTCTTACTCCTGAAAAGTACAGGGATCAGTTCAGGTCCAGTAAGAAGTCTGATGTCAACACTTGGTTGGAATGTGTGGATGTGTTCTGCAGGTCTCTGGATGGTTGGGTGAAGGGCAGTAGTGTAACAGATTTTCAGGGGCTCTACAACTTGATTGCATGGGAGCACTTGTCTAGTCTATGTTTTGCAGATCTGCGCCAGCACCTAGTTGATAGTAAGCTAACTGACCCCAGGAAGCTTGCTATGGAAGCGGACCGCTGGGTGAGTACCAGGGTCCACAAGAAAGCGTTTGGAGGAGACTCAGCCAAAGGTGGGCAGGGTCCCCAGCAGAAAGGTGGGGGGACAAGGGTAAAGCACAGGAGTTCTCTAAAGGGCCCCAAACTAGTACCCAGGGTAAAGGTTCCCAGCCCCCGGTGATAAGAAGAAAGGGGTCTCCACAGGGAAGCCTGTTGAGACCGGCCCCCGCAAGTGTTATGCATGTGACCAGGTAGGTCACTTTAAGGGGGACCCCAAGTGCCCGAAGGGGACACAGCCACCCACCGGTGGGCAGTCCAAAGTGTTGGCTAGTGTAGCGCTTGGGGAGGAGGGGTGCCCACAGGAGGGTGGGGATCCCGCAGAAATGACCCTTGTCTCACTAGGGGACAGTGAGATGGTCCCAGGAAACCAGGTGCCCCCTAACACAAAGAAATATAGCACCTGGGTGACCATTAATGGGAACAGGGTAGAGGCTCTCAGAGATACTGGAGCCAGTGTGACCTCAGTCCGGTGTCACCTGGTGTCTGAGAAGCAAGTAGTCCCAGGAGCATTCCACCAAGTAGTTGCTGTAGACAACTCAGAGCGCCAATGTATGGTGGCGCAGGTTCCCTTTGAATGGGGGGGGGGGTCTCAGGTCCCTTGAGGGTGGTTGTGAGCCCTACCATGCCTGTAGATTGTCTGCTAGGAAATGACCTGGAGCAGTCCTCGTGGAAGGAGGTTGAGCTCAGGTCGCACTTGGAGATGCTTGGGTTGCCAGAGTGGGCATGCGTGTCTACTCGGTCAATGGCAGCCAGAAAGGGTGATCAAGAGGACTTGGAGCCTGAAACAGTGGCCCAAGTCCCTGCCAAGAGAAAGGGCAGGGGTGCGGGAAACCGGCCCCCGAAGTTCCCACGGACCGGGAGGAGGCGGACCTCGAGGGGGACGCCCGGTGCCTACAGGGGAGCAGGTAGCCGAACTGGGAGACATCTCTGAGCTGACCCATTGGCAGCAAGAAGGGGGTCCCACCAGGAGGAGTTCTGCAGGGAGCAGAACGAGTGCCCTACTCTGGAGGGTCTGCGGCGGCAGGCTGCAGACCAGGCAGCTGGTAATCAGTCCGGGTCACATCTGATCTACTGGGAGAGTGGTCTCCTATACAGTGAGCCTAAGGTTGCTGAGCCTGAGCCTGAGACCTTCCTACTGGGTCTGGCTCATGACGTGCCTTTGGCAGGACATTTGGGGCAGGACAAGACCTTTGACAGGCTTGTCACCCACTTCTTTTGGCCCCAAATGCGAAGGCAGTCAGATGCACACTGTAGGTCTTGCCAAACTTGCCAGGCAAGTGGTAAGAGTGGGAGGAAGGTCAAAGCTCCTCTCCAACCTTTTCCTGTAGTTGGAACACCCTTTGAAAGGGTAGGGATGGATATAGTGGGGCCACTGGATCCCAAGACAGCCATGGGCAACAGGTACATCCTGGTCTTGGTGGACCATGCCACCCGGTACCCGGAGGCAATCCTCTCAGGACAACGACGGCGCCAGTGGTGGGCCGGGCGTTAATGGGGATCTTTTCCCGTGTGGGATTCCCCAGAGAGGAGGTTTCCGATAGGGGGACCAATTTCATATCGAAGTATATGACATCCCTGTGGAAGGAGTGTGGTGTAACCTACAAGTTCACCACTCCTTACCACCCACAAGGAAACGGTCTGGTGGAGAGATTCAACCAGACCTTGAAAGGCATGATCAAGGGTCTAACAGAACCCATGAGGCGTAAGTGGGACGTCCTCTTGCCATGCCTACTCTTTGCATACAGGGAGGTGCCTGAGAAGTCTCTTGGGTACAGCCCTTTGAGCTCCTGTATGGCCACCCTGTCAGAGGACCTCTGAGTTTGGTAAAGGAAGGCTGGGAGGCGGCTCCCAGGAAAACTCCCCAGGATGTATTTAGCTACATGCTGGCCTTTAGAAACCAAACTGCCCGCTTCAGAAAACTCGCTCAGGCGAACCTAGAAGCAAGCCAGGAAGAAATGAAGAGATGGTATGACCAGAATGCCACTCTGGTCGAATTTCAACCTGGGCAGAAAGTGTGGGTCATGGCCCCAGTGGCACCTTGTGCCTTGCAGGACAAGTGGACTGGGCCATATGAGGTAAAGGAGCGCAAAAGTGACGTCACCTACCTGGTGGATTTGCAGGCTCCAAGGAACCCCTTGAGGGTCCTTCACGTGAACCGCCTCAAGCCCCACTTCGAGAGGTCCGAAGTGAGTATGCTCTTGGCGACAGATGATGGGGTGGAAGAGGAGAGCGAGCCTCTCCCTGACCTCCTGTCTACCAAGGAGCATGATGGGTCAGTAGAGGGTGTGATCCTCTCCCCTACTCTGACTCAGGAGCAGCAGGGGACTGTCGCCAGTTGTTGGGACAATTCGCCCGCTGTTCTCTCTGACCCCGGTGTTACTCACTGGTGTACCCATGACGTGGACACCGGTGACAGCCATCCTGTGAAGCACAAAATTTACAGGTTGACTGACCGGGTCAGAGCCAGCATCAAGGAGGAGGTCTCTAAGATGTTGGCGTTAGGGGTGATTGAGCCCTCCCACAGTCCTTGGGCCAGCCCAGTGGTCTTGGTCCCAAAGGCTGCGGTGCCCGGTGCCACTCCAGAACTCCGGTTTTGTGTGGACTACCGTGGGCTCAATGCCGTCACCAGGACTGACGCGCACCCCATCCCCAGAGCTGATGAGCTCATTGATCGGTTGGGAGCTGCCCGGTTCCTCAGCACGTTTGATTTAACGTCTGGGTACTGGCAGATTGCCTTAACCGATGGGGCCAAGGAGAGATCAGCGTTCTCAACCCCAGAAGGTCATTACCAATTCCGGGTGATGCCCTTTGGGTTGAAGAATGCCCCTGCCACCTTTCAGAGGTTGGTCAATCAGGTGTTGGCTGGGCTGGAGGATTTCAGTGCCGCCTACCTGGATGACATTGCTGTGTTCAGTTCCAGCTGGGTGAACATTTACAGCACCTTGAGAAAGTGTTGAGGGCTCTGCAAGGTGCAGGCCTCACGATCAAGGCCAGTAAGTGCCAGATCGGGCAGGGTTCTGTGGTGTACTTGGGGCACCAGGTAGGAAGCGGCCAGGTGGCGCCCTACAACCCAAGATTGACACCATTCTGGCTTGGGAGCCCCCAAGACCCAGACAGAGGTGAGAGCCTTCTTAGGTCTCACCGGTTACTATAGGAGATTTGTTAAGGGCTATGGCACCATCGTTGCCCCCTTAACAGAGCTGACCTCTAAGAGGCAGCCCAGGAAAGTGATCTGGACTGAGTCCTGCCAGAAAGCTTTTGATGCCCTGAAGGCAGCCATGTGCACGGCGCCCGTGCTCAAGGCACCTGACTTCTCCAAGGAATTCGTCGTGCAGACTGACGCTTCAGAGCATGGTGTGGGAGCGGTGCTCTCACAACTGAACGAAGAGGGCCTGGATCAGCCTGTAGTCTTCCTTAGCAGGAGACTACTTCCCAGGGAACAGAGGTGGAGTGCCATAGAAAGGGAAGCCTTTGCTGTGGTCTGGGCGCTGAAGAAGTTGAGACCATACCTGTTTGGGACTCACTTCCGGGTTCAGACAGACCACAGGCCCCTCAGATGGTTGATGCAAATGAGGGGTGAGAATCCAAAACTGCTGAGGTGGTCCATCTCCCTACAGGGAATGGACTTTACGGTGGAGCACCGTCCTGGTACAGAACACGCCAACGCAGATGGTCTGTCCAGGTTCTTCCGCCTTAGTGAGGAGAACTCCAATGGGGTTGGGTAGTTCTCCCTACTTTCAGCTGGAGGGGACATGTGTTAGACTTGGCATCTTTTGGCGTGTTTCCCCTGACTTTTTGCTTTCTGACCTCCCGGTTTTGACTCTGTTTTTGCTGGTGTAATGATTCTGCGCACTTTCCTCACTGCGGTCCAGTGGGAAAGTGCAAGTGCTCCTGTATAAAATGCGTTATGGATTGGTGTTTCCATGATTGGCCTATTTGGTTTATGTGTCAGTCCCTTGTAAAGTGCACTGCGAGTGCCAGGGCCTCTAGACCAAATGCTGTTGGTGGGCTGCAGCACTGGATTGTGCCACCCACGCAAACAGCCCGTAAAGTGTAACTCGGGCCTGCCATTGCAGAGCCTGTGCGCAGCCTGGGGCTGCCATGTCGACTTGGCAAGTACGCACACTTGCAAGTCCCTAAACCTTCCCTTTTCTACATGTTAGTCACCCCTAAGGTAGGCCCAAGGTACCCCTGTGGGCAGGGTGCGTTGTATGCGAAAGGCAGGACATGCCCTGGTGTGTGCGGCATGTCCTGATAGTGAATTACAGCCTAGTTCGTTTTTCACTATTGCAAGGCTACCTGTTCCCCTAGGCCAGAACGGGCAGTTTTGATTATTACAGCTTATAATCCTAACTGACCCCGGGAACATGGTAGAAATTCGAGTTTAGTATGCCTGGACTCAGAATGATAAAATGCAGCTTTTAGTGAAGTTGGTTTTAACATTCTGTGTTTGAAAATACCACTTTTAGAAAGTGGGTATTTTCTTGTCTAACCATCCAAGCCTGCCTCTGCGAGGTTGTGTATTCCTTGTCTGGAGTGTGAGTGACAGGGGCTGGGGGATGCCAGGAGACAGGGTGAGTCAGCGCAGGGCTGAATAGCAAGATCTACATGTAGATGGGTGGGAGGGGTCGCACCTGGGCCCTGAATAGGACAGTGCCGTCCCTCCACAATGCTGGCTCCACCTCCTGTGGTGCGTCTGATGTCCCTGGCCTACTCACTGAAAGAAGGGACGGAGACTTGTCAACAAAGTGCTCCAGAACTGGTTTGGACTAGGCAAAGGCCTCTCTGCCTTCAGAGAACAAAGGAATTTGGGATATAAATATTGGGGCCCTGACCCCATGAATTTAGATCTCGCTGGAATCAAGGAACCTGCCAAGACGAAGAGCTGGAAGAGCTGCCAGGAGGAGTACTGCCCCTTTGCTGTGTTGTTGCTTTGTTGGGTTGGCCTGCAGCTGCTGCTTCTGCCTTGGGCAGTGAAAGGACTGGACTGAACTTTCTACAAACTTGTGCTGAGTATCTCCAAGGGCCTGAAACCGAGTTGGCCTCCTGTTAAGAAGTCTCAGGGACTACAAAGACTTCACAAGCCTCTGGGTACCGCTTCTGGAACGCTGTTTCAGTTGCCACAGAGGAAGGGAACCGCAACCGACGGCGTCAACCGAATCCATCCCTGGCCGGTGACCTGTTTGCACCGCAGACCGCATCGCCCCGCTTCGCATCGCAACCCTGGTCTCACCGTGGCGACGTCCGACGCCGCCAACATCGAGCCGCTGCTTGCACCGTGACCTGTGGGCACCGCAGTTCGCATCGCATCGCTTCACTGTGCCAGCCGGACCAGACCGACGCTGTCGCTGCAACTGGCTCAAGAGTCGAGACCGCACCGCATTTGGGGCACCGCTCGCACGTCTGCGACGCACCGCTCCGACTCGCACCGCTGTCCGACGCCAGCTCCCGCACTCCGGCTAGGTCGCCTGCATCGCAACCTGTCAGCACCGCATCGAGTATCGTCTCGCCCTGCATCACACGCCTTGGACTCACCGACTCCGTCTGCACGACGCTCATTGAGCCGCTGCCTGCACCGCATCGAGGGACACCGCACCTTGCATCGCTCCATCTTGCACCGCAACCGCGACGAACGCCGACCGGCTCGTACACTCCGTACCAGCCACAACGAGAAAGGTACTGTAACCGAGTCTGTTCACGACTCTGCTGGCCCGTATCGACGCGGTCGACTGGAACTGTTAGACTCTGTGGTTCTCAGCATCACGGTAGGCTCGGACGGAGCTACCGACTCGTACGAACTTTGCTTTTGTGCTATTCCTGCAAAGAAGTTAACGTATCAAGTATTCATTCGTAAAGTACAGTATTGTGGATTTTTGTCGTAATTGGTCTTGTCTTGAGTATATAAAATATTGGTTATTTTTCTAAACTGGTGTGGTGTCCGTTTGTAGTGCTTACACTGTATTACTGTTGGTTATGTGCAAATGCTTTACACACTGCCTCTGAATTAAGCCTGACTGCTCGTGCCAAGCTACCACGAGGGTGAGCAGGGGTTACTTCACAAGTGTAACAACCCTTACCCTGACTAGGAAGAAGGGTCCCTACTTGGATAAAGGTGCAAGCCCTTGCCAACTAGAGATCCCATTTCTAACACACTTGCTTAGCAACAATAAGTACCTCATCAAGAGGCGGCTCATCTTTCATCCATAGTTCTTCACGTATCTTATCACTGTTGCAGCGGAGCAGAAACTGATCCCTAATCCTTTCTTCTGCCGCACCTCCAAATTTGCACTTAGACGCCAATTTCCTCAAATACGTTACAAAATCTTCAACAGATTCGTCTTTACCCTGACACTTTAAACCAAAGTGATACCTTTCTAAAATGGTACTCACACGTGGCAAATAATGTCGATCTAACTTTGTCATTGCGATTTCATATTCATTTAAATCTCTTCCCTCAGCATGCGGAAGATCAGGTAGATTCTCCAAGACATCATGTCCCTCTGCTCCTAAACAATGTAGTAACAGAGCATGTTTCCGTTCTGCACTTAAATTAGTGCCACAAACTCGTGCATAATTGCTAAATACTTTCTTCCACTTAGACCACTCTATAGATGGTTCCCCTGGAGAAGAAAGGAAGAACGGAGGTGATGATACATTCTGCATTGTCACTTTGCAATGTAAGTTGTGCTTCACAAACAGAAATTAAATAAATTACAGATAAACTAGATCTTACTTTACTCTCATATTGTACAACAAAGAATAATAAGATGTATATACCACATAAATTTCGATTAATCTAATGATGCTTAACTAAGATGTTACTTTTTTTCACTGGAGGGCGAATTTGACGTTCCTCCGTGTTTTATATTTCCTTTTTACACTGCAGCATTAGACTAATCTATAATTGTTAATGTTGTTGAGAATGACACATTAATTTCATGGCTTCAATTGCTCTAATCCTTGTTGATCACCACGAATGCTGTTGACTACACACGCTAGTGAACTTGACTTTAACCGAGTAAGAGGGAGAAGAGTCGTTCCTCCTTACTCCGAGTCGCGCACTAGTTGTTCTGTGAGGGTTTCCCAATAAAAAAAACCCGCGCACTAACGGTAATCCTCTTCCTGCCGCAAGCGCGCTCTAGTTGTGTTGTGGGGATTTCCTGAAGTAACTCCCTTCCTGACGGCTTACACATGCGCAAAACTAATGGGGAGTGATGGCGTCGGAGGGCGAAGCGTCGTTCCTCCTGACTCTGACAAACAAAACGGGTTAGAGGGCGAGAAGTGGTTCCTCTGAGCCCGTGACAGCCAACCCACATACCTTGTAGCGCATAGCTTGCGGCATCAGGACCCACAGGAGATGTAAGACAGACCTCCACAGACGCGTCGACAGGCAAAGCTGCACAGCTGTAGATTACTTCAAAGCCGTGCGACCTTCAACGAGGACCCCTGACTTCACAACGAGGAGCAGGACGAAATCACTCGCTGACCAAGCCTCACGGACCGTCGACAGCCAACGCCAACCACAAAGTCTCAAATCAGCATCCCGCCTTGTTGAGGTGTATCACGGACCACCAGGAACAATGAATTATCCCATCCGGCGTCGCCAAATTGTGGTGTCGGTTCAAAGAGAGACAAGAAGCATAACTGGTAAGTGGTGTTTATTAAGTGATACACCTCATCCAACGGCGATGGCGCAGCAACTGGCAGACCTCAGAATCCTTTCACATGAGAGTTCTCTGAAGGTTCTAACAGTGACCTCATTAGCAAATGAGGTGGCACGCCACAGTTACCTTTCGCAATCTAGGCGCCTATTACGCATTTCTCTCAGTGGCATAACGTAAAATGATGGGGCCCCCTTGAGAATGTGAGAGGGACCCCCGAGTCTGACATATCTCACAGATATTCATTGGCCTTGGGCAGAATGGGGCCCCCCTAAAAGGTTGGGAGTCCCTTGTAGGCAGCAGCGGCTTCTCTGCTAAGGCGGAGGAGCGTCACCCCACTAAGCATAAAATAAAAAAATAAAAAATGATAAAAACGTATACGTTATTATGATTTTATTCTTCTGTATAGAGCCAGGTTAGTGCGGTGCAGGGCTGGGCTTGTCACAGAGAGAGGGAGAAGTAGTGGTTGCTGCACAATAAGTGTGCATGACGGTTTGGCCGGTCGTCTTGGGCCGGCCAAACCGCCAAGTGCACTTAGCATGTTCTCCACCTGGCTGTATTGCACAGCCTGGGTGGAGAACATGCACAGGCTCCCACTCCCTGTCTGAGCGCCGACCCACGGCGCTCAGACCAATCACGACACTGTTGTCATGCTGGTGACAGAAGCGCCGTGATTGGCTAGGGGAGTCTGGGTGCCTGTGTGCTTCTGTGCTGCCAGGAAAAGAATCAGACGGAGAGACGGCGGCCCTTCAGGTAAGTGAACTTTAATTTTATTTATTTTAAATCGATCCCCCTCCCCTTGCCCTACCACTAATTTTCCAAGGCGGCCGACACGGCCTGGAGGGTTGTGGGCTCGCTGCAGGGGCTTGTGTTATGCCCCCTGATTGCTCTGAGATTCCTCCTAGACCGGAGTCTTGGTGGTCTGGTGCCATTGTGTTGTGTCAATAAAAAGCAGACTGAAGTGTTTGATTTTTTATTCATTCATTCACTTCTATAAAAAATGTTTTATATTGCAGCAAAGTTGATGCATAAATAATAGTAATTTTATGGTAAGACCGCAGGCTCATATTATGCTGTCTCTAATCTTGCTTTATTGAACAGCTGCAGTTAAGAAACGTTCAAAACTATGTGTCCCATGAGGCCAAGGAACAACAGGCCAATGAGAGGGAAGAACATCTTTAGTGCTAAGCACCAATCAAGACTCAGGAACAGCAGTGGCATAACGAAACTTGAGGGGGGTCCCCTGCAAAGTACATGGAGGGGCCCCCCTTCAGACTCACTCAGGAGCTCTCTGGCCTGAGTACTGTGCTGAGGGGGCCTCCTGGAGCTCAAGTCCCCTCCAAACTGCAGGGGCTGCGGGGGCCTTTCTTACGCCACTGAGAAACAGTCCTAACTTGACTGCAAGCAGCCCTCTTTTCTTGCTGCCTGCAGTCAAGATAAGTACTCTTACAATTGTTTCATGACTTTTTATTCAATACATATATTGTTTTTTTTTATAAATCTTTTTATTAAACATACATCGGTTCAAATAAACAATACAGAGGAGTCAGCCAGTTTATGCACTGTAATGACGCACGGGAGGAAAAGCGTTATACCATTACATAGGAGGGGAATGTCAAGGGGTGAGGAGGTCATCTTGTTCAGCACAACGGGGCGGTACACAAATCTCTCCACGGTAGGTATTCCAAGGGCTCCAAATACGGGACCACTTTTTGGGGCATCCCCTGGCCGAGTACACCATCTTCTCTCTATACATGCACCAATCAAGGTCCTTTTCCCAGGCTTCTAGTGTGGGTGAGTGAGTTGCGCCCCATAATTGTGCAATATTTCTTTTAGCAAGCATGAACCCTAGTGTAGCCCACTGTGTCTGGTGAGTGTTCAGGTCTGTGGGTTCCCATATATTCAGGAGGCACCTTCGCGCCTCTGGGTGGAGACAGACATGTAGCACCGCGTTGATTGCATCATGTACCTTGTGCCAGAAGGAACTGACACTCACACTCCCAGATGATGTGCATGAATGTTCCCATATGGCCACACCGCCGTTTGCATTCCCCACTATCGGTCCTCCCCATATGTATCAAACGGGGCCAGGTGATATATATTCTATGGAGGATTTTAAGCTGTACCAACCTAAGGCGCGCCGGAATAGCAACCACTCTAGGGGAGGACACTGCCTCCTGCCAGCCCTCATCATCCATCTCTATCCCGTCTCGCATCCATTTCTCCCGCAACGATTGGAGGATCCGTCATGTTATTGATTAATTTCTTGTATATTAAGGATATAGTTTTTTCGGGTAGGTGACCATCTAAAACTCTGTTCTCCAAGGGTGAGGCCTCGGGAGGAGCAGTCCCCTTAGGTAGAAAAGACTGGAGTGAGTGTAGGACCTGTGCATATCGGAAATATTCAGTGCCTGCCAGCTCATATTCTGTTTGCAGCGTGGTGAAGGACTTGACCCCTCCCTCTCCCAAAATGTCTTTAATATGTGAAATGCCAATAAGGTCCCACCTGTGGAACCCCTTTGACCTCCATAGGTTACCCAGTTTCTCAGAATCCCAAAGTGGGGTGGCTAATGTCAATCTATGTCCCCATCCAAGAGAATTAGTGACGTGATGCCAAATTTGAACGGTATGTTTGGTGGGGCCCGTTAACGTGTATCGTTTAGGCCGTGAATATAATGCCCTGTTGTAGTTGCCTCCGGGAAGAAGCCATCTATCCATGGCATAGCCGGGGTCGTCGATACGACCATACGTACCATGGTTGACGGCTGCTAGATGTGCTGCCCAGTAGTATTTTTTAATGTCTGGGAGGCTGATGCCTCCGTCATACCAGTTTAACGTCAACTTATTCAGGGCGATGCGTGGTTTTCCGTCCCATAGCAGGTCTCTCTTGAGGCCTTCAACCTCCTTAAAATAATGCGTTGGAACAGGGTCCAGGGTGTTCTGCAGGGCGTAGAGGAACCTTGGCAAGGACATCATTTTGAACAGGGCAGCACTGCCCAAGAGAGAGAGGGGAAGTGATTTCCAGCTAGCAATATCTTTTTTAAGCTTACGCAGGGGCGGAAGGAAGTTTTGGCGTAGCGGACTGAGGGGTCAAGAGAAATAAAAATCCCCAGATACTTAAAGCCAACAGTGTTAATCTGTATTGGACAGTCTCTCGGGGGGATGGGTGGATCCCCCCCTAAGAACGAATAATAGGGACTTACTCCAGTTGACAGTAAATCCAGAAAATCTACCAAATACCGCCAGAATATTCAACACCACTATCAGGGATTTCTTAGCGGAAGCCAAATAAAGCAATATGTCATCAGCATAGAGTGAGATGCGGTTTTCCAAGTCGGGGGACCATCTCAATCGTCGGATCCAGGCTGCCAGTGGTTCTAGGGCTAGGACAAAAAGAAGAGGTGAAAGTGGGCAACGCTGACGGGTTCCCCGACTAAGTAGGAACGTAGCTGACAGTTTATTATTGACTACCACCTGAGCCAAAGGTTCATTGTATAAGAGGCGTACCCATTGGATGTATTTCGGGCCAAATCCCATCTTTGCCAAAACTGCCCAGAGGTAGGGCCATTCATTAGTGTCAAACGCCATGGTCGCGTCCAGGGACACGATCACAGCTGGCTCTTGGATGGTATGTGCTCTGTCCAATACCCCGTGAACTCTGCGCAGGTTCAAGGCCGTATTTCTGTGGGGCATAAAGCCGGATTGATCTGGGTGTACTAAGCCACCGAATATTTTGACCAGGCGATTGGCTAAGAGCTTGGCCAGGATTTTAGGTTCGGCGTTCAGGAGGGAAATTGGCCTGTATGAGGCACAGTCAATCTTGGGTTTTCCTTCTTTATGTATGGTGACTATGGTGGCTATCCTCTGTTCCCTGGGCAATGTTCCAACTTCCCTGGATTCCTCAAACATAGATTTCAGGTATGGTGCAAGTTTATCGGGTCGCAATTTGTATAGCTCGATGGGGATGCCATTGGGACCAAGGGCTTTCCCTGAGTTTAAGGAGTGGATTGCTTGTGCCATCTCATCCGTTGTCAAGTCACTATCCATAAAATCACGGTCTTCCAAGGAGAGGCTGGGGAGCCTAATGTCTCGCAGCAATTCCTGAGAGTCCTCTTCAGCGTATGAGGTTACTGTCGTGTAAACAGTCTGGAAATGACTGGCGAATCTGTCTACTATTTCTTGTGGTTCAGTAAGAGAGATGTCCCCATCAACCCTGAGTTCCGGGACCAGTCTGCTCGCCCAATCCCTCCTGTCCAGCCACGCTATGAGTTTCCCTGCTTTGTCTCCCAGGTCGTAAATCTTGCCCTGTCGCTCCCTAGCCAGAGTTTTGGCCCTATCTGTAACTAGAGCCTTGTAGTCGTGTTGTTTCAGGCTCAGTAAATGGAGCTTCTCTGGTGTCACTCCAGATTCCAGGTCACCCTCTAACCTATAAATTTCGGCCTCGATGTCTAGGACTTCTTTTTGTTTATCTTTCTTCATTCCAGAGATCAACGACAAAGCCTGACCCCGAATTACAGCCTTGAATGCTTCCCATAAGGACTGGCATGAGGACACGGACCCCACATTGTCGGAAAAGTAATCGTCCATGGCTTTGATGAGGTTTTTACGGATTTTCGGATCGCGGAGGTACCATGGATTAATTGGGGCTAATCTTCCCACCGTGACCTGGTTGAGAACTATGTGGACCCATACCGGTGAATGGTCGGAGATGCCCCTAGCTAAGTGCTTGATTTTGTGTATGTATGTGACTTGTGCAGCGGGTACTAGACAGTAGTCTAAACGGGAGAGGCTATGGTGCGCCCCAAAGTGAAAGGTGTGTTGTATCTGGTCTGGATGATATGTTCTCCACCCATCCACCAGTCCCATGGCCTCGAGAAAGTCAGGTAACCAGCGGGAAGAGGGCCCTACCTCCCGTGAGGGATATCGGTCCAGTGTGCACGAGGCCACTGCATTAAAGTCGCCCCCGAGGACTAAGAGGCCTTTTGGAAGGGTGAGTAGGACCGAGCCCAGGTCCGCAAAGGTGGTACCCTGCAGGCCTGGAGGGACGTATACGGACATGAATGTGATGGGACGGCCCTCCCATGTGCCCAAAACCCCAACGTATCTGCCCTGATCGTCCGTCCATGTGGAGCTTACAGCAAGGGGGAGCGTGTTCTTCACCATGATACCCACACCCCGGGAACCGGAGGTAAATCCCGCATGTGCAACCATTTTGTACCCCCCTCTGTGCATCGCCTTACATAAATTTCCGATCAGGTGCGTCTCCTGGAGCATGACAATAACCGGGGCCTGTCGTTTAATATATTGGAGAACTACACTGCGCTTGATTTTGTCTCCGAGCCCGTTAACATTCCAACTCAATATTTTAACATTTTTGTCCCCCATTGCACTTACTATTCAATTCGTAAGTCACAGTATCCTCTGTAGTAGAATCAAAATCAAGTACCGGTGCAAAAAACATAACAGTAAATGAACACAAATCCCCCACCCAACAACCGCCCACCCTGCTGCCCTGCACTCTGGGCGTGGAACTGCCCATGTAAAACTTGCAGAGTGCCTGTCGCCCCGTAGAAGAACTAAAAGCAGAAACTGTAAGGACGTGGCATCCCGTTTTCCTGCCCCCCCCCAAAGGTAAAAAACCATAAAGTCCCCTAGGTGAGTCACACACCGCAGTTCTGGGTGTCAGCCATCAGGAGGGAAAGACCCCCCTGAGGCACGGCCGCCACGCAGCCCGTTACCTGTCCAGGCCTGCCCAAGGAATCAGTCCGTGTTGGGGAGCCATCGTGTCCATTTCGGCCCCGTCAACCATGGGCCTGAGAGGCAGCATCACCTCCAGCATTGCGATCTCACGAGGCACGTTCCGTCCGGTATTCAAGCCAGTCAGCCGCTTCCTCCAGTTGTTCGAAGAACCAGGTTTTTTCTTCCGCTTCCACTCGAAGACGTGCCGGGAATAGCATGGAGTACTTCAGTCCCTTTTCTCTGAGTTTCTGTTTCACCATAATGAATGACCATCTCTGCCTCTGCACTCGTGTGAAGTCTGGGAAGAAGGAGATGTCTGCGTTCTCGTAGTGGAGGGCAGCCCCCATTCTAGCGTTCTGAAGAATTACGTCTCTGTCCCGTAAATGTAGTACTCTCGCCAGTATTGGGAACGGGGGGCCCCCGGCTTGGGACGACCTCCGGGGACCCTGTGTGCCCTTTCAATAACAAAGAACTTACTGAGGCCTTTGGGCTGTAGATGTTGTAGGATAAGGTCCTCTACAAAGAGGTCTGGGGCCTGTCCCTCGGCCTTTTCCGGCACGCCTAAGATACGCAGGTTGTTGCGACGTAGGCGCCCCTCATAATCATCGAGTTTGAGCTCGGTGGCTTTACGAAATGATTGTATGTCCCGGATTTCACCTTGAAGCTGGGCGACGTCACCCACCAGACTAGAAGTGGTGAGTTCCACCTGTTTGACTTTTTCATTAAGTTTGGTGAGGTCAGCTCGGATCAGGTTGACCTCGACAGCAATGGAATCCATTTTATGTTCCAATGAGGTTTGGACCTTAGTGATTGCCTTCATAACGTCTTTTAATGACAGCTCTTGGTCTTCCCCTCCTTGTTCATTGGCGGTACCTCCCCCAGATTGTCGGCCCTGTAGCATGTCTTTGGGGAGGGTGTAGTGGTCCAGCCTGTTTGATTGCACTGATTTCGGCCCCCTCGCACCTGCGGATTTGCTCTTCTCCATTATCGTCTCGAAGTGTCGCCGGTATCACACAGAGTCGTGAGCTTCTGGTCCTGGCACCAGTCGTATGCCTACACGGCGCGCTGGCAAGACCCAGTCTCCTTCTGTCTGTCTCCAGGTGTACCGCGGGCAAGAGTGCACCGAGGGGCGACAGCACCGCCACACTTCCCCCAAGCGTTCAGTCTTTCGCGTAGTTGATAGCCAAGGCGGACGGATCTGGTCACCCCCGACACTGCATGTATTTCATCCACTGCCACTCGAAGCGCCAGCGCGGCTCACAGGCGAGTGAGAGGCAAAGCCCAGTTGCTCGGGTGGCCCCCAGCCCCACAGGAAGGAATGCAGATGTCTAACGCTGTTCGCGGCTCCCGCTGCCTACCACATTTCCACCGTGTCCCAGAAAAGATGGGGGAAGGGCCCGCTCCTCTCCTCCAGTAGAGCGCCCGCGAGGTCTGTAGGCCAGTTCTATAAAGTGTGGAAAACGGGGGGGGGGGAGGGTCCCGCTACTTCAGCCACAACCTTGGGGGCCCCCCTCCACCTCACCTCACTCCCGGTGCGCTCCCGATTGAGTTAAGGCCGCCGCCGGTCCTGTTCCACGCTTGCGGCCTCTGTTCCAGCCGCTGCGTGCGGTCTCTCCAGGTCCCGGGTGCAGTCTTCAACTCCTCGCCTGGATCGGTCACGTCTCTGGGAACCCCTTCGGGTATCAGCTCCGCACGCGACAGTCCGCGAAAGCGTGTCGCGTTCTGCGCGCGCGTACTGTGCAGGCCGTACTTGCCGGTCTTCTCGGCGGCAAGCCTCCAAAATTGAGCCCCCGGCTCCAAGGCTCTAGCAGGCCCGTCACTTGCGGGACCCAGAACTTCGGGCTCAGGCGGTGTTCTGCAGCGAAAGTCGAAGGAAGACCTCCCGCTTGCTTTCCGGTGCGTTCCTCAGCCCCGGGGAGTCGGATTCTGTTGCCGGATAGACGGGAGGGAGATAGGATTCACGGAGCTAGAGGATCAGGCGGCCATTTCGCTCCGGGTCTTGGCCACGCCCAATACATATATTGTTATTGTTTATTTTGCATTTATTGTGTCAGCAGTTGGTTTCTCTGTTCATTACCGTATTGCGCTAATGTTTTTGTTTTAGGTGTGCGTGCTCGAGCGCGAACCTTCTTCTCTCCCCACTTGTGTGGTCACATCACTGTTGTCTGTGGCGCAGCATGACTTTCCCTTTCACACGACGCCCATGGTTGTTGTCATCTCCTTTCCATAGTGCGGAGTACCCCTTGCTTCGTCCCCACCTAGTCCGGTTGTTCCGTCGAGGTCGCTTCACAGACACGCCTTAGGGGCGCGGCTGTGGTTCCAGCTCTGCCTCTGCTTCAGCTTCTTAGCCAAGCATCTCCTCCTACAGGGAGGCAACCTTTTCATGCCTGCTTTTCATATTAACTCTTTCTAACTCTATTAGTTGCACTGCAGTTTTTCACCTTTTTATCTTTTTCCCTACTATTTACATTGTGGAATCAGGCAATTCTTTTTCTTACGATGAGAATAATGATAAGGATTTCAAGAATAATTTAAATGATTTGATTCAATCATCTGTGGCCCAAGCTGTTTCAGCTTCCATGACTAAGGTTTCTAGAAAATTTGAAAACACTGTCCTCAGTTAGATGTTTAAGTCCAAATTGGTCATTGCTGCGGGGGCAAGCAGAAAGCGCAAGGCCACGGTGCCCCAACCAATCGCTCAATCCCTAAAGAGCAATTCAAAAAAATATTTCTGCGCTATTGCCTGGTGAGGTTTCTCACAATGGTTTGAGGATGATGTTCCTCCAGGGTCTCCTTCTAAGGAGGAGAAATTCTATTGGTGTTAAACGCAAAAATAAATCTAAACACTTGGAGAACAGTAACCCCAATATTATTACACCTTCTGTTGGCTCCAATATGTTAACCTTTTTCTCCAAATTTGGCAAAGACCCTTGCAAAGGAGTTGATAAGGCGTGGTCTACTTGTCAGGACAAGATGCTAGACATTGTTGGTCCTTTATCATGTATTTTTGACAAAGCAGAAATGGCCAGGTTGGGTAAAGCATCCATTGACACTGAAGAGTTATCTATGTGGATATAAGGAGCCTTCTGGTGAATACCAATTCTGCAATTACCTACGAACAACGCCAAGGTCTATTACTCAAACTAGATCCTAAGTCCAAATCTTGCAACAATGGACCCCGGAATCAAAGCAGAGGGTTTACTGTTCGGGGATTCCTTTATCAAGGAGCTCAGTAAATATGTACCCACCTTTGCTTCACTGGATAAAGCGCAACAATTCCTTAAAAAAGTTCTTTCCAACCATGTCTTTGCCAGGGCCGGTAGAGGCATGAGCCGCTTTACTGGCCAAACAACCAGAAGTCAAGGATACAGAGGCTCCTGCAACTCAAGCTATCAAGACTTCTGGCCTCAGTTCTATCCCCAACGGTTGAGAGGTTTCCGCAGCCACAACCAAAGAAATGCCAGGTCTTCACGTCCAGCAAGTAGGTCTTCCTTCTGGCCCAGTTTCCGTAGGGGGTTGCCTAAGGTTTTTTCTAAGCAAATGGCAGTCTATCACATCCGACCCTTAGGTATTAAACACTGTTTAGGGTTATTCCATAGAAATTTATGAAACTCCTTTTCAAACTTGCCCACCTCCTCTAAAGTTTTTAGCCTAAATGTCCACTCTGATTTCCCAGGAAATCCTCACTCTTCTGCAAAAATGAGCCATCCAACACTGTTACCCCCATCCGTCAGGTTTCTTAAGCTCGCTTTTCTTAGTTCAAAAGAAAAATAGAAAGATAAGACCGGTCATGAAACTCAGACATTTCAATCTGTTTGTTGTTTATCGCCATTTAAAAATGGAAACCATTTTACATCTTCGAGATGCCCTTCTTCAATTCAATTGGATGGTACGTTTGGATTTTCAGGATGCTTACCTCACCATCCCCATCCACCTCGATCACAGGAAATGTCTTCAATTGCAATGGCAGTGCAAAACTTATCAGGTTTCATCTCTACCTTTTGGTCTTTTCTCCACACCATGGTGCTTTACCAAGGTGATGAAACCTGTTGTTTCCTTCCTCAGGTCCCAGGGTATCAGATTAATTATCTACCTAGATGACATTCTTATGATGTGTAAAAACCTGCAGATTCCTTAATCCCAAATTCACATCACATGTTCTCTCCTCTCAGATTTGTATTTCCTCATAAACAAAGAGAAGTAAGTCTTAATTCACTCTCAACAGATGGAGTTTCTCGGCTTACTCATAAATTCATCAGACGCAACTCTTCATGTAGCCAAATCCAAAGTACAAGCAATACAATTGAAATCGTCCATACTCTAAAACTCTCCACCATCTCCTTCAAATCTCTTGCAAAGATTGTCGGGCTGCTTTCCTCATCGATTCAGGCCTTATTTCCAGGCCCGCTTCATTATTGAGCTCTTCAGAGACTAAAAATTCACCATCTCGGCAGAGGTCTTGCTTATTCCGACTCCGTCCTTTTAGACCATGAATCCAGGCTAGAACTCCAATGGTGGTTAGACCTTTTAGATGCCTGGAACGATAGAACTATTTTTGCTTTAGCCCCAGATCTTGAATTAGAATCTGATGCAAGCCTGACAGGTTAGTTGCCCGGTGTGGTCAAATCTCGATTGGAGGTACATGGTCTCCACAGGAGTCCACATTGCACATCAAATGTTTAGAGATGCTTGCCGGCTCCTTTGCGATCAAAGGTTTCACAAAAAACAAGATCCAGTGTTCCACACTTCTCAGAATGGACAATCTTTCAGCAATGCGATGCATAAACCACCTAGACGGTATCAAATCAAAACCCGTAGCGGAACTGGCGAAAAACTTCTGAGAATTCTGTCTCCTTCACAAAATTTCTGTTTACGGGGAATATTTACAGTGTAATCTCAATTCCGGAGGAGAGTGGCATTCTTGCTATCTTCCTGACTGCAGCGATTGGAGACGCCATCTTTCAGTCTTCGGTATGCTGTTTCACAAATGGGAACCTTTTCAAATAGTTCTCTTTGCAATCCAACTGAATTCCCACCTTACCCAGTTCTTCAGGTGGCATCCAGATCCTTTAGCCTTGGCCATAGACACTTTTCTGCAGGATTGGTCCCAAGCAATCAATTATGTCTTTCCCACCAAACTGATGATCAGCAGGGTCCTAGCCCAGGTCCGTCATAAGAAGGCCACTCTAATGCTAGTCATCGCCTTCTGGCAATCACAGGTATGGTATCCTCCCCTCTTAGAATTTGCGACAGACGTCCCCATTCTCCTACTTTAATTTCAGAACCGCCTTCGGGACCCGGCGGGTCACAGTCACAATCTAATTCTGAATGACACTCTTTCCCTGAGCCTAGAAGGTCTCAGGCATTCCCAACCATATCTAGGCATTTTGCAAGAAGCTTCAGATTATAACAGCAAATCATGGGCCCCAGGCACTATCAAAGCCTACATGTCTGCCTGGTCTCTTTGGTCTTGCTGGTGTGTAGGAAAATATGTTAATCCCTTTTCAAAAGACATCTCTTTCATTGCTAAGTTCTTAGCATCTCAGGCTAGCGCAGGTAAAACCTACTGTACATTTTCCATGAACCACACATATGTCTATGGAAAACCAGTCGGAGAACACCTGCTCATATGTTATCCACTAAAGGGAGTAACATTTTCTAACCCTCCTATTCCGAAATACAGTAAATTATGGGACGTTAACCTGGTTTTGCAATTGTTTATTTCTTGGCCAGAAAATGTCTCTCTTTCCCTAAAAATGCTTTCAACCAAGTTGACTATGTTACTATGCTTAGTTTCCATCAAATGCTTATCAGGTGTAAAAGCATTAGACATTTCCTCTTGCTGTTTCACTCCCACAGATATCCTCTTCAACATCAGGAAACATACCAAAACCAATTTGTCTTAAGTATCTTACCCCTATTTTCCCAACCAACCCAATTTATGTATGGAAAATTGTCTTAAAGTTTATGAACAAAAAACAGTACATCTCAGAGCGTCCTCTCACACCCAGCTCCTCTTTTCCTTTAGAAAACCCCACAAACCCATCTCCTCACCCACCCTTGCCTGTTGGGTTAATATCCCTTGCTGGTATCGATACCTTCATATTTGTAGCCCATTCCTCCTGTGGAGCTATGGCTTCGAAGGCCTTCTGGGCAGGTTCCCGGTTAGAGGACAATCTACATTTTATGTCTAGACCGGAGGCTCATATTATGCTTTTTAAAGCAAATTAACTACTACACTGATGCAGTATTAACAGGTTTACAATAAAAAGTGCGGACAGTAGCATCATTAGACCAATCAGCCGATCTCAGATTTTCCCTTGTAAATTATAAAGGAAAGTCTTAATTTTATTAAAGACACGGAGGTGAGTATTATCCCTCAGTACCATTGTATTAATTCTGTGTTTTCCCGCCCTAACAGTTTAATCTACTTCAACATCTACTTCTTCATAGGAAGTTCCTGGTCTCCAACGTCTCTGGGTTCACACATCCTACAGAGGAAGCATCCCCTAATGCTCACATCCTTACATGGTTCCCTCTCTGCACTCTGGGTCTATTGGGATAGACTCTGTTCAAGACATTTTTACTTTCATCTTAGCTATTACTATTGTGTTTTGTATCCTATGTTCTCTACTTACTCAAAGCTTCTCTCAAAAGAAAAGAGGGCTGCTTGCAGTTAAGTTAGGTATAAAAGACTGTTCCTTAGTCTGATTGGTGCTTAGTACTACTGATGCTCTTCGCTCCCATTGGCCTGTTGTTCGTTGGCCTCATCCGAAATGTAGTTTTTTAATGTTTCTTGACTGCTGCTGTTCAATAAAGCAAAATTAGAGACAGCATAATACTTGCCCCAATGTCTTTAATAAAATTAAGACTTTCCTTCATAATTATGAAAATCTACATTTGATAATAACCTAGGGGCCTATTACGATGGCAGTCGGATGACCGCTGTCCTGCGGCGGACATCCGCCCTCGATCGCAAGCCAGAAAACCGCCGGTCAGATTAGAATGGCGGTGGTGACCGCGGCGGTGGGAAATTCCGACCGCCGCTTTTCCGCCGGTTGCCATCCGCACTCCTGCCCTGCGGACGGAGAAGGACCGGGATAATGGTGGCGGTGCCGCTCTGGCTCCGCCGGCACGATTATGATGCCGGCGGTAGCCAGCCTTTCCTCAGCGGTCAAACCGCCATGGAAAGGCGGTAGAGAATGTCTTCCGGGGGCCCGTTGCGGGCCCCCAATGTGTTGGGGTGGGGGGGTGCCCATGCCCCCCCCCTACATTTCCCTGTACCAGGTGGCAGGCACTGTACAGTGCCTGCCATGCAGTGCAGGGAAATGCAGGACATGCTCCTTTTGACATCGCGGTGGTGCTGCGTGCATCAGCAACCGCCGCAATGTTAAAGCCTGCGATCCGACTGCAGCGGTCGGATTTCGAGCAAGGAACATCCTAATGCGACCAGCAGTTATGTCGCGGGCCTTGCGGGCGGTCTTTTCCCATTACCATGGCGGTCGGGGAGGTTTTCCAACCGCCATCGTAATAGGCCCCATAATGAAAGGACTATATGCCCCCCTGGCCCCATAGCGGAGGCCCACAGGGGATGGGGGCCCTGCTACGGGCCCCCAAAGTTCCTTTCTGTCTGCCTTTACATGACTGTCGGACTGCCATATAAAGGCGGAGGGGAAGGGACATCGTAATCCCTAGGGTGGTGCCTCTGCAGGCACCGCCCCCATTATAGGGATTATGGTCCGACTGACTCCCCAACGGGCTCCTTGAGCCTGTCAGAGGCGTCGGTCAGTCCCTCCGTCCGCCCGCTGCGCTCAGACTGAACACATCATAATGCGGTGGGCAGACCACTATCCTGGCTGTCGGGCAGACCCCCACCGACTGCCTGTCGGTGGCAGTCTGCTTGACATCCTAATCGGGCCCTAAGTGTCTGTGTGACTGGCTGTATAGGTGAGTGAGTGGGTGTGTGACTGCTTGTATGGATGTGTGAATGGGTATGTAAGTGGTTAACTGGATTAGTGAATGGATGCATTAGTAGCTGTATGGGTAAGTGAGGTGCTGTGTGAGTAGCTGTAGGGGTGAGTGAGTGCTAGTGTGAGTGGCTGTATGGGTGAGTGAGTGGGTGTGTGAGTGGCTGTATGGGTGAGTGAATGGGTGTGTAAGTGGCTGTATGGGTAGGTGATTTGGCTGTGTTAGTGGCTGTATGAGTGACTGAGTGGGTGTGTGTGAATCGTTGAATGGGTTTGTAAATAGGTATGTGAGTGATTGTGTGGGTGTGCAAGTGGACATATGAAAGGTTGTATAGATTATGTCATTAGTGATGTCATCAGTGATGTCATTTGAGATGTCTTCAGTGAAGTCCTCAGTAATGTCACTGACCATGTAATGAGTGATATAATATGTGAGGTCATAAGCAGTACATTGCGGGGGTGTAAGTTATAGTTAGCTAGGTTAACTATAACTGCTGAATTTCACTGGATTTGTATGAGTGAAATACGAGCCTAATTATAATGTCCCTGTAACCTCTGGTTTTTTCAGTGAATTTCTAATTTTTTTAAACTTTTTAATCCTAACTGTAACCTGTCACCTTGGGGGTGTGTGAGTGGTTGTGTGGATCTGTGAGTGCCTGTGTGTGTGTGAGTGGGTGTGAGCCTATGTGGGTCTGTGAGTGAGTGTGTGAGTACCTATGTGAGTGTGTGAGTGGGTGTATGAGTGCCTCTGTATGTCTGTGAGTGGGTCTGTGAGTGCCTGTGTGGGTCTGTGAGTGGGTCTATGACTGCCTGTGTGGAACTGTGAGTGTCTGTCTGAGTGGGTGTGTGAGTGCCTGTGTGGCTCTGTGAGTGGGTCTGTGAGTGCCTGTGTGGGTCAGTAAGTGGGTGTGTGAGTGCCTATCTATGTCTGTGAGTGGGTGTGTGAGTGGTGCTATGTATTTTGGGCATGTCCATACTTAGGGCATTTAAAAGGGAGACCCATGTACTCTGCTCTCACCAAGAGATGACAAGAAAGAAACCACTCATCACAATGAATTCACATCAATTAAGCATTTCATATTATTTTTCAACGTGGAAAACGAGAGGAAACACACTTGCTTTGCCTTCGCCAAGCCCAAGAAGTTAGCATCGTTTGTGCTTTACTGAAGTGGAGCTTCAACTGAGGTACCTGCTATGTTTATATTTGTAAGTACTTCCTGTTGAGGTTTATTTTTTGTGAAATCAGACCCAGGGTCAGAATCGAACCCAATTGTTTTTCATGAAGAGTCCCCAGTTTTGCCTAAATCATCTGCCTAACTGGAGTACTTTTTATTTGGTTAATTAGTAATGCTACCTCATTGGGTAAATGTCTAGTACATATTCTACGCTACAGCTGTGTAAAGGACCACAGGGTGTGCATGTAATTTCGGCAATCTGATTGTTCCTATAGTGTCTACATCTGCAAATCTGTGATAAAGTGAATCCTCGTCAAGAGAAGATGACGAGACTACAAAGAGGTGAATCTCCACCAAACAGGGGTATTTCCCCTGAACTAAATGATGTAAGTTCTTCTTTGTTTGGTGGAGATGTCCTCGTATTCCTCTGCATCAATAACATGTGACCAAAATCAGTGGAAACGCACTCAAGGGCCTTTTGTTAAGCTGTCCTTCAACATTGGAAAAGGCGGGAAGACATTTGCATACTACTAAGGACAATGGGACGTGGCCATACGGATGGATTTTGTAGATGATTTTGGGCATTTGCGTACTCAGGGTAATTAAAAGGGAGAATTATAGACTCTGTTCTCACCAAGAGACAATGAGAATGAAACCAGCCGATTTCTGCCTTGGGGACCCCATCGCCTGGAGCCTACCCAAAATTCAGTGTGGGAGGGGGCCGCGTGGTCCCCCTTCATGGGCTGATTTTGGCCCCGGGCACGTCTCCCTGGGTGCCCTGATGGGGACCCCGGGGGGAGCCTCAAAGCCCCTGTGATCCCAGGCGGCTCCCCGCCTCCTGCTGAAGCCAGCATTGCTCCCGCATGCAGGGAGCTGCTAAATTTGCAGCTCCCTGGGTGCAGGAGCAATCTTTCATCTGTTTCCTTACCCACATGACAGTGAGTAGGGAAACAGATGATAACTCTGCTCCCAGCAAGCAGGAGAGGTTTGACAGCTCCTGCTTGCTGGGAGCTGAGTAAGTGTTTGCTCTCGCTTGGCGAGAGCTGTCACAGCTCTCGGCAAGTGAAAGCAAACTGCTATCTACCAAGGGTTGGCACTTCCTGAGATAGCAGGAGCTTGGCCTGTGGGGTGGTGGTCCCCAGGGCCATAATTGGCTCCAGGAGGGGGGGGCTACATGGCCCTCCACCTTTCATTTTCAAGGGCCTGCCCCTGGGAGGTGGTGGTCCCCGGGGCCCTTAAGGCAGAGTTCTTCAATCTGTGGGGCGCGCCCCCCTTGGGGGGCGCGACACCATCTTAGGGGGGGTGCACACTCCACTGTAAAATCTTACCTTTGTTTATCTTGTACGATCGCAAGTCTTCACCCATTTCAAATGGGGATTTTTGATAGGAGAACTCTGGAGCAGCAGCAGCCAATCAGCACGTAGGAACGTCACCACTGACGTCCCACCAATGATGGGGACAGCAGCAGAGATTGCAGGAAGTGCCGCGAAATTTGCGTGCATAAAGCTCCTGCATTCCACTGCTTGCTGCCTTTTCTTCTTTGTTTCCTTTGTTTTACCGTCGCCTGGCTGTGAAGGACTTTGCTGAAATCTACAACAGGTAAGAGGGATTTTTTGAAGGGGGTGGGAGGGTGGGTTGGGGAGGAATTGGCCGGGGGTTCGGCAGTAACGGAGGGTTGGAGGGAGGGGAAATCGATGGAGCACGACGTGCTTATTCTTTTTTAATTTCACAAGCTAACCGTCCTAGAACATTTAGAGCAGTCTAATCATCTTCCAGATCTTATTACTTAGACTAGCAAAGTGACATAGTAAAACTTCAAAACATGGGGGCACAACCAAAGCAATCACGGCACTGAATGTACACCCATAAGTAATTTCAAACACCAGATATGTGTAACTGATATACAGTCCAGTATATTGCCTTTGCATAGTAATCTGCAATGAGACACGAACTTTAGAGATCTTTTTTTCTGGAGAACATATAAAAACAGCAACAACATATCACTGGCTGAGCACAGCAGAACAATTTGTCGACAGCATGGAGGAAGAATTTTACAAATTCATAATAAAAGACAATTGCAGGCGGTGCCGCTGTCGTTCTCTTAGCACAGCAAACATTGATTCCGATAAAACTACCAAAGTCACAGAAGGAGAAATAATCTTCCAGAACAGAGCCCTTGCTCAAACTGCCCTAACAATCTCTTATCCAATGAGCTGGTTAATTCCTACAGTTGAAATGCTTTAGCTGCAGTGGGAGGCAAGGAGTCTCCTCTGCTAAAACCGAAAGCGAACGAACAGACAGTCCACTGTGGACTGTCTGTTCCTTCGCGTTCGGTTTCATAGCAGAGGAGACTCCTTGCCTCCCACTGCAGCTGAATCATTTCAGCCCTAGGAATTTAACCCCCTCCTCTTCCCAGAAAGGAGACAACGTTTCTTTTAAAATTACACAGGCAGGCGCACAACGTCCACAGGGCTAAAATGGCTTGAAGTTGCCAAAATGAAAAATGCCAGCCATGTGTTGTTTAAAGAGCCTGCAAATTGTTTGTCTTGACACTAAATACAGGTTATAAGTAAAGAAGTATGTATTCATTTGTAATGTGACTTTTCTGTCTTTGTTCCCTTTAATTATCAGTCATGGATCATTCAGGCAGCCCTAGAACAAAATTAAAAGTGCTTTCTATTTATATTTGCTGTTCAAAGTACGCACAGATAAGTACTGAAAATACAGCTTTAGGTGACTGCTTATTTGTGTACCACCTGGGACATCAAAATAATGAGCTGGCAACCCTAATCATAAAACTGGAAGTTTGTTGCAAGATCAGCACATTATTTATTCCCTCCAACCTCGATCCCTGGTTAATGCCATAATAGCAATAGTTTAACATATCTGAAACCCTACGCCGCTGTCAATAACATGCTGAGTTACCTCAAGTGTCTGGGAATGCACCCTGCATTCAGACAACTCTCTCCTCATTCTCGCCCTTCACTTTCATGCTCACCCTGCACTAACAGCGATCACAGTGCCCTCACACTGATCCCCATGCACTCACACCATTCACCAGCTCACCCTGCGCTCACAGTGATCACTCTGCACTCACAATGCACTTGCGCTGTTCGCCCTGTACCTCACCCTGCAGTCACACGAGCACACTACTCAACCTGCACTCATGTGACACTTCACTCACCTCTCCCCCTCACTGCTCAATCTGCAATCTCACTCAAATAAGCCCATCACTAACCATACATTCATTCGTCCCACTCTGCTCTTACATCCGCACCCAAATTCATATGGTCATCTCACTCACCCTGCAGACACTCCTCTTACCCTACTCTCACACTCGCATGGCTCACCGTGCACTCACATGGGCATTCCTGCCACCCACACAGCACAGAGGGATAATGTGCCTGCTACAAAGAACGTGTACCATGCAGATCAAAGAACTGAGTGTGAGAAAACTATGAGTAGCGCTATAAAAAAAATGAAATTTTTGTCAGAATGGTGCTATAGAGAATGAGGTGCACTGTTGGTGAGTGGTAGTGAGGGAATTCATGGAGAAGGAGGAAATGGGGGAGGGGTTGCCAAAAAAGACTAGTTGCGCCCCTGTACACAAGTATGGGCATGTTGTGCCCCATCAAGTTCTCGTCCTAAAGTACAAAAGTACACATGTACATGCACTGCAATCCAGCCTTTCAGGGGGCCCCTTGATAGAGACAGCTATGTTTTTGCCCTGATGGCCTGGAATAATTCCTAAACAGATTCCTGTGAATACTGTTTTTTTTCATTTCTTTTGAATGTGATTGATGTGAGAGAGTCTAGTACTATTTGCAGAGAAATGTGTTTGTTTCATGCAACAACCATAAAAAAGTTTTTTTAGATCAAAATGGGCCCTCACATATGAGAAATTGGAGGATATCACAGATATTATTCGCTGTAAAATTAGTCGATGTGGAGCACAGCCTGAGGATGGCAGTAGCAAAAATCTATCCACGGATTGACCCTCTCTGTGGCGAAAAACAGGCACACCTGTCACATTAATGTTGGTGGTGTTATTATCAATCTATGTCTTGTGTAAAATAAAGCATCCTAGTAAAAACAATTTGAGCACATTTTATCTTGGAAAATTGTTTTTGAGCTGTGTAAAAAGCCTCTGTCATTTAACCACACCCACTCACAAACCTGCAGTTTACTAAACACTCTTTTTGTGTTGAACATTATTTGCCGGATATGGCCCGGGATATGCGGGTGGCGGTCGATTATGTAGTGTACCAGATTCCAGAAATTTCTTTCAGGTGGTGGGGGGCCCGACATCTAAATAAATTCAGCTGGGGGGCTCAACCTACAAAAGTTTGAAGACTTCTGCCTTAAGGGCACAAGGAGGGGGTCTGCGCGGTCCCCCTCTGATTTTTTTTTCATAAAGCCCTGGGGAGGTGGTGATCCCCAGGGCTCTTAGAGCCTCGGGCCGCGTGGCCCTCCTCTATTTTATCGAAAACTCAGCCATCCCCGGGGAAGGTGGCGGTCTCCAGGGTCAAGAATGGCCATGGGGAGGGGGGGTTCATGCGCCCCCTCCCCTTATTTAAAATAAAAACAAGCCTCCGGGACCTAGCCCACACTTGGCAAATATTCAAAAAAGCTGGGGAGACTGCGCTTCTTTTTAAAAATGTTGCTGTGGATTCGCAACTCTGCTGTGATTTTGCAGTAAAATCTTTGTTTAAAAAATGCTTTTTTGTCCTGGCAGGGTCACATTGGGACCCCAAGGCCAGGGCTAAGGGGTCAGGGTATTCCTACCCTGCCCCCTTTTCTTTTTTTTCTTAAGATTTTTTTACGGTTTGTTTTGGGACTTGGCAGAAGCCAAGTCCCAAGATGGCTGCTAATACTTCCTGGTTGAAGTGTTGGCAGCTAATCAGATTTCAGCACGTGGACTGTCAGATCCTCTGAGGATGGAGTGACTGGCCTGGCACTGGCTCTGGGGCTTTAAATACCCAGGCTCAGTGAGTAGTAAGCAAGCAAGCCCACGAACGCTCAGGTTCTGTATAAAAGATGACTTCAGGTAATTTGGCACCCTGCTAAATGAGGGTGGTGCCCCCATGTGCGGCCTTCAAGTGGTAAAAGTCTTAGCCTAAGATGTGTTGTCAGCCTTAGAATTCTGCTGACGTCCATATGTTGGAGCCCAGATCATGGTGGGAACCTGCGACCGTCTCAGACCAAAGTAAGCATGGGAGGACATTATTTGCATTGTACAGCCCTCTTCTCAAATCCACTATTATGCTGCAGTTGCTACGTAGCATTGCTAGAGGACAGCAGTTTTACCATTAGGGCAGAGGGAGGCTTTAAATCTGCTTGCTGACATACCTCTTGTTCATGTTGGTTTTTGCTAGGCCTATGTCATGGAGGACTACAACAAGCGAGTGAATAAGTAATGAGGAATGATTAGTCTGTATTTGCGGCGAAAAGGGGACATTTGGAAGCAAAACAGCAATATGAAAGGCTCAAATCATAGATGTTTGCTAAGTGATTGAGTGAGTATGCCATTTGTCTCTTTGAAGGGATATGCGTGAGAGGAACAGCATCTCCACGGTTCTCAGATGGGAGAAGAAGAACAGAAGACTATTTCCCCAAAATATAAACACTTACACCATCTCAAAGCTTCCAAGTGCGATATGATGCACTGCAGATTGAAAGATCTGCCATGTTTGGTGCATAAATATGCACAGTTAGTGAGGCTCTTCCCAGAAAATATAAGTAGCACACCCTTTGGGAGTATTGTTGGGCCAGAAATGTCAGGCACTTAATTGGGAATATGAGGCCTAGAAAAACTTAGGGAAGCTTGCGCTAATCATCTGTCAGATAGAAAGACACTGGAGAAATAAATACAGAGGGAACCAGGCTGCACAGAAAATGGTCATGGTGGTACATTAAACCCTAGCTGGGATTCCTGCTCCCCCACACCTCTGTGCCTATGACATTGTTTTTGACCTCTTTTGTGACCTCTCAATACCCTCATCTCATTGCCCCTCATATGCTCCTCCATAGCATCCCACCTTTGGAAGTGTACCTACCCATTTTTCAAGCCCTTGAATGACCATAAACACCCTTTCTCTTGGCCCTCCATTTACATTCTTCCAGTAACCAGGTGCGTTTGCCACTGTTCAGCCTCCATTGACCGGTTGGATGCACATTGCTCGGCCTGCCATATCCGCTTACCACTCCGCACTGCCCCTCTGAGTACACCCAGACTACACTTCTTTAAATCAGATATACATGATCCTCCTCCATGTAGCTTGACCTTCCCTCTGTGGATCATATACCCAATCTAAGGAGGACAAATCACTTGGTGAGCAACCCAAACTATCTGCAGATTCTGCCAATCCATGCACTGCTGCCAATTTTGCATGCCATGATGATTCTCTACGCCCCATTCAACCAATTGCCGCGGGGACCCTCTCCTTGCCTCATTCGTCTACTCCCCCCCATTCAGGAACTTGTAATGCTCTCAGATGTCATAACACGCATCTCCGCTTGCTGTTCACCCACTTTTCCCTCTCTTTGCAAGGAGCCCAAATGTGCTCAGATGGCCATTCCTCGGAGTGTCACTCCACGCTCGCCTTCCTTCTGTTTCTCTAGATTATATAGCCCCTTTCAGTACCAGTACATCAATTGTCACTTTTTGGGTGCCCCTTTGTGGTGGATGAATAAAGAAGAGGGTACCACACAAGAAATTGTACCCATGCAACCAGTCCTTCTACACACCTAAGGGTCCCTTTCAATACCATAACCACAGTAGGTCTGTGTGGCTTCCCCTTGAGGTTGGTAAAAGAATCTGTCACAAGCCTATTCCCCAAGTCCCCCTATCCTTTTGGGGTACCCCCATGGAGGAAGGGGAGCAATATAAAAACTAGGGGTAGCCCCCCAAATACCCCACAAGCTAAATCATTATGTGCCTCGTATCACCCCTTTCATAGTGCACCCCAACATCCCTTTTAATACTACACCCTCAAATTTGACTTTGCCTTTCCCAAGAAGTCAAAGGTGGGGTGAGGCAGTAAAAATGTTGGGGTTCCCTACCATAAGGCCCACCCTATTTGATCACCCCATCTGTGTGCTGAAGGGGGCGGGCCACTGCTTGTTTATCTGCAATCAGCATCACTCCCCTATGCTCCTCCTCTGACCCCTAATCTCCACCCATGCTTGCTCTGTGCCCCAGACTCTACCTCCATCTATGACCCCTTCTTCCTCCATGGTACTGCCTTTCCTCTGTGACCCCACCCCCCAAACTCCAACGACACCTATGCCCCCCTTCTCCTCTAAGTTCCTGGTCTCCCTTTGCCTCTGTGACACCACCCACCCAAGCTCCTAAGCTCCTCCTACACCTGTACCCCTCTCTTCCGCACCCCTCTCAGCTTGCCATTCTTGCTCCACCCCCACCACCTGTGCCTCCTTCTCCTCATCACTATTCCTGGACCCACCCTTGCTCTTGCCACACACACACAAGCACGTTTGACATACATTAATGTCAAAAAAAGATTTAAAAACACTTCCACATACTTACATATACTTACCAAATGTGCGTGGTAAAGACATACATGGTAATGGCGTACGTGGTAAAGGAATATGTGGTAAAGACATATGCGCGGTAAAGGTACGTGTTGTAAAGGCATATGCATAGAAAAGACTGCATGGTAATGGCACTGCGTGGTAAAGGTTGTTTCCCCTCTCCATGTACTCTTACGCTGTGCATGCTTGTTAACCTAAATCAGATTTACTGGAGGAAGTCTAGAGGGATTCCTACTGCTGATCCTAACAGAGCTGAACTCCTGTCTCCTAGGGTGGTCTTGCATCCAGGAAGTTTGATCGATCTAGCTTGATATATGAACATCCTTGGAAATGACCTAATTCACGGTTGCGTTGGAACAATTTTCAGAGTGGGGGGGTGCTGCCATCAATATTACGTCACTAGTCATTGAGATTGTGAAATATCCAAGCATCACACAAAGTGTAGAAAATGATCCACATCTATTCAGCAAGCGAGTGGTAATGGTGTCGTATGTAGCTGGTGGTGCATTTTGGGACTTACTGTTGCAAGTATATTATTAAACCATGGTGTGATAGCCACTGTCATTCACAGACAGCACATTCTCCATTGTAATGACCACTTAATTTTTACAGACATACTTTACTGATAAAACTATATAGCACTAAAAAGATAATGTGTGGAAATCAGGTTTTAGCAAATATTTATCCTTTTGTATTTGTACAGTTCGGTAAACACCCCTTACGACGCATTCCTCACCCTGCATGTTGTTATAACGCGGTCGTTACAACGACCGCGTTGTAACAACGCATACCATTACCCCGCAAGTCGTTACAACGACTTGCGGAGAGAGAGAAGGTGTTGGATTTAAAATCCAACACCTTCCTAATGTCCGCACAGACTGGAGTTGGAATAGTAAATTATACTATTCCAACATCCAGCGCCCCCTCCGCAAGTCGTTGTTACGACTTGCTTGAGTAATGGTATGCGTTGTTACAACGCGGTCGTTGTAATGACCGCGTTGTAACAACATGCGGGGTGAGGGAAAGCGGGAAAAAGAGGCCTATTCGTACAGTTCATTTCTAGGTATTTCAATTTTGTTATGTGTTTGTAGAAAATTACATCCTACAGCCTTTCTTTTCATACCAACAAGACTGTCACATAGTCCACTTTACAAAATCCTAACATTTTGCGGTTAGAGAAAGAAAAGTGAAAAACAGTCTCTATGTTAAAAGAATAAGCAGCGATTTGTCAGAAGACATAGCTGGCATTTGACCTCCGTCTCTGAATGCACAGCAAATGTGACATGATAAAAATAACTTTTAAAGGCATCTTTATAGCTCAATAACTTTAGGAACTCCAGCACGGTTATTTCGGGGGTGCTGCAGCACCGCTGGCCCCTACTTGCAGCGCCTATGTTAATTCCACTATTGCAGTGTGAAATGACAATCCTGTCACAAGACAGTTGTTTAAATTATTCTACTCCCTTAATATATAAAGGGATTTTGAGAGCACAGAACTCGATATCAAGCATTGAACTTTTTTAACTGAAAAACAATAGCATAAGTGCAGAATTCACTGCATATGAAAGCAAAAAAGGATGCTGTTGGAAACCTTAGGCACATCATGACATACTTTTTAGGTTGAGCCTAGGCAGCGCTTGCGTTGTCTCTTTGAGACATTTTGTAATCTCTTTTGTGGGCTTACAGCCAACACCCTGGTTTTCATTTGTCAGTGTCAATGTACTTAAAAATTCCTTGCTTGTAAGTGGTTAGTCTTGTCTCTTTGTCCCACCTTTTAGTCAATTGTTAACTCCCAGGGAGCAGTGCCCCAGGACTTGTACTCTTCCACATGTCTCATTATAGCAACTGTAAAAGGGACTACTTTTTCCTTTGTCTAAGCCCACCTCACAGAGCGCTGAATATTTTCAGTTGCTACGAGCTCTGATGTCAGGCAGTCGCTTCTTTCCTGTTTTTGTTTAGAGTTCATGGGGGAGCTGGTCCTTCTCAACATGAAAATGTTTTGTCAGAAAGAATCGCAACCACAACTATTTAGTTATGCGCTGCCGATGCGAACAGAGAATCGTGACTGTTACGATTTATTTATGAATGAATATTGCCCCAATATAAGATGGCGGCCGCACATCATGCCCGATGACATCATTAACGTCACGCGTCAGGACGAGGCTGTCTTATTATCGCTATTGTCAAGACTTGTGTGAAGTCATCAAACTGGCGTTGCTTGTGCCTGTTTTATTTCTTGCTTATTATCTCCCATTGTACTTTCTTCAACCCTTGGAATTGCACATGGCAGCCACGAGATCTTGCAGCAGCGCCTCTCCGCACTGTCAGCTTCCGAGCTGAGCCTCCGCCAGAGCAGCTTTTCTTTGCTACTGTTTTGAAACTATAAACTATAAATTAAATTAATGCTGGACAGCGGCTTCTTTTGTGATGCTGCAAGACTGCAGGATTTTACAGATAATAGCCAAGGACTGTAAAGTGATTTATATCCCGGGTTCAGGGGTCACTCCGGTGCACACGACTCTACTGGAGCGCGGCACAGCACAGCTTTAACCCTTCCGATTTTAGTTCCTGACCAGCAAGTGCAAGGCCCTCGGGCACTTCTGGTGGCACTTGGAAAGCGTGTTTTACATGGTGTTCACACTCTACTGTATAACAAACCTGAGAGCACAGGACGCTTATCACTCACTGCAGGGCCAGCCAGGTTTGTGGGAACCATGCTACAAATTCAAGTTCACACATTTGTAATTTGCTCAGTGAAGGTTCATGCTAAAAAAAACCTTTGTCATATGCAGCAAATGTTCGATTTCTATTTATCTCTCCCCCTAACCAATTCTCCTCTGTCCCTTTCCCTCCCTCTTACTCACCATCTCGACATCCCCCTCCCTGCATCATTCATTTTCTCAGTAGTACATTTCAATTACGTTTCCATCAACAAGCTTTCAGTGTACTTGCACCTCCCTTGGAAATTATCAGCGCAAGGGATATTGCATTGCATTGTGTGCATGCGACATTTGACTTACCAACGGTGAATTGCTGGATTTAATAAGTTGGTAGAAACTGTGATGCTGAGCAAAGATGGACTTGTACATTCACCTTCTTGACTGAAATGATCTGATAAAAAATAAGTATGGATGCTCTAAACGACAGATTAAAACTTTTCTTGCCTGTGTATGCCTACCTTCATCATATTTGGTGGCTGATGTTTGGTCACAATATTTTTTGAAGGACGAGCAGGTGAATGTCAAAGACTGAACACTTACTCGCATGCTCTAGAGGAAATCCAGATGGTCATCACACGTGTGAAATGGAAGATGGCTAGACAGAGCTCCTTGAATGGAACCCTTTTCATTAGGAAAACTCACTATGTAATTATCTCTTCATACTCATTCCTCTTCTAATTTAAGGTGTAATGCATTGCTTTAATTCCTACTGATATTAACCTTGACTGTTTGCTTCAATTCAATGCAGTGCCTGACCACAAGATGGCCGTCCTTGGCACAGAACTCCCACCGACGAGCAAACTGCTCCGGTGAGCCACCGAAAATCCATGAGAGTCAATCCGCGAGAGTCCCGACATCCCAGGACCCAGGAACGCAGAAAAACAAAAGCAGACGCTGAGCTATCGACGAACTCCGATGCGCAATCACCAGTGCCTGACCACAAGTTGGCCGACCTTGGCACAGAACGCGCACCGACGAACAAACTACAGCGGTGAGTCACCGACAATACAAAAAGAAGTAATCTCACCACCATAACAATCTCGCCCGACCCGCCGGTCACAGAAATAAAGTGACAAGGGCCCCCTGCACCATCGAGACTGCCATTTCCCCACTCTATGTGCCTGACCCTATGAAGGCCGCCCAGGGCTAACTACCGGAAAACTGCACCGGTGAGTTACTGACCAACCCAAATGAAGTGGTCTGGTCACAGCTACAACTCGCCCTGTCCCGCTGGTCCCAGAAAGGAAGTAATCATGACCCCGGCATCAACGCGACTACCGTTTTTGTCGCACTTTACCTGCCTCATTGCCTGACATCATGATGGCCGCCCAGGGTTAACTCTCGGCAAACTCCACCGGCGAGTTACCGATCAACCCAAAAGAAGGGGCCTGACCACCACAACAACTCGCCTTGACCCGCCGGTCACTGAAATGAAGTGACACGGGCCCTCATCATCACGACTGCCGTGCTACACCGTATCTGCCCATTGCCTGACCCATGATGCCTGACCGTAGAATGGCCGCCCAGGAGTAACTCCCAGAAAACTGCACCAGTGAGTTACCGACCAACACAAAATAAACGGCAGGAATACCACAACAACTCGCCCCAAGCCGCTGGTCACAAAAATGAAGTGACGCGGGCCCGACAACAACGCGACCACCGTTTCGCACTCTTTCTGCTCTCAGTGCCTGACCCCATGATGGCCACCCAGGGTTACCTCCCGGTAAACTGCGCCGGTGAGTCACCAACCTAGCCTAACCTAAATTACTTGTCCTGACCACCGTAAAACTGACTGCCTTTTTGTACCCTACTTGCCTGCACTGCCGTTTTGCACCCTACCTGCCTGCAGTGCCGGCCACTCTTTCTGCCTTCAGTGCCTGACCCCATGATGGCCGCCCTGGGTTAATTCCCGGAAAACTGTGCTGGTGAGCTACCAACCATCTCGAAAGAGGTGCCCTGACCTCCGCAATATTTTACTTCCACCGTAACAACCTACCCCGAATGGCCGGTCACAGATATGAAATGACGCGGGCAGAAACTGGTCAAGAAACCAAGATTCTAGTCTAAGAGAGCACAGCACCCATACGCCCCAGACCCGCCAGTCTCTGCAGCTAAGAGACGCCGGCCCAACTCAACCATCACTGTCATCAACCCCACTGCCTGACCTCAGGATGGCCACCCATGGCCTCCCCACGAAACTCTCCTGGTTGCCCAAACTGTACCGATGAGCACAGGAAATCCCAAGAGAACAACAATACGCCCCGGACCCTATGGCCACGGCAATCAAGGTGACTATTTAAGGGCCACGGCGATAAACAACAGGATGCCGGACCATAAAAGGGCGGCTCACTAACTTAAGCGGTTCACTGTCCTCCACCTCACTCACTACCCTAAAAGGGCGGCTCACCAACTTAAGAGGATCACTGCCCTCCACCCCACTCACTACCTCCACCGCCCTCCCCGTCCCGCCGATCAGGGAATTAGCCAACCACTGACCCACAGACCCCCAAATACAGAAGGCTCACCACACTACACCCCCGCCCTCCTCATGCGACCTGTCCCCAGAAGGACGGCTCCCGACCATATCTAACGTACACCATCAGACAAAGCCACCGACCCCCCCTTTGGAAACGCAATCCTACCAAACCCTAAGGGATCTAGCCCCGTCCAACCTAGACACAATGCCATTCGTGACGCCAACCTACAGCAACCTCTCCACACCAAACTACTTAAAATCGCACAGCCCGAACTCCTTCTCGTTCAGTTTCCCCCCTAACCTATCTCCCAAAGCGAAAAAAAACTTCAAACACAAACTGATTAGACAACACCCAGAATCACTATTCGCTGACATATATCACTGCTCCTCCAAAGGCCAGATAAAAATGGATCTCATTTTCCACACTGAAAGACCCGAAAAGTGGAACTCCATCCTCAGATCTCAGCTCCACATTTCCAAATCAACTAACACTCATAGCTGCAAACTGACGATCTCACTCCCTAACCACACGAGGCAGAGTGGGAACACCCCTGTGACCATCTACTTCAACGGCACAGTCCTGATACAAGCCAACAACGACAATGTAAAGGCATTTGACTCCCTCTTCCCCTCACTTCGTATTTCCCCCTCTCACGCACTTCTCCCCCGCCCGACCCACCCCTTCTCCCTGGACAGCCGGACCCTCCAGCAGAGCTCACCTACCATTCCTGCGCCCTCTAACAACAACACCAGCTTTTCGCCACGAGACACCACCCACACCCCTATCATCAAGAACACGGCTCCACTACCCCCCCCCCCGGCAGTCACTCCTACCCTCCCACCGCCTACCACCTCCCCCAACTAACAAGGAATGACCTCAACACACAGTCAACGACTCCCAATTACCTCCCTATTCCCACATGCAAAAGAACGTCGAAGCCACAACACGACCCTCGACACCCCGCGCCCATGGCCCCGCTCAGAGCCTACACGGACAGCACAACCACAAGAAGGCAACATAACAACGTCAGGCTCTCCCCCTCTCGGGTTGACCCCGCCCAGAACACCCCCACCCCCACCTATGAAGAGACAGGGCAGCGTCTCACCCTGCTTGAAAGCCAGATAGCAACTATAATCCAGGGCCTTAACGAAATCCTAACTAATCTCACCACGCTCAGAAAGCCCCACCAAATCCCCACCTTCTCCAGCCCCACACAACAAAGGCCTCCCAAGGCTCCCCACCCTAGATGGATCTCAACCCCCCTCTCTAATCAGATACAGAGACCCAAAAGAACAAGAGATGCAATGTCCTCGAGTGAAGCGGCAGATCTTGCCTCCTCGTACGACACCCCATCTACTGTCAATCCAAGATTCAGGTGATCACCGGATTTGGAAGAGACCACGCCCCTCCGAAATCCCCAAGACCCCCGGCCCCCCGCACTAACTACCAATGGCCCCCTAATGAAGAAACCAAAAAAAAGAGGTGCCCTCCACCAACTGCATGCTCATAAACTGCATATCAGCCACCAAGCATGCCACAGAGCTAGCAGAATCCATCCTCACCCACGACATAGACATAGCCTTCATCACCGAGACATGGCTAAATGATTTCTCTTCACCAATCATGGATACACTTGTGCCCCCAGGCTTTGCAATCATCAACAAAGATAGAAAAGACCAAAGAGGCGGGGGCATAGCAATCATCCACAACAACAACATTTCCATGACGGGAATAGACACCTTTAACTACAACACCTTTGAATGCTTAACCGCCAACATTAACACAAGCAACAACAAAACACTACTCTGCCATCTAATATACCATCCCCAGGCAACACCACCGCATTCACCGAACACCTGTCCGACCTGATTGCCCACTGCTCACTCCGAGACGCTAATTCTGGGCAACCTCAACCTACACTGGAATGAAGAAAACAACTCTCTAATCCAGAACCTGAATGAGCTGCTACACAGCAACAACCTTACCCAACACTGCTCAGAGGAAACCCACAACAAAGGAGCAATACTAGATGCCATTATCGCCCAACGTGACACAGTCACGATAGACCACACCCTACCCGTTGACTGGTCAGACCACCACTTAATCCTATTCCACATCACCCAACCGATCACATACCAACACCCCACCCAAGACCCCCCCAAATGGACGAGAAATCTAACTCAGATCAACATGGCTGACCTAGAGGAAAGGGTAAGCTCTCTCCTCCCTATCTCCACAGATGATCTCTCCACAACAGAACTCACCTCCCACTATAACACAACTATGACGTCCATCCTAGACCAATTAGCCCCCCTGAAATAAAAAAAAACTAGGAACATTCCATCCAGATCCTGGTTCAACACGGACATTAACACTGAAAGAAGACAACTAAGAGCTACAGAACGACTATGGAGGAGCAACCCCTCCACAAGCCTCCACGATCAACTCAAAGCAGCTCGAAGGAAATACAAAAAACACATCAGTAATGAAAAAACCACTTTCTTCTGCACCGCCCTGGACAACGCAAAAAACAGGCCCAAAGAACTCTGCAACATCATCCGGCAACAAACCTCCAAGCCCCCTGCATCCTCAGTTCAGGCCTCCAAAGACCTGTGCGACAACTTCGCCAACTTCTTCAATGACAAAATCACCAAGATTGAGCTCTCTCTGGACATTAACCTCAATCCCTCCTGCAAAAGCCTGGCCCCGGAGACCGAAGACAGCACGTGCGAGCACCCCACGAAAGCCTGGAAATCCTTCAACCCCATCCCGGAAGCCGAGATTCTCAAACTGATCTCCACCTCCAAACCCGCTTCCCACGTCCTAGATCCTATACCCACCCAATTGACCAAAAAGCTGAAACTCTCCCTAGCCCCGTTCTGGTGCAAGATCATAAACAGCTCCCTGAGAACCGGCGTCATACCTGAATGCCTCAAAGTCGGCCAAGTCACACCATTACTGAAAAAACCAGGCCTTGACACCAACGATCTGAACAACTTCAGACCCGTTTCCAATCTCCCCCTCCTATCCAAAATCCCCAAAAGGTGCGTTCTCCTACAACTGACTCAGCACATTGACAGCATCAACCTTCTAGATCCCCACCAATCGGGCTTCAGAAAAGGCTATAGCACCGAGACCGCGATCCTTAACATCGTGGACGATATCCACAAATCTCTCGATACCGACCAATGTTGCCTCCTCATTCTCCTGGACCTATCGGCAGCCTTTGACACAGTTGATCACAATCTACTCATCAAGGCTCTTCAAGAAAGGGTAGGTGTTGATGAGGTGGTCCTACACTGGTTCTCCTCCTTCTTACACAACCGCTCCCAAAGGATAAAAATCAAAAACTTTACGTCCGACCTACGGGGTTCAGTGCTCTCCCCACAACTGTTCAACATATACATGGAACCCCTCGCCACCATACTCAAAAAACCTAACATTCCCTTCCACCTATATGCAGATGACACCCAGATCGATCTGGAAACCTCCTCCATTGATGACATTCAGAGACTCAACGACACTCTAAGAGAAGTCCAACACAGGCTTTCACTAAACCACCTAAAACTCAACCAAGACAAAACAGAAATCCTCCTCATCGCCAACAAAGAAGAGAACCCTCAAATCGTAGAATGGCTAAAAGCAATTGACGCCCTCAACGGCAATCTCACTCTGGCTAACTCTGTAAAATCATTAGAAATCACCCTAGACCCAAAACTTGACATGGCCAAACACATTAAGAACTCCGCAAAGAGTGCCTTCCTCAATCTGAAGCTACTTAACAAAATAAAACCCTTCATCCCGCCCAAGGACCTCAAACAAGCCACTCAATCACTGGTGCTATCCAGACTCGACTATGGAAACGCAGTCCTCACTGGTACAGCAAAATCCCACCTAGCTCCCCTCAAAACAACTCTCAACGCAGCAGCCAGAATGGTCACCCGGAGTTAAGAAATATGATCACATCTCACCCGCACTCAGAGAATTAAAATGGCTCCCAGTCGAATTGCGTGCCAGCTTCAGAACTGCCTGCCTCACTCACAAAGCCCTGCACACAGGGAAACCGGACTACCTGGCCGCCAAACTCAAGAGGGCCGGTCAGACAAGGAACCCCAGGAGCTCCAATACCCCACTACTCATCCCTACGAAAACACGCAAACAAAAAACCGCTGCACGGTCCTTTGCCGGAAACGCGCCCAAAATCTGGAACTCCATTCCAGCTGATATCAGGACTATCCCGTCCTTCGTAAAATTCAAAAAACACCTAAAAGACCTCTTCCTCAACCGTTCCCTCCCGTATCGATAGCCGCCGCCGAAGCGCACAAGCCTGCACTCTGCAGCACCCCGACATTGTATCATCAAGACCTACCTCCTCTCCCCGCTCCCCGACCCTTACCTTGTTCCTTCCTCCCTGAAAGAGGTTCAACCCAAGACAGCGTGCACTCAACGAGGTTATCTCAGGACTTACCCTGACGGAGGCAGAGACCCCAGTTTTCACGGCTCAGATGGACGCTTAAGATTTGGCCATGACCCTTCCCGGATGCCCGTAATTTAGACCGCCTACATTTCTCACTAAACGAAATTTGATTCAATATTTTAAAATCCACTATGCTTCCATTCCATACTTGCTACATTCGTCAATTACAAGGAGTCTTGATACGACAGCTAGAAGCTTTTCTGTTGCTTTATACTGGCAACTCTTTTTTCTTTGCTTGCCCATTACCGAGGACGTTTTGCCTGAATATCTAACCTATCTTGAGGTGTTCCATCAGCATGGCCGCCTTAACCGTAACTTTATATACATGTTTGAATATATTGTGATAAGGAGCCCCTCACACCGCATTATAAAATTGATGCTTATGATCTATGGATGGTATCTGACCACCTAGAGACCTGTATTCTTTGCGCCCTGACGAAGGAACTGTTGGCAAAAAGTTCCACTCCGAAACGCGCGTCGGCGCTCTCTGTTGTCTTGATATGATTTTTGAATTGTTTGTTGTATAATTATGTATACATATAGTTTGTTATGTGTATTGTGGTCTTTCTTTTTCCTTTCTCTCTTTATTTGAATATTGTATGGTATGATTGATGTCTGTGTGTGTTGTGGTGTTAAATTGTCTTTATATATGATGTTATGTTTTGGTGGGGTTGTTCTTATTGTATTGTGTATAATATAAGATTTTTTATACAAATGTATTTGATGAAAACTATATAAAAAAGATTTTTTGATATAATAAATTTGGAGAAAAAAAATGTCCTTACGTGTGGGACAATGATGTTATTTTTATTGTAGGATGTATCACTAATGTATTAATTGATATAGAGGGAGAGGTTCTTTGTTTAAATGTTCTGATTTTCCCTGCCCTCCTCTCCCCCTATTTAGATACCCAGGGACCCTCTTCTGTGTCATTATCTCAGGACTTCCTTACCGTAATGCTGTACAGCACACTGGGACTTCTGAACCAATATGTATACTACTGCTCTATTGTGTGACTCTTGCATTAAAACTGCTGTAAAGCGCTCCGATACCCTCGGGTCCGGCCAGCGCTATATAAAACTCCTTAATAAATAAAATAATAAATTCTTCTTAAACTTGCTGTAAATCATCCTGAGAATACTAAAGATATTGGTATCACAGCTGGTACCAGAAAACTGATGCCATCACAAGCTGGTACTTCTTAATCAACACAACTTGTGCTTTAAAAGTGTAGGGCTTCAGTGAAACACCACCCCCTTGTACCCATTCCCCCCCCCCCCGTTTGGTGCAACTCTGGGAAAGTGATCAAGTAGCTCCACCTCCTACCATTTAACTTAAATTGTCTTCCTGTGCATGTAAGGATTATCTTTGTGCAGAGTTGGTGGCTGAGTGGACTAATGCATCCACCCCAGGGATCTGTGTTTGACCTCCTGGTCACATGTTCGAATCGTGGTAGGTCCCCTCATCCTTTCAAGGTCGATAAAATGAGTACCATTGAGTTGGGTAACAATAAACATCTGTTATTTTAGCGCCAGGAGACCTAAGACTTGGTTGAACATGTGCTTTGCAAATACTCGTTATATTAGCTGCCCCTGTGTCTTGTATGTAAAGCAAACCTGTGCCAAACTATAGCCCATCCAGGTGCTTCTTGCCTAGGATAGTTGAATTTTCATTATTCGTGGTTTTAATGCACCTGGATTTGGAGCACTCCAAACACTGGAACCCAAATCACACTGTGGCCGTATTCCACAAACCCCATTCCCTTCCCTGTCTCTCTTTAGCCTCCCAACCCAGGTTATACATCATTGAGGAAACTAATATCCTCAAAACATTTTGGTACACCATCTAGTAATTTAATCGCTTTTCTCTTTATGTACTTGCACTCTGGTCATTATAGTGGGAATCCAGTGCCCTATATGGCCAATCTTGCACCAGCCACCTCTCGTTTTGAGCATCCACCTCACATGTGAGAGGTACCTGGAATGTCCGGCTGAAGTACTGGTTTAAGACTCACTCTAGAGCAGGCTTCTCCGACGAGTGGCTCATGAGCTACAGGTAGTTATCCAGCTACCTGTGAGTAGCTCTCCTCTGTGCAGCCCAGCCTACTAAATTAGAAACGTTTGTTTGGTTGAATTGGTATATGTATACCAAAATTTAAAAGTGTGTGTTTAATCTGAAAATGTGTGTATTTTCAGAACACCTCATTTCCAACATTTTTTTAATGCTGATATTTGAATAATAAATCATGCAACCTTGGGAGACTTATTACTAATATTATAACCTTGGTGCCAGGGGGCATTGCAGCTGTGGCTGTTATGTATTTCCCTTGTAGAGGTTTTCCAAATTTGACTAACCCTTTTTTACATTACTTCTGGCAAACCTGCTGTCGGGGTCTGTCCGGGACTATGTGGGGAACACAGTCAGGGACTTGGGCAAGGACTGGGAACAGGGTAGAAAACAAAGACAGAGAGGAGTACAGCGCTGCCCAGGAGCACACAGGAAGTCAGAGGAGAAAAGGGATCCAAAGGGGAAGCCTGTAGAGGTGAACAAGAAGGGTGAGACTCGGAAAGGAAGGGCACTCATGAGGCGGCTCAGCATTCAGAATCACTTAAACCCAGGACGGATGTGCAATACACTTAAACATGAAACAACGTTAACAATAAAGGGGATGTGGGGTAAAGCACTCAGGAGCTCCACACGGTAAGACTGAAGCTCAGTAAGTTCATCACCCACAATTGCTGTTACAGATACGGACTGGAAATACCCACATATAGGATATGTATACAAAGGCAGGGTCTGTGGAGCTTATACCTATGGTGATGTTATAACAGTAACTCAAAGACAATACTCACAGTGAACAAGAAACACCACCTAGGTAGTCAGCCGTGCCCACGGATCCTGGCGATCAAACAGGAACACGCAAGGCAGTAACAGCAAAGGGGTAGAACTAAACACAAGCACAATAGACAAGGAGCTAGCAAAGAGGAGTGATTAACAGGAAAGGAAGGAAATCACAGGGCACACTTGGCAGAAAGCAGGTAACAAACATACAAGGTAACAGAAGCGAGACAGCAGAATAGAAAGATAGCAAACTAGAACTGGAACCAAGGAAATGAGATGAAAGGCAGGGACTGGAAAAGGATATACAGAAAGGGAGGCTACAAGGGTATACTAGAATAGTACAGGGTCAGGAAACAAGAAAACAAAGTAGCATAGGATGCAGTGCTGGGGCAAGAATTGAGCAAAGGCTCAGGAGTCAAAGTAGCACTACAGGTCAGGAACAGGGAAATGTTAAGGCTCAGGAATCAAGGAAGCACTGCAAGCAGTGCTGGTTCAGGAAACAGGAAAATGGTTATAGCTCAGGAAACAAGGAGTCAAGAGCGCACTGCAAGCAGTGCAAGTCAGGCACAAGAAATAGCTGAAGCCCAGGAAAAGGAACAGAGACTAACTATAGCTCAGGATACTAGATAGCACTGCAGGCAGTGCTAATTCAGGCACAAGGAATAGCTATAGCTCAGGAAACAAACAACAAGGATTATCTATAGCTAAGGAATCACTGGAAACAAAAAGCTCAGGGAGCACAGGAAACAAGGATCGGTCTCACCGGTAAACAGCTTACAATGACCAACACTGGACTGAAGGGAGCTGGGGCTTAAAAGAGCTCACAGTAATCATGTGCAGCAGGTGTGAGCAGGCTAGCAGCAGCCAGCCACAGGTGAGCTGAATTCCTCCACCCATCCTTGGCCTGCAGGGGTGGAGACTAAGCAGTGAGCAGGGAATCCTGGGTAATGGAGTTTTCAGGCATGAGTAGGCTGGCTTCACAAAACCCGGCATGGATTGGGAATGGATGCTAGTTCCCAATAAGTGTCCAAATGGCTGGAAGTCAGGATTTGCATGCAGGGGAGGGTCTGGAAGTTTATTAGAGGACTGGAAAGTCCCCCAGTTCAGCCCCCTGGTGGTGGACACGGGAATGCAGGGAGCAAGTCGTGACAGTACACCCCCTCCAAAGACCCTCTCCCTGAATCTGGAACTGGATTCAAGGCCGTGGCTCCTAAGAAGTAAGTCCATTTCCCTCATAGATGTAGTGCAAGATGCCAGCGGACTGCAGAAAAATGGTGACGTTCTGGAAGGTTTTGTCTCTGATGCTGGTGATTCAGTCTCTGGATGTATATGTACTGAGAACTCTGGAGGCTGGCAAACTGGAAGCCCAGGGTCAAAAAGTTGGAAAAATAGAGGTTCAAGTGCTGAAGGCAGGGAGCCCGTAGGCTCTGGTGCTGTAGGCAGGGAGCCCGGCGGCTCTGGTGCTGTAGGCAGGGAGCCCGGCGGCTCTGGTGCTGCAGGCAGGGAGCCCGGCGGCTCTGGTGCTGCAGGCAGGGAGCCCGGCGGCTCTGGTGCTGCAGGCAGGGAGCCCGGAGGCTCTGGTGCTGCAGGCAGGGAGCCCGGAGGCTCTGGTGCTGTAGGCAGGGAGCCCGGAGGCTCTGGTGATGTAGGCAGGGAGCCCGGAGGCTCTGGTGCTGTAGGCAGGGAGCCCGGAGGCTCTGGTGCTGAAGGCAGGGAGCCCGGAGGCTCTGGTGCTGTAGGCAGGGAGCCCGGAGGCTCTGGTGCTGTAGGCAGGGAGCCCGGAGGCTCTGGTGCTGTAGGCAGGGAGCCGGGAGGCTCTGGTGCTGTAGGCAGGGAGCCCGGAGGCTCTGGTGCTGTAGGCAGGGAGCCCGGAGGCTCTGGTGCTGTAGGCAGGGAGCCCGGAGGCTCTGGTGTTGAAGGCAGGGAGCCCGGAGGCTCTGGTGCAGCTAGCAGGGAGCCCGGAGGCTCTGGTGCGGAAGGCAGGGAGCCTGGAAGCTCGGGTCCTGGAGGCAGGGAGCCTGGAAGCTCGGGTTCTGGAGGCAGGGAGCCTGGAAGCTCGGGTTCTGGAGGCAGGGAGCCTGGAAGCTCTGGTGCGAAAGGCAGGGAGCCTGGAAGCTATGGTGCGAAAGGCAGGGAGCCTGGAAGCTATGGTGCGAAAGGCAGGGAGCCTGGAAGCTCTGGTGCGAAAGGCAGGGAGCCTGGAAGCTCTGGTGCGAAAGGCAGGGAGCCTAGAAGCTCGGGTCCTGGAGGCAGGGAGCCTGGAAGCTTGAGTCCTGGAGGCAGGGAGCCTGGAAGCTCGGGTCCGGGAGGCAGGGAGCCTGGAAGCTCGGGTCCGGGAGGCAGGGAGCCTGGAAGCTCTGGTGCGAAAGGCAGGGAGCCTGGAAGCTCGAGTCCTGGAGGCAGGGAGCCTGGAAGCTCGAGTCCTGGAGGCAGGGAGCCTGGAAGCTCGAGTCCTGGAGGCAGGGAGCCTGGAAGCTCGGGTCCTGGAGGCAGGGAGCCTGGAAGCTCGGGTCCGGGAGGCAGGGAGCCTGGAAGCTCGGGTCCGGGAGGCAGGGAGCCTGGAAGCTCGGGTCCGGGAGGCAGGGAGCCTGGAAGCTCGGGTCCTGGAGACAGGGAGCCTGGAAGCTCGGGTCCTGGAGGCAGGGAGCCTGGAAGCTCGGGTCCTGGAGGCAGGGAGCCTGGAAGCTCGGGTCCTGGAGGCAGGGAGCCTGGAAGCTCGGGTCCTGGAGGCAGGGAGCCTGGAAGCTCGGGTCCTAGAGGCAGGGAGCCTGGAAGCTCGGGTCCTAGAGGCAGGGAGCCTGGAAGCTCGGGTCCTGGAGGCAGGGAGCCTGGAAGCTCGGGTCCTGTAGGCAGGGAGCCTGGAAGCTCTGGTCCTGGAGGCAGGGAGCCTGAAAGCTCTGGTCCTGGAGGCAGGGAACCTGGAAGCTCTGGGCCTGGAGGCAGGGAGCCTGGAAGCTCGGGTCCTGGAGGCAGGGAGCCTGGAAGCTCGGGAAACTTTACATGAAAACAAGGTAAGGGCAAAGTGACACATGGTTCATAGACTTTCAGCTCTGAGAATGGTAGTAGACTGTAAAAGGTAGATTCGCTGCTGTCAGTAGGGACTTCTTCACAGGTTCTTGTAGTATCCGGGACTGTGATATCTACTTGACTACAGAACTGGGTAACCTTGTGTGAAAGGAGAGCAGACATGCTAGAACCAGAATTCTTATTCAGCAGGCTGAGTATGGTATCATTCTCCTTTTGCACTGCTGACACAGACAGTAAACCTGGATCCGAACAGAAAAGCAAGTCAGGATCTGGCAAAGAGGTGTTTGAAAGCCAATAAGTGAAATATTGTGAGCGTAAATGTCCATTTCTCAAAAGAGGATTTATTGTTCCAGGACTAGGGTGAACATTTTCACAGTTGCTTTGCACCTTACAACACGCTGAAGTTCTTTCTGCTGCTAACAAGATTTGCAGATATTCATTTTCATCCAGCAAGTCACTGGCTGACATCAGGTGAAGATCAGGGTCACAGATTGAATAAAAATCCAACATAGAAGGATCAGCCAACCACAGGGAATGATATTCAGCACGTAAAAGTCTGTTTTGTTCCAGGAATTGATCTCTAGGGTTTAAGGGCTTTCTGGATCTGTTGCTAAACATCCTGGCAAGAACTGACAGTGTGGGTTAAATAAAAAAAAAATAGCTAACTGAACGCAAAGAAACCTCACAAGTGACCCTGGAAATGTAGGTTGGTCATTCTGTCGGGGTCTGTCCGGGACTATGTGGGGAACACAGTCAGGGACTTGGGCAAGGACTGGGAACAGGGTAGAAAACAAAGACAGAGAGGAGTACAGCGCTGCCCAGGAGCACACAGGAAGTCAGAGGAGAAAAGGGATCCAAAGGGGAAGCCTGTAGAGGTGAACAAGAAGGGTGAGACTCGGAAAGGAAGGGCACTCATGAGGCGGCTCAGCATTCAGAATCACTTAAACCCAGGACGGATGTGCAATACACTTAAACATGAAACAACGTTAACAATAAAGGGGATGTGGGGGTAAAGCACTCAGGAGCTCCACACGGTAAGACTGAAGCTCAGTAAGTTCATCACCCACAATTGCTGTTACAGATACTGACTGGAAATACCCACATATAGGATATGTATACAAAGGCAGGGTCTGTGGAGCTTATACCTATGGTGATTTTATAACAGTAACTCAAAGACAATACTCACAGTGAACAAGAAACACCACCTAGGTAGTCAGCCGTGCCCACGGATCCTGGCGATCAAACAGGAACTCGCAAGGCAGTAACAGCAAAGGGGTAGAACTAAACACAAGCACAATAGACAAGGAGCTAGCAAAGAGGAGTGCTTAACAGGAAAGGAAGGAAATCACAGGGCACACTTGGCAGAAAGCAGGTAACAAACATACAAGGTAACAGAAGCGAGACAGCAGAATAGAAAGATAGCAAACTAGAACTGGAACCAAAGAAATGAGATGAAAGGCAGGGACTGGAAAAGGATATACAGAAAGGGAGGCTACAAGGGTATACTAGAATAGTACAGGGTCAGGAAACAAGAAAACAAAGTAGCATAGGATGCAGTGCTGGGGCAAGAATTGAGCAAAGCCTCAGGAGTCAAAGTAGCACTACAGGTCAGGAACAGGGAAATGTTAAGGCTCAGGAATCAAGGAAGCACTGCAAGCAGTGCTGGTTCAGGAAACAGGAAAATGGTTATAGCTCAGGAAACAAGGAGTCAAGAGCGCACTGCAAGCAGTGCAAGTCAGGCACAAGAAATAGCTGAAGCCCAGGAAAAGGAACAGAGACTAACTATAGCTCAGGATACTAGGTAGCACTGCAGGCAGTGCTAATTCAGGCACAAGGAATAGCTATAGCTCAGGAAACAAAGAACAAGGATTATCTATAGCTAAGGAATCACTGGAAACAAAAAGCTCAGGGAGCACAGGAAACAAGGATCGGTCTCACCGGTAAACAGCTTACAATGACCAACACTGGACTGAAGGGAGCTGGGGCTTAAAAGAGCTCACAGTAATTATGTGCAGCAGGTGTGAGCAGGCTAGCAGCAGCCAGCCACAGGTGAGCTGAATTCCTCCACCCATCCTTGGCCTGCAGGGGTGGAGACTAAGCAGTGAGCAGGGAATCCTGGGTAATGGAGTTTTCAGGCATGAGTAGGCTGGCTTCACAAAACCCGGCATGGATTGGGAATGGATGCTAGTTCCCAATAAGTGTCCAAATGGCTGGAAGTCAGGATTTGCATGCAGGGGAGGGTCTGGAAGTTTATTAGAGGACTGGAAAGTCCCCCAGTTCAGCCCCCTGGTGGTGGACACGGGAATGCAGGGAGCAAGTCGTGACACCTGCACTGAGGTGATCACTGCTGTTAATCTTGCATGGGTGGCCACTAATGTAATAGTGTCTGTTGTGTACACCACCAATAATATTAGTAGCTCAGGATGATTTTCATTGAACATAAGTAGCTCTTGTTAGTGAAAAGGTTGAAAACCGCTGCTCTATAGATATTATTTGTAATTATATTGTTTCAGTTAGACTCTTACGTACACTTTTCATAGTCTCACACAGTGCACCAGGCACACATGGCCTGCTTAGGATTCTGCAAAGCTGGACAATTCAGGTCTCCAACCACATGATAAGCCAATGCACCCAAAGTGTAACAGTCACAGCAGGCATAAAGATTCACTGGCCATGTTTAAAAGTGCACCATTCTTTAATGGTGCCCACGTGCTTGGAATGCCACTATGGCCCTATGCGGGCCCACGCACATTTCATTAGCTTAAAACAGTGCATAAAGGACGTGATAGCTCTTACAAGCCATATGATGTGTTCAGGTGACTGCCATCACCATTCCAACCGCCCTGCGCACCTCAAATGCTGTCTGCTGTCCATCAAAGAAGTTCAACAATGAGGGCCTGAGTTCTTGTAATGAGGATCTCAACGGTCAAAATTTGCAAGGAATTACATAAAACTGCATTTTGTGCTCATCATCTGCTTGTTTTTAATAATAATGTCAATGAATGCACTTGTTATTGCGTTTCTGTTGTCCCGCCCTCCTGATTTTACTTTCAAGTCTTGGGTGTGACGCACAGTTTTTTCACCTTAATGATTCAATGACCGGACATCCTGAAAGTTCTCGTTTAGTAGTTGCAGTGGTATCTACAAGTGCCTCTTCCCACTGTCCCTGATCACCAACTTGCTACCACAGAATTATTCCATTTGATGCACTGTTATTTTTCAACAGTGGTAAGAAAGCCAGATGGTTTACCACCGAACTTCGAGAGTCCAGAAGCACATGCCGCCGCCTCGAAAAGGCCTGGAGGAACACCAAATCCACAGAAGCCCACGACAACTTCAGAGCCGCCACCAACGCCCACCATCAACTCATCAGAGAAACGAGGAAAAAAGCGATTGAAGACAGAATCTCCACCCACGCGCACAACAGCAAGGAACTCTTCAGCATCATCAAGGAGTTCGCCCAACCCACTAGCAAGTCTACCGACATCCCTCCTTCACAAGACCTCTGCGACAAACTCAGCACCTTTTTCCACCACAAAATCAAGAGCATCTACGACAACTTCGACGAAGACAACCAACACACTGAACCCTCACCAACCACCCCCGACACCCGGAAACCAGCGATTGACGACTGGACAGCCCTCACCACGGAAGACACACTGAAGACAATGAAGTCAATCCACTCAGGGGCCCCCACGGACCCCTGCCCCCACCACATCTTCAACAGAGCCGCCAACACCATCGCACCCATGCTCCGCCACACCATCAACCGCTCCCTGGCGACCGCCTCGGTTCCCCGACTGACTGGAAACACGCCGAGGTCAACCCCCTCCTAAAGAAACCCTCAGCGGACCCCACCGACCTCAAAAACTACAGACCCATCTCCCTGCTCCCGTTCCCAGCGAAAGTCATTGAGAAAGCCATCAACAGCCAACTCGCCACATTCATTGAAGAACACAACATCCTCGACTCCTCCCAATCCGGCTTCAGAAAAAACCACAGTACGGAAACCTCCCTCCTCGCCGCAACAGACGACATCCGCACCCTACTGGACAAAGGAGAAACAGTAGCCCTCATCCTCCTCGACCTATCAGCGGCGTTCGACACAGTCTCCCACCGCACCCTAATACGCAGACTCTACGACGCAGGAATCCAGGACAAGGCCCTCGACTGGATCCGCTCCTTCCTCTCCGGCAGGACGCAGCGGGTCAGACTCCCACCTTTCCTCTCGGACCCCACACCTACCACCTGCGGAGTCCCCCAGGGCTCCTCCCTCAGCCCGACGCTCTTCAACGTCTACATGGCTCCACTCGCCCCCATCGTCAGAACCTACGGACTCAACATCGTGTCATACGCAGATGACACCCAGCTCATCCTCTCCCTATCCAACGAGCCCAACACCGCCAGACGCAACTTTCGAGAAGGCATGGAAGCCGTCGCCAAATGGATGAAAAACAGCTGCCTACAACTAAACACCAACAAAACAGAAGTACTCATCATGGGCCCAAACCCCGATGCCTGGAGCGACACCTGGTGGCCCCCCCGCCCTCGGAAACCCACCAACCCCCACGGACCACGCACGCAACCTGGGAATCATCCTGGACTCCGAGCTCAAAATGGACCACCAGATCAACTCTGTCTCGTCTTCCTGCTTCCACACCCTCCGCCTCCTTCATAAGACCTTCAAATGGATCCCCCTCGAACACCGAAAGACCGTCACTCACGCCCTGGTCACCAGCAGACTCGACTACGGCAACGCACTCTACGCCGGAATAAACAAAAACCTCACCCGCAAGCTACAGAACATCCAGAACGCCACCGCAAGACTGGTCCTCAACCTGCCAAAACACTGCCACATCTCCCAGCACCTGCGCACACTCCACTGGCTCCCTGTCGAGGCGAGAATCACCTTCAAGATGCTTACCCACGCACACAAGGCCCTCCACGGCACCGGACCAGCATACCTGAACAGCCGACTCAAATTCCACGCACCCCAAAGGACCCTACGATCAGCCCAGCTCTCCTACGCCGTGGTCCCCCGAACCAGAAAGACCAGATCGGGAGGCCGCTCCTTCTCCTTCCTCGCTGCCAAAGCATGGAACGCCCTTCCGCTCCACCTCAGACAGACAACATCGCTCCCCATCTTCGCAAGAAACCTCAAAACCTGGCTCTTCGACAGACCCCTCCTTGATGGATGGAACCTGCACCACCCCCCCCCCCCCAGCGCCTTGAGACCCTTACGGGTGAGTAGTCGCGCTTTAACAAACCCCTGATTGATTGATTGATTGATTGTAGCAGAGGTTCCTTGTTTCTACCCCTTTTGACACATGTTGTACCGCAGCCCCCCACAAGCCTTTAGTGTGTAATTTGATATGGAGAGGGCTGTCATGTAGATGCTATTTGATTTGCACGTGATACCATTTTGTTGCAATCTTTAATTCTGGCTTTTGGTGATTTTGCTTGTGAATCTCCGCAGGGATAACCCTTTCTGTGGCAGCTTACTTTCAAGAGCTTCTCTCCTCTGGTAGGTGGGACCAAATGCCTGTTTCTTTCTGTGGTAACTCTTGCAATACCTTCTCTCCTCTGGTAGGCGGCACCTTTTTGCCCCTGTCACTTCTTCATCCTGCCCATAAACATGTTGACAAGGAGCCCCATAAAGGCTCCTGTTTTTCTTCTTTTTTTAACACCCAAAGACACAGATCTGGAGCTTAGCTCCTACCTATTTTTTTTTCGTCACCAAAAAGGCAAAGCTATCGACACAGCTCCACACCACTCAACTTCAAGAATTTCCAATCCACACCACATAATTTGACACCAAACCACATAATTCAACTCAACAACCCAATTACACAACACACCACATACATCCAATCCACACCATGGAATTCCACACCATGCCACAAAATTCAATAGCACACCACATAATTAGACTCCACTACATACCACTCCACAACACAAAATACCATTCCACATAATGACACTCCATAACACACAATCCCACTCCACATTATTCCAGTGCACTCAATACCACATAATTACTATCCACATATTTCCACTGCACACCATGCCACATAATTCCACTTCACAAATCCACTCCACACCACACAATTCCACAACTAACAATTCCAAACCAACCCACATAATTCCACTACACACCACATACATACACTCCATAATACATGGGTAAAAGACATTGTCATTTACAACACCAGTAGCTCTAACTTAAGCAAATGCAAGACGTATTGCATTTCCAATGCTTGTTTACAGAGTTTTGGTATTCTGCATTTGCCAGTTGGTTTTGGAGATAAATGCTCTGCTTCACTGGAGACATACGAAGAACCATTTTTTTGCAATTTATATAGCCCAAGCTTGGCTCGAGGGCAGAAGAGTGCTTTATAGGGCAACCATACGTTATGCGTTATTTTAGACGCAAGTTGATTAAGCCACTTGCCTTGACTCATAGGAGGGTGAGCCAAGGCAGGATACAAACCTGGTTTGCCAGTTTCAAAGTTAGCAGCTCTAGCCTACAGGCCACATCTAGTCCCCTAACAAACTAAAATCATCCTAATTGAAGTTGAAGACATTAAAAAATCGTGCTTGGTGAGACAACCTGCAAATATTTGGCGGTTCTGGGCAATTTAAAGGGCCTCATTGGCCACAGGGGATTAATTAACTTTTTATAATCTATCTTCTTTACACTTGTACTAAAAGGACATGACCTTAGAGGAGAGAGCCAATATATTCAGTAGGGCCCAAAAAGGAGGAATGCATCTGTTAATAAAAGGAAATAAAATAAAAGGAAACTAATCTGGATCAATTTTAACAGCATCCTGGTACATGAAAAATATTGCTGACCTGGGACTGAAAGTTGATCCAAATGAATGATTATAGCTTTTGATCCACAATGATTTTTCAGCCTACGCAGTGTCTTCGTGGTGTGAGCTGCAGCAGGTTACAGATCTCTTTAAATGTTTAGAGTGCACCAGATAAGTTCAGCCTATGGCAAAGTTGATAATTATTAAGAAGGCAGAGGGTTCATGTCTTAAGGAACGTCATGATCTATGAAAACTAAGGATCTTTGGGAGCTTGAAAAATTAAGCAAGTGAGCGAGGCTTAACTCTCAGGATAGCACCTTCTCAGGCACTATTCAAAAGTGTCAAGAGAAGGGTAAAGTCTATGTGTAACCAAAAGAAGCAGTTAGCAGACATGGTGGATAACTAGGCAGATATATGGCTTCTATACGGAGTAGTATACGTAAACTGATTATTCCAAATGAGACTTCCATATTGGTTAGGGATTTTTCTAGAGGAGGGGTTAAGGTGAGGAAAAAGGAAGTGGGAAATTAAAATAAGCAAAGTCTTCTTTATGAAAGGTAATTTTAAAACATACCGTAAGTAGTCATTTATGAGTCTATTAACATAAGAGTGATTGGTGTCTGCTCGTGGAACATTTAGAGGAATGTTCTTGCATGGTAAAATGTAAGACTTGTAAACAAATTTCTATTTCGTGAGTCATCACTATTCCTACTCCATCGTCTTCTAAAATGACACCCTTACGTTCCTTCTGCAGCCTCAGGCCTAGGAAAGCTTCTTAATTCTTTTAGACAAAGTTCATTAAATTATCTCAGTCCAGAAGAAATGTCGAATTCAGTTCCCAGTATCAGTAACGCACGGTTCAGTTCAAATAGTGATGAGATAAGTTCAATAGCAGTGTTCCACAATGGATTCAAGTTCACTGCACTGTCATCATCCAGATGGTAGAACACTCTTTCATAGGCCACTCAGGGACAGAATACCTTCGGCAAGGCACTTGTGTTCTTTTCGATCTCCTGAGTGTGGGTGGTTAATCTTCACTGCCACTTAGATCATTAGCTTCAGTTTCTTCTGTGACAGTATGTAGTATGCGTTCAACAGACAGACTTTGTCTCACACTTTCTTGCCCTATTGGCCATTCATCACCAGGTCCAACTAGGCTGATTACCCCACTAGGCCCTTCACCAGGTTCTAGGTCACCCTCCACCTGTGCCAATGGCGAGGTCCCTTCATCTATCTCCACTCCAGATGCCGACACATCAAGACTCCCCTCCGGCCAATGGTGTACTACTGCAGGTTCTCGAACTGTTAATGAGTCTCAACTATCTCGCTCGATCTCTGAGCCCCCTCTGGTTCTCTCTGGTGCTCTACAGTGGCAGTTTGCTCTTCAGGGAGAGGCATCATTACATCATCAAGGGGGCACTCCACTCTCTGGTTGTGAAAGGTGTGTACCCAGTTGGGCAAACCTTCACACCTAAAGGCGGTGTTGGTCACCAATATGACCTGGAGAGGGCCCCACCAGTGAGGTTTCAAACACGTCTTCCGAACATGTTTCTTCGCCAAGACCCAGTCACCAGGATTGAGGTCATGGCACAGCTCCTGATGTGGGAGAGTGGTGGCAGCTCCAACCTGCTGAGACACAGAATGCACGATATCAGCAAGCCCTTTGCAATAGTCAAGAATCCTATAATTTGTAATATTCACAAGCATTTGCAGGCACTGCAGGCAATCTCATACCTCGATCCATGATGATCTCATGGGGAGAAAATCATGTCCTTCAATCAGGGATACTACAAAGACTCATCAGCACTAACGGCAAAGCATCTGGCCACTTCAAAGATGTAGACGCACACACCTTGGCTAACTGTGATTTCAGACTTCCGTGTACCGTTGGCCTGCTCCACGATGCCAGAAGCCTCAGGTCGATAGCTACAGTGCAATCTCTGTTCCCTTGTAATGCTGCTCATAACAGTTTCAGGACCTGATTATTAAAAGGAGTTCCTTGGTCTGACTGCAGCGAAGTCAGAAACCCGAACCTGGAGATGAGTTCCCTCAACAACAACTTAGCTAAAGTAAGACTGTCATTTCTCCTTGTCGGGTAAGCCTCAACCCAATGTAAGAAAATTCACACAATCACCAGGACAAATCTCAGCCAATTACACACAGGCATTTTGATAAAGTCCAACGGCATCCTGTTGAATGGACTTCCTGATCTCCCTATGTGACTCATCGTCACTTGAGTCCTGCCGCCTACATTTATCTGTTGGCATTCAACAGATGATACAAACTCTCAGCCATCAATCTGAACCCAGGGTTGAACCAATTCTGTTGAAATAACCTAACCACAGCACCCCTCCCACTTCTCATTTTAAGGCAATGGTAACAGGGTAGCAGGATTCAGCGAAGCAGCCCTCCTATGGGTAATGTTCTCTGCAGCAAGTATAATCTGTTTGCATTTAGTGAACCTGCCATTTGTCAGGTGCTATTTATCAGGTGCTGAGTATGAGTACACGGCAGCAGTATTTCTACAGAAAAGCACCATGACAGTAAGAGGGTGTCCCGTTACTATATTCTCACACCTTTCAATGCTGACACCTACTGCCGCTACAGCTTTAAGGCAACCGGACTGTCCTACGGCTACAGGATCAAGAGTAGCAGAAAAATAAGCCACAGGTCTTCGAGCATCCCAATGTATTTGTGTAAGCACAGAGAGATTGCAGCCCTCCCTCACACTGCAAAAGAGCGTAAAAGCTTTATTGTAATAAGGCATTTCCAGTCTCAGCTCTAGGAATGCAGCCAAACAATCAATTCCCATGGTATTGGATCAGACACATCCTTGTGTGTCAGCAACTGTCCGCTTGGTCTGGCCGCTTGGGAAAAGTTGAGTATCCACTGGCAACAGTCGTCCATCATTCCCAAAAACATCCTGACTTTTATTTGGGTCATGGGTGGATTCATTTTTAGAATTGCAGAGATCCATTTTTGTGACACCTTCCTCACTCCCTTCTCAATGTGGTGCCCTAGATACAGAACTTATCTTTTACAATACTGTAACTTACTTGGGGACATTTTATGTCCATTCTCAGCCAAGTGGTTCAGTAATGCAATAGTGTCTTGTTTACAGGTCTCTTGGGTATCTGACACTACCAACAAGTCGTCAATATACTGAACTAGGACAGAATTACAGGGCTTTACCAAAGACTCAAGATTCTTTTTAAGAATCTGATTGAAGATCGAAGGTCTCTGTATACCCATGTGGGACTTAGCACCATGCCAAAACACGATTCTAGAACCAGAAGGCAAAAAGGTACTGACTGTCCTCATGCAAGGGTATAGAGAAGAAAGTGTGACACAAATTGACCACAGTGAACCACTCAGCCTCACTTGGAATTTGAAACAGTATCACAGCTGTCCTGGGTGCCACAGTACAACAGGGGATGACAATATTATTAATCTTTCTAAGGTCCTGCACGATCCGGTATTTGCTGCTTGGTTTCTGCAGGCCCATAATGGGTGAGTTACATAGACTTCCCATTATCCCTTTCAAAATTCCTTGCTGTATGATTGATTCAGTCATCGGGATAATCCCAGCTATCGTTTCTAGTGTTAAATTATACTGAGGCACTCTAGGGTATTCAGCATTGGGCTTAACACTTATTTGGACAGGTTCAACTCCCTTTATGAGATGTATGTCCTCCCTGAAACGTCGCAGACCTCAGGCTTCACCTTCTCTGGTAGATCATCTGCAGTCATCAAAGGGTACAATCCAACAGGCGTCCCTTGGCTTGCAGTTTGAAATCAACATCTTCATCATGAGTTTAAAATGCCACACCTTTCGACGTGCAATAAATAGTGAAGTTTACTTCACACAGTAAATCACGTCCCAAGAGGTTTACGGGACTGCAATCACACACCGCAAATTGGTGCCTTTCTCCAAATGACCCTATTTTAACTGAAACTTCCTTTGTGACAGGGTTTGTCATTTGTTTATTAGCTACTCCTACAACTTGGATTCTTTTTCCCCAGAGGGGTAGGTTTGGAACTTCTGCTGTACTAACAGTGGAATGGGTAACACCAGTGTCGATCAAAAATGACACAGGGTGGCTATTTCCCTCACCTTCTATGAATGGTCCACTCTGGTCTACCTCCAAGACTACGCCAAGTACGCAATCTTCCTCCCTCCTCAGGCACTGTCATTGTGACTGGTCAGAACTGTACAGAACAGAACTGTTGAAACGGGTTTTGATTTTGGAAAAGTTCTGATTTAACTTTGGACCCTGATTAATATTAAACCTAGGACCATTCATATTCTGCTGAGGCATAGGGGCTTGAGAGACTTGCGTTACTGAAACTTGTGGCATGTTACAGCCTGTCAATATTGGCATGGGCACATTTTGTAACTGAGTTGGAACGCCATTCAGCATCTGTACAGATAAGCCCTGAATTCTGACCTTGAGTCTCATTCGTTCCCCTATTGGGGTTCAAATGGCACTCGCGCTTCCAATGACCCAACCTATTACATGAATCGCAAGGTTTGGATCTCTTCAACATCGCAATATCGATCCCAGTACTCGGGTCAATTCGAACACCACAAATTTTAACATGTTGAGCACCATTTCCACCTTGCATTGTAGATCCTCCCTGCGGGCCTGCAACTTCTTGCATTCCACCCACATTACCTACTTACGACTGATTCTGAATTCCCCTTTGTGCCTCTGACATCTGGGCGAGCATGAACTTTTCTTTTAAACACTACTGTTTCATGTCCAATTCATCACTACAATATTTTGCGTACCTCAGGATCTCATTAATCGACTTATTTTGCCAACAGATCAAATGTTGCTGAATCGTCAGACTAATCTCGGGCCTCAGTCCCATCACAAACCTGGACACAAAGCTTCCCATTTCCTTACTTTTGGGATTTTTCATCCTGCTATGCTGTTTGAACACTTGCAGCAATCTCTCATAAAAAGCATGCACAGTCTCTTTGGGTACTTGAGTAGTTCGATCAAACTTTACCCAGTCAATATCCTTTGCTGGCATTTTTCCTTTCAAAAATATAATTACTTGCCAATACTTTTTCATCACCTCCTACGCGGACACATGTGTTATTGGATTTCTAGTGAGTTCTTTCTCCAGCCATTGAATGGCCACTTAACAATCAGCCCACAAATCATTTGGTACCACAGTATTGAAAAGAGTATTCAAATCTACCTATAATTCTTAATGAATCTGTCAACCTGGGTGTACCACAATACTGGAATTTCCCTCAATTTAGGGAAGTCATTTGTAAATGCAGCAAGATCAGTCCTAATCCAAGGCACATGCATACCCTCCACCTGGCACCTCTCTCAACTGGAAACTTTGTGTTCAATCTTTGTCTTGAACACTCGGGCAGTTCTGTCTTTCCCTGTTTGGTGGACCCCTCTTTGAATTTCTTTTGTTCTTTCTTTTTGGCCCACCTACCTTCCCATTTGTCTAACTCTCTACACTTCCGTATTCTGCCAATCAATTCCCTAATTTGCAGTTTCATCCCTGAGCCCTCATACTCATTATAGCTTCTTCATTAACACACACACGATAACTCTTCTGTAGACTTGGTCTCGTTAAGATTTATGCCATAGACTCAGGCCAACTCTGAAAGCTTGTCATGTCCCTCTCGCCTGACGCGTTTCGAGGCTTGGCGCCTCTTATTCATAGGCAGCTTGACTGCGGGTGTTCACAGAAGGGCTCTGATTACTGATTGACTGCATGCGCTTTCAATTTATCCTGACCCACAGTGGGTCACACTGAGTGCGTATCATTTGTGCATGCTGGGCGAGAGGGAGAAAGACATCCCAATGCAGACGCTGGCTTCCACTTTTAATTTTTATCTGCTGTCGAGTGCGCTTTCGTTGCTTTGGGCCATTGTTGGATATATATATATATATATATATATATATATATATATATATATATATATCTTCAAGTTACATAGATATAGAGTTAAGAATAGTAAATTGTAGGAAAGTGCCCCTTTTGACATGGTCACCCCCACTTTTTTCCTGGTATTCGATGCAATATTGACAGGAAGTGCACTGGGTTCCTGCTATCCAGGTCCCCATGGCCAGATCTCTTTCCCAAAACTGTGCAATTGTTCCCCAATTGACAATACCCAGGGACGGCCGGCACAGCTCGCAGGTGGGGGGGGGGGGAGGGGGGCGCGGGCTGCTTTTAAAAAAAATAAATTAAACTTACCTTGCCGTCGCCGGGTCCCGCGTCTTCCCTCCTGCTCGCTTGTGTCCGACTCCAGGTCAGAACAGGAAGCAGGCAGCCAGGCTCCCACCCCTAAGCCAATCACAACATCTGAGCACTGTGACACCGCGCCCAGCCAAGGGCTGGAGGGATGGGCATGTTCTCCATGTAAGCTGTAATGCAGCCTGCATGGACAACAGGGAAGTGCGCATGACTGTTTTGGGCGGCCCGAGAGGGCCAACCAAACAGTCATTGCTTGCAGGAGTGTTCTACCACTCCTCCACTGCAGCTCCGCCCCGCCCTCTCACGCACTGCCACAGCAGGAGGAAAAAATAAAATGATAATAACATTCCGTTATTATCATTTTATTTTTTCCTTTCTTTGCTGCCCCTGGCAGTGGGGCCACGTTCCTCCGTCTTAGCGGAGGAGCCGCCACTGACAATACCTTTGGCACCACTGTAAGTCCCTAGTAAATAGTAACCCAGGTACCTAGGGCTTGGGTATCAAAGAGGGTCCCTAAGGGCTTCAGCACGTATTGTGCCACCCTAAGAGACCCCTCACCTAACTCATGCAGACTGCCTTTGTAGGCTGTGTGTCTTGGTGCAGACAAAAGTGAAAGCACGATATGGCACACCGCCCTGTGTGCCATGCCTACAGACACTGCATACAGTATATGTAAGTCACCCCTACAGCAGGCCTTACAGCCCTAAGGCAGGGTGCCCTATACTGCATGTGTGGGTATATCTGCATGAGCAGATAATGCCCCTGTACTGGCCAGTTCAATAACTGCCAGTACAAGTGACCAGGGAAGTCATTTTAAGTACATGTGCAGGACACTGGTGAAAACGGGTTCCCCAGCTACATGAGGGCTTCACTGAAACCAAAGATGTTTGGTATCAAACATCTTGTATTAATAAACCCACATTGATTCCAATGATGGATTTATTAATACATGCACCCAGGGGGCACCTTAGAGGTGCCCCCTGACAACCTACCAACTACTAGTGTGCTGGCTGACTGGTCCTGACCAGCCTGCCACCACAGATGAGTTTCTGACCCCCAGGGGTGAGGGCCAATGCTCTCAGAAGGCCAGAAACAAAGCATGAGCCGGATAGAGGGTGATTACGCCCCTTTCCAGAAAGATGACCTGTAAATTTGGATTCCAAGGCAGGGGGCTTCAAAGAGGCCGCAGCCTTAGGTATGTGAATCTGGCTTTCCTCAGAGGGATGCCATCCCCCCTGACCAGGGCCCATTTGGCACCTGGATAGGCGGGAAAATTAGTAGTCAGAGAGGCGTGCTCACCTTCAGGCTAGTTCCCCCCTACGGTGGGCTACCTGATATGGACACGAAAGTTCAGAGTCTGCCATCTTTGTGATGGCAGAATTAGGAACTCTGGGACAGGTTTATGCCCACTTCTCACAGGAAATGGCCATATAGGGGGCGTAGTGACCCCAGGGGTAAGTAGCCCATTGGCTACTACCCTGCACTCCCCTAACGTCCCTAAATTCAGAATTTATGGGAGCCCCTGGCACATGAAATCAGATCCTGCTAACCTGAAAGAAGACGGACGCTGAAGAGTCGCAAAAGCAAGAACAGAAGACCAGCAACTGACTTAGTGCCAACCCTGCCAGCCTGCCTACTGTCCTCGACAATTGCACCAAAGACGACTTGTTCTGCAGCTGCCTGTGCCTCCAAAAGCCTGGAAGGACTTCCAGCCTTCAACCAAGACCCAGGAACTCCCGTGGAGTAGCGGAGCTGCTCCCCTGCATCCTGCAGGCACCCCAGAAGAGCTGTGAGGACTCCGGACCGCCAAAAACCTGACACCGGAAAGCACCACTGCACCCGTGCCCCTAGACTGAGTTGAAGTGGGCAAACGGTGCCAGCGTGGTCCCTCCAGACTCGAAGCCCACCTTAGGTTTCTTAGCTGTGGACTTCCCAACACCACCTGCATCCTCTTTGTGTAGGCCCCCTCTATCCTGAGTGTCTCCTGTGACAAAAACCTGATGCCTCAGAACACTTCTGCACCTGGCCGCCCTGGCCGCCCTGGCTTGAGAAGAAGAGGACCAAATTGTCCCCACGTCCCCGAGTATCGTGAGACCTAGCCCCCCTGTTGGTTCAGCCGGACTGGCCCCCCGCTCCAAACCTGCAGCCTCTTTGTGACTGGACTGATCCCCATTGACTTCATCATATTACACCTCTGCACCCGGCCGCCCCAGTGCTGCCCAAGGTGGCCTGTTGGTGCTGTTTTGGACCTTGCCCCATACTCACCTTAAGTCCGAGAGATTGGTCTCATAAGTAGCTGTAAGGAACTTGTATGCAGTATTTGCTTTTCCTCCATAGGATAACAATGCTGATTCTGAAAAATGCCCTAAGTGTCGATTTTTGAAAACTGCAAATATTTCTATCTCGAAACGTACTTACCTGATCGTATTGATTCAGGTGCCTAAATATATATATAAAGATACGTGTTACTTTTTATAAATTGGTGTAAATCTCCTTATTGAGTCTTGTGTACCATTTATTGACTGTGTGTGTATCGCAGATGTCTAACACTCCTCTCTGATAAGCCTAAGGCTGCTCGACCACACTACAGCCTAAGAGAGCACCATGGGATTGCTAGAGCAAGTCCCTTTCCATTTATAAGGTATTCCTGGACTCTTTGCGTGGTATACCACTTTTTGGTACACTATATAAAGAGCCAGCTTCCTATATAAATCTATATACTTACCTATTTGCACTTACCTTCTCGATATTTTGATCCTCAACATTTTGACACAATATTCTGTCCACACAATACTTTTGTCCTTGATATTCTGTTAGTGATCGCAACCTCCGGGGATCCATTAAAGAAACTGATCAAATCATCTGTTTTCTGCAAATTAACACCATCTTGGGATACGGGGGTGTTAAAAGTTACCCCTCCTCTTGAGCTACTGCTTGAAATAGGCTGTGGTGACTGTACCCCACATGATTAAATCACTCATTATTTAATTTTTATGGTACAGTTTGTGTATACCAAACATTCTGTACAGCTGAATACTCTCCTGTGAAGCAAGGAACACAAAAGGTCACAGTACCAATGCTTACTGTACAAAAATGTCACTGTGCCCATGCCATGGCCTCATGTTTGAGGACAAAACATGCAGGGAGTCTGCAACGTGCCCAAACGGGGAACAATGGAACATACATCTGCAACAGATTTACCACTAGGGTCAAACTGAGGGTGTTTCCCATCTCAGAAAGCCCAAATACGAACAATGTGTCGCAGGAAAAAATGTAATGATGTGTTAGTAATTTCTGTTAATTGAACGTGATGTAATCGAATTATGAAGTACAATCTATTTCTTTGGAAATTGAAATCATTTACATATTTCCTAATGATTGAATAAAATGACATTCGATTTAGGGAGCTTTCCGGTCAACAATTGCATCATTGTTGAGTGGGTGAATGCAGAATGTATAGGAAGGATCATATATGCAGTAACATATATGCAGTGTCATATAGGCAATGTCTCAATGCACTAGGAAATGAACATGGACATTAAAAGGCCTCGATAGAGGTGCCCTCAAGTTAGTCATTTACGAAACAATGCAGGTTTTATGGTACTTTTGAACGTGTGAAGGGCAAAGCAGGTACAACTAAGAACGCATGACGTCAGTTCTCCTAGACGCACAGTGCCCGAGGACCTGTGATTGATAGTTCAAATTGTGCAGTTGAAAAATATTTTCAGCAGCCCTCTCTAAAAATAGTTCCAACACGACTGTCGGAGGATGCTGCTACCGTGTGTTATCAATTAAAGCTCCGAGGAACGATGATGCACTATCACGTCAACTTCCTTCCCAGCGTAGGTTTGCAAATTCCAGTCGTGGCCAATGGGCTTCCCGTTGCCACCTTTCGCACTGCTGCCTGCCAGCGGGGGCTTCTCCTGCAGACCGCGGCTGCCCGCCTGTGCCAGGGCTGCAGCTTCCGCACCGCTGCAGTCATTTAACACACATCTTTCTCTCTGGCCTCAACCACACCCGGGGTGACCGTCTGAGGCACGCGGACGCCTCCTCAGCTCCTGCGCCGCGGTTTTTTTTTCCCGCCAAACCTGTGAGAAGAGGTTTGGGGCAGCAAATATACACCGCCTGTCGGTGTTATTCTTATTTTTGCAGAGGGAGGGAGGGAGCGCGTGGAGGAGGATTTCATGAGGCAAGGGGAGTCGACAGAGCTCTTCAGGAGGTGTTTTGGAGATGGTGCTGCTGTCCTCGCAGTAAACGCTAAGGAAGGTGGTTTGTCAGTCTCTGATTTGGGGTCCCCTCACCTGAGCCAACCTTTATCTAGCGTAAAATAAAGAGACAAAGTGCAGCCGTCCATAACGGACTTGTAAAAAGCGCCGAGAAGAGGCAGGAACTGGACTGGCGCTACAATCCGAGTGGACTCATCCCAAAAGCCCCAACAGCTCGAGTGTGTCTCGGAAGGAGGGCTGCAGAACGCATCGTAAGAGCGAGCTGTAAGTAGCTGCAATGAAATTTAAAAAATGTCTGCATGCTGCAGTGTATTCTATCTTTATTTTATGTTTTTTACCCGATTCGCCCAATTTTGTATTTCTTTCGTGAAGGTCGTCTTTCATTTTCCTTCTGATGCCTCTGCTGCATGATTTTTTTTTTTTATCGTCCTTTGGTGAATGGAGATGAGGCAAAGTCCTTCGTGTTACATTGAACAGAGGGACTGTTTAGCATCTCAATTCATATTCCATGTGTGTGCTGCTATGCACCAGTGTTTGTTGCGGAGGTCAGGGTTATTTGAGGCTGCAAAGATGTCATGCTCAGCTTTCGTCTATGGAGACAAAGGTGGAGCGTTGTATTTTTGCTAACAATAAACATAATTAATACCTCTTACCAGACCCTGGAAATCAGCCTACAGATAGAGCGTGTTATTTGAATGTAGTAGTTATTTAAATGTGGAAGGAACCAACTTGGAATCTTTCCTCTCTCATAAATTCCCTTATCACTTTGAAGCGCCTAGTGCCGTCGCGCTGGTGCTTTGTTGCTGCGGCATTAGCAGCAACTTGTCGGTAACACCGCGATTATCTGTCATGATCCCCGGAGCTCAGCAACAAGGGGCAGGGCATGAAGGCACTTTTGTTGAATGAATTAACCCGATCGCGCGCGCGCTTGCGTCTTTAAAACTGACTTCTTGTCTACATTCCTGCGCATTGCTGCAGGGCGGACTACGACAAAATGGCCAGGTGAGTTAACGCTCGCCGCTGACCTCTGCTGTGCATCGGAGGCCACTAATTCGAATCCCTGCAAGTCTAACTCACCTTTCCGCCCGGCGCCTGCACATTAAGTAGTATACAAGTGTGTAATAGTGACACCCATTATTTACAGCACATTGAAACAACAGAAGTGATATGAAGCGCTATATGAAAAAAAGTTATTGCTATTAGTCCAATAGTCTAACTGACCTGCAGAAGTTTCTCCTTTCATGAAAATGGCTACAGGTGTCGATAAGATACCATATTTTCCTAAAATGCTCAGTGTCATAAATATTGATACAAATGTTGAAATTGTCAGGATAAAAATGTGTATTCCCTTTCTTTTTTATTCATTTTGTGATCTAGGATGTGCTTGAGCTCAAAGGCCCAAACCAGAGTAGCAAAGAAACTACATCTGCCTCTGTCCTGGGTAGACACAGTGGTACCATGTGCTTAGCAGCCGCTCCAAGGTGTTAATTAATGTAGGAAAAGTAACACTGAGAACAGAAATTCTGTTCAAGAGAATGATGGATGTGGGGGTGAACGTAGACCAAAGTGTTGTGAAGAACACCGTGACCCACTTTTATGTAGAAGTCACGATACGCAGCATAGCAAATAATGTTGTTGTGCTGCGTTGCGTGAAAGGGAGGAGCAGAACAATGCAATTTCTACTAAGATATGGTGCTGTTCTACTCTCTCCATGTGCTGGTGTACTTTTGGTTGCTATGTGCCAATGCACACCAACCTGGCGCTATAGTGCAAGAGTGTCTGTGTTGTGGGAAGCATAGGTTTTGTGGAGGAATGCCCGTGCACGACCCATGGAACGCCTCCTTGACTCTAAGTAACACAACGCAGCACATTGTGCAGCTTTGTGTTACAATCCAACGCAAATTGCGATTTGCATCGATGTGGCCAAACGGCTAGGGCGGTTGACCTCAAATTTGGGGAACCGGGTTCGAGTCTCGGCAAGGACGCACAACATCCTGTGATTCTGGGCAAATCACTTAACTCCCCGTGCCTAACAAAAATGAATATGTCCTCATGTAACGCAACTGATGCTCATGTAAAGCGCTCTGATACCTGATACCTTCGAGTTCAAGTTCGCGCTATATAAAACTACGTACAAAAAAAAAAAATGTAAATTGTGTGACAACACTTTGCGGCAGGTTTCCGTTAAAAAAGTAACACAAACCCAATGAAAAGTGCTTGTAAATCTGGGCCCCTGAGCTTTGCTGCTGTTTGTCTTGACGCTCACCCTGTTTACCAGGAAGTCGCTTGAGGATGTCCGTCAGGATGCTGAACAGCATCGACCTTTTCAGTAACTCAAAAGCCTTTCTTTGCTCCAGCCACAATGAGTGCGACATCAGGAAACCCAACAACACAGTTCCGTACTCATGAGCCTGTTCTAAAATGCATATATCCCATTCCCTTTTTTCTCCTTCTTGCACCCGTCGTTTGTTTGCAACCACCTCTGCGCCAAAGACCAGCCCACGGGTGGGTATTACCCAGAACACAACACTCACAATAAACATCTCACAGCTTGCCTCATACCTGTGGGCTATGCATTGCTTAATCATAGGCCCGCATCGTGCATTCTCTCTATGTACTTTCTGGGCATGAACACAACTGCCACAGCACCAAAACACAATCCACTGGCAAACTGTATCTTTAACATTGCCTAGTGGTCAGATATTTACTAAATGCAGTAAATACCTCCTAATGGAAGTTTTGGAGGGAAAAGGAGGCATAACATGCAGATTTGGTGTTTATAACATCGAAATATACTTGCTTCGACGTTTTAAGACTCATTTTCCCTTGATACATTTTGGCAGGTTTGACCTGCCTAAGTGTGTCAGCAGAAAACAGTGGCGGTGTGAAAATGATCACACAACTCTAAATCCTGCCTTGTTAGCCCAGGGATCAGAATTGATTTCTAAACTTGGACCCAAGGCAGTGCTTGAAATGGAAAAATAGAAGTGCAGGTACTCTGTAGCAGAGTACCTGCTTGTTTCTGAGAAGTGCCGGTACTCTCCAATTAAAAGTATAGCATTTCTCTTTAGAAGTGCAGGTACTCTCCCTCCCAAAATAAAAAAGTGCTGGTACTCCGTACCGGACAGTACCGGCCCATTTAAAGCACTGACCCAAGGCCAATAAGGCCACTCCTGAGGTAGTAAAATACCATAAGATTGCATAGCATAGGATCACATCACATGTCATATGTGATTGTCAACTTGAAATAACATAATGCAATTTAATCCAGCATAAGACTTAAGGTGAGCCTCTTTTACTTACGATTGAGGATATCTCTTTAATTCACAGTTCACAAACCCTCTAAACAAATGACACAGAAGCCATGTTGCCATACAGCTTAAGCTTGGGAAGAGGATGTGGCCTAACGGCTAGGGCGGTCGACCTCACATCTGGGGAACCGGGTTTGAGTCTCAGCAACAACGCTCAACAACCTGTGATTCTGGGCAAATCATTTAATCTCCCTGTGCCTAACAAAAAATGAATGTGTCCTTGTGTAACGCAACTGGTCTCATGTAAAGCGCTCTGATACCTTCGGGTCAAGTTCGCGCTATATAAAACTCGGGGAAAAAAAGTGTATTTTATTTCCGTTTATGGCTTAAAGGACTTTGACTTTCAGGTTATGGGCTAAATGGGCCTTCCCTGCATCACTATCAATCAAGAACAATAACCATCCTAGAACGTTACTTTGGTGATGCCAGCTTGGGTTTTGAGACATATTGTGACATTATTTACTAGAACGCACGTTTAAGCAGCTGGGGGCAGATTTGCTAACGTTTGGCGCAATCCTGCTCTCTTTCAGCACCTGCGCCATGGTGCAAGGCTGCCTGTGTTACAGGCAGGATTGTTTTGTGCAGGAAGTTGCACCTTCCTGCACAAAAAGCAATCCTCTGCGGCATTTTCCACTTTCTATGTAGAAAGAGAAAACAATGAGGAGAAATAAACATATTTCCCCTAGTTATGCCTCACCTGGGACAGTGTAAGATTTTGACGCATTCCCAGGTTTACTAGTTAGCAAATCTGGGAAACATGGGTGGATGCTTGGGAACACACACATTCCACCCATGGAACGTCTTTCCAGTGCAGAGTAACGCAAGGCAGCGACTTGCGCTACTCCAGATTTACTATGCCACGCAGAGCCTTATAAGGTGGCTCTGCATAGCATAGAAATCTGAGTTAAGGGCTTGCGTTTCCTTTCGTCGCCTTGCGTGACGTAGTAGCGATACAAGCCCTTAGTAATCCGTAGGAATTCAGTTCAGATAATTTATAGGTCGAGTAGCATTATCTGGGAAGGGAGACTTATTTATGTACGGTCAAATCTGTCACCTTGTGGCTACTTAAGATCAATGAGTTCCAATTACATTTGAGCGATAAGGTAGTATTTCTGCAGGGGATAGGTAGCTGCCTTTTAGGTGGTCATGGGCGTAAGCATGGCTTTGAGTATCAGGAGGAGTGGGAGGCTATATTTCATGGCCCAGGGGTAGTTAGAGTATAGCTAGGCCCCCATCTAACGGGACTCCTTTCCTGTGCTTCACGAATTGAGTCACTAGCCGTTAGCTTGCTTGAATAGCTTGGATTCCAGCATCTTGAGAGCTGTCCTGACCAAGGAGAGCAGAACTTCAAAGGACATGTCTCAAGATTTTGCAGCTTCAACATTTGTTTGCAAATTGCATGTCCATGTTTCAGCATGATGTGCAGATGGACTCCAGCTTCTGCACACGCCCTAGACCCTTATTGCGTGCTCTAGAAGGCTTTGTGGATGGTGCAGACGACTTTTAATTCGTTCCTGAACGCAGCCGTGAGTTAATAGAGCGCTCCTTAGTGAGTTATTTTGAGTCCCTTCAATTTCAAGTCAAGAGATGTTGAAATGAGTAGACTGCCTGAGCGGTGAATTTAGCAGGACGTGCTCTTCTGCTAATGCACAATTAACAAGCCTTGGCAAAGCCAATTGGTCTAACATTGACTGCTGACCTTTGGCTCTGCCAATGCTTATTTTGTTTGTGAATGTTTTTTGTATGAAGACACACCTTGTATGAAAAAAAGCATACATTCTACCAGTAGGCCCTGGCACTGAAGGGGACTACTTATTGTGTGGAAGATTACATTGCAGAAAAACAAAATGTCATCACTGACAGTAAGGTAAGCCAGTGGCTGAAGTGGGACCCAGTGTCCATGCTGTACTGCAGGGGCGGAAGCAAAATTTGATTGATGCTACAGTAGACCAGTGGATGAAGTCGGGTGACTGAAAGCCCTTGTAAGTATGTACAGTATATATGTTTTTATTAAAGGCAAAAGGTCTTGCCTAACGTCAGGACTAAATGGGTCTGTTTGACAGTTACCCCATCTAATACTTTCAATGCTAGCTTGGTTCATGGTTCTGGAATAACCATCCTTGTGGAATTTGTAATGTGGCTGGGCCTTTGTGCGACTAACAAATTGGGCCTCACATTGCTGGAAATGCAGGTGGTAAAAATAAGTCCAGAGAAATAACTAACACTGCAGATGTTTTCTTAGGTTTCACTGTTTATAAGCAAAATGTCTCCCTCCACCATTTTTAGAGACCAAAAAAATGATTTTGATGCAATCACTATGCACGTGCTCATCTATGGTTCCCTTCCATTTATTGTGCTACTGCCTACAATGTTACAGCACAACTACAATATGTTTATATTTTGTAAGTGATTATAGTCAATGGTGCTATATGGGGGTGCCAGGTTGTCACTGGCCAGTGTTGCACTGGAGGCGCTGCCAAGGGTGGTCGTTGGGATGCAACAGCTTCACCCACCCTTTAAGAGGTTTATTAAGATGAACCTGTAGCGCCTCCTACATGATCACTTTCGATGATGGCAATTTACTAATACTACTATTTGACAGGCTGACTGTGCCACAGAGTCACATTTCTGAGTAGAATCTAGTCTTGCTAGCCAAAGTGGCTACAGTCTTTGAATCCCCTTGGCCTGGTAGCTAAGGTTTTCCCAGCTTATTCCCACCCACCTTTCATTTAATGCAGCATTTGTTTCTGTAGCCCAACTAATTTATCTACTTGGGACATGATAAAATATTTAATTAATTTAAAGCTTTTCCTAATAACCGAATTATCTGGGGTCCAACGCATTTGCATAAACCGTATAAAATCTCTGTCATTTCTATTTATGTAGGGTCTTTGGCACTAGTGTAACGAAACTTGAAGAGGTCCCCCTGCACCTGCAAACCACATCGAGAGGCCCCCCTCTAGACTCAGTCAGGAGCTGTCATGCCAGGGTACTGTGCTGAGGGGCCCCCTGGAGCTCGGGCCCCCGCACCGTGGTGGCTGGAGGGGCCTTTGTTACGCCACTGGGCTTGCATCTTATGTTCTAGGGCATAAGGGGCAAACCAAACCTTAGGACAAATCGTTGATAGGGCACCATTTGATGATTGCAAAAAGGATTTATCGTCATCGTTGTTGTATTTAGAGGTGGATAAGCCAAAAATGTAAAAGGGAGAGCCCAGCCAGAGCCGTGCCAAGGATCATGCTCTGTGAGTAGGGCATTAAAAAATACTTGGCATGTAAATCATGCAACAAAGAACATTTTGGAATATGATAAGGTGTCTCCAATATTATTATTTTTTTATAATTCTTTAACACACAGAAGCGTTTCACCTTAGCACATCCGATTATATCACTGCATTTTGAAGTATTTATGAAAAGTGAGGGTTTCAATCATGAAATGAGAAAAATTCCTGCCCCCCGACTTGATGAGAATGCTATTAGAGAACTAAGACGCAAGCCAGGGCTCATGGGTATCCTATATGTGGACTATAAAACTAGAGAAAGGTTTTTGTACAGCACACATTCTGAACTCATGTATTTGTAGTTGCTCTCATATGTAATAAAATAAAAAAAGGAAGTTTGGTAAAATAGAGGCCAATATTTATCAAGGGCTTGCATTGCCTGTGCGTCACGCAAGTGGACGTACTGCAAAGAAAGCCCTTAAGTTAGATTTATTGTGCCACACAGAGCCACCTTGCATGGCTCTGCGTGGCTTAGTAAACCTGGAGTAACCCAAGGTAGAGCACGTCGTTACCTTGCGTTACTCTGTGTGGGGAACGCATTTCATGGGTGGGGCGTGGGTGTTCACGCGCTTCCACCCATGGTTTTTGGTGCATTCTTAGATTTACTAATATTTGTAACCCTGGCAATGAGTCAAAATGCTATGCCTTTCAAGGTGAGGCATAGCGAGGAGAAATATGTCTATTTCTCCTTGTTATTTCCTCTGTCTACGTGTGCTGCAAAAGGAAAATGCCTCCGGGGGATTGTTTTTGTGCAGGAAGGTACCCTTGCACCATGGTGTAAGGGTGCTTGCATTGGCACTTGACAGTCACAAGTGCGCCAGCACAGAGAGAGAGAGCAGGAATGCACCATGTGTTAGTAATTATGGTGCATTCCTGCTCTCTCCGTTTGACACAGTGCAGCAAGTTGTCTCGCTGCATTGCGTCAAATGCTAGTTAATCCAGGCCAAAGTGTTTCCCTAGGATCACAACATTTGGTAAAGCAGGGAAGCCAGAATTGATGCCAGATTTTCCAGTTTCACACTGTGTGGTTCAGCCACTAGATGGGTATCTCTTTCTGACATCAAATGTTAATGCTTTGTGCCTAATTTTTGGATGATGAGATTAGAGCACAAGCAACATGCATAATCCACATTATATTTGCGTCAGTTTCACATAGCAGGAGGGACAAACAAGAGCATCTCAACAGACACAGACCGGCTATACACTTTTTTTCAGGCACAGGGAAATTTGCCAGGATTTACAGGATGCTGAGTCAAGACTGGGATTCAAGCTCCCCATGCCACATGTTAGCAGCTGTATCCACTAGGCCACATCACCTTCCGTGAAAGCCAGGCTTGTTTTTAGAATTGAGGGCCTCATTTATGAAAAGTGTCGCATCGCTGCGTGAAACCAGCAATGCAACACTTTTCAGTACGCCCTCCTTTGCGACACCTTGGATGCGTCATATTTACTGTACGGTGCTCCATGTCGCAAGGAGTCAACAGATACGTCAGTATTCCTGACGTATCTGTTGGCGCAGTAATGATGCATTGCTGGAGTGTATCACAAAACAGACGCAACTCCAGCAAAGTGTCCTTTCACATAGGGCAAGCCCCATGTGAATGGGCCTGCGTCAGTCTACCCCTGCTGTGAGGCAGGTGTAAGGATTTGACGCAGTGGCGTCCTAGAAGTGGCGTAGAGAAATCTGATAGATTTCACTGCGCCACTTCTACGACCCTTTTTTGTGGGGGAACGCCCACCCTGCATACATTATACCTGACGCAGGTATAATGTAGAGCAGGGGTTTACAAAGTGACGCATCTTCTTAGATGCGTCACTTTGTGAATGTCGCAGTGTGGTGCATATATTCCGCCACCGGTGCGTATCAAAAAATGATGCACCAGTGGCGCAAGGGGCTCATAAATAAGCCCTGAGGTTTCCACAGGATCTCGAACTTTCAGTAGCTCGTCCACCTTTAGTTATATTTTATAGCAGATGCAGCCACTGTTGCCACCCCAAATAGCTATTAACTCACCCTCTGAAAGCATGCAGGTGCATTCTTGTGTGAATAAGAGAGTGTTGGTGGGTGAGACCTTTATGTGGGGACGTGTTGTTGACGTGTTTGTAGTGTGTTACAGCTGCGTTCTTAGAGAATTAGAGTCCTAGTGCGCTGATTGTACATGCATGAAAACATGTTTGATTAGCGTAGTGTCCATGTGAAGGTGATTACACTGATGTTCTTTGCAGAGTTGATTGATGAGGTGTGTGTTAGTGCATACATGCCTGCACATGTGGGAGTGTGTGCGTAAGTGATGTGAGATAGTACCTCCACAGAATCATGCACGTGAAAGGGCCCGCTGCAGTAGTATGGATAGGTATATGCTAATGCCCATGCAGTCTAAAAATATGTACTTCCTACTCAGCCATTCAGGCTATCCAAGTTCACGCCTACTTGGACCAACAGTTGTATTTCTATTTCTCCATTGAACTGACAACACTTGTTGCCATCCACAGGCACCCAATGTTCCTCATCGCTCTGACTGTTGTAGCAGCCACAGACAACCCCTTTGTGCCATTCTCCTCACTCCAAATCATAGCAACCATTTGAAGCCCAGTGGTATTGTATTCTTCTCCACTGATACATGGCTCACCTTTCCTTGTTCCAAACTCTGTCTCTTTCCTTTGTTTCTTTTGTAGGAAATGCTTTAAACCTCTGCCCCCTTCTTATATTTATCTGAGTCCTACTTCTTCCTATATCCCACCTCTCATCGCAGTGTCCATCCCATCCTGGGCAACCATCCTACCTTGTGGGACATTGGTAGCGTGGTATGACGTTTGCTATTTTTCACTTAGTTGCCTCTTACCCCAATCCCTTCCTTGACATTTCATTACTCCCACCACTCTATTATCTTGGTTCCTCATTTTCTTTTCTCATGAGCTCTCCTTTTCTGTGTAGAGCGTAATTACACGCTCAGATCCCGTCCAATAGAGGTTGTGTGCGTAAATGGCGAAGAAAGCCTCAGAGGAACACCAGCTATTGGACAGTTCCTTTAGTGTTTTTACAACATTTCAAAGTGCTTTTTTAACAGGGGACCCCGAGACTCGGGTTCTTTGAAGAATTTGAAGATTACAGCAAGTCGGCCTTGAAGACGGCTAGAGGTTGGACTAGTGGGATTATTTTTGATAGCTTTGACAACAAAATTCCCAGGTGCACAGTAACTGATTGTGGTTAAAAATGATTGTAAGTGGGTGAGCATGATTATATGTTGGTTGTGAGATTGTTATGACTCAATATGGAATAGTCACAAATTCACAATAATTTTACTAATAAAGTCTATTGACCTGGAAATAATTTAGATAACATAATACTTGAGCACGTGCTTAGTACAGTGGAGATGTGGGGGAGGAATATCCGAATGACATTGTTCTGCTTAGTGCACAGGTAAATTCTGAATGTGCGTCCCTTCCGGCTGTTAATGAATGGGAGGAGTGGGAATTAGTATAGAACCCAATGAAGTAGGAAGGTAGGTATGTTGCATGAGATGTTAGTAGTAAGTAAGGAATTAGTTGTTGGACAAACATCACTTGAAAGAGCCCTGGGAGATCTGCATCTAGCCAGTTCTCAGATTTGTGGGCAAGTGCCTCATAATCAGAGTTTCAAGTAATCTTAGCTGAACACTGTTGGAGATTGCTAGAATTCTGGGTTCACAAAACAAGTGAACGCACTCATCTTCTACAATGTGGTCAGCTGAAGATTGAAGATTTCAATCAGTAAGGATATGAAAGAGTAGAAAATGATGGGGAAGATTTATATGTCTAACAGGGCATATGGACACCAAATGAATTTGAGCCTCTGGCCCGCATGCTAGTCATCTACCCGGCTCTACTGGCTGAAAGAAAATAAATTGTTAAAACCCTTCTGGTGAAGGAAAATGTATGACCATGCAGAGAAGCAACATGTGGACCACTTAGAGAGGAATATGCAGGGGGCCGTTGGAACAATTCTTGACTCTGTATTTGTTATGAATTCTACAAAACATATTAAATGGATGTAGAGAAGAAATTATTTTTTGGGCCTTGTTTTGTAGGAGTATGTAGCAGATTAGGAAGGACAGGTCTGGATTGTAACCGAAATACCTATAACTTTATGGTGGGTTTGCTTTCAATAGCTCTATTTTAGTTTCTCTCGGATAAGGCTGGCATCCCCCCCCATTTATTTATTTTAGATTATTATGATGCATTTCTTGTGTTTAGTCTTATTTTAACTGATATTATGATATTTCTGTGAAGGTTTCACAATGGAGTATGGGATGGCATTAATTATATTAAAATGACTAAGTTATTGAGGAATAATAGAATAACTGCATATGATGATGAGCTCTATTTCTGATTTAGTGCCTGATTTAGATCTTGGCGGACGGGTTACTCTGTCACAACTGTGACAGATATCCCATCCGCCAAAATAAAAATCCAATAGGATATAATAAGATTTATTTTTCGGTGGACGGATATCCGTCACTGTTGTGACAGAGCAACTCGTCCGCCAAGATCTAAATCAGGGCGTTAGTTACTTGAAAGCATGTGAAAAGCTTTTAAATTAGTTTAGCAAATGTACCAGTAAATATGCAAAACTGCTGGTCTGACCCAAGGAGAACAGAAACCGCATCTGTCTATGTCATTATTCAGTAATAGTTATTTGATCAGAGACAATCAGGCAAAATTGGGACATTATAATTTGCTTTTGAAGACTTTGAGAAAAGGGGCCCCTGATGAACTGCCAAAAATAGTTTGAGGAGTCATTTTATAAAGTGGTCACTGATTTTATTTCCACTGATGCTTGCAGTCTGGATTCTGGATGGATTCCCAGACTCCTTCGCACTGTCAATATTGAAAAGTGCTCATAAGAAAGTCAACAGGACATACCATATAATCACAGAATGATTGCCTTAATGATTCGAACTGGTAATGTTATTACCCATTAGAACCTCTTCCAGAATGGCATGTGACTTCCTTCATGTCACTTAGATGGGCTTCTTTAAGAGGAGTTCAGAGGGGACCTAATGTTTTAGCAATGCCAAATTTACTTTTGATGCTAGTTGGAATCCATGAAAATTGGAAGGTAAGTCCTTGAAGCACACCTTGTGCTGAAGTATGGTCACTTTGTTCAAATTTGTTTGATTATAACTAAATTTGACCCTGTGAGATATCTGGCATTTTAACCATGCTTCTCCTTCTCATATGAATTCAGCTGTGCTCTTCTAAGGTCATTTTGCATATTTAAAAAAAAGAAAATTATAAGTAATGGGACATTTAAGTCTGCCAGGCCTGTTGCGTTAGTGTAAGATGGATATTATTGATTGGGATTGGACATGAGTGATCCTACGACTTTCGGCTACAAAAGTGCCTTCAGCTTTTCCCTGACTAAATAAATATTCAGGAAGACAGCCCCAGATGCCCAGAATAACCTCGAGGATAACACGCAGCGTCATGGAATTGAAAATACTAGGAGGTACATGGATTGCTGGGTAACTGAATTTCTGACCAAATCCATAAGTCTATAAGGGGTTCATTAAAATTCGCTTTGGTCAGCTACCAGTGTGGAATGAAAGTGGGGCACAGATTAATACCCATTTGGGAACTAGGTTGTGCCAATTCTCAAAATAGCAAGTTGAAACCGGTCAATTTTGCGTTCATTTCCAATGTTTCTTATTGAAAGAATTAAGAAAGTTATAAATAAGTATTCTTTCAAGCGGTGATTTTTTTCTCATGTGGTGTAGATGTCCTCCAATAGAGGATACAAGTCTGAATGGTATTAATACTAGTTTATTATTAAATACATTTCTGGATACAATACTAAACTTTAAATAGGGTCATGTTGTGTAACTGTATGCAGTGCTCAACAATCGATATTAAGGCGCTCTACTTAGAAAAGACTACCACAAAAGAGGAAGATTCTCTTGACCTTATGAGAAATAATCCTTTTACTCTGATCATTGAAGAAGTATCACTTCATATAAATATTCTCTGAACTGGACCCATCAATATTAATGTAAACTGTCTTTGCTAAATTGAGAATGAGTGGACCATGAAGTGATTGCTAATGGTACAATGTTTTGTTTCCCATACAGATTTCCTGGTTGCAGTCGACATACACCGAGACCTCATCTCTGGCTAATGCAAAAAGCCTAAGATATTTGTATATTTAAGTCTTCAGTGCCAAGAGTGTGCACAATCTGCAGTCAGTCATTTGGCGGATATTGACTTGTTTGAATAGAAGTAGATTTTGATGTCCTTTTGAAGAAAGACACTGTCAAGTTCAAACTTCGAAGATGCCAGCAAAAGCACCAATTTATTTGAAAGCAGGAAATCATAAAAAGGGGAAAAATTCAAACTAAGGGATATTTTATCACCAGATATGATTAGCCCACCCCTTGGAGATTGTAGGCACAACATCCATATTGGAAAACAAGGGCAGCAAGATGTTTTTGGCGATATCTCATTTCTGGAAGGAAATTATGAGCTTTTGCCTGGCAACAAGGCTACTTCAAGTGATGGGGATTTCGAGGGGTGTAGTGAACTAATGAGGGCAAACAGCACCTGTGAATCCATGTTTACAGAATCCCCCTTTCCCGTGCTAAAAAATGCCATCTCGCTTCCCACCATTGGTGGGTCTCAGGCCCTTACCCTTCCCCTGTTATCACCTGGGACACCTCACTCAAACCACAATGCCTGTTCTAGTGCAAAGCTTCCGAGACTTAGTTGTGAGCCGGTTACAGAAGAAAAACTGAAAGAAAATTGTTTGAAGTTTGAGAATGGGACACAATACAGTGATAACAGCTCATTGAAGTCAAACGTCCCCTCTTCCTCCTGTACAAATGACGGAGCAAGCTACTCCTCAAGTCTGTCTGAACAATGTGACTGGCAAGCGGGAGACTTGTTTGAAGATGGCCAGCTTGCATGTGACCTAACAAAAACAGGGAGCAAGTCGGAAGAATCTCTTATTGACTTTACAAGTTTGCTTCTCTCCATGCAGCTCGACTTGGGGCCTTCGCTGTTGGATGAGGTCCTCAGTGTAATGGACAAAAAAGATCTGTAATACTAATTATTGTCTTTAAACATTGGGGGGGGGGCGTAGCCAAGCAGTAGTAGTGACAGCACCACTGATTTCCGGCTCCACTGTGTACTAACCTTTCAGACACACTCAGACCTAAGGAACACAACATTTTCCATTTAATTCAGCTGTACCCGCTTCGGAGTGTAATACTAAGTGTGGTAACCTACTGTGCTGCCATATGCGGTTCTGCTCCCTTCAGCACTATCATGCAGGGTTAGGTTGGCTGTCGGAAGCTATGAGAGGCATTGGCTAGAGAAGGTAAATCCGTCAGTGATTTCTCTGTTAACTGATGAGTCGTGGCACAGCTCTGGTAGCTTTTGGTTGTGCTGCCATATGTGCCCTGATCTGGTGAGACTCATGCTTAATAGGTGTCTGCTTTTGGGTGCAACACTCAAATCAAGCCTCGCTGCACTGGCATGTAGTGAACAACTAGCCTGGGCAGCAGCGTTGTTCTTGGGGTGAGGGATATAATGTGACCTCCAGTTCCTTTCAGACAGGAGGACAAATGGGCATCATCCCAATGTAGGTGGAAGTCATAACATCCTTGTTAGGGTACGCACACTTAGGGTATTTGCAAAGGCCAAGAGGATGGAGTGCCAAATGTTAACAGAGTAATAGCTATATTTGAAATTTGTGGAGCATAGGGAATAAAACGGAGTCCTGCATTTCTGTAACGCCTGGTTCCTAAAGTCGAATTGTACTTCACATTTATTAAGCAAATATTGCCTGGGTGTTGTGTGGCCATGCATTTGATTAGGCTCAGATCATTGATAGTTGTGAGCACATTACCCTAGAGTGAATCACTTGGCAAGTGTATTATTTACTTTTCAATTGCTCATTACTATTATTGTAAAGCAGTTCAACTACCTCTTGTGTAAATTGTGCAACTTCTGCTGTTGAATCCTGAAGCATTGAGGTGCTCCTGCTGCCTGCTCCTGATGTGTTCCAATTGTCACAACCTCCCACCCACCTCCTCTCTATTGGCTTAAATCGTTGGGAGCGGGAGTAGTAGACTACCTGCACAGCACAATACCACAAAAAGTGATCTTCCACCTAAAAAGCCAGTGGAAGTGCCAGCTATGGCAGAAGCTGACTTGAATCACAATAGTAACAACATTTGAAAGCACACTGAACCCATTAACAGATCTGCCAACCTTCAAAAAAATTAACTGTGTGAGAGGGGATGAGGGGCTATTGAGGGGCTTGCAGAAGGAACAGAGGTGTGGGGCCCATAACTTGAAGAAGGGTGGGGGCAGGAAGAGGAAGTTAGGGCTTTGTGTTGGATACTAACCTTACCCCCCACTGCTTAACCAGCCCCAAAACACCAACAAAGGCTTCTGACCCACCCTGGTAGGACCGTGGGACATGGGAGTCTGCTTCAGTAGTTTGTGCAGGGAGTTCCAGCGCACTCTCCTTTTTTCACTGTGTGATATTGGCTCTTCACTAGGTGACAGAGTGAAGATCTGTGTAACATTGGCACTGTGTGAGTTGTGAGGTCTGTAAGAAAGATTTGAATCTCTTTATATCAAAGCATCAGTGCGAGAGCAGCTTTAGGATTGGCGTGAGCGCCCTCGATTAGTGCTCCAGGACAGATTGGGAGTCTGTGCCTGCCCTCTCCAACCCTAGCAATGCAGCTAGGGTTGGAAAGAGGTTCACTGCGCATGATAGTTTGGCCAGCCTAAGACGGCTGGCTAAACGATCATGCGCAGTGAAGGGCGAGCACTACCATTCCCCTCAGTGTCGTCACTCCCCAAGCCCCACCCCACAAGACTCGGCAGGAAAGGAGAAATAAAACGAGTGTCGTTTTATTTTTCCTTTCCTGCTGTTTTTGTGGGGGGGGGCGCGGCTCCTCTGCAATAGCAGAGGAGCCACCGCTAGAAAAGCGTAACAAAAAACTGTCTTCATACTTTGGAATAGAACTGACCTGTATGCAAAGCAGTATTTAAAATATTTCTCTCCACTGTGTGTTCATTGTTTTTGAATAGTAAATCCATCAGAAGTTATTTGCGTAGTTTTGATTGTGAAAGCTATATTTAAGTCGAAACCTTTACCTCCCTTTACCACTCCCCACCCCATAACCCTAAAATTACCCTTGCCTCCCCTTACCACTACTTGCACCTAAACCCTTGTTTAAAAAATAACATAATAATTATGTTCTTTAAAAAAAATACTTACCTGTGTGGTAAAGGCATGTGTGGTAAAGGTACACATACTTACCTGTGTGGTACTTCCCTGCAAGGTAAAGGTTGAGTGGTAAAGTCATTGAGGGGTAAAAACTGCTTTGGATAGGCTGTTTTCCATAGTAGACTCCTCAATTTGTACACTTGTAGTCAAAATTAAGTAGAACAGGGTACCCAAGTTCTTTACAAGATTCCTTGTGCTCTGGTATACAATGAATCTATCCCGGGTAAAAGACTTGCATTTTGTATAACAAGTTTCCACAAAACAACAATAGACTTGGTTGTCCTGTGTATTATGGGAAAATTGGGATGGACAATGCCACCTTTGGCGTGAACTCTGTAATCTTTGTTTCTTCCGCGTGACTCATCCCCAGTGTTATTTCACAGCAATATTTAATTGTTTGCTTCCTTTTATGGTTGCCCGTCCATTGTATATGTTGATACTGTATGAGAAACAAGTTCATATTTTATTTTGTTTTTAATGTTTATACAGTTACACTCCCAAACTATTTAAACTGCAGATGTTAATATATATTTAAGAAAGCTTGTAATGTGTACATAGTATAAACAGAAACTGTGTGCCACATAATTTTATTTGCATGAGTATATATTATACAAATATTTACATTAGAAAGCTATTTTGAGCTGTACAATAAAGCATTTTAAGAGACAAACTTTTTTGGGAATGTAAATATACGTTAAAGTGTTTAGAGTAAAAATAGAGAGGAATAGTGAAAGCTTTTTGTGGTGGGAGAAAAGTGTGAGAAACTTGTGCCATTCTGTTCCATCACTGAAAATAGATTTGAAACTGGTTCCCTCCAGCAAGTATGGTGCAATTATGGCTGGATCCTCGATGTGTTTGGAAGATGGCATTTGCCTCCTGTCAGAACCCTCCTTTTCAGAGGACCACGGGGCACGCAGGTGCTACTGGGAACAACCATTAGGGTTGAGGCCTTTTACTTCGGATGTCCCAGAGCCCAACCTACTAGTCCTGAGTAACTGGGCCAAGTACCCCTTCTGCACTTCACTCTCGGGGTTAGCGTTGTCCAAGCAGTCCAAGGCTTCCTCGGGGAGGCAGATACATCATAGTGAACACAGGCTCACAACTCAACATGCATGCATAGCAATAAATCATTGTACAGCCAAATACTCACTTTTATGAAAAAAGAAGAAGTATTTTATTTTCTAATGCTATCCACACAAAGTATAATCTCACTAAAGGGGTCACAAATGGAGAAATTGTTACCATCCACGGTACCTCTCCACACATATAGTACTCACAACAAGTAACCGGATGGTCTACCAACTCTACCTAAATAATGATTGTGAAAAATGGGGACAATTGTTATTGTAAGGACGAGAACCCTCACTCACCCAAAGGTGACATGCTTCATCATTGGGTTCCCTCTTGCACACTGCGACCGCAAGGTACACAGTGTGGGCTACAACTCTCCCACAGGAGAGGAGCGAGAGGTGTTTTGATCATCCAATGATGGTGAGAGTGAGGGGCAGAGTGCAAAAAACTAAAGTAGTGAATTAAAACTATCTCTTAAGAGGACAATAAAACTTTAATAGGTGTCCCCAAAGGATAGACATAAAAAACAGTGTGAAAAATAGGGATATAGATGTTCCCTATTAGACTAGGGCAACATGTTTCTGCCTTGATGACCAAAGGTTTGTGGCATTCTTCAGGACCAGATCTCGTCACTCTGCTCTAATTTGTGAAAAAATATAAAAATTACCTTACTTAATTCTATGGGAATGACCATGAAACCAGCTGCAGTCTGGTCCGTATTCTGTAAAAATAGAGTTAATCATGTCAGTCATTTATCATTATTCCCACAAAAACAACCAAAACACCAGTGTACATTCCACTTTATTGCACACGTGACAAACTTATTTGTGTATTTTACACAATCTCACCAATTCCAGACCACTCGCCTGCCTCCACCTTCAGAGGATCCTTTACACGCGGATCTCGAGAATCTAGAAGTGTTAGCATGTGTAAAAATCAAAAACCATAATTAAATCCACATAGACATATCATAAAGGTTCTCGGGTATGTCATTATATGTTCCTCAACAATCTCCTTTATTTCTTAGTCGGATAGCTGTCAGAAAAGAGCTCATAAAAACTACGTGCCCCATTGCAGTTATGTCATGCACCAAAGGCACGTAGCCTCACCAAAATCAATGTAAAGCCCCATAGAGTGGCAACAGGCCATGGCGATCCCAAATAAAACAAAACAGACCGCATTACACTCCAAAACCTACAGTGGCCAGTTCAATTCGTTCACGATATGTTAAATCCTAACGCAATCTCAGGAGGCTTCTTACCAACTTTCCCGAATCCTCCAGCATACGTGTAACGGCCGAAGGGGACGAGATGTTGAAAGCGTCCTACGTTTATACGCTGTGTACGCTGCGCTTCGTGCTCCGGAAGTGGAAAACCACATCCGGTAACACTGCCAGACGTCAATTGTAGTTCCGATACGGACTCTTGTTTCAAAACCAGGTGTATGCTTACTAAAAGCACACCTTTCGTACCGGAAATAAGGTGTATTATAAATATAAAAAAACTACATTTCCCTACCTTTTTGTAGTTCTTTTTTCCTTCTATTTTATTTTGAGAGAGGGTGATCGTCCTTTGTAAATATTTATAATACACCTTATTTCCCATTCTCTATTGGCAACATCCTGTGTATGCCCCACCAGTAGTCTGAGTCTCAAGAGTCCACTATGAATCTAACTTAAAGTCAATAATGTGCCACTGCACTAATTTCAGCAGCAAGTTCCCCTGGGGTCAACAGACCCGAAACCAGTCATACCCGCACCACCAAGTGTTAAGCGTTCAAAGTTCCTGAGTGTGCCACGTCAACGGGAGCTTGCTGTGGCTGCAGGTGAGTTGGCAGCAGCCCTCAGTGGGTTCAGAGTCTCTTACTCGCAGATATGCTCTTAATGCGACCAGAGACTCTTTGCCGCTCCTTCTGTAGGGTAAGTGTTCGGTTGGTCCCCCAATTGGGGGTGACTATGATGATCCTGTCTGGATTCCTTCCCCTGGGTGATGGTGCACAGGTGCTTCCATCGCTCTCTCACTTCTCTGGCGGAGGCACAACCAGTGACAGTCTTGGTGCTCCTGGTGACCGACCCCCTATGGCATATGGGATCATCTCAAATCACAGTTCATGGGCTCTGGGCTGATCAGCTCGGTGATATTCTCCACAATGGCTCCATCTGGCATACAGGGTCACTGCCTTAATACCTCACATGGCTATGGCCCTTACTGCATGGCAGTCTTTCCCATTGCAGCCACCCGTAGCATATGGGGTTGCTTCCACATTACCTCACAAGGCTATGGCCCTGATCACACAATAGTCTTTTCCACGGCAACCCGTTCTTGCATATGGGGTCGCCGCCTCACTACTACACAGGGCTCTGGCCTCATTGGTAAAATTCATGATGGTCCTCTCCTGGCATACAGGGGTCGCCGACTATGTCCTGCACATGGGCAATGACCCGATCGGTGCTGCAGCCGGTTCCTCACACCTTGCACAGGGAGTCCACTCGACAGGGCTCCCCACTGCACACTGGTCTTCCCAAGCAGGCACATGCTGGTGCTCCGGTCTCCAGGGCAGGTGGTCTTGGTTTCCCAGGGTGATGTCCCCTCATCCAGCAGGGAGACTAGTAGGCTACGTCCCTAGTTCTGGTCACACGTACAAAGTCTTTCAGAGTTTCCCCTTCTCACACATCCAGTCTGGCTGCTTGGAAGATGATGATTTTTGGGGTCTCAAACTCCCCTTCTTATAGTTCTTACATCTTACATTTCCAGACCCCAAATGTGATTTAGGGTCTGAATCTTTAACATTTTATGTTCGGGTTCTGCTTCTTTTAAAGTGTCTTCTCCTCTGCTCCCTCTTCCTCTTGAAAAGCAGTTTGTCACAGCAGGAGTGTCTCCAAAGCTGATAATTCCACAACGCAGGCCATGGGAGTGACTAGAGTTCACACCTTGATGTCAGCCACAGGGATTTGTGCATCAAAAGGTTAGCCCAGGGTCTCAGCCCTACTCTTTATGATTCTCTTATCAGCCCCATCTCCCTCCTGAGATGTGCCTACGCCCCTTCCTTGTAACCAGTCACTGAATCAAAAAGCACCCGGTGTATGGGGGAAGCCTCGCTCTCGCCTCCCTAGTGTGTCCAACCCAGCGTACATGAATGCAGCAATGCACAAATCTGTCTGTGGGGATCTCTCTACCACCTCTCTATGTTTCACCATGGAGGCCTGGGTCTCCCAAAATGGAACCTAGGGCCCTCCATGTATTGTACCATCCCCGGGCACATATGCAACCAGTGCATGTCTACAGCATACCCACACTGCACACATCTGGACCCTCCATGTACTGTACCACACGTAGGCACACATACACCCAGCAACATGCATTTAACATGCATGCACTGCACAACACTACAACCTTCAGGTACAGTACCCTTCATAGGCACAGGTACATCCAGCACATGCATTTACCATGCATGCACTGCTCAAGTACTGCTTTATCCCTATATTGAACACTTTCTAGGCACACATACACCCAGTGCAGATACACCACATCTTTGCTGAGCAGCACTTCGTACCAATCCGATGTTGGGCAAGGATGAATTAAGCACACAGCAGCAGAACTTTAAAAGTGAGTGAACCTGTAGACCTCACTCCAGTGACACAGGTTAAAAAGGACTTGTCCACTCCTATTGATCACTACACGGTATGCTGCCACCTCCGTGCTCATGCTGCTTAACTCCTGATGAAGGCAGTAGCCTTCCACCACTAAAAGGGTGGAGCTTTGGGCGCCCCTCCTGGTCAAACAAAACCTCAATCCGTCATACAGGCCTATGTCATGGTGCACACGCATGATTCGTTTTTGGCTGTGGCAACAAAAGTCAGCATTAGGGATCCAGACATCAGTACAGTTGGCCACTCAGTGCAGGGGTGACGCCTATTACCATGCAGATGACTTTTTCATCCCAATACGTCCTTGCTAAAATATTATAAATTACTGTAGAAATGGAGTGTTATCCAGCTACTACAACAGTGGATACTTACTGTAGAACACCACGAGCAAGATTCATATATATATATGCCGTGTCGGAGGACTCGTCAGACGCGGATTGAACGTGAAAGGTAGGACTATACGGCATTGCGGGGAGAATGGTGTGCATGCGATAAGCGGGGAGACTACACTAGCAGAATCCTTCCCGTTAAATCAAATCGCAATTATTTTGAAGAGAGTAAGAGACCAATATGTCGGCGGACACGCTAAAAGACCGGGAGGCGGCAGCCTCCGAAATGTTTAGTAACACCAGCAGTATAAGCACACAAGCGAGGAATATCACTGCAAACTCCACCACCAGTAACGTCAAAGACAAAATGAGAGCACTGGAAAAGTTAATGCGCGCTGAGCAGGGTAAATGGTGGGAACATAAATCCCTACAACGGTATCTTGACGTAGGGAGAATCCCGAGGGGCTTGAGGATCCTAATAGCCCCCAGTTATGACCAACCAAACCCTGACATGATGCGCGACTGGGCGCAATGTAATTTGGAATCGTCCAAAAAGCTAGTGGAAATTCTCATAAAATATGCGGAAACAGACAGAGCGACGCTCCAAGACCAAATAGACAAACTTAATGAGGAAATTACCGGATTAAACAAAGGTGAGGAAGTAACTAAACTAAAAGAAGAAATTATGATACGATTACGTAAAGAAGAAGATAAAATCAAGGAGCGCAAAGCTTTCAAATTCCACCGGGATAGGGTGGACTATGAAACAGGACGAATCTTCACGTTCTCAAGAAAATATGATGCTATGATAACAAACAAAGCAAAAGCACGAAATGAACAAGGGACAAGTGCCTCTACCAGTAATGAAAGACACACATATACATCTAACTCAGATTTAAGCTCGACTGTAGATAGTGAGGCAGAATTTGAAAGACAACATACAATCACAAGCATGGCACTACCAAGTCGCACCCCGGCGGAAGAAATTTATTTTTTATGTCTGGAACGGCGGTCGACCCTCCGCCCGAGGATGCAAAAGAACGCAACAGGAAGAGGCAAAACCACAGGCGGAGGGAGAGGCGAAAAACAAGAAGAAAGGCCGAACAACATCAAAAAGAAGCGAGGGAGAGGCTGGTGGAACCGCAAATGAACAACAAAGACATGACAGCCAAAACGGTAATAAACTTGACTGACATTGACCTAAATGAAACGGAAAGGCAAATCCTAGCATTACGCCTCTCATACTGCCCGGAGTCGAACTTTGACTATGCCAATACCCGGATGGATATATACAGATTCGTAAGGAAGTTGAAACTTTTAACCCCTTGCATGCGCGGCCGATTTTCGCCCTGTGCGGGCGTTTCATTAAGCGGGCGGGTTCATGACGAGCTCAGCTCGTCATGCGCACACGAGCACTGCGCAGCATGACGAGCTGAGCTCGTCATGAGCATGGAAGGGGTTAAAATACCATGCATTAATAAAACAAAAACAAAAAAACAAAGAGAAGGGCATTGAGGGGATAAAAAGTCCCAATGAGAACTCACAAGAAATAATAACAAGTGGGGACATAGCCCTTTTGGAAACTCTCATGGAGCTACAAGGGGAAGCCACCAATATAAACATCAGGGAAGATGAGCTGGAAATGGATAACCAAGCATCTAATCTTAATACGGAAATGCAAGAACCAAATGCGAAAAGAAAACAACTCCTTTCAGGAAAAAATCAACATTTAATCCAATATTGCCCAGGGACAGCATTGATATTTTTAATGAACACATAGTTGCAGAAATGAAGAAATTTAATTTTAAAATGCAGCATACAAAATCAAAACCAAATAAAAAGCTTGGCAATACAAAAAGTTAATAACTAAACTGCAAAAAATGATAACATCATCATTAGGAACTCCGACAAAGGAGGAAATGTTGTCCTATGGGCAAGAAAGGACTACATGGAGGAAGCCCTTTCTCAATTGAATAACAAAACATGTTACAGGACCAGCAATGTGTGGGCACTAAAAATGATTTATGATGACTTTTATGGCAAACTTGTCGCATGGAAAAGCGCAGGAATCTTGACATTGGATGAGTACAAATTCATACGAAAAGACAACCCCGTGGTCCCCAATATTTACTTCATCCCGAAAATTCATAAAGATGCAACAAAACCACCGGGCCGCCCAATCATTTCAGCACAAAACAGCTTGCTTGAAAATGCATCCCAATACGTCGACTACTTCTTACAGGAATTTGTGCAATCCTTGCCCTCCTATATCAAAGACACGAGTGACTTTCTAGCCAAGATTCAGAACTTTGAATGGAAAAAAGATTATCTACTTATGTCGTTGGATGTAGTGTCTTTGTACACAAGCATAAACCACAGAGACGGTATAAGGGCACTTGAACACTATTTGGGCAAAGGACAAACAAAATTAACTCCTCATTGTGCAATGTTAAGCAATATGACTAGTTTCTGTCTGAACAACAATGTGTTTTTATTTGATAAAACATTTTACAACAGATGCGGGGTGTTGCGATGGGGGCCAGCTTCTCCCCCAGTTACGCATGTTTACACATTGGATGGTGGGAGAAGCCGGTCCTCGGCGTAACACACAAGCACTATATGGACAAAAATGTAAAGCTACTCCTGCGCTTCATAGATGACTTATTTATTGTGTGGGAAGGTTTGGAAACAGAAGCTCATGATTTTGTGAATGACATCAACAAAAATGATATTAACTTAAGCTCCACGTCAACTATTAGTGATAAGAAAATTCATTTTTTAGATGTTGAAATTTATGTGTGCAATGATAGACTAGAAACCAAACTTTTCAGAAAAGAGACAGCAGGTAACACAGTTTTACATTTTTCCAGTTTTCACCCAAGACACCTGGTAAATAGTATCCCCTATGGGGAAATGCTGCGAATAAAAAGAATATGTAGCAACCCCAATGAATTGAAAAGAGCACAACAGGAGAGTAAAAAAAGATTCCTAGCCAGGGGGTACAAAAGTAAGATCATTGATGCAGCTATAAACAAAACTCAGGGTCTGGATAGAAATGTCCTTTTAACATCAAAAGACAATGATGCCAATACCAAGAAGAACACTATGGAGCTTAGGCTGATTCTAGCCTACAATGCACAAAATAAAACTATCAAAAAAATTGTGCATCGAAACTGGCCCATAGTGTTGAGTGATCCAGTTATAGGGGGTAGTTTAACGAATACCCTTGGGATCACCTACAGGCGGGCTCCATCTATGAGCAAAAGTCTGGTTAAAAGCAGCCCGGAGGTTCTGGACCAACAGACCTGGCTGTCACAAAGAAAGGGTTTCACCAAATGCAAAAGCTGCAAAGCCTGTCAGTACGGAATAAACAAGAAAACATACAGGACACCGTTCAGTGATAGGGAAATACAAATATCACGTTCCCTACACTGTAAAACTGACTATGCTATTTACATACTGGAGTGTTCGTGTAATCTCAAGTACGTGGGAGTACCAAACTCCCTGCAAACAAGAGAATTCTGCAACAAATCCGGGCAATAAATAATCATGACCCGACTTACCCAGTGGCTAGACATTTTCAAGAAATACACAACAATGATCTCAAACACCTCTCGTACTATCTCATAGATTCCATACCCAAGAACAGACGGGGAGGAGATAGAGAGGGTAAACTTAGGAGGTTAGAAACCAAATATATCCTAAACCTCGACTGTAAGAGCCCAGGAGGTTTAAATACAACAGAGGATTTATACACATGCATCTAACCTACCATGGGTAATATCAAGGCCAACCCTGTAGGGGTATTTGCATTTCCAAGGGGTGTCTATACCAATAAGGGGCCGATTCCGATTCGGGCCGGAAATCTCACCGACCGAGCCGGACCCGGAGAGATTTCCGACTGAATCGGACCCGTGCAGCCCGACCGAACGAGTACGATGCGCACGTATGCCATCGGACTCGATTCGGTCGGACTCCCATTGAAGTCAATGGGAGCCTGTCGTACAACGCGTACGCGGGCTCCCATTGACTCAATGGGTGCGAGGCGGACAAGGGCGCCCCCTACAGCGTGTACGCGGCGAGGCGACTTGCGCCGTACACGCACAGGTAGGGGGGACCCATGGGTCCCCCCTGTGTGCGACTCGCGCGGCTACGCGTACAGGGGGGTCCGACACGGACCCCCAAAGTACGGCTCCGACTGCTCTTTTGAGCCAGACGGCGCATGTCGGTCGGACTGCTCGCGGCGCGCATCGTACTTACCCGGCCGGGGAACGTCTCCATTGCGCGGTGCGAGTCGAGTCCGAGCGAGTCGGTCGGTGCGGTTAGACCCGGGAACGAGTCGGTCGGAGCGGTCGGGATGCCCGGACGAGTCGGTCGGCGAATTCGCATCGTACTCGCTCGCCCGGACGCGCGTACGATTCGGTCGGGAAATAGGGCTCTGAATCGGATCCGGTTAAGCCAAATCCGATTCGGAGCCCTACCGGCCGAGATCGGAATCGGCCCCTAAGTCTTACCTGCAATTTGCTGGTATGTTAACAGTAATATCATACCACAACAAAAGAAAGAGGTGTTAGAGTATTTTTCTGTAATCAAAGGAGGCTGCCAGTCTGACCTAAAGCAAAATCATAATGGTTTTAAAAAAAAAAATGTTATACACATTAGGGGATGGTTTTATTTTTATAGGTCACAAGAGGTCAAAACCAATTCTTTAAGTTTGGACCATTCAAGCACCAGCACTTTTTTTTTTTTTATACATTAGGTGAGAGCCTTGGGCAGGATGCACTTTTTAGTAATAAACCAAAGACCAAACAAAAGTACTAGGTTTTAAACATAATGAACTAGCTGCATTATGCAATGATGTCTTGAATATTCTGCACAAGAAAATTCTAATGTTTTAACATCATTTTTTATATATATTTTTTATAATAATGCATAATTTTTGTTTATTTATTCATATTTCCTTGTTGTAGGTATTGCTGCTATGGTATTTAATATTTATTATATTTAATATTTATTATCATTTAATCATTGAATGTTAACAATTCCCATATATTTTATGTGAGGACAATACCGTATTTTGATATTTAACAATGTTTTATATCAATTCAGCAAACACAAAGCCATTAACTTAATGAGGAAATGTAACTTTGGTTTTTAGAAAAAGTTACCTAAGGGTAGTATGTCTTCAGTGTCCTTAAGGCGGGAACCACAAACCATTGCACTGTCACTTTAAAAGGGGTAAAATGCCAAATAGCGTTGTCATGTGATCAAGGTCCAGGAGGACCGAAACGTGTAATGGCCGACATGAAATAAATAGAAAATAAGCACTGAACTGTGGCCCGCGCCTGCTTTTCAAATCGATGATGGTGATTGCCTGCAAGCAGTATACCTGGATATATATCTATATATATATATATATATCAATTTCCACACCCTCGTGAAATCGGGACTCCAGAGCTCCGGTGCGCGTCAGGGCACGAGGAAGCCCTGATAACATACCAGTCCACCAAACAGCAATAAAGCTGCGTACGCGCACTCCAACTATGGAATAAAGGTTCACTTCATCAAATTTGTGCAGGAAATATTTATTCCATTACTCAGCAAATATCCAGCCGAACAAAACCCTACGCGTTTCGGCGTTCTCCGTGAGCAAGGCGGAGAATGCCGAAACGCGTAGGGTTTTGTTCGGCTGGATATTTGCTGAGTAATGGAATAAATATTTCCTGCACAAATTTGATGAAGTGAACCTTTATTCCATAGTTGGAGTGCGCGTGCGCAGCTTTATTGCTGTTTGGTGGACTGATATATATATATATATATATATATATATATATATATATATATATATATATTCACTGAAAAAACCATAGGTTTCAGGGACGTTATAGTTAGTTGGAGATTTCACTCGTACAAAACCAGAGAAATTCCACCGTTATAGTTAGTTCAGCTAACTATAACTCGCGCCCCCGCAATGCACTGCTGATGACGTCACATATTACATCATTCATGACATGGTCAGTGACATCACTGATGACATCACTGATGACATCTCAAATGAAATCACTGATGACATCACTGATGACATCATCCACGTGATAATCTGATGCAACTCCTCACACCCTAATATAACCTTTGATACACCCACTCTAAAATACAGACTACCATTTTCGACCAGTTTCTACATACGCACTCACTGATTCCTAGGTCTAGACACACATCCACTCATTCACCCATACAGTCACTCATACATGTATTCACTCATCAATACAACACTACACCTATACAGACACTCACACACCGCCACTCATCCAGAGTTACTCACACACCTAGTCAGTCATGCAAAGAATCAATCACACTTCCATTTACTCACCTATACAGTTATACACACACCACCTCACTTATTCATACAGATACTAACACATACTTACTCTCTTATACAATCACTGATACAAGTACACACTCATCCATACAGCCACTCTCACAGTCACTCACTCTCACATATAGTTATTAATATACACCATCACTCACATATACTGCCTTTTACATATGTAGTTACTCGCACATGTAGCACTGAGACATCCATTCGCTCACCAACACACCCATACACACACTCACCCACCCATACAGCTGTTTCCACATGCACTCTTGAACCCATATACCCAGTGAATCAACACTCACACATCTATGCAAAGAGTCACACACACCTCCCACCCACCCACACACACACTCAGGCACCCATACAAATACTCAGGCAACCAATCAATAACCCGTATAGACACTCATGTAGCTACTCACCAACCCATGCAGCAGCTTACACAACAACAGACAGACTGATACAGACATTCACAGAGTTTACTCACTAACCCATGCATTCAGTAAGACACATTTAATCACTCACTTATACAGTCAGTCACGCACCTACTAAATCCTCCATCCAGACACTTATACACCCACTCATTCTTTAATACACCTTGACATATATTTTTAAAACATATTTAAACTTTATAGAAACACACAGTCAGTGGATGATGTCATCAGTGATGTCATTTGAGATGTCATCAGTGATGTCACTGACCATGTCATGAATGATGTAATATGTGACGTCATCAGCAGTGCATTGCGGGGGCGCGAGTTATATTTAGCTGAACTAACTATAACGGTGAAATTTCTCTGGTTTTGTACGAGTGAAATCTCCAACTAACTAGAACGTCCCTGAAACCTATGGTTTTTTCAGTGAATTTCTAAGGTTTTTTAAATGCTAATTTCTAACTATAACGTACCTGAAACCTATTGTTTTTTCAGTGAATTTCAATGGTTTTTTAAGTGCTAGTTTCTAACTATAACGTCCCTGAAACCTATGGTTTTTTCAGTGAATTTCTAAGGTTTTTTAAATGCTAATTTCTAACTATAAAATAGCAGTCTCGTTTTCAGAGTGGTGGAGAAAGGTGAGCGTGGCCTCCAAACACCTTTTAGCAATCCCACTGTGTGGGATTTACTGGAGGTAACAGGAGGGGTAGTTAGCCCCCAACGTCAACCTTGGGGGCCAACTACCCCTTTTATTACCTCCAGTAAGTACCACACAGCAAGATTGCTAACTTGTTATATGAGGCCCCGCCCCCTCCCTGCACCAATGTGCAAACGCGCCCCTGGCGCGTTTTAAGTTGGGGGATTAAGTCCCCTTGAATCCTGAGGGTCCCTGAGGTCCAACTAGCCCACCAGGTATCTCCAGTAAGCACCACATAGCAGCGTTACAGAGAGGTGTAAAAAGGGGCATGGCCTTGGACCACCACTCTGCAACACAGCCCTGTGGCGCTTACTGGAGGTACCTGGTGGGCTAATTGGCCCCCAGGGACCCTCAGGATTGAAGGGGAATTAATCCCCCAACTTAAAACGCGCCACAGGGCGCGTTTGCACAGTGGTGCAGGGAGGGGGCGGGGCCTGATGTGACAAGTGTGCAAACGCGCCCTGTGGCGCGTTTTAAGTTGGGGGATTAAGTCCCCTTGAATCCTGAGGGTCCCTGGGGGCCAACTAGCCCACCAGGTTCCTCCAGTAAGCGCCACAGGGCTGCGTTGCAGAGAGGTGGTCCGAGGCCACGCCCCTTTTTACATCTCTCTGTGGTTTTTCGGTTTGAAGTCATAATGATTACTGCACTACAAATGTGTTTTTTTACTGAATATATACGTATATACATATATATGTATTTTAAAGGTACATATATGTGAGTTAAGAATACAAGATGTATCCATATCTATGCTTGTTTAGCATTATTATATTTTTTGTAACCAATGGTCTGGCTTTGATATTTTTGTACCACAATATTCAAAATTCAATGTGCTGGTACTACACACTCTGTGATCCAAGATAAGTAGCACATTCCAAATATGAGCAGAGCATGTCAGGTATGGCACAGCCACCTCTCCACCCCCTCGTTAGAATTTCTCAGACCAGGACTAGGAAACACACAGCCACTAGCCAAAAGTGAGAGAAATGAAATGCTGATGGTCCAGTGCACGTTCACAGCAAGAGTTGTCTAATGTCCAAGATGCTGTTTTTTGTTTTTACCATTGAATATATTTATAGGGTGCCGAACAGTTCACTTCAACAGAGCTGTAGCTTTCTGCACCCACTTTACATCAGTTAAAATATATGATATTTTAAATTCCCGACTATATGATTAGTATTAGTTCCACCTTTCCTTGACAGTAAAGGCTTCATGAAATGAGCAGGAAAAACTGGCCTCCTTTGATTGTGGAGGCCTCGTGTTTTTTTGTCATTTTAGTGTCATTTTGTTAATTCATTTTTACTCTATTTCTCTAAATTGGAGTGGGGTTTTTATTGTGTTGTGTGTTTGACTTTGAAACTGTTTTGGTATTACTAAATGCCTTGCACATTTTCTCTAAGTTATACATGTCTGCTCTGTGCCATAGCTACCAAGGGTTGAGCTCTGGTTTGAATTACTGAAACCGTTTTCTGGACCTAACAAGATAGTGTCTTTATTCCTTGTGGTGGACCTCAACTCATAAACCCCTTTCGCATAGGTGGTAAATATCTATATCTATGTGAACTTTTGATAATCACATTCATAACTTGGGCAGAGATCTCAGGAAATACTGTAATACACAACCTAAATATGTATAGGACTGTCAGTGAGTTTTAAGGTGTTATGGCTTTAGTAACTGAAATGCCTCAACATGGGTGACTGGATAGAAAGTTACTGTAGATGTATATGCTTTTCACAGTGGTTGAGGTGTCTGGTGAAATGGGAATCTTTGAGGGGTTACTACAATTTTTGAACTGCACTAAACTTGGCAATTATCACAGTAGTGTTCCTTGATGTTACAAGTTTTGTTTAGAAAAAATGTCAATTTCTTCCCACATTGTTCAAGAAAAGAGGACAGGGAGCACAGCATTTTAGAACATAACGAGTTCTTGGCCAGTTCTGAAAAAAGTGCCATAGCTATGTTAGCAGAGAAGACATCGGGACCTATTATAAATTGAACAGTAAATCTGCATTCGTGGAAGTAATATGCATCATGGGTATCTATTTACTATTTTCCACAATGCACAAAATGCAGCAATAGTACCCTTGGAAAGCTTATTTCAGGCACAATTTTCCATTAAGAATATGTAATGATTCTGGTGCAAAATTGGAAACAATAGTAAAATATGTTTATTTCAGAGGTCAGTCAAAACAGCCAATAAACAAGAAATTGCACATGAAACAAAATGAGGAATAGTGGAAGCACAACTAATCAAAAATGAATTAATACAATTGAAAACAGGCGACCTTTCAACATAGTAAAACGTTAATCCCAAACAGATGAATATTTTTTCAGTCTACAGAGGTTAACAAATTAGGCCATTCTGCATAACTAAGCGTCAATAATCGAATTGGTGAACAGAAACACAGGAGCTAAAGCTGACTTAGCATGTGCAAAGCTGTTCGTATCACACCGCAATATCACGCTAATTACTCACTGCAAAACTAGAAACAGTTTACTATAGTTAGGTTCATAATGCATCAATTACTTACCAGTAACCTTCATTACTTTGATTACCCTTCCTCACTTACTAACTGAGGTTTGCCTACCTCCTCCCAGACACCACATGACCCAGCAAACCCGAAATTGGTGTCCTTCCACTCACATTCTGTCCCCACCTTCAGGCTCCTCCTCTCTTGAACGCCATAAAAGGGTAGGAGACCCCAGATTGTCTTGTAATCCCCACGCACTAAAGATTGAGGACTCGATTGATGGAGCAAGGTAACTGAGAAAATTTTGAACCCCCTAATATTAATATTAATTATTAACGTCATTAATTGATTTGAAAATTAATCAACGTTTTCTTATAAAACATTTTTGCTAACTTGCAATTTATGTGCAAACTAACCTACTTACAATTGTAAAAGTGGAATAATAGTAACATAATGGTTTGCGTACTAATTAGAGTGATATTGCATGATTTGTGCTATGTAGTGAATTGTATTGTGGCAAAAGAATGTGGATGGTAAGTAAAACTTAGCTTTATATGTCGCTTTTGCTAGGTAACACCTAATTGGGGTACGTAGAATGACGGGTGGGAAACGAAAAGGCTTATTTTCTTTATTCTTAACTATTATTGTGTTTGTTTTCATAATAGTTCGCTCGGGCCTGCTAGGCCGTGCTGTAAAAATGGCTGCCGAGGCAGATGAGCTTAATGCGCAAGTGCAAAATGGCTTCCAAGCGGAAGAAAAGCTGCAGAAATATACCACGTGATTGCTTATAGAGCCCAGAATGAAAAGGGATCAAGGTCAACATGACCTATCATTAAAACGTGTGCCAAGAGGGACTCAGCGAGAATGTGTGAGAACCAGAAATGCAGCTGTGAATTAACAATGAACTGTTTAAAATAAAGTTACAAAAGAAGATACATAAGAAGAGCTGTCAATCGGATTGGTAATGTCCTAAAACCGTGCGAAAGGACAAAATTATAAACATTTTTCGGAACTGGTTTGAGCAAGGAGGGCAATGAGGAGATGCTTGCCACCCCTCCAATGGACCAATTAGCGTGAATCTCGCCCCCAAAGATTGAAACATTTCTGTTTAGTAAGCTAGTAATAGGGTATAAGAGGACCTACACTTAAGTAGGAGGAGCGCTATTCATACATAATTTTTGAGCACTGGACGCTGACGCTGGAGAGCTGCTGCTATTTTCCATAGGCCATTATTTTTTTAATATAATTAATCTTTTACTTTAAAATCTGACTGGGAAGGAACGAGAACGTTGCGGGAAACCTGTATAGGTGGCCCGTCGAGGAGGCCTGTTTTAGCGGGACAGTCAGTCAGTTTTTGGGAGTTCTATGCTGTGATCTGCAATTTAACTGCTGTGACGAACTTTATTTTTCATCCAAAAGGGTATGCATTGCATTCTTTAAGTTTATTCTTTATAATGATATTAAATGTATTGAACTGATTAATAAAACTGAATTTTATTCATGCCTTTTAAAATTAGATAAACTTTATTATAATTAAAACTACGAGTCTGTGGTTCTTTAGCTCAATAATAAATGCAAATGTTTTAATAGGTTTAAAGTGATTGAGCTGGTCTTAATCACCATCAACTTATTCTCACTAGTTGGTCCATCGACCAAAGAGCGGAATACCTTGATGTCTTAGAAATCGACAGGATTAAAACTACTTATGTTTGAGAAATTATCTTGTCGACTTTAAAAAGGTATCCCGTTTTCTTCCAGCAGTCATTAATTTCTTTCTCCTAGGTGAAGGTGGATGGGATCCAGGGAATATTTGAGTGAGTGAACGTTTTATGCGGTGTTATGGGCCCCACCGTCATATTGGTATAATTGTTAAAAGAGTGTTTTTCAACCTGGATGACATGTCCAAAGGAAAAGAAATTATATTAGTCGCGCTGGATCAGATTTCTTGGTAGCAGAGTTATGGTTACTATAGATTAGTTTGGTGATTATTGATTATTTCATGTCTAACTCTTTATGTCGAAGTGTATTATGTTATATGTAAGTCGGAAATTTTGAAGCTTCCGGGAAGTAGGAAGTGGACACGTGTGGCAAGAGAAGTCACATGGAATAGTGCATTGTTTGGTTTTCAAATTGGTGATAACACAGGCTGTGTTATGATAGGGACATTTTCTGTATGAAACGTGTATGAGTGAAATAGCAATTGGTTTTCTTGTGAAACTCTGGCCTTAATTCTCAGGAGCAGTGTAGTCTCCACATGTGTTTTATCCCCAGAGAAACGGGTTTACCCCTTGCTTGAAAGAAGGGTAAGGTAGAGGGAAGTGCTACACTTATCGAATGAAACTGTATTCTTGCAAAATAGAGTAAACTATCACTTTGTTTAGCGAAAACAGACAATGGAAATGTGTTTTTAATGTCGTAACTAACCAAAAACAGTCGAGAACAAATTGCCGATAAATTTTGTAAAGGAGGGGTCAGGAGCAGAACTGACGTTGACAAAAGGCCGTGCTGGGATTGGCCAGTGCACTAGGAACACGGAAAACGCCCTGATTGGTGCGTTGGTGTGAGACGCGCTGGGATAGGTTGGAAAAGCAGTGACGTAGAAGCATCGGATTGGTGCGTTGGTGTGAGACGCGCTGGGATAGGTCCGAATAGCACATAGAGATCAGAGCTGAGTTACGAGTTTGCAGAAGGGAAAGAAATCGTGAAATATGGCTTATTATGAGTATGGTAGAGAGAAAACCTCATGGATGGCGAAAATTAAAAACCTCTTTAAGAAAGACAAAAAGGTAGTGACTAGAGAGGGACAAAAACACCAGCTTCGCATATGATGCTGAAATACGGTTATCATACTTGTATTTGGTTGGAAAATTGGACGAAATATACCCAAAATGATGGAGTATTGGCTTTTCCAGAAAATGGTTCGTTTAACGTGGCAGTACTTCGAAATTTGAGAGAAAAGATGACGAAGCTTGAGCCTAAACCTAGACCAACTCAATTTGAAGCATTAGGTGAATGGGAAGACGAGATGTATGAACGAGAAAGATACAGAGGTGCAAAGAATCATGGTTTTGTTCCTGGAAGGTTGTGGGGAGTGAATCATGAGGACAGAATGAAGCGTTGGAGATATGCTAATATGATAGAAGGTTTGTTTCCAGCTTTTACAGTTGAGGAGGGTACAAGAAAGAAGTGTACAGAGAAAAAGAAACATACAGTTACAGAAAGATATGGGTATGGAGGTAGCGAGACAGAGGATGAGTTGCTGGAAGATATTTTAAACAGAAACCCACCTCCATATCAACAGAATTCAGCGGTGGTGACACCCAATGCACCACCAATGGAAACTGGGAGGAATAAAAGTCCAGAACGTAGATATGAGATAAATAGGTCAAATGAACAGTTGAAAACCCCACAAAGTGAAAAATGTGACAGTGACAATGCAGCGGAGTTAGCAAAAACTACAAAAGAATTGACTGAGAAAATAAGAGAGTTAACAATGAACATGGAAGCTGTGACTGTGCCAGTGACAATAGGACCAGTAATACCAGTTTTTGAGAACCAGAAAATAGATGAACATTCCTTAGTTATCCCCATGAATTCAAATTTGCAAAGAATGAGAGAAGGGATGGAACTAGAAACTGAAGGGGCAAGAAATTTGGTCAGTTCATATAGACCGAGCCCACCTACTAACTTGACAGTGAATGAAAGTGAAATAAGGAGAATTCCTATGGGAACTGAGTCTGCATCAGAAACACCAGAAAGGAATAGAAATTGGATAGAAATAAATAGTACACCTGTAGGTCCAACTCCAGACGAATTAAATGAGTGGATGAGAAACTTGCAAAAGAAAGAGACAGAACCAAAACCATTAGATGTAATTAGGCTAAAAATAGATATGGAAGAGTTAATTTTAGGGACCATTGGTACAGAAAAACTGAAGACATATCAGGACGACAAGATAATGTTCTTGTGCAAGAGCATTACTTGGAGAGCTAGAAATTTGCATGACAAACTGGAAGAGACAGCGAATGAACTAGGAGTAGAATTTGTAAAGGTCAGGAGTTTGCAGAAACCGTATAGGGTAGATTTTTGTGAGAAAGATATAGAAAATCTGAACACATCAGGACGGTTAACCCAGATAAAAGAGCTGATTGTTTTGCTGAGAAAGTGGGGTGATGTGGACAGATGGAGAAGCAGGTGGACTAAAAGGAATGAGAGAACAACTGACAAAGCGTCTTTGGCGTTTGCGGTGACAGACAAGGAATCGGTTGTAAGGGAGTATCCGATGAGAGAAACTCCAGGAGGTAGTTATGTACATGTCCCCTGGTCCAGACAAGACATACTGTCATTTACAAATGACTTTCCAAAATTGAGAGAGAAACCTGTAGAATGGTACAGACAAGTGGAAAGGTTTGTCAAAGTTTCGAAGGTGTTGTGGGTAGATTTGGATGGATTGTTTGACATTGTGGTACCAGCCGATTTATGGACAGAATGTAAAATTACCATAGATTGGCCAACTGTAGAATACCCCAGAGATGCAAAAACAGGAGCGCCAGGACCAGAGGTTATGAGGAAATATGATCAAGTTATTACCTTTTTGAAAAACAAAATTCCGCCCAAAGAAACTGATTGGGTAAAAATTGACAGAACTACACAGGAGAGTAAGGCATCTGTACATGCTTACTATGAGAGGCTACTATTGGTCTTCAAACAGTATAGTGGTTATGAGACTCTGAATGAGAAGGACATGAGTCATTTTGTATATAGATTTGTTTATGGGCTGAAACCAGAAATAAGTGAAATGATTAAACAGCATATGATATGCTGGCAAAACAGTACAGTGGATGAAGTGTTGAGGTATGCTAAGTATTGTAGCGATGACATTGAGTGTAGACAACGTAAATTAAAAGAGAAAGCAATGTGGGCACAAGTGAAAGTTGCAGAAAAACAAGAAGCTCAACTGAATAATCAGGTTAATGAGACAGGACAAACTAAATCCAAACCGAATATAGGTAAAGGCAAAAGCCAAATGAGTATAGAAGAAGCAAAGAAAAAGTGGCCATGCCACAACTGCGGAAAGTTAGGGCATTGGAGAAACGAGTGTAAATTTCCAGCAAAAGCTAATGCAGAAAATCAATCATTAAATCCACAGGTGCAGAGTGAGGTTAGTTACCAACAGCTGCAGCAACCGCAGGTAGTTACTCAGCAGAGTCAGGTGCCACAACCACCACTTCCCAAGAGTGTAAACCCACAGAGATACAGTGCAGAGACAGGATTCTACGGAGGAGAGCAGGTAACACAATTGCTGCGCGCAGCTGCGATATCGCAGTATTGGTTACGACAGGATGGGAATGAATCGGATGAAAGTTTATGACGGTGCCTAGGAGAGGAGGAAGAGTGCGTGCTTGGCGCAACTCTAGAGGTAGATCAGGCAGGTCCATTTGTGGATGGAGAAGTGAATGGTGCAAATGTAACATTCCTTGTGGACACTGGAGCTACCCGTTCTACTGTTAGATCAGTGGAAATTCCAAACCTTCCTCTCTCAGGTGAAAATATCCAAGTCGTTGGTGTCTCAAACCAGCAAATAAAGGCGCCTCTTACCAAATTAGTAGAGGTAAAAGTTGGACCGTTCAGAGAAATGCACCGATTTGTGGTGTGTGATTGCAGTCCTGTAAATTTACTTGGACGCGATCTGCTTTGTAAAATGAATTGCACCATCTATTGTACTCCGGATGGGATTGCATTTCAGACACCCGATGAAGATGTACTATATAAGATGACAATGGCAGATTTAGAGTCAGGAGTGAATGACTTGTTTCCTATGTTTGATGTAGAGAAAATCCCAACTGAGTTAAAAGAAACAGTGAAACAGGAGGTGTGGGATTTTACAGGTGAAGATATTGGGTTAATGAGAGGAGTAGACCCCGTTAAAATTTCTGTTAGAGAGGGAACGAACTACCCAAATACTCCACAATATAAATTGACGCCAGAAATCATTGAAGGAATAGCACCCGTAATAAATAAAATGATTGAACAAGGAATTTTGAAAGAAATAATGAGCAGTCCATGTAATTCGCCTATAATGGGACTGAAAAAGCCAAATGGAACATATAGGATAGTGCAGGATTTAAGAAAGATTAATACAATTGTTGTTCCTTGTTGTCCAATAGTACCAAACCCTGCTGTAATACTGTATCAGATTCCACGTGAAGCAGAATGGTACACTGTCATTGATTTGTGCCATGCATTCTTCTCTATCCCGTTACATCCAGATAGCCAGCCATTATTTGCGTTCAGGTTCGGAGAGCGTATTTTGGCATGGTGCCGAATTCCTCAGGGGTATACAGAAAGCCCCTCGATCTTTAATCAGATCTTAAAAAAATAGTTGGAAGATTTAAAAATGCCCGAAAAATCCGTGATGGTTCAATATATTGATGACCTGTTAGTGGCATCAAAAACCAGAGAAGCATGTGTTACTGACACAATTGCTTTGTTGAACCATTTAGCAGGAGGAGGACATAAGGAGTCCCCAACAAAATTACAGTTTTGTCAACAGGAAGTTCAATACCTAGGTCATAAAATTGAAAAGGGAGTGAGAAAGGTAACAACAGAGAGAATAAAAATTATTTGAGGAATGAGAGCTCCAATGACACAGAGAGAGGTAAGAATGTTCCTGGGAATGGTTGGATATTGTCGACAATGGATAAGTGGATTTTCGCTAATTGCAAAACCATTACAGCGGTTGACAAAAAAGGATGTTAAAGATCCGTTTGAATTGAATGATGAAGAAATGAGAGCATTCAGAGAACTAAAAGCGAGACTGTGTGAAGCACCGGCACTGGGAATGCCTGACTACGAAAAAGGTTTTGAGCTGTACTGTAGTGAGAGAGATGGGTGCGCACTTTCAGTTCTAGTGCAAAGACATGGAAATATGAAAAGACCTATTGCATATTTCTCAGCTGTTTTAGACCCGGTAGCAAAAGCGTTGCCTGGATGTCTGAAAGCAGTAGCTGCTACTTGTGTGAGTCTGGACCAAAGTGAAGGTATTGTGATGGGATATCCACTGAGAGTATATGTTCCACATTCAGTCGAAATTCTCTTGACAAGGACCAAAACTCAATACATGACACATAGTCGGCTGACTAGGTATGAAAAAGTAATTTTAAGTGCAGACAATGTAACCATTGACAGATGCACAAGCTTGAATCCTTCGACATCATTGCCGGATGAAGAGAGTGTGATAGACAAAGATGAAGTTGACCATGATTGCTTGAATGTACTTGAAATATTGTACAAAACCAAGGCCCGATATCAGAGAAGAACCTTTGAAAGAATCAGATTATGTGATGTTTGTGGATGGCTCATGTTTGAGAACGAGTGAAGGAGTTTTGAGTGCGGCGTATGCTGTATGTACAGTAGCTGAAATAATGGAAGCATCTTGTTTGAGAGGGATACGTTCCGCCCAAGTGGCTGAACTAATTGCTCTAATTCAGGCATGCAAACTGGGAAAGAATGTCCGAATCACAGTGATCACGGATAGCCAGTATGGCTTCGGAGTGGTTCATGATTTTGGGCAGATCTGGTCCCAAAGAGGTTTCTTGACGTCTGCAGGAACTCCAATTCGAAATGGTGAGTTTGTGAAGAAATTACTTGAGGCGATACAGCTGCCTAAACAAATTGCGGTGGTAAAGTGCAATGCGCACAAAAATGGGGAAGACTACATAACCGTGGGCAATAAATATGCCGACGAGATTGCTCAGTATTGTGCAAAAAATGTAGTCTCTTTGAACAGAAGGAGAGAAAGAGAGCATGTTTCATGTCCTTTGCTTTTTACTAACCCTGTTGAAACATGGGCTGAGGTGAGACAATTACAGGAAGCAGCAGATGATGAAGAAAAAGATAGCTGGATAAAAGCAGGATGCAGGAAAAGAGAGGAAGATGATGTTTGGGTTTATAGAGATGAAAGACCAGTTATGCCTGATAGCATGATTTCTGACATGGCACGGATGTACCATGGACAAGCTCATATTGGAAGGGATGCGATGATCCGACTTTTCAGACAAACCTGGTATAACCCAAAATTCAGAGCCATAGCTGAAAGTCTTTGTCAAAGATGTTTTATCTGCCAACAAATAAATCCTGGAAGGAAGACAGTAGTGAGTCTAGGAACAATAGGACGAGAGGGAGGTCCTTTCACAAGAATGCAACTGGATTTTATAGAAATGCCCCCAAGCAATAGACTGACGTATGTTCTTGTGGTCGTTTGTTTGTTTTCCCGTTGGGTGGAAGCCTACCCGACCAGAAGGAATGATGGGATCACAGTAGCTAAGCTTTTGCTAAGAGAATTCATTCCAAGGTATGGTTTTCCAGTAACGATTGAAACAGATAGAGGGACACATTTTCAAATCAACTGATTCAACTGATATGTGAAGCTCTTGGCATTCAACAGAAATTGCACTGTGCATACAGACCAGAGGCTTCTGGAGTGGTAGAACAAGTGAATGGAACAATAAAGAATAGGTTAGGGAAAATGTGTCAAGCCACAAGACTCAAATGGCCAGATGCCCTTCCACTGGTACTCATGACTATCAGAAGCATACTTGATAGAAAAACAGGTTTGAGTCCCCACAAGATAATCATGGGACGAGCAATGAGACAAGCACATATACCTGTCAACAAACTGCTGACTATAACTGATGATCTCGTGTTGGATTATTGCAAAGGATTGGCTGATGTGGTACATTCTGTGTTTCATCAGGTTGGACCGGATGCGACCACTCTTGAAAGAAAACCAGCTCATGATTTGAATCCAGGAGATTGGGTCCGCATAAAAGTCCACAGAAGAAGAAACTGTTTGGTTCCTCGCTGGGACCAACCACGACAAGTGATCCTGGTGACAACAACTGCAGTCAAGTGTGCAGGAGTGAAAAACTGGGTACATGCCAGCCATACTATCAGAGTTCCAGATCCTGAAGCTCGACCTGTAAGTCGACATCTGGAGATATCTGATACCAGTTCAGCATCAGATGCAGAAGAAGAAACAAACAGGGTTCCAGAACTTGAAGATCGACCTGTAAGTCGACATCTGGAAAACCCAGGTACAAGTTTAACAACAGGAGAAGAAATTGAAGTAGCAAAAGTTCCAGAACTTGAAGATCGACCTGTAAGTCGACATCTGGAAATATCAGACACCAGTTCAGCTTCTGATACAGATCAATCAGATTGTGATGAAAAGCTAAAGAATAAATGGAAAATTGACATCATAAACGAAGAAACTGAACCAAGAGACAGTGACAGTGAACAGCCAAGCACAAGTTATGGTAAAAATCCTTCAAAGATTGTCAGATCAGACAAGGGAGGGATAGATTCAAATAGAGAGATAGAAGAATCGGAAGAACCCCGAGGAGCAATAGGGACAGACCAACAAACAAAAGAACAGGGAAATATAGAAACAGACAGAGAGATCAACGAGAAATCGGAAGAAGCTCGAGGAGGGATAGAAACAAGTGATCGAACAGAAAAGACACAGGATAAATCAGAGCTCGACAAAGAAGGAGAAATCATAAAGTTCAAGATAAGAGGTAATGAAGTAAGGTCTGAAACAAAATCAGAAGAAAGTGAGGAAGAGAGAAAATAGAGACTAGGACCAAGAAAAAGAACTTGGAGAGCTGAACGAGAAGAAAAAGAAAGTGAACCGAAAAGGCCGAGAAAAGGAGATAATTGGCTCCACGAAGTCCAAAGATTGAGATACAAAATCATAATCATAAACAGAGATAATGCAGAACAAGTAAACGAGATAACAAGTCAAAAGGAACAAGGAAAACAAAGTGGAAAACAATTACAGAAAACGAAAAGAGTAAAGAAAGCTAATTTGAAATATAAGTCACCTGAATGGCTATACATTGCATTAACTGATATCAAGGAAGAAGAAATCACTCACGAGAACCCAGAACAAAACTGCAACCAAATGGGTGAAAGTGAAGTTCAACAAGTTTGAAGAGATTAAAAAGAAGTTTTGCCGGACTGGACACTAAAAACCGAATAAGACAAGAAAGAGTACTGAGAAGAACTAAAGAGAGTACCAAACGAGACAAAGTGAGAAAGTAGAGTGGCTGAAACGTCATTCTGAGGTGTGGTGACACATTTTCTGTACATATATATATATATATATCTAGGTAATAGAACAAGATGGTAGACACAGAGAATAGAAGATGTAGGTGTGAGTTTTTACGTAGATGGTGTAGGATGTGTTTCTTTTGTACAGGTTTATTAATGTTCGTATGGCTTATCTTAGCGATCACCATTCCAATTAGATTAGCTGTAGAAGAAACGTCTATATTAGGGAACAACACAAAGGAGGATAAGGAAGCTAACGTACAGAACACAGCAACATTAATAGATAGTGCAGAATTACATAAAGATAGATCCATAACTGACTTTTCAAAGAATGTCTTCACAAAGTTATTATATGAATATGTAGAAACAATGGATGTGAGAGATTGTTATGTTTGTATGCAATTACCTGCGTCTGTTTCAGAAGGTGTGACCTATCATCACCTTCCCTTGACGTATGGAATAACATGTAGTGTTCTAGCTAGTTTGTTTTATAGAACAGGTAGATTAGAATATTATTATACTGACATAAATAAGATTTTTGCAAAGATTCCTATAATTTCTGAATTGAACAAAGTGAAAGAAGCAAGGATGTTTGGTGAATTTTTCTTAGAAAATAAAGCTTTGACATTAGATGATATAGTAAAACACAACCTTACCTGTGAGTTAAGGAAGGAAGAAAAAGTATTTTTAGAGATGGTTCAAAGCAGAAGAGTCAAATTCCAAAGAAAGGTAATAGAAGAAGAGACAAAAACACCCCTTTGGGCATTTGAAGGAGAAAATAATGATAAGAAAAAGACAAATGCAGCTATGACTTTAGATTGGCCCCAACAGGGAAAGTTATGCATTAGTAGAAATAGAACTAGGTATGACAACTATTTCGTGGGTTCCAGTGACTGCCAGAGATAATTATAAAATTTTAGGAGGATGGGGATTCAAAGGAGGAAAAGATCCAATATTTCCAGGGATCTATTATATTTGTGGAAACAGAGCTTATTACAGGTTGCCGGACCATTGGTATGGGTCATGCTACTTAGGCCTGGTCTTTCCAAAGATTTTTCATGTAGACAGAGAAGAAAAAGGAACACACGAAATGGGTGAAACATTTACACGTAGAAAGAGGGAAAGTTTTTCAGAAATAGTGGGTGACATTTTTGGAGCAATGATACCAGCAGTGGGAATATCTTTGAATGCATTTAAAATTCGGAAATTGTCCACAGTAGTAGATCGTTTATCAACGAATACTGCTGGAGGGTTCTTGATGGTAAATACCAAGATGGTTGCCATGAGAGCTTTGGTGATGCAAAATCGACTTGCCCTTGACATTCTTTTGGCAAAAGAGGGAGGAGTCTGTGGAATGCTGAAAGTCCAACATTGTTGCACTTACATTCCAGATAAAAGCGAAAATATACAAAAGTATATAAAGAATATTACAAATTTGCACAAAGAACTTGTTCCACTGGAGGTTGAAAATGCCTGGGAGAAACTTGGTAAGAGTTTTTCCTCAATACCAAAATGGTTCACTGAAATAGGTAGTTCTATTGTAGGGAAAGTTTTGATATCAGCAACAGTAGTAATCTTAGTGGTGCTATTTGCGAAATTTGTTATTATATGTATCAAGAGGAGAAAAAGACAAAACAAAATAAAAAGAGAAAATAAGATAAATAAAGAAAGAGAACGAGAAATAGGTGAAATAGAACTGGAAGAACTAAAAGAAAGCATGTATGAGAGAACAAAAAGACAAGATGAAAGGGATACAGATGTGTAAAAACTAACAAGAAGCAAATGGACAAGAAACAATGCTATCTGAAAAATTGTGTGACATGGGTCTTTGTGGTGATATTAAAAATCACCAAAGGGGGAGTTGATGGAGCAAGGTAACTGAGAAAATGTTGAACCCCCTAATATTAATATTAATTATTAACGTCATTAATTGATTTGAAAATTAATCAACATTTTACGTTTTCTTATAAAACATTTTTGCTAACTTGCAATTTATGTGCAAACTAACCTACTTACAATTGTAAAAGTGGAATAATAGTAACATAATGGTTTGCGTACTAATTAGAGTGATATTGCATGATTTGTGCTATGTAGTGAATTGTATTGTGGCAAAAGAATGCGGATGGTAAGTAAAACTTAGCTTTATATGTCGCTTTTGCTAGGTAACACCTAATTGGGGTACGTAGAATGACGGGTGGGAAACGAAAAGGCTTATTTTCTTTATTCTTAACTATTATTGTGTTTGTTTTCATAATAGTTCGCTCGGGCCTGCTAGGCCGTGCTGTAAAAATGGCTGCCGAGGCAGATGAGCTTAATGCGCAAGTGCAAAATGGCTTCCAAGCGGAAGAAAAGCTGCAGAAATATACCACGTGATTGCTTATAGAGCCCAGAATGAAAAGGGATCAAGGTCAACATGACCTATCATTAAAACGTGTGCCAAGAGGGACTCAGCGAGAATGTGTGAGAACCAGAAATGCAGCTGTGAATTAACAATGAACTGTTTAAAATAAAGTTACAAAAGAAGATACATAAGAAGAGCTGTCAATCGGATTGGTAATGTCCTAAAACCGTGCGAAAGGACAAAATTATAAACATTTTTCGGAACTGGTTTGAGCAAGGAGGGCAATGAGGAGATGCTTGCCACCCCTCCAATGGACCAATTAGCGTGAATCTCGCCCCCAAAGATTGAAACATTTCTGTTTAGTAAGCTAGTAATAGGGTATAAGAGGACCTACACTTAAGTAGGAGGAGCGCTATTCATACATAATTTTTGAGCACTGGACGCTGACGCTGGAGAGCTGCTGCTATTTTCCATAGGCCATTATTTTTTTAATATAATTAATCTTTTACTTTAAAATCTGACTGGGAAGGAACGAGAACGTTGCGGGAAACCTGTATAGGTGGCCCGTCGAGGAGGCCTGTTTTAGCGGGACAGTCAGTCAGTTTTTGGGAGTTCTATGCTGTGATCTGCAATTTAACTGCTGTGACGAACTTTATTTTTCATCCAAAAGGGTATGCATTGCATTCTTTAAGTTTATTCTTTATAATGATATTAAATGTATTGAACTGATTAATAAAACTGAATTTTATTCATGCCTTTTAAAAATTAGATAAACTTTATTATAATTAAAACTACGAGTCTGTGGTTCTTTAGCTCAATAATAAATGCAAATGTTTTAATAGGTTTAAAGTGATTGAGCTGGTCTTAATCACCATCAACTTATTCTCACTAGTTGGTCCATCGACCAAAGAGCGGAATACCTTGATGTTTTAGAAATCGACAGGATTAAAACTACTTATGTATGATGTTTGAGAAATTATCTTGTCGACTTTAAAAAGGTATCCCGTTTTCTTCCAGCAGTCATTAATTTCTTTCTCCTAGGTGAAGTTGGATGGGATCCAGGGAATATTTGAGTGAGTGAACGTTTTATGCGGTGTTATGGGCCCCACCGTCTGCTGGATCACGATCATGGCGGGCATGGTTGTCCATACATAATGGGATGAGGAAGAGTAAACAGTAATAAAGATTACCGGTCATTAATCAGTGTATTACCTCCTCTACACTTCCTTGTTCCGGCGCTACTAATTGAGAATACCAAAGCAGTACTCTCATGACCCGATCACTACCAAATGCCGACTGCCTTTCTAGAGTATAGTATCACCAAAGGCAATGTTGCAAGGGACACATGCTTTGCAGAACCCAAAATGACTGAGAGATCACTACAAACTCAGGACCACAAAGACACTGATAGGCAAATCTGGACAGAAACCTCACCCCATCTGAGCCAAACCATTGAATCCAAAAGTCCTAAAATCTGAAAAAGGAAGTGAGAGCGCAGAACAACCATTTTGAGACTAGAAATTAATGAAGAATCCATATACGTTAAGAAAAACGAGCATAAAAAAATCTAGACCCAGCCCTGTAGTATGAATCAATAGGAGCCTAAGGGAACCAAGGCCAAATCCAAGATCATGTCCTAAAAAAGGCCAATGTTGCCACAAAGAGGATGCCAATATTAGATAATGGCCAGAGAACATCAATCCAGGAGCCAAGCCCCACCATAGGGGTCTTCTCTCAGCACAGCAGTGGATCATTCCTTGCAAGACAGAGCAAGTAATGTATAAACCAAGGGATCAAGCCATCCAATTGCCCCACAAAGAGATGGCATCAGAAGGCAAAATTAGTCCAAGAGTAAGAATCGAAAAATAAACAGTATGACTAGAACCAATCAATTCACAAACTTTACTGAACATGAGAACCTAATCCACAAGTTCTGGGAAGTAAAATGCTAGAGACAAATTGACCAGGAAGCCCAAGCCAGGTCCAAGCAGTATCTGAGGAAACAGAACAAAAAAGAAGGTCTGGAGGACCTCTCTCGTTTTATGGCATGCATGAGGGGAGGAGCCTGAAAGGAGGGACGGAAAGGGAGTGGAAGGAGTCCAGTTTAGAGTTTGCTGGGTCACATGGTGTATGGGATAAGGTAGACACACCTCAGTTAGTAAGTACTGGGATTGAGTAAATAACGTTTACTTCATCAAGTGTCCAGATTCATAAGTAAGAGAGAAAATCCATATAGCAGAATAAAGTATGCCATTAAGGATTGCTGACATTGCTGAAAAGGGTAAACAGGGTGTTTCTAATTTGACTCTAGCCTTATCAATCTTTGAAGCAAAATATAAAGTATAAAACTATGACAGAAAGCCCAAGATATATTCATAAAATAGTAAACACACTACCCACTGATATGGAAACAGTTGAAATCCCATATATTTAAACATAATTTATATTCTCAACACCACCAAACCAGAAACAACATTGAAACAACTGTTGCCAAGGCCAATTAATTTTGATTTTGAATATTGAAAATAGGTTTGCAAATGTGTGTGATGATCAGAGTAGATAGTACATGGGTAGGAGAAGTGAATGCTTACTCCCCACATACATTTGGAGTTTCCACTTGTGCTGCGCATTATTATTGTGTGTGAGGAAACATACACTTCTGTCATGTTACCTTTATTTGTTTTAAGGATGTCAGCACTGCAGCTGCTGCTGCCTTCTGTACCTGTGTTATCTGTTACTGAAGCCTTCTGGATACTTTTTCACCATATAAAAAAGCACAATGTGAGATAGGTTTGTGTGAAAAAGGCCGCTTTATTAAAACAGATGGACATTATAAACAACCTGGGCTTTTGCCTTACAAAACTATAACCTTCACTATACAATGTTAATCACCTATGTTGAGCTACCCCCACCCCTAAATATCCCTTCCCATTACAACTTAATTCAGTAACAGTGTAGTTGCTCCAGAGTTTCTTAACTGCAACTGTGACCATTAAACTCCTCTCCCTCTTTAGTACTACTATTAACCTCTAATGAACTAAACTTCCTACAGAACTTTTAAGTTCCTGGCTCATCCAGGCGTGAACCTGTCTACCCCTTTCAGCTTGATTTGCCGCTGTCAACAACACTAAACTTCGGTAAACCAAGTAAACTTCTCAGCCAACCGCCTATGCACCTGTTTCAAAGCAACAACCTAACATGTAACATCCTTTTCTGCACACCTGTTCCAAACAAGCTGCCCAAGGGGATGCCAAAAGAGAGGAGAAAAAACCCTAATTAAAGGGATTGGAGGGTGGGCAAAAATGCTAGCTACGAGGTACCAGCCACCATGTCACCAATACAAAATGGTGGCTGATCATCCAAAATGTCCCTCTATACATCCCTTGGGCTACATAGCCCACCCTGAGCAGTTGTCTGATTGCTCCACTTTCCCAAATTACCCGGGGGCAGACTTCCCTATGGTCGGCTGCCCTGAAATCCCCATTAGGAGTGAAAGTGCAAAGGGGAAGTCCAAGGTGCAAGGCAGGAACGCGAGAGGGCATGCAATAGGTTGTGCTCTAAGCAAGGGGAGAGTGCAGGGCTCAAGGGGGAAGCACCAAGTTCTATAGGAAGAGCCAGCCGCAAGTAACCCCCACAGCCACTGAGCAACAGACAAGAGCTTTCCCAGTTGATGGGAATCACACTTTCTTGAATGCCATTAATGATTGTTTATTTGCAGGGTGTCCCTTCCTGCACATAAACAATCATTTAATAATGAAGATTTGCTACTTCTATGTGTGCTGCATTCTGCAGCACACATAAAAGTAACAAATTGTCATTATTGATTGTTTATGTGCTGTAAGGGATACCTTCCTGCACATAAACAATCATTCCCTGCAACGCAGACACCCTTGCACTATGGTGCAAGGGTGCCTGCATTGGCGCTAGGCAGCTAATGTTAGCGCCAGCACTAGGGAAAACACAGGGGTGCACCGTATTGTTGTAAATACAGCACATCCCTGCATTTTGGAAATGTCGGAGTTCAGCGCTGCCAAATTTGGCACAGCTCCACACTCCGACTTTTCCTTGTACATATGCCCCTAAGTCTCTCGCCACTCGTCAACATCTATTTCACTAATTTTCCCATGCATGTCTCACGCCTTGCAATGGGTGCAGGAAATTAAGAAGGAGGGATCTGTATAGCGTTTATATTCCCTTAAGACCTAGTGGGTCATGTAGTAATTTGGTCCCAAGTGATAGTCGTCTGTCACTGGCTCCAGGTTTCCTGGTATGTGTTCAATGCATGACAGATTTGAAAATACTTGTAAAACTGATTTGTGTAGTTAAAATTCCTCAGCTAAGTGTTCAAAGGCCACAATGTGGTTGTGGTCCCCGGTATCCCCCATACTAGAAATCCCAATTAAGTCTCATGCAAGGAAGCCTGCACCCTTGTTACCTGTTTTAGTCTAGTTCCAGTTCATAAGGAGGTCTGTGTCATCAGTTTACCAAGCCGTCTTATGTGGCACAGTGGTGTCCGCCAGCACAAGAACAGCAGTCTTGTCATTTTTGGGAACCGCGAGGTGCTACAATGGGAGGTCCTGTGCCAAGATGCTTTGCGCTGATGTCAGTTCAAATGAGGCAACTAATCAGGAGCTGCGATGGAAGGTTTTGTGTCGAGATGCGTTGAGTTGCGTTACCCTGCATCGGTTCTGAGGGAATCCACAGTTTGGCCAGCAGGAATACACTCAGATACCAGTCAAGGGTCCAGGACCTGGGGCATACCTCTTGGGAATCAGGACTCACTCCAGCAGAGGCCAGCAGCAGTGCACAGGCAGGTCCAGTTGAGTCTGGGCAGCTGGGCAGACACAGGAGAGGTCTTTGGAGCTTGTTATGTCCCTGTAGCTCAGAACAGAAGGACAGTTAACTAGCCTTTGGACTCACTCTGGTGGCCGAGTCCAGTCTTCCTTCCTCAGGCAGTAGGGTAGCAGGGCAGTTCTTCTTGCAGCCGGGCAGCAGGGCAGCAGAACAGTCCTTCTGAGACTTACACAGTCCTGAGGTGATCTGAAGAGTTGGTCTTAGGGTCCAATATTTATACCTGGTGCCAGCTTTGAAGTGGGAGAAACGTCTAGAGTACCCCCCCACACCTGGTTCTGAATTTCCTTCCTTTTCCTGCCCTAGTACAAGAATATCTGGAGTCACAAAGGGCTTGTGTGAAGTCCTCTGTGTGTGTGCTGAGGCAGCTCCTTTGAAGTGCAAGTGTGGTAGGTGACAGCTCCACCCCCCCCCCCAATCAGGTCAGGATGGCCCATCATCCCAACACCCAATCCCCTTTAGTGATACTGTCTTGGAAAAATACAAAAAGGCCAACTGCCAACTACATCTAGTCATGTGGCCTAGGACATAGGTTGCAGGCACCAAATGGATAGGACAAGATAATGGCAATTTCAAAATTCTGACTTAAAATTCGACTTTTGCATTAAAGATGAATTTAAATTACAATTCTTTAGAGACCAAACAGGACATTTCTACCTTTTCCCAAACAAAAGGTATCACTTCTTAAATGTAATAAGGTAATCCAATGTTATCCTGTGGGAGAGGTAGGCCTTGTAGTAGTGAAAAACAAATTAAAGAGTTTTTCACTGTCAGGACATGCAAAACTTAAAAGTACATATTCAGCTTTTTAAATACAATACACCCTGCCCCGTGGGCTGTTTCGGGCCTATCCTTGAGGTAACTCATATGTATTAAAAGGAAAGTTTAGGCCTAGCAAAAGGTTTATTTTGCCAGGTCAAAATGGTAGTTTAAAATTGCACACAGACTGCATTGGCAGGCCTGAGACATGTTTTAAAAGGCTACTGTAGTGGGTGTCACAATGAGTGCGGCAGGCCCACTAGTTGCATTTAATTTACAGGCCCTGGGAACATGAAGTACCACTTTACTAGGGACCTACAAGTAAATGTAATGTGCCAATCAGGTGTAAGCCAAGTGTACAATGTGTTAGGGAGAGAGCACAAGGACTTTAGCACTAGTTAGCAGTGGTAAAGTGCACAGAGTCCTAAAGTCAACATAAACGATTTCAGCTAAACAGGGGGCTGAATGCAAAAGTTTGGGGGCTACCTCCCAAGGTGCCAGGTTCAACACCGACAAGCACAGCAGTTCACCAGCCATGAAGAGTACCTCCTGTAAACTGCACAGCTAGTGTCTTGTGCTCCTACCAGGCATGAATACATTTTGATCCTCATGGATCAACGTTCTTATGACCTTAGTTAACCTGGTGGCAATGACTTTGGCTAAAAGCTTAATCTCAACATCAAGGAGAGAGATAGGCTTATAGGAGGCACAAAGTTCCGGAGGGTTGTTTGGTTTATGGATAGTAGATATAGTTGCACATCAGAGATCATCTGGCAAATAAGCAATTCACCCATTTGAATCAAGGGGGTTCAGAACGTGTGGTGCAAGTAGATTTAAAAAAAAACTTGATGGGGATGCCATTAGGACATGGGGTCGGCCCAAGGGTGAAGCCAATATAGCAGCCTGAATCTCTTCCAAAGTCAACGGCTCATCAAGCTCCTCTCAGTCAAGCACTGAGAAAGATCTCATCATCAGGTCTCTAGCAGAAAGGTGCAACAGCTCTAGTGGAAAGGAATTCCTCTCCCGGTATAGCTCACTGTAGTAGTCGTTGAAAACTGCAGCAATCTCTGCAGATTTGGAGACAAGGCAGTCATCATATGTGCAGATAAAGGGGATAATCTTGCCCCCAGCTTCTTTTTGTGACCGCCAGTATAACAGTTTGCATGCCTAGTTACCTTGCTCATAAAGTTTAACTTAGGATAGCGACCCAGAAATTTTGGCTGTGTCAAGGAATTTTTGCTGCAAGGTCTCACGGAGATTTTTTACTTGGCTTCAGCTCTCCTCTGTCTGACCCTCAGCAGTAATATCTTCATGCTTAAGGTTGTGTGTTTGAAGTTTCACGACTTATTGTTCCCTACCTCTCCCTTCTTCGTATTTTGTAGATGGGCCTGTCATGGAGCCCCAGCTTAAAGGCTCCCCATAGGCTAACCAACATCACTGAGGTTGTATTTATTTCAAAGTATTCTCATACCACTTCACGTAGAAGGTCCACGAAGGCTTCCTTTTTGAGCCACCAAGCGTTCTGGCACCACATGCTCCCAGTGTCCTGATGAGGGCTGTGAAGGAGTATTTCAACCGGTGCATGGTCAGAGAGGCCCCGAAGGAGGATATGGGCACCAGCAATATCGCAGAGACAGCTAGATGGCACAAAGAAATCATCAATTCAAGAGCTACAGTTGTGTGAAGCTGAGTAGTATGTAAAGTGCTGTTCATACAGGTGCCACGTGCATCATACGTCCTCCAGACCCAGTGAGTTCACCCATCTACCCAAGGCCTGTGTTCTAGTATTTGGGGACACTGAGGTGGTATACAGGGATTTGTGAAACAAAGCATTGAAGTCTTCCCCTTCAATGAATGTTCTCACTGAGACCCAAAGTAGGGTTTCAGATAAGGCATGGATTGTAGCTCCAGTCAACGTAGGGGGCACATGCATGCTGCCCAAAACCCATGAGATCTGCTCCAGAGTCCCCTCCAACAGCACAAAGCAGCCATGCCCATTAGTATGAGTTCTAATGACAACCAATGGGAAGGGCCTGTGGATAAGTATAGCCACGCCACTTCATCCCTCTGTGAAACCAGAGTGGAACACTCTGGTGTATCTGTGTCTTTCTAAGAAGGCACATTTAACACCCAGAACGTGGGTCTCCTGTAGGAAGTCCAGCAGTGTATTTCTGTTGAAAGTGCTTCTATCGGCACAATGAGAGCACTTCCATCAAAAAGGTGTAGCTGAGCACAGAGAGCTACTCAGTATATTATTATATATCAGAATAAAAACTCAAAGTGGGGCTTTGTACCTGAGAATGAATTAATCAATTATGGTGATCCATAGGGATTTTTCTCCCTGTGATTGAGAGGCATTGATCATGTTTCTTGTCCAGGAACACTAGGCCTTGTTTTGCTTCTCAAGCGGAAACAAATCTCCATTGAAGAGTTTTCCTTAAATAGGGCAGAACTTCCAATGTGTTATTCCAGCATGCCTGTAGCAGAAATACTGTTAACCCAGCGGGCCTAGGGCAGATGGCAATTGGTCAGAGGTTTTCGATGGCAGAGCCAGCTAAGGCTTCGCTGTCAAAAACCTAAATGTTCCCCCAATTCTAAATGGGTCTGGCAGAGCAGGACCTCCTCCAATCTAAATCAGGGCTCCTGCTCCCCCAAACATTAAATGACCCCCTAACTCCATAAATATATAAATGCAAAGTAGTAAACATCACTACTAAACATCTCTGCCGATAACAGCTTTCTAGTTTTTTTTAATGTAGCGCAAACTCAACCCGAATGTATTAAGGTAATAACTTGGTTACTTACCGCTAATCTTCATTACTCTGAGTCATTGTCTTCCTTGCCACAGTCCTTATGAAATGAGCTACTCTGTGGCTCACAGACAGAATTTAACCCTCCAAATAAAAAAATTAAAAACTACCAAAATGGTTCTACATGAAGTGGTCATTGATACTACCATGTAGGTTGAGCTCAGACATATTACTTCCTGAAAATAACCAATCCAACACTCTCAAATTATCAATTTCCCTCTTACCTCCAATCAGGGAAGGATAGAAGGTTATGTAGGACTGTGGTAAGGAAGACTATCACTCGTAGTAATGAAGATTACCGGCGAGTATCCGAGTCATTACCTACCTCGTCCGTCTTCCTCGCCACAGTCCTTACTAAATGAGCGTATACCACAATTAGAGAAAAGGCAAGGAAATTGATACAAACACAGCATCTTGATGTGAAACCCAGTCAATTTATTTGCAATTATTTGTGAACCTAAAACAGTGTAATAATACATATCACTGTACTGCAGAAAGAACCACAGACTCGTATGATGAAGAGAAAATGTCACCCATCCTCAACTTATAATTAGATATGAAAGTATTAGGGTTAGACCATGTTGCTGCCACACAAGTGTCATTAAGTGAAGCCCCTTTTAAAGCTGCACGAGAAGACAAGCTCCTCTCATGGAACAACCCTTTATACCTTCAGGAAGAGAAGTGGCAGCAACTTGATAGGCCAAGCTAAGCACTGTCTTAACCCAGCGACTCAGCGTGGAAACCGAAAGTAGCTGACCCCTATTAACCATGCCAAATGAGACAAACAAAAAATCTGTCTTTCGAAAAGATGCAGTTCTTTCCAGATAAATGGTCAGAGCCCTGACCAAATCCAGAATATGCTATGAAATTTCCTGCTCAGAAGAAGGAAATGGGAAAACGTAGGAAGGATCAAATTCTGTGAAGCAAGAAAATATGAGGACACCTTTGGAATGAAATTTTAAAAATGGTCTGTGAAAGAGGAGAGCCCTAATTTCTCCTAACCATCATCCAGAAGCTATTACCACCAGGAAAAAACTTTTAGCGTTTAAAACGTTAAAGAAACACAGGAGTGAGGCTCAATAGATGCCCTGAAGCCAAGTAAAAACAAGGGAAAGGTCCCAGGGAAGTATCGTAGAATGGGTTGAATGGGTGAAAATTTGGAACATAAAGCATTTCTGGGAGATGCATAAGGGTCGAGCCATGGAATGTCAAATTCCCTCCTTACCTCCTGAGATGTTTGAGGTGACAGACACAGAGAGACGGAGGAGGGGAAGGTGCGACTCAAGAGGTCCACATGCCCATTCTCTCTCCCCAGAAGATAAATCGCTGTCAGAGATAGTAAGTACTTCTTGACCCAACTCCCTATCTGCTCTGCCAGAGACGCCTGGAGAGATGAGTAGGTATCCGCCAGTTTACCTTTATAAGCCCTGAACACCTGGTTGTCTGTTCTGATCGGAACAGAAGAGTGAAAATTTGGTGAGCAAAGGCCAGAAGTGCACTGAACACTATTGCCAGTTCCTTCCGATTTTAAGACATTTTCAAATTGTCCAAAGACCCTGGACTGACAGCTGCCGCAATGTCGCGCCCCAACCCACATTGCTGGCATCCATTGTCATCGTCAATGCACAAGGGGGAGAAAGGGTACACCTTTGCTCATGTTCGATGGGGTCAGCCACTGCTGAAAATTCAGGACTATATCTGGCAATACCTGCACCAAAGGCACGTAGTTCTGACAGCTGGGATGCCACAAAGACAGGATATGATTCACTAGATGGAATAAGTTAAGGTGAGCCCAAAGTAGCAGAAATAGCGCGGCTGACCTGTTCTCCTGCACCCTTAGCCATTTGCTCGCTAGGGCTTGGTGGTAACTCAGGATGTACTTGAGTTGGGACATAAGTTTCTGTTGACAATCCGGAGGTAGAAAGACTTTCCTCAAATTTATGTTGAACAGGGATCTGATTAACTAGATTTTCTGTGAAGGAACCAGCTTTGATTTTTTTTGGTGCTGATGAGAAAGCTGTGCTGATTCAGACACTCACAGACACAACAAACTGCTTGCACTTCCTTGGAAAAGAATGGGCACAGTTTAGCTAAACCCCCAAGTATTGAAACACAAAAATCCCAAGGAGTGGAGATTGCCCACCAAGTGTGGTAAAGTTTTGGTAAAGACTGAAGAAAGGTCAAAAGAAAAAACACAGAATTGGAAGTGATTTTCCAAGGCACAAAAACTGAGAAACCTATGTGAGGCGCGTGCTTAGGAAAATGCACATAGGCATTCAGTAGATCAATAGAGGCTATAAACATACCAGGCGAAACTAAAGGAATGTTGTTTTGAAAACTCACCATCTTGAATCTCTGCTGCGGGATGGAGAAGTTCACATTTTTTAGATCTAAAACCTGCCAATAGTCCTTTCAGGAATTTAAAACTAAAAACATCAGCGAATCTCAGCGCTGGCCCCACCCGTCCTCTGGAAACAAAATTATTGCTCCCTTTTTAGGGGGTCCTGAATTCCACTCTCCAATGCTTGCCTTTTCTCTGCATTGTGAGGAGTTGAGGTCTGGATGAAGACTTCCACGGGAAGCGAGGAGAAGTTTATTGTGTAAACCTGCTTCACGAGCTGGATGTCTTAAACATCTGTCACATCCGGCTCCCAAGATGAAAGAAAAGAAGATATCTGACCTCCTACCAACCCCACATAGTCATGTTGAAGGGTTGGCTGGAGCCAAGAGAGTGACAGGATTTTGATGCTGGGATTTGTCTTGGAAGGGTGCACCACAGCTACTGCCTTGAAAGGGTTGACTGGTACCCTTTCCCCCTGAAGAAGCACCATCAAAACCTCAGCGATAACCAAATCCTATTTCCCTAAAAGGTGTTTTTACTGGGATCAGCAGCTAACAGTCTTCAGCTGGCTTCTTTACCATCTCCTCCAGTTGTGAGCCAAATAAATTGGATCCATTTAAATAGGGCAGCCTTCTTAGAGGAATCTGCTTTCCAGGTCATCATCCAAATATGACGCCAAGATGAAATCGCTAAACCAGCAGCTGATGCAGCTGCAAAAAGGGAATTAAATGTGAGATCTGAGAGGAACCTGACCTCCTGTTCCATCATTGATAATCTGGAGGTAATATCCCACTCATTCTGGAGCTTCTCTACCAAGACATGAAAGTCATGCAATATAGACTGGACCGTATACGTCACCTAGGCACCAGCTTGAATAGAAAAGTTCATTGTGGAATTAGCACACTTGACAGCCCCGCCACCTTTTTATCCACTTGGTCTTGGGGAGAGGCATCTTCAGGAAAAATGGTGCCACTGGACACAAGGCCAGCCTTCAAAGCGTCTACTTTCACAGCCATGGGAAACTTCTCAGCAAATTGCTACAGTGGATATCTTTTGGCTATAAATCTGTGAAAAAGAGGTTTTTCCTCCTCAGACCATTCCCTTGCCAAGCGTCCCCGTATAGCCTTATGGATTGGTAGACTCTTGGGCTCCTTCTTTCTATACTGATAAAAAAAAGTAATCATCTTCTGCCATGGAACCAGAATCAGGTAAGGCAAATTTCTCCCTGATATCATTTAGAACCACCTACAAGTCCGGGCTATGAATGTATCCTCTGACCTCCTCATCTCCTGAATTGCATGAGTCAGGGCCAGCAGACATTAAAGGCTTAAGGGATCTATAGAGGAGTCTGCCCGTCTCTATCCACAAAAGCAGCCTTTACAGCCTTGTTAAATATTTGCGGCATGACTTCCCAGACTTGAGTAGAACTACTACAAGCTGCAAGTTCAGCATGCTCTTTTTCAGCAGCTGGCGAACCCTGATGGTTCCTCTTAGAGGCTAACTTTTCCTCCCTTGCCACAATATGCCATGCAGAGGAAGCCCACTTCCTTTAAAAAGGGAAAGAAAAACATTTCCTGTTTTTGGTGTTGCCTACCAACACACACTCTAAGATAATTAGGGAAGATAAAAGGAAACCACTGGCACTGCCCACCCAGCGCCGCGATCTGCTCATTCTATTAAAGAGACTGACTTTGCCCCAGTAAGGCAGCTACATGCTGCAAAGATTTTAAATTTTGCATTTCCCTCACATCAGGGGAGGATGCGCTTTAGAGAAGGGGGATTTTGGGGGCACTGGGAGGTCTGCTCCTCGGGCAGATTGGGAGGGTGGTGCAACCCATGAGCTGCCATTTTGTGTTGAGCTAGGTTTGTAGCCCAAAATAGCCCAATGCATAAATTGTTTTCCGTTGGGCTCCCTGTCACCATTTTAGGTTCAGGAGACCAGGTGGCTGGTGACAGGGAGCAAGTAGGCAATTTTCATGTGAAAGGCCTTAATTTTTAGTATTTATGAATTGCGAGCAGCAGCAGGTCACTTATTTTAAGGTTAATGGCTGTGGCAGATTAGAAGGTGGCTGAAGTGATGTGGCTTCTCCGGGAGGCCGGCCGCCTCGACCTTGTGGTCAGTGGTGAGGCTGCGGTGATGGCGGTCTGCCTGGCCAGCCAGGCATCGGCGTGAGGGGCAGCCGTGAGTAGCGTTAGTAGCGTGCTCGCCGCCGCACAAGTGGAGGGCATCCGTGGCATCATCCCCTGTGAAGATGAGTGTGAGGGGCTGCTCCCTGTGCAGGAGGATGCCCCTCGTGGTGTGGGAATAAGGGGAGCGAATGCGGCCTGGGGGGGCCTGGCTGCTATGCTCGAGCCTACCTTCCAGATTTCTGTGGCAGGGCGTGGGAGAGGAGTGTCGCGCAAAGGGGGCCGCGCTGGTGACATGGGCACCCGCACGATCAGCAGTGCAGGCACGCCCCAGCGAGTGAAGGAGGCGGCCCCTGGATGCCTATTCCATGTGTATGGGACCTCAGGGAGCCAGTAAACAAAGAAGTGGACGGTGACAGCTGAGCCGCCCACGTTGGTAAAAAGCAAGGAAGGTGCAGGCCCAGCTGGGAGGTAGACGATTTAGCAGCGCTGCTCCCAGCTGGAGTGGGCAGTTAGGGAAGGCCCAAAGGGGGAAGGGTGGGATGGATAGCTGAATATGGATGATGGAGAGGGTTTGGCCCTGGGGGATTTCCCTGAGGAATGGCGGGAAGGGGAAAGGGGGATAATGCAAGACAGGCCCACATGGGGAGGGTAGTAGGGGGGAGGATAGGTCGTTTTTGAGATCCCCGGTGCTTGGCAGGGACAATGTAGGGGCCAGCAGGAAAAGGCCATATGGAGAGGCCCCAGAGATGGCAGGGCTTACATGGAGTGAGCTAGGGGAGAGAGGCAGGGACATGGTGGCACTGCTGGATGCATACCTGGGAAGGGGGAGGGTTGCAGGGGGTCACACAGGGGTTGCAGCGGTAGGGGGAGGCAAGAGGTTTTGGGGGGTGGGAGGAGAAGGCATCCCCTGGTTACATTTTGACACCTCTCACGGCTCCCGGGACGGCGGGGGTGGGGCAGTTAAGGGCCTTGCAGTTGCGATAGTGGCAGCCATGCTGGAATGGAGTGGGAAGGAGGATGAAGGGAATGAGGCACTGCACGTCGGCCTACAACTCCCAGACCAGTAGCCGTATGCAGGCAGGATGTGGGCCCCAGTTGGGGTGATGTGGTGGACCTGCTAGGGGTCCCAGTGTTCGACTATGACATTTAAAGCCTGGAGAAAGGGGAAGTTTGGGATGAAGAGCCGGGATGCGACGGAAAGGAGGGGGTGAAACTAATGTCATGTCCAGTGTGTTACAGGCAAGCATGGAGTGCAGAGTAGGACAGTGGAGGCACAAAGGCCCCTGGCGAGGCAGCAAGCAGCAGTACGGGCATAGTCCTTGGAGCCAGGTAAGGCCCAGGCCATTGCAATTGGTCCTGTTATGGTACCCACAGGTGTGTATGCAGGGGGGATCCAGGGCGGGGTAGGGGTGCAGCTGTGTAAAGGAAAGTATGTCACTGACGTGGGTGTGGGCATGGAAGGAAAACAGGAAGGCACACGGGCAGGGGGAAAGGAGTGGGTAGCGGTGAAGAGTTGGGCAGTGAGGGGGGTCACAAGAAACGGGAGAGAAGAAGGAATCACCGGAAAGTTTGGAACTCAAGCTAAAGAAGTTACCCTACATGGGGTTCACCAAGCCACTGGGAGCTCATTTTATACAAGCCACAAAAGAATGGATATGGATAGAGGAGTACGTAGAAATGCTAAAACTCCTGCACGAGGAGGTGTGCTCCACAGAGGGTCCAAAGGAGCAAGTATACGAGCTAGCGAATGCACCCAAAAGTAACCCTGACGATCAAGAATTGGACCGTGGCATTCCTCATTTAACCCAGCGTTTACTATGAGAAGTATCCGGATGTTGTGTTGCCATGTTCAAGTACATGGATGTTATCAGGAATGTCCAAATCATTCGGGAGACTATGCATGGGCCGAGTACGATGAGGAATTTCGGGGATGATTGGCATGAGACCCTGAGGCTATGTGGAGGGAGTTGGATTCAGACCTGTGGTAGCACACCATGGGGGCAACAAAGCTGGGGAAATACATCTTTACGGCAAGTGGCTTGCCAGTTGTGTACCGCCCCTTTCAAGGGTGCCCCACCCGGGCGGGGTGGGTTTCCCACAAAAACCCAGACAGAGTTGGGGGGTTCCTGCAAGGACTTTAATAAAGGGATGTGCACTCAGGAATACTGCAAATCTTGCCACCAGTGCTCCAAGTGCGCGGGTAGGCATCACCTCATCAATTGTTTCAGGGCTAGAGGGGGTTATCAGAGGCAGGGTTCAAATCAATGGCAGCAGTACGGAAGCAGACAGGGGCCACACCAGCAGCAACACTTTTATGGCAACCAGGGGGCCCAGGGATGTGGTGCAAAAGGCTTGTACTCCGGTTAAGGTCGATAGTTTGGAGTACTGGCTGGGATTCTATGGGTATGGGGAAGGAGCAAAGATTCCAGGGGAAGGGTTCAAATGGGGTTTTCGTTTGGGCTACGAGGGCCTGCGGGTGCGGCGGTGGGCACATAACTTGAGGTCTGCAAAAGAACACAAGCGGGCTGTCCAAGACAAATTGGAGAAAAAAATTGTGGAAGGCAGGATGGCGGGCCCCTTTCACAATTGGCCGATGGAAACTCTGATTGTGTCTCCAATCGTGGTGGTGCTGAAAAAGGAGCAGGGCCAGTTTCATCTTATTCAGCCCTTGTCCTGGTCAGAAGGGGGCCAGTGAATGATTTTATCGAAGAAGAGATGGCCTTGGTGTCATATTCTTCTGTTGATGTGGCCATGTCACTGGTAGTGTCGGCAGACCCAGGGGCACCAATGGCAAAGTGCGACGTGAAGTCAGCTTTTTAGCCACTTCCGGAGAATCCTGATGACTTTCAGCTCTTGGGTATACAATTTGAAGGATTCTGGTACGTAGATAAGGCCTTACCCATGCGTTTCTCCATATTGTGCGCCCTTTTTTAATACTTCAGCTCCTTTTTGCAGTGGCTGTTTACATGGCAGACAGCCATCAGTTGGTAACCGACTACCTGGACGATTTCTTTTTTGTGGGGGCACCTGGCTCGGCCGGATGCCAATTATTGCTGGCAAAGTTCCAGGAGCTCATGGGTGACCTGGGGGTGCCTTTAGCACCGGAAAAAGCAGTGGGTCCACAAACAGTGCTATCCTTTCTGGACACTGAAATTGACTCTGGTCACATGAAAGCGCGGTTGTCACAGGAGAAGAAAGAGAAGATGTTAATTTTGTTAGTGTGCAAGCTCACTCAAGAGAAGGTGAAAGTGAGGGAGGTCCAAGTACTTTTAGGTCACCTGAACTTTGCATGTAGAGTGGTAAGGGCAGGCAGGACCTTTTGCAGAAGGCTGAGGCTGGCCCTATCGGGCGTCTCATTACCTCATCATCATGTAAGGCTCACAGCGGGGGTCAAGGAGGATCTGCGGATGTGATGTTTTTTCTTGCATTCCTTTATCGGGATTCCACTAGCGCAGCAGGATGATTTGAACTGGGATGTACAGACACGGCAGGGGGACTAGGTTTTGGTCTTTTTTGGCAAGGCAGGTGGTGCACAGAGCCATGGCCCGAGCAGTGGGCAAACAGGGGCAGGAGCATTGATTTCTTGGAGTTGTTTCCCTTAGTCATAGCAGTTACCTTGTGGGGAGCAGAGTTGTCACACAGGAAGGTGCTATTCAGAGTGGATAACATGTCTGTAGTGGAGGTGGTAAACAGGCAGTCAGCCAGGGATGTGCAGGTTCTGATATTGTGGCTGTTTGCATCATGACATTTCTTTTAGAGCGCAGCATGTGCTAGGTGTGGACAATGACATTGCGGATGCTTTGTCTCTTTCACAGTGGGGGAGATTCTGTGGGTTGGCCAGGGATGCTGACAGAGATCCGATGCCCATGCCAGAGAAGCTGTGGTTGGTAGGAATCACAGGATGGTACAACTGGTGGTAGGGTACCTCGCGGAGTCTACACAGAGGGCTTATGGTCAGGCATGGATGGAGTTCTTGGCTTCAGGGGCAGAGTGCAGGGAGAAGGGTTGGTTGTGTGCAGAGGATGTAATTCAGTTTATACTGGATTTGATTGACAAAGGTCTGTCTCAAGTCACAATCACAGGCAAACTAGCAGGCATAGCGTTCATGGGCAAAGTGTTGTGGGGATATGATCCTTCAGCTTGCGAGGGGCACCAGATGCTGGAAGAGTGGTGGAGAGAACTGGGGAGTGGGGGGCGGACAAGGAGACCGTTGACTTGGCAGTTACTGTGCAGAGTTTTGGGGCAGTTACAGCTGGTCTGCAGTGAGTAGTCTGAATGTTTCTTGTTCTCAGTCCTCATGTCATGGATGTTTTTTGGTCCTTTCCGGGTGTTGGGAGGCAGGGGCGAAGAAGAAGTGCTGTGGGAGGACGTTTCTTAGCAGATGGGTAGGTGGGAGGTCTGACTTCATAGCTCCAAGACACACCAAAGAGCACAGGGTAGGAGTGTAGTCTTGCACATGTTTGGTTACCCAGGGTAATGCCCAGTAGCGTGGGGGGGTGCACTGGGCTTTATGCAGCGGATCCAGCGCAGGTTTGAGGTTCAGGCACAGATCTGGGAAAAAGGTCACAACTTTTCAGCTGCTATTGGTATTTCAAAAAGCTATGTGAGATTGGGGTTGCCTCCTGCTGATTTTGGAATGCAGCGACGGAGGCAGGGGTGCTGATCTGGATGTACCAGGACATCATGCGCTTGGGGTGTTGGTCTTCCGACTACTATAGGTGCTATGCGCGGGTATTAGGGGGAAGAAAGACGGCGGGGGCCAGCCTCTTTGAAACTCTTGATGCTTTTTTGTTTTCTTCCAGGTTCCGTGGCAGGTCCAGCAGTGGAAGGCATGTTCATCTGGGTGGTGGGCGGAGATGCGAGCTCATCAGAGAGATTATGGGGCCAATTTGGGTTTGAATAAATGTTTGTTTCCAATTACGTGGAAAGGAAATGGTGGGATGCGTTGGGGGGGATTGGTACGTGTCTTAACGATGTGCTAAAGGGCAGCAGGTGTCCAGATGTGCTGATCATTCACTTAAGAGAAAACGAACTGGTGAAAGAGAAGGGTGTGGTGTTAATGAGGGCCATGAAAAAGGATTCGTTAAAAATCAAGGCGAATTGGATCAGCTGCTTTGTCTTATGGACAGAGATTACCCCGTGGAGGTCTTGGAGGGGAGTGAACAAGCCTGCCGCCATTGACAGAGCACGCAGGAGGGTCAATCAGGAGATGGCGCATTTTTGTAGGGAGGTTGGCTTCGATAGAATTTGTCATTCTGCCACAAAATTTGAGGACAGGGAGTTTTTCCGTGGTGATGGGGTGCATTTGTCACACGTTGGCATGGACCTATATTTATTGGAATTGAGTGAGGTCTTGTCTAGGACTCTGAATATCAGGAGATGAGGTTTCTTACCAAGGGTCTAGACGGGGTGGGGGGAAGTAGAAAAAGTTATCAGGCTCTCTTTTTCTCGGTGTTGGGGGTCTCGAAGGTTTTGCAGGACTTGTCAGAAGTTTGGTTTGTTTTGCCAGTTGGGGAACCATGTCCAAACGAGAGAGAGGATGTGGTGTGGCTAGGGCAGTCAATCTCAAATCTGGAGAACCGAGTTTGAGTCTCAGCAATGACACTCAACATCCTGCGATTCTGGGCAAATTACTTAATCTCCCTGTGCCAAACAAAAATGAATGTGTCCTTGTGTAACTCAACTGGTGCTCATGTAAGCGCTCTGATACCTGATACCTTCGGGTCAAGTTTGCGCTATATAAAACTCAGAAAAAAAGAAAAAAAGGGAGGGTAGGCAGGTAGTTCAAGGTTCATTTTTGGACGTTTGGTTGCTTAGGGGTTCATACATGCAGTCATAGGCTGCATGGGAAATATAAAGTTTAAAATATTGAAATGCATTACAGTGAAATGAGATAGCTGTGGGGCGGGCTTGTGGGGGGGACCGTAGGGTTGGGGGACATGGTTAGTTACATTTGAGGTTTAGCGAGGTTTTGTTTTGTAAGGTGGTTTGCCAGGTAAAGTTTGTAATGTACATCTGTTTCAATAAATTGAGCTGTTTCACACATCAAGGTGGTCTGTGGTATGTGCTGTGCCCCTCTCTCCCAATAAGCAGCCCACACCAACAACAGGGTACGCTTCAAGCTGCCGCTGCTTCCTGAAAGCTCAGCTGGGCAGCGTGTGCGTACCCACTTCAGAGAAGTGGTTTACAAGAAAAAAGCTGCCACCCATAAGCTACAAGGGAGAGGCAGAGATATGTGAACAGAAGTTGGGGGTGTCCCCCATAACCACAGTATGGAAGGCAGCATGCACGAACCACTCACAGAGGCGACTTAGAAGCAGAGTCTGCCTCCCGATCGCTCAGCAGGGGAGGCAGCATACTCACAAGTATTACATCAACCACTAAAGCAGCCTGATAGAACATCACATAAATACCTTAAAAACATATACTTAAAAGTGAAGTGGAGGGAGCAAATACAGTCAAGTCACAGAAGAAACAAACGGGAAGTAGTGTGTCAGAGCTCCGCCAATATGGTAGTACCAATGACCATTTCCTGAAGGGCCATTTTGGAAGTTTTTATTTTAAATTGGTAAATACAGTCCGCCAGCCACAGAGTAACTCATTTCTGCAGTGAGGAAGACAGACGTGGAATGTAATGGAGTGCTTTATATGAGCACCAGTTACATTACACAAGGTCACATTCATTTTTCTTAGGCACGGGGAAATTAAGTGATTTGCCCTGAATCACAGGATGTTGAGCCGACGCCGAGACTTGAACCTGGTTCCCCAGATGGCAGCTCTGGCTCTAATGCCACATCCAGGGTCGGATTGCCAATGCGGGCAATCGGGCATGGGCCGGTACTTAAGGGTCAGCAGGGGGCTGCTTTTCTTTGGGCCTCTGTCAACTGTCTTCAGTGTGCGAAGAGGCCAGGTGTTGTTGTGGCCTTTGGGCCATTCTCACCTAGTTGTCAGTTCTTACCATGGCTCCCTTGGGGCCAGACCATCCCAGAAGTGAAGCAATGCCATTCACCTTTCACCCGCCCCCTCCTCCACTTGTACTTCCCATTTAGGTCATAGTGGGAGGGGGTGGGAGTGCACAAAGACAGAAAGTCCTCACTGGAAGGCCAGGCCAGGCCAGGTCAGGTGTTGTAGCCATTTTCATCTCGACCTGGCCGGTTCAAATTTCATTAAGTAATCTACCCAGCACATACCCAGTTTATTTTGTGTACTTGTAGCATGTACTTGCAGTTTGTAAGTTATAATCACTGCCATTGGAATTATGCACTAGGGAGGACCAAATTATGCGGCAGTTGATTATATTTTGGGGCAAGAAAAGACAAATTATGCAACTTTTTGATGGTATTGTATCATTATTTTGTCACTTTATAACATTGTCATCCCAGTCTGGGAAAACGTTTCACCTCATTAGTATCAGTTTAACAATCAAATACAGCAATAACAACTGAAAGATGGCCAGTCTACATTTGAGAAGGGCCTTCCAATGCGCAGAAACACATGAGGCCAAGTTTTTTGCAACTTCTAAACTGACTGAGCTAGAAACAATTTTTTTTAACTTAAGATCTGCATATTATGCAGTAGATGAAGAATTAAGTGGCAAATGTGGCAAATCCATAATTACACAGAAAATGCTGTGGGTGCTGTATCACATAATTCCAGTGCCCCTACTTATATTCCTTCCACTGCAGCACCGTGCGCTATGAACCAGCATCAAGGAGCTGCATGCAAAGCATAGAAACTTATTTCATTTTTTATCAATCTTTCTTTATTTTGATATTGCTAAAAATGTTCTTTGTGTAGGAATAAAGTCTCATTAGTGCAGACAACCCCAACCACTGCGTTATGTTTTCATTCTTGTCTGTGTTTCACCAGACCAAGAACTCTTAACTAACCCTGGGCGTAGTTTGCGTAGTGGCGCTACGCTACGCTACGCAAAGTGCACTTCGCACTACGCAAGCTACTCGTAGCTACGCGAACTGCGTAGTGCGGTAGGGAAAATGCTGTTCGTACTGATTGCACAGTGCCGGATGCTTGTCCGCACTGTGCAATCATTGCAAACGGCATCTTGCACAGTGCAAGCGGTCGTTTTCTGCCGCTCGAGTAGATTTGTACTCGAGCTGCAGTTTTCTCAACGCGAACTGGTAGTTTCTCATCGCGAGCGGTCGCGAGCATACGCGACCACTCGCAATGAGAAACCTCACCTCCCCGCGTTGAGAATGTCGCCGGGAGGTTTATTTTCGACGCTCGCGATCGGCAACTTGATGTTGCTGATCGCGAACGAGGAAAAAGTCTCGCCGGGATGTCATTTTGCTCGCTCGCGGTCGCCAACTTGACGTTGAGGACTGCGAGTAAGCAAAAAATGCCCGCTACGCTACGCGTTTTTGCACTGTGCTACGTGCAATTCGCGTAGTAGCGCAAACTACGCGAGCGTAGCGTAGTCCTACACCCAGGGTTACTCTTAACATATCATACCAACCAATATGGAAGATATGCTACTTTTACACCTTGTAACCATCATTGTCTTATGTAACATTTCCTATGAATTGATTTACACACGTGTATGATTCATTTTCTGTGTACAATATGTGAGTATGATGTAAATCGCTATGTCACCCAACACTGGGACACATGGCGCTATAATAGAAATCAAATAAGAAAATAAATGATGGCTGTCCCTTACATACAGGGGTTGAACAAAGTCAAAAAGCTGCTCTGAAAGTGGAGTGGTGTAATACTTGCTCTGCATTCCTGTGAGCAAGCAAAGCAAGCATGCCCAACTTTAAGGAAGGTTCATGGGGTGTCTCCCCCTAAAAAACTTTTTAAAAGGGAGGTTAAATAGTGGATTTTAAAGCAGAATTTTCACATAAACTTGCACTAACACCATTGTCTCTCAAAGTGCACTTACTAAATACTGAAATATTTTAAAGGTGTGCCAAGTCAATGAAAATGTTTGATCCCATTTAATTCAAAATGTGCAGCGGGTGCCCTTATATGTTAATAATTATCTCCATGTGTCAGGGCTAGAATTATTATGGTAAGGATGGGTCACATATGCCATGGGCACTCTGTTAGTGCCAAGAATTACATACAGTATGCCAGTGGCACAATGTTGCCATTGACTGCATCCATATATATGTGATGGGTGACCCAAAGGTCAAATATCCACTAGAATGTCAAGGCCAGAATTTTGTTGTGGTTGCCTGCGCCCCCTGCCCAATATGCCATGGTTGTCCTCCATAATGCCTAGAATTATCTTGAGTATGGTAGCACCAGCATTTTACTTTGGATGTCCCATATGCCAAGAATGATCTCCAATATGTCAGTGCCAGCATTTTACCACTGGTGTCCCATAGACAACAAACTACCTCTAGTGTGCCAGCCCTTGCATTTTTCCATGGGTGCTGCATCCCATATGCCAAGAATTACCTCCAATATGCCAGTGCCTGCATTTTGCCTTAGGTTTCCCTTGTACCCAGTATGTCAGCACCAGCATTTTGCCACAGCTGTTCCATATGCCAGGAAATACAGCTTGTGTGCCTGCATTTTACCTAGGCACATCATATAGCAAGAATTACCACCTTCACTCTTCTTCATTCTCACTCACTCAGTCACTCTAGCTCACACTCACTTGCACTCACTTTAACTCACTCTCTAGTTCTAATTTATTCTCACTTATTCCCACTCCCTCTGACTCACTCAATCTCACTTAGTTACACTATCACTCATATACATCAGACATACACTCTCACACAACATTTCACAGGGTTTTATTTAACCTACTTACCTTCAGCTACCTGATCTGTTGTGCTTCAGATAATGGTATTGGATAGACTCTCAGGGCAAGTACACAGCTTCTTCCAGCCTTGAGAACTGAAGCACAAAGTTGGAGTCTGTACAGTGATGCATAGGCTCCAGCTTTCAGTTTCTTGGTTTTTCACCTCATCTTGTCATAAGGTAGGGTGCCGTGAATGAGGCTCTTGCCAACCCCTCTTCCCCGTGATGAGATGGGAGAGGATGACCTGACAGCATGGCTGATGGGTAGCCCTGGGCATGGTAGGGATTACCACAAAAGCACCCAGGGCTACCTGTACCAGTGACACAACAACATGCCACTAATGGGGAAGTCGTGAGGGCTGGCAGGATTCAGAGGCCAAGGCTAGGACTTTGCTAGTCCTGATCAATCTTGCTGATGACTTGTTGCAGGTGCCTTTGCCAGCCATGATTTACTGCCTTAGGCCGCAGCAAGGTGGGCATATTTTTTATTATATTAGTGAATAATAGGCTGTTATTAATTACTGGTATTCTAAAAAAGGTGGCCGAAACAAGGGCGAGTTCTACTGAAAATAATGATTGATGGTATAATCAGAGTCGAGGACCTAGTTGATTGAGAGCAGGATTCTTGCAAACTTGTACAAGGCGTTGAGACTGGAATAAGTTTTCAGTTTTTCCAGCTACAGTGTTTCCAGTCTTCACCAATGCTACTGACCCTTCACGCTTAAAAATGCTTAATATACCACAAATTTCTCCAAAAATGAGCCTCCTGATGCTAACCAAGCAATGTTTTGTGAAAGGTCACGCTCCTCAAATGTGGGCCACTTTTCTGGGGCTGCCTGGGACTATCCCAATCCGACCCTGGCCACATCCACACCCTCAGTCTTATCCTTTCCCAATTGCTCTGCACCCACCACTTCCTCTCCTTTGAGCGTATTCTAAAACTCATGTTTGAAAGAGTGTGGTTACTTAATTGTAATAAGAAAGGGAAGAAATAAAGACAGTGTAATAAAATAAATGAAAATGTGTGCAACTGAGAAACGTTTGACTGGTGCCTGTGAAAGTAATGCTCTGTATACAGTGAGCTGGCTTCCATTCAGGATAGCTTTTCTTTGAGTACACTTCCTTCCTCTTAATTTACAGTATTTACAAGATGCTGCACAAAACAGTGCCATGAGTAACAGTTCCTGTATTCGTTGGAACCAGACTGCTAGCATACTTTAATTTTTGGGAAGCTCATAGATTAGTCATGAGATGCTTCCCTGGACCCTAAAAGCAGGGAGGCGGTTTTTAACACACTTAACTCTGTTAAAAGCATTTCAACTTATGATTTCCTAGAAAACCTCTAGCCATAAACTGACTTCGACACCTTGTTTTGTTTAAAATTCCCCTGGGTGTGCGGTCAGCTGGTGTATGCAGCAGAATTCAGTAGACCTGACTCAGAAAGCTTTTTTTACGAGAAGTTGTGACTTACTTCTGTTAAGTGTAAAATACACCTGGCTTCTTAGCATGATTTAAAAACCATTTCATGTATTTCTGCCTTAATCCACGCCTAGGTGTGACTTTCCCATGAATTTTCAAGTTACTCGTGGGGAAAAAAACTTTTTTGTTAACTGTTGTCCTGCCAAAAAAGTGCTTCAAAGGTAGGGCCATTGGAATTATGTAGCAGGGGAGGTCCATATTATGCGGCAGGGTGGACTAAATTAGGTTGAAAGAAAACACAAATTATGCGATGTAATGCAGCAAATTTTGTGATGGTATTACCTAGTATTATTTTGTCATTTTTATACATGTTAACACTATCTGGGCAAATGTTTCACCTCATTAGTACCAGTTTGTCACCCATTTACAGCAATAAGTAACAGAAAGTTGAGCAGTCGACTTTTGTAAATGGCCTTCCACTGAACGACAACACGTGTTTCCACATTTTTAGTAACTTTTGATCAGGTTGAGCTAGAAACAATATTTGCTGTTAAAATCAGCAGGTTATGCAGCAAATGGTGGATTGTGTAGCAAACTCCGAAAATTCAGAATTATGCAGAAAACGGAACAACTGGGACTCTACCAAATGCCCGAAGACAGGGAAGTCCATTTGCAAACTGCAAGGTATTTTTTTTACGTGATCATGAAAAATTGGTTTAGTTTCTCTTTAAATCTCTATGATGTTTTGAGAAGGTGTTTTGCCTCTTTGAATCTGCTCTTTCTTAAAGGCATTTCATGGGACCCACCAGCGTTTAGATCCATGCTGCCAATTCAGTTAAAAGGTACATGAACATGAGCGTGCTGGCATGATGTTCTCAGGTGTGCTTTTGTCAAATTTGTTAAAAACATTGTGCATCCTGTGATTTTTTTAAACATATTTATTTTTCAAACTGTCACGTATTCTCCGAGTTTTCTTTCTCATTTTTCCATCAGTTAATGACTTATTTCAGAAAACTGTTACCCGTACGTCCTTCAAGTTTCATAGGTTTTTCAATGATCATTTACTTGTAATTGGATTTATATATTGCTTACTACCCTTGACAAGGCGTTGAAGTGCTTTACAACGAGTAGCACGCTAGATATGGTAATTAGTGGGGTGTTTTCAGATGAATGGTCGTTGAGATCAATAGGCTGGCGGAGATTAAGTAATGTTAGGTTACAGGGATAGGGTTTTAAAGAGGAGAGGTTGTGATCTATGAAATAAGGTATCAGCCAACTGCAGAATTACAATAAGAAAGACTGAGGCAAGCAAGCATGAGACTGAGAGGAGGCTATTCTCAGAAATATTAATTAATTTATTTATTTAATCATTTATATCGCTTGCGACTCGCTCCCAAAGGAGCATATCGGCGCTGCACTGCACAAGAGGAGAAAACGATAAAGTCTAAAACAGGCAAGTCTTAAGCCCCTTCTTGCAGGACGGAAAGTCTGGGCAAGAGCGAAGGCCAAGAGGGAGATATAGAAAATAAGCAGAGAATGGAAGGTAAGAAGCGGGTCATTCTAAAGAAAGAAAGGAGTGGAATCAAGCGAGAGTAAGTCAAGGTCAATTTTCCATGAAGGGTTTAGGAGTATAGTGGTGCTTAATTTGTAAAACAATAAGTGCCAAGGCCCTCATCAGGAGGCCACCCCAGCTTGAACCACTCATTGCCACTGCCAGCGCTGCCAATGACAGTACATATACAACTACTAGCCATCACACTGCTACAAGTGTGACGAATCAGACAGTTCGAAGCCCTCCAAACCCATAAGAATGGCTTGGGAGGCAGGTATTAGTTGTTTTTATGTCTACTTGATTAATAAACAACTATTGTTGTGCTCATCTCTATATTACACAAAGAGCGCCACCATGTAGCAGCTGTCACAAGCGTCGGTGCCGGTGCTGAGCACCGGAAACCATTGGCTCCAATAAAGCACTGATAGTGGAGAGAAATTTTGCGAGGTCCTAGTTTCCCAAACAAGCTGGACATTATTAGGTTTTCCGTGCAAGGACTTGTATAAACAATGATTTTGATGTCAGCAGACATTACTGGATGTCACCTATCAACCAAAACATTTCTGCCCTGTCACACTGTAAAATTAAACAGATATTGGAGTCAAGTGCGATTCCCACAAGTATCATAATATGCTTCCGCCTCAACATGCAATTCATAGCTTGCACTCCAAAGCCAGTGCTCGTGACCTCACTCATGAGGTAGCAGATGACATCACAAATGACATTACTGGTGACGTTACATATCACCTTTACATGGATATTATTACGTACATTTCTATATAGTCTGATTTTGTGTTTGTTAGAATACATAATATTTCATGACATTGTTTTGTTAGGGCTAGTTATGTATTGATATAAATATTATGAGGGCATGAGCATTGCATTAGCAGTGCAAGTTATTCTTTGCATGGCGTGGACCAAGTTATAGGTTCTCCATAAGTAGATACTATGGGCCATATGTAGGTAATTTCTATTTACCGATTCCTAAATACCGAATTTTACCGATTTGGTATTTAAGAATCGGTAAATAGAATGTAGGTAAACATTCGGTAAATTGTACCGATTCGGTAATATTCGTTATTACCTATTCGGTATTTACCGAATCGGTAATAAGGAATACCTTCCCATTCATTCCTATGGGCCTGGAGGCCCATAGGAATGAATGGGAAGCCATTCACTATTACCGATTCAGTAAATACCGAATCGGTAATAGGGGGAGCATATTCAAGGGTGGCAGGGTGTCAAATTGACACCCTGTTGCACCCCTGAATCGTGCATGTGTGCACATGTGGCGCACATACATGCCCTAAGGGCATGTATGTCTGCCACATGGCACCTTTAAAAAAGCACCAAATTGCTTTTTAAAAGGTAGTCAGTATTTACCACCAACTTGTAGTTGGTGGTAAATAACGAATCCTTAAACCAAAAATGCACTCACTTGAGTGCTCTCTACATAGGATTTAAGGAATCGGTAATTTACCGATTCCTTAAAATAACGAATCAGTAAATTACCGACTCCTTAAATCCGGCCTCCTACATCGCAAAGGGCTAAATACCGGTCACTAACGGAAAATTTACCGATTTTCGCCCGTTACCGACCGGTATTAGCCCACCTACATATGGCCCTAGATCTCATGACAAATGAATCAGCAAGCCGATAAGTAATTCTAAACTGGTTGGTTTTATTTGGTACACATTTGCTTCCAATATTGTAGTCACTGTGTATATGTAGCTCTTTGGAGCTGAGCCACTCATGTGTCCAGTGTCAACTTTCACTCCAAGGCCTTTTCAAAATGCCACACCCCCTCTTTCCACCTAGGTTGACCACCTCACTACATGTCATCAGTGACACTGTTTCCAGTCTTGCACTTTTTAACTACAAATAATTGCTATCAGTTGTGTCACTCTAACTAGTTCAGGAAAAACAAGACATGGCTAGAGTGACACACAAAAGCCCAGGAGAAAGTGTGTCTGTAATGATCATATTCCCATCTGAGCATCCTCTCAGACATGAAGAGAAAGTACTTCATCCAGATGTTCAGAAATTAAACAGAGCACAGGCGCAAATAAACGCTAACCTCCCATAACTTATATATGGCTCACAGTTGAGTCTCTCTGGGGCTTGGTATTTCAGAGAGGGGGGACCAGCAAGGCTAGAAGAAAAACAAGAATCAAGGGCTGAGGAAATAACTGGTTAATGTTCAATATTTTGAGTACGTTTATGGAGCTCAACAACATGGTTGTCAGCAACATTTAAGCCTGCAGGAATGTGTTCCTCAGAGTTAATATCCCAATCTCTCTGCTGAACTGCTCCACTGGTGATGATAGCTCACCAAGGTATCCTCGCTGGTTACAACTGGTTGCAAAAGTACAAAGAGTTATGAGTGATTTTGTGTCCATCACTCTAGGCAGTGATCATTGATCCATTTATGCCCATGTTCAGAGACAACTATGCGTTACGGTATGCAGTCATAATATCGAGTTTTAAATATCGATATACCAAAATATCGATGTTTAAATCTCGATATGACAGAATATCGACCTGCAAGAATATTGTCAACAAGAATATCGACATGCAGGTAAGAAATATCGTTTTACTGAATATCGAAGTTAGTAATATCGTTAGTAAAAATATCGTTTATAATATCGATTTTTTTTTTTAGTGTTCTGTATGTTAGTATATGTGTTAAAAGTATAGCTTATTTTTTAATGTATGTTTGAATTTTTTAGAAATAATTTATTTTATGTTAATTAATTTTTGCGTATTTTAGTTCCGTAGCGGGTTGTGGGTTTATAGGGGAATAGGGTGGGAAGTAATTTAATTAGGTCCGGTGGAGCTCACCTGTTGTCGGCCGTGAGGGGGAACGGCCATCCTGTTGTCCGCAATCCTGCACAGAGTCACGCCGTAAGGGAAACGGCAAATCTTCGCCGGGTGCACGCGCTGGGTGCACGCCGTGAGGACTACATACCCCAGCAGCCCCGCGCACGTCACGCCGCACTTGCGCCTGGAGGCGCGATAAGAGCGCCGTTGACCTCCCGCAGCGCGGGACGCCCAAGGTCCGGTGGAGCTCACCTGTTGTCGGCCGTGAGGGGAACGGCCCTCCTGTTGTCCGCAATCCTGCACAGAGTCACGCCGTGAGGGAAACGGCAAATCTTTGCCAGGTGCACGCGCTGGGTGCACGCTGTGAGGACTACATACCCCAGCAGCCCCGTGCACGTCATGCCGCACTCGCGCCTGGAGGCGCGATAAGAGCGCCGTTGACCTCCCGCAGCGCGGGATGCACGTGGGCGCGCCCGGGCCACGCCCGGGCCGCGGGCAGGCCCGTCTGCGCCTGTCAAAGACCAGAGGAGACTGGGCTGGGCCACCCCTCTTTCACTGGAGTCTTGCTGATCTTACTGAGGTGAGAGCGACCACTTTGCTTCATTAGCCCAACGTAATTATGGGAAAGCGAGGGGGGCAGCTGCCCTCAAGACCTGTCACCACAAGTATCGACAGCATGCTGGAAAGGGCTGTCAACATTGTATCCAATGAGATCGAATTGACCGAGAGGCGCCTTTCCCTCGGTATGGGGGCACCCCTCATCCTTCCAATTTTGTGGGCACTAATTTGAATGCTAGCGTATCCAACGGTTTTAACACTAATTGTGCGGCTTCCCCATATGGTACTATAATTGATGCTCCTTTACCAGTTGCAACCCCTTTGGACATTCCGACGGTCCCCAACGCAACTATTGGGGCGAAACGCAAAAGAAAGCCTGCTAAAATTACCAGCGCTAAGAGGAAACAACCCACCCGCCCTAGTACATCTCGTACTGCCCTGAGCTCATGGATACGTGCTTCCCCAAACCCCAAGACTGTTGTCGCCTATGTACACACTTCAACTACCGAACCTTACTGCTCTATCAGTACCCAGACTGAAACTGGCCTGTTTTCCTTTGAGAGCTACAGTAATGGTGAAGTCATTATTAGTCGTATCGTGGATACTGTCTTCGAGCGTGTAAAAAATGTACTGGACAGTCATTTCGCCACTTTGAGGGAACAACTGCCCCTGCTTCAGCCCGAGCCACCTGGCACGAACCCAATTATCCAGGATAGTTCCACAGCGCCCATTACACCTGGAAGGACAGACTTATTTGCACCATCTAATAATGTGTTTAACCCTAATTCTAATATTTTGCCCTGTGTGTCCAATCCTATCCCATCGGTCAACTTATGCGGTATCTGTAATAAAATCAAGGAGTGTTTTGCGCTTGAGGGCAATGGAGTAGAAAATAGTATCCCCAACAATGGTAGCGCAGAAAGTCTATTTGTTAATAACATGCCCCGGCTCATTACCCCTGCCAGCATACCTACTGTGGTGCAGACTAACACTTCCTCAGTAGGTAGTACATCACGTGAGGGTGGCATCGATACCACACGCTTGTTAAGTCCCATTGGCAGTAGGGAGGTGTTAAATTTGCCCCCGGCAGCCTGCCCCTACGTAGTGGTTTTGGCGGGCGTGCCCCCCCTAAGGACAAATCAAGTTGAATCGTGGGACCAACTACGTTACAAGAGTGTAGACTGGCTATCTAAACACAAAGGGTTCAGGGCGTCATTCATCAATAATATCATTATGGTACGCAGAGTTGGATGGGTGGGGCAGTCTCCAAAGAGCATTAAGGGGGACTGTATAGTCATCAACTTACGCAATCCGTCAGTGGCCAAATCAATTATAACGGCACAGGAGGCCCATTCCAATATTATCACCAGTATATGGGCCCTACCCCTGGGTTATTTTTACAAACCCTCCTTGGGGGCCACATTCCCTGATGCTCCTCCTACTGCCCCCCCCCCCTCTCTCTACATAACAGATTTCTACCATTATCGGGTTTGGACAGCCAGGATTGACTGTCTCTTCCATTGACATCATCAGTTTTATCTGAGCCAGTTCCCCTACCAATTGTGTCTCCACCCTGTGATCCTGACACCCCAATTGTACCTGATGCAGATTCCACACTGAAAATATTGAGTTGGAATGTCGCTGGTCTAGCATCCAAAATGAATCTACCTGACTGGTTGGAGCTAGTCCAAAAACAGGACATTTTAATGTTTCAGGAGACTTGGGCCACACGGGAGCTATTCCTGGAGGGGTTCGAATGTTTTAACATCGTAGCCCCAATTCCAAATTCTGGCCGGCCGGCAGGAGGCCTCTCAATTTGGATCAACGTCACAGCAGGTGGTTGTGCAAGGGCTCTCGCCACCAATAACGATAAATTTCAGGCAATAATTTACAAACGGGGGGTCTCGGTCTGCTTAATTAACTTTTATAATAACGATTTCAAGAGCGTCCCAAATATGAATTTTATTAACTTGTTCAAATTCATTTCTAACTTACAGAAGTCCAAATGTGTTGCTAGCCCCGTAGGAATTTGTCTAGGGGGTGACTTTAATGTTAAGTTACCGAGCGGTATTTATTCTGCTATTCACCCTACCAATAAGGCACCATTATGCAATAGGGGGGCCCAATTATTAAACCTTATAAGCACTAACAACTTTTTAGAAGTGATGGAGCTTGCCGCAGTACCCACAAGAGCCAATCATATAGAACCTACTTACAGAGGCAGGGGCTCGGCCTCCACCATCGATTTTATTTTTATCACACCTCCATTAGAGAAATGTGTGTTAAAAGCCGAGGTAGTCCCTACTGTTCATGGGGATCATAACCCCATTAACCTAATCCTGAGTGTCGCCCCCAGGCCGATCCATGATAAAGAGTGTGATGCAAGGGATCTGTCCCCCTCCACCGATAACCTCAGATTGGTCTGGCGTGGTATAGATAATAAAGTCTTATTTGGTAGGATGGCAAGAACATATCCGGAATTAATCGATACTTGTCTGTCTTTTAAGGAACACAATTCTGCGGTAGTTGCTGCTTTTACGCAGCTATGTGCGGGCGTCAAAACCTTGTTGTCCAGGCCCATCAAGGAAACACATTCCGGCCCAGGCTGGTTTAATGCTGATTGTTCCGCAGCTAATAGAGCTCTCTGAAGGGCGCTTGTTAAAAAACCTAGAGATAGCTCCCTTATTAAATCACTCAGACAACGCTATAAAGCAGCCATTTCAATTAGAAAGGAGGAAATAATTAGGGAGCGTTGGGACAATCTCGCTCGGGCAGTCACGTTAAAAACGGGAAGGACTTTTGGTCAGCTGTTAAAGATATGAGGTCTTTGGGACACCCCATGTCCACAATTAGTTGCAATATCTCTAGTGAGGCATGGGAAGCGCATTTTACGAAGATTTACTTAGCTTCAGCTCCAACCATAGCCACCAATGAGTATGCTATTACCACTGGGGTCCCGATTAACCTATTAGAAGTAGAGGAGGCTATTGACCAGAGCCTGGGTTGTAAAGCCCCAGGCCCTGATGGCTTGCCCATTGATCTTATTAAAAATCAACCAGATTTTTGGGCGCCCCTATTGTTGAATGTTTTTAATAATTTAACAAATTCCACTATACCCAATACATGGTCCACCAGCATTATTGTGCCGATTTTTAAAAAGGGTGACCGATCCAATCCAAGCTGTTACAGGCCGATCTCCCTGATCGATAATACGTTGAAAATTTTGGGGAGGGTCCTGTATAATAAGATTAGGTCGTGGGCCGAGGAAGACCAGATTTTACATCCTTGTCAGCTGGGGTTCAGAAGCAACATTGGCACTGTTGAGCAGTGCCTCAACCTCAACTTGATTATTGGTAAATACAACGTAGCCAAAAAACACCTATATATTTAGCCTTCATGGATCTTACCTCGGCCTTCGACTTTGTCAACAGGTCGCGGCTTTGGACTATCCTTTTATATTACGACCTGGACGAGTCCCTTGTACATTTTTTTGCCTATTTACACAAAGACCTACACGCCCGGGTGCGCATTGGCAGGGGTGGTGAGGTATCCAAAGACATTGAAGTCGGGAGAGGGGTCAGGCAGGGTTGCGTCCTGGCCCCCCTCCTATTCATTCTTTATATTAACGACTTGAATAAGTCTTTGGCAACACTCACCCATGATGTTCCTTGTATTAATGGCAACAAACTTCCCGCCCTGTTATACGCCGATGATGCGGTGCTAATGGGCCGTACCCCAAAAGCCCTCCGCATCTTGGTGCGGGGCTTTGTTGATTTCATGGCTAGTTTGGATTTATGTACTAATTTAAAAAAATCTTTTTTAATGGCGTGTGGGTCGAAGATGCATTTTAACACATCAATTGTTTTAGATTCAGACAGTTTACAAAGCACTCGCACTTTCCCCTACTTAGGGGCCGATTCCGATCTCGGCCGGTAGGGCTCCGAATCGGATTCGGCTTTACCGGATCCGATTCGGAGCCCTGTTTCCCGACCGAACCGTACGCGGGTCCGGCCGAGCGAGTACGATGCGAAATCGCCGACCGACTCGTCCGGGCGTCCAGACCGCTCCGACCGACTCGCTCCCGGCTCGAACCGCTCCGACCGACTCGCTCGGACTCGACTCGCACCGCGCAATGGAGACGTTTCCCGGCCGGGTAAGTACGATGCGCGCCGCGAGCAGTCCGACCGAGCCGCGCACTCCGGCTCGTAAGAGCTGTCGGAGCCGTACTTTGGGGGTCCGTGTCGGACCCCCTGTACGCGTAGCCGCGCGAGTCGCACACAGGGGGACCCATGGGTCCCCCTACCTGTGCGTGTACGGTGCGAATCACTTCGCCGCGTACCCGCTGTAGGGGGCGCCCTTGTCCGACTCGCACCCATTGAGTCAATGGGAGCCCGCGTACGCGTTGTACGACCGGCTCCCATTGACATCAATGGGAGTCCGACCGACTCGAGTCCGATAACATACGGACGCATCGTACTCGTTCGGTCGGACTGCACGGGTCCGATTCGGTCGGAAATCTCTCCGGGTCCGGCTCGGTCGGAGATATTTCCGGCCCGAATCGGAATCGACCCCTTAGGGTTGGTATTTGCCTCCAACGGACTGTGGGCTGACCACGTGGCTCACTGTAGGAGAAAGTTCTCCAACTCTACTAACATAATACTAGGTTTGCCAAAACCTAGGTATACGGAGGTTGTATCTGCCACCGTTAAGATCTTTAAACTTCAATGCATTCCAACTGCCACTTATGGCGCAGAAGTTTGGGGCTTCACTAACTGTGGTAGCATCCAGGGAGAAGAGAACAGATTTTGTCGCAAAATCCTGGGTGCTCCCATTTCCTCCTCACAGTATGCTTGCCACAGCGAACTCAATTTGCCATACATTGAAGATTATATTAAAGCTCGCCCTGCATTATTTTGGCTCAGAGTCTGGAAGAATCCAGCGGCTCAACTTACTAGGGAGATTATATTAGACTGTTTAAAATGCGATAGGGGGATGGAAATACCTTGGCTAGCTGCTGTCCACAAAAGTTTAACTAGCGTGAACCATGAGTATTTATTTTTAAATCCCTCAGATCTTGGTATTATAAGTAAGAAAACCCTCCAAACGGCTTTATATGCATCATATAGAAATGCTAGACATGATAAAGAGATTCAGAAAACGTCTGTTGCTAGTTATATGCGTATTGAGAACATTTCCCACGCTCCATCTAGCTATCTCCTAAAACCTATTGGCCGTTGGGAAAGGGGCCTACTTTTTCGGCTGAGGATTGATACAATGAAATTCATGCTTTGTTTTCCTGTGGGGTATAACTCTAACCTTGATTTTTTGCCATGTCCCTGTAACAGTCAATATAAACAATCTATGCTGCATTTTTTATTCTTTTGTAGTTACTATTTAATACACACCAAAAGGTTTTTGATACCATATTTTAAGGTCATACCTGTGATTGACTACAAGGCAGCATACAGGAAGGTTATTGCTTTGGAAGATGAAGAGCTAATCTTTCGGGTTGGTTCTTTTTTTAAAGCGGCAGTGCGAACCCGTAACTCAATGTGCCCGTCCTGATGTATGCTTATTTTATCCTGTTTTTAATCACAATTTGTAACCTCGGTAAAACAAATATCCCGATGAATTTCCCCTTTTGTATCAGTGTTCTTTTTATGTGTACTGTATTATTGGTGGACCTGTTTTAATTGGAATTTCTCATGTCCCCTCTGCTGTTGGATAATTTTTATTGTATATGTTGTTGTTTGTCTGCACTTTTATGGATATATTCTTGTATCCGAATAAAGATATTGAATTGAATTGAATAATATATTTATTATACATTTTTTAGAAGTTATTAATTTTTTTTAAAAATAAAATATTGCGTTTTAGTTCCGTAGCGGGTTGTGGGTTTATAGGGGAATAGGGTGGGAAGTAATTTAATTGAAATTAATTAATTAATAATTGTATTAATTACTATTTTTGTATTTAATAATTTATATTAATTGTGTTAATTAATTTGTTATTAATTAATTATTAGTTGGTTATTAATAATTAATAATTAATTGGTAAATATGTTAATTGTGTAATTGTTTTAGGAGCGGGTTGTGGGTTGATAGGGGAATAGGGTGGGAAGTAATTTAATTGAAATTAATTAATTAATAATTTTATTAATTACTATTTTTGTATTTAATAATTTATATTGTTAATTGTGTTAAAAAAATGTTATTAATTAGTTATTCATTAGATGTTAATTATTAATAATGAATTGGTAAATATGTTAATTGTGTAATTTTTTTAGGAGCGGGTTGTGGGTTGATAGGGGAATAGGGTGGGAAGTAATTTAATTATAATTAGTTAATTAATATTTTTATTAATTAATATTTATGTAATTAATATTTTATATTGTTAATTGTGTTTTTTTTATTAATTAGTTATTAATTGCATATTAATAATTAATAATTAATTGGTAAATAAATTAATTGTGTAATTTTTTAGGAGCGGGTTGTGGGTTGATAGGGAGTAGGGTGGTGAAGTAATTTAATTTTAATAACATTTTTAATATTTTTTTATATAATATTTATTTAAAGTTATTTTATAGTGTTAATTGTGTGAACTAATTTAGTTTTGATGGTTTTTAAATTGCTTGTTAGTTGTTATTAGTTAATTAATTAATTGTTAATTAATTATGTTAATTGTGTAATATTTAACAATATTGGTGGTGTCGTTTATAGGGCAATATGGTGGGAGGTAAATTATTTTTGAAAAATTAATTATTTGGTAATTTATATTAATTATTTTGCAGGAGTGGGAATAATAAATTATTCCCCTTCGCTATCCAACAATTTCCCTACTGTTGCACTCTCTGGAGTGGGAATAGTAATTTTATCCCCTAAGCTATCCAACATTTTCTTTACTGTTATAGTTAATGTAGTGTAAAATATTTTTTACAAATAATTATTAATGTAAATATTTATATTTATTATATATATATTTTATTTTTATATTTATAAGACAGGTTTACGTATATATATATATATGTATTTATAATTTTTATTATGTTTCTAATATTTTATAATTAAATAAAATAATTATTTATTAATAATATTAAGTTAATATATATATAAAAAAATTAAAATGTATGTTTAATTTTTTTTAATGTTACATTTATTATTTATCATTTTTAACATTTTTAAATAATTCTAACTATGTTTTTATTAATGATATTTAGTATTTAATTAATTTTATATTATGTTCAAGACATTTAAAAAAAAACGATATTTTATACAACGATATTTTAAACAACGATATTTTGGTTTCAATATTTTTGTACTTACCTTTGTAAAGATAGGATGTTGATATTCTGTCCATCGATATTCTAGACTCGATACTCTTGTAGGTCGATATTCGGTCCGTCGATATTCTGTCAGTGATCCATGCGTTACAATCAAGATCATCTTTGAAAACTCCTTTGGAATTGACCACAACATGATCCCCTTGCAACAACAGGGATGGTGTGGCTCTATTTATCCACTCTGTGTAGGACTTCGTCTTCTCATTCTGTGCCAATTCGCAAGCTGCACAATATGTTGAAGGTGTGGATCGCTCATCCACAACATGCAATAACTTTGCTTGACTCTTCCTCCCATGCATGAGACCTGCAAGGGAGACACCTCTTGTGCTCTGAGGTGTGTCTCTGTAATCAGGTAAAGTCTGGCACAGTGTTTCAGAGATGGATGACTTAGTGGATTTTACAACCTGAAGCCCCATTTTCGTTGGAGCCAGAAAACTCTCAACAATGCTTTCGGCCTAGGACCACAGTGGTGTAGTCACGCAGTGTCTGAAACCCATGTGACTGGCAAAATCCTTGAAGTTCTTCCCACTGAAAGGAGACCCAATGTCTGATTTTATTACAGAATACGTAGCAAATGTAGAGAAAACTTTTTTGAGGGCTGGTATCACCATCTCGCTGAGGTATTTAGAACAGCCAGGGTTTTGAGAACATTCGTCCATTACAAGCATCAGGTGTTGTGCAGTGGAATGTGGAAAGGAGTCCAAAGAAGGCAACAGTGAATTCTTTCAAGTTGCTGGATGGCAGCTTGGACACCTGGAGCTGCTCTGGAGAGCTGTCTTCTTTGTGGCTCAGATAAAGTGACACACTCCCAATGTTTTCTAGACAGGTTCCCCTGGAAATGAGACCACCACATCTTAACAAAGTAGTCATTTCGTGCACCAATACATGATTGTCCTCTGTGAGTCAATTGTACCACTTTCCTCAGCATGGAATAAGGGATAACAAAATCAGTGCCTTTAATGATGAATCCCTTGCGATGGGAAACTTTCAGAATGCGGATAGATCTCTCTGATTGCAGTGCTTGTGAGTCTCAAATAGCTGCAAGTGTATGAACCAGGAATCAGGGATGGCTTATTGTGCAACTTTGCTAAATCAGTGTCAATCATAACAGTAATGGTGGCACTTTTATCTACCAGGAATGCGGTCTTCTCCCCATCCACAACAATATCAAGCGTAAATCCCATGGCAAACATATCAGAGATATAATATGAAGAAGATATGGTGGGGATTGTTATCTTCTATCTCTTGCAGCACTAGTGCATGAACACTGTGGTTTTTGTGTGCATTGGCTGATTGGTGCTTGGCTTCTTTTTCAGTGCTTCAGCCTCAGATGTATTGCCACTGTCACAGCTCCAAATGAGCCCCAAAAATCTTTGTCCCCTGCTCCCCATCTGATTGTAGTTTTAATTTTATACTCCATTAATTTCTTCTCTTCAAGAGGACGAGTGAAAAACTCCCAAACTATATCGTTTTTGAGGCTTTTCTGCTTGTAGTCGCCCTTCACACATTACTTCTTCCTCTTCATCCCCTGCAGAAGCAGATGATGATCTGTGAACATTGTTTTCAGTTGTATCTGCGATTACTGAAATATAAAATATAGCAAACTTTCTGTATGAGCTGCAAAGATCTCCTGCTCTTTACAAAATGGTGGATGTGGTTCTTGCTGCTATGCAACAGACATTGTTTCTTTTAATAAAAGGATACCTATACCTGTAAGCAATGAAAACATCAGAATGCCTTCAAAGGTGCAAGAAAGTTGGCAAATTTGAAAGGAAATCTTTAAAAAGGGTAACAAAATGGACCCAAGTAGTTACAGATGTATCTCGCTGCTGGACTCCACCCTAAAGGTGATGGGAAGGATCCTATAGTCTAGGTTAGAGGTTCGGGAGGAAGAACATAATTTGTGACACCCAGTATGGGTTTCGGAAGTCATTACGATGGCGGGCGGAAAAAAATCCAACCGCCATGGTAGCGGAAAATTACCGTCCGCAGGTACCGCGGAAACACCGCCGACCCTATTAGGATCAACCGCCAAAATATTCCAACCGCGGCGGTAGGAGGCATCGAAAAACCGCCCGTAGACGGCGGAGAAGGTGAAAATCCAACCGCGACGGTCGGTATCATAGCGGAAACACACAAAACAGCCACCAGGCACGCGGAGTGACCGCCAATGATATTATGATATCCCCGACGTCACAGCGGTACGTTCCACTGTTTCCGACCGCCGCGGTCGCTAACAGTAATGATTGTGAGATACGGCGGAAGGCCTGCAGCATAGCCATCGCTGCGGATGCTCCACCAACAAAATGGCGGCCAAGGAAAAAAACACACAATAAGGCCAGCAAATGCACACAGGCAACTAGCCCTGCCCCCAAAATAACCTGAAACATCCCAATGACACACCCCCATGGCAAATTCAAATATACAAATCACAGGACAACACACACAGCACACCTGACAGCATTACACCATCTTGACACACCCACATAGCAGAGCATAAAACCAGCCCCTTCCATGACCACAATCCTTTGCAAAACTGACCAACAGAAGGAAACAACACCAGAGCACTAAGGAGAGCCAAACCTACACACATCACACCACCACCACAACACACACACCACCTACACCACCCACACCACCCTCACAACTGCACCCCAAAACATAAGCACAGCACACACCATGGCACCACAGAAAATGCCAAAATTCACAGACACTGAGTTGCCAGTAATGGTAGATGAGATAATTAGAGTAGAACCACAACTCTTTGGTAGCATGGTCCAACAGACACCATTAGCCACAAGAACAAACATGTGGGTAAGGATAGTGGACAAGGTCAATGCAGTAGGGAATGTGCCCCGCAACAAGCATGAAATCATGAGGCGGTGGCATGACCTGAAGAGTGTTGTCAAGAAGAAGAGGGCCAAGAACCGTGAGCTGGCTGATGCGACTGGTGGAAGCCCTCCCATTCCACCAAAACCATTTTCTGCGTGGGAGGAGAAGGTGCTTGCCATACTGCATCCAGAGAGTCTGGAAGGAATACCCGGGGGAGTGGAGGCTGGTAAGTACCAACTAATGTATACCATGAAACTGCCATGTACTGTCTTGCACAACTACAAAGCTACATCCCTGAGGCACAAGTACACTCATCTGCACCCCAAAAACAAACACAGGTCACACTGATTTAACATCCACCCCATCTGAAACATCACAAAGGTAGACAACATCAACTGTGTTGTATGTGTCCAGGCAAGCAGCACTCCAACTCCCACCAGGCACACCCTGCCCCATCCCTCAGCAGGATGGAGCACCCCCGCCCACCCAGAAGCATGTTACAGCCATTGTGTTTTTCACCCCCACCTAACAGGTAGGTAGCCATCTTTCCAGGGAGGTGTGTTTGGAATAGGGAGGCCTGCACTACAACTCCCAACAGGCACACCCTGCACCATCCATCAGCAGGATGGACTATTCCCCCCACCCAGAACCATGTGGCAGCCATTGTGTTCTTTACCCTCACCTAACAGGTAGGTAGCCATCTTTCCAGGGAGGTGTGTTTGGAATAGGGAGGCCTGCACTACAACTCCCACAAGGCCCCCTTGTCCCACAGCTGAGCAGGATGGACTACTCCCCCCACCCAGAACCATGTGGCAGCCATTGTGTTCTTCACCCTCACCTAACAGGTAGGTAGCCATCTTTCCAGGGAGGTGTGTTTGGAATAGGGAGGCCTGCACTACAACTCCCACCAGGCACACCCTGCCCCATCCCTCAGCAGGATGGAGCACCCCCTCCCACCCAGAAGCATGTTACAGCCATTGTGTTCTTCACCCTCACCTAACAGGTAGGTAGCCATCTTTCCAGAGAGGTGTGTTTGGAATAGGGAGGCCTGCACTACAACTCCCACCAGGCCCCCTTGTCCCACAGCTGAGCAGGATGGACTACTCCCCCTACCCAGAAGCATGTGGCAGCCATTGTGTTCTTCACCCTCACCTAACAGGTAGGTAGCCATCTTTCCAGGGAGGTGTGTTTGGAATAGGGAGGCCTGTACTACAACTCCCACCAGGCCCCCTTGTCCCACAGCTGAGCAGGTTGGACTACTCCCCCCACCCAGAACCATGTGGCAGCCATTGTGTGCTACACCCTCACCTAACAGGTAGGTAGCCATCTTTCCAGGGAGGTGTGTTTGGAATAGGGTGGCCTGCACTACAACTCCCACCAGGCATACCCTGCCCCATCCCTCAGCAGGATGGAGCACCCCCTCCCACCCAGAAGCATGTTACAGCCATTGTGTTCTTCACCCTCACCTAACAGGTAGGTAGCCATCTTTCCAGGGAGGTGTGTTTGGAATAGGGAGGCCTGCACTACAACTCCCACCAGGCCCCCTTGTCCTACAGCTGAGCAGGATGGACTACTCTCCCCACCCAGAAGCATGTTACAGCCATTGTGTTCTTCACCCTCACCTAACAGGTAGGTAGCCATCTTTCCAGGGAGGTGTGTTTGGAATAGGGAGGCCTGCACTACCAGTCCCACCAGGCCCCCTTGTCCCACAGCTGAGCAGGATGGACTACTCCCCCCACCCAGAACCATGTGGCAGCCATTGTGTGCTACACCCTCACCTAACAGGTAGGTAGCCATCTTTCCAGGGAGGTGTGTTTGGAATAGGGAGGCCTGCACTACAACTCCCACCAGGCACACCATGCCCCATCCCTCAGCAGGATGGAGCACCCCCTCCCACCCAGAAGCATGTTACAGCCATTGTGTTCTTCACCCTCACCTAACAGGTAGGTAGCCATCTTTCCAGGGAGGTGTGTTTGGAATAGGGAGGCCTGCACTACAACTCCCACCAGGCACACCCTGTCCCATCCCTCAGCAGGATGGAGCACCCCCTCCCACCCAGACGCATGTTACAGCCATTGTGTTCTTCACCCTCACCTAACAGGTAGGTAGCAATCTTTCCAGGGAGGTGTGTTTGGAATAGGGAGGCCTGCACTACAATTCCCACCAGGCCCCCTTGTCCCACAGCTGAGCAGGATGGACTCCCCCCACCCAGAACCACGTGTCAGAAAGTCCACCTAAAAATGCCAACTGGACAGGTAAGCAGACAGTGCATGCACCCCACCATTCCTCAACGAAAGCATTGAGCTAATGCCAACACAAGGCCTCACATCACAACAAAATACACCCCAATTAAATACCATTTGATAGTATGCAGACAGCTATGCGTATGTAACTGTGACAGAAACAGAACTGTGACTCAACTAAACCCATGTGTAAGCAAATCAGGGACCATATATGCACTGCACCGAATGCTATCTGTAATTCCATGGGTGCTGAGCATGAAGGACCAAAGTAACAATAAACAGGCATGGTCTGTTGAACAATGAAATACAAGCACAGAACATTACAAAGGTATTCATGAGATAACAATGGTACAATGTCTAGTACATGTGCATATGTAACATTTGCCAGGAAGAGTAATCAGCAAAGATGCATTACATCAAGTTGCATAGCAGCCAGTTGTCAGATGACAACCTTTCAGTTTAATACAAAGAGCTTCACGTGGGGCATGGTATCCAATGGCTTGTCACACCATGGAAAAAGATGTATGTACCTTCACATCATGTCATGACGAACATCACTGTGCAGACATACAATTTATGAAATACGTAACTGTGTGTTGCATAACATGTAATTAAGAGACATCAAACACAGCAAGCCAGATGGGTGTAAGTCCATGACTATGTACCCTCTGTTCCACAGGTGACCAACAACTGATTGCAGAGGACGACAACCTCAACCTGCAGAGCCAGTCTCCTCCCCCGGAACATGGACACTCTGATGCGGAGTCCCTGGATTCTTTGGATGAGGAGCTCCAAGCCGGCCCATCTGGTGTGCCAGTGCGCAACCGGTCACATGACCCCACTGCCCCCCCCCCACCATCAGCAACAACATCAACGCTGACCCCTGCTGGAACAACCTGTGCCGCCGCCGCCACCACCACCACCACCACCACCACCACTACCACTGTTGCCTGCAACACTCGCCCTTCCCCAGAGGATGCCCAGCCCACACCATCAACTGTGGAGGGCAGGGAGAGTAGGCGTGTGGCTAGAGTGGTGAGGCAACAGGTCAGTGATAGCAGGGCAGGTGGGAGGACAAGTGGGACTCCAACACCACAGGACACTGTGACCGAAGCCCTGGCTAACATCACCAGAGTTGTGGGTGCCTATGAACGCACACAGACACAAATGGGCCAGGCCCACGAAGATGACCTGGAGCTCCAACGTCTGCTGAGGTCCATGGACAACCGTATGGGACAAATCGTGGACCTCATGGGCCAGTTAGTGGCAGTACAGATGGACAGGCCAGTGCCACAGACCACACCTACACCTCCCCCCGTTGCCACGCAGGATGACAGTTCATCATCCACTCCTGCGGGCACGGAGAGGGGTGACTCCTCAGACCCCACTGGCCCAGCAGACGATGCCCCCCCTGCCAAAAGAAGAAGGGGCCATCCAAATAAAAACTTGGGACTCACCCGTGGCAAAGCACCTGCCAAAAGCCAGTCAAAGAGCCAGCCATGATGGCAACACTCTTCACCCAACCATTGACTCTGTACACTGTCCTTACCCACACTGCCATGGTAATGGCATCCGTCTGTTGGACTGTGTCACCACATTCAATGTGGTGCCTACTTGATTGTCTCATCTACCATCACTGCCAACTCATAGATTCACCATTCACACTTATGTAAATATCCACTTCCCTCTCACATATACCCATTGAAAATAAACAACAATAACGCACCAATGTTGTTGAGTCTGCTCCATGTTTATCACTGTATGTGCAATGTTTACCATGGTTAAAATGTCACAGTAGCATGGATCCTCCTTAGGCAAGGAGAGGCAGACGGGACCTAGCAAAACACAACAGAACAAAAGTCACTAGTCAGGTGGTGGCATCACAGTCATCACACAACACATGTCCTCAACGTACACCAATATGCACACATTACAATGTGCAACAGTACCAACATAGACATCCTGTAGCTGTGCCAAACTACCCTGTATCCAACACATAGGCAGCCAGCTCTGAGTCAACAACAGGATGCAGTCACAAAGATCACATAGACCTTCACGCAAACAACTACATCAACAGACAATGGACCAGTTGTACATTGTCACTCACCTTCAAGTGAAGTAGCGGTTGATGAGCTGCTGACGCTGGTCGACACCTTCCTCCTCTCCACTATCCTCATCACTGGACATTTGTGGGATCCCAGGTGGGGGCCTCGGCTGGTCATCATCGTCCAGGATCATGGGGATTCCTTTCCGTAAGGCCAGGTTGTGCAGCATGCAGCATGCTACCACTATCTGACACACCTTTTTGGGTGAGTACATGAGTGCCCCTCCGGTCCTGTCCAGGCAGCGAAATCTCGATTTTAGGAGACCAAAGGTTCGCTCCACCACCCGACATGTTCTCCCATGGGCATTGTTGTAGCGGACTTCAGACGGTGTCCTAGGATTGCGTAGTGGGCTCAGCAACCAAGGTCTGTTGGGATATGCAGAGTCACCTAGGTGTGAAAAACACATACCGATTAAGTGATACAACTGTGGCAGAGGACAGCATGGCACACACAGCACACAACTTGACTCTGCCCACTCACCCACAATCCATGCCCGCTCCGGAAGTAGATTGGCCATCAGCTAGGGCACAATGCTGTTGTGCAGGATGTAGGAATCATGTGCAGAGCCGGGAAACTTGGCACAGACATGCGATATGATCATATCGGCCTGGCACACCACCTGCACATTGATGGAATGTGAATGTTTACGATTCCTATATATGTGTTCCTGCGCCTGTGGTGGAACCAGGCCAACATGTGTGCAGTCAATAGCACCTACAACATTAGGGATGTGACCAAGGGCATAAAAATCCGCCTTCACAGCCGCCAAAGTCGCCCTCCTTGGAGAACTTATGTATCGGTCTTTGTATTGCATCATGGCCGACAGGAAATCCCGTAGCACCATGCTGAAGGTGGGCTGAGACATCCCCCTGCAATGCCCACTGTCTCCTGGAATGACCCACTAGCCAGGAAATGCAGTGCCGCCATCACCTTCGATTCAGTTGTTAATGCTGTTGGGTATGTCCTGCCAGCCCGCAGGTGTGGCTCCAACATGGCACACAGGTCTTGGATGTTTGTGCGGTCCAGACGGAATCTGCGTATTACGTCATCATCCTCAATGTTAGCCAGCAGGGTGACTGGACGATACACATTAGGTCGCCTCCTAGGTGAGATGAAAGGGGACACGTCATTGCAACAGAACATGAGATGTGCACCAATCCGTAGCTTTTGATTGACACAGCGCAAACATTGACTGGCATCACAATGCACCATACAGTGCAAGTCAAAAGTCGTGACACCTTGAGAAAACATTGTAGTACACTTGTTCAGTATTCGCACAGTGAGAACAACCAACATGGAAACTGTTTCTGTGAATGCTAATAGTCACATTTCAAAATCTTGTGTAAACAGCCCTGACAGTATATGATACAGGCAAAAACAACAGTTGATGGACAGAATGCAGAACAATGTCATACATTCACCCCAGTACAGAGATCTGGGCCTAAATCCATCGTTTTTTTGCTCACCATGCCATTCCAGTTTGAACCCAGCCATATGCAAATCAGTCTTGACCCTGTGCCTCATGGGAACAGTCCAGCCCGAACTGCCAAGCCAGGTCCTCCCTGGACTGGAAACAAGCATCCTAGGACCTGTTTCGGGGTTTCACCCTCTTCAGCCAGGATAGCTTGATTCCAGTGGCATGGAGAGCACGGGACCCACGTCTGGGCATACCCGTCCCACTCGGGGTGACAAATGCAAAAACAACAGTTGATGGACAGAATGCAGAACAATGTCATACATTCACCCCAGTACAGAGATCTGGGCCTAAATCCATCATTTTTTTGCTCACCGTGCCATTCCAGTTTGAACCCAGCCATATGCAAATCAGTCTTGACCCTGTGCCTCATGGGAACAGTCCAGCCCGAACTGCCAAGCCAGGTCCTCCCTGGACTGGAAACAAGCATCCTAGGACCAGTTTCGGGGTTTCACCCCTGTTCAGCCAGGATAGCTTGATTCCAGTGGCATGGAGAGCACGGGACCCACGTCTGGGCATACCCGTCCCACTCGGGGTGACAAATGCAAAAACAACAGTTGATGGACAGAATGCAGAACAATGTCATACATTCACCCCAGTACAGAGATCTGGGCCTAAATCCATCGTTTTTTTGCTCACCATGCCACTCCAGTTTGAACCCAGCCATATGCAAATCAGTCTTGACCCTGTGCCTCATGGGAACAGTCCAGCCCGAACTGCCAAGCCAGGTCCTCCCTGGACTGGAAACAAGCATCCTAGGACCGGTTTCGGGGTTTCACCCCTCTTCAGCCAGGATAGCTTGATTCCATGGCATGGAGAGCACGGGACAGTTGACTGGGGGTGAGTGCTTGCAATGTTCAACACTCCGTCCATCATCCCCTTTGGTTTTGCTTTGTTCGCCCTAAGTTGGCAGGGTATGCCCAGACGTGGGTCCCTTGCTCACTTTGCCACTGGATTCAAGCTAGCCTGGCTGATGACGGCTGTTAGCCAGAAACCGGTCCCAGGATGCTTGTTTCCGATCCAGGGAAGACATGGCTTAGCAGTTCGGGCTGGACTGTTCCCATGAGGCACAGGGTCAGACTGATTTGCATATGGCCATGTCTGAACTGGGGTGGCGGAGTGAGCTAAAGAATGATGATGGATTAAACCCAGATCAGTTGACTGGGGGTGAGTGCTTGCAATGTTCAACACTCCGTCCATCACCCCCTTTGGTTTTGCTCAGTATATGATACAGGACATGTGTGAAACAGAAACACTGCTGGCTTCCAAGTGGCTGCTGTACCTGCCACACATTCTTGTGCAATCATGACAGGGGACACATGAACAACACAATTTGTCTAGTTCTGAAGGACTCATTATGGAATTTGAGCCCTGCAAATCCACACAAATTTAGAGACACTCACATACATATTCACAAGCCTGTGCTAATATCCACTGTCATCAGTACCCATGCCATACATGCTGGTAATCACAATTCAAAGTCAGTCAATGACTAATAATGAAAAGCATTTGCAGATTCTGTGTCGCCGTGGGTCAAGACACAATGTCACCACTGCACAATATCATCAACAAGCAGACAGATTGTCAATGTGGCACACAAAAAGTGGATAAGGTACGTGATCCAAAAGGACTGTAGACAAACGTTAATCTGCACTTAAGTTGCACTGACATGCAGTATGAAGGTAGCACTGCCCAAACACACAACTAAAGTACAACAGTTGCCATGGAGCTAATCATCCAGCTGCTTGGAGACACAACAGTGCCACAAAAACAACCTACAACACCACCAGGACAAAGCCACACCAGTATACCTACAAGTCAGCGCATGAATATACTGAGTACATAACAAAAACACAATAGCCTCATACACATAACAACAGCGGATGTCATCGCACAACACAGGTACTAAAGGACAAACATCAAAAGCATCCTGAGCCACATTCCCCACAGGCTGTCAGGAACAACACAGTGGACTGTCAACATCCCTCCGCAGACAAAGATGCTGGCTGTGCATCACTTGTTGGCCTCTGGTACCTTCAAAACAACAAAAGTTAGAGTTGGATGAGTGTCACAGCCAGCCCTATCAAGGTATATCTCACCTGTCTTGGATGCCATCATTAGCTTGATTCAACAGCACCATCAGTTCACCCACACTGCGCAGGAACAGCTTGTGCCCCAGAAAGGCTTCTACGCCATAGCAGGCTTATCCACTCGTGTTGGTTTAATATCACTGCACACGTGTCCTACTTGTGCACCCTGCCAAAACTGCACACAATTACTGCAAATGAAAGCACACGCATTACATCAATGTGCAGCCAATTGTGGCACACTGTCTACTGTTCACAGATGCCATATCAAAGTTACCAGTCAGTGAGCACCATCACCACTTTTGGCTACAGTCCATCATCCAAGGCAACAATCTTCATGTGAACAAGGTCAATGCACCTGTCCTTGGTGAGTACCAACGTAACACACCACACACATCAAATCCACTATCAACATAGTCACAACTGTCGAAATATACATGTAACAAAATCACATATGACAGGCCGAACAACCTGAGCACATACCAGAAACAATGTCACAAGTAATGGTGATAACATTTGGCAGATATGGAGACAAAACATACCCAAAGGCATAGATACAAGTGAAAAATAATAAGGATGTACAGAATGCCAAGTGTGCCGGTGATGTAATTAACATCCTTGAGTATGTAGAGCACACACATGTCCATGTGGACATATACTGTTGGATTTGCTACTGCGAACAATAACCTTACATGAAGGCTGTAATAGGTCATACCAAACAGACAACAGTGTGACATATGTGCTGAGTAATGAAAATAATGCTGAAATGTTTCTACAATCATGTACTGTATAGTGACATATTGTGTGAGATATGAATATGTGTGGAAATATTGGAATCAGATATGAAATTGGGGGTAATTATTTGGTGTCAGATATGAAATTGGGGCTAAAATGTGGTGACATATATGAAATTGGGGCCAAATTTGGGGGTGAGATATGAAATTGGGGATAAATTTGGGGGTGAGATATGAAAATGTGTGTAAATGTGGGCTCAGATATGAAATTGTGTAGGAGTAATGTGCCCCATTAGTTCTTTCAGTGTGGCATTTGGTGTTAGGTATGAAGTTTAGGATGTCATTACTAACTATAGCCCATTTAAATTCCATCAAGTGCCATGATATTTTGTAAGTGACCACTGTTCGAAGTACAGATATGACCCATGACATTGACACAGCACGATGGGTCCATTGGTGCCTTAAACGTGCTCAAACAACACTGTCACCCCCATAGTCAACAATGTCATGCTGCACCCTCGCGGTAGCTACCGCCTGGCACCAGCGGTGTGTCACCGCCATGGCCCAAGACACCATAGCGGGATTGATATGCATATACACATGGCTAATGGCGGTTGGCATGCTCCAACACCCAGATCCCGGTCACTCATTGCAATGCATGTGCCCGGAATCGCGGTAGCTACCGCCTGGCACCAGCGGTGTGTCACCGCCATGGCCCAAGACACCATAGCGGGATTGATATGCATATACACATGGCTAATGGCGGTTGGCATGCTCCGACACCCAGATCCCGGTCACTCATAGCAATGCATGTGCCCGGAATCGCGGTAGCTACCGCCTGGCACCAGCGGTGTGTCACCGCCATGAACCACGCCCTTCCAGCCAATGTGAAGCGCAATCGCGGTTGCCTGATGCAAGTTTGAAAATCACGGTAGGCGTGCTCCGCCACCGCGGGGCCGGTCATTGGATGCACTTGAAAGATGCACCACCGCGGAACCGCACGCCTGTCCCCTGCGGTGTGTCACCGCCATGTACCATGCCCTTCCAGCCAATGGGAAGCGCAATCGCGGTTGCCTGATGCAAGTTTGAAAATCGCGGTAGGCGTGCTCCGCCACCGTGGAGGCGGTCATTGGATGTATTTGAATGAGGCAGACCTGGAACACCAATTGCAGCTGCTTAGACTCACAGAAACTAGCCCTGGGGGCTATATATGTGTGTGAGGGAGCCACACATTGCCACACCTCACTGAGCCGGCTGCCTGAGACCCCTCACCTGCTTCTGCCTCCAGGGACTGCTGCCTGAGACCCCTCACCTGCTGTTGCCTCCAGGGACTGCTGCCTGAGACCCCTCACCTGCTGCTGCCTCCAGGGACTGCTGCCTGAGACCCCTCACCTGCTGCTGCCTCCAGGGACTGCTGCCTGACACCCCTCACCACCAACTGCCGCTGCTGCTGTCTCCAGCCCACAGTGATGGCGAGGACTGAGAAGATCCGTGCCACTCCCTTCACCACCGAGGAACTGGAGGTCCTGGTGGACGAGGTGCTCACCCAGTATCCAAGGCTATATGGTGCGCCAAATGTCGTGGTAAGTATCTCAGAGTGTGAGTGAGAGTGCAGGGGGGGCACACATGAAGTTGAACTGCTGCAGTATGTGCGTGAGAGTGTGGGGTTGGGTCATGCACTGCCTAGCATGCTGTTTCCAGGGGGAATTTGTGTTTAGCCTATTCAACACGTTTCCCTGCCTGCACATCCAGATGTGAGGGAAATGTAATGTCTTGTCAGACATACAGTGAGGCTGCACCTTTTCAATTCTGGAGTCAGGACAGTGATTTCCAGTCTGAATGTCTGTGTGTGTCCCTGATGTCCTTCACAGGCCCATATGGGGCCTTAGCTGGTTTTGTTGTCCATAGGGTAGTGAGGGCATTGTTTCTGACTCAATATGTGCCTCATCTCTAGTTCTGCACTATGGTCAGGACCTCAGTCCCCCAGGGTGACACTCTTGTTGGTCATTCACCTATGACACTGTACATTCCAACATTCTTGTGCCCAGACCCTTCCATCACCACCAGCATGTGCACATACTCGCATGTGTTGGCACTGTTTGTGTTTCCAAATAGTCCCTCCATGTAAAAGATGAGATGCCCCACGTTGGACCTCTGTGTGACCCCAACTGGCCTGCACATTCACTGCCCAATCTGACAGTGACACAACACTGAATGTACAGAGTGTCAAATTCGTGCTTTTCCTCTTGACTCTCCATCAATGAGCCATTACAGAGATGTAGATTGCACACGACAGGCCTTGTGATGAGGGTTTGCGTTTGTGAGGTCATGTCCCTCAATGTGACATCCATGACACAGTGTGGCAGTTTAAGGGCAAGTGCTTTGAGGGCTGCGCAGTGTTGGGCACAGTGAGTATTCACAGTGACATATGTAGTAATGTCCTGCATGTCTTGGTATTCCCAGAAACTTGCAGTAGATGTGGTCAGCATACACATTTTGCTCTCTGCTGGCATCCTGCATGGCTTTGAGATAGGCATGTACTGTGTCCACCCTCATACCTGCATGCATTAATGTGTGTTTCACACATGATGATGTTTGAATGTCGCAGATTTGTTGTCTCTGCTAAAGTTATGGCTGAAGTTGGTATGAGTCAGTGTCATGCTCCTGCACTGTGAAATGGTGGTAGGTTACACTGATTATTGCACCCTCTTGTCTCCCATGTCTGCAGCTCAAAGTCAACCAGCGCAAGGCCGTGTGGAGGGCCATTGCATGCAAGGTGCGTGCACTGGGTGTCTCCAAACGACGGCGCTCCCACTGTCACAAGAGGTGGGATGACATCTGCCGGCTGAGCAGGAATGTGGCCGAGATGACACTGGGGCTGATCCCTCGGGCCGGCAGGTTGGTGCGGCGCAGCATGACACCACTAATGGCACGCATTTTAGCTGTGACGCAGCCTGAACTGGATGCACGTCTGAAGGGGCATCAGCAGCAAGCTGGTGGTGAGTATTCTGTGAGTGTGACTTTGGGTGTTGTTTGGCTGCATGTGCTCCAAGCCTGGGCCAGTGCAGGGCTGTGATGTTGCTAGTGTGATGCAATGGCGTGTAAGTGGCCGCGGTGTTGGGTGCAGTTGTCATGCATTCCCCCAACATGTACCTTCCCATGTCATTGGTGTAATGGCCCTTGAGTTCACATTTGTAGTTGTGGCCTTCTGGTATCATCTTCATTGGTGTCGTCATGGACATCCCATGTCAGGGTCCTGCAGAGTGCATGATCTGAGTGTGCCATCATCAATGTGTGCATTGCCTGTCGTCAGATTTGTGCTGGCTACACATCTAACAACAATGTGCAACTGTAGTTGTGCCCCAAGATACGACATGGTGGATGGCATGTGCTCATGGCCATTGTGTGCGGATATGTTGGAGTCTGTCTCTGTGTTGGACACTTCTGCTGGCTCAAGATGTGACAGTGGCAACATGTTGTGAGTAGAATCTTTTACACCCTCAGGGCCCTAGGTGTGCACAGAGGGATATGTGTGTCTGGTTAGCTGAAGCCACCAACAGGCTAATTGGCTGTGTGTCCATCACATGGGTGAATTATGCCAAGTTTGCATTATGCCACGGTAATTTCGATGTTTGGATTGAGGTTGCACAATGTTACTGCCCATGGTGTTGTCCAACATGGATGATTGTTCATCATTAGTGATGCTTCCCTTGCAGATATTTGTAAACTTGATGCAAATGTACTGATCCTACCTCTATCTCTCTCTCATGCAGCATCTCACATGGGCACGGAAGGACACGGTACGGACACCAGTGGTGAGGCATCAAGCACAACTGCTGCACACCAGCATAGTGACACGGATGTCACCAGCGCATCAGAGGGGGACCGTAGTCTTCTAGAGGACTCACAGCCAGAGACGCAGACCTCTACGTCATCTAACGACGGCGGTGACGCATCTATGTTTTCGGCCACAGGAAACGGGGACTCTGCCTCCTCGTCCACCACACAGCGTTCAGTGCCCACCCTCCCTGCTACTCCCACTGTTGCTGCTCGTGTTCGCACCACAAAAAAGGGAAGAGTGTCCTTCATCCCAGGCACCGCTGCCCCTGCCCCTGTCCCCCCTGCTGCCATCAGTGCTGAGTCTGTGGACCTTTTGTGCCAGCTGTGTGTGGGTCAGACAGCTCTCCTCAATGCCTTCCTGGACCATGACAAAAAATTGGCACAGGTGGTGGCTTACATGGAGGGCGTTCATTCTGACATGGGTGGTCTACACCGGACAGTACAGTCTCTGTCCTCTGCAGTGACAGCAGCCATTCAACTTGCCCAATCCCATAGTCCAGCTCCAGTCCCTAGGCCCACCACCCTGCCAGTGGCCGCATCTGATGATAGGGACCACACACCCCAGACATCAAGGGAAAGATACGGCACACGCAGCACACGGCAGCAGCAGCCCAAGCAGTCCAGGCCGCAGACACCATCCCCACAGAAAGGTAAACCCACACCAGAGCGCAGAGGCAAAAGCCCTTCAGGCCACACCCAGGGCAAGGATGGCAAGAAGCAGGCCTCAGGCTCACATGCCTCAGATGCATCCCCAGCCAAGGACTCACCTGTCCCAAAAGTGTCTCGCAGAGACAAGCACACAGTTTCCGTGCCCAGTGACAAACAGGTGCCTGCTAAGGGTACACGTAAGAAGAGCTCCAAGGCAAGTTCACCCACAACATCTACTCCCATCCAGCGCCCTGTGAGGCAGGGAAAGGAGGCCACTGTAGGGGGGACACCTGGTAAACAGGTGATGCAGAGGCAATCCGGGGCCAAGCGTCCCAAAGAATCCAGCACGTCTCCAGAGGGGGGACCAGCATCTGCACATGAGCCAGCTTTTGTGACGAGTGTGCCTGTTGTAAACACCCCACTTTGCATTAATCCCAGGACAGGGAAGCCATATCAAATCCCCAAGAAGCGGAAGGGCACCCCTCCAAATTCTCCCACACACACTGGGTCTTGTGCAAGCATGAGTCCACCTCCACGTGCCACCACCCCACCTGGTCCTAGCAGCCCTCAGGCTTCCCAAAACACTGATGGCTCTGCCACACCTGGACCTAGCAGCCCTCAGGCTTCCCAAACCACTGCTGGCTCTACCACACCTGGACCTAGCAGCCCTCAAGCTTCCCAGAACACTGATGGCTCTACCCCAGCTGGGCCTCTCTCTCCCCGAGCCAGTACCCCAACTGGCCCCGACAGACAGCCACCTCCCAGTCATACTGCCAGCCAAGTCTGAGTGTTGGTCACCCTCACACACATGTCTCTCCCACAGTGGTACCATGGACTGCCCATTTTTGACACCCTGAGTGTGTTGCTGACCATGGCAGGGTACTGTACCACACATTCCCAGTGCTGGATGTCATGTACTCACTCTGCACTTTTTACTGGCCCTTGGCCTTGCTGTTCACTGCTGTTTGCCCCTTGCCTGTGTAGCTTCTCATGTACCTCACCTGCACTGTGTCCTGGCCACTGGCCTTGCTGTTCACTGCTGTTTGCCCCTTGCCTGTGCAGCTTCTCATGTACCTCACCTGCACTTTGGACTGGCCACTGGCCTTGCTGTTCACTGCTGTGTGCCCCTTGCCTGTGCAGCTTCTCATGTACCTCACCTGCACTTTGGACTGGTCACTGGCCTTGCTGTTCACTGCTGTTTGCCCCTTGCCTGTGCAGCTTCTCATGTACCTCACTTGCACTCTGGACTGGCCACTGCCCTTGCTGTTCACTGCTGTTTGTCCCTTGCCTGTGCAGCTTCTCATGTACCTCACCTGCACTTTGGACTGGCCACTGGCCTTGCTGTTCACTGCTGTTTGCCCCTTGCATGTGCAGCTTCTCATGTACCTCACCTGCACTTTGGACTGGCCACTGCCCTTGCTGTTCACTGCTGTTTGCCCCTTGCCTGTGCAGCTTCTCATGTACCTCACCTGCACTTTGGACTGGCCACTGCCCTTGCTGTTCACTGCTGTTTGCCCCTTGCCTGTGCAGCTTCTCGTGTACCTCACCTGCACTTTGGACTGGCCACTGGCCTTGCTGTTCACTGCTGTTTGCCCCTTGCCTGTGCAGCTTCTCATGTACCTCACCTGCACTTTGGAGTGGCCACTGGCCTTGCTCTTGTCTAAATTTTGCTGCATAACTGTGTGAAATGTAAATAAAATAGAAATTTACTCCTGTTGTCTGCCTTATCAGTGTCCTTGCTAACTAAAGGGTTACTGTGTGGGTATGGTTTACTGTGACACATGCTCTATATGCCACTTCAACATTGCCAATGTCTTGTTTCCTCTGATCATGTTGTTTCAACTTTGGTGTCCCAGACTTGTGCATCTGTGTGTGCTGCCTTAGATGTAGGTGTGTTTGCTGTGGACTGTTTAACTTCCTGGGTGTGTTGTTGTCTGTGTGATGTTTAGATTGTTGTTGTGTGTGTTCATGGTGTGTCACTCATCTCTGTTTGTAACTGGTATGTCTGTTGTACACACACTGCTTGGTGTGCATGCAGTGCTGTGAGTGTATGTTGCCTTGTCCTTGCCTGTTGTGCACCCACTGATGTTTAGCTGTTGTAGCATGTTGATATCTTTGCATGTGCATGTGTTATGTCTGATGTGGCTGTGTGCAGTGTTTGTGTTGTCTCATGCAGTTGACAGATGCTCTGTGTGTGGTGTTCTATTTGCCTGTCAGTGTGTGTGTTTTGTTGTTGTGTTTGATTCAGATGTGTGTTGCCATTGTGGTGTGCCTTACTTGTTTGTCTGTCACATGGACTGAGGTCTATTGTAGTTCCCGTGCTTGTTTTATGTGCATCCTTGGTGTTTTCTCCTCTCATATTTGATGTGTCTCTTGTCATTGTTGTGCATGTGCAGGCATGTGGTACACTATGACACCATTTTGAGTTGATGGGTGGTGTTGTATGTCTGTCTGTGTGTCATTGTAGGCCCATTTCTCCCAGTTTGTCTCCATTATTGTTTTGTGTGGATGCACTTCTTATATGTGTTGTGGTATGTTGTCTGTGCATTTTTCCTGACTGATGAGGTTGTGTACTCCTGTTGTGTCTGTGCTCCCATTGAATTTGCACTGTTTAGCTGCACAGGTCTTGTCTGTTATTGTAGTAGTTCTCTGTGTGTGTTTTGATTGAGTTCTGTGTCTGACTGTTGTTTTTGTGCGTACAGTGGTTCTGCCATACCTGTGTGTGTGTGATGTTTGTGGATACCCCCCAGGGGGTGTGTTTCCTTGTCAGTGTATTGACTGGACATTATTGACAAGCTTCTGTGTGTTTGTCACTGGTGTTGTGTGCTGCAGGTGTGATGGGTGTGGGGGTTGTGTGGAGGTTCATACTTGTGTTTGACAGTCATGGAGTGTTGCAATGGGCCCTGTGTGTTGTGCTGCTGACATACTCTTGTGATGTATTTGGATGCAGATGTGTGGCTGCTCAGTGTTAGACTTAATACCCTTCCTTTCATCCCTCTGCCTATACATGGGTTGCCTTGCTGTCTCCCTGAGTTGTTGCAGTGAGGTGACTGTGGTTTGACTTCAGTCACTGTGACTGCCATGTGTCATTTTTGGAGCTGGGGTTGTTGTTATATGTTCCTTCCCTTGCATGTGATGTACACATTCTTGGTGTTCAGCTCCTTGCCATTCCATTTGTGTGCACCTCACTTTAGGTTTCCTATTTGTTGTCCTCCTTTGCTGCTGGCATGTGGTCTGTGTTTGTTGCTGTGTGTCAGTGTGCGGTATGTCTGTGTGACTTGGCAGGCTGTGTGTCCATTGGAGTGTTTGTTCATTGTCTGTGTGTGTTTATTTTGTGCTTGGACTCAGTTTACTTGCCATGAGTGTGGTGTTGTTATGGTGTGTGGGTTCCCCTGGCCCTGTGCTTCTACGCTGTGTTACTCTGCAGCCACACCTGATGAGGCTGTCTCCCTAGTTGTTTGTTGTGTGGTGCAGTGTGTGTGTTCACCTGGCTGGTTATTGGGCATGTGGGAGCACAGGAGGGTTACGTGGCATGTCCCTTCATGTTGTGGGTGGGCTTAGTGTGTGGAGTGTGGAGGTGTTGCCCTGTGTACTTTGTGCACTGCCCATGCCTTGCGCTGGCCCAGCCTACTACATTGTGCGCATTTTTTAACGCAGATTCACCGCTGCGGTCACGTGAACTGGACATTATTTCAAGATCGCGGACATGGTGGCCTGGTTGAGGAGGGGTGGACTAGTGGCAGGTAGGACATGCGTGGCTACACCTGTGGTTGTGTTCCTGTCCCCAACAGGGTGTCTGGTGGGGGCAGGGACCTTACATCAGCCATGGAGTTGTGGGTTGTGTTTGTGTGCAGAGTTGTGTGATCGCGTACCTGCGGCGGCGTCCGCCACGGTCCATGGCTTGCTGGAGGTGTATCATGTACAGCGCCGGAAAGACGTGTAGTGCCGGGTCCATGGCGGTCGGCTCCGGTATTCTATTTTGCGCACCGCTGTGGTGCTTCCGCCTGCTCAGATTGGCCGGTTTCTCCGCTGCGGTGTGCCTGGCTGTTTGGCGCATCCTAATTTGTACGGCGGGAGGGTCGTCATTCCGCACGGCGGTGGCTCTCGATTGGTTGTCTCCACCGCGGTGGTGGGCGCGTTTTGATGCGGTCCACGTCGCACCGCGGCGGACGGACAATGGGCTGTGTTTGACCATTGTAATATGGCGGGCGGGTGCACCGCTGCTCACGGGCGGAAAACAGCGTTTTATCCCACCGCCAGCATCGCGGAGGTGCATCCGCCAGTCATCGTAATGGACCCCTAGCTACTGTTGAACAAGGCCTGAACATATATCTTTTAATTAGCAAGTACACCCTGTCAAAAAAAAGGTGCACTTTATATGGCATTTGTGGACTTATCTGTGGCTTTGGTAGTGTGATTCATAGCAAATTATGGGACCTGTTGTCTAATATTGGGTAGAGTCACAAATCATTTTATTTTTAAGGAAGTTATAATCTGGAATTACAGCCTGTGTTAGATGTGGCAGTACGGGGAGTGCACAGAGCATTTTGATGTGAAAAAAGGAGGGAGGCAGGGTTGTATCTTGGCCACGTTCTTATTTTCCTTATATAGTAATAATATAGGGAAGTTTTTGTGGGTAAAGCATGTGATCTACCCCAGGTTGGGTCTCGACACTGCAGATTTTGCTTTATGCGGATGACGCAGTTCTGATGGCCCAGACAGGCAATGCTCTGCAGTCATTGCTTGAGCATTTTGTGGATTTCATGGAAGAGCTGAGATTGAGCGTAAATCAAGGGAAATCCTTTAGAATGGTGGTGGGAGAACTAAGAAAACGTAAGGGCCGCATTTCCTTAAAGGTGAAAAGATGCCTAATACTGAGACCTTTTCTTATCTGGGGCTTTTATTCAATAGCCATAATAACTGGAATTCACTGTTAATGGTGAATAGTATGGCATTTGAAAGAAATATGGAAGCAGTCTTTAGATTTGGGACAAAAATAGTGTCTAAACCATTGAATGTTATGGCCACTATATATAACTTCAAATGTGTTGCAGGTGTAACCTACGGGCTGGTTTATGGGGGCAGTCAGACGTGAAACGTCTCCAAATTATAGAAAATAGGGGCATATTAACAAGGAGGCGATAGGCAATTATCGCCGCTTTAGCGTCCGTTTTCGGACGAAAAGCGGCGATAATCCTATCGCCCAATCAGCAAGGTCACGCTATCGCGTGAAACCTTGCACTATCGCCCTTTCCCCCAACGCCCATCCTTGCATCTCTAATGAGATGCAAGGTGGGCGTTACTGGGCGTACCCCAGATGGGCTACGTTGTAAATATCGCCGATGTGTACATCGCGATATTTACAAGGCAGCCCACAGGATTGTAGCAGACCTTAGATTTTGGCGAAAACGGCCGTTTTCGCCAAAATCTAACGTCTGCTACAATCTCGACTTACCCATGTTACACATAGGAGGTGGATCCTGCTGATACGACCCTGTGGGTCGTATCAGCAAGGTTATCGCCGTTTTCCATGGAACATCGCTGGAAAACCAGCGATGTTCCATGGAAAACACCGCTAACGCTGGGAAATTATCGCCATTGCGCTATGCGTTGTTAATACAACGATAGCATGGCGATAATTGCCAGCGATAGCCGGCGATAAGGTAAACCTCGCTAAGAGCGGCCAGCGATAATTATCGCTGCCGCTTGATAATATGCCCCATAATTCTTTAAGACAGATGTTAGCTGTTCCATCTAGTTGTGCTCACTTAATTTGCCATGAAGAATTAGGTATTGCTTATTTGGAAAATAGGATACATTTGGCTCCTTTACTCTTGTGGTGAGCAGTGTGGAGTAGGCCAAAGGTCACTTTGAATATGCTGATTATTCAGGATTGTCTGACCTTAGATGGGGCAGACAAAACCCCCTGCTTAAAATTTATCAGGAACATGCTTGCAAAAATTGGTATGAGTAACTGTTTCCAAGTACAGGGGGCGATAAAAGATGTGAGCAAGCGGTCTAAAAACTAAAGGGCATATTTATGAGAGGCTTGCATCACATTTGCAGCACGCAAAGTGAAACGTGTGTGACACAGGCCTCTAAGTCAGATTTATGAAGCCACGCTAAGCCACTTTGTGTGGTTTGAATAGCTTCAAAAATTTGGAGTAAGGCAACGCAGCGTAAATTGCTGTGTTGCTTACTCTGCGCAAGGGAAGCATTCCATGGATGTTGCAGTGGGTGTCCCCACTTAATTCCTGTGGTTTTTGACGCATTCCCAGATTTACAAGGACTTGTTAAGCTGGGAATGCGCAAAAATCTTACGCCTCCACAGTTGAGGCGTAACGAGGAGAAATATCTTTATTTCTCCTCGTTTTTCCTCTTCCTATGTGTGCTCCATTCTGCAGCACACATAAAAAGAAAAAAAGCCTCTCAGGATTTTGTGCAAGAAGGAACAATCCTGCATGCAACTGAGGTACCCTTGCACCATGGTGCATGGGTGCCCACGTTGGTGCTAGGCTGCCAAAATGGCGCCAGCGCAAGGGGAAAGGACAGGAATGTGCCGTATTGGATAAATATGGCACATTCCTGCCCTTTCCCAGTGATGCAGGGCAGCACAGCAAGGTGACTTGCTGCGCTGTCCTGCGCCACTAGTTTTATAAATATGCCCCTAAGTTCCTGGATTGGGTTAAGAAGAGGAGGGAAACTGTTGAAATGTAAAAAGTTACTGTGTCTGCCCATGCACTTCTATTTACTCAACCTGGTACACAGTCCTATATCATGATGGTTGCAAATGTGGACCTCAGATTTTTACTAACATGATTCCATCTGAACACTGTACATCGGTTGTTTGCTTTTACCGATATAGAGGGGCAGTGTTGGACTCTTCCACACTGTCCATGTGACAACTTTTCAGAACAAAGCACTTTACACCTATGTTTTTTCTGTAGTTTTTACATGAAACCATGGAGAGAACTGATCATCCCAGCACTTAAAAACTTGCTCTATTTCAATGCAGGGTTGCACTTGTTTTTTGCAGCAACATACACACAAGTGTTACATGTCATTCTGTGGCCAGCTTTTTGGCACAAGCCAGGAAAACCAGGAAAGGCCTTGGTTAGTGCAAATTTGAAATTTTGTGTTCAAATATTTTATCCTATATACACAGGGGCAGTTTTACAAGGAACTGAGGCATCTGCATAGATGTGTCAGTTTCCTTGCGCCAGTGCCAAATGTCCTTGCGCCACCATGGATGCGCTGTATTTACAATACAGTGCTCCATGGCGCAAGGATTAACAGATGCGTCAGAAATATTGACGCATCTGTTGGCAAAAAAGTGACGCATTGCTGGAGTTGCTCATGAAAGTGACGCAGCTCCAGCAATGTGCCACAACAGATAGTTGAGTCCCATACAAAAAGCCCTGCGTCATTCTTTACGCCTGGTCTGAGCAGGCATAGGGATTTTGACGCAGTGAAGGCGTAGAGTGACGCAGTGAAATGTTGTAAATTTCACTGCGTCAGTTCTACATGGCTTTTTGCGTGGGAACGCCCAAACTGCATACATTATACCTGGCGCAGGTATAATGTGACGCAGGGCTTTACAACGTGACAGATCTCCCTAGATGCGTTACGTTGTAAATTGGCCGCATTGTTTGCTCCGCAGTTGCGTCAAAAAAAGTGACGCAATGGCGGCGCAAGGGGCTTGTAAATCTGCCCCACTGTATTGTATTATGTTATAAAATGGCTGAAAACCTGACCATTTTATTATTTAAACTATTATGCACTTTAATGTAGTCTATTTATTTTATGGATTTTATTCTTGTGATTATACATTAACGTTTATGGTTTTTATGAAACCAAATAAAGAAATTTATTAATTTAAAGGAAATCTGCAAACTTTAGAGGAATTCCCACCCTTATTTCAAGGCCTGATGGTTTGGTGGACTTTAGTTTGAGACTATGGACATGAGTAGTTTTTTAAAAGTTTAAGTTCATTATAGACACATCTCATAAACTGCAATGTGATCACAAAATGATAATGAGGAAATAATGCATTTAGCACTTTAACCAGGGTCCCAATGTGTCTAGAGCTCGCAGACTTTACTGTGAGTCTGCAATCTCGTAAGAGACCCAAATAGCGAGCGTAGTTGGCGAATTTGCATCAGAGATTGCAAATTTGGGCTATGGGCCCAACAAGGGTCCAGACGTTTTTTAGTCTGTGAACTTCTTGCAGAGTTTGTGACACTTGGAAGTGGTCCCAACAAGGTTCTACAAGTCTCACAAACACTGTTAAGATTTCACAAAATGTAATTCGAATTTGTGAGCATCAAGGCCTGTTGACTACCTTGAGTTTGGTGAAGGAAAAATAAGCCCAATTTTGACATCCTCCTTTCCACAGTCCCAACGCAGCCCTTTATGCCTGGTGCACGGGTGAACTCATACAACGCCCCCAGTGCTTAATTTTGTAAAAGAATGTGTGCTGGTGCCCAAAGCTCTGTTCAGAAGCTTGCGGCTGGCCCTATTAAATGTCGGCACGCTGAACACCAAGACTGCGTAGTCTTGAATCCACCTCAGGCTTCTTCAATCCACTATCAGACACTGCCTGGCCCTTTATCTCACTCTTGCTGGTCCCTGCTTTCTCCCTTTGCGATGGGTTTTCCCTCTTTCTATTCTTCCTTCTTTGCTCATTGTGTGTTTTTCCTTTTCTTGCTCTCTGTCAATGTCTGACAAGGAAAAATAAGTGCTGGTCTCCAAAGCTGAGTGCTGGTAGCCCTCCATCGGCAACCACCCACTCAAATTAAGCCCTGAGCATTCCTATGGGTGTGTGCAAGCACAAAGACACATGTGGCCTGGCCATGCTTGGATGTTCAGCCATGCGCTGAGCACACAGTTCCGGAGCACACTGGCCGGCAGGATTGCTTCTTCACTCTTTCAATGGTCACAGTCTTCAGTATGTTCTTGACACTGCTCTTGGGACAGATATTTCAACTATGCAGACCTGAAGGCCATGTGCAGCTGGTTTGGTAGCAGAGGGGCTGCTGCAGACCCTACGCCCAGAGTGTACTGTTTACTGCTGCAATATCAGGATTTAAACACAGCTTACGCACATGACTAGACATAGAGCTGGAATGGCTTAGAAACTGTGAAGAACAGGACTATGGAGAGTTCACACAAACACTAGACCACACAACAGAGATTTGCCTTCACAGACATACTTCTTGATTACAGGTGCTCTTCTGGGTGAGAGTAAGCAGAGCTGATATTTAAGATCAAAGCAACATGGAGCAGATCCTTGGCAATGTGTCATTTGGTTGTTGTGGTTCTCTGCTTCATTACAATTGGCACCTGACTATTGTGATCCCCCACTTTTGTTATTTTTTTTCTTTTTCTCATCATGAGAGGTTATGAGAAGCTGAATCAGGCTTATCAGTGGAAGTCACTATCACAAGCATCTGACAAACCAGGCTACCAGTAGGAGATCCCGGACGCCAAGAAAACCTGTTAGACTGGAGCTTAGAAGAGAAAAGGAAAGTTGATATGTGGAGGTACCTTGACATAACAAACACAGAAGCAATAAAGATAAAAGCGAAAAAATCCAATCAGTAAAACTGGAGTTATGAATTTTTAAAGTTTAAAGTGAAAAATAGTGGCGTTGAAGATTCCTTCATTCGAACTAAGTCCCGTTTTTTGGAAGTCGAAAATCTCCAATGGGATGAAGCTACAGGCTCTAGCCGATGAGGGCTCCACAAGGCCGGTACCCCTTTTGCGAGCAGCCGCTGAACAGGATTAGCGGCTGCAGAGACAACTGGCAATGCACCTTGGGCGAATTGAAGAGCAGGTAGGTCCCGGTCTCCTCTTGGTTCTCAGAGTACTTTTTGGTTGAAAATTTTCAAATTCCCAAGTTTGAGATTTGGGCTCTCTGGGCACCTTTGGCACCACTTACAAGGGTCCAGGAGGGTCAGGACTCATTCAGGCATGGTCCAGATTCAGATTCAAGATGGTTGGAGCATTTTCAGTCCCTGTGGCTCTGATCAGGAGGCCAACTAACTACCCCTTGGAGCCACTTGGAAGTCCTTGGTTCAAGTAGAAGAGCAGGGCTCACGCAGCAGGGCAGACCTCCTGGGGCTCAGACCAGGCTTCAGGCAGCAGAGCAGTTCGTCTTGGTGCAGCAAAACAGTCTTCTGAAAAAAACAGCAGGTCACAGCAGCAGACAGTCCTCTGAGTCCTTCCACAGGTCCAAGAAGTGAACTGAAGAGTGGGTCTGAGGGTCCTATCTTTTTTACCTGGTGCCTCCTTTGAAATGGGAGAAACTTCTGGAGGCTTCTCCTCACAGAAGTGTCTGGAATTTCCTGCCGCCCTGCCCTGATCCCAGTCTGTCTGCAGGCACCATAGGCTAGTGTGAAGTTCTGTGCGTGAGAGCAGGGCACAGTCTCTTGAAGTGTTAGTGGGGCTGTGCACAGCTCCATCCCCAACCTGACTAAGATAGCCCATCCAGGCACACCTAGTCCTTCTAATGTGTGGCTGTCTGCGAGGAATACACAACGGCCAACGGCCAACTGCCAACTACACCTAGTCATGTGACCCCGGAACAGGCTGCAGGCAGCAAATGGTTAGAACAAGAAACAGCCAACTTTCTAAAAGTATCTATCATGATGGGGAGTGATCTAATTAAGGTAATACGGGCGGGATCAATTCTAATATTCTAAACACATGTGTACCCCCTACACCATAAATCCTTCTTTCTGTTTTTTTATCAGAGACCACGTCACTATTCCCTGTCTCCTTGGCCAATAACTGATTTTTTTTTCTTTATGAAGTTCTATCTGCTACACCTCACGCACCCATATCCTTGATACTTTGTAAAAATCAATGAATTTTCGCCTTCCGTATTACGTACTGGCATACATATAGATGCAAACGATCATAAATGATAACAGTTAAGCCAAAATAAACCTCTTTACTATGTATTTTTGGGCGGAGCTGGCATAGTTTCACTCCGTGGAATTCTGAGGAGTTACAGAAAAACTCTGTGGAATTCCACTGAGTTCCGCAAGGGGGCGAAGTATTGCTCAGTCACCCTTAAGGACCTGCAATTACCTACTGTCCATCAACTGTCAATTAAAACAAACCCCCAGTGGTCCTGCTGTACTGCGTACAGCATGCCTACCTCTGCCGTCATGGTGGGCAGCTCTCTGGATGTCCTGCAGCATCAGCCAAACAAATGCACAGCTAATGCCTGCAGATCCAACTCGCTCGGTCGCTCTTCCTTGCCTCCCTCCACCACGAAAATGACTCTGCTCGCGGCACTGGCTACAAGGGCTGCCACCCTCCTCCAAAACAAAAGTCCTTGCAGACTCTTTGAGGCAGCCCTACTCCTGCCAGCATCTACTCTGTGACTGCCTCGGCTCGCGCATGCGCCCACCTCACGAAACTGGGCAAGTCAACTGCATGCAAAGCAATGGGCGATACAAACAGGATCACCAGCCTTGTTGTCCCCTCTACTGAATGTGCACTTCCAGGGCACAGTCCCGACACAGTCCCGACACTTTGCAGCGATTGATTGGTAAGTTGCAGATGAGCAGGGGTTCTTCTGAGCCCAAGGGCGTGACACCGTACAAAATGGGATACTTAGGCCAGTTAAGGGGATGAGTTCCAGAGCTGGGATGACAGCATTTAAGCCGCTTGATTGCGAAATCACAGCGTGCATCAATGCTTAAAAAACACTCATGTGCACAAACGTACATGCATAAAGAATGGGGCGAGCGGTGCGCACCGGTATACTCCGCTCCACCGGCAAATGGCAGAGTTTTTTTTACAAACTTCGCGCTCCAAGCGGAGCACGTAGTGACAAAAATCTGCAAACTCCACCGGCGGAGTGTAGTTGCCCGCCAACCCTTACTCTTTACTTCAGACCCCACCACATATTCATTGTAAGACGTGAGACAAACAAACAAAGCACAGTAATGATAATTCTAAAAAAACATCACATACAAAATTCTAAGACATACATTTAATGGATGTGTCCAACATAACCACTGATGGTTTGACAATTCAATATACTGGGGACATCTTATTTCCCTCTGGGTTTTGGTCCTAGAATACCATATGGTCCTCTGTGGTTGGAGTTCATTTGTTGGTCTTGGAAGTATCAATATCCTCCTTGACCCTCCCGTTTACCTCTTTTATCTTTTTTTTCGGGAATGTATATCTCCTGGCCACGTTTTTATGTACGCCGACAAGTTTTGACCTTCTTGTCGGGCTTGAGATTTTTCCGAAGGTCTTCTCAGAGCTAGGTATGTACATGTATGGGACACTACATAAAAAAGAGTGGGGCTTCGTGACAGTTCTACCTTCATGAGGCGTGAATGAGATTGAGCAAAATTACTCCCCATATAGTGATATACTTCCCAAACTTAACGGTGGAGCTTCGTGGCAGCACATTAATTGTATGTGACATTTAAGGTATTTTAAATTATTTTGGGCTAAAAATAGTATGCTTTTTCAACAAAAAACTTTGCTTTTTACATGATGCGTCTGCTGAGAAGAGTTTTTCCTCTACTACCACTCTCCACAAGGAAAACTTTAGTCCAGGGGCTGGTTATCACCCATCTAGACTATGGCAATGGACTTCTAGCCTCTGCCAATGAGAAGATGTTATCTAAGCTTCAGGTAGTACAGAACACCAATGCATGTCTTGTAACCTTCCTTCTAGAACAGCGTCTGTCCCTCTTCTACAGGCTTTACATTGGCTACCAGTGAGAAACAGAATTATTTTTAAGATCTGCTGTTTAACTCACAAAGCTCTACATGGTAAAGGCCACACCTATCTATCATCAAAGCTCACTCGCTATACCCCCTCCAGACTCTTAAGATCATGCGACAAGGCTTTGCTTAAGGTCCCCAAGTTCAGAAAGTCCAGGTCAGGAGGCAGGTCGTTTTGCTTCCTTGTGCCACTGCAATTACCTATCAGTGAGGACCACTTCCATTTCAGGAAATTACTCAAGACTCACCTATTTTAAAAGTAGCACCCGTTTATCTGTTGTCTTGGTTTCGTGCCGAGATATAATTCTGGGGGTGATTCATGCGCGTAATAAATTAAAATAACATATCTTAGAACCAGCATAAAACCCCATTCTTTTATCTGTTTTATGCAGTGTCCCATACATGTACATACCCAGCCCTGAGGAAGACCTACGCAAAAATCTCAGTCTCAACAACAAGGTTGGAGTGCGTCGGCGTACATAAAAACGTGCCCAGGAGATATATATTCCCAAAAAAAGGATAAAAGAGAGATGCGGGAGCGTCATATTGATACCTCCAAGACCAACAAATGAACTCTGACCACAGAGGGCCATATGGTATTCTAGGACCAAAACCCAGAGGGAAATAAGATGTCCCCAGTATATTGAATTGTCATACCATCATTGGTTATGTTGGACACATTTTCACAAATATTATAATGTGATTATATATGTTGGACACTTATGTATATTTTAGTAAATAACAAGTCATTTGTTATATAGTGTAGTAATATTGCATTGAATGTATGTCTTAGAATTTTGTATGTGATTTTTTTTTAGAATTGTCATTACTAAGCTTTGTTTGTTTGTCTCAAATCGTACAATGAATATGTGGTGCGGTCTGAAGTAAAGATACCCAGTAAAGAGGTGTATTTTTGCAGAACTATTATCATTTATGATCGTTTGCATCTACATGTATGCCAGTATGTACTGTGGAAGGCGAAAATTCATTGATTTTTAAAAGTATCATGGGTATGTGAGGTGTAGCAGGTAGAACTTCATAAAGAAACAAAAAGCTGTTATTGGCAAAGGAAACACTGAATAGTGACATGGTCTCTGATAAAAAAAGAAAGAAGAATTCATGGTGTAAGGGGTACACATGTGTTTAGAACTTTTTCAGTGGCATTTTCAGATTTGTGACTCAAAATACGACTTTACCACTAAGCAGGATTCTAAATTACCGTTCCTTAGACACAAGTATGCCTTTCATACCTGCTCCCAGTGAAAAGTTACCACTTAGTAAATGTAATAGGATATCCCAATGTTATCCTATGGGAGAGGTAGGCCTCACAGTAGTGATAAACGAATTTGTGAGTTTTTCACTAACAGGACATGTAAAACTTAAAAGTACATGTCCAACCTTTTAGCTACAAAGCACCCTGCCCTATGGGGTGACTTATATGTAATTAAAAGGAAGTTTAACGCTTGGCTTAGTTCCTATTTTATGCATTATGCTTGGGCCAGGTTGATAACTTTATCCTTTAACTTTTAGGTGTGACTAGCGTGGGGATACCTAGTCACCCAGGCTCCCATCGAGGTACTTTGCTACGGCTGTATGACTAAAACAACAAAGTGGGGGCGGTGGCATAGAGCCCTCCCTATGCCAAATGTACTCAGTGAGGGCCAGTTGCACGGGACACCTGTTATCCACCAGGTCACATCATAGCACCAATCGCCTGCACATTGTGCCAACCGGTGCTTTACACATAAGTGATCAATGTAGGTGAATAATATATGTGTCCTCTAAAATTTGTGCATTTCTTGCATGGGTATTGTGGCCATAGTTGTGAACACCCATACACTTTTAAGTCTTTAACTTTGTCAATCTATCCCATAATTTAAAAAATAAATATATCCTAGCAGAAAGTTCTCAGTTTTGCCTCCATCTGGTTGTGAAAACCTCAACGTTGGAAGATTGTCCCCAACTAAATTAGCAAATTAATAAACTACATTAAAATATTTGTGTTACTGCATAATGTATATCAGTGCTCCTGTCATAGGTCTGCACTGCGATTATTCTTCTACACAGCTAAGGATCTCGATGAATAATTAGTTTGGTTGAAAGAAGAAGACGAAAGGCCCATTGGATCAACTATTTTCCGGTTGCCACCATTCTGGAATTTGTATTTATGTTCAAGTAAATTAAAGGCTATCCCTATGTTAAGATATTTGTAGGCAGTTGCCTTAGGGTCACCACAAGAAGGTGCAAGATTGAATAAACAGTCTTTTTTCTGAAGGGGTGGTGAGCACCCAAACAGCAACATGCCTTTTTGTCTGGGGCTCTGAAGATCCTTCACTGGAACTGAATGACAGCAGTAACTGGCTGGAATTTTTGCCAATTTGGTTCTGCAGAAGGGACAAAAAAACATTTCCTATTGCCCACATATATTATTAGTACCAGGCCTTAATAATATTTACATACCACTATAAACTCATGCAGCCAGCACTCAAAAGTTTTGGCGAAAACTTACTGCCCGGTCTGTGTGGCCTAAGGGTTCCCACGGTAAGGACTCATCTCCCATGATACGATGCGTCTGAAATAGTCAATTTTATTGAATTCGAGCTCTTTCTTTACTCTCTTGTGTCTGCCAAACTCCAGTACATGTTGAACCGAGTTGTTGGTGTTGCTATGGAGAGCCCCTTGAAAGTGCTGGGAATCTCCCCTCACACGGAGAGCAAGAGGCAGCCGGTTAGCTGTCCGCCATTCAAGTCTAACAGACAGGGCGCGCGGGAACGAAAATCTGTGGGGAAAAAATGTTTGAAAAATGTTCAGGCTTTCGTATTCCCATAATGTACTGGTGATCTCATCGCAACGTGGCGACTCATTCATGCTCAGGGGGAAAGCAGGAGTTTTGAAATGCCTTGTGTTTTATGCCATAAAACGCAATCCAGTTATTAAACGCGCCATTTAGAGCTTATAGAGTGAATTTCAAGGTTAGATTTAATAAGCAGAGCAGTTCAGTTTCTTTATTAGGAAAGTTCACCTTTCCATAAAAGTACATGCATATAAAACAATCAGAGCAGAGCAGTTAGTAACCACAAAAAACTAATCACTCGTCCCTGGCTACTGATTTCAACAAGCATTGACAAAGACAATAAGGTATCGCCTTTGCGAGAGGAGTTGTTTTTATTTTCTCTGTTCTAAAATAGTTCTGTGGACATTAAGGGGCAGATTTACAAGCCCCTTGCGCCACTTTTGCGTCACTTTTCCCATGTTAAAAATTACGCAAAAGTGGCGCAAGGGCCTTGTAAATAAGCCCCTAAGTGTATAATGTTTGTGCTTGTGGTAAGTCAATAGCTTTTAATGTGATGCTGGTGATATGCGATATCTATTGGTTTTGTTAATGTTTTATAGATATGTTGTACAGTAGGATGCAGCATAGCTAACAGTAAAGAAAATAGCGCTATGAGATAACCAGTGCCGACCGCATCAAAGCACTTTTTTAATGTTTACTCGAAGCCATGTTGCTTAGCAGCCCATGCTGCTGTGCAACGTCTAAAAAACATTGATAACGTCACTAGATCTCGTATAGTCGAAACACAGTGGCTTTGCCAATGCTTATTTTATTGTTTTGTTTACAAAATATTTCGCCGACAGCGCTTTCTCAGGTGAAACTTAATGAAAGTGACCTTGTGTAATGTAAATAGGGCGCTTGTAAAGCGCAAGTTCTGCGATATATAAAAACACATCCCAGTATCCAAACTTTCAATGTATTTCTAAATTCCACCTGAATGAATTGCAATGTAAACACTGAGGGGCTTATTTACAAGGCCCTTGCGCCAGTTTTGCGTCATTTTTAACATGGGAAAAGTGACGCAAAAGTGGCGCAAGGGGCTTGTAAATCTGCCCCTGACCATTTATGCAACTGACACAACAGATTCCTGTTTGGCCTCACACCGACTGATGTTTACTTTCATTGACCCACATTGTTCGTTTGTGGTGTAGCTTACACGGCCAGGCTACTAGATGGAGGCAACTACTGTGGTTTCTCTTACCTTAGCGAAAATGTTTTCCTAATGACAGGTGCTCCTTGGATTAAAAACCATAGGGCCCCCCAAAAGTTGTTCCCTGGCGTCACAAAAAGCTTTGGCAGACGTATTGGGAAACGAAACAATTCACCCAGACACAATTTGCCGAACGAAGGCTTGGGGCGGTCTGAAGATAGGTGGGGGCGGAAGGTTTCAGTGAAACCAAGCACCAACCTCATTAAACTCCTAATCAAACACACCAGCATGGGCTGCAAGTCCTCGGCCCAAAGATGGACCAATTAAATATTCAGAGCCAGAGGCCTCCCTTTCAGTGGCGGCTCCTCCGCTAAGGCAGAGGAGCGTCGCCATACTGCTTTTAAGCAGTATAAATAAAGGAAAAATAAAATGATAATAACTCTAAGTTATTATCATTTTAGTTTTTCCTTGTTGCAGCAGCTTTGCGGGCGGGACTGCTCTGCTGACAGAGCAGGGTAGGAGTGGTTTGCACTCCCTAAGTTTGCATGAATGTGTGGCGGGCCGTCTAGGGCCGGCCAAACATTCATGCGCACTTTGCATGTTCTCCACCCAGGCTGCATTACAGCCTGGGTGGAGAACATCCCCAGGCCCCCAGTCCCCGTCTGAGCGCCGAACCACGGCATTCAGACCAATCATAACGCTGCATTGCACCGTTGTGATTGGCTCAGGGGAGCCTGGGTGCTTCCTGGGTGCTCTGTTCCTGTTCCGGGAGAGACGACGGTGGAGAGAGAGTGGCGAGACGCGGCGAGAAGGTACGTTTTCTTTATTCTTTACCCCACCCACCCCCCGCCCTCCCATCCCCGATCTGTGCCAGCCACCACTGGGCTTGACATTATGACTACCAATTTAGAATTTAATTAATTGTTTGGAACATGTATGCTGGACTTTAAAGCGCTCCTAGTCCCTCTCTTCTGATACGTACAGATCTTAAAATGCCTCGCCAGGAGCTCACAATCCTCTCCTGGAACGCGAATGGGCTGGGGAGTACAGTAAAGTGGGGGGTAGTGTCCAGGTTTTTCAACAAACACAAATCTGAACTAATTCTGGTAAAGGAGACTCACTTAATGGGAAATGATTGTACCTTCCTGGAATGAGGCGGATATACAGCCCCCATCCACTCGGGATTGACGTTTAGTACAAGGGGAGTCAGGATTCTAGTTAAAAAATCTCTCCCACTCAAGATACTTCGGACATGGGCAGATCGGAGGGGGGGGGTGGAGACTGCTGTGCAGCACTATTTGGAGAGTGGACTGGAGTCCGTATAACGATTGCCTCCTGGTACATTCCACTGGGACTTCAATCCCAGCAGCTTCAAAAGATGGGGAGCTGGCTGGTGCAGGGCGCACAGGCCATCACAATATGTGGGAGACTTTAACCTCACCATGCAGGGGGTACTCGACAGGCTCACCTACGGCAGGCACCTGGAGGGGGGAGACAATCACCTATCCACCTTCACGGTGGCTAGGGGATTGTTGGACTTGTGGCGGGACTCCCACCCAGGGGCGCACGACTATTCATACGCAGCGGGATCAAGGATATCCATGTCTAGAATGGATTAAATATTGGTCCCCCAGGCACAAGGAAGTTGGTATGGGGACACTAGATACCTGCCCATGGGAATATCAGACCATTCACCGATCTACACGCACCTGGGGTGCTGGCATTCTAGGGGGGCTGGGATGGAGGCTAGACCCCTAGGAGTTGTGAGATTGGTTCACAAAACGGATGCTGACCACAGCCACATAACAATACTATGAGGAGAACTATGGCTCAGTAGCCTCAGACGTAGTGACCAGGGAGGCCTATAAAACAGTGATAAGGGGAAGCTTGATACCCCATATAGCAGGGAAGAAGAAAGAACAGCTTAAAAAAATAGAGGAGTTGGAGATTAAGTTAGTTGACATGGAGGGGGAGAATACTCAAACGTCGCAACCAGAACTGTTACATCGCATATCCCTCCTCAGGGATGAATACACGAGTCTAGTGGAGGATGAGGCAAGGGTACTCTCGCTAGGGTTAAACAACATAAGTTATATAACGTGCGCAATAAAGCAGTAAAATTGCTAGCGTGGTTGGTGAGACGGATGAAGGTAGGCGCTGTATATGACAGATTATGATGGAGGGAGGGGCAGTAGCACAAACTGGGAAAGATATTGCAGGGGCCTTCACCACACACTCAGCGAAATTGTCAAGCCCCGGAGCAGGGGAGGCAAGGGATCCAGGTCTCAAGGACTTTGTCCATGACCTGCCTATCCCGACACTCCACCGAGACGACATGAGGGTGTTCAAGAAACAAATTGGTGTTGAAGAAATTACTGAGGCAAAACACCAGCTTAAGAGAGGGAAGACGCCCAGGCCGAATGGCTTTCCCCCAGAATTTTTACAGATTCACGCAGAGATTGGTGGGCGGCCCGCTCCGCAAAATATTGTACGAAGCCAAGAGACAGGGATGCCTACCCTGTGACTTTAGAGTGGCAATTATAGTCCTTATTCATAAAGAGGGCAAAACCCCAGACCAGGGTGCCTGTTACGGGCCGATAACACTGCCGAACACTGAGGCCAAAATACTGGCTAATCGCCTCTTGTAAGTGATTGATAAACTCATCGGACCAGACCAGTCGGGATTTATACCCACGGGTTCGACCAACACAATCTATGGTGCCTCTTCGGATTCCTGGCCATTCGATGGACCCTGTGGGAGCCCGCGGTCTTGATATCTTTGGATGCCGAGAAGCCTTGATTCCCTCAAATGCACTTCTGATTTACCATGTTGGCCAACATGTGGTTTAGTAAAGAGTTCTATTCTGGATCCATCTTCTCTACATGAAGCCACTGGCTAAGGTGCGGGTCATGGGCTGTCTCTCATGAGAATTCACTCTGGGACGGGAAACGAGGCAGGGGTGCCTGCTCTCTGCCATGTTGTGTGCTCTGGCCCTGAAACCCTTGTCATGCTGGGTACGAGTGGATGCCCAGCTGCACGGACTGCGGTGGAGCCCGAATTGAGAGGATATTATCTGCCTGTATGTAGATGCTATACTTCTCTATTTGACTGACCTCCCCCCCCCCCCCACACACACACCATCCCTAGGGCCCTGAAGATCATGGATATCTTTGGTAGGTACTTGGGGATCCGAATCAATTGACACAAATCTGTGGCGTTTTCCTTAATGGGAGCCTGTGAGCTGACGTGGGGCTTCTGTTACCTGGGAATCTGGGTGACTGGGGATCCGATGGAGTTTCAGAGAGCCAACTTGGGCCAGGTTCTGGAAGGGTACAGGGAGGACACAGGCCACTGGAGATCCCTCCCTGTGTCCCCTAAACAGCTATACAAATTACAGACCAGACTCTATGAGGTGCCAGAGGCCTTCCTCCAAGCAGTAGACGGCGTAACTCACTCTCTTTTGATGCCGCGGATTGCCCTGCAAACGCTGACCCGGGATCCCTATGAGGGGGGCTGGCGCTTCCACACCTGCAACTCTACTACAGATCCGCCCACCTCCTCTGGTCAATGATTGGGCATTCGCCCCACAACAAGAACCTTCAATACAGGCTGATAGGGAACCCTTGGCCCTCCCTTGGTACCTCTGTCAGCTCTACGATGGGGACCGCCGCACTGGAAGTCTGTCCCCGATGGCCCTAGTGGTTAATGCATGGAAGGTAGCCATGACCGAATTGGGCTGGGAGGGGCGGCTGACACTGGAGTTTCTGCTTTGGGACAAGGCAGCCCTGGGAGATCCATCTGTATTTATCCGTTTATTTTCTGCCCACATTATTAGTAGTAAACTATATTTATCACGTGTTTCATTAAAAAATTATGTCATAACTGGAGTATTTACAAATGTATTTAACCGGTAAATGTGTGTTCATACTTTGCTCCCCGCCGAGGTTTAGCACTACAAGCAACCTAGTATAGAACAATGATACACTGGTAAGAAAATATTATCATTAGAGCATCCTTTTAAGTGCACATCTAGGGCAATGGTAGGAAATCCCATCATAGTTTTCACTCCGCTCATTTATAATCTGCCAAGGTATTGGAGTGGAAATCATGCGAGTCAATCAAAACAAGCACTATTTCCTGTATTTTTCTGTTATTAAATATGAATGCAGAGAGAAGGCACGTTGCTTTCTGTCTGTATTGATCTATAAAAATTAGTAAAGAGAAGCAACTGTTCTAATTGTTTATTGAAAACCTTACAAACCCAGTACGTTAGGACTGCAATGAATTGTAACAAAACAATAACATTGATAAAACGTTCTGCTGGAGGCAGGTACAAGCAGACTTCTCGGAGTGCAAATGATTCTACTTAATTCAATGACAATAAATGATGTAGGTTACATTCAAGCCACAAGCTGCACGAATAAACACCCCACTCCCACCCCAACATCTTGGTCATCTGGTGTACCTTCCTCTGCATCACCACCAGAGAGATACATGCAGTCAAAGAACAGCATCATAACAAGACTGGGTAGTGACACAGAAAACACTCAGCATAAAGGCATAGAGTAGCACAAGACACCACCCATCTTCCTGTTTTACCAAGACTCAACACAACTGTTAAGGTGAAGTATTAATAAATGTGCAACGTTAGCTGAAGAACGGATCACAGTACAAACACTGCTAACCCAAGACAATGAAAACACAGCAGAATATTCCAACACAACTTACAAATAACTACAAGCGCACAGGCAAGGCACAACTCCCATCCAAGGTACAGAACAAATATCAAACTCATCCAGTGTTTTAGGGGGTCATTAGGATGGCGGGCGGATCGCCACCGCCGGTTCGGCGGTGGCGATCCGCCCGCCATCCCAACTAGATTTACCCCCTGCCATATTATTATGGCGGGGGGGTATCGCGGTGGACGCAAAGTGCGTCCGCCGCTCGGCAATCATTCCGATTGCCGGCCGGGCGGAGCAGGGGCACCGCCATCCATATTATGATGCTGGGTTTCACAGGCCTTTCCATGGAAAGGCTGGCGGGGAATTGCTTTGGGGGCCCGTTGGGGGCCCCCGGGGGGTGGGGGCCTGCACTTGGGGGGTACCTATGGTACCCCCCTTCATTACCATGCACAAGGTGGCAGGCACCGCACGGTGCCTGCCACGTTGTGCATGGCAATGCACAACATACCTCTTTGGCATTGCGGCGGGTGCTGCTTGCAGCAGCACCCGCCGCAATGTCAAGATGCGGAATGCGACCGCCAGGGTGGCGGTCGCATCCTAATTGGCGGTGCGGGACCGCCGCACCACTGGCGGCCGGTCCCAGCACCGCGAGGGTGGCGGGCGGACTAAAGTCCGCCCGCCATCCTAATGGGCCCGTAAGTGAGCTGGTGGTTGCAGGCCGAGGACACCGGCATTCATTTTTGGAGACCAGGATATATTTCTCATCATCAGAATTTGGCCCAGACCAAGAGAGACAGACAGGCAGAAAAGGGAGAAAGTAGAGTGTTGAGGGTGGAAGGCAGGGTATTCATACAAGAGTCACTCACAAAGGAGGTATTAGGCCCTTAGACTACACTTAGATTACAGCAACATCAAGTAGGCCCTGCCAGGGCTTCATCCTGCTTCCAACGACCCCATCTCCTAGCTTCTACTCCACACCACGCACCAACTTTCTATCCCACCATGGAACTGAAAGTAAATGCTCATCCAGTAATCCTAAAACAACCTACAGGTGGATAATTCAAACTTCCCAACCTGTCTTGTAGTACTGAGCAATCAGCACACCAAAACTATTAACACAAACTGCAATCCCCAAACAACAAAGTCAACATATACAGAAACGTTCTAATTCGACAGATGCATTACAAATAAGATGATATGGCACATGTCAATATGCAAGATTCACCCAAAAAACTGTTCCTCAACCTAATAAACCTCAGTTAGTGAGAAACAAAGCACATTTCTTAACAGAAGAACATATATGAACTCCATGAATACAAAGAAACCACGCTGAATAATTAACTGAATGTCATATTTTAACCTTTCAGTTGGTCAAATGCCAAACAGACAATGTTTCAACGTCCCATGACTTCAGAACACAGTATAACCCTCGAATAACACAGTCTCATTTCTACCTCCTATGACACTGGATATCGCACTACTTCTCTTTCTAAATTAACCAGTAGGCCGTGTGTAGTCTTTCTTCGTCTCCTGACTTTTCTCAAACATCACCTTACCACCGATTCTTCATGATGTTAAAGTGTACATAGACAGCGCCCAGTGGCATGACCCAAAATGATGGGGCTCCCCTGCAAAACATGATGAAGGGCCCCTAAGTCTCCCATACCTCACAGATATTCATTAGCCTTGGGCTGAATGAGGCCCCCTGAAGGACTGGTGCCCCTTGAAGGGTTGGGGGCCCCCTGCACTGCAGTGGCTACAAGGACACCCCTGCTAACACCTCCACTTTCACACTAGGATCTGAAATCTATGACATGGTGAGGTTCTCTCTCAAGCAAGTTGCCAAATGACTCATGCTGGAGAGGAAAGTCCTCATTTACCGGTTGCTGCACATTGTCATAAGACCTCTGCCCATCATCTTGCCAACAGTGCTAGCAGAAGCTGAGCCATCACCTCTGGTCACTCCACAATGTGTGCCCTAAAATATGCTGAATGCCTTTAAGCAGCCCTCTCAGAGACTCTACGCTGTTGTTCTCAAATACAGACATGCCTCATGCATTCAATAGGCTTCTTGCTTGTCACACGGAGCACACCCCTTTTTAGATGCAGGCAGAACTTATACCTCTCAACACAGTAGTGACCAGGCTCTTGAGTGACAAGTAAACTCCGCACATGTGATACTTGAATTCAAATGGAGCAATGTGTAAATGGGCACACTGGACCAGGCACACAAGACGCTCCAAATACATCGACTAGCCTGTGCCACAGTCAACTTAACTGAGAAATTATACTGCCCACTCGCCAAAGCCTCTCTTTATGTCTTAGTCCAAAATATTACTGCCTGAAACTCCACGGGTCATTTCAGAGTTGTGCTTGCTGTAAAAGAGATTTCCTGCCTCTCACACGGTCTCCACAGAGCTGTCCTTAAACCATTGTTTCCATAGCATTGTTGTTAAACTTAGGACTGTACATTGGAACACAGCGACTCAGTTTATAACTGACTTAAGCTTGCTCCTTGTTCTTGCCATACCTTACCCATCCTCCTCACTAGATTTCTCCTGTCCAGAAGCCTGAGTTGACACAATTTGCTGGTGGATTTGAGGGTGGGCAGCCCCATACTAGTCCTCCATGGTCACAGGACCATCTTTCTTCTCACAAGAGGCCTCATCCCATGGCAATAATGGCTGCCGACTGCCGACTGCCATCAGAGCCTTTCTTCATTTTCATGCAGGTCTGTTTCGCAGGTCACAAATTCTCACCACAGGCCTCCTCCCCTATTAGAAATGGCTCCCAACTTCCACCAGGGTTGTGCTGCATTTTTACACAGGTCCTTTTCATGCATATGCAGTAACCAAAATGTTGAGGCTGGAAAGTAGTCTCTGGAGCCATAGGGGGTAGTTCTTTATTTCATATTAGTCCCTTATATTACTGCAACAGCAAGTAGGTTCTGTCAGGGCTCGATCCTCCCTCCAACTGTCCCCATCATCTAGCTTCCCCTGTAGATCACACATCAAGATTCTATTACATCTTTCACCCTCTGGAAGGTCTGCTAAGTCGCTTCAACATGGGTGAACGGGTCTGCGGCTGATGTACTACACCACGTCAGTTGCGTCCAACACTAGACCGCATACTTGTGAGAGTCTTTTACTGTGGCAAGAATGATGGCCATCTTGCAGGCGAGGTCAGATTAAAACCTGCACCTGTGTATCGCCTTATTCCTGTCCTGTCATACTGATTCTTACCTGATTACTTGCCATCGCTGGAGACTTTTGGTTGAATTGCTGCCAGTTGCTCCTGTTACCGTCCAATAACTTCCGGAGTACTGAGGGGCTTATTTATGAGAGGATTGCGCACTGGAGCGTCACTTTTTTTGACGCTCCAGCGGCACAAGCCTCTCAATCATATTTATGAAGCCATGCAAAGCCAATCTGCGCCAGAGATGTGTTCCATGGGCGTTGTGGTGGGTTTTCCCACGCAACACCCATCGATTTTGACACTGCCCCAGATTTACTTAATCACGTAAACCTGAGCAAGCATAACGAGGAGAAATATTTTTATTTCTCCTCATTTTGTCTGCATTCTGCAGCACACATGGAAAGAGGAAAATGCCTCTCTGGATTGTTTTTGTGCAGGAAGGTGCTCCTTCCTGCACAAAAACAATCCTGCATGCAAAGCAGACAACTTTTAACAATGGTGCAAGAGTGCCTGCGTTGGTGCTAGGCAGCAAATTGTGTGCCAGCGCAGAGGGAAAGGACAAGAATGCTCCATATTTCATAAATATGGTGAATTCCTGCCCTTTAACATTGGCATAGGGCAGCGCAGCAAGAAGACTTGCGGCACTGCTCTACACCAATTCCCCGTAAATGAGGGCCCTGGTGTTTTTGAACTTTGATGCACCTAGAAGAGAAAAAAAACATAAAATAGTTTAATTTTTTCCTTTAAATGAACTTTTGACTCAACTTTAAAATTCTGAACTGAGTAAGACTCATTTCTCATCACCTGGCTGCTGGAACCTTTTTTGTTGGAATTTTGAACTTGTTTTTAAGTAAGCGCCAACACTGTATTCATTTTGGAATGAGGTTAATTTCTGATGTACAGTCATTACACATGTTAATTCAGAAAATCTAAGGAGGGGTGAGTTTCAGGAAAACAGGTGATGTGCCAAATGAGTGTTCCAAACCCCAACCAGGTTAAAAGTAGCACTCATAGGTCCAGATTTAGAAAGGTCTCATGCAATGCAGAGCAGCACCCAAAGTTGCTACGCTGCATTGCGTAAGAGGGTGGGAGAAGGATAGCGGCATATATACAGAGATATGGCACTCTCCTCCCCTCTCCCTAGCTCCAGAATTATGCTGCTGGGCGCCACTCAGACACCTTTGTGCCATAGTGCAAAGGTGTCTGTGTGAGTTTAGCATAGGTTTTGTACTAGAAGGATACCTTTCCAGTACAAAATATTATGCTTAGACTGACTTTACAACTTTTCCTATTTTTTATGTGTGCTTTACAGTGCAACACAAATGCAAAGTCGGAAAAAGAGGAAAATGAAAGCATTTCTTCTTTTAACGCCTGCTTTCAAGTGGTGTTAATTTTTGGTGAAAACCCTGTCTACTATTGTTAGTAGATAGGGTTTTGCATCAAAAACTATGGGTAATAGCATGGGAACGCCCATGTACCAGCCATGGAATGCCTCCTTGGTGCAGAGTAACACAAAGCAGCACTCTGCGCTGGTTTGTGTTACCTTTTTTTACAAACCATCACAAATACAAATTTGCATAGGTTGTAAATCCCCAAAAAGATTTTACGTCAGGTCTGCATTGAAAAATTAACACGAGCCTGACCCAATACCTTTGTAAATCTGGGCAGACGTATGTAGCCCACTGACAGCTTTATTATTACCTTCAATACCGCTATGGCTCGGTGTCTGGCATTGCAATGCATGACAGCACGTGAAACACTCAAACCTCACAATAAATGCAAGGATTTTCGCACTTCTATATATAAATGTAAACTGTATGGGATGGCTCATTCACTGTACAGTGTCAAATGAAGGTAAGGTGCCAGTTTCATCTTTGACCAAAATGATCCATTAATTGTAGTTTTTTGCATGAGTTTACTAATCTCTTAAGTACTCGCTGCTGGCCAGAAAATACATTGTTCCTAAAAGGCTTAGATGCAATATTGTGCTCAGGCATGTAGCACTAGAACTTTTGGGATGGTATCTTGGCTCCTGAAGGTGCTAAGACCATCTAGTTGTGAGTGTTTATCTTAATTTGAACTGTCTCACATTTTGATTTTGTAAATAAAGACCTATAAAAGACATAGGCCTGACTTTGTAGTGATTTGCATTGAGTGCCATTGCCTTATATCATAATGTCCCTGAGTTCAAAATGCTTATTACTGCCTTAAGTAGACTTTACTGCTCAGCACGTCTACGTTTGGAAAGTCAAGACCCATAAGGGAATACTTGGTATCCAATGAGCAGCGCGATGGTACCCACAGTCTAGGGACTCCAGTGATAAATTACAATTGATCATCAGAAAAAAAGCTTAGTGACCACTGACTGCCCCTGGACCCAGACAACATTTTGGAACTGTAGTTATATGTTTAGATGTGTCTTTAGGAGTCATGTACACAACCTGGAGTTTCATTGATGTTTAGTAAACTAATTTAACAAGAATGGAGAAAGCAGTAAGATCTGTAACCATGTGTTCTGAGCCAAGCCATGAGTTATTTCCTACACTAAAGGTTGCAGAGGTCAGCAGCAGCTCAGATGGAGGTGGATTCCACTTTGTTTTACAAAAAAGAAGGGGCTTTGCCACCTTTCCACTGTTGGCCTATAAGAGGAATGGGAAAGAACATTTGACATTGTTTAAAGAGGTGCGCTACACAGACTAAAATAATGGGATAGAGCTCATTGTGCCAGCTCTTTTTACCATTAAAAGGACTGATTGGACTGACTGTGTCAGTGTGAGTCCCAAAGGACTAGCTCCCTAGGCATTAGGTTACAAGAAAACCCACATAGAAAAATCCACAGTGGAAAATCCACATGGGACAAGATTCAAATACAAACCATGCAAGGTTTATTTTAAAATGAAAGAAACATTACAGAAGGCAAAAAGGCAAATGGTTCGGTCAATTCAATTTAGCATCAATCAGTAATAAAATTCTAAATAAAAAGACATAAGAAGTGTTGCTAAAGAATAAGCAAGAGGATGTGAAAATATTTTAAGTGTAACCCAACCGAGAGTCAGACTTGGAACCTGACTCTAGAAAGGCCAGGGAAAAGTCTATAAGAAGACCCTCATGGAGTCTGCCTTCAAAGAGAGCAAGGGAAAGACCCAACAATATTCTAAGTACAGAGTAAATAAACAGACTAACATGGAGTCTGTCCTCAAATGAAAGCCAGGCTGGCTCACATCCCAAATACACTATGGGGCATATTATCAAGGGCCTTATCTCCGCTTTTTTGGCTTTAAAAGCCAAAAAAGCGGAGATAATGTTTTCGCCCTATTAACAAGAGTGTGATAACATGCATTAGCGCATGTTAGCACCCTTTACCCGACGCTCCCTCTGCATCTCTAATGAGATGCAAAGTGGGCGTCACTGGGCAGAACAACCTTGTAAATATCGCTGATGTGCACATCGTGATATTTACAAGGAGGCCCAGGCATTTTTGCAGACGTTAGTTTTGGCGAAAACCGCGGTTTTCGCTAAAACTAACGTCTGCAAAAATGCTGACTTACCTATACTTTATATTGGAGGTGGATTATGCTGATACGACCACAGGGTCGTATCAGCAAGGTTATCGCCGTTTACATGGAACATCGCTGGAAAACCAGCGATGTTCCATGGAAACAAGCTATCGCAGGAATAATTATCGCCATTGCGCTATGCGTTGTTAATACAGCGCTAGCATGGCGATAATTATCAGCGATAACCGGCGATGACAATTCTCACGCTGAGAACGGCCAGCGATAATTATCGCTGGCCGTTGATAATATGCCCCTATGTTATTTACCTTTTCAAACAGAGAAATCATACTGTCAATGGGGTGTGAAACAAATGTTGCATCCCAATATCCAATGGTAAAAAAGAAAACACATCACATGAAAAATGACTTTTACTCTGCTGTTCCTGAATAATAGTGTAATATGTACAGAAAAGAAACACATAGGTACACCCTGATGACTGGGATATTTCAAGAAAAGCATGTGACCAAGATGTCTGCTCTAATGAGAAATAGGGTAAAAGGAGGGGGCGGCAAAGAGAGAGGGTATGGGAGGTTGGTGAACAGCTGGGTAATGGATTGAGAGAGAATAGGAGGTGAGACATTAGCATACATGTTTGGCTACGTACAGGGTTATAGAAAGAAGCGGAAACAAAAATCTAGTAGCAGAAAATGTCACTCAGTTTTACAGCATCCATGAAGGTGGGTGTATACAGTTATTTTTGTTTTGCAGAGCAGTAGGAGAGGGAGCTGTGTGGAGGAGGAATGGGACATTAAAGGCAGTATATGGGTGAAGGCTGAAATAGTCAAGTTTAAAAGTGATGTCGAATCGCCTGGATAGCCTCTCGAGTAATTAGTGCGCTACACAAATCAGTATAACATATCATAACATGCATCACATCATTCTCTTCTTAGATCATCAACTGGTGCCTTCTGCATTAATGTCTTGATGAGCTAAAACTTGCAGAGGAACTGTGTCATAAGAATAGGTAGTTTATCAGTGGTTTGCACGCTTCCAGGCTCTCACAGGTGATAAGGTAGAAGAATTTAGCTTAAATAAATGCCATCATTCATGCTAAACATTACCACAAAAATGCTTAATATTATGAAACGTCGAAAAATGTGCCTTTTCTTAAACGTGCAAAATTAACGTGTAGCGTGATTTTTGCAGCAAGCAATCATTTCGATCTTAATTACACTATTAGGCCAGAGTAGGCCTCTTCCATCTTTCTTTCTTTCAGTTAATATTCTTCTTTAATAAATAAACAAATGCTTTTAGGAAATGCTGAACTATGCAGTATTATTTGATAAATGATTCACACTTGACTTGTTTAAATGTGTCATCTCTGAAGAATGTTTCTTCTTTTCCTATGCTACATGTTCGCATCATATTTAGTTAGTTTTCTAGCTGCCACATATTCACAATGTTGAATGCTGAATAGTATATTAATACAATAATACTTACATGAAGACGTGAATCTCATGGCTTAATCACATAGGTTACAACTAAAATGTTTCTGCCTTCAGAATAATTCATTGTTACGCAGTGGAATACTAAATAGATAATTGTTTAGACTGCAGGATTCTCGTGGGAACTCAGAGTGGAGCTAACGCACATGAATGTTCAGCAACTAAGTTAACATTTGTAGACAGCACCTTGTAGACTTCGTACGTTTACCGTGGGAATGAAGGAAGAAGCAGCAGAGCATCGGACGAACCTTCTTCACTGGCTCAAGATGACCTAAAACCAGCATGGATTGTTACATATGTTTTTTTGTTTATAATATACGTGTTCCTAGTTAGTATTAAGGCAGTCAAGAAAGTCTGGTCCAGGCCATTCTTCTGCCACCATCCCTTTTTCCCCTTAGCACTTTTTATCCTATTTGCTGTGAGCTACTGCTGGCGGTGATTTCTGTTGCCTACTACTTTATCGGTGTCCATTTCTTTGACGGTTATGGCTACTGCTCTGACTATTTTCTTAGCTTAACTTTGAACAGCTGTTGCTGCAGCTGTTTGCTGATGCTGATTTGAGAGAAGAGACTATTTCAATGCTCCTTTAAATCTTCCCCTTTTCCAAAAGGACTCTTTATGGGTTCTGGTAGGTTAGAATCCACGTAGAGTAGAATAGGGATTAATTTCCTTTAAGGAACACGCTGTAATGTTCTTGATTGACTCTAACCATGATTTTCTTGATATTTCTGTAAACTGATTTATGCGATTTCTAATTTGAATAAAAAGACCAAAACAATATACTAAACTCTTATCGATAAATATGGGTTTTTGAACTGATCTAAAACTCTCATCATTGACTGAACTAAATGACTAAAGTGATGATGTTTATTGATATGATTGTGATTGATGTTCCATTCTAAAACGGTGGTAAAGATCCATTGAATGAAAGAAGAATTCGGTGCGGAGCCGAAGACCCCTATTGTAAGTCACGGGTAAAACTGAGTAAATTAAAGAAAACGTTTCCGCGCCAGCACAGGCAAAAAGTAATCGCAGCCACACCACCCTACTGGGAATTGCTTGGACCCAGTGAGCGGGAGGACAAGAAGAAAGGAACAAGAAACACCGTGCCACCAAGGGAATTTGTAGAGGGTTCCTCACACTGCTCATGGATCCATGAGAAGCGTGTGCCTCACTTTCTAAGAAAGGCCTTTATTTGCAAAAGGTTTACACGGGCACTTGTGCGACACAAAGCATTGATAAGTGGTGCAGCATTGAAGCAACGGGTCAACTTACATTCTCATGAGCTATTGATGATGATAAATTGGATTTATAAAGCGCGCAGCTGCTTCAAGGAGTGTCCCGGCGCTATTTTGCACTGAACACTGGCCTTTTTGCTGCGCCCAAACTTTTTTGCTCCATGCTCTTGTGAATGTATGCAGGGGAGAGAGGATTCTGGGGCATGCCAGGACATAAAACCTTCATTTGTGGCGCAAAGTCAGACCTACTAAATTAGAGTGATCTGGCTTTGCGACATAACCTGATGCCAAGTAAAAGCAGGTGCAAGCAAGTGATCTTGATATACCAACATGTAAGCTTTACACCAAAGCATATATTTCATATGTCTGACCAGCATATGTTTTATAAGTCTGTGTAGTGAAGATGAAAGAAACTGTGGGCATTACCTAGAGAGAGGGAATTCTGGGATGTTATGCTATGTCCATAAGTAAATAGGCAAACAAGCCCTTAAATCGAGTGTTGCGACTTGTAGGGGAAGTGTTTAAGGGGCTTATGGTGATGTGCTGGTGTGCCAAAGCCTCTTTCTACCTTGGTTGCCAGGACGTCAGTAAGGCAGTTAGGTTAAAGCTATTTTACCACCCTACCTCTCTTGGTTTGGTTGTTTTTGAGTGATATACAGAAACACCATGGTTCCTATGTTATGGTTTAAGGATGTTTCGAGGGAATTGGTAGAGAGCACGGTTAAGTTTGGAGGCTGTTTTGTACAGGGGTGCATGGTGGGTTTGTTATGTTTGCAGTTGCAGAGGCATTTTAAGCCATGGGCAAAGTGGTCAATTGCCCAGGGCCCCCACCTTCCAAGGGCCCCCTTGCGAAAATGAACTTTCTCTCTATTTGACCTCCGCCTGTTCTTTTTGTCTAGCTAAACCTCTCTCATCTTAAGGATTTTTGGGGTCTTGAGCAAGACCTATAATTTGCTATAGTTTGTCCTCAAAGGGTAAGAATCAGCTGGAAATGGGTAATAGAAATAAAAATGTTTTGTATTCCGGGTCCCCTAGAATATGTCTTGCCCAGGGTCCCCAAAACCATTAAGATGACAGTGTGCAGTTGTCAATGATGAGCATGTGTGCTGTTTTTAGTTGGCAGGTTTGGGAAGCCTGGTCTAGAGAAACAGCTGGCTTGTCTACTGATCAGGCACACCAGCTCAAGGGGAGGCTGGGAGTGGAGGGCGGGTTGATTGATGAATTTCAGATGGAAGCATTCAGAAGTATTAAGCAGGAAACTGGTAAATGGATAGGGGCAGAAGCCCAGACAGATTGGGGTATTGGGAGTAAAGTATGGTATTGGGGATGGGAGATTTAAGATAGGAGAAGTTAAACTAAAGGTTCATGGCTGATTTAAGGCTGAGAGCAGTGCCAGACTGGGAACCAAAAGAAGCTATGACAAAAATGCTCCAACCAACCCTGCTCCCTTCCTCTTTTCTCTCTTCCCAGCCATCCATTCTCTCTCCCTCCGTATCTCTTCTCTGTCTTTTCTCTCGGTTATCCTAGCGCTCTCTCCATCCCTCTTTCTCCCTCTCCCTCTCTTTCCCTCCCTCTCTTGAAGCTCCCTGTGCCTGGAAGAAGAAAAGGAATGTCTGCCACTTGGTGAGACAGCCCTGCCAAGTGCCACGCTTCACAAGTGACACTGACACCTTCCAATACTGGTTCCCGCATCACCGCATTGAAATGCATTGTGACGCATTGCAGCTCCTCTCTGCCCTTCAGATATGCATTAGGTTTTCTTAGTGCGACTGTATGGTTCCCAGTGTCAGGTGCGAGCCTGCAACTACTGGGTACACTGTCCGAGCCTCCCAGGTCGATAAAAGGAGCGGTTGTCATTGATATGCTGACACCATGTCATGGCACATTTGGTGGTGGTTGGGATGTTGGCACAGCTTCTCCCTCCTCACTTTATTGCTAACTGACACTAGCTTTAAGAAGTCATAATTATTTCAGACTCCTTGGGCCTTCGTGCACATGAGGAACCTGTGCTTTGTCCTTTAACTGGCTGCTACAATCCTAGGATCCTTTGTCAAACTCGTCCTCGAGCAGTCACAAAAGTCTAATTCTTGGAGAGGAGACTTCTCTTGTACACTCAGTAAAGTTGCCTAGAATTTTATTATAGATGGAGCAAAATGATATTCCATTAAATAAAACACAAGAGTGTTTTATGTACAGCGCATATCTTGCACTCACATATTTGATGCCGCTCGAATATGTGATCATGAAGAAAAAGGAGGAACAGTGAAATAAAATATTTGCTTAGGATCACACAGTTTGGTGAAGTTGGGAAGCTGGGATTTCACATTGTGTAATTTTGCCTCTAAACAGGGTTGTCTGTTTTAAGAGACTTCATAGTTTGGTTTACCTGTGTTAACGTGTCACTTGACAAGTCACACATTTGGCAATGAAATGTCAATCATACGCACACTGAAGCCATGGAAATGTCACAAATGAGCAGTAAGACAACTTGGCAGTTATGTGGTTTTGTTAGGTATTTTAGTGGTTAGGGCCCTAGGCCCTCATGCGCTAATAACCACATGGACACATAGTGGTACTGTCTGGGACTGTCTGGAACTGGCCCAGGTACGTGCGCAACCCCTTTTATTAGTAGGGTCACTTGACCTGTGACACCTGTGATGGATGGCTATGAGGTGGGTGTGGAAGCCAACCTTCAATGAGTGGCTGGTGAAAACACATTATTGTAGAAACACTAGACTGTGACCAGCCGGTCACTACATCCCTCACAGACTTTATTGAAAATAGACAATGAGTCCAACCTGTGGGAGAGAACAAAACAACAAAACAAAAACACCACTGAGCCTATTCATTCAGTCCGTAGGACAGGATGAGTGGACAGGTACAGCTGCGAGCACACGGTTTCACAGCACACATCTGTAGTTCAACCAGGGGACTCTGGGCACAAAATGCAATGTGAAGAGAGTCCGGATCTTTTGATCACCTGTCCATGGGGCTACAGTCCACCTTGGCACTGTTGCTCTGTCCCACCTGGTCTCATGGCGTTGGCATCTATTTACACAGTTTATCTTGGATGGTGCATGAGGAGCAGTGGTGGAGTCCGCTGCAGAGAGGTATCTAAAAGCGCCTGTCTCCATGGATGGCCAACCTGAAAAAAGGGAGGACGACAGTATGGTGGTTAAAAGTCTTCCTTGACTGCTATATAGCTTCCTGGTACCCAATGGTGGATGAGCTTCAGACTTCCCTCTCATGCAAGGACTCCTCTCCCACAGGAATTTCCTTGAGACCCTTTCTGCCGGACTGCCACTGGACTGTGTGGGCTGTGCGGGGACTCTTAGGCTGCGCAAAGGCATCCCCCAGGAACTGCCAGCAGGACCACATCCAAGTCGCTTGTGCAGCCACAAAGGGTGGTTGTCTCAGGGTCTATGTGCTCTTGCTATCAGGACTCCGGTGCATGCGCCTTCATCAGATAGTCTTTTTTACCAGTCTCTATCCACGACCTCAGTGCTTCCTGGTGCCTGTCATGGAGCCGCTGCAGATGCATCTCTCGTGTTGGGGTTCCCCTTTCCCCAGAATACCCTGAGGCCCTTGCCCCTTGATTGCCACTGGCCTGTGTGGACTGTTCGGGGCATCTTATAGGCCTCATGACCGAGGAAGTCCAAACAGGACCACGACCAAGTCTCTCGTGTAACCCCAAAGGTGGATGGTACAAATGCATGAGTATGCTTTCTTCAGCAGCCTTCAGGTTCACTGGGTCTAACAGAAGGTTTCTGGGTGGCCAGCCTCCCATGACACCAGGGACGTCTTGTTAACATCTGGTTGTTGGGCAGGTGTACGATTCCACTCTGATGGGGTGATGCTCCTTAGGTGACATATGTGATGCACTTAATAAGGATGACAATTGCTGATGAATGTCAGTAATCTTCCTTGTGACGAGTCTGTTAACTTCTTCTCTCCTCTTCTTTCATGTTCTTCTTTGTGATTTAGTACTGCGGCCTAGTGCCACTCTCTTCTCCTCCTTTTTCATCTTCTTCACGATGTGGCAATGTAACATCTTGCCACGCTCTTCGCCTTGATTCTTCCACAACGTGGCATCGTCCCACACTCTTCTTCTCCTATTTTCTCTTCAAGATGTGGCCATGTGCCATCTTGTCATGCTTTTGACCAGGCCTCTCGATGTGACGTGCACTTCACATGTACCTTCCTAGTCACGTCCTACCCCTAAGGACTGACTCTCTTCCTCGTGGAACTCTCACAGGCCTTCTTTTTCGTCATGGACCTCCCACAAGTCCTGTCTCTTCCCTGAGGGATCTTCTTGGTGTTCCAATCCCGGGCTGGAGGATGACCCATCTTTCATCACCTCATCTTCACTTGAGGATGCACTGCTTGCTCCTTGGGGCTATGCCATTGTGGCACTTGATCCTGCCCAAGTGCGGGCATGCTTGTAAAGGTCGGTCACTCCATGTGACTCGTTTGGTGGCCCAATGGTGGCCATCTGTGCTGGGGTGGCCGACCGGTGCTGCTTCTGCTTCTTACTCTCAGAGGGCTCTCTCTCTCCAGGGCTCCTGCCCTGTTATCAGATTTTCCGGTGAGGCCCTCTGCACACCTCTGCCCACATGCTCTCAATCTTTCTCTATGAGCGCCCTCTGCTGGCATCTTGCGTGCCCAGTTCTTTCTCATCGTGAATTTATTCTTGGGCACTGCCATTGGTTTCACTCAGTTTGTTTTCACTGTTGTCTTGGCATCTGTCTTGGTGGGGGCCTCTTTAGGCTTCACTCTCTACTGGGGGGTGCACTGTCTCTCTCTTTCTAAGGACAACCAGCCCACGGGGGGTGTGGTGCACTTTTAGCATTCTATTGATCCGTTACACAGTCTCATTTCCTACCAGTTCATGCCAGGGGTGCTGCACCACTTCAACTATGTGCCAGGCAGCCTTCTTAGCGCTGCGGGCCTTTCCCTCAGTCAAAGGTGTACTTGACTGCAGCAGTAACCACCCATGGCCACGAGGTGTCACTGCCACCCTCTTCAAAGGCTCCGGCAGCTTTTCTCCTCAAGGTACTCTTACTTAGCTTTTATTTTATTTTTTTCCTTCCCACTGTCTTGGAGCATGGCAGTTCAAACAGGGGCGCTGCAGACCAGGCCTTTCTTTGCTTTGTCCAGTGCAGCAGAGGCTCTCAAGCCATGCACACTTTTCCCTGGGGCTGGCCTTTTGTAGGGACAGTTTCTTTATCACTTGCTATGCTTCAGATGCATGTCATGAGGTACAGTGAAATTGCTACTAGTGGCGCTTCTGAGACTGAGGGCCTTTTCAATTCAAAATCGGTGTTGTGGGAGCACATGTAGTGCTTTTAGGGCAGGTGTTCTATACTGCAGGTTGCAGGCTGTAAATGCATGTGCAGGGCTGTGCACTGGGCTGCCACCAGGTGCAGCTGTAGCCACCATCCTCACTCGTGGTTGGTCCTGCGCTCCGGCTGTTTCGTAGCTTCGTGGCGAGGCCGCTGCCGTGCTTGCATGGGCTGAGGCACTCCACACCTCATGGCCCCAGGCACAGTTTCCCTCTCTGGCATGCGGTCGCTGAACTCGGCAGCACGAATGGATGAGAGCCACCTCACTGTCAGGTAAGGAGAATGCGACGCTGGACGATTCCCAGAGGATGCCGCATTTGTTTCTTTCTTTCCCTCCTTTTCACTGGGGAGACTCTGGGTAGCGCAGGGCTGGGGAATGCCGGTGTGGGCTTCCCGGAAAGGTGATGCGACTTCGGGCCATAATTTCCTTGACTGACTGGTCGCCAGACTTCTTTCCTGCACTTTGCGGTTCACTGCAGGCAGATGAGGCGCTGCACTTCCCCCACTGCTAGCAGAGGCATGGTCGCGGGGGCACTACCAGCTTGCTGCTGGTATCAGGTGGCAAGGCAGCATGTCTATAGCACGCATGAAGTGCTTGGGTGGCTCTGCACCTATTTCCCACTGTGCTCTTCCTGGTTTGCGGGCGGGTAAGATCTGCTCTGGTCGGGTCCTCGGCCTCTCTCAGAGCGGCTGGGCTGCTCTGTGCCAGGCTTTTGCTGTTCCTCACCTCGAGGGAGTTCAGGGACGCCTCCTTTTTTTTCAGTGCTGGCTTCTCCTTATTGTGCTGCCCAGTCCCTCGGCAGGCGGGCAGCAGCGGGGGCATCGGACTGTTGAAGACAAACAGTCTCTTCCCTGTCCTTTTTCCTCTAGGAGACGGTTCCCCTTCCTTCCACGAGTCGTCACGCTCTCAGCAGGTGGCTTCGGTGTTTTAGACTCTGGTTACCACCCCCACAGGAAATAGCAGCGTTGCAGTCTGCAAACTTGCAGGGTCAGACCCGCTCATTGCCATTGTAATGGTTAGGGCCCTATGCCCTCATGCAGCACTAATAACCACAAGGACACATAGTGGTACTGTCTGGAACTGGCCCAGGGCACTAGCACCCGGCCCCTTTTATTAGCAGGGTCACCTGACCGGTGACACTTGTGATGGATGGGTATGGGGTGAGTGTGGAAGGCAGCCCTCAAGGAGTGGCTGATGGAAACACATTATTGTAGAAACACTATGTAAAGAGTTGGGGCCCTAGGCCCCCATACACTTAAAGTAAAGACACAGACTCAGTTGTATGGTATCTGGAACTGGCTCAGGGCACGTGCGCCCGGCCCCTTTTATTGACAGGGTCACATGTTCTGTGACACCTGTGATGGATGGGTGTGGGGTGATGGTGTAAACCAGCCCTCAGGGAGTGGCTGGTAAATACATTTGTAGAGAAACACTACAACAGTGACCAGCTGGTCACTACATCCCTCCCAACCTTTTATAAAAATGGGACAAGTCCAACCTGTGAGAGAGAACAAAATAACAAACAACTCCACTGAGTTCATTCAAGTTGCTGGCAGGACTGGATACTTGGACAAGTGCAGCTGGGAGCACCAGGCATCATGGCACACCTCCACTGATTTAACCATACTGCTCTGGGCACGGGTGGCAGTGTAGATTAACTCTGGATTTCACGCTCACCAGTTCGAATTGTTACAGTTCACCTGGGTACGGTGGGTCCTGTCTCACCTCGACTAATCGAGTGGAAGTCTATATACAATGCTTACTGTGAGGGTGCATGTGGAGCAATAGTGAAGTCTGTGGCTGATACATTTTCAAAGACGCCCTGACTCCATGTACAGCAAACCTCTAAAGGCTGATGACATTCTGGTTACTGTTGATGAGTCTTCCTCAGATGCCGCAGTACTTCCAGCTGCCCGATGGTGGAGGAATTTCCGACATCCTTCTCTCACCAGGATTCCCCTCTCACGGGAGTCCCCTGAGGTCCTCTTCACCGGGCTTACACAGGACTGTGTGGACTATGCCGTGTCACTCCAACACCATACTATAGGGCCATGGAGGAATCGCTATGAGTCCCACCTTCAAGTCACTTGCTCCGCCTCGAGGGTAGTTGTTTCAGGTTGGGTTACTCCTGACATCCTGACTCTGGTGCACCGACATTGACAGGACAGTCCTTGGGGTAGCCAGACTCCAACAGAGATCTTCGTGCTTCCTGGTACCTGCTGAGGAGCTGTGGCAGACGCATCTCTCGTGTCGGGATTCCAGTCTGGTGTGGATTGCTCGGATCCTCTTTTAGGCCCCATGACAGAGGTCACTCAGGACGTCTGAACAAGACCACCACCAAGTCTCAAGTGCAACCCCAAAGGTGGATGTTACAAATGGTCCAGCTTGCTCTCTTCCGCAGGCTTCAGGTTTGCTTGGTCTAGCCGAGGATTTCTGGGCGGCCAGCCTCTCATGGTGCCAAAGATGTCTCACTGACCTCTGGGTGTTTTATGGGTACAGTGCTTCACTCTAGATGTCCACAGCTCCTGAGATGTTCTTGGAGATGCACTTGTTTGCGATGACACTGATGGAGCAGGATTTCGCAAAAATAAACCTGCTCGGATGAAGACCCCCATAATACGTACTAACAGTAAGTAGTAATAGAAAATTAACGTGCACCTTACATGAACACAAGGGAAAACTGCTTTGCGCATGCATGCACTAACGTAAGATAACGCATGAAAGAACTAAAACCGTATTTACATTCTGCTTTGAATAAAATGAGAAACAATGCATGACTAGGCCGCATGTGTATTTCGTAGTTTGCATGTTGCAGCTTGCTTTGAAATTATAAATAATACCGTTTTTGCATAAAGCTATGCTAGGAAAAACGCTAACAGGGAATAGTGCAAAGGCGGGTGGAAAACAGTGAAAACTACATTATCATATAATTAATGAATGTTCATTTTCATTTGCTATAGTGAACTGGATGAGACGCCATTTTATTTAACTTGACCGAATAGAGGAGGGGCAGGATAAATATGTGAAGATGAACTGACAAAGGCACGCTGGAGTGCTGAGAACAGCAGAAGAAGCAAAGGGGTTGAAGGCCAATGTGATGATCGTCTGCCAAGAGATGTGACAGACCGTGGGACAGAAAGACTTCCGTGGACATTGCTTAAATTTATATACAAATGCAGCATGGATTGAATCGTGTGAACAGAATAATAATGAGTTCATGGGAATAGGCATAAAACAATGAATATGTTCAAAGTCAGAATAAAGTCACCATGGTGTGACATACCACCCCCAAAGTACACCAATCAACTGTCTCGTTTTGTAAATTGTTTCAACTGATGTGGGACGGACATGTAGGTTTTAGGGTATAACTGGGGTGCCTTTAGGGGTGTGGTTAAGTTAGGCTGGTGAGGCTGAGAGAGAAGGGAGATGCGTCGCTGTCCGTCGGTTTGCAGAGAGGCCTAGCTGTTCCTGTCCTGTCCCATTCCTGTCCCTGTAATCTTTGTCCCCTGACTCTATTTCAGGGGACCCCCACCATCACTTTGGCCAAGGAGGTGGTTTTCTACAGACCCGTTAGTTTGTATTATTCTGATTTGTTCTTGCACAATTTATCTGCAAATGTATTTTTGTATCTGAAACTTTTGTCTCTCCATCTATCCACTCCTTCATGCATAACGTCATTATTTGATTGATGAGTTTGTCTCTCTCTGAATTGCTGATATTTTCTCTCCCTTTGTGAGTTCATTGCTTGCACTTGTAACCGTATGTATTGAGCATTTTATCATTCAATTTGAGATAAACTTTATTAACTTCAACGAGAGTCTGTGTTTATTTTAGTTAATCGAATGATTAGTCAGATAAGGAGTACCATTACCATCAACTATTCAACTAATTGGTTCATCGACCAAGTAGAGGAAAAGTTGATGTATAAATTAGATAAGTATTTTGGAAATGCCATATATGAATTTTAGGAGGAAGAGAATTGAACATTATAAAAATTGACACCAGCGCATCAGGGATTTGGGTGAATGTGTATGGGCCATTGTTCTGTGATATTATTGAGTATTGATCCCTGATTAGGCATTGGCCTCGCGCTGGATCAACACTCACAGTCATATTCTGTATCTTGTGGTCTGCCAGATGTCTATTACACACCCTTCTGTTCTTCATTCTTCGGACTCTAGTGCTGTGGCCTCGTTCCACCCTTCTTGCCTTTTATCTTCATCCTCTTCACGAAGCGGTCTGACGACATCTTGTCATACTCATCTTTCTTTTGACCAGGCCTCACCATGTGGCGTGCACTTCACATGGGTCTCCCTGGCCATGTCCTACCCCTAGGACTGAGCCTTCTCCTTGTCCACTGACCAGACCTCTCGTCGTGACCTTCTTTTCACGATATCTCTTAGGTCTTCTTCCTTTGACCTCTCGCAGGTCTTCTACCTCCGACCTCTCACAGGTTTTCTTCCTTCGACCTCTCACAGGTCTTCTTCTTTGACCTCTCACAAGTCTTCTTCTTTCGACCTCTCACAGGTCTTCTTCATACTACAACCTCTCACAGGTCTTCTTCACTTGAGGATGCACCCCATGCGCTTCAAGGCTATGCCGACGTGGCACTCTTCTGCCTCCACTTAGGCAGGCTTTGCAGGGTCTGTCACACCCTGTGACAACATGGGCCCTCTTCCTCACAGGGCTCTCACTCCCAGGCTCCTGCCTGTACTGTCATCTTCTCTGGCACGGTCTTCGGTGCGCTTCTGACTTTGCGCCCTGCCTTGCGCACATGGTCCCTTCTCTTGCCGTGGCAACCTTTCGCCACGGGGCGCGCATGCAGCGTGCATTCTTCTGTCTTTTGTGGACTTACTGCCTCGGGCTTTGCTGCTTGGCTGTTCTTGCCATTAGTGGACTCTTGGCAGTTTCCTTAGCTGGCAGCCTTGAACTTTTTGAGGCTCCCTGCATTCTCTCTCTCCCTTCAAGGTTCTTGCTCCTTAGTGCTGCCACCAGCTACACCTATGTGTAGGTAGCCTTCTAAGCGCTGAAGTTGCTTTTCTCTCACTCTTCAAACCACTAAGCAACACCCCCTTTTCTAGTCTCTGCTGTGATGCCTGAGGGCCATGTTCCTTTATTTTTCTTGGCAGCTCGTGCCAGAAGGTACTGCCATTGCTGCAACTGGGGGTCAGGCAGCCTTCTAAGCATTGTGGGCCTTTCCACTTAAAGGTGTCCTTGGCTGCTGCAGTAACCCCCATTGGCCAGTGGGTGGCACTGCAGCGCTATTCTTTCCCGGGGTGGGCTCCCGATTAGCTATTGCACTCGGGGCCCTCGCACCAGACCTAGCACTCCACCCCTTCTTTCGCTGGGGGCCCTCCACAGCACCTCCTTCACCCCGCGGACTCACCTCACGCCCCCCGGGTCGGCCCGTACTTCATTCACCTGCTCCGCAACAGCTTCACTGAGGTTGCGACAGGCAGGACACTCAGCCAGCTCGTCCCTCTTTATTACTGGGGACACCGCGCTCGGTGCGCCACCTCAGGCTCACCATCAGCAGCTGCTGCAGGCACATGCACAGGCGAGCGCCATCTCCTTTGCCCGCTTCGTGCCTCTTGTGGACAGGGGGCGCCCTTGATGAGGTCTGTACTTCCCCCACCAGGAACAGTGAGGCGGCTGCTGGCATACACGTGGGCCAGTCCTGCTCATCGCCAATGTAAAGAGTCTGGGCCCTAGGCCCCCATACACTTAAAGTAAAGACACAGACTCAGTTGTATGGTATCTGGAACTGGCCCAGGGCATGTGCGCCCGGTCCCTCTTATTGACAGGATCACGTCCTGTGACACCTGTGATTGATCTGTGTGTTGTGTGATGGTGTAAGCCAGACCTCGGGGAGTGGCTGGTAAATAAATTCGTGGAGAAACACTATAACAGTGATCAGTCGCTCACTACACACTAGACCATGACCAGTCGGTCACTGCAGGTATGCTTTCTGTTTAGTGAGGTTGCGTTTAGTCTGTAAGACTGTGGCGAGTGTTGACCATTGTGATGCACAACTGTCTCAAGAGACTTTTTCAAATACAACTTGTGTTTTTAGGTCTCGCCTACGCAGCGCGCATGCGTTGCATAGGAGAAGACCTTTAGTAATCGATTCAGGTTTGCTGCCAAAAACGTGCACGCATTGCATTGCTTTGCATGGCAACGCGTGCACGTTTGGCGATTCCCTTGCGGGAGCGAGCTTTCAAACCATCTGTTAATTACAAACAGATGGTTCCTGCTCGCTCCCGCAAGGGAAACCGGCGCAGGCCCCCTCCTCTCTCCCCTCCCCCTGCTGCCTCCTCCTCTCCTCGTCTTTTTTCTTACTTTCAGGTACATAAACTCGGATATAACAAGCTCTTTTAAGCCACTATTAGTATGTTTTCCTGATGCCCTACACAAGAAACAATGACTTTTTGTCCAGAATGTTTGACTACTTGTGCAGTCACTCAATACTAGATCAAAGAAAGGTTTGTCACACTGTAACTCCACTAACATCAAGGGTCTCCACAAAGATATGCGTGCACCCGTCTGCAGACAACCCCGCTAGGAATCTACACTAACCTCCTTGTCAGGCACCCAAGGCGGCTCTTCCAGGCAAAAGGGACTGAAGTGTGCGCTGCTCTCAGGAACCATGCGCAGCCCGCTAGGTGAACGGACAAGCTTTTTCAAATCGGAAGACATCTTTTCACCGCTCTCTTACCATCCCCGTGGCCACCCGTCTGTCCCAGCCAATGGTGTACATGCTCGACGCCATGAGGGCAGGTCTCGAGCTACTATTGGCTGTGGTTTCGACAATTACAAAACATTGTGCTGAGATCTGTAACTTCTGACTAAACAGTGAAACGGAGGGTCTGTCCCGTCAGAAATCAGCCAGTCTCCATTTTTGCCCTGCCACGCTTCAGCCAATCGGTTGCTCTGTCCCGTCGAGCTTCATCCAATAACATTTCACCTCAACACCAACGTTGAATGTATCACGAACTCGGCCCGAAGGTAATGGAGCGCTTTACATGCGCACCAGTTACATTACACGTTCATTTTCGTAGGCACAGGGGGTGATTTGCCCAGACTCAGAGGATGTTTAGCCGACGCCAAGACTCGAGCCCAGTTCCAAAGTCGGCCGCTCTGGCCTTTAGGACACATCCGCCGGCCGCCGCATGTACACGTCTGAGCATCAGTATGGCAACATAAAGAAATCAGACTTGCATTGTGTCACTCAGAAGGAAAATGCTCTCTCCATGAGAGCTCAGGTACACAAGTCCACCGTTTCATTCACTGACGTGGCAGGTCCCATCACGTGCTGCCCCAGCAACGGTCTGAAGCTCAGGCACAACCTAGAAAATAACAAATTATTGAGGAAAATGTTTTTTTTAAACCCTAAGGAAAAACAATGCGCGACGCTCTTTAAAAAAAGAAAATGTAAAGAGTAATCTAAAGTACTCTTGACCAAAACAACCGTATATAACAAGCATATATAACTTAAACTAAACAAACTTGCTCATTATTAGTTGAACGGCTTATAGTTTTTGACCTTACATACTCAGTGCAAGCATTCCCCCAGCAGGCAAATACTTTCACCACAATAGGCTGTACATTCACCACAACATAGAACTATGAAGCACATGACCCCTTATCTGTTGGTGAGCTGAAAAAGAAAGAAGATAGCTGTGAGTTCTAGCTGTTCATGGTGTTAAAGAACGTTTTAAGGTTCTCCATATTTTTTAGTGGGCCAGGTCCTGCCCGTGCTCGGTACCTGCAGATGCTGAGATGGGTCCCTATCGGGCGCTCCATTTTTTCCCTGACTTCACCCTCAGTGTGGAAATGAAATCTTAATTTTGCAACAGTACCACTGTTCACTGCTTTTGAGTAACTTCAAAGATACTCGTTATAGTTATTTTACAGCTTCATCATTTCAAAACTGAAGCATTTTCAATAATATATTCAACGAAGCTGTTGTTGCTTATTTATCTTATGCAAATAACAACCATTGCCAAAGCCAATTGTCGTGGCTATTCTGAATAATGTTACTTGTTGTATTATATATCTGGTTGCAATGACAGAAACAGCAAAATACCAGTCGGGCGACACACTATGCCAAGCACAGATTTTTAGCTTATGTGTTTTAAGCCACGCCCTTAATTACATCGGCCATTCCCCTTTGAGAGACCCCCCAGTTTTTTCATCCCACCTAAAGCTATGAGGTTCTCTGCTCTTTTATGGTGACTCTAGTAAGCAGCAAATGATTTATTGCTAAATGCCTCCGCGCATTGCCATAAAATCCTAATGCAAGTGCCGACAAGCTAATCCGATTTCACAGTTATTTTTTTATATATTCATTCAGTTCTGAGCCTGTAAAACACAGAATGAGGATAAAACTGTTTACGTTGCATAATTTGATTTCTCCACACCTGCGTTATACAGGAATGATTGGCAATGCTGATTTTAGAAGTATTATGTATTTTTTGCCCTTCGGCCATTCCACCGCAAAAAGTGTAACATTACCTCCACCTTAAACCAGATGAAGCTAGCATGACACCATTCCCTGCGAGGGAAGTTACAGTTCCTACGTGCATGCTCTTAGAAATCACCTGCTTCCGAAACCTATAAGCTTGTTTATATTGATTGAAGAGAGTGTTGAATTCTTGTTTTACCTGTCTCCTGGGAAAACAAGCATTGGCATAGCCAATAGGTCTCGCCTTTGGGACCTTATAAGTGTTTAGTCATGCAACAGTTGATGTTGTTGCACCAAGGATATTGTGCTGCATAACTAAATACTTATAAGGTCCCTAAAGCGAGACCTATTGGCTATGCCAATGCTTGTTTGGGTTGCTATTACCGGAACACAAAGGGCGATTTCATTTCAGGTTATATCCAGACGGTAAAATGAATAGAATGAAGCCTAGTTTCATTTCTAAATGTGAAGTTCGGCCCTGTACCAAAAAAACAACACGTGAAGGTTCTTCTTCAATACGAACTTCATTTAAACCCCATGGCGTGAGAAATTCAAATTAGGTGGCTACAGCATTTTGCGGACGCGAGAAATAATCCTTCACTTTACTTTTGTGGAGAAACACTGCCCCCAAGCGATCACTGATATAAACGTAAACGTGGCCTTACCTCTTGTAAATTTGAATGTGGAAAAAACATAAACAGACTTTACTGACAGCTAAAAATCAATGCGTAAACAGTAACACTCCTAAGGACTTAGGCCCAGGTTTGCAAAGAGCCGACGCAAAGGTTAAATGTCATCGGCATGTATGTGGAAACCAATCCCACACGAAGGCAAGAGAGCGTGAAATGGCTTCAAACAGTTGGTAAATAATACAGGAAATAGGGGAGAAAGAACCCAGTACAAATCCACAATGCACCCTAGATACTGCGGCCGCATCGTCATGCCTCATGTGTTTGAAATTCTTATTAGAGAGAAATGCCTAAAACAACTTCAGAGAGAACGAGTAAACTTCAGTCATTAGCTAGAGTGGTGGAAAAAGGGTGGGTGATTGATGATGGTAAAAGTGGTTGAGATGCACAGACACACTAAAAGCATTGCTGGGCCCTACGTCCGCCACCTCAAGTAGCCTTTATCTAACATACAGCGTAGTGTTCTCTGTGCTCCTCCCCGACCTGAAATTCTCCCAGCACATTATATTCCTCTGGATGTAGGATGAGCTGGTGGGTCACTAACATCCCTAAGATCTTGTCGGGTGAAAGTGTTACAGCAACAGCCCCATGTCAGCCCGTGCAGTGGATCTAAATAGGCCTTTTTAGTTCGAGCCTGGGCAGTGCATGCGCTGCTCGGTGAGGCATGCTGTATTCCGGTAGTTAATTGAAGCTCCGTCCACTCTCCACCCATATTTTACATTGGATTGTCCACTGTAAACTGTGGCTGTTCATTAGTCAAAAGGCTTATTAGTCCCTGCTTAGTACCGCCTTGTCTCATTTTGTAACCTCTCATGGCAACACCCCCTGTTACATGTGTTGTTGCTCGGTAGGCTTTAATTACAGCTTCCGAGCACTATTTTCTCAAATAGCAGACAGGACACGCCCTCTCCTAAGGCTTTTTAAAAAAAATATAGCAAACATTTGCAATGCAATAGGTCTCGCATTTGCGAGAGTTTAAGCTATTGGCATTGTAAATGACAATACCTTTTATTTATCTGTTTTAAAAAGAACACATAAATAAAAGGCATTGTCATTTACAATGCCAATAGCTCAAACTCTCATAAATAAGAAACCTATTGCATTGCCAAGGCTTGTTTAATAGTGTAACCCCCCCAAGATGATGTGAAAATGATGACGGCCCCCTATGTGTACAGTGGAGGAGACAGACTCTAAAAATTCTGTGGTAGTCTCGCTGTGCTCAGTACAGTGTGGGAGTAAAAATGAGTTTAAAAAAGTGAATAATTGCCAGTTTTAGACTGGTGCGAATCATAAAGTAGAAGCCATCATTGATGAGGTTCAGTGGGTTCCACAAGTAATATATTTTGTGCGTCTACCAGGAGCTGTAAAGGATAAACCCCTGGATTCATGGAGAAGCAAAAAGACAATACTTGGCGAAATCCACCCAGTAGTAACACAAGCCGAATCCCTGGGGACAGGGTTAAACAATCATAGAAAACTACTGAGTAGGCCCTGGAACAAAACAAGTCCAGCCTCTGAATGCATGGTTAAGCAACAAGAGAGTACTATTAGGAGTCCACCTGGAAGTGATAGGAGACCAACCCATGGGGAACTTTTAAGTAACTACAGAATATTAAGTGGAATATAAACCCAGAAGCGACACAAGTCAATTTAAGAAGGCATTGGAAGCAACCTGGAATTCATGCAGAAGCAACAGAAGACCATCTACTAAAGGCTTATTAAGCACCCAGAAACTACAAAGTGAAGTCACTCCAAGAGTGAAGAGTGACACAAGGCCAACCCTATGGAGGCACAGTTAAGCAACCAAAAATACTGTATGGAGTTATCTCAGAAGCGACACAAGATCAAGAGCCTTACGGCTAGAGCGGTCGACCTCGACGCTGGGGAACCGGGTTCGAGTCTCGGCAACAACGCTCAACATCCTGTGATTATGGGCAAATCACTTAATCTCCCCGTGCCTGACAAAAATTAATGTGTCCATTGTAACGAAACTAGTGCTCATGTAAAGCGCTCTGATACCCGATGTCTCGGGTCTAGTTCACGCTTTATAAAACTATTTTAAAAAAACACAGAAAACTTGGTGAAGCAACACTTCATACAGTTCACCTAAGAGACACAGATGACCAGCTCATGTAGATACGGTAAGCTACTCGGGAATTCTAACTACTATATGGAGTCCACGCATGAGCTACGAACTAAAACCATGGATGCACAGTTAAGCACCCAGAGAATGCTAAGTGGAGACCCTCTAAGAGTGACACAGGTCCAATCCCCCCAAACACACGGTTCAGCAACCTGAGAATAATATGTTTGGTCCATGCAGGAGTTACACAAGTGAAACCACTGAAGGCATATCTTTGAAACTACAGACAAATAATGGAATCACGCCCCCCAAGCGAGACAAGTCCAACCTCCACAGGCATTGTAAAGCAGCCATACTATATTATATAGAGCCCTCTTAAGAGTGACACGTGCCAACCCATCAAGGTATTGCTATGTAATCCAACAATATTAAATGCTATTTGAAGTCCAGGCAGGAGTGGACAGGCTCAAACCCTGAAGGATCAGTTAATCACACCAGAGAGTTCTACATAGATTCCAAACAGAAGCAGCAGAGGCGCATCCATTCAACAACCAGTCACTGTAAAACGTCGAGAAGTCCACTTAGGAGCTACTCGGAGCAACTCATAGTGATAGACATTATAAATTCAGCTTCATTTTATAGTTTGAGAGGTCCACTCATGAAAGGGTGGCAAGTGATGATGACGATGTGGTCAATGGCATAGTGTGTAAAGTAGACTGCAGATGCTATGGGTATGGGAGGAATGGATAGTGATGAATATGATCTCATTACTGGCCGTGTACCTAACCAGATTAGTAATATCTTTCGGTCTGATGTTAGTCAAGACATTTTGATTTTACTAAAATGATATGCATAACATACTTTCTTATAGGGGCTTTCAGTCAGCTCTCTTCATTCATTGGTCTGTAATTGTGCCATTCACATTTTTCTTCCACCCACTACAACATACAACATGGGGCAATGGGTCATTTCATCCATTGACTAACTTCACTCTGAGTGAAGGCACTCTTTCACAAGAGCACATCAACACACACAGTATTCCCTTCAGTGCAGGGACTATTACAATGTGTGCTTTTTAAGACCAAAAAATATTTTTGACTTTCCTAATAAATTTGTTTTCAATTTTAGCCAGGGCAAGTGCTTAATTGTATCCAGTGGTTTCCAGTGCTGGCACTTAATTGTCAACGCCAGCACTTATGACAGTCTGCCACATGGTGGCGCTGTTAGTGTAATTTAGAGACAAGCAGAATAGCAGTTGTTTATTTATTCAATATACATTAAAAACGACTAATAGATGCCACTCAAGCCGTTTTTAGGTCTCGCCTAGCAGCAGCGCGCTGCTAGGCGAGACTTATTGAAGGGGGCTTCAAAAAGCTGACCACACGCTCGTGCGTGTGTGGCCTATTGCTTGCGGTTACCCGCACAGGCACCATCTGTTTTGAATTATCGTGCCCAGACGCGTGCGCGATAATTCAAAACAGATGTTGTGGCGCACCGCGCACACCATTTGCGTGCTTGATGTCCCAATGTTGATGCCCACGGCCTAAGGCTTGCGTTTACGCACACGGGCCACATCTGTTTTCAATTATCGTGCCCAGACGCGGGAGCGATAATTGAAAACAGATGGGCTGCTCGCTCTCCCAAGCGCGCGCGCACCACTCGTTGCACTTGTTGCCAAAATCTTGATGCTTTGTAGTGCTGTAAATAACAAGTGTGGCATTTCTCTAAACCCAGTGGTACTCCTTTTATCCATCCCAGTGGTAGCTGGCCACTGCGTACATCATGGTTCTCTTATGCCCTGAGTCTTTCTCATGGCACTTAGTGAGCGAACCACAAACTGTGTATGAAGTACGCATGCCTGCACTATACGCGTCATACCCCCTACTCTATGCTTCTTTGCACCTTCGCCAGTTCCCACTTTCCCTCCAAACTGTATGGATCAGAACCTGCTTACCTGTACTCAGTAAATCCCTCATGTAGCACAACTCCTATGCTAGGGCCCTTTTAGGATATAATCATTTGCTGTTCTACTCTCCATCGCCTCTTTCTTCGATCATTCAGCATATGCAGCAGAGCGCTGGCTTTTAGACATGCATGTGCATGACAGGCATAAGTTGTGTGTCTGTGTGTGTGCTGCCACTGGTGCTAGGTGGTCCCTCAGGCGCCACCTGTCTTGCTTGCACACTAAGGCAGCAATGATCCCGGAAGTGATGTATTTCTTCACCTGGAAGAAGGGTCAGGAGGTAAGTGCAGGGCCCCAGCATGTTCCTGTGGGGTAGGAGCCGTTCCCTCGGGGAGCCCCTCCTCATGGTCACCCTCGCTAACCCTATGCAAGTGGCACAAGTAACCCCGGAGATGGCACCTGGTGTAAGACCATCTGCCCCCTGATAACTTTTTCCAGGCGAATCCTCTGTAACAGTTCCGAACAAAGATCCGGACCCTGTGGAAGCTGCAGGATGTGACGTGTACGGGAGCAGTGGCTCATTTGGGACCAAGAACCTTACTCTGGAGGCCACCCTGCACCACGGAGCCGAAACCTGCTCCTCCTCTGCTCTGGCATTCTCCACACCCCACCACCAGACTGAGAGGGCAGGCCTCTCTCTCCTTACGAGTGTGGTGCTGTGTGTCTTCTGAACTAAGATGCTGGTACCCAAGTCCCCGCCCCCCCAATAATACCTGGGGTTTGCGCTCAGCGCCACCAGTGGGCAGTCTCTGTTGTAGCCCCAATATGGCAGGAGAGCCCTCTCCCCCGAGTGCCCAGCTCCCAGACAGTGAGTGGCGAGCCTCAGCACAGGACGTGGCCCTGTATCAGGCGTGCAACGCCCTTTGGGCTCAAAGGGCTTCAGCCCCCCCCCCCGTCGTGTGTGGCAGCCCGGGATGAGACAGCTTCCCGGGCACACACAGCCGCACTCGAGTACTTCACAGGTCTTTAAAAGACCATTTGCCTGATAAATGAGGCTTTGTTGTTTTTCACCCCTTCTTAGAGCCCCTGCAGCTCCACTCTGCCTAGTGCTTGAAGAATCAGCCCCCCCCCGAAATTTTTTCTTAGCCCCCCCCCGAAATTTGACTCTAGTTGCGCCTCTGCCCTGTATCATGAATGGCTCACACCTCCATCCAGACCTGTATTTGATCCAACAACACTTTGCATTCTGGGACTTGTAGTTACCCTTTCACATATTAAAGTATGAGTAAAACTCCCAGTATGCAAAGTGTGCTCGGCTAAAAACTCTGGAGTAAATGAAGGCGCCAGGCATGGCATGGGTCCACTTGGCTATGGTGTGTGTCGAGGGAGAGAAAGCGGCCCCAGGTTATTATTATTATTATTATTATTATTATTATTATTAACAGATTTGTACATCGCATAGCTGCCCCAGCAACGGGGAGTCCCAGCGCTACCCCAACAATACCCATAAGTAGTGACAGCCCGGGAGAAGGGAAGAGAGTTACGCTGGGAAGAGCCAGATCTTTATGGCTTTCCGGAAAGTTAGATGATCTCGAAGCCCTCTAATAGCAGTAGGAAGGAAGTTCCAGAGTTTGGCCGCCAGAACTTTAAAAGAACGACCACCAGCTCTGGCTCTTAAAACTCTGGGGGTGCATGCCAGCCCTTGGTCAGCTGACCGCAGGCAATGACTCGGAACATACGGTGTTAGCAAGTCAGATAGAACCGGGGGAGCTTGTTGAGTCAAGATTTTATGGGTGACGCATAGAGTCTTGAACTGAATTCTTTTCTCTACCGGTAGCCAGTGTAGTTTAGGTAGGGACCTAGACACAGAACATGTTTTCGGAAGCGCCAGTAGAGTGCGGGCTGCTGCGTTTTGTATTCTCTGAAGGCGCTGAATGCAGGATTTGTTGGCACCTAAATAGAGGGAATTGCCATAATCCAATCTAGATAAGATTGTGGCCTGTACTATAGTCTGCCGGACTTTGGGCTCGAAAAAGCCAAGTAGGGGTTTGAACCCTCTCAGGAGCCCGAAGCAGGTCCCTGCGACTACTTTGGATTGGGCGTCAAAAGAGAGACCTCTATCAATCCAAAAGCCCAGGTTCTTGACCGCCTCCTTTGGCGGTGGTGCTGGTTTTAGTTGGTCTGGCCACCATTGTTCTGACCACATATCACTATCTCTTCCGAACAGCAGAATTTCCGACTTACTGGCATTTAGCTGCAAACAGTTGACAGCCAGTTGGCGACTCCCAGCAAGTCCTCCTTAAATTTAATAAGATTGTTTTTACAATTCTTGGAAAAGGCGATGACTAATTGGGTGTCGTCGGCATAGGAAACCAACGACAGCCCTCTGCTTTTTGCCATCACTGCCAAGGGTTGTACATAGATGTTAAAGAGCACGGGGCTCAGTATCGATCCTTGTGGAACCCCGTGTCTGATCACCGATTCTTGGGAGTGATAGGGTGGCACTATGACCTGGAAAGTTCTACCCTCTAAGAAGGAGCGAAACCAGGCCAAGGCCAAACCCTCAATCCCTATCTCCTGTAGCCTGCACAGTAATATTTCATGCGAGACAGTGTCTCCGGACCAGCTTATGATAAGCTTTGATGGATTCGCGGTATTTGTTTTTCAATTCCTGGCGGGTCCACTCAGCCTTTCATCCGTCCAAATTCGATAAAACGAATATCCTTGAGTTGGGTACTGCTAAACATTTGCTATGTAGCGCCAACATACCCTTTGGGTGGATGAGCGCTTTGCAACTCCATGTTGTCAACGGCATCCTCTCCCATCAAGGTAAGGTAGGAGCGCTTGGCGTGAAATACAGGAGGTGGGGGCAGGGCTCACAGGTAAAACTTTCAAAAGGAAGTTTGCTGTACTGGCCCCCTCGGGTGGCGGCTCCAGTGAGCGCGGGTGTTCTCTTCTCAGTCTTCTTTCTCTCCCCACCTTGCCCGCTGCAGCTCCTTGAAGTGTGCTTCAGTCCGCTCTCCCTGACGTGTGCAGATCTCAATGAAAGGAAACAGAGGAGGGTTTGGGGCCTAATTTATGTGAGAATCTCCAGGGCTCTGAGTGTTTGCTGGATTGTCAAGGCCTCTCCAAAATGTCCAAGACAAGGGGGGTGGCTCTGAGAATGTGCTGGGGGCCCGGGGGTCGCCGTGTTCTCAGCACTCTAGTGCTATCTTTTGTTCAATGTGTGGGGGGCACTATGGTCGCTATCAGGATTGTTAGTCATTTACCTCTGCTTTGGCAGCTTCTGAGCCCCTGCAGCTGGCGGAGAGAGAGTGGGACACACACGGATGATGCTAAAGGCACAAAGCACGTCTGGTTATGGCACGTTAGTGCTAATCTAAACCTTTTAAAGAGCATTTCACTGATTTTTTTTAAACATTGTAGCCAATGGATTATATATCCAGGTTGTTCTGGAAGGCATATTTTTTAATATGTGAGGCACAAAGCAGACCGGTAGAGAGAGCTTTAATGAAGCCATTACAGATAAATGTGTTTTAGCTTTATTCTGAAAACAGAATGACCCCATGGCAAAAAAGTGTGCAGTAGATGTCACCTACAAGGCAAGGTGTGGACCTCTAAGGAGTCGTGTAATGCCTATCAGTGTAACCTGAGAGATAGCTCTGAGCCGGTAAGGTCTATGTAGCACGGACTACACTGGCATAACAAAACTTGAGGGCCCCCCCTGCATGGTACGTGGAGGGCCCCCCTCCGAAATCAATCAGGAGCTCTCGGCCACAGTACTGTGCTGAAGAGGGGCCTGGAGCTTGTGGGCCCCCCTGCACCGTAGGGGGGTGTGGGGGGCCAGTGTTACTCCACTGACGGACTATGTGTCTCAACTTCTAAGCGCTGTCTATGAAACTTGAAGGAAAAGGTTTTTTAGGTTTCGACTGAGACAGGCCATGCGTTGTCGCTTGTGAGATATCTCATTAGCTCACAGTGGGCTTAGAGCCCCCCATTGCTTACCATTAGTCGGCTTCATCGTCGGTCTCATTTGCTTACTTCTCTTTGGTCATAGCGTGCCGGCTTCACTTCCTCTTCATGTGTTCGTCCCTCCACTGGGAGATGCACCATGCACTTGTGTCCTTACACTGCTCGTGCTTTCGGAGCTCCTTTTTTCTTTTAGGTGAACCACTTCATAAGAGTTCATATGTTTGCATGCTGTCTCCCTCATGCTTCATGCTTCTACCCCTTCCTACCCTCCTGTCCCTCTCTGTGTTGTTGCTTGCCCCCTCCTGCCTTTCACTGTGTTGTTGCTTGCCTTCTCTGTTCTTGACCCCTCCCACCCTTCTGTTCCTCTGTTTTGCTGCTGGCCCCTCCCGCCCTTCCACGCCTCTCTGTATTGTTGCTTGTCCCCTCCTGCTTCGCTTTGTGCTGTTGTGTGCCCCCAGATGTTCTTCTCCGTCCTGTTGCTTGCTGCCTCTCACCCCATCCCACGTTGTTGCTTGCCAACTCCTGCGTTGTTGCTTGCCCCATCCTACATTGTTGCTTGTCTCTCCTGCCTCACCTCGCTTTGTTGCTTGCCCCCTTTCGCTCCATCCGGTGATGTTGCTTGCCCCCTTCTGACACGCCAGAAAAAGCAGCATGGTCAAAGCCAATATTTTTCGCCTATGCAACCTATTGGCTTTGTCAGTGTTTTTAGCCATTTTGCACAGCAGCATGGCTTTTGTACAGCATGGCTGAAAGTTAAAAAAAAAAAAAAAGTGCTATGACGCATCCAGTTCTGATTGTCATATCACTTTTTATTATTGCTAGTGGGAGGGCAGGGTGGGAGGCGTATACACCCTCCGTATTGCACACTCTACTTCACTCTAATATGCCTCCTGCCTCGCCCTTCCTGCTGCAACTTTTTAAAACAAGCATTGGCATAGCCAATAGGTCTCGCCTTTGGGACCTTATAAGTGTTTAGCCATGCAACACTTGATGTTGTTGCACCAAGGATATTGTGCTGGATAACTAAACACTTATAAGGTCCCAAAGGCGGACCTATTGGCTATGCCAATGCTTGTTATACCTTTGTGGGCCTGGAATGAATTGCCACACTTGTAGGAGTATGAAGGTTAGTAGTTGTTTCAGTATTGTAATTGGCAGCGCTGGCAGAGGCAATGGGTGGTGCAAGCTGCCCACCCACTTACTTTACTACAAATTAAGCACTGGCGACTGCCCACCAGCATACCAAATATGTTATCAATACTTTGCACCGGTTTGCATCACTTTGCATGACTTTACACTGGCACATTTCTTGAAAAATCTGCCCCTAGGTCTTTAAGTACTGCCTTACTGACACCTTTTGATGCCAGTAAGTTTTCCAAACATGTATTTGGATGACCGTATTCTGTGTTTCATGTTCCATTTTGGGGAGGAAGAACATTTCCTGGTATGACTGGTGTTGGAATAGAGGGCACAGTTTACCCAGTTAGAACATAGTAAGGGTTTCTCCAAAGCTCTCTCGTATATGCCCTCATGTAAAAGAAGGCATCCACCCCTCAGACCTAAAATGATGAGCCTGTGGCATTTGACTTCGGGCCATGACATGCTGTGTGAAAGCAGTTCCATTTGTCAGTTTTAATAGAATATTAACTTGGGAGAGACCACCGTTCTGAATGCTGCGACAAACAAGGGGGCTTTTTACAAGCCCCCTGCGCCCCTGGTAGGTCACTTTTTCCCATATTAAAAGTGACACACTGGCGGCGCAAGGGGCTTGTAAATAAGCCCCAATGACTCTGGGCCTCCTGGAGACAATATATCAGCACTGCTCATCCGCCATTTCTACAAGAGAGAGAGCCAGTGGAACAATGCGGGCCCCCCCAGTTCCAGCTGTAAAGGTGCCAAGCCACGTCACCCGTGTCCCCGATCGACCCAAACTCTTTGCATGTCTGTGAGGTGACTTGGCAGAGTGGTCTGTAATCCCAGCTGTGGTTGTCTACCAAAGGAAGGGGAAATCTCAGAGCTCCTCGACCCAATTTGAAGGGAGCTAACATGTTGTGGTACAAATTTTGAAGATCTACCATCTCCTCCATCTGTAGGGGTCGGGGGTGGGGGGGGGGGGAAGGGGGTGGCGAGTCCGTGGCGATTTCTAAATTGGATTTCTCAACCACCCCACCATAAGAAAAAGAGGCGTCTACAATGCTGTGTCCACCCACTGGGGGGGGGGGGGGGTGGCTATAGGCAATATCACAAAGGGTTTCTCAACCACCCCACCGTATGAAAAAAGTGGGGCCTTCCCAGGCATCAAATTATTGCCTTTCTCTTTGAATGTTTTTGGTCCAATTAACAAGCTATCGTGGTTGCGTGCAAAGTCCTGTGTCATGAGAGGACTGAACCTCCCCTTGCGTGCAAGTTGGTCATTAGAGGCCCAGAGAAGGAGGCGCGAGCGCTGAAGGTTTAGCGCATATAATGGTCGCCTCGCTTCACTGCGACTGCCACCACAGAGCTTCATTTGAAAGCGGGCCCGTCCCAGAGTGCGCCAAGCTCTTTGTTCAAGAATTTTAATTAGCGGCGAGAAAGCCCTAAGCGGCTGACGGCTAACAAGCGCTACTGTTTCTGATGAGGCCCTGGGACTGCTTGGCATGGCCCACCTGTGGATTAGCCGTCTATTGCCCAGCGCTCAGCAAACATTACAATTATCCGTGTAATCTTATCAGCTCGCGCCTAGGAAGTATTAGGGGCACATTTAAGCGCCCTGTGGGAAGCCGTCCAAATAAAACAAAGCGGAAAGCTGCTTAGATCCGGGCAGACCAGATTTCATTTGAGTGACAGATTACCGGGGAACGGAGAGACAGCAGAGCAGGTTACTTTTCACTGACACCAGTTCGGAATCCGGCTTCAGAACTTTGCACGACTGCTCATGCAAAGGGAAGTCACGCAATGGGTCATTTTAGAGAAAGAAAGGTTACTCTCAGGAATTTCCCTTTAAGACCCTCTAGTGTTAATTGTAAAGCTGCAACATTAATCTGAACCAAAAGATTCAGGCTGCTTTTTAATCATCGAGCCCTTGCAATGTTTTTAATTGCCATATACATGTCGAAATGCACTTCTCTTGTGGAGTTCATCTGATACCTTAGTTAATACATCATTGAATATCTTGATATGCATCAATATTTAAATGGCATTCAAAAACAAGGATTTTACGTCGAGACATCGTAATTGACGCTATGTTGTCACAACAATGTGAATTGGATATTATAACATGTTACAAAATGTTCAGGCTGACCAATCAGCTCGCTCAGAAAGAGGGCAATAACTAGCAGTAAAGGCAAATTACCCTCAACTCTGAATGATGTGATCTAATAATATTTTGCTACTCAATAAGATTGTGACCAGCACAGCTTTTGCTGATGCTGTTTAGCTCCTCTAAAGGCTTTCAGTATGATATCACAGTATACTACATCTTAGCAAATGTTGCTTAACAAGTACAGCAGGAGACGTCATACTGTTAATTTTAGCTGATTTTACGGTCTGGCTGGACAGCAGAGCTGTCGCCAGACAATTATGTAAGTATCACTAGAGAGGGGATTTGGCTCCACCCACAGGTTGCGAGCTAGGAGTACATATTTTGATAGGGTAGAAGTTTTGTGCTTCCACAAAACATGCTTGCCCACCACAGCTGTGATCATTTTGTTTATTTATCCAGCTGCCTGAGCTTGAACTTTCCAGGGCACACAAATGACATAATGCATTTAAAGTGTCTTAGGTAACTAGATAATGTATGATGTTTTCCTCTGGCAGCAGCACAGGTGAGAGAAGGACAGTTATTAACCTAAATGGATGTTTAGGTCTGGCTTGACAGTGCCTCTGTTGCATGACCTTTTAATCTACACCAATATTATTATACGGTTCTTCGCTTCACACAAATACATAACCATTCCCATGCTTTTTACTTGTAATGCTTCTCATTACATCCAACATTCATTTAAAGCCAGACCTATTTGCATTGCCATTGCTTGTTAAACTTAACACTCAGAGAGTTTTCTAAACTCAGGCCGCTTCCAGTAATGATTAATTACTAATGAATTAAATAGTAAGTAATTAGTAATTAATTAATTAGTAATTAATAGCATTAAGGACCATTCTAAGGTGTTAGCGATAAGCTAATTGCCTTCACCCTCGTAACCTCTCCTTTGTCTCGTCTCACACCCCTTCACTGAGGTGATTGGCAATTATCTAATAATAATGCCTTTTATAGCCTTCATTAAGTAACGTTTGGTTCATCAGACTTACCTGACTAAGCATAGAGGCAAAATGATCAGTGCATTAACATAGTGTGTACTCTGAGATAAGGCCTTTACTATCAGTCAATCAGTTTTTTTAATCGATTCAGACCTCATAAGGAATCAGTGCAAAATTGTAAATATAACAGACTTAATACAAAGTGTCTATTAAACAATGGTAACAAAGTTTTAAAAAATGTATACAGATTATAACACACAGATTCATCAGGTGGTGATCTAGTTAAAACGATCAGATCATTAATTCTGGTTAAATTATATCTAAAACATATGGGTTTTATAAAGTGGTTCCGAGCTTCTACCAAGACTTTACTGGGGCAGACATATAAAACATGTACAATATCTTGAACGCCTCCCCCAGATAATTCACACTATCCAGACTTGTCATTTGCGTCACTTGGTAAGACCCCCTAAACGAAGCATAATATTGCAGCGTCTAACAGTGTGACCTAGTGTAAATCTCAGATATTTGTGATCAATCTTATACTCTAAATTATCAGTGAAGAGCCTATAATGTACTAACTGGGAACAGTGTGCAATGTCGAGATAATAACTCAGTCTCGGATCATTTTTTTAAGAAATAGCTTCAAAAGTGCAGGTGACCAGAACTGTAGAAGGGTGATAGAGCATTGAAAAGGCTCTAAAGCAGTCGCAAGATTTACATAAAAAATATACTGACTTGCTACAGCCTTAAAAGTTTCGCTCTTTAAGAGAGCTCTCAAAGAGCCTTCTGCAGCAAGTTACATGCCCATCTAATTATGTTTGCCAAAGATCTAAAATAGGCACCAACTATCGTGAGCTCGAAACGTAATGCTTGTACCGGTATGGCTTGGCTCATAGTAGTTATCTTACAGAGAAGCATCCATTAATTTGAGTTTAAGGTTGACCACTTATTTATAGGGATATACTCTAGCGCATATGACAGAGTAGAGGGTATCTTAGCTCGATAAATTTCAAGAAGGGAATGAAAGTGGCCTTTCCTTCTTTATGGTGTAAGAGCTCATTGAGTAGCTTCTGCATCTAGCGTGCAGACACTATCAGAGAGAAAATCAAGTAAACACCTACTAAAAAGGAGGACATTGGTGTGTGGTGCATGAGTCACAGAAGTATTACTTAAGTTGGTATAAAATTTAAAATACACTGTAATACACTATATTTTACAACTATAGTGTGCTACAGTGAATTTTCTATTTCTAATATATTTAAATATGCACAAAAAAGTCTACGGAGTACCACAGTAATACCTACAAATTACCACACTACTTAAAAAGATTTTTAACACAATGCACAGTTTTCCCTAAACTGCTGTAAAAATATATTGAAATTTATAAATAAATTTCTCTACCTATTAAAACTTTAATAAAGTGGTGATGGGTAGTGAAAACAATAAAACCTACTACTTACTATATCTAAGACCACAACCCACAACGCAGCAAAACGCAGTATGCAGCCAAATTGTGCTAAAAACAACATGGCTGCCTTTTACCTTTTGTAAACACAACATTAGCCAATCACATACTGACTTCTCATTCGCATGTACAGCGGTATACTGCAAATGTACCAAGGTATACCGTGGCACAGTATATTGCTAAGTTTCTAAAACGTATTACTTTAACACTACTTACACTATTGACATATAATACCAAACATTAACATTTACTCCCCATAATGGTTATTCCTGACACATTACATCTACATTCATTCCTACACTTTCACGTTACATCTGTTTCAATTACCACACTCCACTCTATGCTACTCCACTCTATATCACTCCACTTTATGGCATTCCACTCTACGCCATACCAGCCTACGTCCCTCCACTATACTCCACTCCACGTACACCACTCCACTCTACACCATTATACTCTATGCCACTCCATTCTATGACACTCCAGTCGACGCCACTCCAGTCTAAGCTCCTGCACTCTACGCTACTCCACTGGCTGCAACTCCACTAAGCGCCACTGCAGTCTATGCTATTGTACTCTGTGCCACTCCACACCAAGTCATTTCAGTGTACAGCACTACACTATACGCTATTCCAGTGTGCGCCACTCAACTAAACGCCACTACACTCTATGACAATCCACTGTATGCTATGTACACTACTTCATTGTTTTCCACTCTACGTCACTCCATTCTACATCACTACACTTTACGTTACTATACTCTATGCTATTCCACTGTACGGCAGTCCACTCTACGCCCCTGTACTCTACGCTACTCCACTAAATGGCACTCCACTGTATGCCAGTAAACTCAATGTTATTCCACTCTACACCACTCCACTGTACGCTACTCCACTGTATGCCACTCCACTCAACATCACTCCTGTCTACACCATAACTCTCTACGCTATTACACTGCAGGCCACTCGTCTCTACAACACTCCACTGTACGCCACTCCACAGAATGCTAGTACACAGTACGCCACTACAGTCTATCCCACTACACTCTACCCCGATCCACTCTACAACTCTCCACTCTGCAGTATTCCACTCTACCCCACTCCACTCAATTGCACTTCACTCTATGTCACTCCACTCTTACCACTCCGGTCTATGCCACTCCACTGTATGCTATTCCACTGTACGCTACTCCACTCTATGCTATTCCACTGTACACAACTCCACTGTTGCCACTCCACTCTACGCTATTTCACTCTACACCACTCCACTCTACATCACTCTACTGTACTCCACTCCACTGTATGCTATTCCACTCTACGCAACTCAACTCTACGCCACTCCACTGCACACTATTTCATTCCATGCTACTCCACTCTACGCCACTATACGCTATTTCAATCTATGCCATTCCACTCTATGAAGCTCCTCTCTACGCTATTCTACTGTATGCCACAATAATGTACCTCACTCCACTGTATGCCGCTTCACTCTATGCCACTGCACTCCGTGTTACACCACTGTACGCTATTACAATCTATCACACTCCATACAATGCCACTCCACTCTTTACCACTCCACTGTACGATAGTGTACTGTACTCCACTTCATTCTATGTGACTACTGTAAGAAATTGGGTTACTGGTTGAGGGGGGTGAAACACTACTCTAGCAGAAACCACAATCGTGTCAGGGTGGAGTCACAAGCAAACTCTAAATTAACCTGTGTGCACCCCTCGGGCAGCTTGGCACAGAGCAGTCAGGCTAACTCAGAGACAAAGTGTAAAGCATTTGTGCAATACTTCAAACAGTAACACAGTAAAAACAAACCACCAAAAAATCACACACCAGTTTAGAAAAATAGAGTAATTTTTAATAAATCAAACAAGACCAAAACAAAACAAATTCCATCAGTAGAACTGGAGATATGTAGCTTTAAAGATGTGGGTGAAAATAGCTCCAAAAAGGACAGAGTGCCAACTGTGGGTATCTGGTCACACCAGACCAGGAGAGAATCACAAGTTCAGGCTGACCTCAATGGAGCGCAGGCTGGCCACAGGGACCCAGTTAGGCCCACTGAACAAAGTACCTTAGGCCCTGCTTGCGGAGCGTTCGCCGAGGATGCGTCGCGCAGCTGAGGTGATGTGTCGGTTCTGAGGTGCTGTGGAGCTCTGATGTGAGGTCCTGCGTTGTCGTCGAAGATCCTGTCACCGGGGGCTAGTGATATGAAGTCCGGCGTTGAAGATGTGTCACGCAGTTAAGATGATGTATCAGTTACGAGGAGCTGTGAGGCTGCCATGCGAGAACCTGCGTCATTGTTGAGGCTGCAGTCGACTAGGGATCGTGTACCGAAGAGGTGGTTTCTCAGGTCCAATAGTTATACCTGGTGCCCTTCCTCTGGAAGGTAGGGGAACTTCTAGAGGTTTCCCTTTGAAGTCCCCAGGCATCCTGCCTTCCCTGTCCTGACTCCAGACTAACTACAGGGGGTATGCAGCCCTTTGTGTGGAGGCGGGACACAGCCTCTTCAAATATAAGCAAGGCTGTGCCCAGCTCCGCCTTCCCATTTTGCCAGTGATGGCCCATCCAGGCACACCTGAGCTCTCTTTTGTGTGTGGCTGTGTAGGAGGAATACACAGAGCCCACTGTCAGCTACACCCAGTCATGTGACCCAGAGACAGGCTAGATGCACTAAATCGCTAAGGCAGAAAACTGCCAACTTTTTAAATGTGGCATTTTCAAAATTGTAATTTAAAATTCAACTTTACTATAAAAGAGAGTTTTCCATTACAATTCCAAAGACACCAAACATGAACTAGTTACTTTCTCCCATTTGGAAATTACAGCTTATTAAATGTAATAAGGGAACTCCAATGTTATCCTATGGGAGAAGTAGGCCTTGCAGTAGTGAAAAACATGTCCTGGTATTGGAAAGAGATTTCCACTATCAGGACATGTAATACCTAAAACAACATTTCCTACTTTTTAAATGCACTGCTCCCTGCCATTAGGCTGTCGTGGGCCTACCCTAGGGGTAATGTATATGTATTAAAAAGGAAGGTTTGGGCCTGGCAAAAGGTTTATTTTGCCAGGTCAAAATGAAATGGCAGTTTAAAACTGCACACCCAGGCCTGAGATATGTTTAAAGGACTACTTTAGTGAGTGGCACGATAAGTGCTGCATGCCCACTAGTATCATTTAATTTACATGCTCTGGGTACATGTAGTACCACTTTACTAGGGGCTTAGAAGTACATTAAATATGCCAACTGGGGATAAGCCAATGTTATCATGTTTTAAGGAGAGAGCACATGCATTTTAGAACTGGTTAGTAGTGATGATAAAGTGCAGAGAGTCCTCCGGCCAGCAAAAACGAGATCAGAAAAAACGGAGGAGGAAGGCAAAAAATTTGGGCGAAGACTACCGTAAGACTGACAGGTCTAACAACTACACTCTACAAAACACCACTGTTCACTATTTCACTCTTGCTACTCCAGTGTATGCAACTCCAGTCTACATCACTCACTCTATGCCACTCCAGTGTACTCAACTCCACTATGCCCTATTTAACTCTATGGCACTCCACTCTACGCTACTATATGCCAGTACACTGTACCTCACGCCACTGTACACTGATCCACTCGACGCCACTGCAACTCCATTGTATGCTGTTATACTCTACCACACTCCATTCTATGCCATTCCACTCTTTGCTACTCCACTGTATGCTGTTCTACTGTATGCCACTACCTCTACGCCATTACACTCTACAGCACTCCATTGTGCAATTTTCCACTCTATGCCACTACACTGTATGTCACTCCACTTGTAGCCCACTCCACTCTACACCACTCAACTCTACACTATCCAACTCCATGCCACTCCACTCTACCCCACTCCATTGTATGCCACTCCACTGTACACTATTCCACTTGACGCTACTCCACTGTACCCACTCCACTCTATGCCACTGCTCTGTATGCCACTCCTGTGTACGCTATTCCAATTTAACCCGCTGCAGTGTATGCCACTCCACTGTATGCCACTCCACTGTATGCTACTTCACTGTACACTATTTCATTATATGCTAATCTACTGTCCGGTATTCCACTGTTTGCCAATCCACTTTATGCCACTACTCTGTACATCTCTCCACCAAACGCTATTCCACTGTACACCACTCCACTCTAACCCACTCTACGCTACTCCACACTCTACGCAACTCCCCTGTAGGCCATTGCCACTTTATTCTATTCCACTGTACACCAGTCCACTATAGGCTAATCCACCGAACGCCACTCCAGTCTACGACACTCCATTGTACACTAACCCACACTACATTAACCACAACTCTCCACTCTACCATGCACTGTGTTCTGAGAAATTATGTCATTTCAGATGTCATAAGTCTTATTCTAACTGCTATAATTTCACATGCTATAAGCTGTATAATATGCAAGGGTATAACCCGTGCATGGAGAAAAGGCGAGGTATAGTTAAGGTAGTGTGGTGATTGATGCGAAAAGAATGTGTACGGGGTGTGCGATGTATACTAAATTGAAGGTGGTGCGTAGCTCATCAATGTAATTCTAACTAGTGGTGCCTTAAATTAGAAATTTAAGTTATAACTATAACTTTATCAGTTTAAGTTTGTTTTGTTTATAAAGAATAAATAAAGGTTTTGTAACTATAACTTAGTTTTTCAACGTTTGTTTTTTCATTATATATATATATATATATATATATATATATATATATATATATATATATATATATATATATATATATATATATATATATATATATATATATGAAAGAAAGAGATGCCCTCAGTTAAGACGCACTCGCAGGAGGCCCATTACAGACCAGGGAAGAGCTCACGGTTACCGCGCCACCTGACGCGTTTCGGGCTGCGCCCTTCATCAAAGGTAGGCTGTACACAAATCACCAACAAATGAAATCCAGTATTCACCCCTCTCTTTATTTCCATCCGCATGATTAATCTCAGGTGAGTAAATCCGCAAGTATTCTGGGACTGGAAGTCCATCGTAAAAACCCATGTGGGCTGCCGGCGTCTCGCTACAACACAGTTCTTTAAAAGCACGGTTCAGATATTGCAACCTTCCACATCCTCCTGTTCCATAAGCCGCTGTTCGTTTCAACAGCTGCGGATCCGCATCACGCGGCGGTGCCTCTCACGACCTGGGCTGCCCGTATATATGAAAGAAAGAGATGCCCTCAGTTAAGACGCACTCACAGGAGGCCCATTACAGACCAGGGAAGAGCTCCCGGTTACCGCGCCACCTGACGCGTTTCGGGCTGCGCCCTTCATCAAAGGTAGGCTGTACACAAATCACCAACAAATGAAATCCAGTATTCACCCCCTCTCTTTATTTCCATCCGCATGATTAATCTCAGGTGAGTAAATCCGCAAGTATTCTGGGACTGGAAGTCCATCGTAAACAGGAGGATGGGGAAGGTTGCAATATGTGAACCGTGCTTTTAAAGAACTGTGTAGCAAGACGCCGGCGTGCCCACATGGGTTTTTACGATGGACTTCCAGTGCCAGAATACTTGCGGATTTACTCACCTGAGATCAATCATGCGGATGGAAATAAAGAGAGGGGTGAATATTGGATTTCATTTGTTGGTGATTTGTGTACAGCCTACCTTTGATGAAGGGCGCAGCCCAAAACGCGTCAGGTGGCGCGGTAACCGTGAGCTCTTCCCTGGTCTGTAATGGGCCTCCTGTGAGTGCATCTTAACTGAGGGCATCTCTTTCTTTCATATATACGGCCAGTCCAGGTCATGAGAGGCACAGCCGCGTGATGCGGATCCGCAGCTGTTGAAACGAACAGCGGCTTATGGAACAGGAGGATGGGGAAGGTTGCAATATGTGAACCGTGCTTTTAAAGAACTGTGTTGTAGCGAGACGCCGGCAGCCCACATGGGTTTTTACGATGGACTTCCAGTCCCAGAATACTTGCGGATTTACTCACCTGAGATCAATCATGCGGATGGAAATAAAGAGAGGGGTGAATACTGGATTTCATTTGTTGGTGATTTGTGTACAACCTACCTTTGATGAAGGGCACAGCCCGAAACGCGTCAGGTGGCGCGGTAACCGTGAGCTCTTCCCTGCTCTGTAATGGGCCTCCTGTGAGTGCGTCTAAACTGAGGGCATCTCTTTCTTTCATATATACGGCCAGCCCAGGTCGTGAGAGGCACCGCCGCGTGATGCGGATCCGCAGCTGTTGAAACGAACAGCGGCTTATGGAACAGTAGGATGGGGAAGGTTGCAATATGTGAACCGTGTTTTTAAAGAACTGTGTTGTAGCGAGACGCCGGCAGCCCACATGGGTTTTTACGATGGACTTCCAGTCCCAGAATACTTGCGGACTTACTCACCTGAGATCAATCATGCGGATGGAAATAAAGAGAGGGGTGAATACTGGATTTCATTTGTTGGTGATTTGTGTACAGCCTACCTTTGATGAAGGGCGCAGCCCAAAACGCGTCAGGTGGCGCGGTAACCGTGAGCTCTTCCCTGGTCTGTAATGGGCCTCCTGTGAGTGCGTCTTAACTGAGGGCATCTCTTTCTTTCATATATACGGCCAGCCCAGGTCGTGAGAGGCACCGCCGCGTGATGCGGATCCGAAGCTGTTGAAACGAACAGCGGCTTATGGAACAGGAGGATGGGGAAGGTTGCAATATGTGAACCGTGCTTTTAAAGAACTGTGTTGTAGCGAGACGCCGGCAGGCCACATGGGTTTTTACGATGGACTTCCAGTCCCAGAATACTTGCGGATTTACTCACCTGAGATCAATCATGCGGATGGAAATAAACAGAGGGGTGAATACTGGATTTCATTTGTTGGTGATTTGTGCACAGCCTACCTTTGATGAAGGGCGCAGCCCGAAACGCGCCAGGTGGCGCGGTAACCGTGAGCTCTTCCCTGGTCTGTAATGGGCCTCCTGTGAGTGCGTCTTAACTGAGAGCATCTCTTTCTTTCATATATACGGCCAGCCCAGGTCGTGAGAGGCACCGCCGCGTGATGCGGATCCGCAGCTGTTGAAACGAACAGCGGCTTATGGAACAGGAGGATGGGGAATGTTGCAATATGTGAACCGTGCTTTTAAAGAACTGTGTTGTAGCGAGACGCCGGCAGCCCACATGGGTTTTTACGATGGACTTCCAGTCCCAGAATACTTGCGGATTTACTCACCTGAGATCAGTCATGCGGATGGAAATAAAGAGAGGGGTGAATACTGGATTTCATTTGTTGGTGATTTGTGTACAGCCTACCTTTGATGAAGGGCGCAGACCGAAACGCGTCAGGTGGCACGGTAACCGTGAGCTCTTCCCTGGTCTGTAATGGGCCTCCTGTGAGTGCGTCTTAACTGAGGGTATCTCTTTCTTTCATATATACGGCCAGCCCAAGTCGTGAGAGGCACCGCCGCGTGATGCGGATCCGCAGCTGTTGAAACGAACAGCGGCTTATGGAACAGGAGGATGGGGAAGGTTGCAATATGTGAACCGTGCTTTTAAAGAACTGTGTTGTAGCGAGACGCCGGCAGCCCACATGGGTTTTTACGATGGACTTCCAGTCCCAGAATACTTGCGGATTTACTCACCTGAGATCAATCATGCGGATGGAAATAAAGAGAGGGGTGAATACTGGATTTCATTTGTTGGTGATTTGTGTATAGCCTACCTTTGATGAAGGGCGCAGCCCGAAACGCGTCAGGTGGTGCGGTAACCGTGAGCTCTTTCCTGGTCTGTAATGGGCCTCCTGTGAGTGCGTCTTAACTGAGGGCATCTCTTTCTTTCATATATATATATATATATATATGTATACTCACAGAAAAAAAACAAAGGTTATACAGGGGCGTTATAGTTAGGAAATAGAATTAAAAAAACCTTAGAAATTCACTGAAAAAAAGGTTACAGGAATGTTATAGTTAGGCTCAGATTTCACTCGTACAAAACCAGTGAAATCCAGCAGTTATAGTTACCTGAGCTAACTATAATTTACGCACCCACAATGCACTGCTTATGACCTCACATGTTACATCACTCATGATATGGTCAGTGACATCACCAATGACATCTCAAATGACATCACTGATGACATCATCCACAGATCCACTCACACACCCACTCACATCCCCATACAACCTCTTGTACGCCCACTCCCACTCCCATACAACCACTCACAGAGCCATTCACAGACCCATACAAGTACTCACACAACCACTCACTCCTCCTTAGAGCCACTCACACACCAACTTCCACCAGGAGCCACATTAAAAAAAAATTTAATTAGGGGAGAGGGGCCATGATTTTGGACCAGGGGACCACATCACCCGGGGCCCAACCTTTTTAAAATATATATTATTTATTACGGAAGGGGGAGCCACGTGCCCCCCCTACCTGGGCCAATTTTGGCCCCTGGGACCCCATCCCCCTGGGCCTGGCCTTTTTATTTTATTTACTAGGAGAGGGGGGCCCGCGGCCCCCCACCCGGGCCATTTTCGGCCCCAGGGAACCTCATTCCCTGGCCTATTTGTAATAGGGGAGGAGGGCCGCACTGCTTCCCTCCCTAGGCCAATTTTGGCCTCGGGGGCCCCAGCCCCCAGGGCCCGGCCTGTTCCATTATGTATTTATTATTGGATAGTTATAGTTAGGATGTACTTTGCATAGGAAGAGCATTTTATTCATTTGGCAATAACTTTGGCGTCATTTGACGAATCCTCTTGAAATTTTCAAAACTAGTTTCCCTCTTACTTAAGCTGCTGTCTTGAAAATTTCAGAGTGATCCGTCAAGCAGGGGCCTAGAAAAAGGGGCTGTCCCAAAACACGTTTTCCCCATGTTAATTTCCATAGGAACTTTAGACACGGCTGCAGCCCAAATTGCTAAACGAAATTACACCACATTTGACAGGAAGGTAGATGTTGGTTCAGAAAGCGCCCTTTTCGTGATTTGGTGTAAATCCGTTCAGCAGTTGCGGAAACATTTTAAGAAATCTCCAGTTATATATCTAGGGACGTGGAGGATCTGCGACCCCTCCCGATTTCGTGCTGAGATCTGATTGGCTGCCAACACTTCAAACCAGGAAGTGTTGGCAGACATTTTGTGACTCGGTTGAACCGAGTCACAGAAAAAAACGTAAACAAAAGAAAAGAAAAGGGGGCTGGGTAGAAACACCCAGACCCCTTAGGCCTCTTGGAGGGAGGTCCAACAGGGACCCCACAGGGCTAAAAAAGCATTTTTCTAAAAAACATTTTGGCGGAGTCACGCTGAATCCGTGGATCCCGCTAAAAAGTTTTAAAAAACAGAAGTGCGGTCTCCTGCGATTCTGTAATGTTGAGCCCCTGGGTGGGCCAGGTCCCAGGGGCATGTCCAATATGTAGGAGGGGGGTGCACGGGCCACCCTCCAAGGAGCCTTAAAGCCCCGGGGACTGCAACCTCGCCGGGGACTGCAACCTCGCCGGGGCATTGTTAATAATTTATGCGTGAGTTGCCTGCTCGGCAACGCCCATGCCCTGGGCATTGCCACCTCCCCACCCAGCCCCAGGGACCGCCACCTCCCTGAGGCTAAATGTGAAATTAATATGGGGGGCCACACGGCCCCCCACAGCCCCAGGGACCGTCACCTCCCCGGGGCTAAATGTGACATTAATGCGGGGGCCATGGAACAAGTATTCACATGGAACTCATTTAAAGAAAAGATTTGTAATGACATATATTTTTCTGTGTTGATTTAATCTCTATTTCAATTAAGCTCCTTGTCTTGATTTAATCAATACAGACATTATTTTGAAAAGAGAAGAAAAACAGTATCTTGGAGGGTACTTCTATTCAGCCGAACCAAGTTTTATTTTACTTAGAAAACAGTTATGCAATCTAAGGCATTCATCAAACATGTGAGTGATAAAAGGTTTTGCCTAAAGAGAAAAGAAAAAAATAATAAGCCCCAAGTGAAAGAAAACTAAAACCAAACCAGAAGGAAACACAGTGGAAGGTGATGAGAACATCTATGGTATATTGGTTATTCCATTCAAAAGACAGCCAAATATATTCAATACAATAGGGAGAACAGATTGTTGTATCAGTGCGTCATTTATACAAAGGTACAGTCTGTCTTTATGTGTGTTGACTGCGTTTCAACCCTGATCCCAATACTAGGGTCTCATCAGGACTGTAATTACCTGGGAACTAAAGAAATACAAAGGGTTACCTGGCTGAATGACTGGATTGGTAGAGTGATGCGGGCAGGAAAACACAATGAACACATACCTGCTCAATAATAGGGTTCTGTCCCCTCAATCATGGAGCAGTGTGGATGTGATGACCAAAGTAGAAATAGGCTCAGATTCTGAAGTTCACTGGTGGGCTCTGATTATTCTAGAAGGTGGCAGCTACTGCCAGCTTAAGGGCACAATATCCCTTGTGTTTCCTACAGTGAAAAATAACAGTGCTCATTAAAAGCAATTCTTTGTTTAGAGCTATAGGTAATGTAGGGTAAGAAACAGTTAAAAGTGGCCCTAAGGGGTGCTCCTCATAATGATTTCACAACTGATGCCTATTTGGAAATAGCTGGGAGAATCATAGCCCTGTTAGGTGAGAAAAATGTATATTGTAGGTAGAATTCATTGTGGTGATATCAGAGTATTCACATTAGAGCGGAAAGGATTCTGTGCTAGAGGATTCTCACTGTGTTGGGGGACGAAGATTGTCCAATTTTGGCAATGGCTGCTCTCCCAATCAGAGCTACGGTGGTCCGTAAGCACAGCTTGGCTCGTCTGAGCCAGAACTGACAGAGATGAGCGTCCTTCCGCGCAGCGTCCTCATGGAGGAGGCTTGCCGGTAGGCGTAGTGATAGGCCTGTGGTGGGTGTGTCGACTATGGTGTCCGATACATTAGTTGTGATTTGGTGCTGGATACCAGACACCCTCAAAAACTATATTTCGCAACAAGTAGTGATGAAAATTCGAATTCAGATCTATTATTCAATTGAAATTCAAAACTGGAATATAAAACTAAAGGGTGGACCGAACCCCGGAGATCAGGTTCGGGGAGTGGCTCCAGACAGCGAGACCAGAAGGCCTGTAGTATTGACAGGCCTATTGTTTGGTTTTGAAAGGAGGTGGTAAGCCTGTGGAGGGCATGTTGGTCATATGAATCGAATATGTATTGGTTATGACTAACCGTGTCAATACTTTGCCCTTCACAAGGATAAGATTGAAAATAAAAATAATAATAATGATAACAATAATAGATGAGGGAGCATGCCGTAGGCGTAGTATAAGGCCTCTGGTGGGCGTGTTAGCTGTGGAGTCCGATACATTGGTTGTGATTCGGGGCTGGAGACCATACCCCATCCCATTATTATTTTTTAGTTTAAAATTTTTTTTTCAAAAAGAGGAAAGGCCCCGGGGTATGGGGTCCCCAGGGCTGAAACCGGCCTGGGAAGGGGCTGCTCCGCCCCCCTCCCTTTTGGTTTATAATAAAAAATAAAAAAAATGCTGGGCCCCTGGGATTCGCGGCCCCCATCCACCATTCAAAATAGGCCTGGCCCCGGGGGATGGGGTCCCCGGGACCAAGACTGGCCCAGGCAGGGGGGACCACGTGGCTCCCCTCCCCGAATAAAAAAGACCGGCAATTCGCCAAAGGCCCCACCCCCTTTCACCACCACTCTGCAAACGTGCCTCCTGGCACACAACTGGTTGGGAGATGAAGTCCTCTTGACTACAGAGGGTCCTTGGGGGTGAACAAGCCTTCCTGCTGCCTCCGGTAAGTCCCAAACAGCGGGCTTGCTGAGAGGACTTCGGAGGCCACGCCCCCTTTCTGCTTCACTCTGCAAAGGCACCTCCTGGCGCAATGCTGGTTGGGAGATGAAGTCCCCTTGGCTCCAGAGGGTCCTTGGGGACCAACAAGCCCTCCTGTTACCTCCAGTAAGTCCCACACAGCGGGATAGCTGAGAGGTCTTTAGAGGCCATGCCCCCTTTATCCACCACTCTGCAAATGCACCTCATCACTGATGACATCATCCACAGAACCGCTCACACACCCATGCCATTCGTATGCCCACTCACACACCCACATAACGACTCAAATACCCATTCACAGACCTACACCAGTAGTCACACACCCACTCACTCCTCCATAGAGGATGGGTGCTTGATGGGTGATTGATTGGTTGTCTGAGTACCTGTATGAGTGTGTGGGTGGGTGAGAGGGTATCTGACTGCCTGCATAGATGAGTGAGTGGGTGAGTAAGTGGTTGTATGGGTTAGTGAGTGCGTACGTGAGGGGCTGTATAGGTGACTGAATGTGTGTATGACTGTGTCAGTGAGTGAATGGATGTGTCAGTGGTATATGGGTGAGTAACTGGATATGTGAAAGGCAGTATAGGTGAGTGTTAGAGTATATGAGTGAGGGATTGTGATAGTGGCTGTATGGGTGAGTGTGTGCTTGTGTTAGTGACGGTATAGGTGAGTGAGTATGTGTTAGTATCTGTATGAATAAGTGAGTGGGTGTGTGTATAACTGTATAGGTGAGTAAAGGCTGTGTGATTGACTCTATAGGTGAGTGAGTAGGTGTGTGAGTAGCTCTATGAGTGACTGACAGTGTATGAGTGGATGTATGGGTTTATGAATGGATATATCATTGGCTGCATTAGTGAGTGAGTTGGTGTATGAGTGGCTGTATGGGTAACTGAGTGGATGTGTGTGTAGACCTATGAGTCAGTGAGTGAGTGTGTAAGTACTGGTATGGGTGTGTCAATGGTTTTGAGAATGTTAGTGTGGAAGTTGGAGTGGGTATATGAAAGGTTATATGGGGTGTGAGTGGGTGCTTCAGAGATTCTGTGGATGATGTCATCAGTGATGTCACTGACCATGTCATGAGTGATGTAATATGTGAGGTCATAAGCAGTGCATTGCTGGGGCGCGAGTTATAGTTAGCTCAGCTAACTATAACTGCAAAATTTCACTGGTTTTGTACGAGTGAACCTGAGCCTAACTATAACGTCTCTGTAACCTTTGTTTTTTTCAGTGAATTTCTAAGGTTTTTTTTAATTCCATTTCCCAACTATAAAGTCCCTGTAACCTTTGGTTTTTTCCAGTGAATTTCTAAGGTTTTTCAAATTCTATTTCCCGACTATAACGTCCACGTAACCTATGATCTTTTTATTGAATTTTTAAGGTTTTTAATTTTCTATCTAAAATGGCTCTATAATATGTATTTTTATAACTTGTATTTTCTTCAGTGGATTAATAAGCATAGTTTTTTTTCTTAATTCTTTTTTTATTTGCAACGACATCGCGATACCCACGATGACATCGCGAAATGCGCATGTTTTTGAGGAAGTCTTAAACATATAGATAGACAGATTTTACTTAATAGCAGACACTAGTTGTTTAGCATTGTAGAGTTTATATTTGAGTCTGTGTGATGGTTTTGTGAAAAAACCTCTTCAATGTGGTTTTATATATTTGCAGTGACTCTGTAGACTGCGGCGCCGTTGGTAGTCGCGAAGTGCGCATGTTTTTTTAAAACTCAGGAACACATAATTACACATATTTTCCTTAATATTTGACAGACGTTGTTTATTGATGTACTCTTTAAACCTAACTTTTGGAAGCATTTTTCAATTAAAAGCCTTTTACTTGTTGTTTTGCGTGATCACAGTGATGTTGGAAGTCGCAATGATATCGGTAGCCGCGATCGCCGCAAATACATTGTGAAATGACAAAACAAATGCAGACATTGAATAGCCACTATCACATTCAAAACTCATAACTGCAAAATGGATTATAAGCAATAGACTAAACACATTACTATCTAAATGACTGTATAATAGCATGTACAACTCCCTTAATATCTCTATAGCAGAGTGCATAACTTTTTCAGTGCAATCTATAACTCCTTGCATCACTGTATCAGTAAATCTTTCATTCACTGTATAAGTATTTGAGTGAATCTGTAAGACCGTGCATCAGTGCATTAATGCTTCTGTAATGAACTGCGTGACTGCCTCAGTGCATCTATGAGTGGGTGCATCAGTGTCGCAATGGGTCTGTGATTGGTTGCATAAGTCTCTCTGTGAGTAGGTGCATGAGTGCCTTTGTGCATTTGTAAGTAAGTATATAACTATCGGACTGGATCTTTGAGTGTATACAAGAGTGTCTAAGTGGTTGTCTGAGTGGGTGAGTGAGTGGGTGCATGAGTGTCTGAGTGAGTGCATAGGTCTCTTGGTGGGTCTGTCACTGGCAGCGTGAATGTCTGAGTGGTTCTGTCAGTGGGTGCGTGGGTCTCTGCGACTGTGAGTGGGTACATGAGTCTCTGAGTGTATAACTGACTGGGTGCATAAGTCTCTGAGTTGGTCTATGAGTGGGTGTGTGAGTGACTGTATGGGTGTGTGAGTGTCTGAGTGGATCTGTGAGTGGATGTATGAGTGTCTGAGTAGATCTGTGAGTGGGTGTATGAGTGTCTCAATGCGTCTGTGAGTGAGAGCATAAGTCTCTGAGTGGGTGAGTGAATGGGTGCATGCATGAGTTTCTGAGTGGGTCTGTGAGTAGATGCATGAGCCTTGAGTGAGTGAGTGAGTAAGAGGGTGCATGTATACCTGAGTGAGTTTTTGAATTTCTGAGTGTATGAGTGGGTGACTGAGTCCATAAGTCTGTGAGAGGGTCTGTGACTGAGTGTGGGAGTGACTGTATGGCTGTGTGAGTGGGTGTATGAATGTCTGAGTGAAAATGTAAGTGGGTCTGTGAGTACATACATGAGTGTGTGAGTGGGTCTATAAGTGGGTGTGTGAGTCTCTGAGTGGGTCTGTACTGTGGTGTGTGACTCTCTGAGTGAGTTTGTAAGTGGGTGCATGAGTATCTGAGTGGGTGCATGAGTGCCCACATGGGTCTGTGAGTGGGTATAAAAGTCTCTAAATGAGTATGAGACTGTACACATGAGTCTATGAGTGGGTAGGTGCATGAGTCTCTGAGTGGGTCTGTACATGGGTGCATCACTGTCCGAGTGAGTCTGTAAGTGGGTGCATGAGTACCTGAATGGGTATGTGAGTGGGGCATGAGTATCTAAGTGGGTATGTGACTGAATGTATAAGTGTGTGAGTGGGTATGTGAATGGGTGTCTAAGTGTCTGAGTGAGTTTGTGACTGCATTCATAAGTGTGTGACAGTGACCAGTGAGTGCGTACAAATATGTATATATATATTTATATTTTCACTAATGTTTGCGATGACTTTGCGATATTAACGATATCCCAGCGATGGTACACAGGGGGCCATGCTGGCGGTCGCAACATTGTTGCAAATATCGCGCATGAATAAAAAAATCTATTTTGAAAACATAACTTGTGTCACTAATACACCCATTTCTCAAACATTGGGTCAGAGTATCTCCACCCTGATCGCTTATGTTAGCTTTCACACAAATTTTAAGCCCCGGGAACCCTTCCTGAACGATAAAATGGAGGCCGCAACTTTCTGTTCAGGTCGTGTCCAGCCAATCAAAACATTCCTGATGGCGCGCGCATCCACGATTAATCACAAAACCACCGCAAATATCAGCGGCCAGAGATATATCCATCATTTTTGGCTTAAATTTCTCAAAAACTACTGGAGGGATTTGCACCAAATAACAAAAAGCACAATCTGCGTAACAACATCTACCTTTCTACCACATTTGGTGTAATTCTGTCCAGTAGTTTGGGCTGTAGGTTCGACAACGCGTTCCCATGGGAATTAACATTACAAACGCACCTTTTTCATGCCCCTATTTCTCGGTCCCCACAGCATGGCTCACCCCCAAACTTTCCATGACACAGCAGCAGCCAGCCACAGGTGAGCTGAATTCCTCCACCCATCCTTGGCCTGCAGGGGTAGAAACGAAGCAGTGAGCAGGGAATTCTAGGTAATGGAGTTTCCAGCATGAGCAGACTGGCTTCTACAAAACCCGGCATGGATTGGGAATGGATGTCAATTCCCAAATAGTGTCCAAATGGCTTGAAGTCAGTATGTGCATGAACAGGAGGGTCCAGTAGCTTATTATGACACTGAAGAGTCCCACAGTTCAGTCCCCTGGTGGTGGACACGAGAACGCAGGGAGCAAGTTGTGATACGCACAACTAGACGCCTAAGGCTGGTGCTTTGATCTTTTAGGCACTAGTTTTTACTAAAAACTTTAACAATTCTTAATTCCGGTTCTACTGATTGGATTTTTGTCATTTTTGTGTCAAATAATTTATTAAATTTTACTCTATATTTCTAAATTGTGGGATTTTTCCTGCGTTGCGTTTTTACTTAATTACTGTTTAAGTGCTACATAAATACTTTACAAATTGCCTCTAAGTTGAGCCTGACTGCTTTTGGGCCAAGCGACCAGAGGGTTAAGCAAAGGTTAATTTAGTGACTTTTGTGGTTTACCATGACAAGGATTGTGGTTGTTGCTTGGGAAGGGTTTCCACCCCCTCAATCAAAAACTCAATCTCTAACACTTCTTAACTTAAGAAAAACACTGTCTTATTTCAGGGCAAATCATACTTTGATTTGGTTTTAACTGACTGATTTGGAACATATCTTCCAGTGTGCTCCCTTACACCAACTCTGGGTGCACATTTTATTGCAGTATTTGGTTCTACTATTAACGAAAACTATGTTGGAAAAATTACATGCCTATATTTGAGGCTTACTAATAGTGTTCCGCTATACTCCTGTATTAAATATTCATGGGCAAAACCATAAACTATAATTCTCTTGAATAAAATATTAGTCTTCTGAAACATTATATCTGTTCACCTGTGGTGTGTCAAACTATTTGCACGATTCTTGAGCTGAAATAAAACAGAAAACGTAGCAAAAAATTGAAACTACAAAGAAATAATCCTCAATACTTTCTGTTTTTTTAAACATATGTGTACACTAAGATTCAATTACCAGTCATGTCAAACAATGAGTGTACTTACTGATCCATTGACCAAGAATTTTAACATTATTACAGCAATGTAAGTGAAGGTATGTTGATTGGTACCAATTTGAAAATTATTTGTACTATGTATGATGAAGATTCCATTTCTTATTACACGATGGTTCACAAATGCTGAGATAAGAATCTATTCTAAATGTATGTTACCCTATCGTGACCTGTTGAGGTTATACCCTCAAACCCGTCTGTTTCTGAACAAAGGTTTATAATGGTATAACATCAGGGAGCTAAAATTATAGCACATGCCGCCACCTCTGGTTTTGCAACTGAGATCTGAAATAAGGAAGGATGCATTCTTATACTGCCTTTGTCTCTCAGGTAAAGTCAAGCAGATGTTTGAACGTGCTTCCTTCACCACTTTGCATGAGAGATAACATTCCGAAGTTTCAGCAAGTCACCTAAAAAGGCTTTATTTAGGTCTGCACCAAGGCTAATACTCCTGGCTCCAGTCAGGCATTGCCATCATTGTTATCATTCAGTTTTCTGTACTAGGACTAAACAAAACAATAATTAAATCATCTGTTTGTGTGTCAGTACCTTTGTGAGGCCACTGGACTAGCTGGAGTGCAGAGGGGCAACTTTAAAAAATATACTTAACTTTAATAGTGACTTTAAATTTAACCTGGGCATCGGGTCAGATTTAATGCCACAATTAATTTGATACCTTACTCAACCTTCTTAGGTAGTCCTATTCATAAGTTAGCCAGGCTGGGATGCCAGCGATAACCCTGTGTTAGCCAAAGGGGCTACTAACCTTTCCACTGCAAAACGACAATTTGGAAGTGTTGCTGCTAAGACATATTGAAAATCATATGTCCTACTTAATAATATATAGATCCCTGCCATGGGACTTTATAGGCCTTCCTTAGGGGAGACTTACATATATCCTTAAGGGAAGTTGTGGCTTTGCCATTAGGTGTAATGGCAATGTCGAACTAGCAGTGTAAAACACTGCCCTTTCAGCCTGCAGTGGAGGCTTGGGTCCATTTGGTCTGTGCCACATACAGGGTGGCATAATCAGTGCTGCAGCCCTGTGTGAACACTCTGCCTTACATGCCCTGGGTACCTGAGGTACCATATACTAGGGACTTATAAGTAAGTCAGTATTTGCCAATTGGGTGTATCCAATTGAACATACTTGGTTATAGGGTCAGAACTCTGGCAATGAGGTCTAGATAGCAGGCCTCAGTGCAATCTTAGAGTCGAAAAACAAGCACCTAACAGTCCAAATGGGGGCAAAAATTGGGGTTAAACCTACAAAAAGCCTCTTCCCCTACACTACATACTTACAATTTCATCATTGCTCAAACCATTACCATGTAATATACATTCCCCTATTTTTCACAATGCACCTATGTTGGTATGGTCAGCCTAAGCAACATGATCTCAAACACCACCATGAGTCCTAGTTAAGCCAATTCATACATACATCAATCCCCACTTGAAAGTTTTTGTGCTGATAGCAATAGTCTATGCTTCACATTGTTCTAATTTGTGTGTACATTGAAATACCGAGTTGCAGAGTAAACACTTTTTTCCAGCATGTTGTATTTCAATGTGAAACGTATACAATGTACCACTCTTCAACAAAAGCCCAAAACCATGGATCATAATCCATCTAAGAACACTCCTTGTTATGAAAGGTAAAATATACTAATTAGTGCTGTAATTGTGGATGTCATCATGGACAAGATCTTATACCTTGATTAATCCGCACTGTCTACCATTCAACAATAAGTCACAATTAACCTATGTGGGATTACTCCTTGCTGTCCAAGGTATAAGTATGCCGATTAATTTTGTAATGATGGAAACCATCTTAGACAAGGTCTTGGACTTTAATCATAGCCGCTGTGCTCACCATTCTCTCTATCAACTATATCAAACATTTTCCAAACATGTAAACATGTCCATTGCCGCTGCACCTATTAGCGCCATCCTAAAGCCCTGCGGCCTGATTCACAAAGGGCCTCCGCTTTCGTGGCAGAAACCCCATAGTCGTGGGGGAGTCTCCGCACTCGGGGTGGAATTTCGACAATGAAAAATTTCATTATCGAGATTCCGCCCTGAGTGCTGAGATTCCCTCACGACAGAAGGGCCTCCACTACGAGTGCAAAAGCCCTTTGTGAATCAGGACCCTAGTTGTGAATCCACCACATTTCGTTAATCATTCTTTCTACCTATATATTCTTCAAGCCAGACCCTTGTATATATTCTTTAAAGCAATTCCGTATTTGAGAATTGCATGACTGAAAAAACACTATTCTTAAAGCGTTAACATCCAACCCTAAACAAAGAAGGGGGGATCGGAAATCCACCCAGACACTTCATATTCAACCTACCCGTGTTCGGTGTGCAGACTATGAGTCTCTGTTCCAAACCGTCAAGCAGCTACCTTCCAACCAGTGACAATATTTAAACAAGTACCAACCAATCAAAAGCCTTTGGTAATCCAAAACTTAAAAGGACGTATTATCGTCCTCATCCTGGGTGCCATCTTGGAATGGTTAACTCACATCACAAAACTTGTTTGAAATGTGGTATTATTTTTGACTACTGCACTCAAACAAAACCATTAAAACATGGTGTTGTGAGCCATAATTGTATAAGTCTTTGAGACATTATCACATACCAATATTGAATAACTAATTGTGTGATCAAAACATCAAGCAGTTGTCATATAACCCATTACATTCGTTCGAACAAGAGGCACTATCTTAGAACAGCTAACGCATATCGCAGAGCACATTTAAAATGGGGTGTTTTATTTGATTTATACACTTGAACAAAACCATTAAGGCATAGTGTTGTAAACATTACTTGCATAAATGTTTAGAGACACTGTCACATACAAATGTTGCATAACTAACAATGCTTTCAAACCACCAGACAGTTGTCATATCACCCATGTCATTTGTTCAACCGAGTAGCGATCAATCAAATACCTTCATGGAACAAAACCCTAAATACATGTGGTGTTGTCCCCAATGCCGGCACCAACTTAGAATTGTTAGAACATCCCAAATAAAACATCAAGGAAATTGTGTTATGTCATACTCAACTTGCTTGAGCAGAATCTAATAAGAACAAAAAGTTGAATTGAACTTCTCTAATTAAGGACCCATTGCATTTCACTTCATCAATAATAATCCCTTCACAGACACAACAAATGTTACTTGTTCCATATACCTAACATGTATCTCACCATTCACACGAAAAATGAGTGGAATGGTTACCACACACACCAGAAACCATCATGAGACTGTGTTGCAAATCATTCAAAAAACATTACTAGTGTAATCCCAATAGTTTATAAAATTTAACAAGAAAGTTCCATATCAAAATAGTAACACAAAAATTGTGTTAGGTGTCCATAAACAAGTTAGATACGCTTTTCACCAGACTCAATCTAGTACACAAAAGCTATAAAGGATGCCAAGAATCACAGAGATGTATGACCTGACAAATATATATTTCAACTTAGTCGAAAAAATAATGCAGTTCCTTATCCTAATTTAGGCGCTATTCAACTGGTCTTAGCCTGCATATCCACTTAGCCTAAACTTGTCTCAAACGGTCAGATTTTACAATGTCAATGCCATGAAATTTGCAGTGATCCCCAATGGCACCTCGTGTGCATTTGTGCATCACTAAAGAATAGGTATCATCCTTGCTTAAATGGGCTCGCCGATGTTCTTGTATAAACACTCATAAATGTTGTCTGGTGCTACCCACATATATTTTTTCACATTTTCAATGAACTACGTTACAGCAAAGGTGCTCTGACAATTTATGAAATGCCTAATTTCATAACTTTTGGGTGTATTGTAGCTAAAGGTCTTCGCTTTTTTAATACCCAAAGGACAACCTGAGCAATTACCACATGTGAAGAAGCCTTGTGGCTGGGCTAGCCAACAATCCACGTCGATGCGTCACAGACGGTGTTTCTGTAATTATTGATGCCAAAGCAGGGGACCCCTTTAGCAACTCCCAGTGTTTTCATAGGATTTTATAAATGCCTTGGCTATTATTATTAAAAGTTGTAACAAAGGATAATCTGCTCATATCCTTCCTTTGGTTTTTTGGTTGCAGTATATTCTCTCGAATGACTTTTTTAACCCTTTTTGCAGCTTCCTCCAAAGTATGATTGTCATATCCTCTAACTTTTTAATCTGGCCTTAGTCTGCTGTAGATTCTGTTCAAATTTGTCATCCTCACTTCAATTACACCTCATGCATATTATTTCCCTAAAGGGAATGGCCTTTTTGCTACTTGCAAGGTGAGCAGTTTCATAATGAAGCATGCTATTAATCACAGTTTGTTTGTGTGGAATAAGGTACTGTGTAGTCTATTTCCCAGAGCATAGAACTCAACATCTAAGAATTGTTTCCTATCTTTGGCTAGGTTGAGGGTAAGTTTGACATTATACATAATTCAATTGAGATAATTATGGTACAGTTTAATTTACTGCTTGGTTCCTGTTCATTTTCTTTCCCCAACACATTGTATTAGTTTCGGCAATAAGAAAAAATAGTACATACTTGCATGGTTCATAATGATACTTAAGTTACATCAATACGTACATCAGATAATACAGCGGGTATTCTCCTGTGATAATCGTACATCAGATTGACCTGGCCAATATGTCAGCATTGATGACCACTGCAATTGAGGTACATTATAATAATAAAACAATAAATGCCTGCTCCCTCCCCCCCTTGCACTTGGTTCGCCATTTGAGTGTTGCATCATGATCGCATCTGGTATATTGAGTGCTCGAGTGTGGTTTGTCACTTTAGAGATACATTTCTGTATACCAGGGCATGCTTTGGGATCGGTCAGGCACTTTCCTGATGTGTGGCCTGCCGAGGCTACTCACATTGTTGTTATGAATAGTGGGCACCTACCACTGTCCCAAACACGCCAGGAATACGCGTCTGGGCACCGGTGCAGTGCTACGGGCGACTAGGGAATGAGACTGTCTCTAGTCTATCTGTGGGTCAAGTGCTTTAAAGGCTTCTAGTAGTATGTTCCACTCAAGAGATATTGGTGTTTTCCGCAGTCCCCTGTATTCCTCCCTGCGCGGAGATTCGCTCTCAGCCCTCCCCCATCGGGTGGTGTTGTCCCGCCAAGTATGTATATTGGGTGGGGTGGTTGACTTCCATCGTCTCATTATGAGCCGCTTTGCTAACAGCAGTGCCAGATCTGCAAATCTGAGATTTTGCCTGCGGTAAACACCCAGTATACAACTTTCGATTGTGCCCAGCCGCAATCCTGCAATAACTTGATTTATGTTCCCAATTACATGCGACCAGTACCTCAACAGAGTTGGGCACGACCACATCATATGCAACAGGGTTGCATCTGGCTCTACGCATCTAGGGCATTGCACTGATACCCCTGGGTATATTTCATGTAATCTGTGCGGTGTGAGATATGCCCTATGCAATATCATATTTTGGATAAACTTGAATCTCGTGTTTCGGGACACCTTTTTGGGGTAGGCTAGCATTTCTTCCCACTCCTTATCTTGGAGGACTTTGCCCAGTTCCTGCTCCCATTTACCCCTTGGTGGTATGAGGGATGATGCTGCGAGCGTGTGTGTGCCTCTATAAAGCCCTTGGTTCCTATTCATATAATAATAATGTAGTTGATATGTCTTCCCTAGTAGTGTACATAATGTATCCATTCTTTAGCTTCATTGGCCCAGGCATGCCCCTTCTCATGCCACCCCATAAAGAGGGTTGCATAAGAGGGGGAAAACCTGGACCCAATCACATTATCATGCAGTTGTTAAAACCAATCCTGATTGTACATGAAATAAAATGTAAGATAGGGTTAAATCAACCATTTAAAAAAGCATGGCATTATGCTCAGCATAACTAGTCCTTTGTGATGATAATAAATAGTCAACAGCAGTCAAACCAAAATTCTCTGTGTATAGTGACTCTGCATCAAGAGTCACCAACCATATTGGATCCTGGTCCCAAACAAGATCATTGAACTTAATCAATATGTCAGTGTGTTAGTGGTGTCACGAATAAACAATGGTAAGTTATTGACACATGTCCACATATGTTCAGTCATACCTGAAATAATCAGGCAGCCTGAAGGAAAAAAAGCTGTTTTATGTATCTTAGGGAGTAGGTATAAACAAGGAAACAGGATGGTCAATCCTCAAAAAATTATATTTTGCATCCAATAACAGACCAATTTCATTCCAGAGTGCCAATTTCTCATTAATTAACAATTTCACCCTAGGACATGGGTTGGTCCTTAGTTTCTAATAACACACCAAATCGTATAACTGCTTATGTGTCTGCTGTTCGTAATCTGATCGATTCTTTACTAGCACATTGCCCCCTTTGTCTTCCTCTCGAATGATGATAGCACTGTTTTCTCTCAAGTTTTTAAGGGCAGTTCCTTGTTCTTTTATTAAGTTAAGTTTAATGACTCCTTGTTTGCCCGCATTGTGTTTGTCTTTGAGTGCATATAAGTCCTCTGTTACTCATGCCATAAAGACATCAATGCAATTTAAATGGGAGCCTTGGGATGTAAATTTGGTACATGGCTTAAAGTCACTATCAGAAGATTGATCTGGTAATATCCCCAGATCATCCATTATCCCCTCAACGCTGATTGCATTGTCTGGGTCAGGAGACAATACTGTACAGATGTCCTTTTTATTTGTGATAAAGACAATTCAGACAGTTTGTAAGAAGGAGACAGTAGGTTTCTAATCATGCAGAGCATAATGGCATTTCAGCTTGACATTTCTAACTAATTTAAAGAAGTCCACATGTATATCAGGAAACTCACAATTGTTTGCTGGACAAAAGCCTAAACCTTTATCCACTACATTGAATTAATGGTTGGTTAATACACGGTTAAAGAGATTGATCACTAAATTATTATTAGTAAATTGTATCACCGGTGCATCCAATTGTGTCTTATCATTCATCATTGTACAATTCATTGTTTCTTTTCCTTTTGATTCCTTGTCTGCACACCTATTCTTTCTTCCGTTTTTTCTCCCCCCTCCTTGTTTTGCAGAATTCTTTTTTTTGCTTGTTTCCTATTCTGTACATAAATGCTCCTCTAAAAATGTTGATGAACCACATGGCTGTGCTGCTTTAACCACCATTATGCTTGAACCTGTTTCATCAATCAATGATGAATCGGAGGTACTTGCTCCACTAAAGAGGGTCTCCATAATCAGTTCATTCTGTAACTTAGTCATTGGGACTGCTACATTATCAAACATAAGTGAAAAAGTAAAGATCTTTCCATTTCTATAATCTCTCTGGATCTAATTAAGATAACTTACATTTACCATATTTTGGTGTTTCAGTATCTCATCCTTTAGAATTGCATAATTCTTTTCAGTAGCTTCTGTCAGATTCATATTTTTAATCTCGTCTTCTAGATTTTTTATTTCTCTTAACTGTGCAGACTTTCTCTCTGTGTGTTGTATTAAAATGCTCATCATGGTAAAAGAAGAATTGTGTAAATTATCCGCCCATTTCCGTAATGTCGGGATCTAAATCATCAAAATTGGGAAATGCAAGAATTCTCAATCCACTATGCAGTTTTCTTTTTATCAAATGTTTTTTTAGAGTAAGCCCATCCCACCATTTAGATAGCTGCCGTTTATTAGCTTTTCCAACGTGATAAACGTACTACGTAAACTCTCATTACCGGTTGTTTTCGTTTGAAAAAATCATTTTGTAAATAAAAGTGGCCCACATAAGGCCCTCATTTTTTGGGGATTTGGAGTACAGCAGCACAGCAAATCAGCTTGCTGCGCTGCCCAACGCCAAAGTGGAAGGACAGGAATGCACCCTATTTATGCAATATAGTGCATTTCTGTCCTTTCCCCCTGTGCTGGTGCAGTTTCGTCAACCTAGCACCAACGCAGGCATCCTTGCACCATGGTGCAAGGGTCCCTGTGTTGTCGGCAGGATTGTTTTGTGCAGGAAGGGGACCTTCCTGCACAGAAACAATCCTAAGAGGCAGAATGCAGCACACATAGAAAAAGGAAAAAACGAGGAGAAATAAAGTTATTTCTCCTCGTTATGCCTCACCTCAGGAGGCGTAAGGTTTTTGCGCTTCCCCAGGTTTACATGCTCTCGTAAATTTGGGGAATTGTCAAAATCCATGGGTGTTGCGTGGGAAAACCCACCGCAATGCCCAAGGAACGCCTCCCGAGTGCAGAGTAAGGCAATGCAGCGATTTGCGTTGCCTTGCCTTACTCCATATCTATAAGGCCATTCAAAGGCACGCATAGTGGCTTTGCGTGGCCTCATCGATATGATTTAGTGATTTAAGATGCCGGATCGTCACAAAAAGTGACGCTCCGGCGGTGCAAGGCGCTCGTAAATATGCCCCTAAATCTCTGGCCAATTCTTCTCTGTTGAATGATGCCATATTGAGTAAATCAAAGTTATGGGCCCTGTGTGGTGCTCAACATAATTATGAAGTCACACAGAGGGGCTTGGAGAGATTTAAGGACCAGCGGGGACAAACTCCCCAATCTATTAACCAAACACACAAAGAGCCCACGGGTCCGGAGTAAGACGGGCGGGTATGTGGAAGGACACAACTATGCTGAAAGGAAAAGAGGGTGGGAGGGGGGAATTCCCTTTTAAGGACGGTTTCCCTCACACACCAGAGGTGTCATGCTTCATCATAGGGTTACCTCCTCGCATCACAAGCCTAGTCGTGATGCGGGCTACAACCCCCTCGCTGCGAGGGAGGAGCTTAGAGATGTTTTCAAGAGGGTATTCATAAAACCCAATGAGAGCGTGATGTGTGGTGTTGGGAGTGCAGTGCTCAAAAATAGTGATTTAAAACTAGCTACGAGGTTCGCCAGACATAATTTATTATTGCTACCAGGTGCTAGGATTAAAAACAGATAGTGTGTAGTGTAACTGCCGTCATTAGAGGCAGTTGCACTAAGACGTGATCGACATGTTTCAGCCTCTTGACCTATATTAGTGTCACGGCTTTCATCAGGATCTCTTACTAGCTACTGCTTAACATGAATAAATGCAACACTGTGAGAAACAAGAAGACAAAAGAAAACGTCGGTGTGTAATACTAAACACCTCATCTGTCCTGGGCTAAGAGCCTTAGGTACATACGCCAATCCAACAGCTCTGCTGGAGAGTGGAAGCCTGTGCATATGTCTGCCTGACTGTTGCAGGTTTTACCGGTGAATCTGCTGTACTGCCGGATCACTGGTTAAGTATTACACACAGACGTTTTCTGATGTGTCCAAGATGGCGTCCGCAGTTAGAGCAATTTTGGGGTGCATTAAATTTGGGTTATGGGGTTCTGTTCCCATAAAATGTTAGCAGAGGATGGTTGCTTAATAGCACCTCCTCTTTTGTAGGGGTTCACCAAACAAGTTCCTTGAGGTTTCCCAGTCCTTAATGTCAAGCCTGTTGTTCTGGAGTTTTGGAACTCTGCCAGTGCTGGAGACTCCAGAGAAGTGCAGAGAGTGTGTTTCTGAATGATTTGGAGTGTAAGTATGAATAGTGTGAACTGATTTATGTATGATGCATACATTTTTTATGTATGTTGGAGTACGTGTATGAAAAAATGGATTTCTGCTGCTGTTGTGAGTTGCTTGAATATGTGATGATAGTGGACTCACTTGAATGAATGATCACTATTGTGTTGATCTATTATTCATATTTGTAATCACATTTGCAGTTCTATTGGTTGGTTTGATTATTGTATTCCTCGGAATCCAAGATCTCCAGAAATATTGGTTTTAATTGTCTGTATAAGGTGGCGTGTAAAGCAAGGCATTGCATACAAATGGACGGGAATTCTGAACTAAACAGTGGGGGGTTTTTGTAGGCTGTGTGCTTAATATGGGTTGATGTAACTTGCTCTTAAGTGCACAGGAGCAAGTGCACTGACTAGGGTAGATTGCCACTGGACAGGAGTCTACCTAGTGTGAATTGTGGTTTAAACAGGGCTTTCCATTTTCCTTTCTTGGTTTTGAGTTTTATTCTTGTTTCTGAAGCTTCATGGTTTGAGATTGCATTGTCTTAATTGATTTTCTGACTTTTCCTAAATATCTACGGTAAAATAAGTTTTGTAATTGTTTTCCTGTTCGCATAGAAGCTGTGCTGTGATTGTTTAGTCAGCCAGGGAGACGCTCTGGAATTGGTGAGATTTCACCACAAAGCTGTGCTCTGATTGGATTTGTTGCTGACTAAGCCGGGCTGTGAAAAGTTGACCTTTGACAGAGCCACGCTGCGATTGGTTGTTGTTCGCTAGTTAGTTTGTAGTGATTTTGAGGTGATTTTGTAATTTGTTTTAGTTGGAAATAATGGGAAACATGTTGAAAAAGCCTAGGGTTTCAGTTGTGTCTGCTATAAAGAGTCAGACATTGCCTGCAGAGGAAACGCCTGCATTTGAAAGGAAGACGCATATTGAGTTTCACATATGTACCTGGATCTCTGAATGGCATGATTATAGTGCAATACTGAAAAGTTAGATTTCCTTAGACAGACTATTCTGATATGAAGCCGATGCCCAGACCTACACAATTTGAGGCTTTAAATAGGTGTAATTGAAATGCGACAGAGAAAGAAAATGATAAAACAGGTGAAGGGCTCATTTAGACAGAGACTCGAGAACAAGTGGGACAAGCATGAAAATGCTAGAGGGAAGATATGATCTAGTGTGTAAAGATTTTTCCTGCTACAGTTAAGGAACCAAATGAAAAAGACAAGACAAACAAAACAGAGAAACATAATAATGATCATGATGAAGAGAATAACTTTTTTAAAAAGCTTTTGAATTCTAGACCGCCTGCATACACAGCAAAACCAGGGAGGATAATCAACACCACCTCAGTAGGGGTGCTGGGGAGATGGTGGTACAGTGCAAGTGCACTGACAGAGACAGTGATTACAGCTTTGCCAAGCACAAGTGGAGTTACACATTCAGGTGCACAGATTCAATCTGCCACACCTGTAAGAACAGTGGTAGTTGAAAAGGCTCCTAAAGAAATTAATATTGGCATTTTCAAAATTGAATTTGGTGAAATGTTGTTGAGAAATGTTAATCTAAATAGGCTGTTGACGTATAATGCTGATGAAATTAGATACTTGATCAAATAAGCAGCCAGAAGTGCAAATAAAGCACATGATAAATTGGAAGAGTTAGCTGATGAATTAGAGGTTGACATCAGCAGGATGAAAAATGTGAAGCTAATTATAAAATGAATTTGACACATGATGAAATTAGAGAACTAGGTTTAATCACATTGAGAGCACATATTCAAGATTTAATTAAGAAAAACAGCAATTGGAGTGATTTAAAGAAATATTGAGAATTATGGAAGAGAGGGACAGCAAATAAAAAGAAAATGAAAGGGACTGAAGGGGTATCAAGAAATGTGGTGAGAGAGAATCAGGGTCAGGAGCAGTTTAGAGTTTCCTTTGAGAGAGGTCATGGAGGGAATTGTGTGCATGTGTCATGCACTAGAGCAGATATATATGCATTTACAGCTAACTTCCCAAAGTTGAGAGAGGATCCACGAAACTGGTATCAAAAGGTATACAGATTGACAAATATTTCTCAGATGCTGTGAATTGATTTAAATTCATTGTTTGAAAGTGTGGTTCCCAGTGATTGGTGGATTGAGTGTAAGGTTGTTGTTGGATGCCCTGCACAAGAACCGGTGAGTATTACGCCTAGTGGTGTTCCTTTTGAAGAAGTAGCTAATAAATACAAGAATGTGATTGAGTACTTAAAAAAACAAGTTAACAAGAAGAATATAAATTAGTATAAAAATTTGAGGACTTCCCAGGAGCCGAAAGAGTCAGTGCATGCCTTTTATGAGAGGCTTAGGCAGGTTTTCCAGAAACTCAGTGGAGTCACGACCCCGAGAAAGATGGTGTCAGTGGATTTATGTCTGGTTTCATGATTGGTTTGAAGCCAGAGATTAGTAATCACATTTAGTGGAGTGAATTGTGTTGGCAGATAAAAAGTGTAGATGAGATCTTGAAGTTGGCGAAATACAGTAGTTGTTATATTGATGCGAAGCAGAAAAAGCTTCATGAGAAGTTGATGTTTGTCCAGACAAAGCAATCTGAAAAAGGCATTTCAAATGACACAGTTGCTGAAACAATTGTCAAATTGTTTCCTTTTTTTATATTATTTTGTCTTTGCCCCTTTCTATATGTGTTGCAGTATGCAAAAATGCAATTCTCATATCCTCTTTTGTGCTGAAATCACGCAACCTGTATACGAATTCCTAAAGTTATATATGTATAAAAATGGTTCTGTTCATATATTCTAAACAGGCTTCTGATACTTCTTATCTGCCTAACTATAGTAAAAAACAGATTGGTACAGCTCAAGCATAGTGGAATGATACAGCACATTGGTTACAATCCTAATTTCACTTCCACTAAAACAATTAAATAGAAACACCTTACATTCGTTTACATACACTACCATATATATGCTAGATGTAGATTTTAGCAAACATACATCCCAGCTTTGGGCCTGATTCATAAAGTAAACTTACTCTTTTGTGTAAGTTTACGATTGTTTGCTATTCACATTTACTGGTAGTATCTTTATGACTGTGGAGTCTCCACACATAAAAAGATAGGACACTCCTATCTTTTTATGTACAGAGACTCCACAGTCATAAACATGCTACTAGTAAAATTCCTTTGTGAATCAGGCCCTTTGTTTTGAACTAGCCATTCTCCATTTGCATTTGAGGTAAGCATGATCCGCTTACATAGTACACTAGACATATCATCTAGCAGTTCAGATAGGACTGTTTCTGTTTTGAGCAAGACTAAGGGCCTGATTTAGATCTTGGCGGACGGGTTACTCTGTTACAACGGTGATGGATATCCCGTATGCCGAAATATAAATCCCATAGGATATAATGGGATTTGTATTTCGGATGACGGGATATCCATCACTGTTGTGAGCAGTAACCCGTCTGCCAAGATCTAAATCAGGCCCTAAGATTAATTTGCACATGGTTGGTCCCTGTATTTAGTATAATGGTTATCCAAGTGTAGTTAGCAGTGACTGGAGTTACTTTAAACTTTGTGTGCATGTGTTTTATTGGTAAGGTGCCCTAAATGTGACAGATTTGCCCAAACAAGGGTCCTGTAGCTTACTGTGCCCTACAGCTCAATTTGCCCTTCACCAACAAGGCCCCACAACCCTAGGACATGTCTGAAGTTGTTCGTGTTCCTGTAGAAAGAGGATGAGGCCTACTAGCTTGAGTTGGACTCTCCTGTTAAGGTGAGCATAGACTGATTTGCACAGGGGTGATCACTGACTGTAGTGGACTAGTGATCAAAAAATTATGAACTGAATTGTTGCAAAAAGTAGTTGCTAGAGCCTAAGATAAATTGAAAAATTTCAGCATTTCATCCATCACTTTTTGTTTTTCTCAGTAAGTTACCCTAAGTGCGACAGGTATGCCCAGATGGAAAAAGCATGTCTGTGGTCTGTCCAGAGGAGGCGTGGCATAGAAGTTCAGGTCTTTGTGATAGCCATTGTATGCACCTGTAGATTGTACGAGTACAGCACATTCTCAGATGTGCACCTAGGAGCAGCCTTTTGTATACTTAAGGTGATATTGAACAGCAGCCTGGCGCTGTATTAATTTATTGTTAAATGAGCATGGTAAGTGATCTAAAAACAATTTAATGTGCACCTTTTTTAGGATTTTGCTTTAAACTGCAAAATTCCCTTGGGTGCCCATTGATGTTGTCAACACATTCTTAAAGAAGCATGCTAGGGCTAACATGTTGCCCATCTCCAGGCACTTAAGTGCTGAACTAGACAGCCCACTGGTCTTCCAGGTTGGCAGAGGCTTTGGACTCCACCTCCCTGCGAAGGACAATCCAGCATATCTCCAGATCACTGTCTGCCTGCCAGGGATCTCTGTACCTAGGGGGCATCCATTGCTGTGGTGGATGCAGTGTAGCCATCAACTGAATGCTGAGTCGGTGTCATGTCTGTTTTTTGCTAGGCATAATTTTATGTTTTTCTCAAATAAACTTATAAAGCTTGTGTTAATGGAAAACAAAAAAAATCAAGGGGTTCTGATACAAAAATAATTCTCCCTGCAGGTACAGCAAGATCTCAAATTCATAGTAAAAATAAATGGCTAAAAATATCCCTGCACGTCAGGCCCTTGTTTGCTTTCCCTGCTAGGTCGACCATGGCTCATATGTCAGACCCGGGCAGGTAACTAGGTAACCTAACTAGTGTGGGCTACTGCTGCTGCAGCCCGATGGACTGCTGAGTCAAGTGTTTCCGATCACTGGCATAGCAAGGATGCCATAGGCCCTGTTGCAAGCAAGGAAATGACCCCTTTGTGGGAGTAAACTACAGCAATTTTCAGTGGTCGGTGGACCCCTCAGGAATCTGGGCCCCGGTGTCACACACCTACTGCACCCTCAGGAATCTGGGCCCCGGTGTCACACACCTGCTGCACCAATGGTAGTTCCACCCCTGTTTCTGACAAAAGTCTGCTGGGAGGAACCACAAGTTCAGCAGGGCAGAAGACCCGTCAAATTATGATGGAGTTCCTGCTTCACCGGTCTCTAACTCGCCACCTTTGATGTATTTACAGTTGTTTGAAGGTATCTGACAGAAAGCCAGAGATGGTAGTTGTCCAATTGCCTTGTAATGTAGATTTTCCTAGTACATTATGACGGAAAGTCTTAATTTTATTAAAGACACGGAGGCGAGTATTATTATGCTTATTTTCTTGCTTTATAACCAATAGCAGCCAAGATAAGCAAACTACATTCCCCAGAGGGCCAAGCGACCACTGGCCAATGGGAATGGAGAAAAAACTTAACATATATCCAATGAGCAGGCAGTAACTACATTACATCACAATCTGACTGCGAACAGTCCTCTTTTCGCTGACGAACAGCTCAGATAGAGTCCAAAAACAGAGGAACAATGGAAAAAACAATAGAAACAGCTAAAGTCCAAGTAAAAAAGTCTCGACCCAAGTCCAACCAGGATACACGAAGATCAGGAAACCTTGAGACAGCATCCGAAACAGCAGAAGGATCATCATCCGGAATGGAAGGAAACCGTTGAACAACTTGCAAGTCCTCAAGACGATGCGGGAGGCAATGCTGGAGTTGCTGCAGGGAGGAAGAACATACAGATTAGAAATGTTGCGGCGGGATAATACTCGCCTCCGTGTCTTTAATAAAAATTAAGACTTTCCGTCATAATGTACTAGGAAAATCTACATTTTATGGCAAGACCGGAGGCTCCTATTATGCTTGTTCAAAGCATATCAACAACTAAAGACACAGCAGTAACAATAGGCTTGCAATAAAACATTCGAAAAACATTATCATTTGACCAATCCGCAGACCTCAGAATGTCCTCTAAACGGGAACCTGCCCAAAAGCTTTGGATGCCATGGCTCCCCTGGTGGAGTGGGCTCCGAAGACGGAGACATCAATGCCCGCAAGGGACATAACCCAACGCACCCAACGGGCCAAAGTAGCAGAGGTAACAGGGAGGAAAGGTTTACGGAAGGAAATGAGCAGTTGAGAATGAGAGGACTTTCTGAGATCCGAGGTTCTTTGTTCATAAACCTTAAGGCATTGTCCTACACATAGCTTGGGATGGGAAGGAAAATAAGGATAAAAAAAACAGTGTTCAAATTAGTTTTAGTACGTTTGTTCACCTGAAACAGAACCCCAGTTGGGGAAAATTGACGAGAGGAAATGTCCAAAGCTCTAACATCAGAGACACGTTTAATAGAAATGAGACACAATAACATGGTAAGCTTAGCAGAGAGCATTTTGAGAGAAAGAGCAGGATTATCTGGCCAATCAGAAAACAGTTTAAGCACCAAATTAACGTGCCATAAATTGGAATACTTAGCCAACGGAGGTTTGGAAAATCTTACTCCACGAAGAAGTCGGCAGACGAGGGGATGAGCGCCAACAGGTTTGCCATCAATAGGGCAATGATTGAGGGAAATGGCAGATCTATATAAGTTTACAGTTCTGTAGGACTTACCTGCACTGGCTTCGGAAGCCAGAAAATTAACCACAAAGTTTAGAGGGGCTGAAAAGGGATCGATGTGTTTCTCCAGACACCAGCTTGACCATAAAGACCAGGTGGACTTATATGCCTTGGAGGTACCTGGGGCCCAGGCCTTGCTGATAAAGAGAGAAGCCTCTTGTGAAAAGAGGAGGTCAGAAGAGATAGACTGGAGACCTTCCATGCAGACAGAACCAGGGAGTTGTCTAGGATGAGAGAATGAGGGAGACCCAACGGACTGAGCAGGAGGTTGTTGCAGGAGGGGAGAAGAACTGGGAAGTCCACCGCCATCTCCAGAAGAGATGGAAACCAAACCTGTGATTGCCAGAAGGGGACTACTATGACCAGAGAAGTTGCCTGACGTCGCACCTGAGAAAGAACTCTGTGATTAAAAGAAAAGGGGGGAAGGCATAGTTGAGGTGCCGAGACCAGTCTTGCAGAAAAGCATCCGTTGCCAAAGCCTGGGGATCCGGGCGCCAACTGAAAAAACGAGGCAACTGGGCGTTGAGGCGAGAAGCAAAAAGATCTATGGAGAAAGGGCCCCATCTTTGAGAGAGAGAGATAGGAAAACGGTTGGAAGAGGCTTCCAGTCGCTGGAGTCGCGAAGGTAACGGGAGTGCCAATCTGCCACCGAGTTGAGGTCTCCCGGGAGATATTCCGCTGTTAGCGAAAGTTTGTTTGAAAGACAATACTCCCAAAGACTTTTTGCCAATTCCGCTAGAGGTTTGGACTTTGTGCCACGAGATGGTTGATGTAGCGGACCGCAGAAACATTGTCCATGCGGAGAAGAATGGAACAACGGACCCTGTGCTTTGTAAGGCTTTGGATCGCAAAGGAGCCTGCCAGCATCTCTAAACAGTTGATGTGCAATTTCAACTCCTCTCGAGACCATGTACCGCCAGTCGATATTGGACCACAACGGGCGCCCCAACCCGACAGGCTTGCATCGGATTCTAATACAAGATCTGGGGCCGAAGCGAAGATAGCTCGCCCGTTCCAGGCTTCTAAATGGTCGATCCACCACTGAAGCTCGACTCGAGATTCTTGATCGAGATCGATACAATCTGAATAGGCCAGCCCTTGACGGAGATGCCGAATCTTTAGGCGCTGAAGGGCGCGATAATGAAGAGGCCCTGGAAAGATGGCTTGAATGGAAGCAGAGAGGAGGCCGACAATCCGAGCTAGAGATCTGAGAGATATAAGAGAAGAGTGAAGGACTTGGGAGATTTCTGACTTTATGGTGGCGATCTTTGCTTGTGGGAGCAGAAGAGAAGCGGTGGACGAGTCCACAAGAAAGCCGAGGAACTCGATGCGCTGAGAAGGAATGAGAATCGTGAATGGGGATGGTGAGATAGGCGTCTTGCAAATCTATACGCACCATCCAATCGTTCGGACACAGAGTATCCCGGAGGTGAATGATAGTCTCCATTTTGAAGTGGCGATAAACCACGACCTGGTTGAACCGTTTCAAGTTGATGACTGGACGCATCTTTTTGTTCCTTTTCCGTACCAGGAAAATGGTACTGAGGAACCCGGAGGGGTCTAGAGGAGCTATCCGAATGGCTTGTTTTGCGAGAAGATTTTGAATCTCTATGGACATTAGCTGAGACATGTCTGCTGAGAACACGAGAGGAGGAGGAAACCTTGTTTGAAAAGGCGGTGCGTAAAACTCTATAAGATAACCTTGGACTGAGTTGAGAACCCATGGGTCTGCCGTGAGAGTGCACCATTTTTGAAAGAAAAGCTTTAGACGACCCCCTAGTGGGGGAGGTAAAGCAGGACCTACCTTGTAGGTTGTTGTTGTTGCGGAAATTCTTCTGCCCTCGGCCTCTGAACCCTCGACCTCTTTGGGGGTAGAACTGAGGTTTGTACTCCTGGTAACCTGCAGTGAAGGATCCTCTGGAGCCTTGATTGGAGTATGAACGGCCAGAAGAGCGACCCCTGCCTCTGCCGGCCCGTCCAAAAACCCGAGGGGAAAAAACCTTTTTTATGGATTGCTGAGCTTTATCCAGGGAGGCAAAAGTAGTGACGAACCTGCTTAGGTCCTTAACTAGAGAGTCACCAAATAAAAGACCATCCGCTTTGATGCCTGGATCTAGAGGAGCTAAGTTGGCCAATTTGGGGTCAAGTTTAATGAGCAGCCCTTTACGGCGCTCGTGAGTAATTGCCGCATTGGCATTGCCTAGAAGACAGAAGGCTCGCTGAACCCACAAGGAAACCTCCTCCGCATCTAGATCTTGTCCCTCCAAGCGAGCGGACTCCGCAAGGTCGAAAATGCGGGCCAATGGACCCACAACATCCAACAGCTTGTCTTGACAGGTGGACCAAGCCTTATCCACACCTTTGCGGGGGTCTTTGCCGAACTTGGAGAAGAAGGTAAGGAGAGGTTGGTCTATAGTAGGGACCACAGTGATGTTGGACGCTAAAGAAGGCTTAGGGCACTCAGATTTTAGTTTAGCCCTGGCATATTTGTCAAGGGGAAGACGGAGACGGGCTGAAATATAATCCCCAACGTGAAGTGCAGGGAACCACTCCGTGGAATTGGGGTGGCGAATGGTAGAAGGATCAAACATGGGGACGCCCTCAGAATCAAGGACGGGTGAAAAGGAAAAAGAGTCAGATTTATTCTTTTTAGGGGGTGGAGAAGGGGGGTCTGCGACATCAAAAACATCAAACAAAGAATCACCCGCGTCACCCATATCATCGTCTGTGTCCAAGATATTGGAAATCACCAGTTTTTTAGGTAGCTCTACATGTTTGGATTTGGATTTTTGTTTACCATCAGGATTAGTTAACCCCTCCTTGGTAGGAGGCCTGGGAGGAACAGAGTCCTCATTCTGGAGCGAGGAAGACTTGCCAATCAAGCGTGATGCATTTTTAGAAACAGTAGTAGAGGGTACCAATTTCCGTTTTCTGCTATCCCCCGCAGAATGGGCCTTCGCTTTGGACAACAGACTGCGCATGGTATTCTCCATGCCCTTTGAAAAGCGTTTCATGGATGCCTCCACAGCATTTTCCACAGAATTATTAATAAACATATTTAGGTCAGCTTTGAAGGCCTCGCCTTCCTCATTATTCATTTCAGACCCTTGAGAACTATTAAGTTCCATTGTTAAAACGAGTTACACAGGCCAACAGGGAAGGAAAGGGTTAAAACAAAGCGTGAGAGGCAGCCGGAGGCTGGGGGCGGGCAAACCAAGTCAACCACTCCCACCGGGGCGGGCACTAGAAACGAGCGAGAGGCGACGCTGAGCGGAGCTCAGAAGCGAAGAGCTCTGCGCGCTGTGAAGAGCTGAGGAAGCGGGAAGAAACCGCCGCAGTGCGCGCGGAGGTGAGAACCGTCCACACGAGCCTGCGGGGGGGGGGAAAAGCCACACGTATGAGAGAGCGGGCGAGCGCAGCACAGAGCGGTGAACGAAAGCAAATGGATAACGAATTGTCAGAAACAACCATAAGGCGCAATATCATACACAGTAAAATTTTAAATATTAACCAACGGAGCACGAAGAAAAGGCACTTATCTGACTGCGAGCAGCAAGAAAAGAGGACTGTTCGCAGTCAGATTGTGATGTAATGTAGTTACTGCCTGCTCATTGGATATATGTTACGTTTTTCTCCATTCCCATTGGCCAGTGGTCGCTTGGCCCTCTGGGAAATGTAGTTTGCTTATCTTGGCTGCTATTGGTTATAAAGCAAGAAAATAAGCATAATAATAGGAGCCTCCGTTCTTGCCATAAAATTCAAACATGAGGACTAAATTGCAGTCCTAAGCACTACATAAAGCTAAACACAATTCTCTCATCTCTCAATTCCCTTGACTGCCCCCCAGCGGCGTAGCGCACGTTGCCAGCACCAGGGGCAAGGCAAGTATTGCACCCCCTAACCCGAGTACGGTTAGCACTTACTGGCGCAAAATTTGAAAAGAAAAAAAAATAGCAGTACGAATTTCTTTTAAAATTTTGCACCCCCTAAGCCTTTTGCGCCTGAGTCAACCGACCCTCCGCCCACAGTAATTACCAGCTGCATTAAAGGCCACACCCTCTATTAAATTTCTGCAGGTGACAAGAGTACGGTATTTACAATGACCTGTAGTTTTCGGAGCAGTGGACACCAAACTCTGCATGTTATTCCTCATTTTGCAGTCAAAAAGTTGGAAAAAGTGATAATTATCGCACCTGATTAATTCGAAGCACCGCAGTCTCATATTTTATTGACCACTCGTAATGAGGGCTTTAGAGTGTAATTAGTGCCTGAAAAATGTGTGGGACCGTGACTTGTGGGAACTGTTGTCGTCAACAGTGTCAAAGCTTCACCACACTATTTGCTCATTTACACCGGCTCGAATTTGGAGCAGGTGGGTAGCTAAGACTGTCTGCTAAATAAGTCATTCACTTCTAAGAAAACGATATCATTATAGATGTTCATTTTATGGGTGTGTGAAGATGAAGATGCTTTGTTGAAATGGTGGACTATAATATATTTCTAAAAAGGTTTAACAGTAGTGTGAGAAAAAGGTTTTGTTTGAACAAAACTCTGCAATCTACTTTATGCAGACTTTTTTCAAACATATTTTTCCACGTACCGAACTGAAAAAAAAAGCCACGTACCGAACTGAAAAAAAAGCAATGGCTCTCTACAGAATAATTTCCCTGAGAAAATCTAATAATTAAAAAAAAAAGATGTAAAAAAACTATTGATGTCTGCATTATCATGCATTTGCAAAATTATGAATCATGCCCAATTACAAGAGCAGAATTATAATTTTTCAAACATCTCAGTTCGTTTGTGCCACTTGGTCAACAAAAACTAAGCCGGAGCTGTCAAGTCATTGCACAACTATTAGCGAACAGATTGTGGTCGATTTGAAAGAATATGGTTTGAAGCAGTCGTCTAAATAATATATATTCACTACTGAGTTTAACGTTTTCAAAAAACAGTAATTTCTTAGGTTCTACTGCCATCTTGTGGTCAGGTAGGCAAATTCCCAATAATTCATATGTGAAATGAAACCTTACATCGAAACGTACTGGTCAGAGGCTAAACAACACGCTTCACTATATAAACTGAATTAGTAGATCACAGTTTTAAGCAAATTCACATCGTGTCTTAAATTTGCAGCAACCTTCTCACTAAAAGAGTTTTTTCATATTAACGGTTTTTAGATTTTATCGACATTAACGTGTAAACACGCAAATGCAATTAAATCAGTGCTTTAAATGGGCCGGTACTCACCGGTACTGAGTACCGGCACTTCTCAGTTTTTTCCCCCTGAGTACCGGAACTTATTTTCGGGCAAGGAGAGTACCGGTACTCCATGAAGCAGCAGGGCTCAGGCCCTGAAGTACGGGTACGTGCAACAGATGGTGCGTGTTGAGGTGCTGCTCTGGCTGGCAACAGCCTGTGTATTTCTGCGCTGGGGTGCTCCTGTAGTGTTAGGTTCTCATCAGGCGAGCAAGCCCATTGGGATCAAAGGGCTTCAGACGCCCCACCACCCCCTCCCCCGTCGTGTGGCAGCCCGAGATGAGACAGCTTACCGGGCGCGCACACAGCCGCACCTGAGTACTTCACAGGTCTTTAAAAGACCATTCACAATTGTTAATGAGGCTTTGTTGTTTCTCACCCCTTCTTAGAGCCCCTGCATCTTTGCTGCCTATTGCTGAAAGAATTAACTCCCCCCCTCCCCCCGAAATTTGACTCTAGTTGCGGCTCTGGTTCTCATTGGCATCGCAACAAGAATGAGAATATGGTCAGAGGTGCCGAGAATGGAACTGAAGAACCAGGGTCGAATCCCAACGTCTGCTCATCATCCTGTGGTTCTGGACAACTCCCTTAACCAGGGGTCTTAAAAAAGTAAGCTTTAATGCAGATGTTCTGATTGTATGTAAATCGCTTAAATGCCCATGGCCCAAATTCGCGCAATATCAAACTGCCATAAATTAGGCTCTGCACGTATGACATAGAAGCTGATGCTTGCCATGTCTCTTATGTAAGGAGGCAGTTTGATTTTGCGCGAATTTGTCCCATGGGCATTTAAGCGCTTTACATGACAATCAGAGCATTTGCGTTAAAGCTTACTTATGTGGCTATTATTAAATTCCTGGCTCACAGACACGCCCCCAGACACGCCCCTAGAAACGCCCCTAAATACCTACCCAGTCTAATTAGTGAGTATCGGCACTTCTAATTATCCATTTAAAGCACTGAATTAAATGTATATATTTTTCACGTTTCGTTTGACCATAGCTAATATAGGACCGTGTTTAAAATGGCCCACTTTTGGCTGTCATCTTGCTTCTTGACGTATGCCTTTTATTTCTATGCGAAGTTGAAGTCCAAATAAACTTTTATGGTTTGAAAACGCAATCATTCTTTGTCTTTCTTGCGGAGCCTAATGTGCTCGTTCATTAAATGTATTGATTTGTTGACAAGCTCAGTTGCAAACTACGACTCATCAATGTGGGCTCCAAGTTTACAGGGAGAAAAGCACTAACATCACCATCAACCAGGCGCGCAACGCCCATTGGGCTCAAAGGGCTTCAGCCCCCCCCCCCCGTCGTGTGTGTCAGGCCGGCTGAGACAGCTTCCCCGGCACACACACAGCCGCACCCGAGTACTTCACAGGTCTTTAGAAGACCATTTGCTTGTAACGAGGTTTGTTGTGTTTTCACCCCTTCTTAGAGCCCCTGCACCTCCACTCTGCATACTGCTGGAAGAATCAGCCCCCCCCCCCGAAATTTTTGGGAGCCCCTCCCACCCCCCCCCCCGAAATTTGGCTCTAGTTGCGCCTCTGCCATCAACTACTTGTAGACATTTGTGTCTGATAATGGCATGCGCACAACACTCATTTAGGCTAAAAGGGCTTCACCACTTCTTGTTCCAGTGTTACTATGAACAACTGGTAACCATGCTATCTGCCTTATGTATCTCTTGTGGCCCATTCAAGGTTGTTCCTTTCCCTACCCAGGCCAGGCTAACCATATTGAGTATAGACATTTAGGAATAACCATTATAGAGAATACGGTTATTCTTTACGAAGGAATATTGGAGAAATTCACAACAAATGTTGCATTTTATAATCACACATCGCCCCTGCAGGATTTAAAAACAATGGTTGTGCTTATAATAACATATGCCATTAGTTGGCACTATTTATGTTTCTGTTGTGTGACCTCTTTGCAGGACATTGCCCATCAGCCACACTTTGTATGTATTATGGAGCTTGAGGTAATACAAGTGTCCTTTGTATGCTACAGCAGCATTTGTTGCAAAGTTATTTCAAAGTTACTGCCTTGTTTGTCGGTTTTTTAGGCCTGATGGCTTTCTCCATGGATGTAGCTCAGTCCTCTCATATGAGAACTGCACAATGTGTGGTGCTACTACAAGTATTTTGTTTTGATTTAGAATAGCGCAGATTTCTGGCAGAGTACTTAACAGGTGGCAATAATTTTGACTGATTGACACTCACTTATTAAATCTCAGGAAGAATAGAAGAGGCATCAGGAATCAAACCCGAGACTTGCCAGTCACACAGCCCCAAATTAGATGGGGTAACTCACCAAGCTAAAAGCTTTGAGACCTGTCCATGTGTGCAGCCTCAAACAAGCACATGTTGCAATGGCCCGATGAGCAAACTGAAAACGTACCTTTGGTCAACAGCCAGGGAGGAGCGTCTTTCTAAAGATGAAATTGGGAGTATTTAATGAGCTCATCATTCAACAGAAGGAAGTTTCCGAGAGTTGCCGTCTTGAAATAATTTAGCAAAAACTGGCTTTAAGGTGCTTTGGATTGAAACCTTTAGATGCTGCTTTTTGGATGTCTCAATCAATCCCCTTTTTAAGATTCTGTCAGTAGCCTATAAACATTGTCAAATCCACAAAAACATGTTTGTTATAATCGTATCTGTTTTGATCAATATATTTAAAAAGCACGATTTATCTATCTATTTTCTTGTATTCGCTCCAAGGATAGCTGACCCCCATTGTTTGAAGTTTTAGCCCTTCCTTGGTTGACCTGCCAGCCCGCCATAGGGCCGCTCTCCCCCCCCCCCCCACGAAGTTCAAGTCTAATTTCGCCCATGAAGTGTTGTGTGAAATCCTACTTTTAAATGAAAGCAGATGCAAACAAAGGGCAAAATAAAATGTTGTGATTCTCCTAAGAATAATACCCATAATTGTATGTGAAATTACATTACACACATTGCAGAATCAATGCATTGGCAGTTCTCCTCTTCAAATTTTGTGCTGGAGGGTGGCCTTCCAGTATAAATCATATGCAAAACACTGCTCGCCTTTGTGCTGTGACACAATGCTTAATGTTGGGCAAATATATCTTTTTGGTGTAAGCATCGCTAATGATATCATCAATGTGCAAAATGTTTTAAAAATGGCTCTGCACAATTTTTAAGCCCTTGGCCAATGAATTTTAGTAAATCTGGGCCCAAGTGTGTAGACACTGTGGCCATGATGCCGCTTTGTGGTTGAGCATAGCCGGGCAGCTTAATGTACATTAGTGTTAAGGAACATATATAAACTGAGGACAAGGCAGTACTGTGCAGGCTGTGTGTGAATGAGAAGACAATATATCACTAATCCGATGTTGAGGCAAAAATGAATGCTTAGACTTTCATAAAATATTATATTAAAATGAATCTATATTTTTTCGAACACACATAATTATGAACTATATACAATACTATATTACGTGCATATTTAAAAATGACTACAAGTACATCTTTTATAACCTCACATGAGGGCACGCCACTAAAAAACTACCAGGTCTACACCTACTCAAAGTGACACACTAAATGTTCGAAAAAAAATTGGAAATGAACCAAATATTATTCAAAATAACCAGTGGCGGCCGCTCCATTAGGGCGTTGGAGCGCCGCCCCACTGCTTTCTCGCAGTACGAGAAGCAGAAAATAAAATGGTATTTTAAATACCATTTTATTTTCTGCTTCTCGCGCTGCGAGAAAGCAGAAGGCAGGGGTATACCTGGTTGGGGGCGGGTGGAAGGGCATGCCTGGTTGGGGGCGGGGGTGGGCGGGTCGGGGAGGAGTGGCTTGCACCACTCTGAGTGCCCTGACTGTTTGGTCGGCCCTGGGGCCGACCAAAGCAGTCATGCGCACTCTACATTTTCTCTATGTAGGCTGCATGCAACCAAGAGGATAAAAATGAAATAAATAGATCACTCCACATACAGCAAAATTCCATGTTGAAATTAAGAAATGTATAGCCCTAACATTTGTAAGACCCAAACAAGTCAGAACCAACAATGATTTATTAGCAGACTGCCCTTAGTATAAAAAAAGAGAAACTGTTCCCATTTCTTGATTATTTTGAAGATACCTAGAACATGTGCACCATTCTAGACATGCCGGACTTATACAAGCACCCAGCTTCCACACTGGGTTTCACATCCAAAGAATTAGAAAGCACTAGAAAACTATAAGAAAAAACAAACAATGCAAGAGACAGGTGACATAATTCATTCAAAACAATATTTGTAAAAAATCACCCCACTCTCTACAAATTAAAGTTTAAAAAAAGAACAAAACTACCAAGAAACAGAACAAGAAACTGTCTAAATTTTTATGCCCTAAGTGGTTGATACAATACAGACAAATGCATGCTATATTGTATGAAAAAGTTCAAATGTTTCACAATGTGAAAGGCATGGACTACTGAGAAACTATAGCCTACACCCTACTATGTTATGGTATGTTGATTTGTATACTGTACTAATCACCAAAGAGGGTATTCAGGTGCTTGGGCAAGGTGTGTAGGTGTATGGTCCTAAGGTGCTTATATAAAGAGCCAGGTCTTCCCCTTCTTGAGGAACTCAAGTAGTGAGTAGGAGGCTATGATGGGTCAAGGGAGGTCATTCCATGTCTTGGGTGTGCTGTCGGAGAATGAGCAACCTCCAGTTTTGCTTTTACGGATGCGAGGACTGTGTGTGAGTGAGAGTGAGGCAGAGTCTAAGTTTCGGGTGTGTTGGTAAAAGTGTATGCGGCTGTTCAAGTATTCTGGTCATGTGTTGTGTAGGGCTTCGTATGTATACGTGAGAAGTTTGAATTGACTGCGCTTGTGAATGGGGAGTCAGTGAAGCTTCCTGAGGTGAGGTATGATGTGGGTGTGGTGTGGGATGTCAGGTATGAGTCTTGCAGCTGCATTCTGGATGGTCTGGAGTCAGTGTAGAAATTGTTTGGAGATTCTTGTGCAGAAAGTGTTGCTGTAGTCCAGTCTGCTGGTGATCAGTACTTGCATGGCGGTCCGTCTGGTGTTCTGAGGCAACCATTTGAAGATTTTTCACAGCACGCGTAGGATGTGGAAGCAGGAGTCACACACTACGTTGGCTTGAGCCGTCATGTTCAGCTTGTCATCTAGAATGACCCCTAGATTTCTTGTGTGGTCTGTGGGTGTTGGTCCTAGCTCCAGCGGCCACCAGAAGGAATCCCATGGGGCGTCTTGTTGCCGAAGACCAGTACTTCCGCCTTGTCAGAGCTAATCTTCAGGCAGTTGGTTCACATCCAGTCTGCTACCATGGTCATGCGGTTGGTGAAGTTGTTTCTGCTGGTGTTTGTCTTGTCCGTCAGGGAGAGGATCAGTCGGGTGTCGTCGGATGATGGTGGTGTCGGCGAGCGATGTCATGTAAATGTTGAAAAGAATGGGGCTGAGGGACGATCCGTGTGGGACACCGCATATCAGTTTCTTGATCTCTGAAATATGGCAGTCTGACCCTTTGGGTTCTTCCTATGAGGAAGGAACAATCCTTATGAGAGCGGATCCTTGTATGCCAGTCTCAAGGAGTCTTCTGATGAGGGCGTAGTCTGTAACAAACAAGCCCAAAAGCAAGACTAAGTACATTCACAACAACATCAAAAACACACTGTCCAGTATCACTAAAATAAAATATAATTGTACCTTTTCAATTAAAACATGGTTTACAGTACACTTCAAACAAAGTAACATTTGAAAATAAACATCACAATTCAAAAGGATACAAAACCTAACCTATGTGAAAACCTTAGAAATGGGAACAAGTCTTGCAGTTGCACAGACATGTACAATTGAATTAAGGTGTTTCTCAAAACATCTGATACCAAACAAATGTATAAAAATAAAACCAAAGAATGGAAAAAATAATATACAAGTTTCCATTTCAAAACCAAGGGGAATGGCCCAACATCCCCAAAAATGTCCAGAAATTAAAAAAAAAATTGAAAGAGTTAAAAATAAGTGGACATGAAAATGTTTTTAACGTTTCCTGCAAAAAGCACTTACAAATATTATTGTTCGACACAACTCCAAGTGAATCCTCCAGAAAATGTGAGCAGTACCTGTTTAATAAAAATATACAACTCAAAACACCCACCACACAGTCATAGTAAAATACTTACAAACGACAGAATTCTTTACCCAACAAGTGCAAGTTCAAATTGCCACTCTGTAGTGATTTAAAAAACTGAATACATATTAAAGTCAATGTAAAAAGATTCACATAAAAATGTATTCCATAAAAAATTGGAAAAAATTGAGGGAGGATTTTGTGATGAAAAAATGTATCTATATAGATATATCAAACACAAAATCCCTTTGGATTACTCATAAACACGCTATATACCACACCAATCTCACATGCACTCTAATCACCATCAGTAGAATTGAACACCAGAAAAATGTAATACAAAATATCTTTATTGACAGGCTCCTTATTCAATATTATTAAAAAATATATACATATTGTTATCAATTCTTTTCCTTGTTTAAAAAAACATATAAAAAACAACAGTATTTAGTAAAAATACATATTCAAAAATTCATGGGAGAATGCAACAAAAATTATAATAACAATAGAGTCAAGTAACACTATTGAGCAAACCAAGACACAAAGGTTTTGTCAATATTTCATTTGAAATTGAATATTACATGAAACAGGTCTAAGTGTCCATTCGATTCCCTATTGTAACAAGCATTTGCAATGCAATAGGTCTCGCATTTACGTGAGTTTGAGCTATTGACATTGCAAATGACAATGCCTTTTATTTTTGTTTTGTTTTTAAAACATAAATAAAAGGCATTGTCATTTGCAATGTCAATAGCTCAAACTCGCATAAATGCGAGACCTATTGCATTGCAAATGCTTGTTACAAATCTATTGCTGTAGAACATCCATGATTCTTACTGGACACACCATGTAGATGAGGGACTTGTACAGAACTAGATTCATTCAGAACATCCTTACTTGACCATCTTAATCTCAGTGAAGATCTGGCTCCTCTGAAAGCATGACACAGGATTGGTACTTCAGTGATGTGTTTGTGCTTTATCATCATCCATATGACATATTTGCTCTAAATCATGCCACATTTTAGCTACTTAAATATGAGCGGGAGTGTCAAATTTCACAACTACAACCCATGTTTAAAACAAAATGTTTTTGGAGGACCACGCAAAATCCACTTATATGAGTTTTGCTCATATGCTACATTGGCTTATTTAGAAACACAGGGATTATTGGACAACCCATGATTTTAGTTCGTGGAGGTCCAGGTAACTCCCTCTGAAAACTGTTTCAGCACCACGGACCACAGCCTGCTTTGATACTTTTAGTTGAATTAGGAACCTCTTGAAGCAAGGTCAGACTAGAGGCATATGCTTAATGCATGAAGGCAATGCAAACGAGCAGATGGTCACAATGCTGGTCACAAATGCGCAAAAGTCATAATGCAACAAAATCAGCAAGCTGTGGTACAAGCATGTAGAGGAACCCTAGCTTTGTCTTACGTAATGAAAAAGTAAAAAAAAAAAACGAAAAAATAAACCAAAGAGGATGTGTTAGGAAAATAGGAAATCTGCATTTCTAAAAAATAAATCCAGATAGCATATCAGGTAATGCTGGCAAACCATCAAAAATGAAAAGTAAACTATCTGACAATTATTACTGAAGCATAGCAGGGTCACAATCAAGGTACACGGCCAAAAGGCATCTTCAGAATGCAGCACCATCACCGACAGTGACTTTACTCTGTGAGCAGCTAACACCTGTCCACGTGCTGGTGAAGAGGGGATCATGAAGGCGAGGCGGGAAGGAAGAATAGAAAACAAATGCAAGGATTTCCCTAGTGGAACAGAGTGAGGAAGTGATCAATGTCACAACAAATTCGCTGATGGATCATGACACAGGAAGATACCAGGTAGTACCCACACATGAAAGTTGCTCTTCGGGTCCTCTGCAAGCCATCATGTCACAGTAGTCATGATATGTGGCTGTCCCACCTATATTACAACAACCTCTCTGGTTCATGCATCCCGTGATATACCTCGGGAGTTACAGCATACAAATGAGGAATCTTAACAAGAGTGCACACTTGCCCAATGCGATTGGTGACACTGATAGAACGCATATCCTTCAGTGGCAGATAAAGCACACACATCAGAAGTGACAACTAGCACTCAGTCACCAACTACTTGTGAATCATTGATTATCGGACATTGGCTCTGTGATTTGATGTAACAATGGCACAATTTTGTAAGATGCAACGAACGAACAAGTTTCGATGTAATATACGCTATACAGCAGTGAATATAAAATAATAAAAACTGTTTACAAAAATAAATTTCGCTCAAGTGTGCAGCTGACGCCTGAAATACGTAACATCATCAAAACAAGCATTGGCCACGCGCTGTGGTGGGGGAGGGGGCGGAGCGGGAGAGCAAGTGACGCACGGCCGTGAAAGTGACATGGCCGCGCGGCTGCTAGACGCGCTCTGTGGTGGGGGAGGGGAGGAGGGTTGGAAAGGAAAGCCAGATGGCCTGGAGCATGCGAGGAATGCGCGCGTTACTGTGCGCGTACTCGCATGCTCTAGGCCAGGACAAAAAAAAGTGGTCGCATTTCTGAAACCCACTACTAAATGTCTCGCCAGACCAGCGCATGCGCTGGCTCAGGCGAGACCTAAAAAACCAGTGATGCTTGGGTGCAATTTCAAAACAAAGCGACGCGTTTCGGTGGTTTGATCGAATGCACCACCTTCTTCAGGCTAGCAATTAATTTTGGTGTCTCCCAACACAATAATCTAAAAAAGACATTCATATAAAATCAACATATCAGATTTTGTTCCAAAAACATTAATACATAATATATCATGTTACAATTAAACACCTTTTTAACAAAACATACAACAAATACAACAAAGACATCTATATTACAATTTGAGTCCAATACCATGGTGATTCAGAATTTAGGATTATAGTTCCACAATACCACTCAGATCCACAACCTGAGTTTAAAGAAACTCTTAGATATATATATGCTCCTTAGTGGATAAACCCATCATTAACAATGATATATATATGAATGGGTTTTATAAAGGATGTTTCCTTTTACACCAACCTTTTTCATCACGCTCAATCACATGGTCGTTGTTAATTATAAAAAAGGGAGGGACATTTCATTTCCACTCATGCTACCATGTTGCATTCTCCCATGAATTTTTGAATATGTATTTTTAATAAATACTGTTTTTTATATGTTTTTTTAAACAAGGAAAAGAATTGATAACAATATGTATATATTTTTTAATAATATTGAATAAGGATCCTGTCAATAAAGATATTTTGTATTACATTTTTCTGGTGTTCAATTCTACTGATGGTGATTAGAGTGCATGTGAGATTGGTGTGGTATATAGCGTGTTTATGAGTAATCCAAAGGGATTTTGTGTTTGACATATTGTCTGCTTTTGGTGTCCTGTCCCTTTGGCAAGAAGGACCCCTCTCTTTAATTTTGGATCTATATAGATATTACCTACTGGCGGTCACCAGTAGATAGTTCTAGTTAGGACCTAGTTTCCATAGGAAAATCATTTTTGGATTTGCCTATGTCCTTGGTGCAGGCAGATGAATCTTCACAAAATCCTACCAAAAAAGTGTTACGCTGGGTCTTATTTTACATGGAAAATTTCAGGGTGTTCTGTCAAGCAGGGGCTGAGAAAAAGGGGGGTCAAAAAAAGAGTGTTTCTCATTTTAATTCCCATAGGATTTTTGAACACTTCTACAGCCCGAACCGCTGGACGCATTTCACCAAAATTAGCAGAACGGTAGTTCTTGGTTCAGAAACCCCGCTTTTTGTTATTTGGTGTAAATCCGTTCAGTAGTTTCGAGATATTAAAGGAAATCCAAATTTGTATATCTGGGGTCAAGAAGTATTCTCAACTATTTCACAACCAAACACGAATGCGCGTGCCAACAGGAATGCCGTGATTGGCTGGCCGCAGCCTGAGCAGAAAGTTGCAGCTGTCATTTTAAGTAAGGGGACACGTCCCCGGGGCTGAAAATAAAGAACAAAAGTGGTATAAGGGGTCAGAGTAGAAGTTCCCTGACCTCATGACTGGAATATATGGGTGTTTGTGTGACATCTTATGTGTTCAAAATGTCGAAAACCTTTTTTCCCCCAGATGTGATATTTGCAAATGCATTGCAATGCTCAGTGTGGCCCCCGTGTAACATCCCAACAAATCCGCAAATATCGGCAAAAAAAATTAAAATAATCGTACATTCACTCAGACACTAATGCACTCACTCACAGACCCACTCAAGTACTAATGAACCAACTCAAAGACCCACTCAGACATTCATGCACCCATTCAAAGCCCCCAAAGATACTTAAACTCCCTCTCACAGACTCAGACACTCGTGCACCCACTCACAGCCCCTATCTAACATTTACACACCCACTTATAGACCCACTCAGAGACTCATGCACATAGCCACTGACCCACTCAGACACTCACACACCCACTCACAGACCTACTCAGGCGCTCACACACCCACTCACAGACACATTCATGCAACCACTCACAGACCCAATCAGAAACGCACTCACCTACTCATAGATGCACTCAGAGAGTCATGCACACACTCACATGCCTACTCAGAGACTCAAATACCCACTTACACACCCAGTCAGATACTCACGCACCCACTCACAGACCCACTCAGAGACTCTTGCACCCCCTCACAGATCCACTGAGACTCATGCACCCACTCAGACATTCATGCACCCACTCAGAGATCCTCTCAGACAATCATGCACGTACTCACAGACCCACTCAGAGACTCATGCACCCATCACAAACACCATCAGAGACTCATGCAGCCACTCACAGACCCACTAAGAGACTCATGCACCCACTAACAGACCCACCCAGAGTCTCATGCACCCAGTAAAAGACCCACTCAGAGAATCATGCACCCACTCACAGACCCACTCAGACACTCATGCAGCTCATCCCAAATCCCCTCAGAGACTCATCCACCCACTCACAGACCCACTCAGACATTCACACACCCACTCAGAGACCCACTAAGACACTCACACACCCACTCACAGACTCACTCAGACTCATGCACTCACTCACAGACCCACTAATAGACTCATGCCCTCACTGACAGACCCACTCAACTCTAGCACCCGTTCACAGACTCACACACCCACTCACAGACCCACTCAGAGACTCATGCACCTGCTCAGAGTCTCACACAGACTCTTATGTATCCACTCACAGACCGATTCATAGACTCACTCACTCAGAAGCCCAATCAGAGACTCACGCATCCCCTCACAGACCCACACACAGACTCATGCACACACACTCACAGACCCACTCAGAAGCTTACATACCCACTAACAGACCCACTGAGACACTCTTACACCCACTCACAGACCCATTCAGACACTAACTCACCTAGTCAGATGTACAGAGTCACTTATATAGTTGTGAATTTTAAATGTGCTGGTGTCTATTGAATGTCTGCTTTTGTTTTGCGTATTCACAAATTTGGAGAGAAAAAAAGACATTTAAAAAGAAAATTAACTAGTGTTTGGGAAATAGTGTCGCTCTCAGAAGAGCCTTTGTATTTATTGTGTGTAGATGATAACTACACTTAAAACAGGATGCAGTGTTTCAAGTTGCTGAGAAACACTCTGTTGCCTTTGTCTGTGAAGTGAACTCCATCACTTCTATAGATTTGATCCATGTCAAAGCGCAAGTTATTGTTGTAGATAAAACCAATGTGGTGGTCTCTGAGGAATGCAGAAACAGTTTTACTAACATGTTTCCTAGCTTTGTCTATCAGTGGACAGAATTTACTTGACCACTTCACTTTCTGCCTTTGGCATATGTTGGACATCAAAGCAAACTCAAGAGGATGATGGACGGAGCGCTGAAACTTTTCAGACACTCACCCCCAGTCACAGATCTGGGTTGAATCCATCATCATTCTTTAGCTCACTGTGCCACCTCAGTCCAGACACAACTATATGCAAATCAGTCTTGACCCTGTGCCTCATGGGAACAGTCCAGCCCAAACTGCCAAGCCAGGTCTTCTCTGAACCGGAAACAAGCATCCTGGGACCGGTTTCTGGGTAACACCCTTCATCAGCCAGGCTAGCTTGAATCCAATGGCAAAGTGAGCAAGGGACCCACGTCTGGGCATACCCTGCCAACTTAGGGCGAACAAAGCAAACACAAGAGGATGATGGACGGAGCGCTGAAACTTTTCAGACACTCACCCCCAGTCACAGATCTGGGTTGAATCCATCATCATTCTTTAGCTCACTTTGCCACCTCAGTTCAGACACAACTATATGGAAATCAGTCTTGACCCTGTGCCTCATGGGAACAGTCCAGCCCGAACTGCCAAGCCAGGTCTTCCCTGAACCGGAAACAAGCATCCTGGGAACGGTTTCTGGGTATCACCCTTCATCAGCCAGGCTAGCTTGAATCCAGTGGCAAAGTGAGCAAGGGACCCACGTCTGGGCATACCCTGCCAACGTAGGGCGAACAAAGCAAACACAAGAGGATGATGGACGGAGCGCTGAAACTTTTCAGACACTCACCCCCAGTCACAGATCTGGGTTGAATCCATCATCATTCTTTAGCTCACTTTGCCACCTCAGTTCAGACACAGCTATATGCAAATCAGTCTTGACTCTGTGCCTCATGGGAACAGTCGAGCCCGAACTGCCAAGCCAGGTATTCCCTGAACCGGAAACAAGCATCCTCAGACCGGTTTCTGGGTAACACCCTTCATCAACCAGGCTAGCTTGAATCCAGTGGCAAAGTGAGCAAGGGACCCACGTCTGGGCATACCCTGCCAACTTAGGGCGAACAAAGCAAACACAAGAGGATGATGGACGGAGCGCTGAAACTTTTCAGACACTCACCCCCAGTCACAGATCTGGGTTGAATCCATCATCATTCTTTAGCTCACTTTGCCACCTCAGTTCAGACACAACTATATGCAAATCAGTCTTGACCCTGTGCCTCATGGGAACAGTCCTGCCCGAACTGCCAAGTCAGGTCTACCCTGAACCGGAAACAAGCATCCTGGGACCGGTATGCCCAGACGTGGGTCCCTTGCTCACTTTGCCACTGGATTCAAGCTAGCCTGGCTGATGAGGGCTGTGAGCCCGAAACCGGTCCCAGGATGCTTGTTTCCGGTGCAGGGAAGACATGGCTTGGCAGTTCGGGCTGGACTGTTCCCATGAGGCACAGGGTCAAGACTGATTTGCATATCGCTGTGTCTGAACTGGGGTGGCGAAGTGAGCTAAAGAATGATGATGGATTCAACCCAGATCTGTGACTGAGGGTGAGTGTTTGAAACGTTTCAGCGCTCCGTCCATCATCTCCTTGTGTTTGATATGTTGGAGATCACCAAGGCAGATTGAGGGAAAAGTACCATTAATTGAGCAAAGGTATTTTTCATTAGGATTTCCAGTCCTACCCCAGTAAGTGTGCCCAGGTCATTGCCACCACAGTGCACAATCACGAGGTCAGGGTGTTGGCAATCTGTAATGCTTTCAACCAAAGGTAGCAAATGATTCCACTTTAACCCTCTGTGGTCAATCCAAGTAATGTCCATATTTGGCAAACCCAGGTCCCTGTCAATGCCACTCTTTCTAGCATGCTCTCTAGCCCAAAACACAAAGCTGTGACCCACACACCACCCTCTAACCATTTTGATGGCAAGTAGGAGTAGCACACAGGAAAAGGCTGGAGCAGAATGAGAAACTTGGGCAGTAAGACCATTATATAGAGTAGGTTTTGTAGCATATTGTGAAGCGACAGTGAAGGGCCCAAGGGGTAGACCGTCGGGGGGTTTGTGTAATTGGGTAGGTACCCACTTGGATTGTACGGTGAAGAGAATAGAAACTCATTCACCTGATATTTTATGTATTCTTCTCACCCATAGAAACCTTCCAAAGCTGGCCATTATCAATGTCTACTCTCGCCCAGTTAAGTATGGGCAAACTTCGCCGACGTTAGATTGTTTGGCTGTTCTTCTTAATTTACTGTCTGGGGAAGCGTATTTTTTAATTGGTGGGGATTTTAATTGTCACTTTGAACCCCTCAGTGGGTTGTCAACACCTATCTCCAGTGACGAGGATTCACCATGGTTAATTCCAGCGTCTAATGCGTACCCGATAAGGGGGTGGACCCCACTAGTCTTGCAATTAACCTCTCTTACCCTCACCCATTCATTGAGGGCATGTAATGGCCGGTTCCCTGACGATAATCCTGGGCATCCCACCTTCGATAGAACTGGGCAGGCAACAATAATTGATTATATTTTAATAAATGTTGAAATTTGGCATAAGGTTGTGAAGTTTTCTGTCCTCCCCCGTGATGAAAGCGACCACAATCCATTGGTCGTAACCCTAGATAGCCATGTAGTGGAAGTAGGGCAAGACCTGGAAAATCCGCTACTAGACAATTTGATAGTGGTTGAAGGAGGGAGAAGAATACGCTGGGGCTCAATAATCCAAGCTCCAGAAGTAATGGTGGATATGTATACTAGCATTATTCACCTGTTAGAAAAAGCAAGTCAAGTCTCTGGAAGCAGTGCTAACTTAGAACCCGATGAAGATCTAGGCAAAATCCATCTTGACATGGTTGCATCCCTGGCGGATTTTTTTTATAGCAGTAAGCCCAATAAGAGTAACTATCGCAGAGGTAAAAACCCCTGGTACAATAGGTCATGCAGGGATGCGAAGAGAGCCCTGTTGTCAAGCCTGAGGGGGGGATAGCATGCAAATAAGGGAAGCAAGGGTGTTTTTAAAAAAAATCCTTTTAGCTGCGAAATCTGAATGGGTAATGGAAAGATGGCAGGCCATTAAGAATGCCTTGGACGTTAAAGACACAAGAGCTTTCTGGAATTTAGTCCATACCGGGAAGATATAGGGTAGGTCTACCCTCGAGCCTAATATTGCTGAGGAAGCCTGGCGTCTTTACTTTAAAGATTTATATTCAAGCCCCTATAATGGACCTAGTGAGAGTGGGATATCGGTTTGTTGTCATACCTTTGATTCCCTTGGGGATATACCCCCATGTACCTTGGCCGAGGTATTATCTGCCCTAGCCAAAATACTGCCAAACAAAGCTCCTGGGCTGGATAGAATCCCCGGGGACCTGTATAGAAATGAACAGACTGTTTGGGCCCCATACCTCCAGACATTATTTAATGCCATTCTTTATGGCATGCCACCCCCCCCTACGTGGGCTGGGGCAGAGATTATTCCAATTTATAAAAAAGGGTCTCCCATAGAACCGGCAAATTACAGGCCAATCAGCCTTATTGATGTAACTCAAAAGATTTTTGCTAGAGTCTTACTGGGAAGACTCCAGGAATGGATGGAAGACCTTAATATTTTAACTCCTTTACAGGCAGGCTTCAGATGTAAAACATCTACTATAGATCAGTTGTTTAGGCTTCAATTGATCTATTGGAAACATATAGTTTTGGAGGGTGGTAGTCTGTACCTTACATTCGTGGATCTCAAATCGGCGTTTGATATGGTGGATCGTGACCAGCTGTGGGGAATCTTGCTGGATATGGGAGTACCACCATACCTCTGCCACCAGTTTAAACGCCTCCACGAGGGAACATTTGCTAGGGTAAGGTTCGGCAAGAATGGGAAATTAACGGCTCCTTTTCCTGTAGGAAAGGGGGTGAGGCAGGGTTGTGTGCTTGCACCAACCCTTTTCTCACTTTTTCTCAACGGGTTAATAGGAGACCTTTTTGCCGTTAAGGACATTGATTCCCCAAAACTAGCCAACCGCAAATTTCCTGCCCTAATGTTTGCGGACGATACCCTGCTCCTCTCGAAATCACCAATGGGGATGCAGCGTGTATTAGAGGAATTTAGTCGGTTTTGTAAAAGGAGGAATTTGGTAGTAAATATTAAGAAAACAAAATATATGGTCTTCCACGCTGACTCTATAAACTGTCCGCACCCAAGAATGGATGATGGACCCTTAGAAAGGGTTCCTATCTTTGATTATTTGGGCCTCACATTAAACGATAAAATGGGGTGGGGACCCCAAATCAACAAAGCTAATTTAAAGCTAATTCAGGCAGTCGGGGGATTTTAAAGGTTTATAAGAGATGTGCCCTAAAGGTTATAAGCCCGCCTGTAGAAATCTACAAGGTCCAAGCTAGGGGGGCAACTATGTATGGGGCCGAACTTTGGGGACATAGCTTAGTTAATGCCCTCACTATAACAGAAAATAATTGTATGAGACAAATCCTGTGTTTGCCTAAAAGTACTCCTTTAACGCCACTAAGGATGGATCTGGGCATCCTTCCCATTGCAGACCTAATTGCTTCTCGCCCACTGCTTTACTGGCGACGGCTGTGGAGTACGCCAGAGCTAGGACATTATAGAGAGGAATTAAAGGCTGTAATGTCCACTCTGGGGGCGGGTAATATCCTGTGGTTCTCCTTTATCAGAGACTCATTCCGTGCGATAGGAAGGGAGGACCTATGGTCGGCACCGGAGGAGTCATGCTCAGCTATCTCAAAAAAATCCTTGGTTTGTGTACTGAAGGGGTATAAATTGTCATGCATTTTACAGACCGCTAATTCTTCTAGTTTAACCTATGGGTTCCTGGATATAAAACAGCAATATAAATTGGAGCAGGTGTTGGATTTTATTCAACCGCCAACAGCAAAAAAACTGTTTTTGCAATTTAGATATGGGCCGCTGCCGCTCCATGCACTCACCAACAAATGGGCAGGCGCTACCACCCACCTTTGCCCGGGGTGCCTAGTAGAGGAGGAAACTGTAATTCATGTGTTGTTCTTCTGCTTGGCATATAAGTGGGCAAGGTTAAAGTGGGTTACTCAATTGTGTAGGAACCTAGGTATTATATGTAAAAACAAGGGTACCCCTGATGCCAATTCCTAACTCAGGGAAGTAACTCAAATGTAAATATCACAGTATAGGAATATCATAATTACTCGTGGACCTAAATAATACATGTCCAACCATAAACATGCAAACTCTGTTTACTGATATCAAAAATATTTATTATTTTTATTGTTACACATCATATTTACTCAATATGTACATTAAAAAGGAAATGAGTGAACCTCTGTATACAGGGTTATACTGTGAACGGGCAATAGAATTTAGAAAAATCAGTTGTTATATTGGCCCATTATCAAATATATAGTGCACAGTATCAATAATGCATGTTATTACAATGAAGATATTCACAATGTTTAAATTATTTTCTCTTTTCTTTTTCGAAACATACAAAATTAATAGATCATCAATTCATTATATACAGAGGACATTAAATGTAGGCATGGCTCTTGGAATTCTGTGTCCTACGCGCGTTTCGGCAGTACGCCTTCATCAGGAAGCCATGTTTTTTGTGAACGAAAACCTAAACAGAGTGCATATAAATGTAACATGTATCAATATTCCCAAAACGGTCCTACTAAATTCATTTTATTTAAAAAGCCCAAGAATTGGGTCTTAAACATAGACTTAACAACAAGGAAGTTTAAAAACACCAATTCCAAATCAATGAAAATCACATTGAAACATGTAAAACCATAATAGACTTAATACAGTGAACATCGTAATAGACTTCCATCACCAGAGTAATAATAACTGTTCGCCCATGGACTTTCTATTTTTCTATTTTTGTATAGGACACAGAATTCCAAGAGCCATGCCTACATTTAATGTCCTCTGTATATAATGAATTGATGATCTATTAATTTTGTATGTTTCGAAAAAGAAAAGAGAAAATAATTTAAACATTGTGAATATCTTCATTGTAATAACATGCATTATTGATACTGTGCACTATATATTTGATAATGGGCCAATATAACAACTGATTTTTCTAAATTCTATTGCCCGTTCACAGTATAACCCTGTATACAGAGGTTCACTCATTTCCTTTTTAATGTACATATTGAGTAAATATGATGTGTAACAATAAAAATAATAAATATTTTTGATATCAGTAAACAGAGTTTGCATGTTTATGGTTGGACATGTATTATTTAGGTCCACGAGTAATTATGATATTCCTATACTGTGATATTTACATTGGAACCTAGGTATTAGAAATTATAAGGAATCCTACAGGGTTTTAAAATCTGATACTAACCCGGTTTTTGTTGTTGCAATCTCTAAGTTTCTCTTTGCAATGTGGTGTAAGCGAAGGTATCTATTGAAAAATCGATGTGAGAATTAGTAATACCCGCTCCCGTCTGTCAACCATTGTGACCCTAATTTTGGCAAAAAACCTAGCCTGTAAGGGTAGGTATTTTATCAAACAACTGATACGAGATCTATTAAGACCTGCTTTTAATTGGTTGCTACTGCGACTTAGGTTTTATATAAAAACATGGGCTGTGAATTTTCTTTTAATATTTTTAGTTTAATTTATATTTTTTATGATTGGCTTGCAGTGATTATATTGCCCATAGTGATGATTATCATTTTTATTTCCCTGTTTCCCAATGAGCGATCATTACTGCTATCTATGCTTGTACTATTTTATAATAAGTGGTTCTTACGACATCATACTTTTTCTTGATATTAATTTTAAGTGGTTGTGTATATGTATGTACTTTTATGGCCGTAATAAAGTTTCATGAATGAATGAGAATGAGATAGCTTTGAAAATGAAAGGCAGTTAAAATGGAGGACAGGAGTTGTTTATTATGATAGATATCATTGGATGGCGTAAATAAACAAATATTTCAAATTAGGTAGTGGTTTTTAAGAAGAAATAAGTACATCTGTGATTGGCTGTGGTTAAAGTAAAAACAATGTAATGTACTCTTAAATATGCTTACAATTGGAAACAGTCAAGCACACATGCTGTAGTTGAGTTGGACAGTAATGTGCAGTTTCTAGAATGTGTTGTGAACTTCTGACCTACTGGTTCTAGTGGGTTCACAATGGAAACTCTGCTAAGAGAGTGTTAGGGGAAGGGTATTAAACAAAGTGTAGTCTGTTTGTTTCCAAATTAGAGTTGTTTAGAGTCATTTTTAAAGAATGAGGGTTTGTTTTCCTACTGATGACTTTGATATAAAGTGTAGTGTAGTTTTAAAGTAGTAACAGTACTAAGCTAAATATGTTTTTGGACCCCCATACTTATTTGCGAATTCGTCGCAAATTTACACAGGTGTGCTGAGGGTCGTAACTAATTTGAAAATATCCACAAATACCCTACCATATTGGGCTTCTTCACAGAAGTGCAAGAAAGAGTTAACACACACTAACCATTGAGAAGTAGAGTAACAAATGTAATATATGAAAGGTATGTTTTGAGTGCAAAGTTCAAAAGGTTTCTAATTAATGGTTAGTTTGTATGAGAGTGCTGTGCCATTCTTATGCTTAGTTTTCACATTTTCTGAGAGATTTGAATCTATCCAATGAGAGCAAAAAAACATATTTGCCAAGCAAATTCAATTTTTAGGTATGTGAATTGATTGAACATTAAAAAAGTTGGATTGAAAAGGTATATCTATATGTGAGGTTGATACAAGTTAGTACGATATATACAAAAGTATTGTAACTCTATGAGGGGATCTGTGAGTGGATGTGTGAGTGTTTTTATATATTTATTAATGGGTGAGTAACTCTCTTTCTGGGTGTGTGAGTATGTGACTGTGTGTCTGAGGGTGAAAGTAGCTGTGTGACAAGTTGCTTAACAATGTGTTGCTGTGGAACTGTAGACTGTTCATGTGTTTTTTACTGCATGGTCTAGTTGGCATAAAAAACTGCTTGTTAAGGGTTAAACTTCTATTCAACTATGTACTAGCAGCCCTGCAAAGCTTCACAGGTCCATGTGTGATGTGCTACTCCAGACCAAGGTTTTTCTTTGAATTGTGGTATTTTTAGTCTTCTTTATTCCATTATAAAAGAAGACTACATGTCCCAGAATTAAAAGGTAAAAACTTGGACTGGAGTAGCACATCACACATGAACCTGTGAAAGTTGGCAGCTATGTACTAGATACCCTTTAGGTAGGGTGTTGGTAAGTCCTAGGGCAGGTTTGTATATGCTTAGATGGTAAGACATGCCCTTTTAAGTCATACTCAATCACATGTGTACTTTGAGATCCCTAAGCATAGTAAAATATGCGGTTTCACCCATACTACAAGTTATATACATATGTAGAAAAGCATTGCTGCACACCTAGTCTATGATAGAGCGACAGAGGCATGTAGATATTCACTGTCATGACCATACAGCCCTTATGTATGCAGCAGTAACTACATATAATTCATCCCTATAGTAGGCTGTAGGTAGGCTATAGGGCAGGGTGCTTTGTGCTTAAATGTGGTTTTAAGTTTCACTGAGGTATATGTGTACTTACAGACCCATATGCCCAGTTATACATCCAGTCTCCCACCTATTCTGTGACTCACATACCTATTTACAAAAGCATAGAGCCACTCACACACCCAGACACACAGCGACAGAAACACATATACATTCACTCACACACCTACACAGCAGTTATGTATGTATCAGTATCGGAGTCAGTTACATACCCCTATACTCACTTACACAGTTAGCAATTTATACAGCCACTTACAAACACATTTGAGACACATAAAGTTACTAAAACAGCCAGTCATATACCAACATACTTACTTAAACATCTGGTAGCACACTCACAGAGGGTCTGATACACTCACTCAGATATGTAGTCAACCTAGTCACCCATCCAGGCAAGTACTCCTTTCACCATGGCTCAGGCCTACTACTGCAGACCCTGTTTGTGCAGTTTTACTGCCAGTTCAACTTGGCATTAAAAACAGCTTTGCCAAGCCTTGAACTCTCCTTTAACTACACATAACTCACCTCTCAGCTAGGCTGTCAGTAGGACATAGGGCAGGGTGCTTTGTTAAAAGGTAAAACATTTCCTTTTGAGTTTCACTAAGTTGCACGTGCATTATCACACTTATAGTGCACCTAGTCCTTCACATCGGCAAACAATCAAAAAAACTCTGGCAAAGAGCCCCCCGGTGGGGCCTGTTGAGCATTGCAGTGCCAGCCCAATGAGGAGCTGCCCGATAATGAAGCATGACACCCTTTTAGGTTTGTGAGGGCCCTTGCTTCTTAAGGATCAGATCCCCGGGGGGCGCTAGAGGGAGCACGGCAAGATGGCTGCACATTAGTGCAGCTCTGCCGGCCGAGTCTCAATCCGATCACTATCCAGATTCCTGACGCAGCAGAACCATAAAATATCAGAGGCGCAGCGCCGGTGGACAGCCCGGGAACAGGATTGACCTGTTTTGCTGCCCGTGAGCTGAGCGCGGAGATGGGATTGCGCTACTAACCAAGCGAGGCCTTGCAAGTAAGATGGCAGATGCAGATTGCTACTGAGCTGAGCATCCCTGCCTGGAATTGGCGCCCTGGTGTGGCTGGGAGCGGCGAGGTGTGACCGGGGGGCGCCGCAGGCCGAAGGTGACCAGCGGTAATGACGCCCGTGTGATCGACTACAGGTGGTCTGCAGCGGCAGCCACCTTGGCCGCGAACACACTGCTGGACTGTGGGGGATGCTGAACCGCTGCGGGACCACTAACCGAATGCGCAGGCTGGAGGCAAGTGAAAAAGAAATGACGGAGGCGGACTAGAGTGTGTACCGCAGTAAACGAAGTGTGCAGCTGCCAATGACGGAGGCTGGGAAGCGGGACCCGTAGACTGCGGTGATCCTGCCTGTGTGCTGGGAGCCAAGCGGAAGGTCTCTCCTCTTGTGCTGGATTGAGGTGCGTGGAACAGAAACGACGCAGACGGATTAGAGCGAGCCCGGCAATACACACAGTAAGTGGACGCCAGTGACAGAGGCTGGGGAGCGGGATCCGTAGACTGTGCTGATCTCGCCCGGGAGTTGGGGGCTGAGCGGGGGCCCTCTCCTCGTCCCTGGAGGTAAACTGGTGCCCTGATCTGGGGGTGTGCTCTCCCCCCGAAAGACTTGGCTGCAGGACTGGCTGTGTGCTTTCCATGTGGACTGGCACGTACTATTGTGAAGTGGCCCACCGGAGTGGATTATTGCATTGGACTGGCATACTGATTAACTGAGTGAACACGCGCTGGGCTCAATTGGCAACAACATAGACTGTAGTGGAGTGGGCTTGCCGCTCACAAAGTGGCTGGGCGTGTGTGTAATTGCGCGCTAGCCTGAAGGTATGCTGCCTAACTGCTCATAATACTGATATACAGCCACATGATACGACTTTGTGAAGTGCGCCCAGATGTGCTGGTCTAGGGTTATAGCGGCGACCCTGCGTTGTTCGGTTACAGTCAACGTTTCCCAACGCTTTACACTCGATCAGAGCACCTTTGGTGCTCTGTTGCATTGTGAAGGGGCTGTAATGCAGATCTTGGCGGGGCTGGGTGGCGGCTGCCATTCTCCCGGCGCCCTGAGCATAATGGGCAAGACAGATAAGACACAGTCCCGCCTTACATTCGAAATGCGCAAGACGGGCAGAGCGCAGAACAAGCAGACCTCGGATTCGGATGCGGAGGCCCCATCGGAATTTACCCCAAATTTAGAATCCACGCTCCTGGCAATGCAACACAGCTTGCAGTCGATCGATGGCAAGATTGATGCCCTAAATTTATGCATGAATCACATAGCGGCTAAACTCGATAAGCAGGGCACCAGGCTGGGTGAAGTGGAGCAACGCGTTTCCACGGCAGAGGATGATCTGCACACTGTCTCTGATAAAACTTTGAATATGGAAAAAGTGTTTGCAGTCATTCAAGCGAAGAATGAGGACCTGGAGGTGAGGTCCAGGAGAAATAACCTAAGGATCACGGGGCTGCCAGAATCGACCAATGTTGGGAAAATGGAGATATATGTGGAGGGGATGCTCAAAGAGATTTTTGGTGTGGATAATTTGTCCTCAATGCTGATAGTGGAACGGGCCCACCGCTCACTGGTGGCACGCCGGATCCCCGGAGTCCCACCACGCCCCATTATTGCGCGATTGCTAAATTATAGAGATCGGGATACCATACTTCGCCAAGCCCATGATAAAGGTCAAATCACATATCATGGGAATGTGTTGGCATTCTTCCCAGACTTTACCGCCGCAGTTCAGGTGGCTAGACGGGAGTTTATCCCAACAAAGAAGCTGTTACAGCTGGAGGAGATCCCATATGCCATTCTCTACCCAGCTCGTCGGAGGATTGGCCCCGATGGAGCATCCAAGATCGTCACTAATCCCAGGGCCGCCATGGAGCATGCTAAGCTACTGAAGAAACGTCGCCGTGAAACTAATACGGATCCAGAATAAGAAGAGCAGTGAGACATACTCTGCCATTATAAACCTTTGGTGTGTAGCTGGTATTTGGGCATTGCTGCCTGCCCTGTTTGCTGACAATGTTGTGACTGGATGATCTTAGAATTGAAATGTTTTAGCAATGTAACTTCTAATGTATGCGGGGGCCTCGCCTCTGATCGTGATCCCACTGGTATAAGAGAAGGTTGTATGCGGCTGAATGGGCAGGCACAATGGAAACCTTTAACACTGAATGGTCTGTCATGTCGAAGAATAGTCAACTCGGCCACCTCCCCCCATTAAGTGGGAGGCTGACTGCACTCTAGTGTCCCCTAATGGGTGTACCCTACTGTTTTCTTGGGCTATTTGGGTTTTGGGGGGTTTATTTGTATTAGACGGGGATGTCTTTGACAAGTTGGGGGTGCTGAAGTGGGTGGGGGCATGGGGGGAGGGAGGATATTAAGGCAACTATCGAACTTTGTCAATGCATTGTACCTTTCAATGGTTTGGTCTTCTCAAGGTAACCTAAGTAGAGATATGTTACAAGTGTATAGGCTAATAAGGATTTGGGTGATACTGTTAGGATAATGGATCACTGACTAAATATCGAACGTCAAAATATCCCTTTGGTATTGCTTTGTTCGCCCTAAGTTGGCAGGGTATGCCCAGACGTGGGTCCCTTGCTCACTTTGCCACTGGATTCAAGCTAGCCTGGCTGATGACGGCTGAATAGCCAGAAACCGGTCCCAGGATGCTTGTTTCCGGTCCAGGGAAGACATGGCTTGGCAGTTCGGGCTGGACTGTTCCCATGAGGCACAGGGTCAGACTGATTTGCATATGGCCATGCCTGAACTGGGGTGGTGGAGTGAGCTAAAGAATGATGATGGATTAAACCCAGATCAGTTGACTAGGGGTGAGTGTTTGATTTGCTCAAACGCTCCGTCCATCATCCCCTTTGGTATTGCTTTGTTCGCCCTAAGTTGGCAGGGTATGCCCAGACGTGGGTCCCTTGCTCACTTTGCCACAGGATTCAAGCTAGCCTGGCTGATGACGGCTGAATAGCCAGAAACCGGTCCCAGGATGCTTGTTTCCGGTCCAGGGAACACATGGCTTGGCAGTTCGGGCTGGACTGTTCCCATGAGGCACAGGGTCAGACTGATTTGCATATGGCCATGTCTGAACTGGGGTGGTGTAGTGAGCTAAAGAATGATGATGGATTAAACCCAGATCAGTTGACTGGGGGTGAGTGTTTGATTTGCTCAAACGCTCCGTCCATCATCCCCTTTGGTATTGCTTTACAAAAATATTGCAGCAAAAATATCGAAGACAAGAATATCGACATCCTATCTACATTATGGTAAGTACAAAAATATCGGAAAAAAAATATCGATGTCAAAAATATCGTTGTTAAAAATATCGTTTTTTATTTAAGTTAAAAAAATAATGTAAAATAAAGTAAATAATAAATATAATTAAAATAAACATAGTTAAAAATATATTAAAATGCTTAAAAACTTATAAGTAATATATATAATTTAAAAATACATTAAACATATACATATAATATATAATATATATATACTTACTTATTAATATGTTTTAATATTTATTTTAATAACTTATAAATAGTTAATTTTTTAATAAATTATAAATACATCTATACACATAAAACAATATAAATAAAAATTTAATAATTATATGTAACAAATTAAAACAATTAAAATTATTTTTAATCTTTTTAAAAATTATTATACATTACATTAGCTAAAATAATACAAAAAATATTAGATAGCGGAGGAAATAAAATTACTATTCCAACTCCAGTGACTGCAACAATAAGAAAAGTGTTGGATAGCGTAGGGGTAAAAATTACTATTCGCACTCCAGTGAGTGCAACAGTAGGGAAAGTGTTAGATAGCGCAGGGGTAAAAATAACTATTCCCACTCCAGTGAGTGCAACAGTAGAGAAAGTGTTGGATAGCGCAGGGGAAAAAATTACTATTCCCACTCCAGTGAGTGCAACAGTAGGGAAAGTGTTGGATAGCGCAGGGGTAAAAATTACTATTCCCACTCCAGTGAGTGCAACAGTAGGCAAAGTGTTGGATAGCGCAGGGGTAAAAATTACTATTCCCACTCCAGTGAGTGCAACAGTAGGGAAAGTGTTGGATAGCGTAGGGGTAAAAATTACTATTCCCACTCCAGTGAGTGCAACAGTAGGGAAAGTGTTGGATAGCGCAGGGGTAAAAATTACTATTTCCACTCCAGGGAGTGCAACAGTAGGGAAAAGGTAAGATAGCGTAGGGGTTAAATTAACATACTCATAAATTAATTTTATTTTTAAAATAAATAACATATTAATAATTATTTAACAAAATAATTATTAATAAATACTATTAAATTAAATTAGTATTTACTTAAATAACATTTAATTACTTCCCACCCTATTCCCCTATAAACACACAATGCGCTACACATAAAAAATAACACAATTAATGTAATTATCAATTAATCAATTAATAAAAATTAATTACCAATTAATAATTAATTGACAATACATTAATTAACAATAACAATAAATAAAAAATTAATAAATTATCATTAATATAATTTTAAATTAACCAATTAATAAAAAGTTAATTACCAATTAATAATTAATTAACAATAAATTAATAATCAATAACAATAAATAAACACATATTAACTAATTATTTATATTTAAATTACTTCCCACCCTATTCCCCTATAAACCCACAACCGGCTACACATTAAAAATAACATAATTAATTTAATTACCAATTAATCAATTAATTAAAAATTAATAACCAATTAATAATTAATTTACAATTAATTAATTAACACTATCAATAAACAAAATTAAGAAGCTATTATTTATAATTATTTTAATTATAAATTAAGCAATTAATAAAAATTAATTACCAATTAATAATGAACAATAAATTAACAATCAATAGCAATAAATAAAAACATATTAATTAATTAATTATAAATAAATTACTTCCCACCCTATTCCCCTATAAACCCACAACCCGCTCTGATACTAAAACGCAAAATTTACCTTAAAAAGAATTACTATTTTCTAAACATTCAATACATATATTTAGAAATAATGTAAAAACTTTTTAAAAAAATGTTGAACATACATATAAAATACATACTAAAATACATAACACTAAAAAAAACATCGACATTATTTACAACTATATTTTTGAAAACGATATTATTTACTTCGATAATACTTACTTCGATATTAAAGAAATCGATATTACTTACCTTAAAGTCGATATTCTGGTCAACGATATTCTTGACTTCGATATTCTGTCCCTACGGTATTAAGAACTCGATATTAGTGTAGGTCGATATTTAAACTTCGATATTTTGACTGAGCAGCTAGGATAATAACATGGAATGTGCGTGGGCTCAACAACCCCAAAAAGATCCGTAATGTGCTAGCTTTTTTAGACAGGCAGGATGTAAGGTTGCGTTTCTGCAGGAGACACATCTTACTAGACACACGGAGCTCGGGGTGGGGGCCTGTTGGGCTGTGGTGCATGTGGCTTCATCATTCTCCTCTTATTCCAGGGGCATTCTGATTCTGGTTAAAAAGGGCACTCCATTCACATTACTCAAGTCTGAGGCGGATGAGCAAGGGAGGGTGCCTCTGGTTATGGAGACACAACAGTGCTGTTTCTAAACATGTACGGACCCAACACTGATGAGCCGGGTGTTTTTAACGATGTCTGGAGGCGTATAGCATCCTACCCGCACTCTGTTGTATTATGGGGTGGTGATGTCAATATTACTTTAGACCCTCAGTTGGACCGCTCCGCTGATGTGATGGGTAGGGGCAAACAGGCTGTACAGGTGGTTGCTGAACTAATGGAGGCTGAGGGTCTCATGGATATGTGGAGGGCTCGCAACCCGAGAGGGAGAAAGGGTACATTCGTATCTACAGTGCATGGCTGTTTGTCCAGTTTGGGCTATTGGCTGCTTTCCAAAGAGGCGGCCCCCTGGACAGTCTCTATAAAGCACTTAGCTAATATGCTGTCTGACCATTCCCCTGTGCTCCTTGTGCTGAAGGTGCCGACCTGTGTTAGGCCCCCGTTTCAATGGCGGCTGCAGCCGTCCTCCCTGTTGGATCCTGTGTTCCGGGCCAGAATTGGTGCTGCCATCACTAACTACTTTTCGAAGAATGAGGGGATGGTGGACAGCGTAGGCACACTTTGGGAAGCCTTCAAAGTTATCATACAGGGGGAGTGTATTGGAGCATAGGCGGGTGCACTGAAAGATCTTCGCAACAGGATTCGGAGCCTGGCTGAGAAGATCAGTGCGCATGAGCGTGACTATGAGTTGAACCCCTCACTTACAACTCTGGCCCGTATACGTGAGTTGGTTACTGAGCATAACCAAACGGCTGAACAAGAAGTGCTACACAGATCCAGGAGATTCAAGGCACGCTATTATGGGGAGGGGGGTAGATCCAGTCGTTCACTGGCACATAAATTGTTGCTGCCTAAGGGGCAGGAGCACATTGTTGAATTGGTGGCGAGGGCAGTGTGGCCCTACGCTCCACACCAGAGAATGGTGAGGTATTTATAGATTTCTTCTCCAGGCAATATGGAGCTAGACAGACAGCTACTGAGGAGGAAGTCAATGGTTACTTAAACGACATTGCCTTAGGATGGCTATCCAATGGTCAGCATGAGTACTTGACCCAACCGTTCGATGTAGAAGATGTAAAAGAGGCCATAATGTCCCTGCCCACTTGCAAGGCTGCGGGTCTTGATGGCTTACCAAGTGAGTTTTATAAGGCATACGTTGAGGTTTTGGCTCCGCAATTGTTGAAGGTATTTGCTGAGGCCTACGACACCGGTATATTGCCACCTACCCTTAGAGAGGCCTTACTTGTCACTCTCTTAAAACCAGAAAAAGTTGTGAATAAGTGTGAATTGTATAAACCACTGTCCCTCATAAATATTGATACCAAAATCCTAGCGAAAATGATTGCCTGTAGATTGCAGCCCCTGATTCCTAATTTGATTCTCCCTGACCAGTCTGGGTTTGTCCCCAAGCGCTCTACCGTGCACAATCTTAGGACCATTTTTGCCGTGATACATCACTTAGACCTTGACATCCCTGCTGCGGCGGTGCTTCTAGACGCGGCGAAAGCCTTTGACTCGCTACAGTGGGGATATATGTTTGTGGTCCTGCAACGCATCGGAATGCCGCCCTTTTTCAGAAGTGGGTACGCTTATTATATGCTAGCCCAGTGGCCAGGGTGCGAGCCAATGGCTGGGGGTCTGATGCATTCTCAATTTGTAGGGGCACAAGGCAGGGATGTCCTCTCTCCCCTGTGCTTTTTTTCTTTGGCGCTAGAACCATTGGCATGTAAGGTATGTCAAAAACATGCTGAGGCCGGCTTAGGGTTTAGGCAGTGTCCGCTGGCTATATCTCTGCATGGGGATGATATGTTGTTGTATGTCCGGGAGAGCCGACCACAAATTTGGCATCTATTCTGCGAGAATATGTCTTGTTTGAGAGGCACTCAGGGTTAGGGATAAACTGGTCAAAATCTACGATTTTTCCATTGACAGTCTGCACTCAGGAGACATCACTGGAATACCCGCTCCCCTGGTCTACAGACCCCGTGAAGTATCTAGGGGTGTGGTTACACAGAGACCCTGAGATCGTATTAAATATGAATTGTGGGCATAGGGTAAGGAAAATCACTGAACAAGTCTCCCGTTGGACAAGACTACCGCTGTCACTGGCGGACAGAGTAGCTGTGGTGAAGATGGCTATGCTCCCTAAGCTCCTGTATTTATTTCTTAATGTTCCAATAAAGCTAAATGTCACATTTTTTAAAACCCTGCAGTCCTGCCTGCTGTCGCTGGTATGGATTGGTAAGCAGCCTAGATGCAGTTGGAAAAAGAACAATTGATGGACAGAATGCAGAACTATGTCATACATTCACCCCAGTACAGAGATCTGGGCCTAAATCCATTGTTTTTTGCTCACCATGCCATTCCAGTTTGGACCCAGCCATATGCAAATCAGTCTTGACCCTGCGCCCAATGGGAACAGTCCAGCCCGAACTGCCAGGCCAGGTCCTCCCTGGACTGGAATCAAGCATCCTAGGACCGGTTTCGGGCTTTCAGCCCTCATCAGCCAGGATAGCTTGACTCCAGTGGCATGGAGAGCACGGGACCCACGTCTGGGCATACCCGCCCCACTCGGGGTGACAAATGTAAAAAGAACAATTGATGGACAGAATGCAGAACAATGTCATACATTCACCCCAGTACAGAGATCTGGGCCTAAATCCATCGTTTTTTTGCTCACCATGCCATTCCAGTTTGGACCCAGCCATATGCAAATCAGTCTTGACCCTGCGCCCAATTTTTTATTTATTTATTTTATTTAATGCGATTTTATATAGCGCGAACATTACCCGAAGGTGTCAGAGCGCTTTACATTTGCGTTACATAAGGACTTTGGATTACATGAGTTACATAAGAGATACAAACAGAAAAAAATTGCAAATGTACAAGTTGTAAAGTCACTCAAGGAAGAGATACAAACAGATAAACTCTAAAATCACATAGGAATGGTAGTAAGTACAAAGGTCTACTACATATACTAGTGGTTAGAGTTATATATATACAAATTGCAAATTCACTCAGGATTACATTTGAACAGCGATTAGTCTTGGACAATTATATATTACATATTTACAGAGCAGGAAATTCTTACCATCCTTCAGCCAGGTGTTCAGGTGGTGTTGCACTCAAGGGTGGTGGTCTTGGGTCTGGAGGGATCCCCGAGTTGGAGATGTCCATAGGGGTAGAAGGCCGGATGGTGGTGGGGGAAGCAGCATGCTGGATCCCCGAGCTGATCTTGAGGTCATGCTGAGCTCCATCTTGTGGATAGAGGAGGGCTCTCAAGGGCAGGTGGAACTGTGCCACGAAGTCAGGTCTCCCGCCTGGCTCAAGCTCCCGCAGTGAGGCCCCGGCAGGCCCAGTGCACCAAAACCGCGTATAGGCATTGTAAGCGGCGGGCGCCATGTTTAAGTCCCGGGTCCTGCACAGGTCTTCAGGCGCAGTGAGGGCTTATGCGCAGCCACTACTCTGGGCGGTGTCTTTCTGTGTGTCAGGGCCCTTGCTTCATTCCCTCCTGTGCATCTCTAGCAGGGCGATGAGTCTCTTGTCTCCCGTTGTGCTCCCCTCATCCATGCTTATTTCCCATGCACTGCCTGGTCGCGAGGGCCGCCATCTTAAGGTTAGGCAGCTAGGATCTAGTTGGCCCACGGCCACGCTGCCTCTCCCATAATCAGGGTATATCGAGGGGCACACACTCTCAATATCAAGGGGGGCTCAGCGTCAATGGGGATCCCCAATCGCCAACCTCAGCCATCTCCTACCGGTGCACCCCTCTAGGCGGAAGACGGAAGCTGCCCTCTGTCTCGGAGCTGGGCGCCTCGCCTCGTCTTCAGGTTACCCTCCGGCCTCCGCTCCTCACATATTGCTGCCGCAGCCTCGGGGTCCCATTAGCGTATGCTGCTGCCCTCCTCCGTCACCTGATTTGGCCCCGTTAGTGCGCGATTCGTATCCGTGCTCAGATTTCGAGGGCCGCCACCATCTTAAGCCCGGGACGCTCCTGGTCCCAGGATGCTTGTTTCCGGTCCAGGGAGGACCTGGCTTGGCAGTTCGGGCTGGACTGTTCCCACAAGGAACAGGGTCAAGACTGATTTGCATATGGCTGGGTCCAAACTGGGGTGGTGTGGTGAGCAAAAGAATTATGGATTTAACCCAGATCCTTGTGACTGGGGGTGAATGCTTGCATTGTCCAGCATTCCGTCCATCAATTGTTTCTTTTGCATATGTCGCCCTAAGTGGGTAGGGTATGCCCAGATGTGGGTCCCGTTCTCACTACACCACTGGATTCAAGCTAGCCTGGCTGATGAAGTGTGATGCCCTGAAACCGGTCCCAGGATGCTTGTTTCCGGTCCAGGGAGGACCCGGCTTGGCAGTTCGGGCTGGACTGTTCCCACAAGGAACAGGGTCAAGACTGATTTGCATATGGCTGGGTCCAAACTGGGGTGGTGTGGTGAGCAAAAGAATGATGGATTTAACCCAGATCCTTGTGACTGGAGGTGAATGTTTGCATTGTCCAGCATTCCGTCCATCAATTGTTTCTTTTGCATATGTCGCCCTAAGTGGGCAGGGTATGCCCAGACGTGGGTCCCGTGCTCACTACACCACTGGATTCAAGCTAGCCTGGCTGATGAAGGGTGATGCCCTGAAACCGGTCCCAGGATGCTTGTTTCCGGTACAGGGAGGACCTGGCTTGGCAGTTCGGGCTGGACTGTTCCCACAAGGAACAGGGTCAAGACTGATTTGCATATGGCTGGGTCCAAACTGGGGTGGTGTGGTGAGCAAAAGAATGATGGATTTAACCCAGATCCTTGTGACTGGGGGTGAATGTTTGCATTGTCCAGCATTCCGTCCATCAATTGTTTCTTTTGTAGATGCAGTTGGAGCACTCTAACACTTCCGTTTGATAGAGGGGGTTTGAAGCGCCGGACCTGCGTTTGTACTACCTCTGTGCACAGGCACAGTTTGCACACAACTGGTACTTTCCACAGAAATATCTGCCTCATTTGGCTATGGAGGCAGATACTGCGTATCCAACTCCACTAACTGCTAAGATTTTACACAACTGTAAGGGAGGCACTAGGAGGGAGATTAATCCTGTCAACTGTATGGACTGGGTGTGGAGTGCCCTTGCTAACGTGCGGGGAGGGAATATATATATGCCCCAGGCATGCCAATCGTGTCGCACCCAGGTATCTCAGCGGCACAAGAACGCGGGGCTCTGAACGTTCTGCAAAAAGCAGGGATCACTAATCTAGGAGACATGTATAGAAATGGGGTATTCCTCTCAGGGTCTGATTTTCAGGCTGGTCAAGCATAGACAGTGATGCATGGATTTATGTATACCAGGCTGTGAATGGCAGTGCGTTCCCTATGCCCGGATTTCCCCCAAGAACCTCGGGTGTTGAAAGCACTGCAGGTAGTGCTGAAGGGGGTGACAGCCGAGGGCTGATTACTGGAATGTATAACGCATCTCAAAGGGAGAATGAATGGTCAGTTTCTTCCTCGTTAGATAAATGGAACAAAGTCCTTGGGGTCCCGGGAAGACTGGGAGGTTTGTTGTAACTTGACCGGGGCCTTACTGCTAATTGTAATCTCCGTATTATCCACTTTAAATATCTACATCAAATATATTACACCCCAGCACAACTGGAGAAATTTGGCCTACGGGAGGATGCGAGATGTCCCAGATGTCGTAAGGATGGAGCTGATTTTATGCACCTGGCGTGGGAATGCCTTGCTATTTTCAGCTTCTGGCAGAGGGTGGTCAGGGCTCTCACTGACATGACACTTGATAATATTGAATGCACGCCAGAGTGTTGTTTGATGGGTCTTCTTAAAAGGATTAAACCATGTAATCGGCATATTGTGGCCATGGCTACCCTGTTTGCCAAACACGCTGTTGCAATGCATTGGAGCACTAAGGCGGTACCTACCTCAGTAAAGTGGATCAGAGACCTTGCCTTCTGTAGAGAACAACTGGACGCATATGCCGAGGAGCTACCAGCAGCTTCTAGGCCTAAGGGCTTTTGGGCGCCACTCACTATGTACATGTTAGAGCACCCGGACATGGAATAGGCTGCTGTGGTAAGCTTGGTTGCATGGGAAGTACGCTGCTTGACAGACCCGCTGCTTTCACTGCTGTAACTGGTGATGTAAACAGTATACTGTGCCATAATTGTTTTGCCTTTTGTTGTTGGGTCAAAGTGGATGGGGGGTGGGTGGGTATGAAAAAGGCTGCGCATTATGTGACTTTCTATTGCTGTTGGATGGTGTGGTATTGCTGCACCCTACTGGATGTAAATTGCAGCTCAATAAAATAAAGTTTAAAAAAAAAAAAGAAAGGATCAGATCCCCGATCTGACACCTCACGTTCCTCCGACCTCTCCCTCTTATTCTATTAGGAACTGCATACCTACGATTGACATATACTAACTTCAACACCCATAAAGAGACAGATGCACTCATTCACATATGTAGTCAAGGAGTGAGAGACCTAGACAGCCATCCAGACAAGTAGTCCTTTAAACATGGCTTGGGCCTAGTACAGCAGAGTCTGTGTGCGCGGTTTTATTGCCAGGTCGACTTGTCATTTAAAACTCCTTTGCCAAGCCTTAAACTCTTCTTTTACTACATGTAAGTCATCCCTAAGGTAGGCTATAGGTAGGTAACAGGGTAGGCTGCCATGTCTTTAGAAGGTAAGATATGTACTTTGAATTTTGAGTGAGTCACATGCACACTTTCAGACCCACATGCCCAGTTATACATCCAGTCTTCCACCCATACTGTAACTCACTTACCTATTTACAAAAGCATACAGCTACTCACACACCCAGTCAGAGAGTGATGGAGGCACCTAGACATTCACCGAGACACTGGCATACCATTTATGTATCCAGCAGTAACAGAGCCAGTTGCACACACATGTAAATTCCCCAACACTCACTAACACAGCCGGTAAGCTAAGTATAACATCACTTACATAAAGTTTTAGAGACAGAGGGGCATATCACCAACAAACTGCGATAAACATCGCAAAGCGCACTTAGCGCGAATTTGTTTAACGCCGGCTATCGCCGGATTTGATCGCCGAGATAACGCGTTATCATCAATGCTTATCTCCACGGCGATGGAAAATCCGGCGATAACGGCAAAATGAGGGAACATCGCTGGAAATCCAGCGATACAACTACAGCGCTAAGGGAATCCTTGGTGATAGGGAGATGTGGACTTAGGCTTAGAATCCACCTCCCTTTATAAATATAGCTAAGTCTGAAATTTTGCAGACGTTAGCTGATGGCGATAACCGCGGTTAGCGCGGCTTTTTATATCGCTATGGGTGTTCTGGGTGAGCTTGCTGATACAGAGTAGTGCAGTTAGCGATATTTCCCATGTTGTTTAGAGAGGAAACGCCTTCTTTGCATCTCATTAGAGATGCGATGCGAGGCGTTAGTGGAACGGCGGCTGACACAAGGAAACACCCGCTGATGCCTATTAGCGTGTCCTTGCTAATAGTGAGGTAATTCAATCGCCGCTTTTCGGCTGAAAACGGCCGTTAAAGCGGCGTTGTTGGCCTTGATAATATGCCCCAGAGTTACTTAGAGAGCCAGTGAAATAGTGATAAAGTTACTTAGACATCCAGTTACCCACCTACAGACAGACTGATAAACTAACTCAGATATGTACTCAAGTACTGACACACTGTGTACACACACACAGGGACATGCTTATGCATACACTAACATACCCAGGTACTGAGTTAAGGATAGACTGTTACACCCTGGCACACAATAATGCATACTCTAACAAACCCAGGTACACTCAAAGGTATATAGTGACATTACCACACCTATCCATACACTGAGACACCCAGGCACACACTAATTTACACACTAACACACCCAGTCACATGCTGACCAATACACGTAGACATCCAGGATAATACTAATCCATACACTGGCACACCCAGGCAGAAAGTGATACATATCCTGAAACACCCATGTACATTCTGATGGATAGAGTAGCACACCCATGCATATACTAATTTTTACATATGCACAACCAAGCAGACAGTGAAGAAGACCCTGACATATGCAGGTACATTCTCATGCATACACTAATACACCAAAAGAAACACTTATGCATACACTGACAGATTTAGTGTCACACTTTTCCATACAATATCACACCCAGACAGTCATTTATGCATACAGTGAGACTCTCTAACACACACTGACACATATGCTTAGACACCCAGGATCTTAGTGATGCATACAGTAGTATACCCATGCAAACACTGATGGATACGCTAACACAGGCAGGCACACACAGATGTAAAGATAAAAAATAATAGAGTTAGAGTGGCTATACTATTGTAATATACTTGTTTACGTTGTCAGTTAAATACTTTGAAATTTAATTTTAATACTATGTAAAGAAAACATTTATGTGCTCATTTGTTTTTTTCTCTTTGCAGACATTTACTTCCACTTAAAACAACATAATTACAATGCCATCAAAAACTGAAAGAAGAAAGAAATAGAGGAAAGGATACTATCTCCTCCCAACTGAGAAACAGAAAGGACAAAATGCAGAGAATGTAGTGAAAGAGAAAAGAGCTGCTGGTAAGAAAATAAAGGTTCCTTAAAATAGTATGTTTAAAACTGCAAAGTGAGCAAAAGCAAGTAAATAAAAAGAAGACTTTCAAATCAACTAAGAGAGCAGAAAAATTGCATGATATTAAGAGTAAACAATTGTATAAGAAAGCAGAACAAGAAGACAGAGGCAGTTTAAAGAAATTAGAGTCAGATTGTTTCGTTGTAGGATAATTTGCAAATTTGTAAGAACTATGAAGCAGTATAAATGGAGAAAAGAAGCAGTCAAACAAAAGGAACGTGTTGAAGCTATAGTTGATAAGGCCTTTGCCCTCAAGAGAAAGCTATTTATTTAGATTCTGAGCAGAATGAGAACACTGAATAAAAAAGTGTTGTCTATGACGAAAAGAAGACTTGTGAATAGAAGTAACTTTTAGAAACATTTTCAGTGGAGAATGGTAGCATGCTTTCAGTTCTGAGTTTTCTTTTTTAATGAAGAAAAATACTTCCAAGAGAACACATTAGTGCATGCAATTGAAACAACTGGACGATGTTACGAGATGATGGATGGTACCTCCCATTGCAAAAGAAGAGATGGTACCTAGAAATGTTGAAGAAGTGATAGCTGAAAAGGTACAGGGAAGGAGTAGACAGGCCCCTGCGTACAAATGGAACTGTAGCAGTATTTGCAGTGTGCGGCAGGAATCAATTGACATATTGAGAACTTTCCTTCATATGTTTCCCTGCAAAAGCCTAAAAAAGAAAATAAGCATGCTATAAGGTATACAAATTCACAGGGACATTCACTAGCATGTCTGTTGAAAAAAGTGTGCTAAAGCACCTTTCATCATTTCAGAATGTTAGCTGTTGAACACTCTATAATGTGAAAGTTAGTTAGGAGAATTTACCATGTAAAATCTCCTGCCTTATATTTAGGAGAAATGAATAGAGCTCTTTTGCATGGTACAGTAGCAGAGGTAAGTACAGCTATGATAAGTTAAAGGATAATAAAATGTCAGCTATAGCAGTACATGACAAGTTAGAATTAGTTTAAATTCCACAAAACTTCAAGATTTTAATGTTTATGAATCCATTCTCATACAATGTTCCTTCATAGAACAGTATGTGACATGCCCCATATGAGCTATCCCAAAAGATGGTGGTGAAAAAGGCTTGAGACAAAATGTTCTGTGCTTGCAAACTCATAGATGTGGGAAATACTGTTGTCAAGCTGTAGCTTCAGCCTGAAAATGCTTTACCACAGAGAGATAGGGTTCTATGAGTGTCCCAATAGGTTGAGCTCAGCTAGTTTGTTCTCGGGGTCAAGGGGAATTGTTTGGGTAAGTCTAGCCCTTGCAAGCATGCAAAATAGTGTTGAAGTCTTCTCTGGAAATTTAGTATCTAGCAGAGTTCAATCCCAAAAGCACAGATATTGTGAAATCAAATATATTGGACACGTACTATACAGGAAGGAGTACACACCTAGAAAACATGTGGCTTTATGAAGTACTCCAACAATGCAGATCTAGAAGCAATGTAACGGAAAATATAGAAGGGAAATATGGTAGCTGGATGTGACGGTTGTTTGGCAAGACATAGCAAAGGAAATCTAATTAACTATAGGAAACTAAGGGGCCCATTACGATACCCGGCGTAAATAAATCCGCCAGGCATGGAAGCGGCAACAATCCGCCCGCACACACCGCCTGAACACCGACCACGCCATTACGATTACACAAACCGAATACCGCCATCGGCGGAAAAATCACACAAAATACCGCCCGCCAACTACCGAGTCGGAGTCAAACCGCCCGCCACGGACGGAAACACGCACGACAACACAAAACCGCCCGCCCACACGGCCGACACACCGCACGTGAAATTACGATCGCACCGCCATGAGCGCGGAAAAACCACAAATATACCGCCCGCCAGCGCAAACAACACCGATGAGAATCGACACGGCAGAAGCCATGGCGCCAACGTACCTGCACAGAAACCATCGGCACACAAAACCAATAGCACACAACATGGCCAACAAGTCCACACAGCAAGGCACGCACAAATACACAAGCACAGTACACATCCCGAAAACACCCCCCCGGACAAACAAAAAATACAAAGGCCAGAACCCCAGACACAACACACCTGAAAACAACAGACCATGAGGACACACCCACATAGGTGAGTACAAAAGCAGCACTCCCACAGACCACAACCCCTTGCTACATTGCAAACCAGAGAGGAGAGGAGAGGACACAGTGACACAGCAAGGACAGCAGCACACCACAGAAACGCACACATCACTACCACCACCACCACCACCACCACCACCAAACACCACCACCACCACCACCACCACCACCACCACCACACCCCGGCACCACAAACCCCCTGCACATTACACAACACACACCGCACCAGCACCACAAACACCATGGCACCACAAAGGATGCCCAAGTTCACGCCCATGGAGCTGACGGTCATGGTCGACGAGATCATCAAGGTGTACCCACAAATCTATGGGAACATGGTCCAGCACACACCACTAGCCACCAGAAACAGAATGTGGAACCGGATCGTAGACCAGGTCAATGCAGTCGGGACCCTGCCCAGGAACAGAGTCGAGATTAACAAACGTTGGAATGACGTAAAGAGCCTGGTCAAGAAGAAGGAGGGCAAAAACAGAGAGCTGGCTGCCGTCACTGGCGGAGGGAATCCCGCGCTCTTTAAGACCTTCAAAGCGTGGGAGGAGAAGGTGCGAGTCGTAATCCATCCGGAGATCCTCGCCGGATTAGCAGGGGGAGTGGAGGCTGGTAAGTACAAACTAATGTATACCAGCACACCGCTATGTACTCACATGCACTACCACCATGCCACAGCTCCCAGGGACAAACACCCCCATGTCCAGCACACAATACACAACACATCACACACACATGCAACAGACACCACCACACACAGCCCAAACCGAACAACTGTAAGATGCGTGGGGACATGTGTACACTAAGCCAGCCACGTAACCACCAACAGGTCCACAAATATGCCAGAAGCGCCACAACGAGCACCCACCACACCCATGTGTCCGCCACAGCTGCACTAACCGACAAGTAACAGGTAAGTGGCAGGAACACAAAGTGCAGTGGGTGGGAGGGTGGACAGCCCAAGTACAACACACACCAGGCCCCAGTCCCACAGCACAGCAAGGAGGAGCATCCCCCACAGCCACGTGTCAGCCACCGCAGTGCACAACGACAGCCGAAAGGCAGACATCACGGTCCACAGCAATCGGTGTCAGTGGGTGTCCAGCCACCCCCACGACCCACCACCCCCCACCCCCACAGACCTGCAACATGGAGCACCCCCGCTTAGAGCCATGTGGCATCCAGTACAGTGCACGCACGAACAACTTGCAGGTGGGAAACTGGACAGGGCTGGATTACTGGAGGCATGAGGACCATAACACGACCAACACATGGGACATGTCACGTAGCAGACGAACACGCAGCACCGCCCACCGTCACGAACAAGTGAACAATGTGCACACGGACATAAACAACAGACTCACACCCCACATGACCCATCACAGACATAGCAACACCCAAGGAGCCACGTCTGCATGCACAAGCCACACTGAATATAGTCCCACACGGCAGCCACTGTGCAACTCATCACACACAACCGAAACACCATTGAAGTCCTGTCCATGTAGCCCCTACTGCCTGTCAACCACACACCCCACAACTACGCCTATGTAAGACAAACAACACTAGACGCAACAGAGCGGAACAACATAAATGCACACGAACACCACTGAACCCATCAAACACACAGACACACCATGCACAAACAACATACCATCCATCCCATCCGTCAGCCCCAGTCTCATGAAAGGCATGTCATCCGCACAGCTGCCACACATACAGCAGTCACGCTAAGATACATGCCCATGACCAACCATGTGCCAGAAGTCAATGAAGTGCACAACACACTGTGAGCAACAACACACAACATGGGCCACACCCCCCGAGCACTGCAGTGATGCACATGGCACAGGGCAGCACGCACACCAAGGAGATGGGACAACTGCAATACGTTGGCTGGCACACAACCATCACTCACTCATAACGATGCGTCCAATGCCATGTCCAGTAATCACAACAGACAGCAAATATGCAGGCCATGTCAAGCATGCACACACCTCAAACCATGCACTGTCATGCTGCCACAACACATGTCACGTTCGGCACCCATGGCTCACAGCATGTACCCCAAAAGCATATCCCCTCCCAAATGCGAATCTGGGGCATGGCCCCCATGTTGCCATATGCGTTCCTAAGCGTTCCATTTGAACCCCAAAAGCATATCCCCTCCCAAATGCGAATCTGGGGCATGGCCCCCATGTTGCCATATGCGTTCCTAAGCGTTCCATTTGAACCCCAAAAGCATATCCCCTCCCAAATGCGAATCTGGGGCATGGCCCCCATGTTGCCATATGCGTTCCTAAGCGTTCCATTTGAACCCCAAAAGCATATCCCCTCCCAAATGCGAATCTGGGGCATGGCCCCCATGTTGCCATATGCGTTCCTAAGCGTTCCATTTGAACCCCAAAAGCATATCCCCTCCCAAATGCGAATCTGGGGCATGGCCCCCATGTTGCCATATGCGTACCTAAGCGTTCCATCTGAACACCAAAAGCAAAGTACAAACCAGACCCAGGATGGGCCAGGAGCCCGCATACACCAGAGTCACAATAAGTAGGGGCACAGCAACACACCCATCGGCATGGCCAATCCGTCCCATGCCACATGTGCACAGCACACAGTCCCATTGCCAAGCACACACAACTACAGATGCTACAGCCACACACACGCCTCCGGGAAACCCATGTACGAGATTGCACGAACTGTCAATGTCAGACGACAAATACATACTTCGCCAGGTGCAACACAATAACAAATCTCATTCTCTCCACAGGTGACGAACTGCCGGATGCTGGGGATGGAGACAGCAGCCAGCACAGCCAGCCCACAAGCCCCCAACGAGGACACACGGATCTGGAGGATCTGTCCTCCTCTTCGGACACGGACCACCAAGCAGGCCCATCTGGCGTGGCAGGGCCCAGCCGCTCCCCAGGACCCCTCCTACCCACCAACCCATCATCCAGGGATGCTAAACAGTCCCAGCCCCCTGCTGCCACTGTCGTTGCGGCCACACCCACGGTCATTGCGGCCACACCCACGGTCATTGCGGCCACTACCACTGCCGCAACCGCCACCATCGCCGCACCGACCACCACTGCCACCACCACCACCACGTCTTCGCTGGCACCAGCCCCAGCGCAGGTGGTGGCCCGGCCGACTGGATCCACCCTGGGAGCCACAGCGAGGACCGTGGTGTGCAATGTGGCTAGTGGGCAGGCCGGTGGCAGCAGGACTGGTAGGAGGAGCAGGGTCAGGGAAACGCCAGCCTCCCCTGGGAGCCATGCCCTGCCTCAAATGGCCAGAGTCCTTGGGGCCTATGAAGAGGCCCAAGGACAATGGGCCAGGTCTGCTACAGACACGCGGGAGGTGCTGGGGGTGCTGAGGTCCATGGACGCCCATATGGGCCAATTCGTGTCCCGTATGGACCAACTCGTGGACCTCATGGGCCAGCTGGTGGTGGCGGTGGGGTCACAGGCAAGGCCAGCAACACCACCTCCGCCACCACCTGCTAGGGCGCAGGGTCGGGCAGCAGTGTCCACTTCCCCTGCGTCCACAGCCAGTGAGCACACCTCACCCACCACCAGCAGGTCGCCACCACACACCCCCTCCCAAACGTGGAAGGGGCCGTCCGAAGAGGAAACAGATCTCCCGGGAGGACTTCGCACGCTCCAGTCGCAAGTGAGGCAGCCAGCCAGCCTTCCTTGACCAGCCACTGCATTGACTTGCTCTACGATCCCACTCCACACAGCCAGCTGGATGGCATGTGTGTGTTGGACTATGGACATAGAACCAGTGGGTACACCCTGAGCTTCACGCAGCCATGACCGACAGCTCATTGTCACCGCACGCACCACTTTTGTCATCACCTTACACACAATCACATGTCACAGTTTGTAATAAATGCACCTTTTTCACTAACTGCTGCTTGTGCCCTGTGTTTTATTTGTACGGAATACAACGGCCACCTTGGGCGGAAAGGCACCTGATGCGTGGCATGGCAATGGAATCCGGAGGGCCTGTAGGGACCTAGGGGTGGGAGACAGAACAGGAGCACATTCAATGAGTGTGTCACACACCCATCACACAGTACATGTCAACAACTACAAGCAATGTACACACATCGCACAGAGCAATAGGGCACAATGCCACAGTCACCAACAGTGGCATACTACCCTGGCCATGGAGCGTTGACACACTGCACGCAGTGAACATACGGCCACCCTGACACAGCACACACACACCTGCACAGATACAGACACATCATCCGTCGTACATGGACACTCACCGTCAAGTGAAGTAGCGGGCGATGAGCTGCTGGCGCACATTCCCAGCTTCCTCCTCTCCGCTGTCCACCTCACTCGAGCTGTCCTGGTCTGCGGGCTGGGGCCCTGGTTGATCTCCGTCATCCACAATGAGGGGGATCTGCTTCCGAATGGCCAGATTGTGCAGCATGCAGCACGCCACCACTATCTGGCACACCTTCTGTGGGGAGTACGCCAGTGCACCCCGGTGCGGTCCAGGCACCTGAACCTGGACTTGAGGAGGCCAAAGGTACGCTCGACCACACGTCTGGCCCTCCCATGTGCCTCATTGTATTGATCGTCTGCTGGGGTGCGAGGATTCCTCAATGGACTGAGCAGCCATGCCCCATTCGGATACGCAGAGTCACCTGGGTGTGAGGGACACAGAGAACCGTTGCTATTCCAACTGGACAGGGGACAGCATCGCACAACCAGCACGCTACACCACTCCACATACTCACCGACAATACAGCCACGATCCTGTTGCAGATTGGCCATCAGTCGTGGCAAGATGCTGTTGCGCATTATGTGTGCGTCATGTGCCGAGCCTGGAAACTTGGCACACACGTGGGTGATCACCATGTCCGCAAGGCACACCACTTGCACAATCAGGGAGTGCGTGTGCTTCCTGTTGCGGTACAGGTGCTCAGTGGCCTGTGGTGGAACAAGGCCAACATGTGTGCAGTCAATGGCTCCCACGACGTGTGGGATTCTGCCAAGGGCATAGAATGCACCCTTCACTGCCGCCAATTCACGAGCCCTGGGGAAGCGGATGTACCTGTTCCGGTACAGCATCATGGCTGCCAGTACATCCCTCAGCACCTTGCTGAACATGGGCTGGGACATCCCTCCTCCACTGCCCACTGTGTGCTGGAATGACCCAGTGGCGAAGAAATGCATGGCGGCCATCACCTTAGCCGTGGGGGTGACAGCAGTCGGATACACCCTGCGGGGACGGAGATGGGGCTCTAACATGGCACATAGTCGATGCAGGGTTGGACTGTCCAGCCGAAACTTCCTGATTACCTCTGTATCGTCCATGTCCGCCAGCAATTGGTATGGGCGGTCAATGTTCGGTCTCCGCCTGGGTTAAATGGCAGAGGACACATGTCAAAGCAACACGGCACATAGCAATTTCGCATACACATCACTGACATGACTGAGCAAGCACATGAGCCACAGCCCAGCTGTCAAGCTGGGACGGCACGGCCACAATACACTTACACAGGTCTCCCAACAATGGCAATGGCAAGTGAGACATACCACTGCCATGTGCATGCACATGGGGATCTAGGCCCCAATGACTTGCGGGGCGTGCTGATGGGGACTGACTGCATATTCGTCAAGCGGCAACGCCACGGCAACATGAGTGTCTGCTGAGCATGGAACTGCTTCCGAGGCTGGATGAGTATGGCACACGACGACGACGATGTGGGCACGGGCTGAGCGGCCAATACAAGTGGGACCTGTGGCACGAGGGGATATGAGACAGTAGTAGGTGTCAGCACTGCACCCTATGTACAGCACTGTACGGATCACAGCTCCCGAAACATTGACTGGTGTCCACATTGACAGCCCCATGCCAAGACGGCTGTGTGCTTGCAGTCACACGTCACAGGTGAGAGGTCACATTGCACGTGCCAGGTGGCAGACGTACATAGTGGGAGCTGGCATGTGTGTGCATGTGTCTCCTGTTCAGGATCCACCAGATGGGCGCTGACTCTGTACTGACCATTGGACACAGCATGTTCCATGGAAGGCTTGTGTGTGTGGGATGGTGGCACTGGATGTGCCTCCGTTGGGTGGGGGGCCATGCACAGGGCGGGTACGTCGATGATTGCGCATTGTTGGTCACGGTGGGTGCACCCACTCAGATGTGTTGCCCTGTGTTCAATTCCTATGTCCGCATGATGATGGACTGTAGATGTGGGCAGACTACACATTGGTCGATGTGCTGTCTATATGCATGTGCCTTCACACCAGGCACAGCTGCCCCTGCACATGTGACCCCTGCTGGACTCGCTGCTGGGTCTGTGGAGCTGATGCACCTTCTGCGCGTGGGGCGGACAGCTCTCCTCACTTCCCTCATTGCGCATGTCATGTCTTTGCCGCAGGTGACATGGATCATGGAGGGCCCACATGTACGCGTGGGTAGGCTACACATGATTGTTCACTGGTCGCCACCCCCAGTCAGTGTTTCGTATGGGAAGGTTGTCGTGCTGGTGGTATGTTCGATGTGGCGGATGGGCGGGCCTAGGTGCGGGCTTACATTCCGGACATGGGGGGTAGTTGGATTGGCGACTAGTTGCAGTACACACGGGATACGTCTCTTCCTTTCCACATCTGGGTCATCCCTTGTACTAACTGACAGTGATACAGTCATCTTCGCCCCAGCCCTCATGTCCTCCCTCGCCCCCCAATATGCATGCTCACCTGCGAGGCTAGCGCTTGCACAGGCAGCCCCAAGCTCGCACCAGAGAGGGCAAGGAGTGTATGTGTGGGTCCAGTTGCACGAGTGGGCTGTCTCAGGGTATGATGTGTGGCGGGACGCCCGTCCACCTGCGTGGTGCCCCAAATGGAGACCCGGCCTGCATGGACTATGCATCACAGTCTTCGCCTTCCGGATCCGCCACCTGCGACACCCAGTGGCTGTGGCTGCCCTTGCGGCCAGGCCGCGTCCGTCTGTGGCTGATGGCCCACACATTCACTCTTTGGCCTCTCTGGGGAGGGCTCGGGGGTGGTGGCGCACGCGCTTGCACTTAGTCGCAATGGCATGTGTCGTGGTTGGTATGATGGGCAATGGATGGGATGTTGCGAGCCACCTCCCGTGACGTCAGTGCTGCTCGTGCTGTGGTGCGTCCCCCTACACTTCCATGTGACTTGTGCCATGCTAGACGTTGAGGTTCTATTGCCTGCGTGATATGACCAGGAGGAGCGCGAGGAGACCTCTCACACACCATGCTCCACTGCCATCCCGTGCCCTGTATCGCCTGTGCGGATTGACTATGTTGGGGTTACACCTGGTCGACTGGGGCTGTGTGTGCCTTGTCAAGGGGCATGGCGGGCGCACAACAGGATCCAGCTTGTCCACAGAGGGTGGGCTGAGGTGCGCCTGGTACCGCTTTGTACGTGTGCCCGGCTGCTGTGCACACACGTGTTCACTCCCCCCGACAGGTGTCCTCTCACAATGCCCAGGGAAGCGGTGGTGTACTGTTCATGACCCCTCCCAACCTGGCGTGCTCCAACTTGGCATGTGCACATCTACCCGTCGCACCCACCCACCTGAGCACTGCGTCCATACGACTTCACACGACACATGTGTGTCTTCCACAGTAGTGCTACTCATTTGCGTTGACATCCAATACCAGTGGACTACATGGTCATGTCACGACTGCCGTGTACTTCACATACTCTCATCCTCTCTCATTCGTACTTGTGAAATGAGTCAGCGGAGACAGTTTTGGTTTCAAACATTATATTGAGTCTTCTGTCCTCTGTGATGCAGTATAGTGGACACTACTGGCAGCGGAATACATGTTGAGGATATACTGAGCATGATTACAAATTGGATAGGGTGTGGGGTTACATGTGATTGGCTGTTGCATGTGGGATGTGGGCTTCAGAGTTACATCTGTGCTAATGTACATTTACGTATAGCTGCGGAGCTGCGGACTTTGACACAGACGGTATACATGTAGCCTACCAGACCGCTCGGCATCATGGGCACAGTCCAACTCAGTTCCATGTGACAGGTTTGCTGCGGTTGTTCCTCATGCACGCGTGCATGTGAGATGACATCAGGGCATGTGCTTGCGTGCATGCAGCGGCGTGCCACTTGTTGTTGCACTGTGGTGGTTACTGGACATGTCACAGTCACTGGGGTCGTGTTGTTGTTGTATGCACTTGTCGTCCATGCAAAGGTCCTGGTATGGGATTCCCGGGGCGGGGGTGGGAGGGGTGCAGCACCCACAGACTCCAGGCGACCTATTCATGTCCACTGAGCGGTGTGTGTGTCCATGTGCGCTGGATCCATGTCGTGTCCTGGTTGTTCGTGCAGTTCCGTCCATGTGGGTGCGATACACAGAGCCCATGCCACTGCCTCCCACGATGCATGCGGTGTTCCTGGATGTGATGGTGAACAGTGTGCATGTCCCGGTCATATCCGATGTCATGGCGATGTCGTTGATGGTGTGGTAACAGTTGGCGGTCGTTTGGTATGGCTGTTGTGGTGGTGACTGGCCAGTCCGTGCGGAAGCTAAGCATGGGTGCGGGGTTGGACATCATAGGTCACTCGGGGAACCTGCGTTGTGGTCCGACGTATTTACAGGTTGTCAGGTATGCGATGCCGTCCAGCAGGGCTTCCATGTCATTGGTGGTGTACATGTTTGCCAGCCAATGTAGCGGATGGTGGCTGTCAAGGTGTTGTTCGTAAGTTGTCCCTTGGAGGACCATGATGGGGCATGCTGGGTGACATTCGATGTAGCTGTTCTCGATGATCCGTCGTGTGGAGGCACAGTGGTCCCATTTCAGTGCGGGTGCGATGTTGGCCACATACGCCATGCCCCCATAGGCAGAGCAGGCCCGTTCATGTGCGTCCAGAGGGAGGAGTAGTGGTAGCAGGTCCGCCTTCAGACATGCCGGGTTGGAGAGGCATATCTCGACGGGATGCTGGTAGGGACACCTCCGACAGTAGAAGACGGGCATGACGCAGCTGAACAATGTGATGCGCTAAGTCAGTCGGTAACTTACGTTCAGCAGGGACAGGAGATCGCATCCCAATGTATGTATCGTGTTGGTTTTGTACAGCTTGAGCTGTTCGGCGTAGTTGGGTAGGTGTGTTGCGGTTGCCATTTCGCAGCGGTTCGTTGAGGTGGCGTGCTCCGGCTGTGTGTGCAGTCTGCAATGTGCACGCTCCGGGGTTGCTGTGAGCTCTGTGTAGTCGTAGGGAGGCAGGACTTGTGTTCTGTTGGCTTGTTTGGAGGACACGGGCCCTCTTCCCACATGCTTCTCAGACAGTTCAAGGTCAGTGCTGTGTGACTCCTTCCAATTAACTTGCATGTGGCCGACATGGGGGAGTGTTTCTTCTTTCTTCCCCGTCCGTTGTGTGCTTCTGTGATATGCGCTATCTGCCCTGTGGTCGGTCTCCTCGGCATGCCTGTGTTGGTCTATTCTTGGACAATGGCTGTATTCACCGGCTTCTGTCGTAGGGCTGTGGTTTCGGTGTTGGAATGGAAGGTCATTCAGTGCTGTCTGCTCTCCCTTGTGTGGGCGGCAGGCTGCCTTTCCGCTCTGCGTTGGGCCTTGTGTGTGAATGTTATTCTTGGGCCACCTGTTGTCGGTCCCCGGGCTCTTTGGTGTTCCGTTTTATATGTCTTGTTCATATGTGCAGGGTGGTATGGGTTTTTCAGTGTGGTACTGGCGTTCCTCTTCCCGAAGGGGCCCTGCTTCTCCTAGTTGGTGTTGCCGCCGCTGTGTGCTACGCCATGTTTGTTACACTGGGGTGTGTCCTGCTGTTGCGTGACTTCATTGACATGTGTGCGTCGGTTGTGTGGCGTTGGGTGTTGTCCGTGAATTGGGCGTTGGGGACATGTCTGTGGCAGGCCTGTCACGTGTCATGTGCGTTGGGGGTGGGGCTGATGTGTGTGCTGCTTGGTTGTGTCCCTGTGTCTGTGTGCGACGCATGCATGGCGCTGCGGTTGGCCTCTGCGTTGTGCGCATGTGTGGCGGCGTCATCGGCGCTTTGGGGCCGTGACGGGGTGGTTGGTTCCTAGTCCCAGGTGGTGTGTACACATGTGTTCCGCGATGTTACGATTTGGCCTGTGTGTCATATGTGGATGCAATGGTGGATGTGTTGTGTACACGCGCTGGTGGGGGTTGTCCGCTTTTTCCGCCCTTGCACTGTGTGCGCTGTTTGCGTGCACTTGTTGTGTGTGTGCCTACCTGCGTCTCCGCGGTACGTTGCGTCCTTGGTGGTGCATCAGCAGAAGCATGGGTAGGGCCTGCAGTGCTGGATTCATGCCCGGGTGCCGCTTCTTCGTTGTCCGTGCTCTGCGTCCGTGTTACCGCCTCTCTTTCACGTGCGGTGTCTCTTAGCCGTGGGAGCCGTTTGTTTGCGGCATCGTAATTTATGCGCCGGGCGGGACGTGTTTCGTCGGACGGTGTGTGTCAGTTGAGCTGCGCCGCTACGTGTACGGGCGCACTTTGATGGCGGACGGTGTTGCTGGCTTGCCGGCGGTGTTTGGCCTACTTTTCGCATCGTAATTGGACGGGCGTGTGGACTGCTGCGTGCCGGCGGTAACTGGTGCTTTTTGCATCCGCCAGCACGGCGGTGGTGCTTCCGCCCGCCATCGTAATGAGCCCCTAAGTTGCTAAACTCAAGACAGAAGAGAGTTTTTCTATTTGGCACTTCTACAACTGTTTAAGCCTTTGAATGCTGCATCAGAACTACTTGGAGACTATGACTGCTACGAAGATTCTTTCAACGCTGTAAAAGACAGCATTCAGTGTTCAGTCTTTCCAAACAACTTGCAAATGTTGAAAGATTAGATTGAACAGGAAGAAACCATTGCTACTGAGGTAGCTAAGGAGAGTTCACAAAGCAGCCAAAGTTCTGGACCACTGAGTCAAGATCCTCTTGGACAACCAGTTATTCAAAATGAAGCATCCATAGCCATGAATGAGGTGGAGACTGCAATGCTACCAGCAAGAGAGAAAAGTGTTGATTTTAAACACTTAGGGCCCGATTCTGATGCAGTTAGAAAATCTTCCCGATCGAATCGGTTTGGAAATGGTTTCCGACCGACTCGGATCGGGAGAGTCCGACCGACCGAGTATGATGCATCCGGATGCTTCCAGATACGATTTGGTTGGACTCCCATTGACTTCTATGGGAGCCTATGTTCCTAACCGCATCGTAATCTGGCCCTCGGTTGGGAAGACACGTTCCCGATCCGATTTGGAAGGAGCAAATGCCATTAGGAGGCCTTCCTAACTGCATCGGATTTGGGCCCTAGGTGAGAATGCTTTCCTAACCGCATCGGAATCAGGCCCTAAGTAGTACAACTGAGCAACGAACAGGAAGAAATTTAGATTGAAGTAAAAGATAAAATAGAGCATGGATTTCTGCACGAGAAGAAAGATGTGAATGCTCTTCATTTATATATTATCATACATCAGTGGTCAAGCTGGCACTAGAAAACGTTTTCTAATTAAAGTTCACACCGTTTATCTACAGAGGACTACAGAATCAAGTCTATCATGTGTAGTAACAGCACCAACTGGATTAGCTGCACGCAACATTAAAGGAATTACTTTACATAGACTACTTATGCTACCTGTTAAACATGACAATAAACTGGAATACCGGAAATTATCTGGTGAAGCCTGTCATGAGGGTGTCAAGAGTATTGAAGAAACTGAAGCTTTTAATCATTGATGAGGTGAGCATGGTTTTGAACTTAATGCCTGCCTTCATACACTTTAGAATGCAGCATATTTCAAAAACAGAGTATGACCTGCTGTTTGGAGGAAAGTATTTGTCTTCGGTGACCTACTGCAACTTACTCATGTTAAAGGGCAGCCTGTTTTCAAGACACTTCTCCATAAAGAAACAAGAAATTCTTTGTGAAGTATTGGCAATGTAGACATTTGGTTAAACTTTGAATCCCAGGAGCTAGTCAAGAATATGCCTCAAGCATCTGATGTGTAATATGGAGATATTCTGAAGGGCATTAGAGTAGGAGTTCTGACAAAAGATGGGAAGCGTGCTTTGAAATTCACCTTATCAAGAAACTATTTTCATCTAACAACACAGCAGCACAACTAATTTACAATGTCACTGAATAAGATAAATCCATCGTCTGTTTAATGCCCACACTTCAAGAGTGATCTAACTTTAACAAACAATTACTGAAACTGGAGAAAGAAGATATTTTGAAAATTACAGCTCTCAATAAAATGGATTACCAGGGAGTAACAATACTACTAACCGAAAAACTTCAAGCAAAATTGGAATCTTTGGAGAAGTCTGTATCAAGGACTGCAGGATTAGAAAAGTGTTTAAGCATGTGCAAAAACTGTCAAGTAATTTTGCTGCATAATTAAAATGTTGAGGAACAGTTAGTAAGTGGTGCTATAGGTAAAGTATTGATTTCATGAATTTTCCAAATAGTGACGAGGTTGAATTTTTGGCTATAAAACTTGATCAGATTGATGGCGTGTATTCTACATTTTTTGCTTGTAAAGGACTTATATGTGCGGCGGCAACCGTTTCCAGTGTCTTTAGTGTATGCTGTAACTATCCTTAAATCTCAAGATTTAAGTGTAGACGCAGCTTTTATTAATATTGGAAGTACAGTATTTAAAGAAGGTATGTCAAATGTGGTATTATTCCGAGTTAGAACATTGCCCGCTTTGTTTTTGAATGATTTTGATGATAGGAAGTTTAGCGCGATGCAAACTGTGTCAACAAGTACAATCGGTTAAGAAGTGTATACGCTCCTCATTTAAGACAGTATCCCATTTATGAAGAACGGATAATCTGTCCAAAGCGGAAGCTCACAAAAGAATCTACGGATGCTGCTAAAAAGAAGGAAAAAAAGGAGAACAAGGAAGGTAATAATAAGAAAAAAACTGGATGATGAGGAAGATATTGTAGGTTACCAATTGGCAAACACTTCTGGTGTCCATTGCTGTGCAATTGTTCTCAATGTACTGTTAATTATCACATCTTGTGAATGCAATTGAACAGAAACCACACAAGAGATTATGTTCTGCACTGTGTGCTTTGCTGCAACATTTACATACTGATAAAACTGTATTACATTGTGCTTCAGACATTCGAGATCTAGTAGATATATGTAGTGGATCAGCACTATTTACTCAGAACACTCAACAAGCTGCCCAGGAATTTATAATGGTCATCCTTGGAGTTTTAGAAGAAGAACAAATAAATATTGATGACTTATTTGGACTGAGTTACCATGGAACCATGACTATGAAAATTGCTCTTTTACGTCTACCACTAAAATCAATTCTGAGCAATTACTGTACTTAATACTCCAGGATTTCAAAACTGTGCCTTTTGACATACTGATTAAAAACGCAAACAAAAATATGACCTGCCAAATTGTAGATCAGATGCTATGTCTACATTGCACATACGAAGAAGTGGAAAATACCTTATATTAATGTTACAACGATGCAGAGTAGATGGATCTAAATTGGAAACTGAAATTACAAATTTCAAAGCTGAACAAATATAAGTTTCTGGAAGAACTTATACTACTATAGCTATTATCTTTCACAAAGGAGTTAATGTAACATCTGGACACTACATATCTATTTAAAGAGCGAAACTAGATGGATGGAATGCAATGACAGAAACCTTATATTCAAACCAAAACTGCCTTTCAAACTAAGAAAAACTTATTTTAAGAAATTCTTACTTTTTGTTTCTTCAACCAAAGTCTAAGGAGTATTTTTGGAAAAAAAGTAATGTACAGTGTTTCTTCTACGTGGATCGTCAGTGTTTTAGACATCATTTGGCTTATCAGGGGTGATGTCTTTAAAAAGTTCTCCAAAATTCAAGCTTCCCAAATGTATCAATACTACTGATGGGTGATTTTTATGCTGAGATTCCCCATAACCCAGCGAAGCAGGAGTTCCAAAGGGAGAAAGAAAATGCTCTGGGTATCCTTTGTCAGCTCCTGGAGCGCCATTGGGGAGATGTGAGACAACTGGGTTTGTTGCTTGATAACTTGAACCTGACTATTGTTAATGGTAGATGCGTAGGGGGTCAGCCTGCTCAACATGCCTTTGATAATGGAAGAGTGTCTACATTGATAGATTATGTAATGATCTCCACAGAAAGTTTTGGTTTAGTTATGGGTTTAGTAGTAGATGATCTAGTAGGCAGTGATCACAAGCCCCTAATCCTTACACTGCATAGGGATGCACACTTAAGAGATCTTTGGCAAATAGAGCACCAATTTACCGCTTGAATGGGCGTAGACTGGTAAGGACTGGTAAATTGAAACTCTACACTCAAAATATAAGGAAGGAGCTACTGAAAGAACAGTCTCACTGTGCAGGTGTATGAGAATTTAATTGTCTCCATACGCAATATGGCGTCAGCTGGCTTTGTGTGTGGTAAGGGCAGGAATGTCTCATCTGGCGTTGCTAAAACACAGGCCAAGGTGACACTAAAAAGAAACATATGGGAGGTCTATAAAAGAGGTGGGGTTAATGAGGAATAGCTAATCAAATGTCATAGGAAAAGCTATAGGAAAGAGCTGAGAATAGCTTGGGAAGACAGGGAGAGTGTATGGACTAAAGCTACAGTCTCCCTGAGATCGGGAAGCACTAAGGGCTTTTGGAATATAGTAAATAGAGTGCAGGGGCGACCAAAAATACTGTAGCAGTACTGGTCCCGGTGGAAACATGGGTGAGTTATATATCAGAGCAGTAACAACTTAAAGAGGTAAATGATGGAGGAGTGGAGAGCATGCAGGTTGGGGCCTCAGGTACGGGGGCTGGGGTGAGCCATTTGGCTCAGTCAGTAGAGATTATTGAATACATCACAAAATGCCTAAAAACCTCTGGGGCCCAGTGTCCTGACGGCCTTTCCTCTCACATAATCAAACTCAATCCAAGTTTGTGGACTCAAGCCCTGGCACCGGTACTTGGAGCAATAATCAGCAATCAGGAGATACTGAGAACCTAGAAAGGTAGTATTAGGGTCCACCTGTATAAAAAGGGGAAGCTGGACCTGCTGTCAAGTTACCATATGATTACACTGCTGCATAGCCCCAGTAAGGTATATGCGAAACATCTCCTGGGGTTGTTAGAAGAATGGGTAAACAATGCTAATATCCTACCTACAGTCCAAATGGGCTTTTGTAAAGGCTATTCATCAACGGATGGCTGTCTAATATAAAATTATTTGGCTGAAAAATATGCATTTAAAATGAAACAACCTCTATATGTGTCATACATCGATTTGTCAACAGCGTTTGACACTATAAATAGACATTTACTTTGGGAGAAGATGAGGAAATGGGAGTGCCCTCCAGGTTTATTAAAGCTAATCATCCAACTACACGAAGGCTCATAAACCAGGGTTGAACTAGGGGGTAATGGAGCACCGTCTAGAAAAATTGCCACCCCTAATGGATTAACGCAGGAGTGTATGATGACCCCACTCCTGTTCTCTATATATATGGTGGATGCCATGGTAGGATTACACAGGGATCGATCCTTTCCACCAAAATAACGTAACAAGGCCATTTCAGTAATGTTTTATGCCGATGACATGGATTTGTTGGCTCTTACGCTGGTCACCCTTCAGAGGTAATTAAAAGCTTTTGCTGAAAACTGTGAGTCCAATGACCTGAAAATAAATAAATATGGCTAAAACCAAAGTAATGGTCTTCTCGAAAGGGAGGGTCCAGGATAAAAGGTTTAAGTGGTGACTAGGTGGCGTCTCAGTAGCATTTTGGTCTTCTTTTTAGATATAAACTCAACTTTACACCTCATATTGTCCTCCAGGAAGCACAAGCTAAGGCTATAGCAGGTGTTTTATTTAGGATAGACTTAGCATTGGGACATAAGTCCATTGAAGTGCTAAGAGAGACGTATAATGCCAAAAATGTTAGTCTGCTATTGTATGCAAGTGTGCTGTTGCTGGCAAAATATCTGAAGAGGGAGCAGACCAAAGAAATTAATGTATGGAAAAATTGCTTGGCCTGCTGAGAGGATCTGCAAATAGTGCCTTGAGGTTAGAATTGGGCCTTACTAGTGTACTATTTACATACAAACAGCAGCTCCTTAATTATTGGTTCAGTCTCCTTACAGCTGAAGAGGGCTCATTAAGGCAAATAGTAAAATCCTTGCTCCAGGAGAAGTATGCTGGTCAATGGGCTGCTAATCTCCTTGATATTAAGGTCACCCTGGAAGCTCCAGTAGGGGTAGAACTCCAAAGAATGTCCGTAGTACAGCAGAACCAAACATTATAACTCCTAGCAAAAAGGGCTCAGGAGGAGTGATATAGAAGATGTGTGTAAGAGAGATAATTTGTATAATTTAAGGTGTCAAGTTACGGGGTCATATTCAGCCTTACCTGCAGGATATAAAACGTGTTTACATAACGAGGTGGGCCCTGAAGGTTAGGCTGGGACAGGTCCCAGTCATTATAAGATGGAAGTTGGCTATGCAGGCAGGGGGTGAAATAGTTAAGTGTCCCTTTTGCCAAAATGCATCATTAACCTTTCTACATGTACTTATAGTTTGCACATGCGTTGCCAATAGTAGAAGAAAATTGCTATTACTGGCTTTTAGAATGTTACAGGTTCCCAGCACAGGTGATTTAATGAGAGTAAACTTAAGGTGCAATAATATATCATTGTACTAGGCAGTAGGGAAATTACTGTCTGTTGTTTATAAACAGTCAACAGAGTGGAGTGGCCAACTGTAATAGAGATATGGAATGGGAAAATCGAGGCCCTTTTATATATAGAAAGTACGTCTACGATCTTTTGGGCCCATTCTAGCTATAGCCGCATATTTGCACAAGTATTAGTATATGTTGTATTGCCACAATTTTACCCATTATAAAAGCAATGGTATTTTGCACAATGTCAATGCCTATCTTGCCCAATTGCACTACGTATAAATATAGTTGTATTTAAAGCAATATGGTGCATTTTAATCCTATGATTTGTACATACATGAAGTGCTTGTATTGCCTTGTTGGCATGACATCAAACTGTTAAAATAATCAATGAATCAAAAAATCAACCAAAGAGTACTTTTATCTTTCACACAGGAGTTAATATAACATCTGGATAGTACACTGTTTAATTAAAGAGTGAAACTGGATGGACACAATGCAATCTCAACAACCTTATATTGAAACCAAAACTGCCTTTCAGAATACAAAATTGTCACCTTTTGTTTCTTCAACCAAAGCTCTACGTACTGTTTGTGGTAAAAAAGTAATGTATGGGATTTTGAGTGTATGGATCATCAGCGTTTTAGACATCATTCGATCTACTGAGGGTGATGTTTTCAAAAGGGTCTCTAAAATTCAAGTGTGGTTTATATTTATTAATAGTATTGTAGCTGGTATAATAATAAAATAAAAAAAATTAAGATGGGTTTGTTTAGATTAGTGTAGTAAGTGTAGCTAAAACAACTAATTTGCTAATTGTAGTGAGTGCAATGCATACTGTCACTTATTTATAGTATAATACTGTGCAGTTTTGTTTTTACAATCTATCTGATTGTTTTCCCCCACTGTTCAAGGATGAATATTCATACAGTACATCGTTTATAGTGTACCAGTAAGTAAGCTGAGAACAGTAAAAAGGGAAAATTAAATGTTTTACTATAATGTGATATACTTTTACAGCATAAGTAATGTGCACTGTTTTGTTTCTGGAATTTTTCTAAATGTAATACTGATTTATATTTATGTTCTTTTTCTTTTTCAACAGTGGCTGGAGTTATATATATTCACATATGTCAATATACTTGTAGTGCCACATGAGTATTTGTTTGAAGTATTCCTGGAGAGGGTCTTCTTGCACAAAGAGTACTTTGCATGTGTTGGCACTATTTTCTGTTCCCTGGAGGGATGGTGAAAAACTCCCATTTAATTTATTGCCGCTTTCTTGGGGTTTGTCCTTCAAAGAACTATGTTCAACAGGGTGTGGCAACTGACCCTCACTGCCACCAGATGCTATTTTTATTGGCAAATGATGGAAAAGGCACCAAAATCTAACTCGGAGGAGGAAAAGAGCAGGTACTCAAATTAGAAAAGGTTTTTTTTACAATTCTTATGTTTGTTTTTTTCCCCACTGTTGAAGGAAGAAACTTTAAATAGTACATTTATTATGGGTGTACAAGTACAAAAGCTGAGAGCAGTAAAAAATAGAAAACAAATTTCTTAAATATAATGTGAAATACTATAATAGCATAAGAAATATCTACTGTTTGGTTTATAGTATGCACCTATGCATTGCAAAAACTAAATGTTTGTCATGGAATTATAAAAAAAGCAATACTAACTTATATTTCTGTTCTTTATGTCTTTAAACAGATGAACGACACCATCTGTTGGAGTAAAGTAATTTCCTAATTACTTCTTTCTGTGTAGTTCTACAAACTAACATTGTCACGGTATACACAGAGGTACAGTCTCATAGAGCCACTGAGACATCCAGACACACATTGATAGAGCCACTCATACATCCAGTCACTCACCTATTCAGCCACTCACACAACCACTCACTGACAGTCAGTAACATACCGACTCACTTATGAATACATCTACTACTATATGCACTACACACTCACTTACGTGCTAAAACAGGTACTAACACATGCACTCACTCACCCATGCAGTCACTCATGCATCCACTCAGTCACCTATACAATCACTAACACACCCACTCTCCAATGTAACTACTGACACATCGAATCACTCACCTGTACAGCTAGAAAGACTGACTCCTCTAAACAGTCATACACACACTTACTTACTTACCTATACAGCTACTAATACATCCAGTTAGTTACTTATGCAACTACTGGCTCACATATTCATTGTTACATAGAGGCACTGACTCAGTCACTTACTCATCCAAACAGACACTCACACAGCCACTTACTCACAGTTACAGACACTCACGCACCAGGTTACTTATCAATATAGATACTCACACACCCATTCACACACTGATACAGACACTAACACACCCAGTCACACACTGTTGTATAACTATCACACTCCGGCATCAACTGATGCAGACACTAAAACACCCAGGCACACACTCATCCATACACTGACACACCCAGACACACACTCATGCCTACACAGATACATCCAAGCACACACTGATGCATACCCTGACGTATATATTGACACAGCCAGGCACACACTTATGTATACACTGATATATCCAGGCACACACTGTTCTATACACTTTCACACCCAGGCACACACTGATGCAGACACCAAGACATCCAGACACGCACTGATGCATACACTGACACACTCACTCACTGATATAGGCACTCACACAGTTACTTACTCACCCGCACAGTCACTGACACAGCCACTCATTGAATAATACAGCTAATCAAATCCACTGACTCAGGAATATAGGCACTTACATGGCCACTGAAATACTATTAGTCGTTCACGCAGTCACTTAGTTGCCAATGCAGCCCCTTACACAGCCATTCACTTACTCATAGTCACTCAGCCACTCAATCTCTTATACAACCACAAACAGAGCCTCTCAATCACCCATAGAGCCACTCACACCCAGTGCCAAACTTATAGAGCCACTCAGCCACCTAGTCACTCACTCATACAGCCACTCACACATCCAGTCAGACACCCATGCAGCATTCACACACCCGGTCAGTCACTTATAGAGACACTCACCCATCCAGTCACTCAGTCATACACCCCCTAACACATCGTCACCCATACAGCCACTAATACACCCAGTATAATACTCATACAGGCACTCACACTCCCAGTCACTCAACCATACACACACTTACACAGCCACTCACTCATACAGCCACTGACACAGCCACTCAATCACTGATACAGCCACACACAACACACACTCACACATACAGCCACTCAGTCACCCACTCATACAGCCATTCACCCATACAGCCACTCACACACCCAGTCACCCACTTGTACAGACACTCACCCACTGAGTCACTCAGTCACACACCTGCAACACACCCGCTCAGTCACCCATACAGCCACTCAAGCCCCCAGTCACTCACCCATAGAGCCAGTCACACAGCCAGTCACTCACTCAAACAGCCACACACACAGCCACTCAATCACTTGTACAACCACACACATGCACTTACTAACCCATACGGCCACTCACATTGTGTCACTCACTCATGCAGCCACTTACACACCCAGTCAGCCATACAGCCATTCACACACCCAGTCACTCACTTATACAGACACTCACCCACCAAGTCGCTCGCTCATACAGCCACTAACACACCCACTTAGTCACCCATACGGTCACACAAACTCTTTCTTATACATACACACAGATACCATTTATCTTTTTAAAACCATGTAAGGTGGTTCTAATGAGAACCTTTTTGTTTTTTTGTAACTTTTTAGTTCTTTTTTCTTTTTTTAAATGTATTTGTTTGTTTTTTCACAAACAAAATGGCAACTGGGAAAAAATATTAGCTGAAGACACTCAAAAATAGGGTAACAAGTATCATGTTTGCAGTAAAAAAAAAAACAGGTGTGGTTCTTTGCTGCTAGCGGAACTGCAGCAACCAATTGTTCCCTCACTGTGAGGTTTTTTTTGCACTCCAAACAAAATGTCCCTATTTTTCTTAGTTCTGCGGACTTCTCTGGCAGATGTTGCACCACTTCGGTGGAAATTAGCTTTCCTGGTGTAATTGGAGATGCAGTAGAAGTAGACAGTTCTCCTGCACTTCGCTCTCTCTGCACTCTTGGCAACTGGTTTCTGTGGTATATCTTTAGATGGGTCTACATAATTGAGGTCCCACAAGAGTATTTCTTAGATGTTTCCCTAGAAAGAGTTTTTTTCGCACAGTGAGCACTTCACGTGCTTAGCCACTGTTTTTTTCTCCTCAGAGGGGATAGTAAAGAAATCCTAGGCAATGGATTGCTGCTTTGCTGGGGCGTCCTCCCTCATTAGACAAATTCTCTTCTTAAGAGTGTGGCTCTTGCTGATCCCTTCCACTAGATGCCATTTTATTTGTCGAATCAAAACAAAAAAAACCCTGAAAATGCACTTTCAGTCTTGGGAAATAAAAGAGAGTTCCAAAGAAGCTTCTAATCTCTCCACTAGAAGTGTGAAAAAGAAAATATTTCCTTGGTAGATTAATGAAAAGTGCCTTTCCAATGAAACCCCTTTGTTATGCAGGCACATGATGTTCGTGAACGCTGACAGCTTCGCAAATACCAGCGTCATTGCGAATACGTGAAATACAATAAAAAAGTGATCAACAATAAAATTACTTGCAAAAATTTTGCTTTATACATTATATTAGTAAACTACTGACTTCAAACATTAATTACAATATGTATATATATATATATTCACTGAAAAAACCATAGGTTTTAGGGACAGTTATAGTTAGTTGGACATTTCACTCGTACAAAACCATAGAAATTCCCCCGTTATAGTTAGTTCAGCTAACTATAACTCGAGCCCCGCAATGCACTGCTGATGACGTCACATATTACATCACTCATGACATGGTCAGTGACATCACTGATGACATCACTGATGACATCTCAAATGACATCACTGATGACATCACTGATGACATCATCCAGTGACTGTGTGTTTCTGTAAAGTTTAAATATGTTTAATATATATAGGGAAAGGCGTATTGAAGAATGAGTGGGTGTATAAGTGTCTGAATGGATGATTTAGTACGTGAGTGACTGACTCTACAAGTGAGTGATTAAATGTATCTTACTGAATGCATGGGTTAGTGACTAAACTGTGTGAATGTCTGTATCCGTCTGTCTGTTGGTTTGTAAGCGGCTGCATGGCTTTCTGAATAGCTACATGAGTGTCTACATGGGTTATTGATTGATTGTCTGAGTATCTGTATGGGTGCCTGAGTGTTTGTGTGGGTGGGGTGTGTGTGACTCTGTGCATAGATGTGTGAGTTGGTGATTCACTGGGTGCATGGTTTCAAGAGTGCATCTGTGATGGACTGTATGGGTGGGTGAGTGTGTGTATGGGTGTGTTAGTGATTGAATGTATATCTCAGTGGTACATGTGTGAGTAAATACATATGTGAAAGGCAGTATATATGTGTGTTGGAGTATATAAATGGCTATAAGTGAGAGTGTGTGATTGTGAGAGTGGCTGTATGGATGAGTGTGTACTTGTATCAGTGATTGTATAAGAGCGTAAGAATGTGCTAGTATTTGTATGAGTAAGTGAGCTGGTGTGTGTATAACTGTATAGGTGAGTAAATGAGTGTGTGATTAAGTTTTTGCATGACTGACTAGGTGTGTGAGTACCTCTATGGATGAGTGGCGGTGTGTGAGTGTTTATATAGGTGTATGAGTGCATATGATAGTCCTGTACTGAGTGACTAAGTATGAGTGACTGTACGGGTGAGTGAGTGGATGTGTGTGTAGACCTAAGAATCAGTGAGTGGGTATGTAGTTTTTGGTGTTGGAGTGTCTATGGTTTTGAGAATGGCAGTCTGTAATTTAGAGTGGGTGTATCAAAAGTTATATTAGGGTGTGAGAAGATGCATGAAATTATCACATGGATGATGTCATCAGTGATGTCATTTGAGATGTCATCAGTGATGTCATCAGTGATGTCATCAGTGATGTCACTGACCATGTCATGAGTGATGTAATATGTGACGTCATCAGCAGTGCATTGCGGGGGCGCGAGTTATAGTTAGCTGAACTAACTATAACGGGGGAATTTCTATGGTTTTGTACGAGTGAAATGTCCAACTAACTATAACTGTCCCTAAAACCTATGGTTTTTTCAGTGAATTTCAAAGGTTTTTTAAATGCTAATTTCTAACTATAACGTGTCTGAAACCTATGGTTTTTTCAGTGAATTTCAAAGGTTTTTTAAATGCTAATTTCTAACTATGCCTACAGAGGTAGGACATGTGAAGAAAGAAGAAAAAACGCACAGAAAGAAGCAAAAGATGTGCAGAAAGAACCAACAGAGGAGCAGAAAGAGGCCTTGTTGCAAAATCATCCTGTGCCCACAACTTTTTCAGACGGGTACTGGTGGTAACTGACTCTGACTAACCAGAACCAGTGCTATGCTAAAAGACACTTCGAATACAGTGAAAACACCTACATACACTAGGGAACACTATGCGTTGGGGTACCCCTGTGATTAGCATGACCTCCTCTGCAAGACCCTAGTACATAATAGGGCAGGGGGATTAAAACTACCTCTTAAAATGCGCTACAGGGCGCGTTTGCACAGTGGTGAAGGGAGGGGGGCCTGAGGTGACATGTGTGCAAAGCGCACCCGTGGCGCGTTTTAAGTTGCGGGATTAAGTCCCCTTGAATTCTGAGGGTCCCTGGGGCCCAACTAGCCCCCAGGTACCTACAGTTAGGACCACAGAGCTGAGTTGCAGAGAGGCGTTCCGAGGCCACGCACCTTTTTCACCTCTCTGCAACGCAACTCTGTTGTGCTTACTGAAGGTACCTGGTGGGCTAGTTGGCCCCCAGGGTCCCTCAGGATTCAAAGGGAATTAATTCCCCAACTTAAAACGCACCACAGGGCGTGTTTGCGCACATGTCACCTGAGGCCCCGCCCCTCCCTTCACCACTGTGCAAACGCGCCCGTGGTGCGTTTTAAGTTGGGGGATTAGGTCACCTTGAATCCTGAGGGTCCCTGGGGCCCAACTAGCCCACTAGGTACTTCCAGTAAGCACCACAGGCCTGCGTTGCAACGCCTGTAACAAATTGTGCAGTTGTGTTTAGGTAGTGAAGAGGGTCGTGCTGGGGGTAGTGTTTTAGGGTTTAGGGTAGTGCAGTGGTGTTTGTGTAGTGTAGGGGGTCATGCTGGGGGTAGATTTAGGGTTTAGGGTAGTGCAGTGGTGTTTGGGTAGTGTAGGGAGTCGTGCTGGGGGAGTGTTTTAGGGTTTAGGGTAGTGCAGTGGTGTTTGGATAGTGTAGGGGTCGTGCTGGGGGTAGTGTTTTAGGGTTTAGGGTAGTGCAGTGGTGTTTGGGTAGTGTAGGGGGTCGTGCTGGGGGTAGTGATTTAGGGTAGTGCAGTGGTGTTTGGGTAGTGTAGGGGGTACTGCTGGGGGTAGTGTTTTAGGGTTTAGGGTAGTGCAGTGGTGTTTGGGTAGTGTAGGGATACTGCTGGGGGTAGTTTTTAGGGTTTAGGGTAGTGCAGTGGTGTTTGGGTAGTGTAGTGGTTCGTGCTGGGGATAGTTTTTTAGGGTTTAGGGTAGTGCAGTGGTGTTTGTGTAGTGTAGGGGGTAGTGTTTTAGGGTTTAGGGTAGTGCAGTGGTCTTTGGGTAGTGTAGGGAGTCGTGCGGGGTAGTGTTTTAGGGTTTAGGGTAGTGTAGGAGGTCATGCGGGGGTAGTGTTTTAGGGATTAGGGTAGTGCATTGGTGGTTGGGTAGTGTAGGGGGTCATGCGGGGGTAGTGTTTTAGGGTTTAGGGCAGTGCAGTGCAGTGGTGTTTGGGTAGTGTAGGGGTCATGCTGGGGGAGTGTTTTAGGGTTTAGGGCAGTGCAGTGGTGTTCGGGTAGTGTAGGGGGTCGTGCTGGGGGAGTGTTTTAGGGTTTAGTGCAGTGGTGTTCGGGTAGTGTAGGGGGTCATGCTGGGGGAGTGTTTGAGGGTTTAGGGCAGTGCAGTCGTGTTCGGGTAGTGTAGGAGGTTGTGCTGGGGGTAGTATTTTAGGGTTTAGGGTAGTGCAGTGGTGTTCGGGTAGTGTAGGGGGTCGTGCTGGGGGTAGTGTTCTAGGGTTTAGGGCAGTGCAGTGGTGTTTGGGCAGTGTAGGGGGTAATGCTGGGGGTGGTGTTTTAGGGTTTAGGGCAGTGCAGTGGTGTTCGGGCAGTGTAGGGGGTCGTGCTGGGGGTGGTGTTTCAGGGTTTAGGGCAGTGCAGTGGTGTTCGGGCAGTGTACGGGGTGGTGTTTCAGGGTTTAGGGCAGTGCAGTGGTGTTCGGGCAGTGTAGGGGGTCGTGCAGGGGTGGTGTTTCAGGGTTTAGGGCAGTGGTGTTCGGGCAGTGTAGGGGGTCGTGCTGGGGCTGGTGTTTCAGGGTTTAGGGCAGTGCAGTGGTGTTCGGGCAGTGTAGGGGGTCTTGCTGGGGCTGGTGTTTCAGGGTTTAGGGCAGTGCAGTGGTGTTCGGGCAGTGTAGGGGGTGGTGTTTCAGGGTTTAGGGCAGTGGTGTTCAGGCAGTGTAGGGGGTCTTGCTGGGGTTGATGTTTCAGGGTTTAGGGCAGTGCAGTGGTGTTCGGGCAGTGTAGGGGTCGTGCTGGGGGTGGTGTTTCAGGGTTTAGGGCAGTGCAGTGGTGTTCGGGCAGTGTAGGGGGTCGTGCTGGGGGTGGTGTTTCAGGGTTTAGGGCAGTGCAGTGGTGTTCGGGCAGTGTAGGGTGTCGTGCTGAGGGTGGTGTTTCAGGGTTTAGGGCAGTGCAGTGGTGTTCGGGCAGTGTAGGGGGTCGTGCAGGGGGTGGTGTTTCAGGGTTTAGGGCAGTGCAGTGGTGTTTGGGCAGTGTAGGGGGTCGTGCAGGGGGTGGTGTTTCAGGGTTTAGGGCAGTGCAGTGGTGTTCGGCCAGTGTAGGTGGTCTTGCTGGGAGTGGTGTTTCAGGCTTTAGTGCAGTGGTGTTCGGGCAGTGTATGGGGTCTTGCTGGGGCTGGTGTTTCAGGGTTTAGGGCAGTGCAGTGGTGTTCGGGCAGTGTAGGGGGTCGTGCTGGGGCTGGTGTTTCATGGTTTAGGGCAGTGCAGTGGTGTTCGGGCAGTGTAGGGGGTCGTGCTGGGGTGGTGTTTCAGGGTTTAGGGCAGTGCAGTGGTGTTCGGGCAGTGTAGGGGGTCATGCTGGGGGTGGTGTTTCAGGGTTTAGGGCAGTGCAGTGGTGTACGGGCAGTGTAGGGGGTCTTGCTGGGGGTGGTGTTTCAGGGTTTAGGGCAGTGGTGTTCAGGCAGTGTAGGGGGTCTTGCTGGGGGTGATGTTTCAGGGTTTAGGGCAGTGCAGTGGTGTTCGGGCAGTGTAGGGGTCTTGCTGGGGGTAGTGTTTCAGGGTTTAGGGCAGTGCAGTGGTGTTCGTGCAGTGTAGGGGGTCGTGCTGGGGATGGTGTTTCAGGGTTTAGGGCAGTGCAGTAGTGTTCGGGCAGTGTAGGGGTCGTGCTGGGGGTGGTGTTTCAGGGTTTAGGGCAGTGCAGTGGTGTTCGGGCAGTGTAGGGGGTCGTGCTGGGGGTGGTGTTTCAGGGTTTAGGGCAGTGGTGTTCGGGCAGTGTAGGGGGTCTTGCTGGGGGTGATGTTTCAGGGTTTAGGGCAGTGCAGTGGTGTTCGGGCAGTGTAGGAGGTCTTGCTGGGGGTAGTGTTTCAGGGTTTAGGGCAGTGCAGTGGTGTTCGGGCAGTGTAGGGGTCATGCTGGGGGTGGTGTTTCAGGGTTTAGGGCAGTGCAGTGGTGTTCGGGCAGTGTAGGGGGTCGTGAAGGGGGTGGTGTTTCAGGGTTTAGGGCAGTGCAGTGGTGTTCGGGCAGTGTAGGGGTCGTGCTAGGGTATGTGTTTCAGGGTTTAGGGCAGTGCAGTGGTGTTCGGGCAGTGTAGGGGGTCGTGCAGGGGCTGGTGTTTCAGGGTTTAGGGCAGTGCAGTGGTGTTCGGGCAGTGTAGGGGTCGTGCTGGGGGTAGTGTTTTAGGGTTTAGGGTAGTGCAGTGGTGCTTGTGTAGTGTAGGGGGTCGTGCTGGGGTTAGTGTTTTAGGGTTTAGGGTAGTGCAGTGGTGTTTGTGTAGTGTAGGGGGTCATGTTTTAGGGTAGTGCAGTGGTGTTTGGGTAGTGTAGGGGGTCGTGCTGGGGGTAGTGTTTTAGGATTTAGGTTAGTGCAGTGGTGTTTGGGTAGTGTAGGGGGTCATCCTGGGGGTAGTGTTTTAGGGTTTAAGGTAGTGCAGTGGTGTTTGTGTAGTGTAGGGGGTCGTGCTGGGGGTAGTGTTTTAGGGTTTAGGGTAGTGCAGTGGTGCTTGTGTAGTGTAGGGGGTCGTGCTGGGGGTAGTGTTTTAGGGTTTAGGGTAGTGCAGTGGTGTTCTTGTAGTGTAGGGGGTCATGTTTTAGGGTAGTGCAGTGGTGTTTGGGTAGTGTAGGGGGTCGTGCTGGGGGTAGTGTTTTAGGATTTAGGTTAGTGCAGTGGTGTTGGGGTAGTGTTTTAGGGTTTAGGGTAGTGCAGTGGTGTTTGTGTAGTGTAGGGGGTCATGCTGGGGGTAGTGTTTTAGGGTTTAGGATAGTGCAGTGGTGCTTGTGTAGTGTAGGGGGTCGTGCTGGGGTAGTGTTTTAGGGTTTAGGGTAGTGCAGTGGTGTTTTTGTAGTGTAGGGGGTCATGTTTTAGGGTAGTGCAGTGGTGTTTTTGTAGTGTAGGGGGTCATGTTTTAAGATGCAACGCTCCAATACCTGACCAGTCTGCACTACATAAAACTGCAAAAAAACTAAAAATAAAAAGTGTTTTGCACACTTTTGTCATTGGGCTATATGTCGGCTACATCTGGGTAATATTTGTGCTACATTTGGGCTCTTTTTTCACTGGTGGCCATCTTGCAAGACTTCTTTGTTATGAAGTTTCCTAATTTCCTCATTTACTGCAGTCTCCTCAGTAGGAAATGCTTTCAGTTTTTTACTTTGATTCCATCAAGAAGGCATTCAAATGTGTCACACATTTGCCATAAATTCAGAATGTTAGCACTCTAGTTGTTCATTAGATCACTGTATTAAAGCTACTGCTCACCAAGGAGTTAACTGGAAGTCTACTGCTGGTATTGAAAGTGATTGTTTCAGTCTGCATGTCAGAATTTTCTAATGAAATAGAAGAGGATTTGAGATCTCACTTAAAACATGCACTACATTTTCTTTTGCAGCACTAACCATAATTTCTATGGCAAAATGAACCCCCTCATTTTGTTCCTTTTTAAATTAAATGTTTTAAGTGTTACCAGTTTATTCCAATCAAGATGGCTTCAGGTGTGCCATACTTTTGTCATAAGTAAGGCTGTTAGCACTCTAGTTGTTCTTTAGAACACTCTGGGAAGCTGCAGTAGAACACAAAGGCATCAACTGACAGGCTGCTCCTGTTGAAATATAACAGGAAGATATTTGAGATCTCACTTAAAACATGTCCTAATTTTTCTTTCTACAGCACTAACCATAATTTCTATGGTAAAATGAACCCCCTCATTTTGTTCCTTTTTAAATTAAATGTTTTAAGTGTTACCAGTTTATTCCAATCAAGATGGCTTCAGGTGTGCCATACTTTTGTCATAAGTAAGACTGTTAGCGCTCTAGTTGTTCTTTAGAACACTCTGGGAAGCTGCAGTAGAACACAAAGGCATCAACTGACAGTCTCTGCCCTTGTTGGATGTACATGTTTTACTGAGAATGTCAGACTTCATTCTCACATGACTGAGAAAGATAATGTGAATTTACAGAAAATATGCTCTCATTTTAGCTTCTGGAGCACCTTCCAAAACTGTATGGGACAAGCATGTGAAAATAGTTTTCTCTCAAACATGATTCATGATATCCCAGCAGAAGGTTTTTCACAGGGTAAAATCACCTTAGAACACACCACAATTCCTGAAATTAGTATGGTACCATCAACAAATGAATTCTAATGTAACTAAAGTCTGTTATCACCCTTTATAGTTCTCCTTTTGGTAACCCTCAAAATCTTCGATTCACTACAATGCATTTATATTGGTCCCAAGATGGCTGCCAGCAATTCCAGGATGAAGTGCTGACAGCCAATCAGATCTCACGATGACATGTGTGGTTAGGCTCCGCCCAGATATATATGTGTTTTTACTTTTGATTTTCTCAGCAACTACTGAACGGATTTACACCATTTAACAAAAGGGTTCTTTTTGAACCAAGAACTACCTCTTTGCCAAATTTGGTGTAATTCCGTTCAGCAGTTCGGGCTGTAGCCGTGTCTAAAGTTTCCTATGGGAAAATGAATGGGGAAAACACGTTTTGGGACCCCCTTTTTCTCGGCCCCCGCTTGACGAATCACCCTGAGACTTTCAGGGTAGGAGCGGACCGGAGCGGGCCATAAAGTTTGAAAATTTCGCGAAGATTCGTCAACCGACACAAGAGTTATTTCAAATAGAATGTCGCGGATTTCCTATGGAAAATAGGTCCTAACTATAACTATCTACTGGCGACCGCCAGTAGATAATATATATATATATATATATATATATATATATATATATATGTGTGTATTCTACACTTTTCAAAAATCATGCAGAATTCGCGACTAATCGAGGTACCGGAATCCACGTAACACGACACTTTCACGATGAGTTTGCGAATAATAAAAAGTGCAATTAATGAAACAAAGAATAAGTAAAACACTAAATAAACTCTTCTGGTTCACACCTGAAAGGTACCTAGAACCAGCAGACCAAGATAAGGATCAGTCACAGGGGTAATAGTGGTTGCAGTCACTGACAATACAGGGAATAACATGGGCATATAAATTGGTAGTATTTATTATTATCTTTAACATTTTTTGAATATTTTATAACACCCTGTTTTATAATGTAACTAATGCAAGTGAAATATAGAGAAATAGATAGTAACATCACTTTCTCTCACAAAATGGAAAACATTAGTACTAAACATACACAAGAAATTATGTTGAAATGTTACAATTGGTATTTCATACTTTGGCTGTCTGATGACAGACACAGAAATCTGCAGTGCAGTATCTAATAAACAGACATTCTAGCTAGGGTATAGATTATAAAAAATACAGAAAATCACAGAAAAAGCAAAGGTTACAGGGATGTTATAGCTAGGACATACAATATAAAAAATATAGAAATTTACTGAAAAAAATCAAAGATTACAGGGATGTTATAATTATTAAATAGATTCTAAAAAACCTTAGAAATTCACAGAAAAAACAAAAGGTTACAGGGACGGTATAGTTAGGCTCAGATTTCACACGTGCAAAACCAGTGAAATTCAGCAGTTATAGTTACCTGACCTAACTATAACTTACGCCCCAGCAGTGCACTGCTTATGACCTAACATATTTCATCACTCATGACATGGTCAGTGACCTCACTGATGACATCTCAAATGACATCACTGATGACATCATCCACAGAACCACTCACACACTGTCTTACACACCCACACATACAGCCACTCACTTACCCATACACCTACTAACACAGACACTTGGCTTTTTCAGTGAATATATATAAATATACACACACACATACTCTGTAGTTACAGTTAGGGCTACCAGAGATAGGTATTCCTTAGATTTTTCACCAATTATAACTTTGCACCCGCTTGACAAATCTCCACAAAACTTTGCAGACCTATTCCTCTTCCTTAATTGGTGAAGTATGCAAAGTTTCGCAGAGATTCGTCAGGGGGTACAAAAAAAAGGGGGGAATCACAAAACTCATTGAGGCACCAATGCATTTTCAATAGACTTTGTACTCATACGTAGTTTGAACACAGCAGGATGAATTTGAATGACATTTAGCAGGATTACACATTATGGTGCTCAGATGATCCTTTCGGATACTACAGGTAAGTAGGATAAGTATTTTTTAAGTTATAAGGCATTTTAACTTAGTGATATCTGCGGTATTTCACAGAAGTTCAGTGGTACATAGCGATGACAAGTCATTATGTGATTGGCTAATGATTGCCTTTACAAAAGTTAAAGGCAGCCATGTTGTTTTTAGGTACTCTTTGGCTGTGTTCTGCATTACGAGTTCAGATATTGGCATAGGTATAGATATATTACGGCTTCAAGTATAGGTTAAAGTGGTAACAGGTAGGCAAAATATTTTTAAGTTTCTATATATTTTAAGAAACTTGCCTCAGGAATACACCGGTACTGAAATAAATAATAAATAAATATGTTTAAAATGCACTGTAATACACTATATTTACAAATATAATGTACTACAGTGTATTTTTTATGGACGGAGCGCTGAAACTTTTCAGACACTCACCCCCAGTCACAGATCTGGGTTGAATCCATCATCATTCTTTAGCTCACTTTGCCACCTCAGTTCAGACACAACTATATGCAAATCAGTCTTGACCCTGTGCCTCATGGGAACAGTCCAGCCCAAACTGCCAAGCCAGGTCTTCTCTGAACCGGAAACAAGCATCCTGGGACCGGTTTCTGGGTAACAGCCTTCATCAGCCAGGCTAGCTTGAATCCAATGGCAAAGTGAGCAAGGGACCCACGTCTGGGCATACCCTGCCAACTTAGGGCGAACAAAGCAAACACAAGAGGATGATGGACGGAGCGCTGAAACTTTTCAGACACTCACCCCCAGTCACAGATCTGGGTTGAATCCATCATCATTCTTTAGCTCACTTTGCCACCTCAGTTCAGACACAACTATATGGAAATCAGTCTTGACCCTGTGCCTCATGGGAACAGTCCAGCCTGAACTGCCAAGCCAGGTCTTCCCTGAACCGGAAACAATCCACTTACAAACACATTTGAGACACATAAAGTTACTAAAACAGCCAGTCATATACCAATATACTTACTTAAACATCTGGTAGCACACTCACAGAGGGTCTGATACACTCACTCAGATATGTAGTCAACCTAGTCACCCATCCAGGCAAGTACTCCTTTAACCATGGCTCAGGCCTACCACTGCAGACCCTGTTCAACTTGGCATTAAAAACAGCTTTGCCAAGCCTTGAACTCTCCTTTAACTACACATAACTCACCTCTCAGCTAGGCTGTCAGTAGGACATAGGGCAGGGTGCTTTGTTAAAAGGTAAAACATTTCCTTTTGAGTTTCACTAAGTTGCACGTGCATTATCACACTTATAGTGCACCTAGTCATTCACATCGGCAAACAATCAAAACAACTCTGGCAAAGAGCCCCCCGGTGGGGCCTGTTGAGCATTGCAGTGCCAGCCGAATGAGGAGCTGCCCGATAATGAAGCATGACACCCTTTTAGGTGTGTGAGGGCCCTTGCTTCTTAAGGATCAGATCCCCGGGGGGCGCTAGAGGGAGCACGGCAAGATGGCTGCACATTAGTGCAGCTCTGCCGGCCGAGTCTCAATCCGATCACTATCCAGATTTGTGATGCAGCAGAACCATAAAATATCAGAGGCTCAGCGCCGGTGGACAGCCCGGGAACAGGATTGACCTGTTTTGCTGCCCGTGAGCTGAGCGCGGAGATGGGATTGCGCTACTAACCAAGCGAGGCCTTGAAAGTAAGATGGCGGATGCAGATTGCTGCTCAGCTGAGCGTCCCTGCCTGGGATTGGCGCCCTGGTGTGGCTGGGAGCGGCGAGGTGTGACCGGGGGGCGCCGGAGGCCGAAGGTGACCAGCGGTAACGACGCCCGTGTGATCGACTACAGGTGGTCTGCAGCGGCAGCCACCTTGGCCGCGAACACACTGCTGGACTGTGGGGGATGCTGAACCGCTGCGGGACCACTAACCGAATGCGCAGGCTGGAGGCAAGTGAAAAAGAAATGACGGAGGCGGACTAGAGTGTGTCCCGCAGTAAACGAAGTGTGCAGCTGCCAATGACGGAGGCTGGGAAGCGGGACCCGTAGACTGAGGTGATCCTGCCTGTGTGCTGGGAGCCAAGCGGAAGGTCTCTCCTCTTGTGCTGGATTGAGGTGCGTGGAACATAAACGACGGAGACGGATTAGAGCGGGCCCGGCAATACACACAGTAAGTGGACGCCAGTGACAGAGGCTGGGGAGCGGGATCCGTAGACTGTGATGATCTTGCCCGGGAGTTGGGGGCTGAACGGGGGCCCTCTCCTCGTCCCTGGAGGTAAACTGGTGCCCTGATGTGATGTGTGCTCTCCCCCCGAAAGACTTGGCTGCAGGACTGGCTGTGTGCTTTCCATGTGGACTGGCACGTACTATTGTGAAGTGGCCCACCGGAGTGGATTATTGCATTGGACTGGCATACTGATTAACTGAGTGAACACGCGCTGGGCTCAATTGGCAACAACATAGACTGTAGTGGAGTGGGCTTGCCGCTCACAAAGTGGCTGGTCGTGTGTGTAATTGCGCGCTAGCCTGAAGGTATGCTGCCTAACTGCTCATAATACTGATCTCCAGCCACATGATACGACTTTGTGAAGTGCGCCCAGATGTGCTGGTCTAGGGTTATAGCGGCGACCCTGCGTTGTTCGGTTACAGTCAACGTTTCCCAACGCTTTACACTCGATCAGAGCACCTTTGGTGCTCTGTTGCATTGTGAAGGGGCTGTAATGCAGATCTTGGCGGGGCTGGGTGGCGGCTGCCATTCTCCCGGCGCCCTGAGCATAATGGGCAAGACAGATAAGACACAGTCCCGCCTTACATTCGAAATCCGCAAGACGGGCAGAGCGCAGAACAAGCAGACCTCGGATTCGGATGCGGAGGCCCCATCGGAATGTACCCCAAATTTAGAATCCACGCTCCTGGCAATGCAACACAGCTTGCAGTCGATCGATGGCAAGATTGATGCCCTAAATTTACGCATGAATCACATAGCGGCTAAACTCGATAAGCAGGGCACCAGGCTGGGTGAAGTGGAGCAACGCGTTTCCACGGCAGAGGATGATCTGCACACTGTCTCAGATAAAACTTTGAATATGGAAAAAGTGCTTGCAGTCATTCAAGCGAAGAATGAGGACCTGGAGGTGAGGTCCAGGAGAAATAACCTAAGGATCACGGGGCTGCCAGAATCGACCAATGTTGGGAAAATGGAGATATATGTGGAGGGGATGCTCAAAGAGATTTTTGGTGTGGATAATTTGTCCTCAATGCTGATAGTGGAACGGGCCCACCGCTCACTGGTAGCACGCCGGATCCCCGGAGTCCCACCGCGCCCCATTATTGCGCGGTTGCTAAATTATGGAGATCGAGATACCATACTTCGCCAAGTCCGTGATAAAGGTCAAATCACATATCATGGGAATGTGTTGGCATTCTTCCCAGACTTTACCACCGCAGTTCAGGCGGCTAGACGGGAGTTTATCCCAACAAAGAAGCTGTTACAGGTGGAGGAGATCCCATATGCCATGCTCTACCCAGCTCGTCGGAGGATTGGCCCCGATGGAGCATCCAAGATCTTCACTAATCCCAGGGCCGCCATGGAGCACACTAAGCTACTGAAGAAACGTCGCCGTGAAACTAATACGGATCCAAAAGAAGAAGAGCAGTGAGACATACTCTGCCATTATAAACCTTTGGTGTGTAGCTGGTATTTGGACATTGCTGCCTGCCCTGTTTGCTGACAATGTTGTGACTGGGTGATCTTAGAATTGAAATGTTTTAGCAATGTAACTTCTAATGTATGCGGGGGCCTCGCCTCTGATCGTGATCCCACTGGTATAAGAGAAGGTTGTATGCGGCTGAATGGGCAGGCACAATGGAAACCTTTAACACTGAATGGTCTGTCATGTCGAAGAATAGTCAACTCGGCCACCTCCCCCCATTAAGTGGGAGGCTGACTGCACTCTAGTGTCCCCTAATGGGTGTACCCTACTGTTTTCTTGGGCTATTTGGGTTTTGGGGGGTTTATTTGTATTAGACGAGGATGTCTTTGGCAAGTTGGGGGTGCTGAAGTGGGTGGGGGCATGGGGGGAGGGGGATATTAAGGCAACTATCGAACTTTGTCAATGCACTGTACCTTTCAATGGTTTGGTCTTCTCAAGGTAACCTAAGTAGAGATATGTTACAAGTGTATAGGCTAATAAGGACTTGGGTGATACTGTTAGGATAATGGATCACTGACTAAATATCGAAGGTCAAAATATCGACCTACAAAAATATCGCAGCAAAAATATCGAAGACAAGAATATCGACATCCTATCTACATTATGGTAAGTACAAAAATATCGGAAAAAAATATCGATGTCAAAAATATCGTTGTTAAAAATATCGTTTTTTATTTAAGTTAAAAAAATTATGTAAAATAAAGTAAATAATAAATATAATTAAAATAAACATAGTTAAAAATATATTAAAATGCTTAAAAACTTATAAGTAATATATATAATTTAAAAATACATTAAACATATACATATAATATATAATATATATATACTTACTTATTAATATGTTTTAATATTTATTTTAATAACTTATAAATAGTTAATTTTTTTAAATAAATTATAAATACATCTATACACATAAAACAATATAAATAAAAATTTAATAAATATATGTAACAAATTTAAACAATTAAAATTATTTTTAATCTTTTTAAAAATTATTATACATTACATTAGCTAAAATAATACAAAAAATATTAGATAGCGGAGGAAAGAAAATTACTATTCCAACTCCAGTGACTGCAACAATAAGAAAAGTGTTGGATAGCGTAGGGGTAAAAATGACTATTCCCACTCCAGTGAGTGCAACAGTAGGGAAAGTGTTAGATAGCGCAGGGGTAAAAATAACTATTCCCACTCCAGTGAGTGCAACAGGAGGGAAAGTGTTGGATAGCGCAGGGGTAAAAATGACTATTCCCACTCCAGTGAGAGCAACAGTAGGGAAAGTGTTGGATAGCGCAGGGGTAAAAATGACTAGTCCCACTCCAGTGAGTGCAACAGTAGGGAAAGTGTTGGATAGCGCAGGGGTAAAAATTACTATTCCCACTCCAGTGAGTGCAACAGTAGGGAAAGTGTTGGATAGCGCAGGGGTAAAAATTACTATTCCCACTCCAGTGAGTGCAACAGTAGAGAAAGTGTTGGATAGCGCAGGGGTAAAAATAACTATTCCCACTCCAGTGAGTGCAACAGTAGGGAAAGTGTTGGATAGCGCAGGGGTAAAAATTACTATTCCCACTCCAGTGAGTGCAACAGTAGGGAAAGTGTTGGATAGCGCAGGGGTAAAAATTACTATTCCCACTCCAGTGAGTGCAACAGTAGGGAAAGTGTTGGATAGCGAAGGGGTAAAAATTACTATTCCCACTCCAGTGAGTGCAACAGTAGGGAAAGTGTTGGATAGCGCAGGGGTAAAAATTACTATTTCCACTCCAGTGAGTGCAACAGTAGGGAAAAGGTAGGATAGCGTAGGGGTTAAATTAACATACTCATAAATTAATTTTATTTTTAAAATAAATAACATATTAATAATTATTTAACAAAATAATTATTAATAAATACCTATTAAATTAAATTAGTATTTACTTAAATAACATTTAATTACTTCCCACCCTATTCCCCTATAAACACACAACGCGCTACACATAAAAAATAACACAATTAATTTAATTATCAATTAATCAATTAATAAAAATTAATTACCAATTAATAATTAATTGACAATACATTAATTAACAATAACAATAAATAAAAATTAATAAATTATCATTAATATAATGTTAAATTAACCAATTAATAAAAAGTTAATTACCAATTAATAATTCATTAACAATAAATAAAAATTAAGAATCAATTATTTATAATTATTTTAATTATAAATTAAGCAATTAATAAAAATTAATTACCAATTAATAATTAACCATAAATTAACAATCAATAGCAATAAATAAAAACATATTAATTAATTAATTATAAATAAATTACTTCCCACCCTATTCCCCTATAAACCCACAACCCGCTCTGATACTAAAACGCAAAATTTACCTTAAAAAAGAATTACTATTTTCTAAACATTCAATACATATATTTAGAAATATTGTAAAAACTTTAAAAAAAAATGTTGAACATACATATAAAATACATACTAAAATACATAACACTAAAAAAACATCGATATTATTTACAACTATATTTTTGAAAACGATATTATTTACTTCGATAATACTTACTTCGATATTAAAGAAATCGATATTACTTACCTTAAAGTCGATATTCTGGTCAACGATATTCTTGACTTCGATATTCTGTCCCTACGATATTAAGAACTCGAAATTAGTGTAGGTCGATATTTAAACTTCGATATTTTGACTGAGCACCTAGGATAATAACATGGAATGTGCGTGGGCTCAACAACCCCAAAAAGATCCATAATGTGCTAGCTTTTTTAGACAGGCAGGATGTGAGGTTGCGTTACTGCAGGAGACACATCTTACTAGACACACAGAGCTCGGGGTGGGGGCCTGTTGGGCTGTGGTGCATGTGGCTTCATCATTCTCCTCTTATTCCAGGGGCATTCTGATTCTGGTTAAAAAGGGCACTCCATTCACATTACTCAAGTCTGAGGCGGATGAGCAAGGGAGGGTGCCTCTGGTTATGGGTAAATTTGGAGACACAACAGTGCTGTTTCTAAACATGTACGGACCCAACACTGATGAGCCGGGTGTTTTTAACGATGTCTGGAGGCGTATAGCATCCTACCCGCACTCTGTTGTATTATGGGGTGGTGATGTCAATATTACTTTGGACCCTCAGTTGGACCGCTCCGCTGATGTGATGGGTAGGGGCAAACAGGCTGTACAGGTGGTTGCTGAACTAATGGAGGCTGAGGGTCTCATGGATATGTGGAGGGCTCGCAACCCGAGAGAGAGAGAGGGTACATTCGTATCTACAGTGTATGGCTGTTGGTCCAGGTTGGGCTATTGGCTGCTTTCCAAAGAGGCGGCCCCCTGGACAGTCTCTATAAAGCACTTAGCTAATATGCTGTCTGACCATTCCCCTGTGCTCCTTGTGCTGAAGGTGCCGAACTGTGTTAGGCCCCCGTTTCAATGGCGGCTGCAGCCGTCCTCCCTGTTGGATCCTGTGTTCCGGGCCAGAATTGGTGCTGCCATCACTAACTACTTTTCAAAGAATGAGGGGACGGTGGACAGCGTAGGCACACTTTGGGAAGCCTTCAAAGTTATCATAAGGGGGGAGTGTATTGGAGCACAGGCGGGTGCACTGAAAGATCTTCGCAACAGGATTCGGAGCCTGGCTGAGAAGATCAGTGCGCATGAGCGTGACTATGAGTTGAACCCCTCACTTACAACTCTGGCCCGTATACGTGAGTTGTTAACTGAGCATAACCAAACGGCTGAACAAGAAGTGCTACACAGATCCAGGAGATTCAAGGCACGCTATTATGGGGAGGTGGGTAGACCCAGTCGTTCACTGGCACATAAATTGTCGCTGCCTAAGAGGCAGGAGCACATTGTTGAATTGGTGGCGAGGGCAGTGTGGCCCTACGCTCCACACCAGAGAATGGTGAGGTATTTATAGATTTCTTCTCCAGGCAATATGGAGCTAGACAGGCAGCTACTGAGGAGGAAGTCAATGGTTACTTAAACGACATTGCCTTAGGATGGCTATCCAATGGTCAGCATGAGTACTTGACCCAACCGTTCGATGTAGAAGATGTAAAAGAGGCCATAATGTCCCTGCCCACTTGCAAGGCTGCGGGTCTTGATGGCTTACCAAGTGAGTTTTATAAGGCATACGTTGAGGTTTTGGCTCCGCAATTGTTGAAGGTATTTGCTGAGGCCTACGACACCGGTATATTGCCACCTAGCCTTAGAGAGGCCTTGCTTGTCACTCTCTTAAAACCAGAAAAAGTTGTGAATAAGTGTGAATTGTATAAACCACTGTCCCTCATAAATATTGATACCAAAATCCTAGCGAAAATGATTGCCTGTAGATTGCAGCCCCTGATTCCTAATTTGATTCTCCCTGACCAGTCTGGGTTTGTCCCCAAGCGCTCTACCGTGCACAATCTTAGGACCATTTTTGCCGTGATACATCACTTAGACCTTGACATCCCTGCTGCGGCGGTGCTTCTAGACGCGGCGAAAGCCTTTGACTCGCTACAGTGGGGATATATGTTTGTGGTCCTGCAACGCATCGGAATGCCGCCCTTTTTCAGAAGTGGGTACGCTTATTATATGCTAGCCCAGTGGCCAGGGTGCGAGCCAATGGCTGGGGGTCTGATGCATTCTCAATTTGTAGGGGCACAAGGCAGGGATGTCCTCTCTCCCCTGTGCTTTTTTTCTTTGGCGCTAGAACCATTGGCATGTAAGGTATGTCAAAAACATGCTGAGGCCGGCTTAGGGTTTAGGCAGTGTCCGCTGGCTATATCTCTGCATGGGGATGATATGTTGTTGTATGTCCGGGAGAGCCGACCACAAATTTGGCATCTATTCTGCGAGAATATGTCTTGTTTGAGAGGCACTCAGGGTTAGGGATAAACTGGTCAAAATCTACGATTTTTCCATTGACAGTCTGCACTCAGGAGACATCACTGGAATACCCGCTCCCCTGGTCTACAGACCCCGTGAAGTATCTAGGGGTGTGGTTACACAGAGACCCTGAGATCGTATTAAATATGAATTGTGGGCATAGGGTAAGGAAAATCACTGAACAAGTCTCCCGTTGGACAAGACTACCGCTGTCACTGGCGGACAGAGTAGCTGTGGTGAAGATGGCTATGCTCCCTAAGCTCCTGTATTTATTTCTTAATGTTCCAATAAAGCTAAATGTCACATTTTTTAAAACCCTGCAGTCCTGCCTGCTGTCGCTGGTATGGGTTGGTAAGCAGCCTAGATGCAGTTGGAAAAAGAACAATTGATGGACAGAATGCAGAACTATGTCATACATTCACCCCAGTACAGAGATCTGGGCCTAAATCCATTGTTTTTTTGCTCACCATGCCATTCCAGTTTGGACCCAGCCATATGCAAATCAGTCTTGACCCTGCGCCCAATGGGAACAGTCCAGCCCGAACTGCCAGGCCAGGTCCTCCCTGGACTGGAATCAAGCATCCTAGGACCGGTTTCGGGCTTTCAGCCCTCATCAGCCAGGATAGCTTGACTCCAGTGGCATGGAGAGCACGGGACCCACGTCTGGGCATACCCGCCCCACTCGGGGTGACAAATGTAAAAGAACAATTGATGGACAGAATGCAGAACAATGTCATACATTCACCCCAGTACAGAGATCTGGGCCTAAATCCATCGTTTTTTTGCTCACCATGCCATTCCAGTTTGGACCCAGCCATATGCAAATCAGTCTTGACCCTGCGCCCAATTTTTTATTTATTTATTTTATTTAATGCGATTTTATATAGCGCGAACATTACCCGAAGGTGTCAGAGCGCTTTACATTTGCGTTACATAAGGACTTTGGATTACATGAGTTACATAAGAGATACAAACAGAAAAAAATTGCAAATGTACAAGTTGTAAAGTCACTCAAGGAAGAGATACAAACAGATAAACTCTAAAATCACATAGGAATGGTAGTAAGTACAAAGGTCTACTACATATACTAGTGGTTAGAGTTATATATATACAAATTGCAAATTCACTCAGGATTACATTTGAACAGCGATTAGTCTTGGACAATTATATATTACATATTTACAGAGCAGGAAATTCTTACCATCCTTCAGCCAGGTGTTCAGGTGGTGTTGCACTCAAGGGTGGTGGTCTTGGGTCTGGAGGGATCCCCGAGTTGGAGATGTCCATAGGGGTAGAAGGCCGGATGGTGGTGGGGGAAGCAGCATGCTGGATCCCCGAGCTGATCTTGAGGTCATGCTGAGCTCCATCTTGTGGATAGAGGAGGGCTCTCAAGGGCAGGTGGAACTGTGCCACGAAGTCAGGTCTCCCGCCTGGCTCAAGCTCCCGCAGTGAGGCCCCGGCAGGCCCAGTGCACCAAAACCGCGTATAGGCATTGTAAGCGGCGGGCGCCATGTTTAAGTCCCGGGTCCTGCACAGGTCTTCAGGCGCAGTGAGGGCTTATGCGCAGCCACTACTCTGGGCGGTGTCTTTCTGTGTGTCAGGGCCCTTGCTTCATTCCCTCCTGTGCATCTCTAGCAGGGCGATGAGTCTCTTGTCTCCCGTTGTGCTCCCCTCATCCATGCTTATTTCCCATGCACTGCCTGGTCGCGAGGGCCGCCATCTTAAGGTTAGGCAGCTAGGATCTAGTTGGCCCACGGCCACGCTGCCTCTCCCATAATCAGGGTATATCGAGGGGCACACACTCTCAATATCAAGGGGGGGCTCAGCGTCAATGGGGATCCCCAATCGCCAACCTCAGCCATCTCCTACCGGTGCACCCCTCTAGGCGGAAGACGGAAGCTGCCCTCTGTCTCGGAGCTGGGCGCCTCGTCTCGTCTTCAGGTTACCCTCCGGCCTCCGCTCCTCACATATTGCTGCCGCAGCCTCGGGGTCCCATTAGCGTATGCTGCTGCCCTCCTCCGTCACCTGATTTGGCCCCGTTAGTGCGCGATTCGTATCCGTGCTCAGATTTCGAGGGCCGCCACCATCTTAAGCCCGGGACGCTCCTGGTCCCAGGATGCTTGTTTCCGGTCCAGGGAGGACCTGGCTTGGCAGTTCGGGCTGGACTGTTCCCACAAGGAACAGGGTCAAGACTGATTTGCATATGGCTGGGTCCAAACTGGGGTGGTGTGGTGAGCAAAAGAATTATGGATTTAACCCAGATCCTTGTGACTGGGGGTGAATGCTTGCATTGTCCAGCATTCCGTCCATCAATTGTTTCTTTTGCATATGTCGCCCTAAGTGGGTAGGGTATGCCCAGATGTGGGTCCCGTTCTCACTACACCACTGGATTCAAGCTAGCCTGGCTGATGAAGTGTGATGCCCTGAAACCGGTCCCAGGATGCTTGTTTCCGGTCCAGGGAGGACCCGGCTTGGCACTTCGGGCTGGACTGTTCCCACAAGGAACAGGGTCAAGACTGATTTGCATATGGCTGGGTCCAAACTGGGGTGGTGTGGTGAGCAAAAGAATGATGGATTTAACCCAGATCCTTGTGACTGGAGGTGAATGTTTGCATTGTCCAGCATTCCGTCCATCAATTGTTTCTTTTGCATATGTCGCCCTAAGTGGGCAGGGTATGCCCAGACGTGGGTCCCGTGCTCACTACACCACTGGATTCAAGCTAGCCTGGCTGACGAAGGGTGATGCCCTGAAACCGGTCCCAGGATGCTTGTTTCCGGTCCAGGGAGGACCTGGCTTGGCAGTTCGGGCTGGACTGTTCCCACAAGGAACAGGGTCAAGACTGATTTGCATATGGCAGGGTCCAAACTGGGGTGGTGTGGTGAGCAAAAGAATGATGGATTTAACCCAGATCCTTGTGACTGGGGGTGAATGTTTGCATTGTCCAGCATTCCGTCCATCAATTGTTTCTTTTGTAGATGCAGTTGGAGCACTCTAACACTTCCGTTTGATAGAGGGGGTTTGAAGCGCCGGACCTGCGTTTGTACTACCTCTGTGCACAGGCACAGTTTGCACACAACTGGTACTTTCCACAGAAATATCTGCCTCATTTGGCTATGGAGGCAGATACTGCGTATCCAACTCCACTAACTGCTAAGATGTTACACAACTGTAAGGGAGGCACTAGGAGGGAGATTAATCCTGTCAACTGTACGGACTGGGTGTGGAGTGCCCTTGCTAAACGTGCGGGGAGGGAATATATATATGCCCCAGGCATGCCAATCGTGTCGCACCCAGGTATCTCAGCGGCACAAGAACGCGGGGCTCTGAACGTTCTGCAAAAAGCAGGGATCACTAATCTAGGAGACATGTATAGAAATGGGGTATTCCTCTCAGGGTCTGATTTTCAGGCTGGTCAAGCATAGACAGTGATGCATGGATTTATGTATACCAGGCTGTGAATGGCAGTGCGTTCCCTATGCCCGGATTTCCCCAAGAACCTCGGGTGTTGAAAGCACTGCAGGTAGTGCTGAAGGGGGTGACAGCCGAGGGCTGATTACTGGAATGTATAACGCATCTCAAAGGGAGAATGAATGGTCAGTTTCTTCCTCGTTAGATAAATGGAACAAAGCCCTTGGGGTCCCGGGAAGACTGGGAGGTTTGTTGTAACTTGACCGGGGCCTTACTGCTAATTGTAATCTCCGTATTATCCACTTTAAATATCTACATCAAATATATTACACCCCAGCACAACTGGAGAAATTTGGCCTACGGGAGGATGCGAGATGTCCCAGATGTCGTAAGGATGGAGCTGATTTTATGCACCTGGCGTGGGAATGCCTGGCTAATTTCAGCTTCTGGCAGAGGGTGGTCAGGGCTCTCACTGACATGACACTTGATAATATTGAATGCACGCCAGAGTGTTGTTTGATGGGTCTTCTTAAAAGGATTAAACCATGTAATCGGCATATTGTGGCCATGGCTACCCTGTTTGCCAAACACGCTGTTGCAATGCATTGGAGCACTAAGGCGGTACCTATCTCGGTAAAGTGGATCAGAGACCTTGCCTTCTGTAGAGAACAACTGGACGCATATGCCGAGGAGCTACCAGCAGCTTCTAGGCCTAAGCGCTTTTGGGCGCCACTCACTATGTACATGTTAGAGCACCCGGACATGGAATAGGCTGCTGTGGTAAGCTTGGTAGCATGGGAAGTACTCTGCTTGACAGACCCGCTGCTTTCACTGCTGTAACTGGTGATGTAAACAGTATACTGTGCCATAATTGTTTTGCCTTTTGTTGTTGGGTCAAAGTGGGTGGGGGGTGGGTGGGTATGAAAAAGGCTGCGCATTATGTGACTTTCTATTGCTGTAGGATGGTGTGGTATTGCTGCACGCTACTGGATGTAAATTGCAGCTCAATAAAATAAAGTTTAAAAAAAAAAAAGAAAGGATCAGATCCCCGATCTGACACCTCACGTTCCTCCGACCTCTCCCTCTTATTCTATTAGGAACTGCATACCTACGATTGACATATACTAACTTCAACATCTGGTGGCACACCCATAAAGGGACAGATGCACTCATTCACATATGTAGTCAAGGAGTGAGAGACCTAGACAGCCATCCAGACAAGTAGTCCTTTAAACATGGCTTGGGCCTAGTACAGCAGAGTCTGTGTGCGCGGTTTTATTGCCAGGTCGACTTGTCATTTAAAACTCCTTTGCCAAGCCTTAAACTCTTCTTTTACTACATATAAGTCATCCCTAAGGTAGGCTATAGGTAGGTAACAGGGTAGGCTGCCATGTCTTTAGAAGGTAAGATATGTACTTTGAATTTTGAGTGAGTCACATGCACACTTTCAGACCCACATGCCCAGTTATACATCCAGTCTTCCACCCATACTGTAACTCACATACCTATTTACAAAAGCATACAGCTACTCACACACCCAGTCAGAGAGTGATAGAGGCACCTAGACATTCACCGAGACACTGGCATACCAGTTATGTATCCAGCAGTAACAGAGCCAGTTGCACACACATGTAAATTCCCCAACACTCACTAACACAGCCGGTAAGCTAAGTATAACATCACTTACATAAAGTTTTAGAGACAGAGGGGCATATCACCAACAAACTGCGATAAACATCGCAGAGCGCACTTAGCGCGAATTTGTTTAACGCCGGCTATCGCCGGATTTGATCGCCGAGATAATGCGTTATCATCAACGCTTATCTCCACGGCGATGGAAAATCCGGCGATAGCTCCAAAATGAGGGAACATCGCTGGAAATCCAGCGATACAACTACAGCGCTAAGGGAATCCTTGGTGATAGGGAGATGTGGACTTAGGCTTAGAATCCACATCCCTTTATAAATATAGCTAAGTCTGAAATTTTGCAAACGTTAGCTGATGGCGATAACCGCGGTTTGCGCAGCTTTTTATATCGCTATGGGTGTTCTGGGTCAGCTTGCTGATACAGAGTAGTGCAGTTAGCGATATTTCCAATGTTATTTAGAGAGGATACGCCTTCTTTGCATCTCATTAGAGATGCGATGCGAGGCGTTAGTGGAACGGCGGCTGACACAAGGAAACACGCGCTGATGCCTATTAGCGTGTCCTTGCTAATAGTGAGGTAATTCAATCGCCGCTTTCGGCCGAAAACGGCCGTTAAAGCGGCGTTGTTGGCCTTGATAATATGCCCCAGAGTTACTAAGAGAGCCAGTGAAATAGTGCTAAAGTTACTTAGACATCCAGTTACCCACCTACAGACAGACTGATAAACTAACTCAGATATGTACTCAAGTACTGACACACTGTGTACACACACACAGGGACATGCTTATGCATACACTAACATACCCAGGTACTGAGTTAAGGATAGACTGTTACACCCTGGCACACAATAATGCATACTCTAACAAACCCAGGTACACTCTGAGGTATATAGTGACATTACCACACCTATCCATACACTGAGACACCCAGGCACACACTAATTTACACACTAACACACCCAGTCACATGCTGACCAATACATGTAGACATCCAGGATAATACTAATCCATACACTGACACACCCAGGCAGAAAGTGATACATATCCTGAAACACCCATGTACATTCTGATGGATAGAGTAGCACACCCATGCATATACTAATTTTTACATATGCACAACCAAGCAGACAGTGAAGAAGACCCTGACATATGCAGGTACATTCTCATGCATACACTAATACCCCAAAAGAAACACTTATGCATACACTGACAGATTTAGTGTCACACTTTTCCATACAATATCACACCCAGACAGTCATTTATGCATACAGTGAGACTCTCTAACACACACTGACACATATGCTTAGACACCCAGGATCATAGTGATGCATACAGTAGTATACCCATGCAAACACTGATGGATACGCTAACACAGGCAGGCACACACAGATGTAAAGATAAAAAATAATAGAGTTAGAGTGGCTATACTATTGTAATATACTTGTTTACGTTGTCAGTTAAATACTTTGAAATTTAATTTTAATACTATGTAAAGAAAACATTTATGTGCTCATTTGTTTTTTTCTCTTTGCAGACATTTACTTCCACTTAAAACAACATAATTACAATGCCATCAAAAACTGAAAGAAGAAAGAAACAGAGGAAAGGATACTATCTCCTCCCAACTGAGAAACAGAAAGGACAAAATGCAGAGAATGTAGTGAAAGAGAAAAGAGCTGCTGGTAAGAAAATAAAGGTTCCTTAAAATAGTATGTTTAAAACTGCAAAGTGAGCAAAAGCAAGTAAATAAAAGAAGACTTTCAAATCAACTAAGAGAGCAGAAAAATTGCATGATATTAAGAGTAAACAATTGTATAAGAAAGCAGAACAAGAAGACAGAGGCAGTTTAAAGAAATTAGAGTCAGATTGTTTCGTTGTAGGATAATTTGCAAATTTGTAAGAACTATGAAGCAGTATAAATGGAGAAAAGAAGCAGTCAAACAAAAGGAACGTGTTGAAGCTATAGTTGATAAGGCCTTTGCCCTCAAGAGAAAGCTATTTATTTAGATTCTGAGCAGAATGAGAACACTGAATAAAAAAGTGTTGTCTATGACGAAAAGAAGACTTGTGAATAGAAGTAACTTTTAGAAACATTTTCAGTGGAGAATGGAAGCATGCTTGCAGTTCTGAGTTTTCTTTTTTAATGAAGAAAAATACTTCCAAGAGAACACATTAGTGCATGCAATTGAAACAACTGGACGATGTTACGAGATGATGGATGGTACCTCCCATTGCAAAAGAAGAGATGGTACCTAGAAATGTTGAAGAAGTGATAGCTGAAAAGGTACAGGGAAGGAGTAGACAGGCCCCTGCGTACAAATGGAACTGTAGCAGTATTTGCAGTGTGCGGCAGGAATCAATTGACATATTGAGAACTTTCCTTCATATGTTTCCCTGCAGAAGCCTAAAAAAGAAAATAAGCATGCTATAAGGTATACAAATTCACAGGGACATTCACTAGCATGTCTGTTGAAAAAAGTGTGCTAAAGCACCTTTCATCATTTCAGAATGTTAGCTGTTGAACACTCTATAATGTGAAAGTTAGTTAGGAGAATTTACCATGTAAAATCTCCTGCCTTATATTTAGGAGAAATGAATAGAGCTCTTTTGCATGGTACAGTGGCAGAGGTAAGTACAGCTATGATAAGTTAAAGGATAATAAAATGTCAGCTATAGCAGTACATGACAAGTTAGAATTAGTTTAAATTCCACAAAACTTCAAGATTTTAATGTTTATGAATCTATTCTCATACAATGTTCCTTCATAGAACAGTATGTGACATGCCCCATATGAGCTATCCCAAAAGATGGTGGTGAAAAAGGCTTGAGACAAAATGTTCTGTACTTGCAAACTCATAGATGTGGGAAATACTGTTGTCAAGCTGTAGCTTCAGCCTGAAAATGCTTTACCACAGAGAGATAGGGTTCTATGAGTGTCCCAATAGGTTGAGCTCAGCTAGTTTGTTCTCGGGGTCAAGGGGAATTGTTTGGGTAAGTCTAGCCCTTGCAAGCATGCAAAATAGTGTACAAGTCTTTTCTGGAAATTTAGTATCTAGCAGAGTTCAATCCCAAAAGCACAGATATTGTGAAATCAAATATATTGGACACGTACTATACAGGAAGGAGTACACACCTAGAAAACATGTGGCTTTATGAAGTACTCCAACAATGCAGATCTAGAAGCAATGTAACGGAAAATATAGAAGGGAAATATGGTAGCTGGATGTGACGGTTGTTTGGCAAGACATAGAAAAGGAAATCTAATTAACTATAGGAAACTAAGTTGCTAAACTCAAGACAGAAGAGAGTTTTTCTATTTGGCACTTCTACAACTGTTTAAGCCTTGGAATGCTGCATCAGAACTACTTGGAGACTATGACTGCTACGAAGATTCTTTCAATGGTGTAAAAGACAGCATTCAGTGTTCAGTCTTTCCAAACAACTTGCAAATGTTGAAAGATTAGATTGAACAGGAAGAAACCATTGCTACTGAGGTAGCTAAGGAGAGTTCACAAAGCAGCCAAAGTTCTGGACCACTGAGTCAAGATCCTCTTGGACAACCAGTTATTCAAAATGAAGCATCCATAGCCATGAATGAGGTGGAGACTGCAATGCTACCAGCAAGAGAGGAAAGTGTTGATTTTAAACACTTAGGGCCTGATTCTGATGCGGTTAGGAAATCTTCCCGATCGAATCGGTTTGGAAATGGTTTCCGACCGACTCGGATCGGGAGAGTCCGACCGACCGAGTATGATGCATCCGGATGCTTCCAGATACGATTTGGTTGGACTCCCATTGACTTCTATGGGAGCCTATGTTCCTAACCGCATCGTAATCTGGCCCTCGGTTGGGAAGACACGTTCCCGATCCGATTCGGAAGGAGCAAATGCCATTAGGAGGCCTTCCTAACTGCATCGGAATTGGGCCCTAGGTGAGAATGCTTTCCTAACCGCATCGGAATCAGGCCCTAAGTAGTACAACTGAGCAACGAACAGGAAGAAATTTAGATTGAAGTAAAAGATAAAATAGAGCATGGATTTCTGCACGAGAAGAAAGATGTGAATGCTCTTCATTTATATATTATCATACATCAGTGGTCAAGCTGCCACTAGAAAAAGTTTTCTAATTAAAGTTCACACCGTTTATCTACAGAGGACTACAGAATCAAGTCTATCATGTGTAGTAACAGCACCAACTGGATTAGCTGCACGCAACATTAAAGGAATTACTTTACATAGACTACTTATGCTACCTGTTAAACATGACAATAAACTGGAATACCGGAAATTATCTGGTGAAGCCTGTCATGAGGGTGTCAAGAGTATTGAAGAAACTGAAGCTTTTAATCATTGATGAGGTGAGCATGGTTTTGAACTTAATGCCTGCCTTCATACACTTTAGAATGCAGCATATTTCAAAAACAGAGTATGACCTGCTGTTTGGAGGAAAGTATTTGTCTTCGGTGACCTACTGCAACTTACTCATGTTAAAGGGCAGCCTGTTTTCAAGACACTTCTCCATAAAGAAACAAGAAATTCTTTGGGAAGTATTGGCAATGTAGACATTTGGTTAAACTTTGAATCCCAGGAGCTAGTCAAGAATATGCCTCAAGCATCTGATGTGGAATATGGAGATATTCTAAAGGGCATTAGAGTAGGAATTCTGACAAAAGATGGGAAGCGTGCTTTGAAATTCGCCTTATCAAGAAACTATTTTCATCTAACAACACAGCTGCACAACTAATGTACAATGTCACTGAATAAGATAAATCCATCGTCTGTTTAATGCCCACACTTCAAGAGTGATCTAACTTTAACAAACAATTACTGAAACTGGAGAAAGAAGATATTTTGAAAATTACAGCTATCAATAAAATGGATTACCAGGGAGTAACAATACTACTAACCGAAAAACTTCAAGCAAAATTGGAATCTTTGGAGAAGTCTGTATCAAGGACTGCAGGATTAGAAAAGTGTTTAAGCATGTGCAAAAACTGTCAAGTAATTTTGCTGCATAATTTAAATGTTGAGGAACAGTTAGTAAGTGGTGCTATAGGTAAAGTATTGATTTCATGAATTTTCCAAATAGTGACGAGGTTGAATTTTTGGCTATAAAACTTGATCAGATTGATGGCGTGTATTCTACATTTTTTGCTTGTAAAGGACTTATATGTGCGGCGGCAACCGTTTCCAGTGTCTTTAGTGTATGCTGTAACTATCCTTAAATCTCAAGATTTAAGTGTAGACGCAGCTTTTATTATTATGGGAAGTACAGTATTTAAAGAAGGTATGTCAAATGTGGCATTATTCCGAGTTAGAACATTGCCCGCTTTGTTTTTGGATGATTTTGATGATAGGAAGGTTAGCGCGATGCAAACTGTGTCAACAAGTACAATCGGTTAAGAAGTGTATACGCTCCTCATTTAAGACAGTATCCCATTTATGAAGAACGGATAATCTGTCCAAAGCGGAAGCTCACAAAAGAATCTACGGATGCTGCTAAAAAGAAGGAAAAAAAAGGAGAACAAGGAAGGTAATAATAAGAAAAAAACTGGAGGATGAGGAAGATATTGTAGGTTACCAATTGGCAAACACTTCTGGTGTCCATTGCTGTGCAATTGTTCTCAATGTACTGTTATTTATCACATCTTGTGAATGCAATTGAACAGAAACCACACAAGAGATTATGTTCTGCACTGTGTGCTTTGCTGCAACATTTACATACTGATAAAACTGTATTACATTGTGCTTCAGACATTCGAGATCTAGTAGATATATGTAGTGGATCAGCACTATTTACTCAGAACACTCAACAAGCTGCCCAGGAATTTATAATGGTCATCCTTGGAGTTTTAGAAGAAGAACAAATAAATATTGATGACTTATTTGGACTGAGTTACCATGGAACCATGACTATGAAAATTGCTCTTTTACGTCTACCACTAAAATCAATTCTGAGCAATTACTGTACTTAATACTCCAGGATTTCAAAACTGTGCCTTTTGACATACTGATTAAAAACGCAAACAAAAATATGACCTGCCAAATTGTAGATCAGATGCTATGTCTACATTGCACATACGAAGAAGTGGAAAATACCTTATATTAATGTTACAACGATGCAGAGTAGATGGATCTAAATTGGAAACTGAAATTACAAATTTCAAAGCTGAACAAATATAAGTTTCTGGAAGAACTTATACTACTATAGCTATTATCTTTCACAAAGGAGTTAATGTAACATCTGGACACTACATATCTGTTTAAAGAGTGAAACTAGATGGATGGAATGCAATGACAGAAACCTTATATTCAAACCAAAACTGCCTTTCAAACTAAGAAAAACTTATTTTAAGAAATTCTTACTTTTTGTTTCTTCAACCAAAGTCTAAGGAGTATTTTGGGAAAAATAGTAATGTACAGTGTTTCTTCTACGTGGATCGTCAGTGTTTTAGACATCATTTGGCTTATCAGGGGTGATGTCTTTAAAAAGTTCTCCAAAATTCAAGCTTCCCAAATGTATCAATACTACTGATGGGTGATTTTTATGCTGAGATTCCCCATAACCCAGCGAAGCAGGAGTTCCAAAGGGAGAAAGAAAATGCTCTGGGTATCCTTTGTCAGCTCCTGGAGCGCCATTGGGGAGATGTGAGACAACTGGGTTTGTTGCTTGATAACTTGAACCTGACTATTGTTAATGGTAGATGCGTAGGGGGTCAGCCTGCTCAACATGCCTTTGATAATGGAAGAGTGTCTACATTGATAGATTATGTAATGATCTCCACAGAAAGTTTTGGTTTAGTTATGGGTTTAGTAGTAGATGATCTAGTAGGCAGTGATCACAAGCCCCTAATCCTTACACTGCATAGGGATGCACACTTAAGTGATCTTTGGCAAATAGAGCACCAATTTACCGCTTGAATGGGCGTAGACTGGTAAGGACTGGTAAATTGAAACTCTACACTCAAAATATAAGGAAGGAGCTACTGAAAGAACAGTCTCACTGTGCAGGTGTATGAGAATTTAATTGTCTCCATACGCAATATGGCGTCAGCTGGCTTTGTGTGTGGTAAGGGCAGGAATGTCTCATCTGGCTTTGCTAAAACACAGGCCAAGGTGACACTAAAAAGAAACATATGGGAGGTCTATAAAAGAGGTGGGGTTAATGAGGAATAGCTAATCAAATGTCATAGGAAAAGCTATAGGAAAGAGCTGAGAATAGCTTGGGAAGACAGGGAGAGTGTATGGACTAAAGCTACAGTCTCCCTGAGATGGGGAAGCACTAAGGGCTTTTGGGATATAGTAAATAGAGTGCAGGGGCGACCAAAAATACTGTAGCAGTACTGGTCCCGGTGGAAACATGGGTGAGTTATATATCAGAGCAGTACAAACTTAAAGAGGTAAATGATGGAGGAGTGGAGAGCATGCAGGTTGGGGCCTCAGGTACGGGGGCTGGGGTGAGCCATTTGGCTCCGTCAGTAGAGATTATTGAATACATCACAAAATGCCTAAAAACCTCCGGGGCCCAGTGTCCTGACGGCCTTTCCTCTCACATAATTAAACTCAATCCAAGTTTGTGGACTCAAGCCCTGGCACCGGTACTTGGAGCAATAATCAGCAATCAGGAGATACTGAGAACCTAGAAAGGTAGTATTAGGGTCCACCTGTATAAAAAGGGGAAGCTGGACCTGCTGTCAAGTTACCATATGATTACACTGCTGCATAACCCCAGTAAGGTATATGCGAAACATCTCCTGGGGTTGTTGGAAGAATGAGTAAACATTGCTAATATCCTACCTACAGTCCAAATGGGCTTTTGTAAAGGCTATTCATCAACGGATGGCTGTCTAATATAAAATTATTTGGCTGAAAAATATGCATTTAAAATGAAACAACCTCTATATGTGTCATACATCGATTTGTCAACAGCTTTTGACACTATAAATAGACCTTTACTTTGGGAGAAGATGAGGAAATGGGAGTGCCCTCCAGGTTTATTAAAGCTAATCATCCAACTACACGAAGGCTCATGAACCAGGATTGAACTAGGGGGTAATGGAGCACCATCTAGAAAAATTGCCACCCCTAATGGATTAAGGCAGGAGTGTATGATGACCCCACTCCTGTTCTCTATATATATGGTGGATGCCATGGTAGGATTACACCGGGATCGATCCTTTCCACCAAAATAACGTAACAAGGCCATTTCAGTAATGTTTTATGCCGATGACATGGATTTGTTGGCTCTTACGCTGGTCACCCTTCAGAGGTAATTAAAAGCTTTTGCTGAAAACTGTGAGTCCAATGACCTGAAATTAAATAAATATGGCTAAAACCAAAGTAATGGTCTTCTCGAAAGGGAGGGTCCAGGATAAAAGGTTTAAGTGGTGACTAGGTGGCGTCTCAGTGGCATTTTGGTCTTCTTTTTAGATATAAACTCAACTTTACACCTCATATTGTCCTCCAGGAAGCACAAGCTAAGGCTATTGCAGGTGTTTTATATAGGATAGACTTAGCATTGGGCCATAAGTCCATTGAAGTGCTAAGAGAGACTTATAATGCCAAAAATGTTAGTCTGCTATTGTATGGAAGTGTGCTGTTGCTGGCAAAATATCTGAAGAGGGAGCAGACCAAAGAAATGAATGTATGGAAAAATTGCTTGGCCTGCTGAGAGGATCTGCAAATAGTGCCTTGAGGTTAGAATTGGGCCTTACTAGTGTACTATTTACATACAAACAGCAGCTCCTTAATTATTGGTTCAGTCTCCTTACAGCTGAAGAGGGCTCATTAAGGCAAAGAGTAAAATCCTTGCTCCAGGAGAAGTATGCTGGTCAATGGGCTGCTAATCTCCTTGATATTAAGGTCACCCTGGAAGCTCCAGTAGGGGTAGAACTCCAAAGAATGTCCGTAGTACAGCAGAACCAAACATTATAACTCCTAGCAAAAAAGGGCTCAGGAGGAGTGATATAGAAGATGTGTGTAAGAGAGATAATTTGTATAATTTAAGGTGTCAAGTTACGGGGTCATATTCAGCCTTACCTGCAGGATATAAAACGTGTTTACATAACGAGGTGGGCCCTGAAGGTTAGGCTGGGACAGGTCCCAGTCATTATAAGATGGAAGTTGGCTATGCAGGCAGGGGGTGAAATTGTTAAGTGTCCCTTTTGCCAAAATGCATCATTAACCTTTCTACATGTACTTATAGTTTGCACATGCGTTGCCAATAGTAGAAGAAAATTGCTGTTACTGGCTTTTGAATGTTACAGGTTCACAGCACAGGTGATTTAATGAGAGTAAACTTAAGGTGCAATAATATATCATTGTACTACGCAGTAGGGAAATTACTGTCTGTTGTTTATAAACAGTCAACAGAGTGGAGTGGCCAACTGTAATAGAGATATGGAATGGGAAAATCGAGGCCCTTTTATATATAGAAAGTACGTCTACGATCTTTTGGGCCCATTCTAGCTATAGCCGCATATTTGCACAAGTATTAGTATATGTTGTATTGCCACAATTTTACCCATTATAAAAGGAATGGTATTTTGCACAATGTCAATGCCTATCTTGCCCAATTGCACTCCGTATAAATATAGTTGTATTTAAAGCAATATGGTGCATTTTAATCCTATGATTTGTACATACATGAAGTGCTTGTATTGCCTTGTTGGCATGACATCAAACTGTTAAAATAATCAATGAATCAAAAAATCAACCAAAGAGTACTTTTATCTTTCACACAGGAGTTAATATAACATCTGGATACTACACTGTTTAATTAAAGAGTGAAACTGGATGGACACAATGCAATCTCAACAACCTTAAATTGAAACCAAAACTGCCTTTCACAATACAAAATTGTCACCTTTTGTTTCTTCAACCAAAGCTCTACGTACTGTTTGTGGTAAAAAGTAATGTATGGGATTTTGAGTGTATGGATCATCAGCGTTTTAGACATCATTCGATCTACTGGGGGTGATGTTTTCAAAAGGGACTCTAAAATTCAAGTGTGGTTTATATTTATTAATAGTATTGTAGCTGGTATAATAATAAAATAAAAAAAATTAAGATGGGTTTGTTTAGATTAGTGTAGTAAGTGTAGCTAAAACAACAAATTTGCTAATTGTAGTGAGTGCAATGCATACTGTCACTTATTTATAGTATAATACTGTGCAGTTTTGTTTTTACAATCTATCTGATTGTTTTCCCCCACTGTTCAAGGATGAATATTCATACAGTACATCGTTTATAGTGTACCAGTAAGTAAGCTGAGAACAGTAAAAAAGGGAAAATTAAATGTTTTACTATAATGTGATATACTTTTACAGCATAAGTAATGTGCACTGTTTTGTTTCTGGAATTTTTCTAAATGTAATACTGATTTATATTTATGTTCTTTTTCTTTTTCAACAGTGGCTGGAGTTATATATATTCACATATGTCAATATACTTGTAGTGCCACATGAGTATTTGTTTGAAGTATTCCTGGAGAGGGTCTTCTTGCACAAAGAGTACTTTGCATGTGTTGGCACTATTTTCTGTTCCCTGGAGGGATGGTGAAAAACTCCCATTTAATTTATTGCCGCTTTCCTGGGGTTTGTCCTTCAAAGAACTATGTTCAACAGGGTGTGGCAACTGACCCTCACTGCCACCAGATGCTATTTTTATTGGCAAATGATGGAAAAGGCACCAAAATCTAACTCGGATGAGGAAAAGAGCAGGTACTCAAATTAGAAAAGGTTTTTTTTACAATTCTTAGGTTTGTTTTTTTCCCCACTGTTGAAGGAAGAAACTTTAAATAGTACATTTATTATGGGTGTACAAGTACAAAAGCTGAGAACAGTAAAAAATAGAAAAAAAATTCTTAAATATAATGTGAAATACTATAATAGCATAAGAAATATCTACTGTTTGGTTTATAGTATGCACCTATGCATTGCAAAAACTAAATGTTTGTCATGGAATTATAAAAAAGCAATACTAACTTATATTTCTGTTCTTTATGTCTTTAAACAGATGAACGACACCATCTGTTGGAGTAAAGTAATTTCCTAATTACTTCTTTCTGTGTAGTTCTACAAACTAACATTGTCACGGTATACACAGAGGTACAGTCTCATAGAGCCACTGAGACATCCAGACACACATTGATAGAGCCACTCATACATCCAGTCACTCACCTATTCGGCCACTCACACAACCACACACTGACAGTCAGTAACATACCGACTCACTTATGAATACATCTACTACTATATGCACTACACACTCACTTACGTGCTAAAACAGGTACTAACACATGCACTCACTCACCCATGCAGTCACTCATGCGTCCACTCAGTCACATATACAATCACTAACACACCCACTCTCCAATGTAACTACTGACACATCGAATCACTCACCTGTACAGCTAGAAAGACTGACTCCTCTAAACAGTCATACACACACTTACTTACTTACCTATACAGCTACTAATACATCCAGTCAGTTACTTATGCAACTACTGCCATACATATTCAGTGTTACATAGAGGCACTGACTCAGTCACTTACTCATCCAAACAGACACTCACACAGCCACTTACTCACAGTTACAGACACTCACGCACCAGGTTACTTATCAATATAGATACTCACACACCCATTCACACACTGATACAGACACTAACACACCCAGTCACACACTGTTGTATAACTATCACACTCCGGCATCAACTGATGCAGACACTAAAACACCCAGGCACACACTCATCCATACACTGACACACCCAGACACACACTCATGCCTACACAGATACATCCAAGCACACACTGATGCATACCCTGACGTATATATTGACACAGCCAGGCACACACTTATGTATACACTGATATATCCAGGCACACACTGTTCTATACACTTTCACACCCAGGCACACACTGATGCAGACACCAAGACATCCAGACACGCACTGATGCATACACTGACACACTCACTCACTGATATAGGCACTCACACAGTTACTTACTCACCCGCACAGTCACTGACACAGCCACTCATTGAATAATACAGCTAATCAAATCCACTGACTCAGGAATATAGGCACTTACATGGCCACTGAAATACTCAGTCATTCACGCAGTCACTTAGTTGCCAATGCAGCCCCTTACACAGCCACTCACTTACTCATAGTCACTCAGCCACTCAATCTCTTATACAACCACAGAGCCTCTCAGTCACCCATAGAGCCACTCACACCCAGTGCCAAACTTATAGAGCCACTCAGCCACCTAGTCACTCACTCATACAGCCACTCACACATCCAGTCAGACACCCATGCAGCATTCACACACCCGGTCAGTCACTTATAGAGACACTCACCCATCCAGTCACTCAGTCATACACCCCCTAACACATCGTCACCCATACAGCCACTAATACACCCAGTATAATACTCATACAGCCACTCACACTCCCAGTCACTCAACCATACACACACTTACACAGCCACTCACTCATACAGCCACTGACACAGCCACTCAATCACTGATACAGCCACACACAACACACACTCACACATACAGCCACTCAGTCACACACTCATACAGCCATTCACCCATACAGCCACTCACAGACCCAGTCACCTACTTGTACAGACACTCACCCACTGAGTCACTCAGTCACACACCTGCAACACACCCGCTTAGTCACCCATACAGCCACTCAAACCCCCAGTCACTCACCCATAGAGCCAGTCACACAGCCAGTCACTCACTCAAACAGCCACACACACAGCCACTCAATCACTTGTACAACCACACACATGCACTTACTAACCCATACGGCCACTCACATTGTGTCACTCACTCATGCAGCCACTTACACACCCAGTCAGCCATACAGCCATTCACACACCCAGTCACTCACTTATACAGACACTCACCCACCCAGTCACTCGCTCATACAGCCACTAACACACCCACTTAGTCACCCATACGAACACACAAACTCTTTCTTATACATACACACAGATACCATTTATCTTTTTAAAACCATGTAAGGTGGTTCTAATGAGAACCTTTTTGTTTTTTTGTAACTTTTTTAGTTCTTTTTTTTTTTTTATGTATTTGTTTGTTTTTTCACAAACAAAATGGCAACTGGGAAAAAATATTAGCTGAAGACACTCAAAAATAGGGTAACAAGTATCATGTTTGCAGTAAATAAAAAAACAGGTGTGGTTCTTTGCTGCTAGCAGAACTGCAGCAACCAATTGTTCCCTCACTGTGAGGTTTTTTTTGCACTCCAAACAAAATGTCCCTATTTTTCTTAGTTCTGCGGACTTCTCTGGCAGATGTTGCACCACTTCGGTGGAAATTAGCTTTCCTGGTGTAATTGGAGATGCAGTAGAAGTAGACAGTTCTCCTGCACTTCGCTCTCTCTGCACTCTTGCCAACTGGTTTCTGTGGTATATCTTTAGATGGGTCTACATAATTGAGGTCCCACAAGAGTATTTCTTAGATGTTCCCCTAGAAAGAGTTTTTTTCGCACAGTGAGCACTTCACGTGCTTAGCCACTGTTTTTTTCTCCTCAGAGGGGATAGTAAAGAAATCCTAGGCAATGGATTGCTGCTTTGCTGGGGCTTCCTCCCTCATTAGACAAATTCTCTTCTTAAGGGTGTGGCTCTTGCTGATCCCTCCCACTAGATGCCATTTTATTTGTCGAATCAAAACAAAAAAACCCTGAAAATGCACTTTCAGTATTGGGAAATAAAAGAGAGTTCCAAAGAAGCTTCTAATCTCTCCACTAGAAGTGTGAAAAAGAAAATATTTCCTTGGTAGATTAATGAAAAGTATCTTTCCAATGAAACCCCTTTGTTATGCAGGCACATGATGTTCGTGAACGCTGACAGCTTCGCAAATACCAGCGTCATTGCGAATACGTGAAATACAATAAAAAAGTGATCAACAATAAAATTACTTGCAAAAATTTTACTTTATACATTATATTAGTAAACTACTGACTTCAAACATTAATTACAATATGTATATATATATATATATGTATATATATATATATATATATATGTGTGTATTCTACACTTTTCAAAAATCATGCAGAATTCGCGACTAATCGAGGTACCGGAATCCACGTAACACAACAGTTTCACGATGAGTTTGCGAATAATAAAAAGTGTAATTAATGAAACAAAGAATAAGTAAAACACTAAATAAACTCTTCTGGTTCACACCTGAAAGGTACCTAAAACCAGCAGACCAAGATAAGGATCAGTCACAGGGGTAATAGTGGTTGCAGTCACTGACAATACAGGGAATAACATGGGCATATAACTTGGTAGTATTTATTATTATCTTTAAAAAATTTTGAATATTTTATAACACCCTGTTTTATAATGTAACTAATGCAAGTGAAATATAGAGAATTAGATAGTAACATCACTTTCTCTCACAAAATGGAAAACATTAGTACTAAACATACACAAGAAATTATGTTGAAATGTTACAATTGGTATTTCATACTTTGGCTGTCTGATGACAGACACAGAAATCTGCAGTGCAGTATCTAATAAACAGACATTCTAGCTAGGGTATAGATTATAAAAAATACAGAAAATCACAGAAAAAGCAAAGGTTACAGGGATGTTATAGCTAGGACATACAATATAAAAAAATATAGAAATTTACTGAAAAAAATCAAAGATTACAGGGATGTTATAATTATTAAATAGATTCTAAAAAACCTTAGAAATTCACAGAAAAAACAAAAGGTTACAGGGACGGTATAGTTAGGCTCAGATTTCACACGTGCAAAACCAGTGAAATTCAGCAGTTATAGTTACCTGACCTAACTATAACTTACGCCCCAGCAGTGCACTGCTTATGACCTAACATATTTCATCACTCATGACATGGTCAGTGACCTCACTGATGACATCTCAAATGACATCACTGATGACATCATCCACAGAACCACTCACACACTGTCTTACACACCCACACATACAGCCACTCACTTACCCATACACCTACTAACACAGACACTTGGCTTTTTCAGTGAATATATATAAATATACACACACACATACTCTGTAGTTACAGTTAGGGCTACCAGAGATAGGTATTCCTTAGATTTTTTACCAATCATAACTTTGCACCCGCTTGACAAATCTCCACAAAACTTTGCAGACCTATTCCTCTTCCTTAATTGGTGAAGTATGCAAAGTTTCGCAGAGATTTGTCAGGGGGGTACAAAAGGGGGGGAATCACAAAACTCATTTAGGCACCAATGCATTTTCAATAGACTTTGTACTCATACGTAGTTTGAACACAGCATGATGAATTTGAATGACATTTAGCAGGATTACACATTATGGTGCTCAGATGATCCTTTCGGATACTACAGGTAAGCAGGATAAGTATTTTTTAAGTTATAAGGCATTTTAACTTAGTGATATCTGCGGTATTTCACAGAAGTTCAGTGGTACATAGCGATGACAAGTCATTATGTGATTGGCTAATGATTGCCTTTACAAAAGTTAAAGGCAGCCATGTTGTTTTTAGGTACTCTTTGGCTGTGTTCTGCATTACGAGTTCAGATATTGGCATAGGTATAGATATATTACGGCTTCAAGTATAGGTTAAAGTGGTAACAGGTAGGCAAAATATTTTTAAGTTTCTATATATTTTAAGAAACTTGCCTCAGGAGTACCACGGTACTGAAATAAATAATAAATAAATATGTTTAAAATGCACTGTAATACACTATATTTTACAAATATAATGTACTACAGTGTATTTTTTATTTTTAACATATTTAATTATGCAGAAAAAGTCTACAGAGTAACTAGGTACCTACAAATTACTGAGCTACTTACATTTTTTTTAGGTCGAGCCTAGCAGCAGTGCGCATGCACTGCTTGCTCTGCAAGGCATGCTGAAGTAGAGTATGCTGTGGAAGCCTCGCCCACTCTCCCATATTTTTCATTGGCTGGTGTCATTGTTCTTGGTAAATGCTGGCTTCCGATTCATTATGAGGCTTGTTAGTCCCTCCTTGCTACCGTCTTGTCGCCATTTGTTACCGCCCATAACGACTGGAACTTTTACTTGGCACGTTACACAGTCGGCCTTATCTAGGGAGTCAGCACTATTTTGTTTATGGGCACTTATGGCGACAATGGTGGATGCTATTTTTTTATACTTGTATCCTGAGCGCGGCGCCCGCTTTAGGGACACCGTGCTCAGTTTATTTATTTATTTATATGTAACTTTCATGTTGAGCGCGGCTTCCACTTCTGGGACACCGCGCTCTGTTTATTTTTTTAACTTTCATAGTGAGCGCGGTGCCCGTTTCAGGGACATCATGCTCAGTTTTTGTTTTGTTTTTTTACTTTAAAACTGAGCGCGGCGCAGCTTCAAGGACAACGCGCTCGGTTTCTTTATTTTTACTTTAACACTGAACATGGCGCACGCTTCAAGAACACCGCGCTCAGTGTTAAAGTAAAAAAATAAAACGAGCGTGGTGTCCTTTAAGCCGCGCCACAGCTCAGTTTTAAACGTAAAGAAGCATTTGCAATGTAATAGGTCTCACATTTACGCGAGGTTAAGCTATTGGCATTGTAAATGACAATGCCTTTTATTTATGTTTTAAAAAACAAAAATAACAGGCATTGTCATTTACAATGCCAATAGCTTAAACTTGCGTAAATGCGAGACCTATTGCATTGCAAATGCTTGTTTTAAATTAAGTTCTCCCTTAATTGCTGCAAAAATATGTAGAAAAGTATAATTGCATTTCTCTACCTATTACCACCTTACCCAGAATGCAGCAAAATGCAGAACACAGCCAAACTGTGCTAAAAACTACATCGATGCCTTTTACCTTTGGTAAACACAGCCATTAGCCAATCACATACTGACTTCTCATCCACATGTACCACAGAATACTGTAATCTTACCATAGTATATCGCAGCAGAAATATAACTATGTTTTTTAAAACTAATAACTTTAACACTATTTACACTATTCACACATACTACCAAAAAGACCATTTACACCTTATAATGTATATTCTAGACTCATTAAATCTACACACATTCACACACTTTCATGCTACGTCTGTTTCAATAAACACACACTCCACTCTATGCCGCTTCATTCTACGCTATTACTGGATGTCACTCTACTAAGGCCACTTCACTCCATGCTAATCCAATGCACGTCACTCCATTCTACCCCATTTCACTGTATGTTATTTCATTACATGCCACTCTACTCTACACTATTCCACTATATTTAACTCTACTGTACGCCACTCCACTCAATGGCACTAAATGCCACTCCACTGTAGCACAGTGTACCACACTCTAGTCTACTCTAACTCACTCCACTGTACTCCACTCTCTACCACTACACTGTACTCCACTCTACGACAGTTTCACACACTTACAACACAGCATACCACTTCACTGCACGACAAGCCACTCCCCAACACTTTACTCAACTGTATGCTACTCCACTACAATGTACTACACTCCATTGTACTATATGGGACACCACTCCACTATATGACACTTTAGTCGACTCTATGCTATGCCACTAAACTCGACTACACTGTTTGACAGTTTAGCGCACTGTACGCCACTCCACTGTACAACACTCTACTGTACTGTATAAAACTGCCTTATACTACATTCTATGTGAGTGTATGACACTGTACTACACTGTGTGCCCCTACACTGCACAACACAACACTCTACTCCACTCTACCTTGCTACGACACTCCACTCAACTCTATGGCACTCGATGACACTCCACAACACTGCAGTTGACGATATTCCACTGTATGATACTTAACTGTACTCTACAACATGTCACTCCACTGTACAACACACCACTCCACTCTACAGTACACCACTCCACTCCGACACACCATGCCACTCCACTATATAACACTTTACTTCACTATACCCAACACCATTCCACTCTACTCCACTATATTGTACTACACAACACTAGACTTTATGACAGTACACTGTAAGACACTCTTCTTCATTATACTCTATGACAGTTGACAACACTCAGTTAAATCACACTTGACACTATGATTTGAAACACATTTTTATTAAAAAATAAAAACCATTTACATTTAATAAAATAAACAAAGGTTAAAGCTAAGTTATAACTCAGAAACTACTTATTTTTTTATATATAAACCCAAGTTAAACTAAACAGGAGAAAACATAAAGTCATAGTTATAACTTAAATTTCAAATTTATGCACCACTAGATGGACTTACATTTATAATTTCTGCACCACCTTCAATTTACTATACCTTGTGCACTTCTATAGACATCCTTCTTGCATCAATTGCCACACTGCACTAACTATAACTCACCACTCTACCATGCACTGTGTTCTGAGAAATGATGTCATTTCAGACGTCATAAGTCATATTATGACTGTTATAATTACACATGCTATAAGTTATATAAATGCAAGGATATAGCTAGTGCATGGAAAAACAGCATCCTCTGTGAAGACACCTTCATAAATGATAGGGTATGCACCTCAAGGTGCTGAGCATGTGTTGATGGAAATACTGAGGCATTGATTTCTTTAAACTCTAAACCAGGGGTTCAGGAGAAGGGGCCATGGGAAATCTATTGAGGTAAGAGATTGTGTGGAAAGACTACCAATGGATTGAAGGTCAGTCAGATGGGTGAAGAGAATGTGCTTGCAATGAGTAGAGGTGGAGGCGTTCTGTTTACTGCACATGAACAAAGGCAGAGCGAGAACTCTGGGAGCATATAATATTACATCAAAGTGTGGACTCGAACCCTTGTACGTGCTATATAAGTGAGGGCAGTTTCTCTGGGTAGGCGAATGTACAAAGATGGCAAATATGGAAGGTGCCAAAATTTAAAGAACATTGCACAAGTACCTGTGGTCATGGTAGTAAACACAGAGAAAGTCAAGGGGGAGGAACAAAATGTTGTCAAGCCAGAGGAAGGTATGGAAGCCCAGAAAGTGGAAAAAAGGGAAATGGGGAGGAAGAGAAATATTAATAAAGAGTGTGGTGGTATATGCGAAACATGTCTCCAACATAAAGAAAAGGAGAAGTAAAGAAGTGAGACAATAAGACAGGAATGGGACATCCAATGATGTAGAATCAGGAAAGGGACGGAAATCCATACCAGTAGATCTCCCATCATGGGCAGGCAGGTCGACAAAGGCCCCAGCAAGATTGGGGGCAATAACTGAGTACGCATGTGGACTGACATATACTGGCAGGAAAGTTCTTTCCATAGCACTGCACACCTGTGCTGCTGCCCTTGTTTGATACTGGGCAACCCTTTGTGTTTCTTCACTGTCAAATCTACAATCATCCCAGACAACTGAAAGTCCTCACTTCAATGCACATTTTGTAAGCATTGCTGCCGCACTCTGATGCCATGGAACCCACAAACTGTACCCTTTTTATGTAGCTCTATGTGCTCTCATAACAGGCTATGTGGTGAATGGTGGTAGTGGTGGCAGCCTTTTTAACATTATCCCATGGGGAGACTGCCTATTGGGTCTGCCTTGGAAAAGGTCCATTCAGTTTCACATAAATGGGTTTCTTAGCCTTCATTGTGCCTGAGAAATATATAAAGGTGCCTATAACCTGTGTCTCTATGACTGGACTGTGGAGTCCTGTAGTCTGCTGGACTCCATGTGTGTTCTGCTCAAGATGATGCACATGTGTTTTCTGGGCTGGCAAAGTGCATCTTGAATGTTCCAGGCTATATGTACACACTCTTTACTCTCCTTCCCTAAAACTGGTGTACCTTGTGAATGACCAGCCAAGTCTCTTTGCCTTTAGCGTAGATTTCCCTTGCCTAAGGTAAACACACCTCTTGCACTTTTATTGTGTTGTGGTAATCTCCACTGACAAAGGAGCTTTTAGACTTATATAAGCTGGGCTCAGCATAGAACTTGGGCAGGGAGCCCACCTTTCAACGAGAAAGACCCTCATACTGACTCCGGAAGACTGCCCTGACCCAGAAGGGTATAAGCAATGGCGCTTGGTCAATATTTATGTCCCTTGAAAGAGTCAAGTGCCTAAAAGTAGCCTTAGGCTATTTATTTTAGTCATTTACTTTAACAGTTTTATATAGCTCAATTTACTTGTAACAGTGATTGCAACTTACAAACCAAACCCATGTATGACAAGGACAATAGGGAGAGGAAAGTGAGGAAAGCAGAACACTTATAAGGAAAGAATTATTAACATTTTTATTGCATACTATAATTCTGAATGTGTCCGATGACCTCACATTAGGTAGAGACGATACTGGTGAGTTTCAAGAACTTTTCTGAAAGATAGAAGGGTTTGGAGAGTCTTTAATTGTTTTGATAGAAAATTCCAAAAAAGAGTGGCCAATACTGGTGAAACAGTTTTTCAAAGCCAATTGTTGGTGACTCAAGGAGAGAATCCTTATTTCTCGGTCCTCATAGGTCTCTGGAGACAGCCAGCAAATTAAATATATAGGGAGCTTTCAAGTGAATGTATTTATATGTCAGATATACACTTTACATTTCAACCATCCTTCCCAGGGTAGCGAGTGAGAGGCATTATGTGGCTTAACTTTTTTTTTAGAAGGACAGTAGAGGGAAATATTGTTTTGTATGGGACAAGATTCATTAGGGAACGCTGTCGAGCAAGGCATTTCCAGATTCCAGTGGTAAGATCAACTGTAGCATGAGCTGTGGACTTCATTTGTGGTTGGGCGAGGAAGTTCTTGATGTTTCGTAGAGCATGGAGGAAAATGTTTACTGATTCCGTGAGATTATTTATGTGAAAGGAGAGGGATAAAGTATTGTCCAGGATGAATCCCAATTAATTCATTTTAGATAACAGTGTTGGGGGGAATCCATTGCATTTTAGCTTAGACAGTAAAGCTGGGTTGAATTAGATTTGTTGTTTTGTAACTACAAGGAAGACTTTGGCTGTCTCTGGTGACAGCATCAATAGATGTTTCCACTGATGAAATCTCATAAGATAGGAACATAGTATTTAAATATGCTCCACAAATGTTGTCTTTAAGTCTAAACTGCACATTGATGAAGCATGACTTTGGAGACAGATAGGAACAAGGTCAGAAGTTCCATGCAAAGGTTAAACATTGTTGGGTCAAGAACACAACAGGCTATATGGGAGTCTTTGGAAGTGTGGAGGCCAATCTTCATTATTTGTTTCAGTTGGGAGATAAAATAAGCAAACCAGAGGAGAACTTGGTACAGAAACCCATTTTATGTTCATGACCATTCAACATCTTTTGATGGTCGATGGTCAAAGGCAACTGGAAGTTTGTCGGGAGAGAAATTAGTTGAACACAGATTCCAGTATTCAATAGGTTTCTCCAACCAAGGTAGGTTGAATATTGATTTCCAGTTTGCAAAGAATCATAACAAAATGTAAAATAAACAGCATAAAACCAAAAACTAAATAAAGTAGACAATTGGCTGACAAACGTTGTGGAGCAGCACTCCAATGTGTCCATAGCGGCTCCTCCCATTAAATTAAGGAATCTGTATGATGGCTTCCACAGACGTAATGTTGCTTTCTAAAGCTTGTGCAGCTCCCAGGAGCTCCTCTGCATGAAGCAGAGCTCTGAACAGAGATGAACTTAAAGACCAGAGTCTAAAATGAATTGCCTTTAGCCCTCATGTAGCACTAGAGGTACACTATGATGAGAGGAAAGCTTTCTCAGGGTTCCAGAATCATGTAGGTTTGGTACGATTTCTCGAGAAAGATTGTCAGTATCAGAATTGAATTGACACAAATAGTGTATAGCATATTCAGTCTGAATCTAACACAGTGAGTTCTGTCATACAAGACAGAAACACTGGAACAGAATATCGCTTCAGAGCAGATTATCTCCTCTAATGTTTAGATCCTCTTGTTTCCAGTGGAATGACAAATAAGCTGGAACACGATGTCAAGAGAGCTAGACTGCAGCGTGTGCCAAAGTAATAAAGCGCACTGCCATGTTAATTGACCATTGTGGGCCACCGAACAGCTTCCACACATTCCTCAAAGCTCCTGGCAGTGATTGTAGGAATGTGAACAATTGACTCCTATGACAATGGAGGTCTTGAAGAATCCTCCTCAAAAATAAAAAATAAAGGTTCAGGGGGATATGAACAGATCTGTCAGTCTTATCAGGGTGTCCTCGGGTGAAGGGCTTTTTCAGATTTGAAATGGGCCACTGATTACATTTCCATCTTCTCTGATTTTACTGTTATGTGTGTCTGCAAGAGCCGAATGGGTGTCCTCTGGAGAAGGCCTGGCTGTAAAGACAGGCTGAAGGTTAATTATTTTTCTTTAACTTCTCTGTTATGTATGCCTGCTAATTTTCAGGATGTCCATGACCTGTGAAATAACAGCTGTTTTGCAGCAGGCAATGGGCAAAACATATTGTTTAAGATAGTAAATATCTAATTATTTAAGATATACATAATTATTTAGGGTAGCAATAAAGGTATTAGTAATTCTATGTAATTAGGAGACCACTAGAATTGTTTAACGTCATCAATATGACCCCAAGAATGACTGTGAACCAGTAGAGGAGGGAAGATCACAGAGCCAGACGCGGAAACTATGCATGTTTGCCATTTTCCTTTCAGACTGGGCCCAAGTCTTGGAAGGTTTGTAGGGATGCCTTGCTTCTTGACCCAAATAGAGAAAGGAAGACCTACCATCCTGCATGAGAAGCTGAAATGCACATTCCAGGGGGACTGATTCAGTACAGATGAGGATAGCTATAGGCCCCGCTAACTGGAAGGTTTTGCCTTGGGGAAAGCTTGATGGACGGAGAAAGCTACAAGGCTGGGTTCTCCTTGAGGTTCAACTTTTGAACTAGATTAAAATCTGGTTCAAAGAGTTTCTCCAGACCCTTCATGAATCAAGAAAGATGAGTCTATAAAGTGTTTGACCAATTTTGTACCCATAAGGAGCCTGTATGGCAATTCAACAGCCTCTGGCGAGAACCCCCAGTTTGTCCAGGTGAGTTCTTAGCTGTATTCTGCACCTCAGGTAACTGGATTGTGTCACTAACTAGAGACTGTTGTCTGGACACCATGTTACCAAGTACATCAATGGTGACAAGTCTTTGTGGGTAGCAACCATGTTACTTGGATTGTAGTTGTTTGTGTTTAGGCTGTAGTGGATGTTTTGGTGTTATCGTGTTAACACATACACATGGAATATTTTTAGGGTTCACACCTTTCATTCAAAGAGCAGTCTTAGGTACCACAGGCCACGGCTTTACAGCACAGCCTTGGAACAAGTGTCCCCGCAAGAAGCCCATCAATCACATACCTTGCAAAGAGATCTGAACATTTCTGATAAAACCTACATCAACTCAAACCATCTGCCATAGCAATATTAAGTGGGAATCTATTGCCTAGGGCAGTGGTTCTTAATCGTTTGACTTCTATGAATAGAAATAAATCACAGGTGGAAGCTAGGGACACTCAAGCCATGTATAAAATTTAAACCTCAACAACAATACACAAACAAGTACAGACCATATGAACTCAGTACATCTACTTTCCTGTACAAGTGCATGTTTAAATATCATAGTAACAATACACTTATATAAGACTTAGGTTATATTCACAAACTGAAAAGTAATCATGTGAAATCAGAGCTCTCAGCAGAAGTGGTGGACAGAAGTAGTACCTTGACTGACATTGCCCTTGAACAGACACAGGGAAGCAAACTATCTTGGTATGGAAAAAGCTGGAGACAAAGCACAGTATTTGTGTCAAAAAGGTGACAAAGACAGTTACTGCACAGAAGCTAGATGACCAGGTGCTCATTATGTCAGAGTACATGATGCCGGAAATGGTACTTTGCATTTGAAGAAATCAGCTCTGCTGAAACATGCAGGTATGTCTTCTTTCCAATTTAAGAAGTGAGGTGCTTTTAGTCGGTAAGTGCTTGGCCATGTAAAGCAGTGGATGGGAGAATGTGCAGCCTGGAAAGGCCTTTTGCACAGACTACTTGTGTATTCCCTTAGCGGTGAGAACGCTGGCTCTATACGTTTGCAAATGTGTATGCATTTCTACAAAATCATGAGTAATTTGAAAGTGTTTTTAGTCCGAAGTGGATTACTAATTCAGGTCAGAGTGTGTTCAAAATGAAGAGAGACTATGCACATTCACACATGCTCCATCCTGAACAAACAATCAGCTTCTGACTAAATACATTTAAAAAATGCATCTGTTTTAAACATATCTTTATTGATTTTATTAAGACATACATCAAATACAGTGGGAAGGCAATACAATAGGCTTCACAAATGTATTATTGTTCTTGCTGAAACTATTATCCTTTTAGTAGGAGCCAACTTTACAAAGTTATTTAGCTCAAACTGATTATAAATATTGACAGAAATGTGGCTAGAAGTCACATGGGTCCGTGGAAACCCCTGAATAGGTGTTGCAGACCTCCAAGGGTCTGTTGACGACAAGAGGCCTAGAGGTATATTTACAAGCCCCTTCTGCCACAGAAGCATCTCTTTTTTTGATGCTTCGGTGGCACAGTGTGCTGGCCCATATTTACAATATCATGCAAAGCTACCCTGCATGGTTTTTCGTGGCCTTGTAAATATGACTCCCTTTCACGCATCACTCTGAGTGAAAGGGGCGTTCCATGGGTGTTCCCATGCAACACCCATGGAATCTGATGCATTCCCAGATTTGCAAGGTTTCATAAACCTGGGAATGCGTCAGATTCTGACGCCTCTCCAGAGGAGGCGTAAAAGTAGCGGAAAGAGGAGAAATACCTTTATTTCACCTTTTCCCCCCTCTTTCTATGCGTGTTGCATTCTGCAGCACACATAGAAGGAGGAAAACACCATCAATGATTGTTTTTGTGCAGGAAGATGTCTCCCCATTAATACCAGGAAACTGTCACTCAAGCCCTATTTACCAGCCGGCTGGACTATGGCAACATATTCTACGGAGGAATCACAACCCAACTCCTGAAGAGACTCCAAATGATTCAGAACGCAGCCACTAGACTCATCCTCAACATCCCCAAATGGACCAACATCACCCCCCACTTCAGGAACCTCCACTGGCTCCCTATCCAGAAAAGATGCCACTTCAAGCTGCTGATAGACGCCTACAAGGCACTCCACTACCAAGGAGCAGCATACATCAACCACTGCCTGAGCTTTGCAAGTTTCCCATCTCGTTTCCCAGTAACACCATTTCACAGTTCAAATGTCATCCCACAAAACCATAGGATACTAATCTGTCACCCAACCTGACCTCACTCCCTTCCTGAAGTAGTGTTGATCGAACAACTCCAGAGTTTAACCACAATCTCAGTTCCATGAAGAGTACTGGTTGTGTTAACCACCAAGCTAAAAAACATTCACAGCAAATCCTGTTAAGCCTCTTCTTGAGCACACATGACTACATTCCTGACTTAGACACTTTTAAAGTCAAAAAGCCTTTTTTTAGCTTTGTCTTTCTTCAAACTTCCTCCCCTTCACGTTAATTAGAGAATTCAATTCTTCTGATTTGTATTCTAAACCTGCCTCTTCTCTGTTCCCAAATGTTGGCCTGTATGCCACTTGAGGTGTGCAGATAAACATAAAATCATAATGGAATGACATATACACCTTCTTGTTCAGGAGCGTCTTAATGACTGAACATAAATGCTGCATTTGTATATCTAGTGGTTGTACATGATTTCATAGAAGAACGATTAATTAGAATACTATGAGGGAGAATCCATTTAATCTAAACTTACATGATGAATCACATTTCTTATTTCATAGAAACCAATTGATAGAATACCTTTTTTAAGACATCTACTTTGGATGTTTATTTTTTAAGATTTACATGCAATTAGTCTTCAAAAACAGATATTTTTGTTGGTTCCCTGTAATGGTCACAGAGATCATTTATCCCTCGATCTATCTTCAATCCCCAAACCCCACTTTTTCATTAAAGTATGCAATTTATTTCCTGGGATTAATATATGTGTGTGTGCATGTGTGCGTGTGTGTGTGTGTATATATATATATATATATTATTATTTTTTTTAAACAATGGCAGTCGCTGCTGTGTACTTATAGTTAGGTCAGGATTTGCATAGGAAGAGGGATTTTTGTTTTGCTAACTTTGGTAGCGTTTAACAAATTTGCATGAAAGTCTCCAAAACAAGTCCATCCATATCATCTCCTTCCTGGAAAGTTTTGATGCGATCAGTGAAGCAGGGGTCAAATAAAAAGGGGGTAACAAAAGTCTGATTTCCTATGATTATTCGGAAAATTCGTTCTCCACTACAGAAAAAAATGGCTAAACGGAATTACACCAAATTTGGCAAAAAGCTAGAATTTTACTCAGAAAGGGTGTTTTTGTGATTTGGCGTACTTTTTTCAACCATTTTGAGACATTCACACTCAAAGAATGTCTTGGGTTGACCTTGAAGTGGTGAAAAATGTAGGTATATCTGGACGGTTCGTCCGCAAGAATCCCGCTATACTTTAAATTAAAAAAATAGGGCCCTCGGATTGGCCGACAGAGCTGTATCTTTTGCCGCCCCTTTCAGTACTCAACAATCTGACTGGCAGGCCCTAACCCAGACAAAAATGGTGCAGCAGCCATTACATTACCTGGAAATGTAAAAATAAAACAGGGTCTAATGGGGCAAGGTGGGGCCACCCAGACCCACTGGCACTTAAGGAGGGGACCCAGAGGGACCCCCCTCACCTCCAGGGACCAAAAGTTTTATGCGTTTTGTTTTGCACTAGGGGTACAGCATTATTCCTGCAGAACTCAGCGTGTCCTTCTAATGAGGCACTGTGTTACTCCCACAGGAGACACTGCACAAGAATAACTGACATGGGCCTGCAGTACCATGCAAGCTTCTTCTATGAATATCTTCTGTTATGCAAAAACAAAAACAGAAATTCACTTAGAAAAACAAAGGGTAAAGTTACATTGTAGTTAGGTATTGTAATAATATCTTAGTTTATGTTAAAAAATAATTTTGTTGTTCAAGTTATTATTTTCTTATAATCTTATATTTAATTGTATTTCTTTAAATATCTTTCCTTCAAAATGTGTCCTTTAATTTCCTGTTTTTTACATTTGCTTTAGATTGTATATCTCTAAAACTGGTTTTCCATGATTTGGTTTTCCTCCAATGTGTTTTCTCACTTTTTGTTTTTCCATTAATTTACATATATCATAATCTAGTATTAGTTACACTTTAAGAGAAATTCAAGTCTTCTTACTCTTACATCTCGTAGATAACTCCATCTCTAAACACCTCAAAGGCTACAATTCAGAGTGTTTTGTTTGAAATGCATTCAATATAATATGGTAGACAACAGCTAAGACCCATACTGATTAGTATAATCCCTCTTCCACTTCATGGTCTTCAATTTAGTTGCAATTAATGTTAGAAGCACATGAGGCAGCAATAATGAAAAAGTCAATTGTTTTATCCCTCTGGAAGTAGTTATTTCTCGAATATTTTGTGAAAGATGTTATGCTATTTTCTTTGTTGGTGTTGTCAAAGTCGGAGTATATATTTGGATACATCTTAATCCTTTAATTTAGAGGAATATATTAAAGAGGTTTTTATTATTCATTCTGATACTTATCTATCTGTTCAGTTTACTATGCACCTATGGATGTGCTGTTCACTGCTGTAATATAAATGTTTGTTGTTCCAAGTCTGGAGTAAAAAACTTAAATAAAGTTTTAAAAAAAGAAAAATCTATGTGTTTCGTTTCTGAGGGTCCAAGTGTGATAAAGTATAAAGCAACCTGTCACTGACAGTAGTACACCCCAGAATTCCATACCTTCACCAGGAGACTTCACTTGCAAGGCTAGAGGACAATTGATATCCCAGAATTTCATTTGGTTAAGAATCGTTTAGCTGTCATTGAGAAGTCCTACATGAGGATATCACAAATATATTGGTTTAGGAGGCAGCAATCCTTCACATGTGCAGGATTTTGTTCCCACTGTTTATTATCTTCCTATCTTCCTCATCCAAATCCCAGTTATTTAACTTGATTTCTGACAAGGATTTGAGCTCAAGTGCTAAGCGCTTGAGTTCCAAAATTAATCCGGAGTCTTGCTTAAACATATTCAGGCTACTGAAGTCTACATCTGTTAAGTCCTTTTGGTTGTTCAGTGCCCGAATCAAAGAAAGCCATCCGTTGTTATCCACTAGGTTTTCTCCTAAATCCAGGTGCTGAAGTCCTTTAACGTGATTTTTAAACAGTATGCCTGAGGAGAAAAAATATTATTGTTATCAATAAAATAATGATCTCAAATGAGTAAAATAACTAATAAACTAACCATTCATGAGCTGACAGGAAAAATTGCATTGTCAAGATTGAAATACAGACATTTCTTAATAGAACTCCACTTTTTGATTATGTAAAGCAGTATGCTTAAAGGCAGGTCACCAATACAGTTGATAGTGGATAGGCATTGATTTGTACTTTATAATAACTAACAATGCTTTCTCATCAAATCCGTACTATGGCATATACATCATGCACTATCATTATCATCTGCACTCAACAAATGGGCTCCAGATATCTCCCAATATATATCTCTAGTCTATGACGACTTCTGTGGCTTCATCGGAACTAGTATTACACAGTATTAAGTGTTTTATCCAATCATTCACAGTTGCCTCCAGGTCATAGCAATCCTCCTCTTAGCCATAGGAGTCAATCCAACCAATGGCTTAGGTATTTACTTCACTTATCCCAACAATACGACGAGAAGAGACATCTCTAGTTTGAGGTCAATCATTTCACCATGTACTTTAAATATCTGCAACCAGGAATTCCATTTCGTAGGGCAGTACCAAGGAAGGTGGATAAAGCCAGTGTCCGGGTCATTGTATCGTCTACACGCCAAGCTCTCTGCGAAGCCTAGCCAAGTCAAAAGACTCTGTGAATACCTTTAAAGCGTAAAAGTCTATGACTTTTGTTTGAAAAGACATCTTTTGTCGGTTGGCAGCAATAATCATTGAGACTCTGTAATATTACATTGTAGGTCTTGGTCCCCATTTTATCTCTCGTAGTGCTGTTTCCTGCCCTCCTATTCTTTAGTAGCATATTTTGCCTGCTGGTTACCATTTTAGATTGGGAAGTCATTGAAATTATCATAGTTTACAGATTCCATTTCCTGGGTTCGTATGGCAAGGAGGGGAAAAGTCAGTACATCGACCGCTTTAATCTGCGGTATATCACTACATCTAGAGGGGAATGAGCAGCCAGTGTCTTATTTTCAGCTGATGACATATACTTTTAATTTACATGCATGTCTCCTAGTTTGGGCAGCTTTCCTGAGTGAGTAATTTTTTGCCACCAGCTCCATGGTTACCTCGATGTAGGAGTTAGTAATGAACAGTATTAGGGCAAGTATGGTTTATCAATTTTACAGATCTCTGTCAGCTGTGTCCACACCGCACATTTCACTCTATGAGTTTCTCTCTTTAGTCTTTGCGCTTATTTCACTATGATTGTGTTTAAAGGAAAAGGGTCCGCCAAGCCTTTTTCAATTTCATAGAGCGGGGCATGCCAAATATTATGAAACCAAGTGGTGTGCAAATTGTCCTGGGCGATCAAGGGATATATCTCAAAATTTTGGGTAGCAGATTCACGCTCTCAATAGGGCAGCTGAAGCATGCATCAGCTCATTCTCATTTTTTTCATTTAATGCTAATTTTATCATGAGGGTTTATAACTGGTCAAGGAACTTATGGTTTAGCGGGATCTGGATATTTTGGCACAGGTATACCACTTTTGGCAACACCACCATTTTCATTAAAGCTATTCGCTCAGCCATGGACAGTAGCAGTCTACTCCATTTTTCCACAAGCATGGCAATATTATGCATGCATTTGCCATTATTTGCTTGGCTGACCAGTTCCAGCCTCTAATAATATTGTATATCTAAATATCTAATGGGCAAGTCCAGCCGTTGTATCAGGTGATCAAGTGCTGGATTGTAGTTATTCTAGTGAAAGGCATCGTTATGGTTTTGGACCAGTTAATTGCCAAGTCTGGCCAGTGACCAAAGGTCCCTTATTATAGGATTGACATTATTGTCCGGACTTTTAACCATTAACAGGATGTCATCTGGATATAGGGACAGAAGGATTATATGACAGCTAAAACTCAGCCTTTTTTTCAGAACGGCATTCCCTACATAAGCTTTCTAGGGGCTCCACAGCGAGACCAAAGAGGATTGGGGATAATGGGCATCTCTGTCTCGTCCCTCTTCCAATTCATATAGGAGTTGATCATTTTAATTTTGGCAGATGGAGAGGTATCTAGTAATCTTATTCACTACACAATGGCCTTACCTATCCCCATTCTTTCCAGCACCGCCAGTAAGAATGGACACTCCATGAGGTTGAATGCCTTGGTGGCATTGAGAAATATTGCCATTGCATTGATCTATGGGTAGATTTGATGTATAATGGCAAACAGTATCCATAAATTATCCGTTGTCAACCTGCCCGCGATGAACTCAGATTGATCTGGGAGCACCATGCCCTGTATTAAAGACATTAATCTATTGGCTGTGATTTTGGTCCGGATTGTATTGTTAACCTTTAACCAGTGACAGTGGTCTATATGAGTCATAAAGATGCAGGGGCTTATTGGGTTTTAGTAATGTGATCACTATAGTTTCTAGTAACATGAAGTACAATTTGCTATTGACCTATGCCTCTTCAAACATTAATAACAAATACGGGGTAAGTTACGCAGCCTATTCTTTATAGAACTCGGCTGGCAAACCATCACTTCCTGGCATGTGCACATTGTGCATACCTCGGACAATCCTTTTAATTTCTTGTACAGTGACTGGACTGCAGAGGATTACTCTTTTGGCCAGTTCTACCCATGGAACTGTCGCCCTATCTAGGTATTCATTTATCTCTGAAGCGCTGAGTCTGTTTGTGAAGTATATACCTTGGTATAAAACTGAATGCTGATAAACATGCACTACGAAATAGTACGTACGTACCTATGCAGAGACATTCATGGTACTCCATTTCTCTACTAGTTTATATTGATGCAGAATGCTTAGTGTCATTTCTCTGGCCTTGTTCTGTTCCCTGGCTCTAGTGCTTGTACTGCCCCACTCTGTGTGGAGAGTTAAATTAAGGTCTCACCCCCATAGTAGTGACTGTGGATGAAGTGCCACACACTGTGATATGACTCTGGAAAAGAACTCTGGACCAACGTACTTCAGGCTACATGTATTTATGAATATTACTTGCATACTGTATAGTATTCCATGCCCTGTGAGAAATTGCCTCTCAGAGTCTAAGACTATGCTAACTTGCCTAAAATTCACTGTTTTTTAATCAGTATTGCAACGATCCAGGAGAGAAGAATGCCAGTTTGGTCTCATCAGACTTTTCTGGGGTCTTATAGTTCCCTCACATTTCATGTAATCAATGTGGTTGAGGCAGCATTCATAGAAGCACACATATTTTGCCCTTAAACGCTATCATATATCTATCCATCCATCCCAACATGACAGTGAATTACACCTGCAAACGGACAAAAGGCATCAGCTGGAACCAGCAATAGAAACAACCCTAAATTTGTTAACTATCCTGGCCCTCACTCCTCCTACATTAATCCCAAACTTTCCAATGCTTTCCCCCAAAACTTACTCCCCAGCTAGAAAGGCAACCCAAATTTATTAAGCCCAGCCATAACACTCAACACATAGCTTACTACAAACAGTGGGCATAGTGTAGATCTGAAAGTAGATGCCACTCAGTTCCATTCAAGACTAATTTCATTATGTGCTCTGTTCTGATTGAATGCATTCACTACTGTTGTAGCTAGCCCATTCAGTACCTAATGTTCAGAAAGTGGGTGTGGGGGTCTCCGTCATACGACCCAATGAAAGATAGCAGTACACGTTCTCCTTTTAGAACAGAACTGTGCTTCCCACAATTAATATTGCCATCCCACACACGCATAAGTATTTAATAAAGCAACTTTGGCCCATGTTCAGTGATCTCAGTCCATGTAACATTGATCCCAGTCTCGTGTCACAGCTTAACCTGCATGATCATTCAATATTACTTAGATGAGGGGTGCACTCAACACTACAAGGTCTGGAGAACAGCTAGCTGATGAATGTAGACGCTTTTTGTGGGTCAAAGAAAAAATGAGTCTTGTCCTTAACTGTGAGTCTAAGCAGGGCAGGTTAGAGCATAGCATGGGATATTTCCAGATGTTGTATCTTTTTCTTTGCAGGAATGAACTTCGCTTCCTGCACTGAGTGAAGTCCGGATATAAAGAGACTGTGGCACCTGCATATTGAATTCCCTATTTTGCTCTTGCCAACTTCAGGATTAAGGCCCTGATTTAGATGTTGGCGGATGGGTTACTCCATCACTACAGTGACAGATATCCTGTCCGCCGAAATATAATTCCCATTATATCCTATGGGATTTATATTTCGGCAGCCGATATATCCGTCACCGCTGTGATGGAGTAATAACACGTCCGCCAAGATCTAAATCAAGCCCAAAGTCCCGGTCTCTATAATTGCGGAGTTTGGCCTTCACAGGCTGTGGTGCGGCTCCAGGATACGACTTCGGGGGCAGGGAGCGATGCGCCCGCTGCACAACAAAGACCCGTGGCAAACGGGACTGCTAAATATGTTAGTAAGCATCTTTTCACATAGTCCTCTGTTCAACCCATGGTCGCTGATTGAAGGATTCCTGCAATGCGTAGATTGTTGCTGAGTGACCTGACCTCCAGCTCTTCATTGTTTAATTTCTTTCCTGCTCTGCAGCCATTTCTCTGTGTTATTTAGATCCCTCTGTTGCTGCATGCTCATTATCTGAGATTGGGCACCTCACCATATATATTCTAGTGCCCTGTGTCAAGACACTCCTTCAAGTCATCTAACTGCTGGTTCAAGATATCGATCTTATTGACTATGGAGGCCAAATAGTAATTGATTTCAAGGAGTAGCCCCTGACCCCTTTTTCACTCATCGCTCCCTTCACTTGGTCCTCTGTTGTGTCTGTCTCCAGGTCTCTGGACTTTTCCTGTGACCAAGCTGTTTCTTTGCCTCAAATGCCAGTCTGGATTATTTAGTATATGTTTTTGCCCATGTCTGTAACACTTCAAACCATTACCAGGGGTCCAGATATGGAGAGTCACACTACAATGCTACATCTTATAATGGGGTTCCTCTGTTATTGGTCTCATGACTTCATGCCATTGCCCATGTCATTGCCCTTCTGAACTATTTCTATGAATGTGTTCTTTGTACAGGTATCCAGTATGTGGCCGGATGATGCTGGCCGTGACTTATGATATCGAACATTTGGAAATGCAATCCACTATGGACATATGCTTCCTTTATTAAATGCCAGAAGTACTTTACTTTAGACTGATCTGAGGTGAGACTCTGAATATAGGGTCACATGAACGTATTGGTGCACAAATTGGCGGAAGCTATGTGGATCACAGGGTGGGATTTTCAGATGCTCACTGAGCAAAAGGTTTTGGTATAGGAATAATTAATTACCTTTTATATAAATTCCCTTTTTGGTGCTTTATAAGTGTGATGTTGTAACTGAGTTGTTAAACTTTTATGTGGGTACTTAATTATGTTTTTTAAGTTGATTGTTTCTGTTAATTTGTATGTATCTATATATGTGATTTGTGTCTGTCTATTAATTTTTTATGAAAGTGAGATTTGTTCTTGTGCCTGTTCTACCAATGGGTTTTATTCCTTTGATGATTATTATGTTTATGGAACTTGGCCTACAAAGTCTTCTAATGTTTACATTTGGCAGGGTTTACTAATCCTGTTTTCATGTTTTTAGTGTGTCAAACAGTGTGTCATGTGTGTTGTTTATGGTTTGTTTTTTATGATTGTTTTCAGCCCTGATGAAGTTCTAAAAAAGTTATGGAGCAAAACGTGTTGGCTGGATTTTAATGTTTACCATGAGGAATATTAATAAAGAAGAATCTTAAAAATTACACTGGATGTGGACTTTTTTCCAGGTGCACCTTCCTATAGGGTAAATGTATCTTGATCTGGACAACAGCGGCACTAAACGGTGGGAGTATTGTGCACGGGACTTGTTTACTGGCCAGAATTGGAGTTTGAGGTGCAGCCGCTACAGTCAGCTGCAGGAGCATTTTGTGTATATACACTGGTTAAGAAATTCTGAATTTATTTGATTCATTGTTTTCTTTTTGATGTCATCAAAATGTGGTGCAGGTTCAGTGCTGCAGTAAAATCAAAAAGGTACTGGCAGAAATGAATTCCAATGAACGCAGCATGCGGTATTTTGGAGTACAGCATGACAGTCTTAAAATATGATTCTTGCTTTGATTTGATTTTGAAGGCCCAATTACTTATCATAACATCTAGTGCATGGTCGCTGTGAATTTGGTGACTAACCACCCTTTTATGCTCCAATCCCTCACCACCATCTCAATGAGTAACTGGGGCACACTAGCAAGTAGTTCAAGGGGAAAGGGGAATGGGAAGAGAAACACACATAATCTTCACTGCAGGAAGAGTCCAGCTCTTCCTGCAACTTCAAACCCAAACCCTCTGCCGCTGACAGCATCAGCCTGCTCACACCTACAAACACAAACCCTGCACACCTGCTCACCCATTGGGACCCCTCACAATGCAAGCCACAATCTCCATACTGAACTTCGTGCAGTCGGGGGCACCAACGGACCCATATCCCCACCACTTTTTTAACCTCTGGAGAAAGATGATTGGCGACGAGCTCAAGAAAGTCCTGAACAACTCCATCATCTCGGCCTCCTTTCCTAAGGACTGGAAACACGCTCAAGTGAAGCCACTCATGAAGAAACCATCAGTCAACCCAGCAGAAACAAAGAACTACCGGCCCATCTCTCTGGTCCCTTTCCAGCAAAGAGACTCGAAATGGCAATCAACCAGCAACTCACCTAACACCTGGAATAAAACATCCTCCTGGACCCCTCTCAATCAGGATTCTGAGCCAACCACAGTGCGGAGACAGCCCTGATCGCAGCCATCAACAACATCAGGGCCCGCCTGGACCGTGGCGAAACAGCAGTCCTCAACCTCCTGGACCTGTCAGCCACCTTCGACACCGTCTCCCATCACATCCGGATCAACAGGCTCCACCACATCGGAATCCAGGGAGACGCCCTCAAATGGATCGCCTCACACCTCACTGGAAGAACCCAGAGAATCCGTCTCCCACCGTTCACCTTGGAACACAAGAAGATAATCTACAGCATTCCCTAACGAACCTTCCCTCAGCCCCACCCTCTTTAACAAGTACATGACCCCCCTGGTCACCACCGTCAGATCACACAGACTCAACATCATCTCCTGTGCCGATGACACCAAGCTCATTTCCTCCCTATGAGAACACCCCTCCACTACCAGAGCCAACTTTCACAGATGTACAATGAACATTGCCGACTGGATGAAGGACAACTGCCTCAAGCTCAACAACGACAAGACGGAAGTCCTCATCTTCGGGAATAACACCTCGCCATGGAACGACGCATGATAGCCTGCTGAACTCGGCCCATCCCCCGCCCGACAGATCATGGTCACAACCTCAGCATAATCTTGGACAGCAAGCTATCTACGAAGAAACAGGTAAACGCAGTCAAATTCACCTGCTTACACACCATACGCATGCTCTGCAAGATCTTCGGGTGGCTCCCGGTCAACACCATAAGGACCATCACGCAGGCCCTCGTCACCAGCAGGTTGGACTATCGGAACACACCCTACATAGGAATCACTGCACACCTTCTGAAGAGACTGCAGACAATACAAAACTCAGCAGCAAGACTCATACTCGACCTCTCCAGATGGACCAATATCACACCCCACCTTAAGAAGCTACACTGGCTCCCGATCCAGAAGAGATGCCAGTTCTAGATGCTGACCCACGCATGCAAAGCCCTGCACAACAAAGGACCAGCATACATCAACAAACTTATGACCTTCCACCAACTGACTAGACAGCTACGATCCGCCTTCCTTGCAAACACCCCCTGAATCCGCTGTGCCAACAGCGGAGGACACTCCTTCTCACACCTGGCGGCAAAAGCCTGGAACAACTTTGCCAGGCACCTCAGGACTGCCCCAAAGCTCTGGCAATTCAGGAAAGGACTCAAGACCTGGCTGTTCGAATGACCATATTTCCACAAAGCAGCTAGCAACCTCAGCACCTTGAGACCCTCACAAGTGATTTGCTGCGCTTTATAAATCATTGATTGAGCTCTGTATCAGACTAGTATTTTCTGTACTTTATGCTGATCATAATCACAGAAAAAGAATATACACATAAAAAACATTTGATAAGCAACACTTCTGTCTTATTCTACATCTTCTGCTCGCTAATATGTCTATACCTCAATCTGCTGTCTCTGGGTTTCCACGTTGTTTTCCCCTGTAACTTTTGGATATTGCTGGGTCTTCATAACAGTAAGTGGAAGACAATCATAGAATTACAATGAAAGACAAGGTGAAATATTCCTCCTCAGGAGCAGACCCAATGTTGAAGCTTGTCACTAATTAGTGAATAGTGGATGTTTATTCGTAAATTTGCTTTGAACATTTGCATGCACCTCTATGAAGCTGTGCAACCGACTCGATTCAGGGAGAGACAACTATAAGGGCCCCTACTCTATGTGCATAGAAACAAAACATTATTTTAAGCACTGCCCATGAAATGTACTGGCACAAAGGAAACTGCCATTATCAGTGCCAACAGAGGCATGTATGCATATCTATTTTGGTGGTGGTCATGTAAGTTATAGTATGTAGAGGACCTAAATTTCGTTTGACTAATTTATTCTTTTTGAAATATGTAATAAATCAGTTTCAGTGAGTTAGCATGGTACACCTGCATGATCCATAAGCATTGTAGACAAACAACTTGCAAAAACACAATAAACAGGCTCACAGTTAATGTCTATTGCTTTAACAATCACTTGTAATTTCCATTACTGTTGTGTTGGTATTTCTTATTCATTGTAAAACTATGAACCCATATCGTTCTCTTCTAGGCAGGGCATCTGTAGGAAGCTGGCTCTTTATATGGTATACCAAAAAGAGGTATACCACGCAAAGAGTCCAGGTATTTCCTTACCAGTTACAGGGGCATGCTCTATCAATCCTAAGGTGCTCTTCTAGGGGGGTAGTGTGGTCGAGCAGCCTTAGACTTATCAAAGAGGAGTGTTAGAAATCTGCAAATACACACAATAGTCAATAAATGAGGCACACGACTCAATATGGAGATCCACACTAATTTATAAAAATAACATGTATCTTTATATATGTTTAGGCACCAGAATCAATACAATCAGGTAAATATGTTTTCCAAGAGGAATACTTTTGCATTTAAAAAGTCGACACTTAGTGCATTTTTCAGAAGCTGCAATGTTATCCTATGGGAGGAAAAACAAGTACGGCATTTAGGTACAGTACGACGACTAACAAGACAATTTTCCTGGACTTGAGGTGAGCATGGAGCAAGGTCCAAGGCAGCACCTACAAGTCACCTTGGGCGGCACTGGGAGGTCAGGTGCAGAGATACTTTTCAGCATTGGGTGTCCAATTGTATCCTATGGGGGAAAAACATGTACTGCATTCAGGCAATTTGCGGCGAGTTATGGGACCAATCTCCTGGAGTTAAGGTGAGTATGAGGCAAGGTCCGAGGCAACACCAACAGGTCACTTTGGGCGGCACTGTGGCAGCCGAGTGCAGAGGTGTTTTTCAGCATCGGGGGTACAATGTTATCCTATGGGGATCTGTCCGGTCGTAAAGAAGCTGTAGTCTTGGACTGGGCCTCATGATGCTTGGGGAAACCTTTGGTCGTCTTCTCCACAGGCCAGGGGCGACGGGTGCAGAGGTGTCTTCAGGCATTGGATTATCATCACAGGGAGCACTCGCAGTAGAGGGGGCCTGCAAACATTGTGTCCATCTGTATCGAAACTGGTGCTCATGTAAAGCGCTCTGATACCCGATGTCTCAGGTCTAGTTCACGCTATATAAAACTCTAAAAAAAAAAAAAAATTAAAAACATAGGCTGCAGGCGGTGTCTGGAAGTCCACAGTGGGCAAGTTTAGAGTGGGCTTTGTCTCTGGAATCCCAGGGAACCATGCTGCCACCGTTGGCCTACTTCAGCTCGGGCTAGGCAGCACGGGTGCAGTTGCAATTTCCGGTGTCGGGTTTTGGCGGTCCGGAGTAATGATAATAATAATGATAATAAATGTTTATTGTTCAGTTAGTTAAAACCTTAACAATTTATCGCATGAATAAAAGTCAGCAATAAAATGCCTTCATTTTAAAAACTTAAAAGCTTTACATTCTCAATTGTTATTATAATGGGGTTTGTAACGTACGGTAAGCGCTTACTAAGTACCAAAGCATCAGCGTTCCGCAACTCAGTTAAGAGTTGCTTTTCAGACCTAGTTGTAAGGTTACAATCATTCTCCACTTTGATATCATGAATAATTAAGTTTCTTAACATATCGTAGATTTCTCTGACTGCTTTGTTTCTGTTTTCAGTGCAAGATCATGATAGTTAAGAAATGTTATCAGTTGACAGTTCATTTGAGGATCAGACGGGTCCAACCCTGCTATTATGGCTGCTCTGCATATCCTTATTCTTCTGGTGTTTAACGCTTTTCTTAATAAAGTGACTCGTGCAGTGCAAAGTTTGGGACATGTGCAGATTAGATGAATAAAGTCCTCTTTGTTACTGCCGCAGAGTCGGCATAGTGTCTGCCCTTTGTGGACCCAGGTTGGCTGGTCTGCGATCGATGGTAGTTTTCTGAAGCGAAGAGCCATCAGTTGTCATTTTCGATAGATCGAGAATGTGATACTTAGATAAGGTGCCGGTGCAAGAATCTTATAATTTTTGATCACCATCCAGGCTTGCGTTCTCTCACTGAAGATGTTTTTATCAATTAGCAAGGAGTGAAATTTTGCAGTTTTGTTTATGACTTGCTTAAAGGTTGAATAAGTCAGGTTATTGTTCCAAAGCTCGCCCGTGCAAGTTGTTATTAGTGCTTTTTGGAGGTATTGGTTGTATGGTGATTTTTTGTCGTTGTCTAGTTCCGCCCAGAGAGCTTTGTTCCGTGTAGAGTTAGCTATATTCTGTTTCAGTCGGTACCAAAGCTTAATAGTTGTGTATATCCTCCCTATTGTTTCGTTTATTAAACCAAATTCAAGTCTCACCTGTGCTGGGGAAGCGGACTGATGTATCTGGAAAACCTTTTTGTATGTTGAGACTAGTAGTTTGTTCAGAAGTTCGGAGTCTTTGCCGTGTAGAGCAATACTGGCGTATGTTATTGTTGGAAGCATTTTGGCCGATATCACTGCAAGCAAAGGTTTGTACGATGGCCCCTTCAGTTTTTTTGCCAGGGTCCTGAAGGCAAATGTTAATGCACTAGTTCTCTGTAACATGTAAGTTTTCTGCTCTCGGCGGTTTAGTCTGTTGTCCATATAAAACCCCAAGTATTTATAATGAGTTACTTCCTCTAACAAATTGCCCTCGAGCCAAATGTTCTGTTTGGCAGTTGGGTAGTTTCTGATTAGCATTGTTTTGCTTTTTGATGTATTGATTTCTAGTTTATTGGATGTTATGTATTCCATCATACCTGTGAGTGACCTGCGGAGCACGGTCTTAGTTAGGCTTATTAGGACTATGTCGTCTGCATATGAGAGATGCGATTGTGATAACGTTCCCAATTGCGGTGGGTGAGAGTTGATCTTGTCAAGCCGATGGGCCAAGTCCGACATAAACAAATTAAAAAGATGCGGAGCCAGCACGCATCCTTGTTTTAAGCCTTTGTTTGTAGTCACCTTTCCAGATAATCTTGAGCCGTCTCCCACCTTTGCTCTCATCCATGTTTGGGAGTAAAAAAGCAGTATTCCTCTGAATATTCTCTCGGGAATATTCCAGGCTTTCAGCTTTTCCCATGGGAGGTGACGGTTCACACTGTCAAATGCAGCCTTTAGATCTATAAAGCAGAGGTGCAGTTGTTGTTTTCTCTGCTTGTACTTGTCGACTATAAGTGAAAGAGTTAGGATGTTTGTAATCACCCCGATCCCTTTTCTGAAACCTGTCTGGTTGACAGGAATCAAGTTGAGCTTGTTTGACCAATCTGTTAAATCTTCCAGGATCAGAGAGGCGTATTACTTTGCTTCTACGGCCAGTAATGCGATTAACCTTAATTTGCTGGACATGTTCTGTCCCCTCCTCTGTATATCGGTGTGATTATTGAGCCTTGCCAGCTAGATGGGATTAGATATAGTCGCTCGGTTTCTTTAAATAGATTCGTTAGACTGTTACTCCAGAAGGATGGGTCATTTTTGAAGCTTGCTTGAGGGATGCCGTTGGGTCCTGGCGCTCCGTCTCCTCTGCCTTTCCGAATTATTCTTTTTACATCTTCCGCTACGTAGGCGGACTTATCTGATTTTGCCTTTGGGAAGCGAGTGCCGTCTTTGTCGTAATTCCTTGTCATTTCTTCCGCTGACAACACAGTAGTTACATTTCGATGGCAAGTGCTGGCTTTTTCCTGTCTGGAGCTGTTAACATTTTCTTTTACCTCCTCTAGGTCCTGGTGATTTACGTGTTCTCGCTGCTTACCAGCAGGGATTCCGGGAATTGTAGTTTCTGTGAATCTTTTTATAAGAAACATTGTGTTGTAGTCACAACATGACACAGAGACGGTAACTCAGATAATCCAGGTTTATTTCTGTTGCACGTAACATCAGCGCGCCCTATCCTTCAGTCAGCAGATGATCAACTGACCTGAAGCGAGCACACCGTTCACATTCAAACGTTCGCATTCCCCACATTCCACTGAGGCGCGAGTCGCGCTGCCGCAGTGACAACAAGATCACAACATACCCCCCTTTCCTCTACACGCAGGTAGAGCAATGAAATAGAGGAAGAACAAAGAGGAGAACAAAAGAACATAGAGCAATAAAATAACAGTGAGCAAAAGCACCCCACAAGAATATGACAAAGTAAAGGGCAAATCACCCCACCATGAAATCTTGTAAGTGTTGGGGGAGTCTCCTAGCTCGTAAAGGTCTTTGCCAGAGTTGAGTATCTTGGGAACCCTGAGGAGCAGGATTATTAACATAGGGCCTAAGGTTGTTACTCAAATGGTCACCACTGGGACCGGCCACTCTCAACTCGGGATCAGTGCGGGAAGTGTTGAGCAATTGGTGATCTTGAGCCAACATGTATCCCGAACAGGAATTTCTGTTGGCCGTGACTTTAGGAGGGTTGTCTCTTGAGCAATACTTGGCTACCCTACGTAAATTCCACTTTTCCCCATTAGCCAACACAACGTACAAAGGATGCACTTCTTGAACTTTGAAAGGACCACGAAACTTACATAGGCCTTTGATCCAACGACCAGATCTGACTTTGACCCAGTCTCCCACAAGGAATTTGGCAGAAGACTTGTCTTGGGAATGTACGGGAGAGTGTGCATGCACGGAAGTACCCTTGTCCCTGTCACTCACACATTTCCATTCCACCAACCCTCTGATCCATGAAGGTACTAGTTTGGAAGAAGGTTTTCTACCTCGCATGGCAACGAAGGGAACAACACCAGTAGTAGAATTTTCAGTGGTACGGTACGCCCACACCAATTCATTCAAGGTATCATCAATGTCCAGGTTGTTGGTGAGAGCCAAACCAATAGCCCCTTTAATCATGCGGTTGGCTCTTTCCACAATACCATTGGATTGAGGATTGTACAGTGTGGTGAGGGAATGTTTGATGCCGCACTCACGAAGGAACTCACTCATTTCTGTAGAAGTTAATTGGGTGCCATTGTCCGTAATAAGGACAGTGGGAAAACCTTCCTCTTTAAAAATGGTACGCAGCACTTTAATGGTGACTCTGGTGGTTATCTCTGGGAGAAGATACACAATAAGCCATCTGGAGTGGACATCCATTATGACCATGCCAAACCTTTTGCTAGGGTGGACTCCGGGCATGGGTCCAATGAAGTCAAGGCAAATACTATGCCACACCACACCCGGATCATGGATGGAACCCGGGACAGACTGTGGTCCAACCTTGAGTCTCTTCTCACATTCTATGCACTCACTGCACCTTTCAACCCAATCAACTACTTCCTTATCCATGCCTGGCCACCAAAATTCATTCCGCAAACGTTTTTTTGTCAAAGTCTGCCCTAAGTGTCCTCTATGGGCTAAGTTGAATAGTCTTTTGTGAATGCCAAACGGGGGAATAATCTTGTCGCCGCGCATGACAATCTGGTCAGCAACAATAGATAGTTCGTCAATGACAGCATTAAAGGGCCTAACGCTTGTGGGTAGGGTACTCTCTCTACGCCTACCTTTAAGAATGAGGTTGAGAACACCTTTAAGGACCTCATCTTGTGACATGGCTTCAGCCCACTCCTCTTTACTGACAACACTACAGCTCCACTGAACAACATCTTCGACGCTGGAGATGGCTCCTTCTCTCTCACACTTTGACACACCACATTTGTCCACTTGCTCCCAGTCTAAGGGCAGGCGCGACAGGCAGTCCGCTTGAACATTGCGCCAACCAGAAATAAACTCGATGTTGAAATTATATTCTTGCAGCCTGGAGGCTAAGCGAGCTAGTCTAGCTGACCCCTTCCCAGTACCACCAGGTGACAGAATTTTTAGTAAAGGTTTGTGGTCGGTGCGAAGGAGAAATCTGCGCCCCCAAACATACGTTCTGAAATATTCTACACCCCATGTGGCAGCTAGGGTTTCTTTCTCTATTACTGAGTAATGACGTTCAGTAGAAGTCAAAGTCCGGGATGCAAACGCTACAGTTTGCTCTGAAGTACCATCATTCTGAGATAAAACAGCCCCAATGCCAGTATCACTGGCATCAACAGTAACAATTGTTTTAGCATTGACATTGAAAGGAACCAATATTCCAGCATTACAGATTTCAAGTTTGATATTGTCAAAACAATTTTGTTGATCAGTGCCCCATATGAAATTGATTCCTTTCCTCAAGAGTACCTTTAATGGTTCAGTTTTGCTCGCGAAATTCCTCACAAACTTTGAGTAGTACTCAATTAAACCAATGAAGGAACGCAACTGGTCTCTGTTACTGGGAAAGGGAGCCAACTTTATGGATGCCAGTAAATCTCTTTTGGGTTTTACACCTTCAGAAGAGATAGAGTGTCCTAAGTACTCCACTTCTGTGGCAAGGATGGAACACTTTTCTCTGCGTAGCGTTAAACCAGATTCCAAAAGTCTGGCAAGGGCATCTTTTAACGCTACATTATGGCTGTTCACGGTATCGCCAAAGACCAGGATATCATCTTGGAAGTAGATGATGTTTTTTAGACCCTTAAAGACTTCAGAGACCATCCTCTGAAAAATACTGGCAGCCGATGACAGCCCGAAAGGCATCCTGGTAAATTGAAAGATGCCTTCTTTGGTGATAAAGGCTGTTAAGTGTTTAGAGGAGTCGTGCAAGCGTATTTGGTGGTAGGCATGACGAAGGTCTAATTTAGAGAAAAATTTAGCTCCTTGTAACAACATCATCAATTCGTTGATACTGGGTAGGGGAAAGGTGTCAGGAATGATATTTTGGTTTAAACTCCTCAAATCGACACAGAAACGCAAATTTCCGTCAGCCTTCTCACAAATTACGACGGGAGAAACCCAAGGGAGCACTCCACGGGCTCGATGACACCATTGGATAGCATTTCATCTAACATTTTCTTGACTTCCCCTCTCACCATGATAGGGACTTTCCTAAGCTTATGTTGAATGGGGATGGCACCCTGTTTGAGTTTTATTTTGTGGACGTAACCTTCCAAATTACCTAGTTGGTCTCTGAAAACACCCTTACCTCCCTCCAAAATGTCTTCAACTGAGAGGTCATCTACCACCATAACCTGTTCAACAGCTTGAGGGTCAATCTTAATATGGAGGTCGTACTGGTGATACCAACCAAGTATGGGAGGTCCAGATTCGGCTACATAAACTTTTCCTTTGACAGACCTGTTTTTGAAAATAATATCAGACAAAATGTAACCTAGTATGTCAATCTGCTCCCCTTGATACCCACCGGGATTTATGTCTTTGGGTAGTAAATTCATGTGTGGCCATTCCTGTTGATATATTCTCTTGGGTATGATGGTATATAAGGACCCCGAGTCCACCATCAGATCAACTTTCCTGTCAGCAATAATGAACTCAGCTTTAGGTCTACGTCTCCTTTTATCGTCTAAGGTGACAGGATCGGTGAGAAGGACATCTTGATTACCTACATCATCAATTAGGGTAGGTTCCACACATAGAATTCTGTCTGCCCTGTATGAACATTCGCCAATGTTTGCCTCCTCAGACAACATTGCCACCTTTCCCTTGTTAGCATCTCTACACATCCTAGCAAAATGACCTTTGCGGCCACACCTTCTACATTCTTTGCCAATGGCCCAACAATTTTTTGAGTCTGACGTGTGATAAGTACTACCACACTTACCACAAGTCTTAGTGCCAAACTTACTGGGATACAAACTGCTGCCACTAGTACCCCTCTCACCTTTAAACTTGGTAGAGGCAGCCACATCCCCTTCACCACCCTCTATTACAGATGTTTCACATTCATTTGTTATGTTAAATTTAGAATCTCTGCGGTCCATTTCCTTCATACAGAACTCAGATTCCTCAACGATTTTCGCAATGTCAATTGCATCTTTGAGTGAAGGGTCTTTGGCAGCCCACAAGCGTTCCTGTGTCTTTCTGCTTCTACATTGTACAATGAGTTGGTCTCTTATCATTTCTTCAGCCATGGGACCAAATTTGCATTTTAACGAAAGTTCACGGAGTCTTGTGACAAAATCATCTATGGATTCGCCTACTTTTTGCGGTTGAGTATAAAACTTGTATCTCCTCATGACTACGTTAGTCTCCTTGGCAAATCTGACTTCCAACCTTTTACGCGCTTCCTGAAAAGCATCCTCAATGGGTTGACCACGTTCATTTGTGACAACAGGCAAGTATTTGAAAATATGTTGGCCTTCTTTTCCCAAATTGGTGAGCAAGATCGCCTTTTCCGATTTGAGCTGTAATCTTGAGCATCCAATGCTTCCAAGTAATTGTCAAACATTTCTATCCACTCATCCCACTCTATGCTGGGACTGCCTGGTTGACTGAGGAAATGCGGAGGAAAGGAGACAGCTGATAGGTCCAAAGGTGTGACATCCATGTTACTTCAATGATGTGCTTTGTTATACACAAAAGATTCCCAGCATGAAATGAGCAAGGGAGGTGTGCTTCCGACCTTCCACCAGCAGATGGCAGCGTCTATCACCTAAACCTTTGTCTTCTACCGCACTTAGAGAGTATCACACAGGGGTAAATGAGCTGAGAGGAAAAGATCGTATTGCGTGACAGTATCCAGTCAGCTGCTCACACACTGCAGTCAACTCGGCATACAATGCCTCCCTCAGAGCCCACAATGAAAGAAGGAACACCGCACTTGCTGAAGAGCAAAACGATGACACGATGTCGAACTGAACAGCTGAGACACCGGGGCCACTGCACTTTCCACGCTCGCAGGGGCGATGCTCATAAGTCTGTTACGGGCGTCTCTTCAAATAACTTAGAGGGCACAGCGTCAAACTTCAATTTGAAATCACGGACACACCATTAGCTTAACACCTTTCTGCATGTCACATTGGAGCTACATTCGTGCGTCTCTTCACCAGGCACAGCTAATTGTTTTCTGACACCACATTACAGGCGTTAACTACAGGCGTCTTCACCCCTCACCACAAGTCGCTAAATACACCACAGAGCACTGCTTTTACTCACGGTCAGAGTGTTCTTTAACGGTGTCAAAACACGCGTTGCATTGGGGTCACAACAGGCGCTTGTACAACTGAAGATACCGCTCCTCGATTGTTGACAGCACTATAAATATTCCCAGTCAGATTGTGCCGTAATAGAGGAAATAATTTTCTTCGGGTGTCATAGCCGATTGCCACACGGTGAAGTTCCCATTTATGTGCAGGTATAACATCCGACACTCACCCAGCACGCATAGATTCTCCGCTGTATGTTACGTGCTCCTCTGACCGAAGCTCGTCGCCAAAAACATGTTGTAGTCACAACATGACACAGAGACGGTAACTCAGATAATCCAGGTTTATTTCTGTTGCACGTAACATCAGCGCGCCCTATCCTTCAGTCAGCAGATGATCAACTGACCGGAAGCGAGCACACCGTTCACATTCGAACGTTTGCATTCCCCACATTCCACTGAGGCGCGAGTCGCGCTGCCGCAGTGACAACAAGATCACAACACATTGCCCACTCGTGTTTTTGTACGTTTGAGGTTAGAGAGTTAACAGGCCTATTCAGATTGTTAATTGTTTCCCAAAATGTGATTGAGTTAGTTTTTTTGGCATTATATAATAGCTTTGTCCAAAATTTGTCATTGCTTCTTCTTTTATACTCCCATAACGTCTTTTGTACAGTTTCCTCAGGTTACGTACAATTTCCCATCCTGTGTGGTCCTGGTCCGTTCTTTTAAGTTTCCTGACAGCTTTTTTTAGTTCACGTTTCAGTGTGAGGACCACAATTGTTGGTGCCCTGTTGTTTTTATGTCTGGGTACCTGTTTTAGTTTTCCAGTCATTAGTGTTGTTAGTTTCGCTGTGAAGTTTATCCAGGCTTGTGTCTTAGTTGGGCCCTCGTTTTCACTTGCTGTTATGATCCTCTGTAATTTGTTTTGGAGCTCCTCGACGGTTTCATTTGTCCATTTGAGCCGTTTTAGGTCAATCGAATGGATGCTTCCCTCTGTTGCCTGATTAATCTGGTGTTTGGTTAGGTTTAAGTTAAAATAAGTGTGTTGATGGGAGTGGTCACTCCTGGTGGTGAATTCAATTACGAACTGGAGGAGAAGAGGCATCAATGGTAATAAGATTACTGTGTAGTCGAGTCTGGATCGCGACGTCCCTCCGAAAAAGGTAAAAAGGTATGTTTGGGCGGAGTGTCTTCCGTTGTCCTGCCATTTATGACTCTCAAGCCCAGGTATTCTAGTGATTTCACCAAGTGTCGCCCTGTGTGGTCAGGAAATGCAGTCTTAAGTTGGTATTGAGGTTGTACATTCTAGCATTTGTTATCGGCGGCTAGTTTCTCGTCTTCATCCGGGGAGTAGATTAAGTTGGAGTTGAAGTCTCCTGTTAGCACTATGTCCCAGGAGGGGTTGGTGCTTTTTATGTCCGAGATTGTTGCTATTAGCAGGGCGTTGTGAGCTTTTTTCTTTTGGTCCTTTGGATGTGTATAAGTGTTAATCAATAGTACTGTTCTTGGTTTCTCAATAGCTTGTAACGTGAGTTTAATTAATTGCACATTTGGTCCGGAAGCGGCTATCTGTTCTGATTTGATGTTAAGGGCTGTGGACGCGTAGACTGCCAGGCCGCCTTTCAGGCGGCCGTGTTTCCTGTGTTTCTCTGCTGGTGTGTTGAAATGTGTGAATCCTGCAAGTGGCAAGTCTTCCAGTGCCCATGTGTCCTGGAGGGTAATTATGTTGCATGTTGCCCAGGCTTGAGGGGGGCTGCCTTCTTCCAGCCATTTTTTGGCGCCGGCTATGTTCCACGAGAGGAGGTGGAAGTTTCCATTGTTGGGTTTGGCAGTTTGTCTGTCCGATGGTCAGTTACCCTTTGCTTTATTCAAAATTCCCGGAAGCCAGCTCCATTGGTCACTATCAGATTCTGATTCCGCCTTTTTGTCTTTAAGTGCCCCGTTCCACTGTGCGGTTGATGGACTTCATCCTTTCGCTTTCTGCAGGACTCAGTAGACCTGTGATTTTCCTTTTATTTGTCCTGGTCCAAAGTTTGCCTTGTAGATGGGGTTTTCGATATGTGGACCGGGGTAACATGCTATGGCGGGCTTGGATAGTTTTATACCGCATGATTCAAATTGTTGGTTGTGGCTCATAATGAGCTGGGCCACTTCCACTGATTGCCATGTAGTGAGCGTTTGTTCGTTGTTATTTTCTTTTCCCTTCTGGCAAAATTCCACAGCCAGGAGATGGGTTGACTTTAGGTGTTTTAATGCAGGGATGTCGGTTAGCAGTTTTAGTATGTTGCCCCTATTTAGGATGTCGTGCCGCCCCTGCGACTCATATTCTGGCGTTAAGACTATTTGCTGCGTTGATAGTCCGTCCTGCCGGGTTTTTACACTGGTTGCCTCTTCTTATTCTTCTTCCACTACAATAGGCTTTTGCAGTCTGAAGTGTCCCTGTTAATGCATACTGCCCTATTTATGTTGTATATTGAGGTTTCTGGTAGAGGTCGCTTTATGTTTTATTACTTTATCCTGTTCTAGATTTCCGGGCTCGGTTTCTTGGGGGTTTACCCATGGCCAATTCACTTGTTTGCATTCTGTTGAGCTTGTGTTGTCGTCAGCCGTGGTCCATGCAGGTAACAGCGGTGGGGCGGTGGGGCCGTGTAAGGGGGGATTTTGAGGGACGATGCAGAGGGAGAATTAATTAATTTAATTAATTTTCCCTCTGCATTGTCCCTCGAAATCCCCCCTTACACGGCCCCACCGCCCCACCTCTTTTACCTGCACGGACCGCGGCTGGTTGTCGTGGTTTTGTATGTAGAATCTAAGGTTTTCTTGTTGCAGAACGCCCCTTGTGCTGACTTTGGGAGATGGGGTCTTAAATGCAGAAAATGGTATCATCATTTGGTTCTTATCTTGGGTGCATGTTTCTGTTTGAGCTCTGATTCCTGGCTCATTCGTTTCTGTCATGCCTTGGGCTCTTTTGGGCCATAGTTGCTGTGTGGAGTCCTTGTTCATTGAATCTTTGCCATATAGGAAGTTAGGGACTTGTTTCTTGTACGGTGTTCCTCCTAGCAGATCTGTGGGCTTCAGGTTTGTTCCACAGGTCGTGGTGCCTTGGGTTATTAAGTTTGCTGATTGTAGGGTGTTTCTGTCTTGTTGCTTTTTTCCTTTTTCCAGTGTCTCTTTGGTTTGTTCACTGCCTTGGGTCCTTTTTGTTGTTCCTTTTCTTTGGCAGAGTTCTAAGCCTCCCCAAGTATGTGTGGTTGTTTTTTCACAAAGTGCGGGGCCTGCGGCACTGTAGATGTTAGTACCCCTTGATTTGTATTGGTCCGCTTCTTCCAGGATATCCATATTCGTGTTCCAGTCCTTTTGGTTTCCACTCGAGGTGTCGGTCGTGCCCGTGGATGTCCTGGTAAGGTCTGTTTTTGCTTTGGTCTCCCTGGTTGAGCTAAATATTGGGTATATTTGGTTGCTTGCTAGAGTTGGTAGAAGGCTCAATTTGTCGATTATCGGGCCACAGGCGCAGGGTCTTTGCTGTAGTGAATATTTGGATTGTGCTCTTGTTATTAAATTATTAAGGTTGTCCAATTTCGTGTTTATCTCTATGATGTGTAGCGCTGTGATGTTCATTAATTCAATTTGAATGTCCAGTTTGTCCGATTGCAAATTGAGTGCCTTTGTAGATGATTGGAGTATATGTAGTAGAGTTCTAAAGAGCTCCAAGTAGCTACTTGTGTCACTAGGTGTTTCATCTTGTGCTGGCGTGGGTTTTGAATCCAGGTTTGTTGGCTGATTTCGGGTGTATACTTGGCTAGTATCCTGTGGTGAGAGAGCAACTTTGATTGTATTTTGCTTACTGTTTAGGTTAGTTGTTTCCCTATTACTTTGCATTGGGAAGATGTAGGCATCCCCGCTGATTACCTCTTTTAAATCTGTGTCTTGTAATGTCTCCTTATTAGATGTAAGGCTTATTGTTCTCAGCCATGAGTTTTCTGAGCCTTCTACTCCATCTAGGTTTGTCTGATGAACCTGGGCTACTGTTGTAGGCCCTTGTGTTGTTTCGTGTTGTATTATAGGCTTGGGGGTGGAGTAGAGCAGAATTTTTTGGCCTGTGCGTTGGTTTGTTGACTGACCTTTTGCGTTTATGTTTTCTCCTCCATTGCTCCCTTCTTTTCCGAGCTGAGACATGTGCTGAACTGCGATCTTGTTGTCGCACGTGGCGTCAACATTGTTTGTTGGGCCCTCTATTATTTCCTTTAGGTAAAGTTCGTTATGTGTGGGTGGTGTCCTGTTGGCCTTACACGTCTTCCTTGTTTCTTCCTTTGGGGTTTCCAGGTGCTAAGGCCCAAGTTTTGACAAATTGCCTGGCTGTTTGGGCTATTTAAGTCCTTTACGTTGTTTGTGAGAAAGTTTTGCTTCTCTTTTGTGGTAGCATTGTAGGCCAACCTCTGAGGGGCTAGTGGCATCGGAAGGCCTGGTACCTCCCTAGGCATTGAGTATATTGTGGCCCCGGGGTCTTTAAGGAAGGAGAAGCTGGAGCTTATTTTCTTAGCCCCACTGTTTTCTGAATTCCTAAACAGTGTTAAAATCGGCGAAATTAAAGGACTCGAGTTTTGGCCCGGTCTGCAGCTTTTGCAGGTTGTTTTGTATTTTGTCTTTTTGCACCTTGCTTCGTGTTGCTAGGCTTCTGGGGCTGATTTGGAGTCTGCCTGACTCTGCCTGATCTCATCTTTTTCTTCTCCTCTGTGTTTTGTGAGATTCCTTCAGTTATCGTAGGACACCTGACACTTGCCCCAGGCTAGCCTTCTTAGATCTGACAATCCTGTCGGTCTTGTGACTGCGAGGGTTGGGCGAGGGATGAGCATGTAATTATTTGGTGTCCCTTTTTTCCGGTTTGTGCTTGGATTCGCGTTTGATTTGGTTTGTTTTCCTGTGTTCCTGTATTCTGTATTTTATTCTGTATTTTGTTGTAATTTGCCGTTCGGGATTGGACCCTTTATTTATGCCCTTGTATATGCCCATAATTGCACTTAATTGAGTACTCTCAGGTCTCTTTGGGTGCCTGCAGGATGCCGGAAAGCAGCTCTGCTGCTCCACTGGAGTTCCTGAGTCTTGGCAGAGGTGCTGGCAGTCCTCCCAGGCTTTTGGAGGCACAACAGCTTGTAGGATGAGTTGACTTAGGCGCAATCGTCTGGAACAGCAGACAGGCCGGCAGGGTTGGTGCCAAGTCACTTGCGTCTTCCACAGTTCTTGCTTTTCACTGCTCTTCGGTCCTTCTTTTTTTGGTCAGCAGGATCTGATTTCCTGGTGCCAGGGTTCCCTTAAATACTGAAGCTAGGCGCTTTAGGGGAGTTTAGGGTAGTAGGCAAATGGCTACCTACCCTTGGGGTCACTACGCCCCCTATATGACCACTTCCCGAGGGAGGTGGTCATAACCCTGTCCCAGAATTCCGGATTTTGCCATCACTAATATGGCTAACTTTGAAAAGTCGCCTCCACATCAGTTAGCCCACCTCAGGGGTGGCATTAGCCTGAAGGTGGACACACCTATCTGACTAGATAATTTTCCCACCTGTCCAGGTGCCAAATGGCCCTGGACAAAGGGTGTCATCTTCTTCTGCTGTGAGAGAAACCAGATTCACCCACCAAAGGCAGTAGGCGCTTTGAAACTCCCCTGCCTTAGAATGTTAATCTGCAGGTCATCCTGTGGGAGGAGGTGAAAACACCCCCTGCCCAAGGAGGCCTGGTTTCTGGCCTCCCGATAGTAAAGGCCCTCACCCTTGGGGGTTAGACATTCATTTCTGGTAACAGGTTGACGAAAGCCAGTCAGTCAACACCAGGGGCTGGCAGGTTTTCAGGAGGCACCTTCAAGGTGTCCTCTGGGTGCATGTATCACTAATTCCAACACTGGCATCAGTTTACTAATACAAGATGTTTGATAACAAATATTCCTCTTTTCAGTGAAGCCATCATGTAGCTAGGAACTCGCATTCACCAGTGCCCAGCACATATTTTAAAATGGCTTCCCTGAGCACTTGTACTGGTCGCAATGGAACTGACCAGCACAGGGGCATATCTGTGCAGGCGGCTATGTCTTCACATGTAATATAAGGCACCTTGCTGTAGGGGTGACTTACAAATATCATTTGCAGGATTAGGGGGCATGGCACACAGGGATGTGTGTCATGTCGTGTTTTCACTTTTGGGTCTGCACCAAAACACTCAGCCTGCAATGGCAGTCTTGCATGGGTTTGATGTGGGGTCCCTTAGGGTGGCACAATTCATACTGCAACCCTTAGGGACCCTGTTTAGTACCTCAGGCCTTAGGTACCAGAGGTATCATTTACTAGGGACTTACAGAAGGTACTAAAGGTATCACCAATGGGAGAAACAATAGCACAGTTTTGGGAAAGAGATCTGGCACTGGGGACCTGGTTAGAAGGAACCTAGTGCACTTCCAGTCAAAATCACATCAAATACCAGGCAAAAAGTGGAGGTGATCATGTTGAAAAGAGCACTTTCCTACTGCATCCAAATTAGTTACTTCTCTAAACTTTTATGTTTGTAGCTTGGGTTATGGTTTCTTACTATACAAAATACTCTTTCTTCCGTTCTGGGAGATGCACTTAAAATCAATTGCTTTTCTTTTGCAAACTGTGGTGTGTATCTTTCATCAAGTTTTTCTCTGTATTGTATGGTATGGGTTCATAAAAACCTATCTAAAAGGAAACTTTGATATGATTCAATCAATTGCATTATGCCATCTACTTCAACTTGAAGATTCTGTACCTCTTTTCTTGCACATTTAAAAGAAAATGTACTACTGCAAAGCGACTTTTAGATTCCAACCAAATTTCGTCATTTGCGGGATGCAGAAAGGATTTAGAGGAGTACTCCTGAACATTTTCGCATATTGAAGATTTCTATAAGCAATGATATGCATAAAAAGCATGCATGCCAACATTCGACCTGGTTCTGCAAGAAAGCATGACTCAATGAGCGTTTGCTATTTTGTCTTTCTACACAGTGAATTTATTTGTCCTTTTGGAAAAACCTTGCCATACTTCCTCATTAAATAAGGGGTGTTCTCTCCCCATTTCCACTCTGGAAAAATGCTTTGCTCTGGCCCTCTACAAGAGTAAATATAAATCCATTTCCGGGTGAGAAACAATCTGAAAGCGGTGCATGACTACCTACAAATAATAGCTTTGTGGGGTTCAACTACCAGTGCAAGTCCATATAACTAGCTGCAACCATGACTCCATTCCTCATGAACTGTGATCATTGTGGATGGCCTACCTTATTTGGGAGACTATCACTGATTTAATCAAATATGTCATCAGTGATGTTAAGTATGTGAGCTGTACATCTTAGTGAAATGATTTGAAACATTCCTGCTTACCAGGTAAAGTATGGATGAGAACTTTGGGAAATCGACCCAGGCAGATTGACAAGAAGGAACAAGATCACAGTCAAAGACAAATGTGGTTGTTTTAGCTAGACTTCAAGCTCCTCTTGAAATTATTCATCAGTGGACACTGGCTAATTAAGGACTTTGGCATTTTAAATAAATCTGGTACTGTCACGTAACGCAGTATTGGGCTCACCAATTTCAAATATTTGGAGATGAAGAAGGAGCAGAGGAAGTTTCAAAAGGTAATGTACTATACCATTTCTATTTTCTCCTTTTTAGGTTGCTGGGACAAAAATATTGTCTTGTAAATTCCAAGCGGGACAATGGGATCTTCCCACGGACAGACTCCTGTTGTAGCATTGAACGATTTACTGATGCTACCAATGTGCAACACAACCTACAAAAGACAACTAGTATCTGTGTAAAATGACACACTTATAAAAAGTGGGACCATAGAGGCATTAACAAATAACATATAGAATACATTAGACTGAACCACTACATTACTCTCTCACCACTATGGTTAGGGGGTGTCATTGGAATGCCATGCTTTACAATGTGAGATCCATGGTGCAGCATGGACACCAGAATGCCTATTTGATTTACTTTCTAGTCTACTGGTCTGCGGTACTCAATTTCAGACAATTACTGATTGCTCAAATTGGACTGCCCCCACTGCCCTCCCCAACACCTACAACTGCAGCACTGCTTAACTAAGCACTGCAGTGTAGGTGGTGAAATGCCCGTCAGCATAATAAATGAGGGCCAAAGTCTGCATACTGCAAGTGGTGGCTCTCCCGTCTTCTCCTCAGAAGCCATGAAGGTGAGGTTTGATGTCTCACTAGGATCAATCATTTTCCTCTTTCCTTTTAATGTGTAATGCACCACTGGGCTCAATTACTTCACCAGGCAGGCGTCCATTTTTACATGTATGCAGGTGACATAAAAGTCATATTCGATTTATCCCACTCTTCGTGTACTCGGACATCAGTCAAAACCCAGAGGCCATGTGCAACTGCCTGGACATTACAAGCTGGTGGACGTCCTTATTTATTTTATTTATTTGAAAAGTATTATAAAGTGCGAACATGACCCGTACGGGTATCAGAGCGCTGTACAAAGGAGCGGAAGCGAAAGGAGGTAAAGCATGAATACAACACCATAAAGGATCTTAAACAAGCACAAGCAACAACCCATCTTGTGGGACATGTAAGGTACCAGAAAAGCAACAAGTCTTATGGAGCATGTGGAAAGACAAAATTACAACGTTGAACAGAGGTAACAACCCATCTTGTGGGACATGTAAAGAACCAGAAGAGCAACAAATCTTATAGGGCACATGGAGAGACAAAATTAATACTTTTGAACAGACGTATCAAAGAGTGCCAACAGGAAATAAAAGTTAGTTAAGATGGCTTCGGGACAATTGTTCTAGATGGTCATTCAGGAGTAACCATTTGACTTGTTATTTGAATGAGGCGTCAGAGGGGTTTGATCTCGGGAGGAACAGCGTTCTATATTCTTGGTGCAAGACCAGAGAATGCACGATTGTAGGTTCTTTTTTAATTTGAATTTGGGAGGTTTCAACAGTAGGGTGTTACAGCTTCTTAGGGTCCGATTCGAACCCGATAGTTCAAGTTTTTTTGCCAGGTAGACAGGGGTGTTGTAGTGAATAGCTTTGTGGGTCAGGCAGGCAATCTTGAAACGGATCCTTGCTTCGATAGACAGCCAGTTTAGTTGAATTAGGTCTTGTGTGATGTGGTCATGTTTTCTGGAACCAGTGATGAGTGTGGCCGCAGAGTTCAGAGTGGCTCTTAGAGGTGCCAATCTAGATTTAGGTAACCCAGCTAGGGTCACCATTCCATACTCCAAGCATGAGATAACTAGGGATTGGACTGCAGCCTGAATGTCCTCAGAAGGCAAGAATGGCTTGATTTTCCTTAATATGTTGAGCTGATGATTGGCTCCCCTTGAAGTTGCACTGATGTGATCTTGCATATTCAGGTATTTGTCCAGAGTTATGCCTAAAGATCTCGCAGAGTCAACAACATGAGGAATGCAGTTGAGAGCTATAAGTTGTTTGAGCCAGTCTTGAGTGGGTGCAGAGTGATTGTGGTGGGCAATCAGGAGGAATTCTGTCCTGAGAGTATTTAGCAAACAATAATTATGAGTTAACCATCGTTGAGTTTTTTGCATTGCACAGTTTAGAGTTTTTATGTCATCTGGCGAGGAAATTTTCAAATACAATTGAGTGTCATTGGCATACATATGGTATTGAATGTTAGAGCGGTTCAGAATTTCAGAGAATGGTTCCATGAAAAGGTTGAAAGGCGAGAGTGTGGAGCCTTGAGGCACTCCAATTGAGACTGGGGTACTGGTTGCAAGGGAGTGGTTAACTTTGATTCTTTGCATTCTGTTTCGTAGGAATGAGGCAAACTAATTTAAGACAGGGCCTGATAGCCCCATCCTTTTTTGAAGAAGATCAATCAGGGTTTAATGTTTGACTGTGTCAAACGCTGAGGACAGATTAAGAATGATCAGTAGACAGGGTATATTCTGGTCAAGAGATCTCAAGGCATCATCAACGATGTTTTTTTAGGGCTGTTTCAGTAATGTGACCCCCTCTGAAACCTGACTGGTATAGGTCAAGCAGCTGAAAATTCTCAATGTGGTTGAAGAGCTGTGTGTGAACGCATTTCTCAAGCAATTTGACCAAAGTCATGATATTAGTAATTGGACGGATATTGTTAGGATAAGCTAAGTCTGCATTTGGCTTTTTTGGGATTGGAGTGACTTGACCCATCTTGAAGCAATCAGGAATCCTACCTGTACGAGAGATTCATGAATAATCAGGGACCAGAGTGGAAGAATGGCCGATTTGAGTTCTTTGAAAAACTTGGCAGGTAGTGGATCGTTGAAGTGATTGGAAGATTTTAAAGAAGCCATAGATTGGAGCAGCTCCCCATTGTCTGGAAGTAAAAAGGAATTCCATGATGCATTGTTTTTTGGAGGGTAATCTGTAGGAAGTAGGTGCTCTCGCTACCGTTGGCCAAGATGATGTGAGAGGGAAGGCAGAAGCAGCAGATTAGGTTAAAATTTCCATGCCTTATCAGTGAGGTGTGCTGAGAGGTCCTCCCCACTGGGGCAAGAGATCTTGGGTACAGAGAGTTAGCTGGATGAGTGGTTAACTTGTTGTTTGATGATTTCAAATAGTTCTTTGGGTCTGTTTTTGGCGCTGTTGAGCTGTGCCCTGAGGTGATCAGTATTGGCACTACGGATATTCTTGTTATATGCACTTCTAGTCATCCTCAACCTTTTCCAGGATGTGAGATGAGATTTGGTAATGATCCGACCAGTCGCAGGGTGAAATGTTATCAAGTTGTATGATGTTATCTTTAGCTATGATTAGATCAAAGGTGGAGCCCTTGTTGTGGGTGGGTCCCTTGCAGGCCTGGGTGAAGTTGAGGTCGGAGAGGAAAGCCTTGAAGGAGCACAATATGGGATCATTTGTGTCATTCCAGTGTAGGTTAAAATCCCAGAGGAAGATATGGTTGAGGTGTTGGTCAGTGTATGAGGCAATGGACTTCATGATTTGCTCGATGAAGAGCAGATTGTCACCTGGGGGATGATATATCGTGTGAAGCAAAACAGACTATCTTGCCATTGTACCAGATTTCAATGTATAGGTGTTCACAGGAGGACATCATAGCAGTTTGAACCTGTCTCAAAGTGAAGATGGAGCGATAGATGCACGCAATGCCACCACCAACTTTCACAGGTCTATCCAATCTGATAATGTGATATTCGGGAGGGACTAAGATGTCCAGAATTGGGGAGGAGGTGTCATTAAGCCAGGTTTCAGTTAGGATCAGGAGGTCCAGTTCTTGCGTGAGGATGAGGTCAGAAATATCCGCTGCATGCTTCACTGCTGACTTGCAGTTGAGCAGCATCGATTTGATGTGCGAGTTAGTTGCGACCAGTAGTAAGTTATTCTTGTTCACAGATCTCAGGTTAACATTTGGTTCTCTAAACGGGTCGGAGGAAACAGTTTGGCAAGAGCCGTTGTAAGATAGAAGTAGGGAGAGAGTGTCATCATCAGACATATGGTGAGTAGCCCTAAGGGCCTGGAGTGGTGGTTCGGAAGAGGCCATGTTTTCCAGAGTAGGCTGAGGGGGTTTTTGGAAGAAGAAATTTCCCTCCTGCGGTGTTTATCCCTTGCTGGAGGGGTGGGTTGATTAGTCTCAAGGGTAGGAGAGAGTTTCCAAAACTTCTCCATCTTCAAAGAGAAATGTAGGACGCTCTGCAGGCTATCCTTAACAGTTTGGAGATCCAGCTTGAGGTCAGCCATAATATCCTCAATGGGGAGGGTTGGCATTGTCGACGGCAGGTCTAGGCGTAACTAGTTGAAGAGACACCCCTTGGAGAGGAGTGGTGGGGGGCAAAGTGGCTTTATCCTGTGTGAGGAGGTAAGTATTGGGGGAGGAGACTGGCTGTTGAGGGTTTGAGGAAGAAGTACTGGAGTATGAGGCTGAGTGAGGGGTAGGAAGAGCTCTCATTTTGGTATTCAGGCAGACTTGAGTTGATATACCAGGGGTAGGTTTTTTGGTATTGCATTTACCATCTGTATCAGGGGATTTGTCAGACCGACTCATGGGGAGTGAGGGGGAGGCGGAGTGGGTGAAGAGGGAGGAGGAAGAAACAAAAGGTTCCGCGGCTGAAGGGAGACTTTGATTAGGTAGACTAGCAGGGACTAAATTATAAAGTGTATTTTTAATCCTCATATGGATTCTTTCAAAGCGTTCAAGATTCCGGTCAGAAGCTTGTATAAGGATGTTTCCGTTGTTGTAGAGGGATTTGCCAAGATCAGCATTGAAGTCAGATGAGGGTAATATGGTTATTCGGAACCCATGAGGGGTTTTGCTCATTGGTTTGGAATGAAGCGTTGATGTTAGGACTCTTCTCCATTGAGCTCTTCTGGAAGTGTAGATAATAAGGTTGGTACCTACAACACCCTTTGACGTGCAGAAATAGGTATCAGAGATGAACGTTTCAGGGAAATGTTTGAGCAGATTGTGTTTGAAGGTCTTTGCTGCTTTCTTAGAAAGGTTAGGGGGATAGGCAATCTTAAAAGCATTTAGACCTACCTGTGCCAGATTGTCACAAGAGCTTGTGATAGATTGTGCCATGGTGAGGATAGCGACCAGCGTAAAGTGGTTGTGAGAGGATCTTGGATGTTGAGAAGTCACCAGAAAGTAGTCTAATATTCCACCTTTAGATTCCAAGCAATCGGTGCACTGTGTAATGAAACACTTGCTCATTGTTGAGATGTCACCAGAGTAGTGGAATATCCACCATTAGATACAGAGCATTCGGTACACTATAAACCAAGAGCAAGCACCATTCCAAGTTCTGTGCTGCTTAAGTGAGAACGACTGAGAGGTCCTATTTTTCATTCAGAACCCTGGGCCGTGGTTTACAAGAACTACTATACTTTCAAAAGAGAGGGGAGGTGAGTAAGTCATATGATTAATTACAACAATCTCAGAGGGAAGACTTAACTTCAACACTGGTAAGATGTAAAAAGTCCATCAAAACTGTCTACTTAGGCGAAAGGATGCAAGTCCTATGTTTATTTTAACACCCACAACTTCAGCCGCCATCTTGAGGAGGAGACTCCGTGAGGAGGGTAAAACTAGAAAATTACCCCAAAATGGAAGAACGTATTTCACCCAAACAAGAAGTCAGGGAAAACAATGTACAAAAAGTTTCCAAACAAACGGGCACAACAGACTCAAGCCACGCCTCCTCAAATGCACAGATCTGCTGGTGTAGCGGATTTGAGGAGCGGAAGCAATTGTCAGGGAGGAGGAGGCATGCAATGCCACTAAATGCAGCCCAAGGGCCAAACCGGGGCTTCTGCACGACAAGAGCACTCCAGAATAGAGAGCTACATGTCTTGCTGCGGGGGTCAACAGTGTCCTAAAAGCTCCATACCACCGGAGGCGGCCGCTGACACCAATCAGGCGCAGCAGCAAATCAGGGAGCAGGGACACAAACTTACCGTCCCATTGTGTAGTCAGAGGATTCCAAAGATAAAGGAGTCACCAACGCCTTGTGAAAAGCGGTAGGGGCTCAGCGAGGAATCGATGGGCATCCGGGGGCGGCTGCAGACACCAGTCAGGCGCAACAGCAAGTCCAGGAGCAGGGACAAACTCACCGCCCCCACAACACAGTCAAACAGGACTCGAGTCGCGAAGGAGACACAGCCGCCTCGTAACAAGCGTCAGGGGCTCAAAAGGAGTCTCCGAGCGTCGGGGTCCTCAGGGCCCTGAGCAGAGAAGACTCTACAACGATCAGTGTCAGGAGTCAGCGACCAGCATCAACCAGCAAAAAAGGATGGGGGACCACCCTAGCAGCCTCTGCCAAGATGGCCGACCCAGACCACCAAGACATCAGTAGCGTGTCCATCCAGGGCGCAGTGGGAGTGGGACATGAGAAAATAACAGCAGAGCACACAACATCAATTCAGCTGGTCCGGGCGAATCTTGCAGGCCTAATCTTGCTTGGGCTCCAACTCTCCCATGGGATCCGCCGCTCCACATCGTTCAAAACCACAGCAGGGATCCTTGCATCGTAACCGGACGTGACCAAGGAGCACCGACACGGGCACTGCCTGGGCGTTGCAACTTCCCAGCTTCTTCAAGGAGGTAAGTCAAACGTTACCGCAGCAGTAAGGCTTCAACACATACATTCAACAGAGAACAAAGGTTCCATTTCATTGTTTCTCACATTACCAAAAACAGCACTTGCCACTAATATATGCCACTCATAAACAACTACCGAACATCTGGTTTAAAACTAACCTATTATATGAGTAGGCAAATAGTAAAGCCAGCCAACTAAACCGTCTAACATCAAAATCATACACCTTCATTTAATGACAGAGTGACACCCAAGCTAGAGACGAAAGAGAACACAGTAACCCAAAATATATCATTGCAAGAAGACTCAGAGTCTGGTCTCTGGAGGAAACAAAAGAATGTCTGGAAAAGACACTATGAGTCCATAATAATGGCAAACTGGACTATAAACCAACAGGCGCCAAAGCTCAGCACTTTTCCTCCTACTGGAGCTTCTAAGTGCCCCAAACCTACACCTCGAAAGACAGAAGAGCTATCAGAGCATACACAGCAGCATCATCTATGCAGAAGGACAAGAGAAATTCCATATATTTGTGAAGTTGTTCCTTTCACATACTTAGCTTTATAATCTCAGCATCCCCCAGGCTCCAGTTCCGTAGGCTTAGTTTTTGAAGCCGAGGCATATGTTCTAGCAGCACCAGCAGTTTATCCAGGCAAAGGCTGTCATTAGGTCCGGAGGGCAGCATTAGGGTGGTCATCTGTGTTTTACACTGCAGAATTTGCAGGCTGTCAACTGAAAATGGAACTTGGTTAGCATCCTTCATTTAGGGACAATGCACCACCTTTATGGCTCAAAGTAACATTTCGACTACCCTGTCTCAGCTGCAATCTGCCTTTACCACATTCAGGCACCAGGAAATGAGGAGATGTTGAGACTGGGCATTAAAATAAAATTATATACTTACCTTCATAGCCCTGTCTAGCTTTGGGCATGGAGGAATTCCTCTCTTCTAACAAAATAATACCACACCATTTTAAATGCCTCCCATCAAACAGAATCATCCCAGAACATCTGGAACACTATCATCAGTCTCTTCCCGAAGAAACCATTGGCAAAACCAAATATTCTTGCAAACTGTCTATAAAAAAGCATCACATCTTAAATTCTTTTCCTTTTAATGTACCTTGTAGTCTCTTAGATTTATCAGCCATCCAACAAATTATACTTCCCTTTGAGCTAACTTTGGCCCAGAAACAGCCAAATATCAATATAGAAAATATTTACTTAAAACCTCTAATGAGCTATGTATTACATATTGCTCGTATATCAATATCTAACACAAATATACAATTTATTTTTGTGTCAATAATCCTTCTAACACATTTCATAGCAATTAAAAATGAGTTTTCAGAATATAGCACTAATAAATTTTATTGCAATGTTACAACATAAATCATATACTCCCATCCCAAAAAACTCATCATATTGTTACACAAGTGGTACAGTGTAAAAAATGACATGAGACTGATATAACATGTTCCCTTTAATGTAGAGGGGTAGCTCTCTTTGTGAAAAGCGGTCTCCTGACTTTAGACAATTAAAAAGCTTTAGACTGGGTATACTGGACTCTTTTACTTACTTTCATGTAGTAAGTTTGGTATTCATTTCCGTATTATGTTTAAATATTTATATGCTGCTCTCATTCATTCCCGTCATCCATTTACACAAGTGACATCATGGGATTCTTGCCATAACCATCTTAAAAGAAGAAGCCGGACAAGAGGACTTACTTTCCCATCATCCATATGCACAGGAAGTGAAATCACTGGTTTCCCACCAAACCCATCTTTTAAAAAAAGAAGATAGGCAAAGGGACTCCATTTCCCATCATTCATCTGCACCGGAAGTGACATCACTGCATTTCCCATCATCCTTCTCCCCAGGAATCGACCTCAATGATTTCCCACCAAAACAATCTAGAAGTAGCCAGGCCTGAGGACTTAATTTTCAATTGTCCAGCTGCATAGGAAGTGACGTTGCTGCATTTCCCATTATTCATCTGCACAGTAAGTCACTGGTTTCCCGGTAAAACCATCCTTAAAGGTCAGACAAGTGGACTTCATTCCCCATCATCCATCTGCACAGGAAGTGTTATCACTGGTTTCCCACCCAAACCAAATTTAAAAGAAGAAGCCAGGGAAGAGAACTTAATTTCCAGTCATCGATCTGCACATCAAGTGACATCACTGCGTTCCCGCCAACAGACCCCTGCCCGCCGCACATCTACCACAGAGCTGCCACTGCCATGGCTCCGGAACTACGACACACCATTAACAGCACCTTCAAGACCGGCACCTTTCCCAATGACTGGAAATGTGCAGAAGTCAGACCCATGCTCAAGAAGCTCTAAGCAGACCCCACGGACCTCAAGAACTACCGACCCATCTCCCTCCTCCCCTTCGAAGCCAAAGTCACCGAGAAGATCGTCAACACCAAGCTAACAAAATTAATCGAAGAAAACTCCATCCTCGACCCCTCCCAATCGGGATTCCGCAGCACCCACAGCACCGAGCCCGCTCTACTTGTCGCCACAGACGACATCCGCACCCTCCTCGACCAAGGACACACCGCAGCCCTGATACTACTCGACCTGTCAGCAGCTTTCGACACCGTATCCCACCGCACACTCGCCGCCAGACTACACGATGCCGGCATACGGGGAACCGCCCTTGACTGGATCCGCTCCTTCCTCACCGGCAGAACCCAAAGAATCAGACTGCCACCCTTCCTCTCCGAACCAACGGAAATGAACTACGGAGTACCTCAAGGATTGTCGCTCAGCCCCACGCTCTTCAACATCTACATGGCCCCCTTGCCACCATCGTCACACAGCAGGACTCAGCATAGTATCCTACGCCGACGACACCCAAACTCATCCTCTCCCTCACCACGGACCCCGTCACCACCAGACTCAACTTCCAGGAAGGAATGAAGGACGCCGCATCCTGGATGAGCAGCAGCTTTCTGAAGCTCAACTCGGAGAAGACAGAGGTCCTCATCCTCAGACCCTCCCCCTCTGCATGGGACAACACCTGGTGGCCCACCGCCCTCGGCAGCCCTCCCACACTCACGGACCACACCCGAAACCTCAGCATCGTACTCGACTCCTCCCTCTCCATGACCCGACAGGTCAACGCCGTCGCATCCAGCTGTTACAACAGCCTCTGCATCCTCCGTAAGACATTCAAATGGATCCCCCCGAATCAAGGAAGACTATCACCCACGCACTCATAACCAGCAGACTGGACTACGGAAATGCCCTCTATGCCGGGTTCAACAAGTCTTTGCTCCACAAACTCCAGACCATACAAAACACCGCAGCCAGACTCGTCCTCGGCATATCTCGACACGAACACATCACCCAACACCTGCGTAACCTACACTGGCTCCCAGTCGAGAAGAGAGTTATTTTCAAGATACTCACCCACGCCTACAAATGCCTCCACAACACCGGACCCCAATACCTCAACAAAATAATCTCCTTCCATGTACCCAAGAGGAACCTCTGATCCACCGACCTCGCCCTCGCCGAAACCCCGTGCATCCGCAGAGCCAAAACATGTGGAAGATCATTCGCCTACATCGCGGTCAAGACCTGGAACACGCTCCCGATCGACATCAGACATGCCCCCTCCCTGAACATCTTCAGGAAAACACTCAAGACCTGGCTCTTCGACTGAGGGGAGCTGCCTACCCCCACTCCCCCCAGCGCCTTGAGACCCTCACGGGTGAGTAGTGTGCTTACAATTCCCCTGATTGATTGAATCTGCACAAGAAGTGACATCACTAGCTTGCTGATAAAATCATCTTCAAAAGAAGAAGCCAGGCAAGTGGACTTCATTCCCCATCATCCATCTATACAGGAAGTGACAACAACACCTACCCTCTCCCTACTCGAATCAACTCTTCAGGGTGTCTCATCTCCCGTGAGTGACCAGCAAAGGGCGGAGACAAACGAGGGCCTTGAGCCAGAACCCCTGTTCACTGAAACATACATGCTAAAATATATAATATTTTACCTCATCTAGCACCCCATACAGCCACTCCCCATACTCGCCTCCAGACTTAGATGACCCAAACACTAACAGCATTCGCAAAACACACTGACCCAACCTCTTACACATCACACTAACTACAAACAAGAATACACATATTCCAACTCTCAGTAATGCTCACTCTGCTGTACTCCATGCACCTGACGTTGCAGACCTTATCACTTACCACAAGCTTGGTTCCCTCCTCATCACAGAAACATATTTCACCCCTATAATCTCACACATTCTACACATCCTTCATCCCACAGGCTACAGCATCCATCGCATGGACGGCGAACATAAGAAGGGAGGAGGCCCGACTGTCATCCATAAGTTCTCCTAGACCTGCACACTAGGCAAGCAAGTAACACTGAACTCCATGATGCTGTGGGCATGCCGTTCCCCACTATCCTGCTACTGAGATTACCACCTTCAATCTCAGCTACAGGCCACCCTGGTAGAACAAGGACTTCATTTACAGATTCTCATATCTCCTCACCACTTCATTCATCGGACATGCCCACACCACGCTCTTGGGTGACTTCAACATGCCAGACAACACAAGATTAAAAAAAATAAGAGGCACGCTCCTCACCTCAGTGACACACTGAACTTTTTACAGCATGTCATGCAACTAACACACTCTAAAGGCCACATCCTGAACACTGTCTTCTCAACATCACCAACAATCCAACCCAAGCCACCCATTTCACATCACTTTCTCCCACCTCATCATCCTACCAACAAACTGAAGACAACCCAAAAGAGAAGACCATAGCTTCAGATACTTCAAAGACTTCTCCATAGACAATCAAATGCTTGAACTCACCCGTGACCCTATCAACTCCATGTCGGACACCAACATCCTTGTAAACAACGTTTTTGGAAAACTATGTGAAAGCTTTTTCTTTTACTTGCATAATTTAATTAGGGAACTATGTGCCCCAATTAAAACACGCATGTGCAAGCCAGAGCCTTCAGCACCCTGATACTCTGAAGACCTTGTTAACAAAAAACAAATCTTCCACAGACAGGAAAGAAAAGGGAAGAAAAACGAAACTCCTGATGACCCCATGATACTGAAGTCCGTCTGTGAAACATGCAGACAGGTCTTCACACTAGCTAAAGCAAAGTACTATAACTACGACACACCATTAACAGCACCTTCAAGACCGGCACCTTTCCCAATGACTGGAAATGTGCAGAAGTCAGACCCATGCTCAAGAAGCTCTAAGCAGACCCCACGGACCTCAAGAACTACCGACCCATCTCCCTCCTCCCCTTCGAGGCCAAAGTCACCGAGAAGATCGTCAACACCAAGCTAACAAAATTAATCGAAGAAAACTCCATCCTCGACCCCTCCCAATCGGGAAGTACTATAACTACACCATCAATGAAGCCACCAACAGGAGCCCAGCACTTTTCAAGACAATCAAGCACTGCAACAACTGACCCACCTATTCCTCACTCCAAAGAATTGTGCAAAGCAATCAACCTCTTCTTCAGTGAAAAAATAAAGACGATGCAACTATACATAGACCACACCAAGCCTGTTTAATCTCTTATGCCACCCCTTCCTACAGAATCCCATAATGATCATCGTTCAAAGCCCTATCTCTTACAGATATCGCTGACATACTCAACTTCCTCAAAAGCCCCTTGTTATGAATATGATCTCTTACTCTCGCTTTTCAAAGATGTCTTTGAAGATGCTCTCTTAACATTGTCACTTCCTTACTCACTCAAGACATCTTCCAAGAAGCTCTCAAGAAAGATCAGATACCTACAGTCTAAAAGAAAATCTATACTTGACCCTGATGACCTCGCCATCTACCAGCCATTTACAACTCATTGGCAAGATCATGGAAAAGACTGTCTGTCTTTAACTCCAAGATCACATTAATGCTAACTCCTCCATGACTACCAGTCTGGCTTCGGATCATGCTGTAGTATGAACACTGCTACCTTACACATTGTACATGATGGCCTCCTGACCACAGATGAAGATGACCCCTGCCTCCTGACTTCTCAGATGCCTTTGGCACAGTCAGCCATCCCACCCTCATACGCACCCTTGAGTCCTGAATAGGATTCACCAGCAATGTCCTTCACTGGTTCTCCTCCTATTTTGCCAAAAGATACCAGTTTGTTCACATGGGCACCTTGAGGTCCCAAAAGATCCCTGACACCTGTGGAGTCCCCTGGGGTTCAATGCTGTTCCCTGTCATCTTCAACCTCTACATGCAGCTGCTTGGTCCTCTACTGACAGATAACAACATCAAGATTCACCAATATGTTGAAGATACACAAATCATACATGAAAGGCTTGTCTGCTTCAAACATCCAATGCCTCAAACACAGCCTGCCTATCATCCAGACATGGATTGAAAGTGCCTACCTGAAGCTCAACCCTACCAATACAGAAGTACTGTTGTTTCCCAAGATCAACCAACAAGAAATAGTTAAACCTGGCTCAACGTTCAGTCACCTGGATTCACCCTGTACACCAACCTCACCCTCAAGGACCACACTGCCAAAAAAAAAAACAAAGAAGGCCTGGCACCAGCTCTCTCTTCGAATGAAACTTAAACCATTTGTTCCAGAAACCAACTTCAGAACTGCTGTTCAAGCCATCACATTCTAGCATCTGGGTGATGGTAGAATGTATATACGTTTCCAAGAATGTATGATGTCAGTGGGGAATTGGATGGCACAGAATTGCCTAAAGCTCAACACTGGAAAAACTGAGGTCATACTATTCGGCAATGATGTTAACTTCTGGACACCCACTGGTGGCCAGATTCGATGGGCCCTCTCCCTTCACCCGTTAAAAAAGTCAAAAACTTGGGAATGATTGTGGATGATGGGCTCACTTTCAATCATCAGGTAAACTCAGTGGTATCAAAAACTTTTTATGTGATCAAAACACTGAGGAAAATATCGCCATTCTTGCCTTCAAGTAGCCGACAAACAGTAGTCGCGACCCTTGTTATGTCAAGGTTGGACTATTGTAATAGCCTGTATCTAAATTTTCAACAAAGGCTGATGAACAAACTTCAGATGCTGCAGAATGCAGCTGCCAGACTGCTCACGGGCACATCTCGATTTGCCTCAGTAGCCAATGAAATAAAAAAATTGCACTGGCTACCGGTTTGGAACAGAGTTTGCTTCAAAGCCCTCTGCCTGGTTTTTAAACCTCTGCACGGCATGGGTCCAGAATACCTAAGAGAGCAGCTCCACTGGTACATACCAAGGAGACAACTCCGGTCACTGGAGGCCAGGTGGGTCTCATTACCCCACATAAAAAAAGTACGGTGGGGAGGCAGAAGTTTTGCTTACTGTGCAGCTAAAGCCTGGAATGATATGCCGTTCCAATTAAGAGATGCCTCAGATCTGTTGGCCTTTCGAAAAAGCTTAAAAACCTGGCTTTTTGCCCAATAATATTTTTTCCGCGCCTTGCCTAAAGGAGATGTAACTAGCGCCAGGACACCCCCGGGTAACCGCTGCGCTGTATAAATATCATTAACATTAACATAACCCTGCTCTTTGGTCAACTCACACTCCACACTGGCACCCCGTAAGATCATCCTCTATGCAGCAGCATGTCTCATCCAAGGCCTTAAAAAAATATAACCCCATCCTGATGGAACTCCATTGGCTCCCCTTGGTGACATAAGCATCTTAAAAACCAACTGCATCGTTTAGAAAGCAATTAGACCAGCAGTCCTCCCTGGTGGTTCTCGGCACACCCGCAGCAAGGACACCATCAGACTGCAGACTAAGAAGAGTAACAAAAGAAAAAAGTAGGCAGCAGGCATTTTCTATGTACTTAGGATCTCAAACAAAATCCCCTTATCCATCAGTACTGTCCCAAAGCTGCTCCAATTTAGGAAAGAGTTGAAGACTAACCTCTTTTAAGAACACTACATCACAATGAATTAATACTCCACAAATCAGTTATCTCTCCTATCACTCTTTGTCTTTAGGCTTGTCTTTGACCTTACACAGCACTCTGCTGCCTTTTGGCTACGTTTGTGCTATAGAAATACCACATACAGACATACATACATACATACATACACACATTGCTCCTTCTGGTGTCATTCTTACAATAATATTGTATCCTCTACCTTTAGACAATATTGTGGTACAATACAACCTGATTCACTTCCACCTTTATTATTTTTATTGGCAGTGGAACAATTATTTTATACATTCCATTCAATTAGTAGAATCCAAAGGAAACTATCAGCAAGGGCAAATTATATTTTACTATAGCTATCCAATCCTTTTACATGCGTTCCTTGCATATTGAAATATAATTTCGGAATAATCAAAAGCACCTAGTTACTTGCTAAACAAAACCAAATCAGATGTTTCCCTTAATTGCATATGCTTTGCTCTTATGATACACAATGCTTTGCTCTTATGATACACAATGCAGATATTTTAAGGAGCAATTCTTTTATTAAATATTTAGATATTACATTTGCTGAAGACATTCCAGAGATCATTTACTTAAACTGTCATAATTTATTAAAATGTATAGAAGATAATGAGGCCAATTCACAAAGGTAATTGTATACATGACTAAGGGCATGATTACGACTTTGGTGGTGTGGGAGAGGAGCTGAATGATTTGCAAGTGAATGTTCACTTATATGCTGGATGCACAGCGTGTAAGAACACTACTTCACTTAATCCAAGATGATTAGCATTAATTAAACACAAATTTGTCACAACAACATTCAAATACAAATAATCAGTAAATTATGCATTTATGTGTTAGCCTTTATTTGGCTTAATGAACACATGTTCTCTACGAGATTAACCAAAATCATTGTGTACAAAAAACTAAAAATGAACATGGAAACATATTGGTTGTATTAAAGTCAATATGAATATTCAAATCTTCATTAAAGGATATGCCCAGTGCATTTCGGGATTTAGGACATCCCTTCTTCAGGGGCAACTGTAAAATACAAACAAACCATCAGGACTGGTATAGACAAAAATCTGTAGATCTGTTATAAACAATGTACAGTGAGGGCAAGTGAGGATGATGAATCTCCTAATGTGCTCTCACATGGCAACAGAGATGTGCACCGATAGAAGCATTGAAAAGCCCAATTGTTGCCCAAATACAAAGAAGCAAAGAGCAGAAAGATATACCAATGAAGTGTAATCGGCCTGGCTGTTTCAAGAAACTGAAAACACTGGAGTAAAAAGAATATCCCATGGGTTTAATAAATCACCAAGTGAAGTAAATACAAAATTGACAGAGCACTTACATGAAGAAAATGTTCAAATTCCTCCCTTAATAATATTACGAGGAGTGTCACAATCTGAGCTACAAGACAAAATGTAATGCGTGATTAAACTCCTGTGACATCCTGAAGCAGATACCTGTTTTTGCAGGCATCTACTTCAGGATGTCACAGGAGTTTAATGAAGATTTGAATATTCATATTGACTTTAATACAACCAATATGTTTCCATGTTGATTTTTAGTTTTTTGTACACAATGACTTTGGTTAATCTCGTAGAGAACATGTGTTCATTAAGCCAAATAAAGGCTAACACATAAATGCATAATTTACTGATTATTTGTATTTGAATGTTGTTGTGACAAATTTGTGTTTAATTAATGCTAATCATCTTGGATTAAGTGAAGTTGTGTTCTTACACGCTGTGCATCCAGCATACAAGTGAACATTCACTTGCAAATCATTTCTTACTGAGAGGCAGGCACCCTCTCGCTGGCTGGCACGCATACAAGCGTACATTTTTGATTCTTTACATTACTATGTAGATAAGGTGTGCGCTAATTCTATCTATTCATTGTGGGAGAGGGGCTGCCATGCCGCCGCCACATTCCCGCACCGCCAAAACCCACCGCCGGCCGCCCATCAGATTACAAGTAATTTTGTAGTCTGGCGGGCGGTCCTTTGGCGTGCCCATGCGGTGCCTTTCAAAAAGGCACCGCAGTTGAGACATCAAAGGCCGTTCCTGCATGGCATGGACTGTTAAGTTCATGCCTTGCAGGAACAGGGGGTGCATGCACACAGGTACCCCCAGGCCCAGAAACACAGGGGGGTCCTGTAGGGCCCCCTTTGTTTCCTCACCGTCAAACTTTACACGGCGGGCTAACCGCCATGAAAAGTGAGATGGGAAGGAAATTTGTAATATGCTTGGCAGTGTCGCAGTGGCACCACCAAGCATCTTGCGGCCTCAGACTGCTGCACCGCTGCTGGGGATAGCAGATCCCCGGCGATTGCGGCAGTCCCCTCACAGTCCGACCACTGCACTCATAATGCGGTGGTCAGACCACTGGTGCGGCAGTCCACGACCACCACCTCACCTCCACAACGGGTTTGGCAGTCCCATGGACCGCTGAACTTGTAATCAGGCCCTTAGTATTACTTTAGAAAATTCATGTGCTAGGTTGCTTCTTCTTTTTCTGCTGAGAAAGAACAACTCTATATGTTATCAGGGAGAGCTTTTATAAAATCTTATATAAACCCAGCTATTTGGACAGAAGTTTATCATCAGAACAGGGAAGCAGTATGAGCAATTTGTCATCCTGTTTGAATTCTTGTAGTTGGGTTTCCTGGCCATATCTTTGTTTTTGCTTGGGCTGCCCCTTTCATATGTTTTTCTACGGTTTCCCTCATGATCTCCAGTTTATCTTGTAACTGAACAAAGTATCCTGAGAGTGGTCTTTGTTCATTTAACCTCTCTGCGTCTTTGTACAATATTAATTCAGGATGAAGTAAATCTCTTGTACTCTGGAGATGATTATTTTGCAGAGAGGGCTTTAAGGGTTTTGTTATGTGGGCTCTATAACCCCACTTGTCTGTGGGTGAGAGCTTACAGTCCTTATTTGTTTCAATCTGAGGAGTGTACAGATTTGACCCCCTAATTTGAAAACAAATAGTTCTTCTTAATCATTAAGGCTTTTTCAATCATGGCTTGGGCAATGACCAGGGCACTTAGTACCATGTAAATGAATGATCACAGGATATCTAATTGCATAGTCAACAATTACCAATATAAAATACATTTTTCTTGGAATGAGGTATGACCAGTGCAACAACCATTTCTCTCTTATAAAATATAGGCATGCTTGGGTCTAGCCTAGAGTTGGTAAGGTAACCTTTGCAGCTTAAGTAAGACTGGAATCTTCAACCTGGGTAGGTCTTAAGTTTGTGTTATATTTGTGTTATGTTGGGAACGGCTTGAGGGTTTTTTTTTCAAGATGAAAGTCCTGCTGCAGAAAGAGCCATGTACAGATATTTTGATTATTTTTACCTATGTCAATAAAAACATTGGGAAAGGCAGTTGCAATATTGTGCTAGTGCATTAACATGCTGCAGCATGGAATCTTCATGCAAAAATGTCATAAGGTAATAGAACTAAGAGCGGGCACCATTTGAAAGGGACAGCCGCAGGTTGAATGATGGATGGGGATCTGTGTGGCAAGGACACTTACATAAAAATAAAAACCTGTTTCTACATACTACTACCTGCTGTCTTGATGTAGAGATATGAAGCTATTTATCAGCATGAAACATTTTTCGCCTTTCAAGTGTAAACATAAAAAAATCCATGGCACTCCAAACGTGGTTTAGAGACATCCAAACTATCCACTAATGATTATAAAAACAAACAGAGGCACAACTAAATTGCTATGTTAAAAAAGCATGTTGAAGATTTTGCACACCTTGTACTCGTAGTCTAGATCCTGGCCTTTACAGAATCTCAAAACATGCCCAAATGGCCAATATGTTTCACTGAGACAAGTTGCAATCCTGGCTACTAGACATCTCTCACTTGGTCTGCTAGGTCAGGATGCCAGGGTTTCTTATTTCCACAGACCAATGCATGCCAACATTTGGAAATAGTTGAGGAAGATTTAAAGAAAGTGTTCCTAGACTAATTTACTTGAAAGCATATCAGATTGTTTTCTGTCGGCTACATTGTGGCCGGTGCTTGCTGCTGTAGGTACGACAGCAGATTAGAAGCCAGCCAGAAGATGAGTGCAGAGGCTAGGTGGATTTGATATGCAAAGGTTGAAAGTGAGTGCATTTATGCATGCAGAGCTAGAAGATAAAGAGACCATGACAGTCTCAGCCGCCCCAGCAGTGGAAGTGGAGCCAGCTCAGATCAGCTTCTATGCTGTCCAACTTGGCTGACAGTGACTGAATTTTAAACCAAGGATGTTTACAGATTGTTTAAAAGTGTGGTCACTGTCTGATCCACACTACCCGCACACACCATCTGCAGCTCAGCCCGACCCTAGTGTCTGACTTTAGCTAAAATCCTCTGTTGAGCTCCTAGTTCTTCCAGCTGGCCCACCATCGAAGGATGGGTGGGGACATTGACAGCCCAGCCAGAATGTGTGAGCCATGCTCCAGCACTGCCCCCATGCTTGATATGGCCCAGGAGGAGGGGCAAAGGATGCTGCATAGATACAGCCAGTGCACTGTGAGGATGAATTGAAGGCACCAGCATGTGCTAATGCATGAGGTAGCAAGGTTACATTATGAACCCCCAGGGGCTGTAGACGGTTGCACCAGGACCAAAACCAGTCTTTCAGGGAAATGCCCAGTGTCCGACATGGCCAATCCGGCTATCCGTAAGTTGTGTCCACTATGGTGATTTGAATTTCAGGCACGCGCCCAACAGACCCCTCCACTAGGCACAACTGTCACTGGCCACCTTCCCACAGATCCACAGGACCAGAACCGGAGAAAGATCCTTCTCCTACCTCACAGCCAAGACCTGGAACACCATGCTCCTCCGCCTCAGGCAATCCCCATCGCTGTCCCAATTCAGGAAGGTCCTCAAGATCTGGCTCTTCGAATGAACCCAGCGCCCCAGACGGGTATGTACCCCCGCGCGCTTTGAGACCCTCACTGGTGAGTAGCCGCACTTTACAAACCCCTGATTGATTGATTGGTTGAGGCACTATAAAGATTACAGGTCCTACCCACAAACTGCATTTTGTAATACTTCAGGAGTACTACAATAGTACTCCTGAAGTACTACAAAATGCTACTGACAAACCTACAAGTGTAAATCCCCACCTGTCTTATCTCTTCTTTCAGGGAATTCCCACACATGTAAGTTTACCTTAAAAGTAGACCTAAAGTAAAAATGCTACAGCACTATTAACGTAATTTTGAATGAAATCTTTAATTAATTCAATTATTATTATGTTGAATAAAAATGATTTTGCTGAAGTTTAAATTAAAAAATATATTCCCACCTACAGTCAAAACATTTATTATGCATTATTAATTATTAAAATTGATGTATATAGTTAAAAAAGTAATTTGATTAAAATGTAATTTTACATTCATTTTTAAATGAAAAAAATTGTGTGAATATTTTATAATTAAATAATAAATATACTATATTTTTATATATTTTCAGACAAAAAAATTATATATATTTATATTTGTAACTATTTTAAATAATTTCAACAAACTTAATATTTCCAATGTGGTTTTATTTTAAGTCTCTACCTCCATTATTTTCTACAGGAGGGTAATGCGGATTAGCGGTTGGCCGTGTGTGGTGCTGGATTTACAACTGTTTATTTTTGGCCAAAGTAACTTACACTTGTAAATTTGGTGCCACCCCTTTTTCAGGGGGTGGAGATGTGCAAGTCTACACTTTTGAGAAACTTTACACTCTGATTGTGTGAATAGTCCAACGTAATAAGGTTACTCAAAAGTGTAAGAGTAAAATGACACTTGTAAATTACTCACAAGTGTAAATTACCTTTGTGAATAAACCAGCCTTTGTTTAATTTACTGTTTTTTAACTCAAAACTTACATCAGCTAGTTCCATGAACACTTTTTCTGATCTGATTACAACAATGTTCGCATGTCAGCTTCCAGAATGAGAATAAGCCAATCACATGCTTTCCATCATGGAGAAGGACATGATGAATATCTTCTACTGCATCAGAGCCTTTTGATTCCAGGATCGAAGCATGCTTGTTGCCAAGAGAAATAGGACACTAAGATGAACATAAATTGATTGGCAGCATTCAGTAAACGTTTAATACATTTGTTAAAAACAACGCTGAACTAAAAAAAAGTCCAAGAGATTGTTTTTGCTTAGCAACAGACCTCTCTTTAAATCAAGATACTCCAATTTTATGATATGGTCTACTAACCAGCTGAGATAGTTTGGTGTCAAAAATATTTTGTGATCTGGGAAATCACACCAGACTAAGTAATTGAGTATTGGACAATGTCAGTGATAGAATTAGCAAACTTGAAGAGAATCACATTCAAGAGCAGACACCAGTTAGGTCTTCAAGACATGATATCCAAATTACTACTAGATCTGTATGACAATCAACAGCTACTCTACAGTCACCTCTAAGTCACTCATTAAGAGTGGCTAGCTAATCCCATTTCAAGTCATGGATTGTTACTGCACATGGCATGACCAGGTGCGGTATTACTGCAAGCAATTTCAGACACATATCCACCTAAAAGCAGGAGGATTATATCCCCATGAAATATGGATTTACATGTGGAAATCAGTTCAGTAATACAGATTTTGGCATGCTATTATTTTCTTACAAAACTTTATTCGATTATGGGTAATAATCATAAAAGTACATAAAAAACATGAAATATTAAAAAGTGGTAAATATTAAACTTACAATTTGTCAAACTAATAAATATCATGGAAAAAATAGTAAGATTATACAATCTAAACCGGCCTGTTACACAGCAGTTGATTAGAAAATTAACGGCTTGCGATAATCAATAGCGGATTTAAAAAATGAAAAATTCTGTTGCACCTGGCAAGTGATGAGAGCATTTGAAGAAAAATGAAGCCATGTTTACATTTTCTAAAGCCCATCTCCTTTAAAATCGAAGTTAAAAACAGTTTTCTAAACACTCTATGAAGTTTACAAAAACAAAAACATAAAATGAAGCAAGCTTTGTGGCAAGTTTTCATCACATGGGCACAGAGAGATGAATCCTGATTAGAATTGTTTCAAGGGGAACCTTAATTGCCATGCTATTCCCAAGTCCATGAAGCACTATCTCGGATCGACTTGTGACATACAATGCTTTTTTAAAATTTGTATTTATTTATTTTATGAAAAGGAACGTAAGTGGCAAATATTTAACCGGATCATGATTACAGCCCAAACTGCAGGTAAAATCATCAACAAACAATGAACCATCTGAGTCAGCGGTACCAGGCATAAGTGGTATGCAAGTGCACAAGCCTCACATGCCAACTATAAGAGAACGTCACTGTGATGCGCAGTGGCAATGGAACAATCAGAGCATAAGTAATGGAGATACTTGGATGGTACAAGCCAGTGCTTAATTTGAGCCGGCGGTTGACAGGGGCGGCCACTGGCACAGTGGCGTAGCAATGGGGGGCGGTCCACCTTGGGCAGCATGAGTTTTGGGGGCGGCGGGCCCCCAAACCCCCGCGCTCTTACATGCGGCCGTCGCAGGAATTGCTAGCACCCCCCTCTTACATTCGGCGACACAAGGCCTAGCTACGCCACTGCACTGGCAAAAAGTTTAGGGACCAGCACTTATATTTCCTGATCAGACATTTCCCTGAGAGCAAGAGATGGAAAAATAAACAAGGCGGAAAGACGAAGGAAGAGAACGACGCACAAACCATCACCAAGGGAAAAGGCAGGAACCTGCAAGAGTGAGAAAAAGGGGCAGGGAGTGTCTGGTAGTGGATTAAAGAGGCCTGAAGTAGATTCAGGACTACGCAGCCTTGGTATTCGGTGTGCTGGCATTTAATTGTACAACTTCTGACCAGCGCTTTGGCCACCTGCACTCATTGTTTTACAAATTAACCACTGGTACAAGCTATGAGGATCAATAGTCAGACATGGGAGAGATCCCATTTAGGACTACCTGTACACATCTACTTCGGCAATTTCATGATGGTTGTTTGTCATACTTTGAGACACGCTCAAGTAAGAAGGCATCTTAATTCATGTGCGACTGTCTGTTCTCTGCCACCTGCATTGATGAAATATAAACATAGTTGCTCACTTACTTAATTTTGACCTCCATGCCATCACACTGGGGGCACAGGGAGATCTCCTTGGCTATGGAACGCTCGGCTAGTAAGACAGCCAAGTCAATGGACTTGTAGATGGATTACCTCTACTTAATTGTGGGTCATTTACAATTGAGGGCCAAGCAGGGCTTTAAGTGAGTTGAAAAAACTGGAGGGGTCTCTCAAAGGGGTGTCGCTGATGTAATTAAGGGTGTGGCTTAAAAACACATAAGCTAAAAATCTTTGCTTAGCATAGTGTGCCGCCCAACTGGTATTTTGCTGCTTCTGTCATTGCATTCAGATATATAATACAAGTAACATTGTACCTACAACAAGCCGGAACTATTGGCTTTATCAATGTTTGTTAGTTGCATAAGACAAATAAGCAACAACTACGGCTCCATTGTATAGAATACCGAAAATGCTTCAGTTCTGAAATGATGAGACTTTGAAAGAACTATAACGAGTCTCTTTAAAGTTACATCAAAGGCAGTGAAGGGTGGTACTGTTGCAGAGTTAAGATTTTTTTCCACTCTAAGGGTGAAGGCAAAAATGGAGCGCCTGATAGGGACTTGTCTCAGCACCTGCTTTTTAGAACTGTTGGTGCTGAGCACCGGCAGGACCCAGCCCACTTAAAACCCTGGGGCCAAGGCATGAAATATAGCAAATTGCAACCAATTCAGATTTAAACTGAATGCATCAGAAAGAAGGCTGATTTATATTTACTTGTGCTTCTTTAGATTCTCTTCACCTGTTCGCACTTGTTCCCTTTACCCTATCCTCTCCCACTGATTTACCCTATCACAATCTTCTTCCATAGCACTGATTCCCCAGAAGTGGTAAGATTAACCATTTTAACGATCAACTTAAAAATTATTATTTATTGATTTTTAGGAAACCTTCGACATGATAAGAACGTCCATCATTAAGGCCCTCCACCTGTTGCAGCCTCCCTTGTTAATTTGACCCTCTTTTAGACCCATCCCGCGCTAATGAAGATAAGAATCGCTGAATTGCTGTTAATCGACGTGACTCTCTTTGTTTAGTGCGATAAACTAAGTATACAAAAAGGTGATGGATGGAATGCCTCAATTAATCTCAGCCACTGGTAATTACTCAGGAAGCATCCCAATCCATCGTTATTTTGCACACCATGTCACCTCAGTTTTTGTATACTTTAATATGTCGCCCTCTTACTTTAGTGCAGGTATCAATAAGAGAAGGATTGTGTTAACGCAGTCTTAAATATGCATATTTACATACCTACTAAGTACTTTTGTTCAGTGACAAGGTATTTTATTTACAAATGCAGTACATGCAACTTTACAGTTTCCTTGAAGGTGCGCATACATATTTGGGATACATGAGCAAATACCCTTTCGGTTGTAATGAATCGGTTCCAGTGCTTAACTTTGTAAAAAGAATTTGTGCCAAGACCCTCGTCAGGAGGACACTACAGCTTGCACCATACGTTGTCCCTGCCACCATTGACAATGACAGTACCAACACAACAACTAACCATCACACTCTTGCAAGTGTGACAGTTCATACTATTCTAGGCCCCCAAAGCTATAAGAATAGCTCAGGAGGCATTGCAAATGTAAATTGAATTTTAAACAGCTGTTGTTGTGCTCATACCCAAATTAGGCAGACAGCGCCACTATGTGGCAGACTGTCATAAGTTCCAGTGCTGGCAATTAAGTGCCGGTGCCGAGCACTGGAAACCACCGTCCCAAATTAAGCACTGATGGGTTCTGCCCACTCACATACAGTAGCTACCAGGGCTATTGGAACATATACCTTTAATAGCCAAAACGCCTTTTTTCAGTGATCATCTAGGTCTATAATTAGCAGTCTGAAAAATGCTTGTAGGCCCTCATGTAGCTGGTATCCATCTTAGGCTTAGAGGAGATGATCGCCTGCTCCCAAAACAAAGACAGCTGTGACAAAAATGCTGAGAAATGATTATTAGATCAAGAAACCAGTAGCGGCTGGTGTGCGGGTGGAGTGGGGGCTAAGGGGGGACGATGGACGACGGGGAGGTGGGGGGAGGGCAAACGGATAACAAACAATAAAAAAAAACGAACTTACCTTCCACCTGCCGCTTGATGCTCCGTTCCGTGTCCTCGCTGCAGCACAGGCTCCCAGTCTCCCCTGTGGCCAATCCTGACACTGCTTTCATGTTTGAAAGCAGCAATAGGATTGGCCAGACCACAGGCAATTTGCGCTCCTAGACCGACTGTGAGCCTGTGCTTTGCTGTCTCCAACCTGGCTATGCAGCTGGGTTGGAGACAGCTCAGTGAGACGGCCGGCCAAACCCACATGTGCACTGATAGAAGTGCTGCCCACCACTCCCTCTCCTGACTGCCCAGCGATGACCCCGCCCCCAGGACGTAGCACGTAGAAGTTGAAAAATAAAATGATAATAAACTTGTTTTATTATTGTTTTATTTTTCAACTTTTGAGGGTGGCAGGAGGGGCGTGGAGCTGCCACTGCAAGAAACAAACTGCGGACTCCATTTGAAAAAGCTGAAGACTAGCTCTGATGTGAAGACACACTATTTTAATGAACAGCAGAAAATCCCTCTTAATAGCCTGTAGAAACAGTAAAGGTTTATAACAATACTCATAGAAAAAAAATACAACACATAACACAAATATGCAATAAACATGTGAGCAAGAGCATCTCAATTCAGGCAGAGAAGACGTATACTGTATTTAATTGTTGTGATTAGCATATACTAAAGCAGCTTGACCTCTCAACGGCTGCGAACTGATAATGTAATATTTTGACTCATAATTATAATAAAAATATATGTAATGTTTCAACCTGAGGAAAAAAGACAAAGATGAATGTGAAGTGAGACACACGTTTATCCCATGAAGCTTATTTAAAAGATGTAATATTACTTTACCAAGCATTTCTACAGATTCTCCTCTTTCCAAGTAATTTTCAGATAAGTCCAGCGTCATCAGTTTTGTCAGGTTACCAAGATTCTCAGCTATGAAAACAGCAAAACAAGGTGACAATATGCCTGTGCACGGTTGTCCATCTCTAAGCATACTCTTAGTAAGTGGTAAACAAGGCAACTGTACAGTACACTCCAGTACAATGTTCTCGCTATCCCCTCACCCAGCAACCTACTAATTTTAAATTAGCATAACTCAATCATAAAACGAAAATGAAAACAACAAATACAGATCACAGCAAATGTTATGCTCTGATTTTATGTGTCATAATTGATTGGTTCTGCAAAGATGGCGCCACAGTTATTTCAGCCATTGAGATGCAGGTCAACCACACTTGGCATGGCTGTACTTTTCATTATGTTTGCTCTTTTCATTTCATTAAACTTATTCGGTCTAATTATAGCATAAAAGTATAAAAACGTTCTACAAAACATCAATTGGACAAAAATCCTCAAATTACAGTGTTACAGCATCAGTAAACAGTGACCCGCAAGAATAAATAATCAATAAAAACATAAAAACAATAAGAAAAGTTATAAAAGGATTAGACTATCACATAAAAGCAATAGCCCTGGGCCTAATGGAACATACATTGTAAACAGCAGTTAATCTTGGTAGATGGCAATGGTTGCAGAAAAGCGAATGCCACTCGGCAAAAACGTATATTCACCTACTTTAAAATGGGTAACAAATAGCGTTTTCTCAATAATGAGTAGAATTTACAAAAAAACATAAAATGTATCAAGCTCTGAACTGAGCGGTCATCGCAAGTTCACACAGGCAGATGAGAAAAATAAGAGCCTTGAACGGGAAAGGCAACACGAAAGTGTACAGTGCATAACCTCAGTCTGATTAGCAAAAATGTGTGGTGCTGGTTGCTCACCAATGTTAGATATGGTTTAATGCTAGTACTTGTGCAAATCCCCATATAAGCCGGGACCGTTGGTTTGTCGACAGCCCTACGCATTCTCTCCTCCAGGCACCCAGTTAGAAAAGTCATAATACTCCACAATGTGGACCTATTAACAGAGTCGAAGGCAGAACTTAGGTCCATAGATGCCAAGAATAACTTGCCCTGCTTAGCCACAGCGTATTTACTTATTAGCATATACAGGATAAGGGACTGTTCGACTTTTCCCAGGCCAGTACGGAAGGCAAATTGAAGGTTCCCAAGTATGTTATGCTCATCGGTCCATGTCTGTAGGCGATCCAATAGAATTCTCCCCATGACCTTAGCAGTCAAATTAATCAATGAGATGGGGCGATAACATTGTGGATCGCTTTTCGAACCCTTTTTTAAAAATGGGAACGATGGTGGCATAAGACCAATACTTGGGGGGGGGGGGCTGTGACTAATGTAGTATTTAATATGTTAGTCAAAAGGGGAGCCCTCAATGATGTTTTAGCTTCAAACATATCAGAGGGGATCCCATCTGGGTCAGGGGCTCGCCAACCGGACAGCTGGCCACAGCATGCAGGACCTCACTCAGTTCAATGCCTGGGCCAGCAGGAATCGTTGTTACTGGCTGGGAGATAAAAGGACAGCCTGGAAGCAGCAGGAGTGGCTTGATAGAGACGTGGTCTATAGGGAGGAAGAGGCTGGTGTCACAGGCAGCATACAGCTTCATAAAGGGAGTGACACAAACGTCGGGAGGGATCACCGTATCAATTCCAGAATCATTGGTATCCTCAAAATAACTATGATTCACTGTTGCCCAAAGAGCTCTGCTATCTCTCAATTCACTTGCCTGGAGTAAAGAGGAGAATGCAGCTTCTCTAATAGTAGTTTTCCTGTTCTTAAGGGCACTTCGGTACAGGGCCCTACAGCTCCGCATGGCATCCTGGTCTCTAGGTTTCCTCTTTAAACAGCAAGTAACTGGTGATTGGTCTTAGTGAAATTTACATAAAACCACTTAGTGGGACGTCTGCAACCAGATTTCATCAGAACCAGGAGTAGGTCACAGGCCGCACTACAGATCCTATCAGAGCTGCTCAAAAGCTCCAGCCACAGCCCTGTTTGCAGTCATCTGTTAGACAAACCAGGAGTCGGGTAGTGAAGAGGCCACAAGTTGTGAGAGAAAAGAAGTTTCATCAACCGCGAACCAATTCTTAATCAACTAAAGCACGTTTTGAGAGGATGGTAGGTATGCGTTTGATAAATTTGTAATGGTGAACATTCCTACTAAAGGCATTTTTGCCAATATAATTAACAGAGAGCCTCTGAATTTTAGAACAATTCCATGTATAGAGTTCCACACATCTTTTAAAAATGAACCTTTTCCAGTTTAATGAACAATATTTATTATTGGAAGTAACATAAACAAGCATTGGCATAGCCAATAGGTCTCGCCTTTGGGACCTTATAAGTGTTTAGCCAGAGATATTGACTTTGCCTATGTCTTTAAGCTGTGCTGTACTGAAGTCTGCAGCATGCTGAAAAGTTATAATAAAGAAGTGTCAGAAGCATTTGTGTTACCTTATATATGACCAAGAAAGCATTATGTAAAACTGAACGACCATATTAAAAAAGTATTAACAATAAATAATGTCTTAAGTTTTTTTTTGTCCTTTCAATGCTGGCAACTTCTATCTGCCTGTCCCAATGGTTGCTTGTTATGGGTTTTTTTGTTATGGGGGGGCATAAATAACAGGAAGGTGAAGGTTGGGAAATAGTACCTGTATAACAGTCAGTGAGAGAGTCAGTCAGTTAGTCAGTCAGTCAGTGAGAGAGTCAGTCAGTGAGAGAGCGAGTGAGAGAGTCAGTCAGTCAGTCAGAGAGTCAGTCAGTCAGTCAGTGAGGGAGTGAGAGAGTCAGTCAGTCAGTCAGTGAGAGAGAGAGAGAGAGAGAGAGAGTCAGTCAGTCAGTGAGAGAGAGAGTGAGAGAGTCAGTCAGTCAGTGAGAGAGTCAGTCAGTCAGTCAGTGAGTCAGTCAGTCAGTCAGTTAGTCAGTCAGTCAGTGAGAGAGTCAGTCAGTGAGAGAGCGAGTGAGAGAGTCAGTCAGTCAGTCAGAGAGTCAGTCAGTCAGTCAGTGAGGGAGTGAGAGAGTCAGTCAGTCAGTCAGTGAGAGAGAGAGTGAGAGAGTCAGTAAGTCAGTGAGAGAGTCAGTCAGTCAGTCAGTGAGTCAGTCAGTCAGTGAGAGAGTCAGTCATTCAGTGAGAGAGTCAGTCAGTCAGTGAGAGAGAGAGTGAGAGTCAGTCAGTCAGAGAGTCAGTGAGAATCAGTCAGTCAGTCAGTGAGAGAGTGAGAGAGTCAGTAAGTCAGTCAGTCAGTGAGAGAGAGATTGAGAGAGTCAGTCAGTGAGAGAGAGAATGCGAGAGTCAGTCAGTCAGTCAGTGAGAGAGTCAGTCAGTCAGTCAGTGAGCGAGAGAGTGAGAGAGTCAGTCAGTCAGTCAGTGAGAGAGTCAGTCAGTCAGTGAGTCAGTCAGTGAGGGAGTCAGTCAGTCAGTCAGTCAGTGAATGAGAGAGTGAGAGAGTCAGTCAGTCAGTCAGTGAGAGAGTGAGTCAGTCAGTGAGAGAGTCAGTCAGTCAGTGAGAGAGTCAGTCAGGCAGTGAGGGAGAGAGTGAGAGAGTCAGTCAGTCAGTCAGTGAGAGAGAGATTGAGAGAGTCAGTCAGTCAGTGAGAGAGAGAGTGCGAGAGTCAGTCAGTCAGTCAGCGAGAGAGAGAGTCAGTTAGTCAGTCAGTCAGTGAGAGAGTGAGAGAGTCAGTCAGTCAGTCAGTGAGAGAGTGAGAGAGTCAGTCAGTCAGTGAGTCAGTCAGTCAGTCAGTGAGAGAGTCAATCAGTCAGTCAGTGAGAGAGTCAGTCAGTCAGTGAGAGAGAGAGAGTGAGAGAGTCAGTCAGTCAGTCAGTGAGAGAGAGAGTGAGAGAGTCAGTCAGTGAGAGAGTCAGTCAGTCAGTTAGTCAGTCAGTGAGAGAGTCAGTCAGTCAGTCAGTCAGAGAGTCAGTCAGTCAGTGAGAGAGTGCGAGAGTCAGTCAGTCAGTGAGAGATAGAGTGAGAGAGTCAGTCAGTCAGTCAGTGAGAGAGTGAGAGAGTCAGTCAGTCAGTGAGTCAGTCAGTCAGTCAGTGAGAGAGTCAGTCAGTCAGTCAGTGAGAGAGAGAGTCAGTCAGTTAGTCAGTCAGTGAGAGAGAGTGAGAGAGTCAGTCAGTCAGTGAGAGAGAGAGTCAGTCAGTCAGTGAGTCAGTCAGTGAGAGAGTCAGTCAGTTAGTCAGTCAGTGAGAGTGTCAGTCAGTCAGAGAGTCAGTGAGAGTCAGTCAGTCAGTGAGAGAGTGAGAGAGTCAGTCAGTCAGTGAGAGAGAGATTGAGAGAGTCAGTCAGTGAGAGAGAGTGAGAGTCAGTCAGTGAGTCAGTCAGTGAGAGAGTCAGTCAGTCAGTCAGTGAGACAGAGTGAGAGAGTCAGTCAGTGAGAGAGAGAGAGAGAGAGTCAGTCAGTGAGAGAGAGTGAGAGAGTCAGTCAGTGAGAGAGAGAGAGAGTCAGAGAGTCAGTCAGTGAGAGAGTGTCAGAGAGTCAGTCAGTGAGAGAGAGAGAGTCAGACAGTCAGTCAGTCAGTGAGAGAGAGAGTAAGAGAGTTAGTCAGTCAGTCAGTGAGAGAGTCAGTCAGTTAGTCAGTGAGAGAGTCAGTCAGTCAGTGAGTCAGTCAATCAGTGAGAGAGTCAGTCAGTCAGTGAGAGAGCCAGTCAGTCAGTCAGTCAGAGAGAGAGTGAGAGAGTCAGTCAGTCAGTCAGAGAATCAGTGAGAGAGTCAGTCAGTCAGTCAGTGAGAGAGTCAGTCAGTCAGTCAGTGAGAGAGAGATTGAGAGAGTGAGTCAGTCAGTCACTTTCAGCAAGCGCCGTCCGTGGTCCCTAAAGTGAAACCGGACCGTGCTACAAAGAACAAACAAAGAAGAGTGGGAGGGGTGCAAACATGGAGCGCAGGCTGCTAATTAGTAACCTGATCCACGACGAGGGAGGAATGCAGCTGCCAGCCTGCGCGCCGCTGCTCGCTCCCGAGAGCAAAACGCCGTGGGAGTGAACATTTGAAGAAGAGGTGGGACATGCACCCGCCTTTGGCCATTTGCGTGCTTTCATTATTGAAAGACACACGCAAAGGCCAATCAGATGTGTGGGAGGAGTCCGACCCACACGGAGAAGTTTTGAGCCCTCACAAGAAGCCTCCCATAGAGCAGCGCATGCGCGCTGCGCTAGGCTCGACCTAAAAATGAGGAAATCCATATCATCTAGGGGTGGACCGAACACCTGAGGCATTTAAAAAAAAAAAAAATTAAACTCATTAATTATACTTATACAGTTCCAAAACAAGTTAACATATCACATTTGTATAGCCATATATAAAAGCACAAAGAAAGAGCAGACTTGCAAAATATATTAACACATGAAATGAGAAATTCATAAATTAAAACATAAGAATGAATGCTGCTACAAAGCCACAAATTAAACATTCATCTAATAAAACATCTAACACATTCAAGTCATGCGTTTAGCTAAATGAAGAGGCAGTAAAGCTACACAATAGCAGAAAAAGCAATCGCAAACAAAACATACAGGGAAAGATAATGAAGACAAAAACAAAAGGGGAGAGCAAGAGATATGGAGGAACCCAATCAACAAAACTATCTAGCATTTATAACAGGGAAGTAGTAGGTGTAATCCCTCTCTCCCTTGTGTTGACTGAGCTACATTTTTATCAGTTTTAGATCATGAAGGCCCTGGACCAGGGAGGGTGAGGGTGTCATCCCCTACCACGTGGGACGCGATGTAACTATGGCCATAAGTCCATTGCGACATTAATGTCGCCCCCAGCACGAGATTGTCACTGGCATGGGCTGCCAGGAAAGGGAACAACCAGGCATAGAATTGGTCCTTTCGGTCATTAGGTCCATATCGATCCCCTGACCAGGACAACCCTTCCATCCCGATACCTATGCGTCAAGTTGTGATGGAAAGAGACACCCAATCTCAATAGGATAGCTACCCCCTTTTTGGTGAATGCGGAGGAAAATAATTGGTGGGGAAAGTATAGGGATGCATACCGGTTCTTGTCGCCTGCCAATAAATGGGTCTCTTGGAGAAGGGCACCATCTACACCCTTCGTGGTAAGCCAGTGCAACACTGACTTTCTATTCACCGGCGAATTGAGAACCTGTGCATTTAGAGTTGCCCTCACACCTCTTTAGGGGTGTGAGCTGTGGTCACCGTTAGGGAGGGTGGAAGTGTTGCACGCTGCTCTGCCATTCCAAAAAATGGGTTTCGTGACAGCCAACACATTTAGTACTTGGTTACCTTTCTGTGGTCTACATTCTGATCCTAGGAAACAGTAAAACAGAAGCACAAACATAAGCAACACAACACGTAGGAGCCAATTAACTGTCGGTACCTGGAGACAATGATGGGGTTAGCTCTTGGGAGTCATACCGCCCAATAGCATTACTGAATAGTTACGCAAAGATTTGTACGACAATCTTGGCCCGCCAACTGAGCGAGGTATGGCCATGTTTGGTGTCCCCGTACCAAGCAGGCTTTGTCAGGAACAGACGAACAAGCACCAACATCAGATAGGCCCTCAACGTGGTTGATAAAGCAGCAGTCACCGGAAAGGAGGTACTCCTTCTGTCCCTCGATGCAGAGAAGGCCTTTGACGGTGTTAACTGGCCATTCTTCGCGAAGACTCTTGATAAGACGACTATGGGACCTCGGATGAAAGCGTTCATATTAGCTAACTATGCCCGATCCTCGACGAAGCTTAGAATAACTTTTTGCCTATCAGACACGATTCCTCTCACAAGGGGCACCCGGCAGAGCAGCCTCCTTTCGTCCCTGATCTTCTCCCTCTCTATAGAACCTTTATATAACAGGATAAAGGCTAACCCGCTGATCACGGGCATTTCCACTAAACCGACTGCAGAAACTGGTTCTCTTTGTCGATGATATTTTATGTTTCTTGACAGACTCCGAGAGATAGGTACCTGCACTCTCGGAAAAGCTCAAGCTCTTTCACCTTGTGGAGGGATTCTGGGGGAACTGTCAGAAATAATTTGTGATGAGGGTGGAAGGAGGAGGTGGTTCCCTCAAGGAAGTTGTGAGGAAACAGAGACTACGGTGGTCCCCACGAGGGATCAGGTACCTGGGAGTTAAAATTCCGTCTACCATCAATGAGGTATTCTCCAGCAATGTCCCACCACTCTTAGATACTTTGTTCAAGGATTTATACCGATAGGGCATGCTTGAGATCTCTTGGGTGGGCAAGATAAATTGTGTGAATATGAACCGACTCCCCAGGCTGTTATACCTTTTCCGCTCCCTTCTGATGCAGGTTCTCCTGGAAACCTAAAAACACATGAACCAGAAAATGTGGGCCTTTATTGGTACATGACACCCGTTCGACTAAAAGCTATGGTGGAAGCCCTTGACACATGTTGGAGGTGTTGTGGAGGGAAGGGGATGTACTTGCATATGTGGTCTGAGTGCACATACACACAGAGGCCCTGGAGTCAGGTAATGGAGGTTATGAGAAACATTACCAATGTATCCCTCACTAGGTGGCCGTGGATAGCCCTGATGGGAATGATAGATGAAGAGGGATTGTCCCCACTTTCCCCTTCAGCGGTTAGACTACTCACACCATTGCTGCTAGAGGCTCACCTGGTAGTAGCACAGCATTGGCGAGCACCGACTCTATTAACCCTTGGCATGTGGTGGACTAAAGTCTGGAACATCCATGCAATGGAAAGACTGACTGCACTGATATGGGACACCATGTCAAAATACGAGAAGATTTGGACCTCATTCCATACATATATTAAATGTACCCGAGGAATCCCATGCCCACCTGGCCTGATACGTTCGGAGGGAGAATGGGCCACTGGTGCAGACGACTGGGGTGGCGATTAAGGGGAGTCCTTTGCAGAGAGGCTATTGTGACCTAGGCTACCTGATTGTGAATGTTTATGTGCTGCTCTTGGAAAGTGTAGTTATGTGGCTGATTTTTGGGATGGGGTCAGATCAGATTTGTAAGGTGTTACTTGCAAGACATTAAAAAAGTGTTCATAAGAAATATGTACATGGGACTGTTAACTAAAGTGGTTAAAAAAAAGAAGGGCACTTTGTGTTACACATATATAGCTCAACCCTATGGTGTTTGTCAGTGAGCTCACAACAGAATTTTCTTTTGTTGAAGACATCACAGAGTTCTCAATGTAAAACCTTTTCTTCTTGCATTTAACAAAGAGCTCAAAAAGTAAAACATAGCTCTCAGGGTACTGAGCCACAGCAGTCCACGGCTGCTCGGGGAGGGGCTGTGTGCTAGAAACTAAGAACAGCGCAACACACAAAAATAACACAAGGTAAATCAATGAGCCACCAATGCTTTTTATTTAAAAAGAAAAATTACTTTAATGCACCCTCAATTAAACACTACATTCAAAATGCTAAATGTTTACCAGAATTCAGGTAGAACTACAAATTAGAATCTCTCTTATAGTGCCTTTGCAGATTAATCAGGTTGCAAATCACACATCCTAAAGAAATATCACAGGCAGCAACTAACCCTGTAAATGTAGTCTGCTCCATTTTCCGTGAGGTACCATGTGGCAACTGACGTACAAGCAGGCTCTAATTGCGAAAACCAGCAATGATCCTATATGGACCTATTGGAATACATGAGGCATTTTCACAAAGAAAAAGGTTGTCTACAGGGTTTATCAAGTTGTTCACAGTGAAAAAAGGAGGGCTTCAGCTTCTGTCACTACATTTAAAAATAAATAAATTAAGTTTATTGACTTTAATTTAAAGATAATCACGACCATGGGGACTCATCAAATAATTTAGGCAGGAACAAATTATAGATTGACACGATCATTAACTTTCCTTCAAGAAACACAAAGCATTTATTGTGGCAGGTCCTATAAACAAGATATTTGTGCTAACCCCTTCATATTGTGTTTGTCCCAAAATTGCCTATGTAAAACCGATTCCTGTAGCATTTGCCAAATAGTTCCAAATGCAAAGACTCTTTAAGTGGTGGTTGCTAAGGAGTTCACAATGCAAAACACTTTCATATTGTACTTGTCAGAGAGTTCATAATGTACAACCCTTTCCTATTACTTTTCCCAGAGAATTCACAATGTAAAGCCCCTGCCTATAGTGGCAAAGGAGTTTCCTACTACATTTGTCAGAGAGTGTATTTAGTAACGCCACTTGTACAGTTTTTGGCAAGATGTTCAATGAATGATTAAACATACGCCTTTCAAAATAAATAAGTCAGGCCTACTGCCTGTCATAACTTATCATAATAAAGAGATGTGATCTATGGCAACTGAAGTATTTTTCCCAATGAATGAATAAGGCCTACAGACTTGATCATTGTTTGTCACCATAACCAACTAGGCCCACTGTAAAGAACATAATCAATACAATACAAGCACTCTTTTTCAGTGTAAGCAATCAGCTTCTGAAAATCAAATCCAGTAGGGAGAAAGACCAAGATGTGGGCAGAGCCAAAGCCACTCTCGCAGTAGTCGTTCTTACAACAAATATTCTTTTGATTACATAAGGTATGCAACAGCAGCGCAGTCAAGCCAGACCTAGAAACCGGCCTAACCAACAACAAAACCATGAAGGATGATCTAGTGTCCCCTTCTCTTTTCTACAAGCCTAACACATGTTGTTATCAGACAAGGTAAACTTAAACCTCTTAACAGGAATTCAATATTGTCTATACAGTGTTCTTTCTTAAATATAGAATATATCACCAAGTACAATCTACCTTGTTTTGAGATGTAAAACTCCACACACGTTGCCGTGCTTCTCACTAATTTTGGATTTCAAACTTTGAATCCACTTCATTCTATATTTGTCAGAAAGATCTTGAGTAGTAGATGGAATGCCTTTTTTGATATGTGCAGATTGTAAGCACTCAATTTTGTCACAAGAGCAAAGAAATAGAACACACAATCTATTTCCTTTTCTCTTTCCTTTAATGCCATGTGTATTACATGTTTCATTCTAATTTCTATTCTACCCAACAAGATAGGGGTGCTTCGACTATTTATAGAATGCTAAAATCTCCATTACAAGCAGACGCCAAGCACGCTATTTCGTATATCGAGCACATGAACTCGATCTTTTTACCGAAAGGAATAATAACATTATGGACCATCTATATGACACTAGTCTCTCATGACCTAGGGATTGTTACATTAATATTTCAGCCCTGAAGAAGTCCGTGTAGGAGGAAACGCGTTGGCTATTTTGACCACTGTTCAATGGGCGTGCTTTTAAAGAAGAAAATGAATAAAGAATAAATGAATACAGACAGCTTCTCTTCATGTGCTAATTATGAGTTATGTTTTGATGAAAATTACTGTTACAAGTGAAATGAGTTGTGTGCCGAACTCATATGAGACAGATTCAATCTAATTAACATTGTGAGTGCTGAACCGCCATCCACCTAATATTTATAGAATGCCGCCTTTTCTCAGAGCCAATCATAGTTATAGTTGAAAGGGATTCTTGTTAATACTTTTTTGAATTTCAGATGTTCTCATGCATGTCCTAAGCAACAGTACTTTAATAGCGCAGTTTACTCAGTTATGATGGCAATCTTCAAAATTACTTGTTTGTATTTCCACCGCCCATTGCCACTTAATTCTAATTCCAACTACAAAAAAGTAGGCCTTCTTCCACAAAATATGAATGGTGGCTCTTAGAACATACAGGTTCCTAATGCATAAATTTGCTATGCACATGATGCATGTAAGGGTTTTCCACATCCTAAGTTTTATGTTATGTTATTTGATTCTTGGTAGACAAGCACAGCTCATCCCCATAGGGACATCTCGGTGCTGTAGGGCAGGTAGGTTGGAAAGGGTTAGAACAGCCAGGTTTTCAGGCGTTTCTTGAATTCCACCAAGCTTGGGCATGTTCGAATGGAAAGAGGAAGCTTAATCCAGTGGGGTGGAGCAAAATAGGAGAAGGCACAGCCTCCGTATTTGGCTGTGCGAATGCAACGGGAACATAAGAGTGATAGGTGGCTAGAGCAGAGGTTTCTACTTGGAATATAGGGGGTGAGCTTGTTGCGTAGGTACTTTGGCCCTGACCCTGATAAAGACTTGTATGTCAGGCAGAGCAATTTAAATAGTTATCTCTTTCGGATGGGAAGCCAGTGTAAATCTCTAAGTATGGGGGCTGAGGGGGTTCTAGGGGCTAGGTTCTTAGTCATACATGCTGCTGTGTTTTGGGCCACTTGTAATTTGGACAGAAGAAATTCACTGGCAGCACAAAACAAAACCCTTCCATAGTCCAGGCGAGAGATAATTAGCACCTGGATGAGAGTCTTTCGTGAGTTCAGTGGTAGCCATCTAAAGATTCTTTTGAGCAAACGCATTGTGCCAAAGCATGTACCACATACGAAGGTGATCTGCTTTTGCATTGATAGTCTAAGATTATGCCTAGATTTATTGCGGTTCTAGTGGGCCGAGGAGCAGAGCCCAATTCTGCTGGCCACCAATCGTCCTTCCATATACTCTGAGCATTGCCAAACAGTATAATTTCTGTCTTTCCTGCGTTGAGTTGGAGGCAATTAAGAGACATCCAAGTTGCAATCTCTTTCATGCAGGTGAGGATTTTTTGTTTAAGGCTCTCTATGTCTTGCCCAAATGAGACGATCAAATGTGTGTCATTTGCATATGAAAATGTCTCAAACCCGTAGGATTTAATGAGTTGGGCCAACAGGGTTCAATATATAAAAGAACACTCTTGTCTGACCTAAATCTTTTAGAAAGGCGGTCCACAAGGACTCAAACTAGCGGGCATATCAAAATAATGAACCATGCAGATAGACACAAAAGTATGAAAATATCAAAATTATTTATTTATCATTTTTTTGTATTTTTTGAATTAATTAGACATGTGTTCATCATGCCTTTTTTAATATCATATGATCATTAATTTAAAAAAATTTTTTACATGAACACTGATTATTTACAAACATACACTGAAGACATATATTTTTTCCATACACTGACAATGACTACAGAAGAAATATTTTTAACTACAAAAAAAAGGTTTGGATACATCCAAGCTCAGTTAGTTTAGAACAGTAGATCTAATTTGAATCATATCATTGTCATATTGTCAAAGCGGAGATCCCCAGGAATTGACATCCGTCATTCATACAAAACAAACATACTCACTCCACTTATACCCAACATACATACACAACACTGAATCTATTACAACCAAGGGACTGCAAATCTCATCCTCATTCCTCTTCAATAGTACAATTTAAGCAGAATTGATACATATGTATATTGACATTATTGGTCTCGTCGAACTCCTTGGTGCAGGTCAACACACGTTTCGGTGGAACATGACCACCTTCATCAGGACCACTACTTCAATGGGTAGTCTGAGGGTTAAAAACCCACTGGGTTTTCTGAGCGCACTACTGTGTGCCTTATAATCGGTACTCCTTCTGGTCGATTGAAAATACAACCAGTACTGATGCGGACTTTTCCGTGGATGGTTAAATCTTCTATCTTTACATCTGATACATATAGCAGCTAGCCATCCTCGATGGAGGGGTTTTCATTGTCTTCTATTTATCTATTTTTCTAGGGTTCCGCACTCTAGCGAGCAAGACTGCTAATTAACTTTTCGTTCGGAGTCACAGAAAGTTAATTAGCAGTCTTGCTCGCTAGAGTGCGGAACCCTAGAAAAATAGATAAATAGAAGACAATGAAAACCCCTCCATCGAGGATGGCTAGCTGCTATATGTATCAGATGTAAAGATAGAAGATTTAACCATCCACGGAAAAGTCCGCATCAGTACTGGTTGTATTTTCAATCGACCAGAAGGAGTACCGATTATAAGGCACACAGTAGTGCGCTCAGAAAACCCAGTGGGTTTTACCCCTCAGACTACCCATTGAAGTAGTGGTCCTGATGAAGGTGGTCATGTTCCACCGAAACGTGCGTTGACCTGCACCAAGGAGTTCGACGAGACCAATAATGTCAATATACATATGTATCAATTCTGCTTAAATTGTACTATTGAAGAGGAATGAGGATGAGATTTGCAGTCCCTTGGTTGTAATAGATTCAGTGTTGTGTATGTATGTTGGGTATAAGTGGAGTGAGTATGTTTGTTTTGTATGAATGACGGATGTCAATTCCTGGGGGTCCCCGCTTTGACAATATGACAATGATATGATTCAAATTAGATCTACTGTTCTAAACTAACTGAGCTTGGATGTATCCAAACCTTTTTTTGTAGTTAAAAATCTTTCTTCTGTAGTCATTGTCAGTGTATGGAAAAATATATGTCTTCAGTGTATGTTTGTAAATAATCAGTGTTCATGTAAAAAAAAAAAAAAATTTAAATTAATGATCATATGATATTAAAAAAAAGGCATGATGAACACATATGTCTAATTAATTCAAAAAAATACAAATAAATGATAAATAAATAATTTTGATATTTTCATACTTTTGTGTCTATCTGCATGGTTCATTATTTTGATATGCCCGCTAGTTTGAGTCCTTGTGGACCGCCTTTCTAAAAGATTTAGGTCAGACAAGAGTGTTCTTTTATATATTGAATCTTTTTCCCCTTACTCTTGGACCTTCAAAGTAACTTTAGGGGGTACCTTTGTTCCTTACACTTGGGCCAACAGGGTTACATAGATATTAAAAAGTGTGGGGTTTAGGGAGGAGCCCTGAGGGACACCTTTGTTCAGTGGTATAGTATTGGAATGGACTGTCCCTATAGAATTTGTTTGTACCCTGTCTATAAGAAAATCGGCCAACCAGTCCAATGATAAACCTTGGATGCCTATCTGTTAAAGACGCTGCACTAGAATTGAGTGTGAGATGGTGTTGAATGCGGCTGATAGATCCGGTAGAATCAGCATGGCTGGCTGTCGATCATCTAAGGCAAGTCTAATGGAGTCTACTACAGCAAGTAGAGTTGTCTCAGTGCTATGGGATGGTCTAAAGCCTGATTGGGAGATGTCGAGTAGGCTGTTGCTCTCCAAGTAGGTGATAATCTGTTTATTGACATGTGTCTCCAATATCTTTCCTAAAAAGGGGAGGAGAGAGATAGGACGGTAGTTTGCGGGCACGTTTGGTTCAGCATTCGGTTTCTTTAAGATGGGAGAAACATGGGCTGCCTCCCATTGTCTGGGAACAGAGGCTGAGTTCAGACATTTGTTGCATAGTGCGGTAATGATTGGAGCAAGAAGGTGCAAGAAGGTTGATGATTTGTGGAGGACAGAGGTCAGCTGGAGACCCTGATTTTTTTTAAATTAATAGGTCCTGCGTCTGTGTTCGTAAAATAGGCTTGAAATGGTCAAGTGCAACTGATTTAGGGTAGTAAGATACTTTGAGTGGTGAGTCAGAATTGACTTGAAAACTGTTATAAATAGTGTCAATTTTTGTCTGGAAGTGAGTAGCCAAGTTATCACTAAAAGTTTTGAGGTTGGGATGCTGATGGAGTATGCCTGTGGTTTTGCAAAGGTGGTAACTATTTTAAATAGTTCTTTGGAGGAGTTCTACGTCTGATAAATTTTCTGAACTAAATAGTCTTTAAGTGCCGCCTTTATGTTTGCATGGCACGTATAGTCTTTTGTCTGTGTTGGTTTTGGACCACTCCAATTGCGCTCGAGTCATCTACAGTGCGATTTGTCCATTTTTAGTTCCGCAGTGTTACCAAGGTGCATTGTGTCTGGGATTATTCTTTGGTTAAGGTTTAAAGGGAGCTCTGTTATCAAGGGCATAAGTGAGGGAGTCGTTGAACTGTGTGAGAGCTGCGTTTATATTGGGTAAGTTATCCGGGATGGTGGTGGGAAACGCTGCTGGAAAAGCATTGAAAGTAATTTGTTTCCAGGGCCTCGCAATGGTAATATTATGGGCCTTGGGTCTGAAGGGAACTGTAGTGGTAAAAATCTGGAAACTGAGCAAAAAGTGATAGGTCCATGTAAATGGTAGTGGGGTGTCAATGTGTAGTAGTTTTTTTTATTTGAAAACATTTTATTGATTTTGTATGGTACAATCTGGGCTGCAGCCCTGCATATACATATTGAAACAATGGGTAATTCAAGAGTACCAGATGTATACATAATTAGTAACAGTAACATGCATAACAACAAAAATTTTGTGCAGACAATACCATTACCCGTATAATTTAGTGAGTATGTTTGAGTACTCGCGCCACCGGTGATATGGTATTGAGCTAGGCGTGTTGTGGTCCGGGACGTACGGGGAAACTCATACATCAGGGGGTCTGGGAGGGAAGGGGGCGAAGATCTATACCCCGGTATGTTGCCCATCGGAACCATATTTTTCTGTGCTTCAGGGGACAACCTCTCGCCTGGAAGACCGCAATCTCTGCTCCCATGCATCTATCTAGCTCTGTTCGCCATTTCCCTAACGTCGGGGTGAAGTTCCCTTCCATAACTGAGCGATATCACGCTTAGCAATAGTGAGGGCCAGGAACAGCAGGTGTTGTTTATACCGATTTCCCCCTATCCCATCAGTGCTGTGTAATAAAAAATAGTTTGGGGTCGTATGGGAGATCCCAGGATAGAACCCTACCCAGACAGGTCAAGACCTTGCGCCAGAAGGGCTGTATTGCAGTACAATGCCAGACAGTGTGCATAAACGTTCCCTCATCCCTACCGCAGTGTAGACATTGGGGAGATTGAATAACCCCCATCTTCCAGAGGCGGAGTCGGGTATAATACACTCAGTGTATGTATTTAAATTGGATGAGGCGGTATCGAGAGGACACGGCTGCGCCGCGAGGACTAGCCACGGCCTGGGCCCAGTCATCGTCAGTTAGGCTCGGAATATCTGCCTCCCACGCCCCTCTGGTCTGATGTAGGGTCGTTCTGGCGTGTGTCGTCAGGGTCTGGTATGTCTGTCTGATTTTATGAGATTCTAGATCCCCCATGAAAAGGCGGCCCTCCAGGGGGTGAAACTCTGGAAGGGTGTCCAGGGTGAGAATTTTGGGAGTGAGAGCGTGGCGTAATTGAAGATACTTATAGAATTGTGTTTTATGTAATTGGAATTCCGCCTGTAACTGCTGGAAGGACTTCAGTGTGGTGCCCTTCATTACATCACCAAGGGTGGAAATACCTATCAGGTCCCATTTGCGAAATCCTGGTAAAGCTGCTACCTGGCACAAATGGGTGCCGTGCCATAGGGTGGTCGCCTGAGTAAAGCGCCCTCGCCACCCCATTTGCCCGACAGTATACCTCCAGAGCCGAATCGCTGTTCTGCTGGCATGTGGAAGGAAAATGTGCAGTAGTTTTGTAGTGGAGAAAATAAGGCCCAGCGTATGTCCAGCAGAGTGGGTGGGACCAGTTTTTGTGAGATGCAGATTTAACATTTCAAGGTTTGATAACAGAATAGGAAGATCAGGGTCTGTAATTACATCGATGTGGTAGTTAAAGTCACCAATTAGAAGAAAGTCTTGTGTAGCTAAAACATAAGGTGCCAGACGCTCTGTTCGTTTTGGGGAGAAGTCCTTTTTTTGTTCTGGAGGGCGGTAAACCAGAGCACCATTCCAGGGGTTGCCATTTGGGGGGAAAAATTTTAAATGATCAGTTCCACCCAGTTCATAAGTAAGGAGTCAAGTATTTCAACACACAAGGTGTCCTTGAAAGCTATGGCTACTCTCCCTGCTAATTTGAGTTCCCGATCTTGCCTAATTAACTTGTAATTCTCAGGAAATGCTATCGGGATGCAAGGTATTGCAGACTGGTGCAGCCATGTCTCTGTCATGAAGCATAAGTCTGGTTGTGCTGAGGTGAGAAGATCCCAGATTTCCACAGAGTACTTGGGAATTGCCTAGCATTGAGGTAGATACAGTTGCGCATAGAAGAAGGATTAGATGTATTATTAGGGGGTCCAGAGGGGGAGGGGAAGGATTTCATGGAGGATTTCATAGAGTGGGCAGATGAGTGTACAAAAGGTACACTTAAGAATGCTTGTCGACCACAGAATCACAATGCCAAAAAATCAATCCACCGTCAGAGGTTTTACCAATGAGATACTCATCCCAAGAGTAAGTCTATCGGAATACTACTCGGTATGCAGACTTTGTGGCAAGTTCTAATTGCTGCTGAACATTTCACCGCCAGCACTGCAGCACCAAATAAAACAGTTCTGCAGGTGGATGTGACTGAATGCCCGTGGGCAAGGTGGAGAAGCGAGGGGCACTACCCGTAGCAAAAGAAACCAAAAATGGCAATCACCGTGGGGCAAACACCAGCGGCGAGAGCGTTTCAGTGTTTTCCCTGTGGTTAAATGTTTAGGCTACTCTAAGAAGCAGAAGAAACTGTACCTGTGTCCTCTATGGAGTCTAAGACTAAGAAATATATTCCAAATGTATTTGACATACATGGGGACAGTTTCTGACCTACATTCCTTAAATTGCTAGATCTGATATTTCTTTTCCTTTTATACTAGATGGTTAAATGTTGACCTCATTTGACCTTCAACTGGTTTGTTGAAAGAAGATCACACCAAATATGTAGCTAGCTGTTTTGAGTTATAGCTAAAAATGTCTATGTGTAAGGTAGTTCAGAATAAACTCGAAGCAAGTCCCTGCAAAAACTTACATTAAGCAAAAAGAAAATGTTACATACCTTCGGTAATTATATTTCTGGTCGATACATAATCTTCCTGAAGATTCCTCACGTTATGAATATTATTCTAGGCATCAGACAAGTCCAGAAAAATGTTTCCCAGCAATACTTCTCCAGCTCCACCATGTGGAGTATTGAGACTTAAGCCACTACCTAGCCAGCTGGCCTAAAAAACACAGGCGTACATTAGACTCTAACTAGTGTGGTGATGCCAGTTTTTGGTACTTTATTCACACCCCCTTAACGCGTGCAGAGGGGAACCAAGAGCACCAACAACAACACATAGCTTGTTTGTATACCACGGGATCTATTTATTGAAAGTGCTAACTCATCATGGCACAAGAGATGGTGGTGAGAACTCTCCTGGTAGATTTTGTATCCACCAGAAGGAAAATGCTACTTACCCAGTATGCATCTGTTCTTGGCATGTAGAGCTGTAGAATCTCATGCTTTGCATAAGATCACCATCTAGTGTTGGGTCCGGATGTTTGCACTTTGTTTTTCTGGAAGAAGTTTTCCCTAGTCACGAGGTATGGGACTCCTCCCTTAGGTGATAGTGCGCATGGTCATCGGCTCCATCTTCAGATTGTTTTCCGCAGAGGGTAAGAGAATGGAGTAGTAGTAAAGAATAGAGATGTCCATGCGTAAGTATTTGTAGTAAAACAGAGAACTATAGCAGTTACAGGTACCCGGGGAGGTGGGTTGGCGCATGAGATTCTACAGCTCTACATGCCAAGAACAGATGCATACTGGGTAAGTAGCATTTTCCGTTCGAGGCATGTGAGCTGTAGATCACATGCTTTGCATAGACTATACAGCAGTCTCCCGAAGCGGTGGCTATCCTGTAACTGTTGGAGTTGTCTGAAATAACTTTTTAAGTACTGCTTGGCCCACATTAGCTTGTTGTCTTGCTACCACATCTACACAATAGTGTTTGGTGAATGTGTGTGGTGTAGACCATGTTGCAGCTTTGCAGATATCAGTAATAGTGATATTCCCTAAGAAAGCCATAGTAGCCCCTAATTTGCGAGTGGAATGTGCTCTAGGGGGTATTGTGAGAGTCCTTTTGGCTTTTTGATAACAAATCTGAATACACTTGACAATCCACCTAGCAATTCCTGATTTGGAGATAGGATTGCCTTTATGAGGTGGTGCAAAAGCTACAAAGAGTTATTTGGTTTTACGAAATGATTTTGTTCTTTCAGTGTAATACAAAAGAGCTCTTCTGACATCTAAGGTATGTAAAGCTCGTTCTGCAACAGTCAGGTTGAGGGAAGAATATAGGTAATTCAGCCGACTGATTGATGTGAAATGCAGATACAATCTTAGGTAGGAATTTAGGGTTGGTACGAAGAACCACTTTATCTTTATGTAACTGGAAAAAGGGTTCTTCTATGGTTAGTGCCTGTAGTTCACCCACTCTCCTTAATGAAGTGATTGCAATGAGGAAAGCTGTTTTCCAAGTAAGGAACTGTAGTTCATATTTGTGCACAGGTTCAAATGGCGGACCCTAAATTAGCCTTGTGAGGACTATATTAAGATTCCATACTGGGGCAGGTGGGAGTCTTGGTGGTATTACCCTTTTTAGCCCTTTCATGAATGCTTTGATGACAGGCACTCGAAATAGCGATAAATGTTGCCTATTTTGAAGGTAAGCTGCTATGGCAGCAAGATGCAGGCTGATGGATGTATAGGCCAATGCTGACTGCAGCAAATGCAATAGGTAGCACAGTATGTTCTGTATGGAAGCATCAAGGAAGTTGATGTGATTGTTACTGCAATTGATGACAAAACGCTTCCATTTGGCTGCGTAGCAGGCCCTTGTGGTAGGCTTTCTGGCCTCTCTAATAATGTTCATACAGTCTGGTGGAAGGGTGTGATAACCAAACTCTATGACTTCAGGAGCCAGATCGCAAGGTTCAGCTGTTTGGGATCTGGGTGTTTGATTTCTCCATGGCTCTGTGTGAGGAGACTGGGAGTCAAATGTAATTTTTGGTGTGGTACCAGAGAGTTCCAACAGGGTTGTGAACCAGGGTTGACGTGCCCATGTTGGAGCTACTAGTATTAGTGTGAGTGATGTTTGCCTGAGTTTCCGAACCACTGATGGAATGAGTGGGAGAGGCGGAACAGCGTAGGCAAATATCCCTGACCAGTTCATCCATAGAGCATTGCCTTTGGACAAAGGGTGTGGATACCTGGAGGTGAAGCGTTGGCATTTTGCGTTTTCGGGTGTTGCGAACAGGTCTATGTGAGGGACTCCCCAAGTTTGGAAGTATAGGTGTAGAACTTGAGGGTGAAGTTCCCACTCGTGTATTTGATACCGCTGCCTGCTCAGGAGGTCCGCAATCTGATTGTTGACTCCTGGGAGGTGTTCCACCTGGAGATAAATGTTGTGGTGAATAGCCCACTTCCAGATGTCCTGGGCTAAGTGGGACAGTTGGAGAGAGTGTGTCCCCCCCTGTTTTTGTATGTAATACATAGCTGTCATGTTGCCGGTTCGGACTAACACAGCTTTGCCAGACAGGTGAAAGACTTTGAGAGCTAGAAAGATTGCCATGAGCTCTAAGTGATTGATGTGGAGCATCTTTTGCTGGCGACTCCACAGTCCTTGCACTGTGTGTTGTTGAAGATGAGCTCCCCAGCCAGTAAGGGATGCGTCCGCTGTTAACACTGTTTGTGGAATTGGGTCTATGAACGGCCGCCCTTTTGATAGGTTTTGTGTGTTCCACCACTGCAGAGAGCGATGAGTACGGCCGCTTACCAACACTAGATCGGTTAATAGATCATGAGACTGGTTCCACTGACTGGCTAAATACTCTTGAAGTGGACCCATATGTAGCCTGGCGTGGGAAACGATCATGATGCAAGATGCCATCATTCCCAGCAGTTGCATAAACACTCGAGCCAGAAGTGTCTGAGTGGGTTGAAATTTGAGAATGAGCTCCTGAATGTTTCGCATTCTGGCAGCATTGGGATAAGCTAGAGCCTTGTGAGTATCTAGAGTGGCTCCTAGGTAATCCTGAAATTTGTTTGGCTGAAGATGTGATTTTGATACATTGACTGAGAACCCTAGCTGTTGAAGCAGCTGAATGGTTAGCGAAGTGTGCTTGCGACATTGCTGGTATGTGCTGGCTTTGATGAGCCAGTCATCCAGATAGGGAAAGACATGTATGCTTTGTTTTCTGAGATGCGCAGCTACTACCGTCAGACATTTTGTGAAGACTCTGCGAGCCGTAATGACTCCGAATGGGAGCACTTTGAATTGGTAGTGTTGACCTGCTACCACAAACCTGAGAAATTTGCGGTGAGCTGGATGGATTGGAACATGAAAGTAGGCGTCCTTTAAGATCTAGAGTAGAAAGAAGATCGCCTTTTTGCAAAAGAGGCAGTGTTACCATGTGGAAGTGGTCTGACTGTATGTAAAGGTTGAGTTCTCTGAGATCCAGTATGGGTCTGAGAGAGCCGTCCTTTTTTGGAATTAGAAAGTAAAAGGAGTACACGCCCGACCCTTGGTGTTGAGGTGGTACAGGCTCTATGGCTTGTTTTAGTAGCAGGGATTGTACTTCCTATTTGAGACGGTGTATGTGATCCGGTGGAAGTCTGTGCGACTTTGGGGGAATGTTTGGAGGAGTGTTGATGAACTCCAGGCAGTAACCAGAATGGATAATTTGGAGAACCCATTTGTCTGTTATTGACTGCCACTTTGGTAGAAATTGTGACAGTCTTCCCCCTACAGGTGTTAAGTGGTCGGGGGGAACTATGGGCAAGTCTGTGTTTTGTATTGGATGGCGAGGTATGTGTGTTGGAACCTCTACCTCTGCCCATGCCGTTGTTTCCTCTGTAATTGCCTCGATAGAAACCCTTGGAACCTGAGGGCTGGTTATTGCCCTTATAGGTGGACGCAGTGTCTGAGGAAGTAGTCTTAGATCCTGCTCAATAAAAGGAGCGACAAAAGGAACCACGCCCTTGTGGAGACTGAAGTGCTCCCATGGATTTAGCCACTTCAGTATCCTTCTTCATTTTATCCAATGAAGTGTCTACCACCGGCCTAAAAAGGTGTTCCTTTTCAAAGGGTGTGTTTAGTATGGAAGTTTGAACTTCCGGTTTAAACCCTGATATGCGCAGCCAGGCGTGCCTTCTTAAAAGAACACTAGTGTTTACCGCTCTGGCAGATGTATCGGCAGCATCTAGGGAGCATCTAATTTGGTTGTTAGAAATTAACTGCCCCTCACGAACCAGGTCTTGCGCTTTTGATTTGTGTTCCTGAGGGAGAAACTGGATGAGTTGCTCCATTTCATCCCAGTGTGCGCAGTCACAGCATGCTAACAATGCTTGTGTATTGGAAATACACCAGAAGTTAGCAGCCTGGGAGGCTATCCTTTTCCCTGAAGCATCAAGGAGTTTAGACTCTTTATCTGGTGGTGGTGCATCTCCAGTAGTCTGGGAGTTTGCCATTTTCCATGCATTAGAAACTACTAGTGAATCTAATGGTAGTTGACCTTTTATGTAGACTGGATCTGATGGGGCAGGCTTGTATTTTTTATCTACCCTTGGGGTAAGGATACGTGCTCTAACAGGATCCTTAAAAATGTCGCCTACATGTCTGGTCATGCCTTTCAACATGGGCAACATGTGCGTAGATTTGTGTGTTTTGTAGAGCCTCGAAAAGAAAGTCCTCTTCAAGGGATTCTTTGTGTAGTGGGACTCCATGGTAAGTAGCAGCCCTACTTAACAATTCGACAAATCCTACACTGTCATCTGGTGGAGAGGGTTTGGTAGGATATATGTCCGGGTCGTTATCAGTGGGAGAATCAGTATTATAGTCATCCCACACGTCTCCAGGCTGATCGTCATCATTATTATCCCCATCCCCATCACCCTGATTGTCAGGTGTGTGTGGTGGGGAGTGCTCAGGTGAAGTTGGCACAGGTATAGTCTGGGGTAGAGAAGGTGAAGGAAGAGGAGGAGGAAGAGGAGGAGGGGAAGGATTCGTCCCAACAGTTCTCTTCTTCAATGGTATGTGGTATTCCTCTTCTGTAGTAGCACCTCTTTTTAAAGTCACTTTAGTGGTGATATGTCCAGTCTTTGGGTGTATAACCAGGATTTTTCGTTTCGGATCCGGTTTGTCGATTGAATCATTGAAAACATGTTTTTTTGGTGACTTCGGCGTCTCCGTGTGTTTTGGCTCCGAATGTTTCAGGGCCGATGGTTTCTTGGCCGGGGTTTTCGGATCCGAAGTTTGTTTCGCTGCCGACAGAGGATGATCGGTGCCAGACTTTTTCTTCAGCTCCGAAGTCTTTGGCTCGGTGCCCCATTTGGCATGGGGCTTTCCGGAGCCGGAAGGCTTTTTAGTATGCTTCGGTGCCGAGCCCGAAGGCGGGGCTTCGGAAGCTTGTTCTCGGCGCCCACCGGGGCCCGAGGGCGCAGGTTGGTGCAGAGCCTTTTTCTTGGATGGAAGTGGAAGGTGGGGCGAGGTAGGGGCTGTACTCACGGTACGTTGTCCCTGCGGGATGTCTTCATCCTCATCGGAGCTATTTTCGGAAACGAAGATGTTTTCCTGTTCCTCATTGGCTCCGATGGGTTTGTCGCCTTCCTCCTCTTCTGATTGAGGTCCGAAGAGGTCCGGAATGGACCTGCTTGTTGTCTCTGCATGTCGCGTCGTCGGGCCCGATGATCGTGAAGAGTCTTTTTGGAGCGGAAAGCTCGGCACGCGTCGCAGTGGTCTTCTCTGTGGTCGGGTGACAAACACAAATTGCACACCTCGTGTGAGTCGGTGCGCGGGTATTTGGCGTGGCACCGAGGACAGAACTTGAAAGGAGTTCGTTCCATCGACTGCCAGTCGAACCAGGGGCTAGGCCGGACGGCCTACCATGAGCTCTCCGATCGAAATTTTCGATCGAAAGGGGAACACGAACTGAAACAATACCGTCGAGTGTGAATGTGATACGCGCCGAGAAAGATCGAAGGATCGACGTCGAACCGGAGCGCAGCGAGGTACATCCGAACCCGATGGCGGAAAAAAACAATCTGAAGATGGAGCCAATGACCATGCGCACTATCAACTAAGGGAGGAGTCCCATACCTCGTGACTAGGGAAAACTTCTTCCAGAAAAACAAAGTGCAAACATCCGGACCCAACACTAGATGGCGATCTTATGCAAAGCATGTGATCTACAGCTCACATGCCTCGAACATATCCTTACTGAAGGTACATAACTTTTCCTGTTGCAATTCATCTTCCAGCAGAGTCTCACATTATTAATGAGTCACAAACTAATACCTAACTGGGAGGCGGGGCGGAGTAGTGAAGATTAACCAAGGAAGTCATGCTTCAAAGCCCAGGCAAAGTACTCACTATTGCATGCCTCATGTGCTGTGCTATGTTATGTTTTGTTATGTTGATTTGTATAGCGCAGTAATCACCTGAGAGGGTTTCCAGGTGCTTGGGCAGGTGTGTAGTCTCCAATGTGCTTATTATGAAGAGCCAGGTCTTCAGATTTCTAGCCGAACTCAAGAAGTGAGGAGGAGGCTCTGATGTGTTGAAGAAGGTCGTTCCATGTCTTGGGCATGATGTAGGAGAATGAGCAACCTCCAATATTGGTTTTGTGAATGTGGGGAATGTGTGCTGGTGAGAGTGAGGCAAAGCGTAGGTGTCTGTGAGTTGGTTAAAGTGTAAGCGGTATTCTGGTCCTGTGTGGTGTAGGGCTTGAGTGACAGTCCGTCTGGTGTTCTGAGGCACCCATTTGAAGATCTTTCACAGCATGCATAGGAGGTGGAAGCTGGAGTTGCACACTGCATTGACTTGAGCCGTCATGTTGAGCATGTTGTCTATGGTGATCCCAAGATTTCTTGCATGATTTGTGGGTGTGGCTGTTGGTCTTAGTCTTAACAGCCAGCAGGTGGAGTCCCATGGGGAAGTCTTATTAGCCGAAGACTAGTACTTCCGTCTTGTCGGAGTTGAGCTGCAGGCAGTTGGTTTGCATGCAGTCGGCTACCATGGTCATGCAGTTGGTGAAGTTGGTTCTGGTGCTGATTGTCTTGTCCGTCAGGGAGAGAATGAGTTGGATGTCATCGGCATGGGAGACGAATGTGATATCTTGTGATAGGATAATGTTGGAGAGCGGTGACATGTATATGTTGAAATGGGTGGGGTTGTGGGACTCCGTATATCAATTTCTTGGTCTCTGACGTGAAGAGTGGCAGCCTGACCCTTTGGGTTCTTCCTGTGAGGAAGGAACAAATCCATTTGAGAGCAGATCCTTGTATGCCAATCTTGTGGAGTTTTCTGATGAGGGTGTTATGGAAGACAGTGTTGAAGGCCAGAGAGAGGTACAGCAGGATGAGAGCCTCTGTTTCTCCTCGGTCCAAGATGATTCGAATGTCATCAGTGGCCGTGATGAGTGCTGTTTCGGTGCTGTGGTTCTTTCTGAATCCTGATTGAGTGTTGTCTAGAAGATGGTTAAGTTTGAGGTGAGTTGTGAGTTGCTAGTTCATGGCTATCTCAATCACTTTGGCTGTATAGAAGAGAGATGGGTCGGAAGCTGCTCAGTTCATTCAGGCGGGTTAGAGGGCTTCATGAGGAGGGTTTTGATTTCCTCAAGTTTCCATTCATCCGGGAAAGTGACAGATGTGATGGAGGTGTTGATGATGTGGGTCAGGTGTACGGTGGAAATGTTTGGCAAAGCTGTGCAGTGATTACTATGTGGCTGTCATCCACCAGAAAGCCTCTGGAGAGAGTCATGGAAGTAGCCTTAGGTACAAATGCACTCATGATACAGAGAATGACACAACAAGAAAGGGTATGTTTGGTCACCACCTTGCCCATTTTAGCTCCAGTGAAACTCACAAATAGCTGATCATCCATTCTGTCCTATCAAGTGCAATCAATGTACTAGGACACAACATGTTTGGGACTCAGTTTATGTAGCCCCTCCTCCACTTTGGTGGGATGAGGGAGGGAGGGAAGAGGGATGCAAGGTTACTGGACTGGCCCACGTAAAAGATATATACTACATCCAGTAGGACGAGGGGCAGGCACGGCAGGTAGTACGGACCAACATCTCACAGGAGAAAACTGTGAAAAGTGGACAAACCGATAGGGCCTGAGGTTCTGTGACAGTACAGGCTAAAGTTATTGATATGAGCACTGCTGTCTTCATAATGAGTATTCGAACCGGACAACTGTGCATCAGCTCGAATGGGTATGTCTTTCAGAAAGTCAACACATGATTCAAATTCTATTGAGGTCAATGAATGGAGTGGAAGGAAATATGCAAAGTAAACCTTTCAGAAAATGCAATACTAACTAACGCCAATCTAAACAGGGATGGCCAGTAAGGACGACACATGAAGGAGGACAAGTAAGTTAAATAGCCCTTACCTGAAGCCGGTGCCATACACTGCTGTATTAGAGACAGCAGCAATCACGGGGCATCTTAATATTGGGATTTAAAGGATCTAGTTTGTCCAACTTCGACCAGAAAAAAAATGTGCTCTAGCGACCCTCTGAGATAGTTTTTGCAGCAGGTTTTCTGACTCCGAAGATGACATCTGCAACTTCAGAAAGGAAGGCAAATGGACTCTTGATGGCACTGCTCAATCTCGATGCATGCAGCTGCAGGACTTGTAGGTTGAGGTGGAAGACTTGACCATTATGCTACAAGAACAGAGACACTCTATGCAGGAGATGAAGAGATTGCTGAATACTGAATGCCAGCAGATTGTCCAATCTGGGGCACTCAGGTTGCTCAATTCTCCCGCACCTTGCGCAGCACTTTTAAAAGAAGCTAAAAAGGTGGAAATAGATACAGCAGGTTCAGAGACCAGCTAATTCTGAAGACATCACATAGGGAACTATTCAAAAGGTAGTCCATGGCACAAAGGTGAGGATACTTTCTGTTCTGGGTAGGGGCAAAAAGCTCCACATATGGAAACCCGAATCTAGAGAGGATCACCTCTGTCACTCAAGGGTGTAATTCCCAAGTGTCATGCTCCATTGAGAGACATCTGAGAGCGCTTGATCTCTCATTGAAGGAAACTGCAATATTAGCTACTGCCATGAAAATTCCATTTCGCTGCCCGCTGCCATACGCAAATCACCTCTCACCGCAGGGCCCATGACCCCACATCAGCCCCTATATGCCGATATTTTGGTACTCAATATTTTAGTTAAAATATTATGGTAGGTCAATATCCCTTATTCAATATTTCATGCCTCCACCGTATTAGCCAAGAGAAGTGTGGTCGTTAGACGGGCAGAAGACCCTGTTCCAGAATAGAGGACTGGCTGAAGGACCTAATCACATGTAACAATGACTCTGAAGTATATGCTTCTTTTCTACCCTGTATGTCTAAACCAATATTTGGGGTCCATTGCAAACATGCATGTTGAATAGAGAGGATTATGCGCCCTATTATATGTCACAGCTTTCAATCAATGAATGAGTGCCAATGTGTTGAGATATGCAACCAGGATCTAAGAACAATAATGGCTCTCGAAATGCTTAACAGAAGTACATACTGAGTTGACCTTATTGGGTAGGATGAGCAAACAAACAGAAGATTAAGGGCCCTCTTTACAAAGGTAAATTTTACATGTGTAACTTGATTCATGTGTAAACGCACTACTGCACCAAGTACTAACTTTACACTTTTTTGCTATTCACCATTTTCAAAGGTACATTTAGAACTAGGTGAGAACTCAGATGTCTCTACCTCCTCAAAACAGGATGTGGAGCCTGCTAGAACAGGATTTATGAGTGAAAAGTTAATACTAGCAAATTTTCACAGGTAGTCAAAAGTCGCTGCACCAGAGCGGATATCTCCCTATGGTAAATTATAGGGAAAAATAATAAAGTGTATTAATTCTTTAAAAAATTACAAATATTTTAATATAAAATACAAATGTAAATTAACTTAAAATAATTATTATTAACCTAGAACTAAAAAATTGGTGCAGCACAATAACTCAAATTAAATGTGTAACACATAGTTAAATAAATCAAATATATTAATTACATGTATATTAATTACTATTTCAAAAAAATGTACACATCCCTCCCACTTTCTTATTTTATATTTCATTATTATTTACTCAATTTTATTTAAACTGCTCTGTCATTTCTGTTTGGAGATATGTTGTTTTAAATGCCCACAGTGTGGAGAGCACCATAAGGGCCAACTGAGACACCGTGCATGGACTTCTTATGGTGCTTCCTCTTCACTGCAGGGTGCCAAGCTTCCTGGCCAAGACAATGTCTGCAGCACTCCCAGCTCACTCATGGGAAGATTCTGTAGAGTTCAAGCAGCACCACAAAGTCGCTGCCAGCTCATCTTGCAATTTGTTCACCTGCAAAATGGTCCAGTTTCTTGCTTCTGGCATGGACGGGATGCCCCCACCATACCCATAGGTAGCTATGGCACTGTTCTCCACCCAAAAGAAATTTCCTTCCCAAAGAGGCAATGGAATTGACTTGTTATGACCCTTGTTCATCAGTACTGGCAATTGGTGCCATTCTGATTGCTGCAGAACACACAGGTCCTAATTACTCATGGCTTCTTTATACATTTATGGGCAGAAACTAGAGTGTTTTCCAACATGGTACTATGGAGATCGCAGCATTACTACATGCAATGATACCTTTTTTTAGGGTGGGGCAATTCATGGAGGTCAAACCTGAAAGACTTTGTCCCTGACAAAAAGGCAGAGAATTAAGAGTTTATATACACACATAGGTGCAGTAACACTGATTTCTGCATGCAATTCCCCATTGCATAATGGCCTATGTGGGTTATCTCTTAATCCCACAGTAATATCACAACCCAGAATTACCAGTGCTAGGTACCCTTAATATCAGTAATACTCGGTGCCGTATTACTACTACATGATTACAAAGTTCACGTAACGGATGACAATCACGTTTGCTTAAAGTGTAAAAGAAAAGACATTTATGAAAGAACAAAAAAACTACTTAAGATTTTGTGTTCAAAAGAAAACTTTAAAAGTACAAATATCTCAGATAAAAGAAACAGAACAAATATATTCCCAGTTTGGTAGCTGGACAATCCTGGTGTAAGAAAGGAATAACAAAATCTGCCTTACCAAGGTAAGGCAGAACACACTAACTCCAGAAGCCTCCCCCCCCCCATTAGTTCACCCCACTCTTGTCTCTGTAACAAGGCCTCCCCTGGCCCTGCCTCTCTCCTTCTATTAAGCTTCTTCCCCCTCCTCCCTCTCTTTCCTCCACCCGCTTCTCTCCTTGATGCATACAGCTAAGCCATGACATTTGTTATAACTCATGGCCAAAAAGCCTCAATTTTGACACGTGCATCCTTCCATTCAATTTTCCTCAACTTTTGGGCACCAAGTGGGTACATTCACAGAGTACAATTTGCCCATATATTTCTTCCTCACTCTAGTAAACAAAATCATATACTGCCCTGGCTTCCCTAATCTCTTGCAGAAAACACAATCTACGTTAGTCATCATCCACACTTTCATATCCCTCTGTGCCCCTAAACCCATCAGTCCTGTTGTGTCTATTCGTGGTTTCCATTTTTTACTTCCAGCCACTTCTTCACTGAGACGGATTCTTCCTTGACCTGACCGAAGCCTTCCTCAGCTTCATCATCAAACATATAATACATTTCAGGATAATGTGCATTAGTTACTTACCAAGAGTTTCCACAGCTTTCCCTGAAAGGCCACATCCAACTAATGTAAGGTCTTCAAGATTACAGCATTCGCATGTGACTGACTCCACTATACTATCCAAACCTGCTGCAATGGCTGGCAAATGAGACAACTGCAACACATTCAGCTTTTTCAGATTTCTGATGCCAATAGCTGGTAAGGGAATGAAAAAGATTGGGTTACTTCCTCTAGGTTTTTCATCTTTGAAATTATTTGCACAAACTATTGAGTAATTTTTACACAAGTTTGGAATCATAATTATTTAATGCCTTTGTCATTCTCCTCCTTTTGCCATATTTGATTAAACATGCATCTCCCTGTAGGATACAGCTCCGGACAACTCTGAGTGTCCCGTTGTTCCCACAACTGAAATTACCATGCGTGGGAATATGGGGCCCAATTTTAATGTGTGTTAAAGTGCACCCATTAAATCCAAGAGTCCACTGGCATTTTCCACCTGCTTTAAGCAGGTGGAAAAAGTCAGTGGCAAAGGCCCCGGAATCATGAACTATGTGCAGTAAACAACTCAGTAATTCTGGGTCCTGAGAGTAATTCCCAATTTGGGGTCTTTAATTCATAATGTCTGTCTTCAAGGCCAGAGATACCATCCAGAATCATTAATTCTGGACCCAATGTCCCCACCCCTGAATTTCAGGCAACCTGTAATGAGGCCCTAATGGATAAGGTGAAGCCACTCCTTGAACAGCCAGGAAGATACTGATGATACCGGAACACAACTTCGACTATTTGCCAGAGTTTTGGGACATTGTAGATGATTGCTTGTCGCTCCTGCCACTGCTTTGTATGGCAAAGAAGGTAACTGGAAGGATAAGCAATCAAGCTTGGGAGTGATGGTAAAAGGCATATGCAATGGGAAGTGTTAGAACTGGGGGTCTCTAGTTGGCAGAGGTAGGTACCTTTGACCAAATAGGGACCCTTGCTTCTACGTCAGGGCAAGGGAGTTACACTACTGGATAACCCCTGCTCACCCCCTTGGAGCAGACAGGCTTCTCTCAGAGGCAGTGTGTTGAGCATTTGTGAACACATACAGTAATACAGTGAAAACTACAGATGGACACCACACAGGTTTTTTAAAAATAAGTATTCTTTATATAGACTTAACACAAGACCACAAACGACAAAAATCCACAATACTGTACTCAAAATTGACTTAAAGATGGTAGAAGTAACTTAGTTCAAGTTGATGGTAAATGCGACAAAGTTCTCACAAAAGTACCTGGATGCGTAACGCAAAACAAACAAAAAGGTTCGCAGGGATGGAGATGCGTTGGTTCCTTGCTTCGGGGGAGACGCTGCGTCGCGCCTCAATGCTTGCGCAGAGTAGGGGATGCGTCTCGGTCCTTACCGGAGAGGAGGTGATGCGTAGATTCTCGTACTGTGTTCCGGTTGCGATGCGGCAAGATGGCGCCCTTGATGCGACGACGTGAAGACGATGCGTGCACGCCCGGCGGCCGTGCGGCGACTCTGTAACTTTGGAGCCGCGACAGGCCCTGCGACACGCTTCTCCGGTGATGCGACGGCAACCCTTGCGGTGGCGACACGCTTCTCTGGTGATGCGTCGGGTAACAGCCTTGACGAAGGCTCGCTTCTCTGGTGATGCGGCGGCGACCTCTGCGGCGGCGACGCGCTTCTCCTGCGTACGACGGCAACAACTGCAACTGCGACACGCTTCTTCTCGTAGAGTCGCGCTTCCAGCTCCCAGCGACACGCAGGCTTCTGCAGACAGAATTCCCAGCAAGGAAATTCAGAGGGGAGCTGGTGGTGAAGTCTTTTGTCCCTGAGACTTCAGCAGGAGGCAAGCACAAGTTCAAGCCCTTGGAGTAATATTCTGCAAGATGATGAAAGTTCTTTAAAAGTTCCTTCTCCTCTCCTTGGCACTGAAGACACCACTGTAGGCCAACCCAGCAACACAGCACACTGGCAGGGGGGCAGTCCAACTCCTACAGCTTGCTTTGGTTCTTCTCCTTGGCAGAGGTTCAACTTGTTGTTCCAGAAGTGATCTAAAGTCTTGGGGTCTGGGTCCCCATATTTATACTACTAAATCCTTTGTCCTCTGAAGGCAGAGGGGCCTTTACCTGGTCCAAACCAGTTCTGTGCAGTCCTGGAGCACTTTGTTTACAGGACTCCTTCTTTCCTTTGACAGTGTGGGCCAGGGACATCAGACGCACCACAGGAGGTGGAGCCAGCATTGTGGAAGGCAGGCACAGCCCTATTCAGACCCAGGTTCAACTCCTCCCACCACTCTACATGCAGATAGGTCTATTCAGCCCTTTGCTGACTCACCCTGTCTCCTGGAATCCCCCAGCCCCTGTCACTCACAAACCAGACATGGAATACACAACCTAGCAGAGGCAGGCTTGGACAGTTAGGCAAGAAAATATCTACTTTCTCAAAGTGGTATTTTCAAACACAGAATGTTAAAACCAACTTCACTAAAAGATGTATTTTATCATTCTGAGTTCAGGCATACTAAATTCGTTTTTCTACCATGTTCCCTGGGTCAGTTAGGATTATAAGATGTTATAATCAAACTGCCCATTCTGGCCCATGGGGAACAGGTAGCCTTGAAATAGTGAAAAACTAAAATGGCTGTAATTCACTATTAGGACATGCCACACACACCAGGGCATGTCCTACCTTATACTTACAATGCACCCTGCCCTTGGGCCTACCTTAGGGGTGTCTGATATGAAGATAAGGGAAGGTTTAGGGACTGGCAAGTGGGTGCACTTGCCAAGTCGACATGGCAGTCACAGACTGCACACAGGCTCTGCGATGGCAGGCCTGAGACACACTTTACAAGCTGCCTCTGTGGGTGGCACAACCAGTGCTGCAAGCCCACCAGCAGCATTTGATTTACAAGCCCTGGGCACACCTGGTGCACTATACTAGGGTCTGACAAGTAAATCAAATAATCCAATCATGGAGTCACTAATCAATACATCACTTTACAATAGGGAGAGCATATGCACTTTAGCACTGATCAGCAGTGGTAAAGTGCCCAGAGTCATAAAACCAACAAAAACAGGTCAGAGAAAATACAGGAGGAAGGCAAAAAGTTCAGGGATGACCCTGCAAAAAGGGCCAAGTCCAACAGGAAGGAAGAAAGGTGTTTTGCCAATGATTGGGAGGTTGTGAAGAAGACTAATGTCACAAGATAACTGAAGGACGTTCAGGCTGATAAAGGATGGGTTGAATCAACTAGCTAATTAGAGGCATAAAAATGGTACCCTTGGCTGGACTGATCATCAATCTGGCACAAGAGGGACTGCTACGGAACAATATGGCTAATAGAAGTGACGAATGTTAAGGCCCTGGGGCAATATTAGCTCAATTCATAAATGTGGAGAAAGGTGCTTTGGTGGTCAAGTAAGGGGCTGATGTGGTTTCATGGATTTAGAAGTAGGAGTAGCATGGCTGCTGAGATTTGGACCCGTTGTAATTTGTTTAAGAGGAATTTTTGTGGTACTAGTAACATCAGGTGAAAGTCCAAGGTCGGCTGTAGCTTGAACTTTGTGTGGGAAACTTAAATAGAAAATATGTCTTAGGATTTTGAGAATATTCAAAGAAATTTTGACTAAAGAATCTATTTGGAGTTCCAATGTAAGGCCTGAGTCTAGGATGATTCCTATTTTATTTTTATTTTGTCTGTTGAGGAGGGCATATATATATATATTCCAAGTCTTTGGGCCAAGCTGGGATCTCGTGTTTGCAACCAGTTTCTACATTTAAGGTCTCTGTTTTAACTAATGTGAGCTTCAGGTGGTTAGCCAGCATCCAATTTTTGAAGGTGATCAAGTAGATGCTAGCATCGAAGAAGTGATGCCCTTCAAGTTCTGGAACTTGAAGATGGCCTGTCTGTTATTTTAGTCATTCAAACATGATTGAAGGACTGAATTAATGCAGTAACAAGTAGATGAGTCTTTTGATTTCCTGATGAGAGGTATTGTGATGAGGGAGCTCTAAAGATACTGGGCAAAAACAAGGGTGTCCAAGTCATCTCAGATTAGATGAAGTTGTTTCTGAAGGAGTTTGCGGTTGAGCATGTACGTACAGTGGTGTCCTTAGGATAAAGGGTTCGTGGAAAAGGATAACAGTGTGATTAAAGAATAAATGCAATTCACATAGCTCAACCATATTTCATGGAGTTTAGTCTTAAAGATGGTCTGGTTGTGTCTCACCACACCGCAAAATATGCTTGGGGTGGTCCCACTTGTGTTGTAAAAGGGAAAAGAGCCACGTTCTACGGTCATAGTAGAATGGTTAGTCATGGGCAAGCCAGTATTGGTGGCTCAAGAAGAGAGTATTGAGGAGGCAAGACAGGAGTGGTATTTAAAAAAAAAATTTTTTAATTAGTTTTCATAAACTTTCAGACCTAGCAGTACAAATATCTTTGTCTTTATGATTCAGAATTACCACTGCAATCCAAACAGTATACAGACATGTCATTGGGGATCAAGTAACACTCAGATTGTCGTAGCAGTTACCAATCAACCGAGTACCATTGGAAAAATATTTCATGACTGTAAGACAGCAGTCAGCTCTTGGATGAGCAGTAATTGTTACAAACTCAACTCCAATAACACGGAGGTGGTACTTTTCGGAAATGATCCCTCTTTTTGGTCCCCGAGTTGGTGGCTGGAAGATTTGGGCTGCTTACCCAAGCCGGTTGATAAAGCTAAAAATCTGGGAGTGCTCATAGATAACAAGCTCTCCTTTTCTAGTCCGGTTAACACGCTAACATCATCCACGTTCTTCATTCTCAGAAAGATTAAAAGGATCTTAGTTTGTATCCCTCCAAACTCCCAAAAATCGTAATATCGGCCTTAGTTATGGCAGGCTAGACTATTGCAATAGTCTATACCTGAATTTACAGCAACAACATCTAAAAAACTGCAGGTACTGCAAAACACTGCAGCTAGATGACTCTCCCGTACACTCAAATTTGCATCAGTGAGAAAGGTTATTCAAAAGCTGCACTGGCTGCCAGTGAAAAACAGGATAAAAGTTAAGGTCCTGTGCATCGCCCATAAGGCACTACATAACCTCGAACCTTCCAACTTCACTTATAAGTTTAGATGGTAGATTCCCAATAGGGCACTTAGATCTGCCAATTCTAAATCCTTGGTAGTACCCAGGTTTAAAAAATTAATTGGGACGGAAGAAGTTTCTTCACAGGAACTATCACGGCCTGGGATGAACTTCCTTTAGAGATCCGATCTGCCCCCAACTTGCTGACCTTTAGAAAGGCCTTGAAAACCTGACTCTTCAGTAATTAGATTACAGCAAGGTCATTAAGAACCCACCAAGCCTAGAACAGGGAGCTAGGGCCAGTAGACCTCAGGGTATCAGTGTGCTCTATAAATCCAGCTTAACATTTACATTATACACTAAATTACCCATGGTCGACACCCTTTGCTGTATTAGTTATCCTCCAAGATAGTTTGTTTTTTGTGTGTCCATTTTGCTCCAACAATGAGATGTAAGACTAGTATGGTATATTTTACAAACAATATTCATTAACATTTACCTGGCATTTACTCAAGCTTCAACATTCAAAGTTTCTCCATTTTCTAAGCCTCTCTCTTGCTTCCAATGTCTCACAATCAGTAGCAGCGCAGGGCTCCTGTACTATCAAGATTGGAAATTATGGAGTTATGAATTCGATGTCTTCCACACCCACAAAGTTCATCAGGACAGCAGCCCTATCTTCCACTATTGGACGAATCTGCAGGTTCCTTCGTCCCTCCACTCTGAGAGCTGACTCACAAGTCAGGAGAGTTGTAAGCAAGCATACAGCAAACAACAAATAGCGAAAGCATGGTGGGTGAGCTCAAGCGATGAATCTAAGACAAACCACAAACTTAAGTGGAATAAGTGTATTCCATTAGTTTTTTTGAAGTAGAGGCTAAAGAAAACTGTGGTAGTTTGAAAGAACAGGGAGGTTTGGAGCTAGTGTGCAAAGCGCGTAAGGAACAGCATGATCTCAACAAAAGTTTGCCTATGTCACAAGTTGGATGTAGAGGATTCCCTGGCTTTTCTGAAGAATCTAAAGATGTGCAGGCCACAGTAAATCAAGACCGAATGAAGGCAATTCATTTTATGTATAATTCCAGTTTTCAGCATTTCATTTGTTTTGTTAGTAATAAGGGAAGGCGTGTTTTAGTGTACTGCTTGCCCAGGATTTGTGAGGATGGAATGCAGGTCATGTGTGGTGCAAGAGGAAAGAGACACAGAACCAGAATGTGGTGGATTGGATTGTCAGTCGGTGGAGTTTGAGAGTTACTGTCAAGGACTGGACACTGACACAGTCTGCTGAACCCCTTCTCGATTATCTGAGGAAAGAGTGACTACTCCCAGCAGCCACATTGACACCCTGCACAGAACAGTATATGTGAAAGATGTCAGATGTCTTCTTAAGTCTTAAGATGGGCCCAGTTAGAAGTCAAAACCCAAAGGCAATCTAGTAGATCATAATTGAAGGTGAAGATAAACACTGAAGTACTCTGCATGGCACCAAACTCCCCTGAAATCTGGGTGGAGAAAGAAACCAGGCATAAACTCAGAATTAGAATGTAGAAGAAGTTTCAACAGCAAGAATCCAAAAAATCAGGGTCGAAAAATAGTTGCAAGGGGTGAAAAACGTGGCAAAAAAACACAGGGACCTATGGGATTCTCACCCATCTTCCTCTTATGACTGCTTCCTTTACATATGCTTCTAAGAGGAACTGACATCACAGAAAAAAGTAATGTATCAGGTGCAGAATCTCGATAACACCCTAAGATCCTATGCACAGACCACTATCTTGGAATGGGCTGTTCTTAAACTTTACATTAACGATGAGCAACAATGCCTTAGTGGGGGCATCTGACTTTATGCAACCCACTCGGGCAACCCTGTTGGTTTCTTTAAAGGACTCTCACCCACTGAGGTTTTATTAGAGTGATATGCATCCTTGAGTCCTCGCCATAGATACAAAAGTCATCTGGGCGGGCTCAACCTTGTTAATAAAGTTTACCATGCCACTTCCCTGGAATTCAAGTGAAGAAGAAGCCCAAGTTTGACATCCATCGTGCTGCTCTAAACTCTACCGTCCGACCACAAACCATTATGGTTCTCACTCAAAGCAATTCGTAGAACACGCTCTGGGTGATTGCACACACAGAAATGCCAGAACAATCCAGGCTCTGATGGCCAGCCATTAGCTGTGCACTGCATTTACTAATGCGCAGTTGGGCAGTGTGGAGCGCTCCTTCCCCCTCGGAAAGTATGAAGTTTCTGGTAAGTTCTTGGTACTGCTTTCAACACGGATCTTGGCATAGGTGTAACAGTTACATTTTCTGTCTCTGGAATCTGTGTATCTTTTCATAATCTTTAGTAGTACTGAATCCTCACAGATCTTGATCACAGCATTATTTTTTCATAAAATATTTCATAATATAATGCAAACTTAAATGCATGCATAAGTTACATAAAATAAAATAGAAAACTTAAAAAATATACATTTAACAAACCATGCTATAAATGGTGAAATTGCTAAACAAGGACATGGAAAACAAATTAGAAGCATCAGCTACGAACAGTCATACTCATCAAATTCTTTAGGGGCTTGGTTCTCCTTGCAAATATGTGGACCCTTTCCATGCTCATGTTCTGGACATACTCTTTCATTATCACTCTGATAAACATATCCCTCTTCATGAATGCCTGATGAACTGCAAGCATCCGCAGTACCTGCTTAAAGAGCCAACACCTGTTTGTCTTCCATCCTAATCTGGCCAAACAAACACCCCTCGCCTCTGTACTCCATCATCCAACCATCACTAACACACACTGAAATTTTGTAGCTGTGTTATCTTTCTTCTTTAGACACATCACATCTACTCATATGACACGTACTACCATCCTCCAAACTCAAAGCATTATTTTAAGCATTCACAATTCTCTTTGGCTTACTAAACGTGTCCTCTTTTAGAAGGCTTTCTTCCTAGCTTAATACACACCCAATGCTCAGCCTTCAGTTCAACCTCTATTACCCCGTACTTAACATCGCAGTACGTCATGTACTTTCTTTTGCGAATCTTCAGTAAGTACTTAGGGATAACACTGAATTACCTTAGTTCTTTGCATCCATCCTAGATTGCTTTTTTAGTATCCTATGTGTCCCCTTATAATTTTGATTCTCCTACAATCAAAAGCATCTTCTCACTTTAAACAGCTAAATCTTCTTAACACAATTTGATTACTTTAATATTCCTCTGACTATACGAATAACTCTCTCAAAAGCTCCTTTTCCCCCAGGATGATACAATGAGTTAAGCCGACACTTTATACCAGAGCATTCCAAATAGTCCATCCTTTCCCTTGACTTAAACTGATCATTATTATCAGTCAAAATGGACACAAGCAACCCTTCTCTTAAGAATAATCCATCAATTAATTCTATCACATTCTTGGTATCAACCTTCTCAACAATCTTCCATTCTACACACTTTGGAAAATAAATCCACCAAGACTACTATATATTTGTATGTTCCCATGATCCCACTTCACTAGAACCATAATGTCTACACCCGTTTCTCTCACGTCACAGTGATACTCTCTAAACGGCAAAGAGGTGCTCTCAAAGTCTCCTACATCTAATTCTCTCTCTCCTAACACAAGTCTCTCAGTCTTTAGATCAATTCTTGGCCACCAATACTTTAAACTCAAAGGTGAAACAACTATCACCTCTTAACAGATATTGTCACTCATCACTGAGTTACCATTGCCCTCGCACTTCCATCAATTCCCCACTTTCTTTCACTTCACTTCACCTCATCACATTCACCCACACTGTTCCAGTCCTCTTTCAATATTGCCCACTAATTCCCCTTCCCATCCACAACATGTGGTTTGGTATACTCATTCCACTTATCCCCATCATTCTCTTTCATGAGAATTGGCATCCTACTTAAAAAGTAAGCAGTTACATTTTTTGCCCCAAGTACACACTTCACATCAAATATAAAATCTTCTAAGCTAATAGGAGTCCTGGATGAACTCTAAGCTCTCTACGGTCAGTAATTCTGTTAAAGATTTGTAATCACTTCTAAGAGTGACGTTTTCCCCCAAATATACTTGTGGAAATGCTCCAAAGTCCACACAGAGGATAGGATCCTCATTCAGTCCCTGAGTATTTCACCTCATTAAGCGATAATGATCATGAGGCAAAAGTGATCACAACTTGTTATCCAGAGCATTCCACTTAAGTCAGGACTGCACCTGGGCCTTTACCACTGGTGTCCATGATTATTATTGTGTCAGCCTTGAGGTTGCACCCTTGCAGACGTGGAGCTTTACAAATTGCATTCTTGATTTAGTCAAATGATGCATGACAGTTCCTGTTCCATTGAAGCTTAAGACTTATTTTTCAATAACTGTCCCCTGGTGAGTTTTCTCAGAAAAATTGACAAACTTAGAATAAAATTCAGCTGGGGATTTTCTTATGGCTTCAACTAATTTCTCTTTAGGCCCGACCCCTCTACAACTGACTTCATGCCCCCAAATAGGTACCTTCATGCCCAGCAAACCTGAATTTGCTAATTTCTACAGTTAAATCCCTGTCCTCAAAATTTCCAGCACCTTACATAAAACCCCATTGTGTTTCTTCCTATCCCTGCCCATTACTTGTATGTCATATTGGAATCAGATCATTTCAGGTATATCTCCAAACAGCTCCACCAGAAGTCTTTGGAAAACAGCAGCAGTGAATGCCAATCTGGGCCAATTCTAGGTCAGAGGGAATCAGTACAGCACCAGACCTGTTTCTACTGTGTCCCACTCGGCTGTTTCAAAAACATCATTCTCTTGGGAGAGCACAGTGAATAACACATTCCATGAAAGAGGAAGAAGTGGTAGGGTTTAAGACGGAAAAAGTAACACATAATTGACTACCCATCTATTATAAGGCTCTTCCCAGCTACTGCCTAGTTTTCTAGGAATAAAATTTACTTGGTTGGAGGCCTACACCTGGCTGTGGGCTTTGTGAGAAACAAATCTTATGCAAATGGTTGTATATCATGCTCTTGACTACCTTTTAAAAAGAGGCCTAACTGACCTAATGTTAGTTGACTTTTGGAGAGTCAAGCACTTGGTGAAGAGGAACTATCATCCATTTACAGAGTTCATAAAAGGTACATTGACTAGACTGATTCTTGATTAGCACTGGAATGAAGTAGAGTATCTGAACAATAAGAGTGGGTGAAACGTTTCTCTAAATTCATGCGCCTGTTGTCGAGACCATAACTCTCAAATTAGACATTACAAGGGGAATTTAAACTTAAGGAAATAGTTGTTAGTGAACCAAGATTTTAAAATAACATATCTGAGGTAATTCAAAAAATGCTCTACAGATAATGTACTTGGGGAGGCCCCTTTTCCACAGTTTTTGAAACTACTAAACGCAATAATAAGTGGTAAAGTGATCAAGCCCACTTAAGCACTGCAAATGGTCTACAGCTTGATAAGGCAGGAACTTAAGGCACTGATCTGTGGTATTGAAATGAAGCACAAGACCACTAGCACATGTAAAATATACAAGACACTGAATAATACAAGGTGACATGCAAATCTCCAATCACTAAAACACAGCCCAAAGGTTGCTTTATATAACCCATTAAAATAGGGAAACAGGCAATAAATTACTAGTTTGTAAAATATGAACCACGAAACAGATGAGATAAATAACTAAAGTAGAGCTCAATAGGATCCCTTTCTCAGACCTTCACATAGTGCAGGTTTTCACTGAACATTTTTCTTCATTGCTTTCAAGTAGTCCTTAATATTCAAATCTACAAAAGTGACATATTAATGAAATGCATTTCCTATATTTGATAAGTTTCTTAGGATATTGAACCTTCCTAGCTCTATGGAGGAGGTGCAGCTGGCTACAATCACCTTACCGACAAAGAAGGCCCAATGGCATGATGATTCTTCTATGAGATTCTACAAGGTCATCACTTCACTTCTAGCATCTACCTGTTAAACGTATTTATTCTTTACTACAGAGAACTGTGACTGATTAAATGGCACACTCCTTTCTTACCATCATATCAAACCAGGCATGAGGCCCAACTGTTCATCACCCTCCTTACACACAACAGTAAGATTTAAAAGAAGGTACTACCTATGCAACTCACAAAATTATTTCCTAGTCTGATGATTCTTGCCCAACTGTGCTTCAGTAAAACCAGACAGGCGAGCAACGATTTTGAGATGGTTTTGATTCCTACTGACGTTGCTATGGAAATGATTGTCCAATGATAGATTCTACTAGCCTCAAATGATAAGACCGCACTTGACTGAGTGGACTATTGATACCTATTAAAGGTGCTAGTGACCACAGCGCTGGGTCAAAGATCTGAAAAATTTATGCTGCACAATTATGTGGACCGACAGACCAAAATTTGCCTAAGCAATGTATCCACTTAATCTGTTATACAAAATACTGGAACACCACGTGTTATCTTTACCCTCGCTATGGAATGATTGCTAAATAAAATGTAGCTATATAAAATATATTAAAATTGGGACACAATAGGTTTAGTAACTGTCTATCACTCGTAGTAATAAAAGAATTGGCGATAGTCAAAGGACTTATTTGGGAACGCCTGGCAACTACACAAATCCTTACACCACATTAAATTAAATGTATTTTAACTGAATAGGTTTTCAGGGCTTGACCGAGTGTAACCATGTTCTTTATTAAAATCCCCTTAAATTATTTTAAAATGAAATATTTCATGAAATTACATTAAATCATTATGTTTAAACCTTAACCTAAACCTATTGCTAAATCGAGTTCTGAAATAATTAAAATTGCATATCAAATAATTTCTTTAAACTTATTTTGATTAGTGAAAATGACCTGGCTGTATATGTAACCCTAAACAAATCCTAAATAAAATTAACTTTAACTACATTATATTACACTAAAAAGTTACCCACTCCAACCCTGAATAAAATAAAATTAGTGTTGATAGATTACATCCACCTACCTCCAATACTAATACTAACCTACAAGTGTAAATATATTTAATTTAAAAATGTTAACCTATCCCCAGAGCTAACCCTAATTCAATCCTTAAATTAAATTTAAATAAATTAGGTGACCTTTAAATAGCCTTAACTCGAATACGATCAGTTTTGTGTGCTGTTTATAGTATTTATAATATAAAAAATTATGGGGGCAAATTTGTAATGTTCGATTTGCCTCAAAAGTAAGGAAGTCATTTCAACTAAGTACAGAGTGCCAGAGTCTTTTAGTGCTACATTTTACTAAAGTGAAATACAATACATTTGATTGCGCTGCATCAGCAATCTGAAAAAAAGGAACTTTCAGTAACTTAATGCAAGACCTGAAAAAACAGCAGACAGTTCCCTTTGTTGCATAAGACTTGAGCATAGGCTTCATTGACTAATCACAGATGTTGCATAACCAGCAAGGGTGCTTATTTATTTGTAAGGTAAAATGCTTGCACTTTCTATTGGTCAATACACAAACTTGTCTCTTTAAAATATTTGAGTGATAGTGTATTAAGCTTGGGTGAGCAACCTCTACTTCCAAACCGTTTCTAAAAAATATTATTTACAAATGTTTGTTAACACTGCTTCCAGGGCACGTGAAAGCAAATACCACCAGGTATCTAACAGCATTTTAGAATGAATAGAGGTAATGTTTTTATAGCGAATATTAATGTTTTTTTAACTATGCTAATCAGATGTAACGGGAGGATTTAATGTGAGGTATTTGGGAGGAAAACAAAAACATAGCATTATAAAGGTATGAAACTTCTGCTTTAAAGGGTCAGTCTGATGTTAGATTGCGAGGAGACTGTAATGCCCTACAAACTTATGTGGGACTTTTTAAACATAAAATTGTGCCCCAGGGAGGAGAAATCTAATGTGTTGGCAGCGACCTGCCTCAGATCACCAATATCCAAGTTTTATGACCATAGGATTGCCAGCACACTCACTTAATGGCATTGAGATGTGGTCTAGTTTAAAAAAAAAAAAAATGTTTAAGTCTACTGAAAACATATATAAGGTGGCAGAGGGACTGGGCCGGGCTACTGACACATCAAAAACCTTGCCTTTTGTTTACCTCCAGAAGGATGGAAAGAAACTGCATGAGAACCACAACAGTATGGATCACGAGCAGACTTTCCCCTACAACACGCATTATGAGATGATTGGTTTCTAGAGTGGGAGAAACTAGGACTGGAGTTACCAGTAACAGGTGGTATTTCTTGCCCCTCATGCCCTCCATTACTGACTACTATGGGGTCTGAATCGGGGAAAACAAGCGGATCCTGGAATTACCTGGCCCATTTCCGCATATAGTCCTCCAACTGCAGGACTTTTACAATGCACATTTTCCACCTGTTTTAAAAATTGACTATCGGGGGGGGGGGGGACAAATATGTTGGCAAATATGCATGTATGCTTGAGACTGGTGGTTCCACGAAGCATATTCAATGGATACAAAACATGCTTTCAATAAAAAGAAAGAGCCTGAGGTCTTTGGATTGAATTTTCAGACTATGGTTCAACGCAGGCATCGATTTTCTTCGCTGCGAAAACGCACAGTCGGTATTAACCAAGCTGCCATCTTATACCCACAGACTAATTCACGGACCACACAAGTCCAAATAATGGCGAAGGTGCCAGCATGTTGCAATAATGAAGATGTCCGCAGAGAACAAGCAGCTGAAGTAAGTTTTCAGTTCATATTTTCAGCTCAGTACAACTCAGTACAACTTACTACTTATGCCAGTGTTTTAAACAAGCATTGGCAAATCCAACATGTCTCCCCTATGTGAGAACTATTGGCTTTGTCAATGTTTTTTAGCCATGTAGTACTGCCACCCACCTACAGTGCAGCACTGCTGAAAGTGTAAAAAAAAATTGCTATTACTCAGAGTGCTGTCCGCGTCATAGCGCTTTTCTTTTTTTACTTTAAACCATGCGGCACAGCAGCCACACAGTTGCACAAGATGGCTTCTAAGACATTGAAAAACAAATTAGTAAAGCTATTTGGCTTTGTCAATGTGTTCTTTGCCATGTTGTTCAGCTGCGTGGCTGCTGTGCACAATGGTTGACAGTAAAAAAAAAATAGCTTTGAAGCAGCCTGTGTTGACCGAGTCTTGGCACTAGCAGTGGTCGAAGTCGGCGGGATCGGCAGGGCACGGCGTGCCCCATCTTCTTTAATTTTGTGGAATCCATTCCCCTACTTATTTATTTTTAACAATGCGTCCCAGGACGGCAGAAATAGCCAAGGCTTATAGATAAGGCTCGGCGTTTGTGGCCGTTCAAGGACGGGCGGGTGGGCAGAAAAGGACTCTGTCTTTTCCTTCTTGCCCAGAGAAGACAAGGACAGTGTCCACTTCTCCTGCTGAGCTGCTGGCAGCTGCCCCCCTTTCTTTCTTCCTCTTATTCCCTCTCTTTCTGTCTTGCTCCTCCTCACTTGCTGAAAACCGTGACTTCAAGAAACTCTTCTTACCCTCTTTTTCCTCTGCTTTCGTTTATTTGTTCCCCTGTCAAATGGATCCAAAAACAGAAAAACACTTTAGCTTGAAATATTGTTCTATTCCAAAGAGCAGACCGGGACGGAGAGAAATAAAAGGTTCAATATATGAAAAATAACTAAATAAAGCAAGACAGAGTGGTCGCAAAGTGGCCAGATTGATTTTATTCACACCCAAAAGCATTAGCGCCACTTTACAGAGTTTGCCAGTGAAGTGCTACTTTTGTTTTCTCTTCTTTTTTTGAACAACATTGTTTTCCCCGGGTGGGGAAATGCACCAATCTTGGAGGTACTGCAAAACCTGGTTGATGGGTACCACACCTCTGTGTTCACGGAAGTGGTCTTTTTCAACCATACTGCTTACGGTTTGTAAGGATATAACCAATGGACATTGAAACTGGGCCCTTCTGGGCCCTGTAGCCATGTCATTAACTTTTCAGGACAAAGCACTCACTGATTTCTGAATGAGTGTAAAAGCTTTAAGGTAACCATATTGTTTGTTGTACCTGCTTACATTTTTCATACTTTACCTAATTTTGCATTCCCTATGAGATTTAGTTTTTTCCAGGATGTTGCAAATTTTTTTTTTTTCAGGCAGCATATTACTCTTCTCTAGTGCATAATTTGAATTGAGTCGCATCCAGGTGTTTGCAGCGGTGCACAATTGGGTTGTAGCTGAGCTGAAGGCAGTGCGAGTTTCTCTCAGTGGGGCAGTAACGTGTTCAGTGTGGGAGAGGATGTGGCACTATGGCCAGAGCTGCCGAATTTGGAACTGGGGAACCAGGTTCAGCCTTCATGATCAGTCCACCAGACCACTTTCCTGAGGGAGCACATTCCCATGCTAGACCTGAGAAGGCCTTGCTAGACCTTAGAAGCCCTGGTGTCTTAGCACCCGCAGGTGGATCCTAGCCCCTAGCGGTGGCAAGTGTGGGTTAAACTTGAAGGCCTGTCTACCACAATTCATACTGAAGTTAACCTCCAGTCTTGCGGGCAGGCCTATGAAGCGGCACACTCTAGAGCGGCAGTGACTGTCACTGAGGTCACAGGACCCTGGAGACCAGTCTGCCTCACCCTTTGGTACCTCCATTGGCCTTGTTTCAGCAGTAGTAGTGTAACTCACCAGGGATCGGCAATGCAGGATTTGCATGCACACCAAACTAAGTTTGAAAACTTCACGGTCTCTCTGCTTCATGCACAAGCACTTTTACATGTGCTGCCTGCTTTGGGGCCACTGGAATTATGCAGCAACGGAGGACAAAATTATGCCGCAGTGTTGACTAAATTATGCAGCAAACAAAAAGGCTGCAGCGTAATCATGTATATTTTCTGATACTTTATTATTTTGACATTTTTACACATACTAAGTCTCTGCAAAGATTTTGCCTTATTAGTACCAGTTTATTATACAAATGCAGCAGCGAGAAAGGTGTCCAGTCAAACTTTGCAAAGGGCCGCCCACTTCGCAGCAACACAAGTCACATTTTTTAGTAACTTTTGATCCGTTTGAGAGTCAAACAATTTATTAGTTAAAATCGTCAGATTATGCAGCAGATGTATTATGTGGCAAATATGGCAGAGCGATAATTATGTTGAAAACATTTGCTAACTAGGATATTTTGCAATTCATGTTTGAACTGCTCTTGTGGAAAAAGGGAGAAGTGTTGATGACAGAAACTCCATGGCTCGGAAACAAATGGCTTGTGATTCCACTTTTAAGCATATTTGGGACATTCTGGAAACGTATCCCATTTTGTGAATGTATTTTAATGTCAATAACTCATATTAAACCTTAAATAAACATGTGTATCCATTGGTTGAATTAAATAAGGTAATAAGCTGTAACTGGTCAGTGAAATGCCAAACAAATACTAAAAATTGGGATGTTTGCTCTTTCAGGCCACACCTTTGACTCCGCCCACTGACCCAATCCTCGAGTTAGTTCCATCCTCTGATCCTGCGCCCACAGTTCCCCTACTTTTTTTCCCCACTTCGACCACTGACTTTTAGCCATGCTGCAAAGAGCTGCGCTGCTATATAAAATGGCTAAAAACACACACTGGCAAGCCAATAGAATTTGCACAGGCGAGGCCTATTGTCTTTGCCAATTTTGACTGCTTAGGGTTGTTAGAAGGATGGGAACTGTAAGGGGGCCTGAACTCGGGACAAGAGTGGAGAGCACACCAGCAGAGAGTGCAAGGATGGAATGTGTAAAACGTGTTCTGGCCGGTTGTCCAGCGTGAATTATTGGCGGGAAAAGCAAACTTCTCTAATAATGGATGACTGGTGCTACCATGATTGTGGTGTTCACATGAGACATTGAACAAAATTGACGTTACTCCTAGACTGTGCAGTAATTTATGAATTTAAGCATACATTTTCAGATATGGCATAATAGTATTGTTTATTTACTTTGTGCAATTTTTACTAAAAACCTGTTCGCAAGATTGACGATATCATTTTATTGTACGTTTCACTTTAGAAATTGTTTATATGATTTGTTTAGACTAAAACAACCAATTTTTACAGCACAAAATGGAAGTACCTACCTACATTAGACATGAACAAATCAGGACAAGGGAAAATTATGTAAGAAAGGTGAAATCCCTCTTTAAAAATAATAACAATACATAAAATTCTAGGAACTTTCATCACATCGAGGCAGGATTGATTTGTAGAGCATGGGTGTGCCATGAGCACCGATGGAGGCAGTATAATGGAGAAAGAGTGAAAGGGAGGGGGAAGAAGGAAGTGGCGCCACAGACAGGGCTGCTTACTTCTGAACTGGGGTGCTAGGTTTTAGTCTCGGCGTCGGCTCAAACTCCTGTGATCCTGGGCAAATCATTTAATCTCCACGGGGTAAAATAAGAAGGTGACCTTTTGTAATGTAACTGGTACTGATATAAAGCACTGATACGTTTGGGTCGGGTTGCTTCACGCTATTAAAAAAAGCCCAAAAAAGATGAAGCTGTACCTCAATCACAGAGCGAGCAGCGGATGGACACTAATTAAGATTAGTTAAACTGTACGTTGTCCATGCGCCACACAAACAAAAATAAATGATGCGTTGCATACTCTGCCGAATTAGGTGGTGGGCTAAAAGCCGCTTTTTTGAGGTTTTCTTTTTTTTTTAAAGAAACAATAAATCGTCACCCTAGCGACAGCATATACATGCTGCCTGCAAGCGATACCTAATGGCCAGCTAAGCAGTGGCGGCTCCTCCGCTAAGGCGGAGGAGTGTCGCCCCACTGAGCAGTTAAAAAAGGAAAAAATTAAATGATAATAACTCATTATTAGTATCATTTTATTTTTCTGTTGTTGCTCACCTGGGTAGGGGCGGGGCTGGGCTCTGACAGAGGAGCCGGAGTGGTTCGCACTCTCTTAAGTGCACATGACGGTTTGGCTGGCAGTCTCGGGCCGGCCAAACCTGTCATGCGCACTTTGCATGTTCTCCACCCAGGCTGCATTACAGCCTGGGTGGAGAACATGCCCAGGCTCCCTGTCCCCGTCTGACCAATCACAACGCAGCATTGTAGCATTGTGATTGGCTTTGGGGAGCCTGGGTGCTTCCTGTTCCTGCCCTGGAAGCGGGCGAAGAGGACCGAGAGGCGGCGGCACACAGGTAAGTATTTTGTTTTTTCATTCTCATCCTCCACCTGCCCTCCTTCCCCCATGACCTCCCCCCCAACCAGCATTAAATAGTAGCTGCCACTAAAGCTAATTCCTGGAAGCAGGCAGCATTGGCAAAGCCCTTCAACACCCCAAACCAACAAACCTATCATTATGATGCACAATTTAGAAAGTTAAACGAGTGGTGCACTAGGAATTCATGGTAATAAAAAAACACAGCTGATACAACTCACATTTACATACACATTCTCTATGTGTTCATCAATGACTATTTGGCAGATATTGGGCATCACCCAGAAGTTTTTGAGATTTGTGTTTTGTGTTCCCCCTATTAAACTGGTGTTGCTTAATTATTCTGACTTAACTTCTGTGATGTACTTTCTAGAGGAGTCAGCTTTGAGACCTGACAAAACAACGTAGTTTAATGCGTTACTTTTAGCTGATTTTGACATTGATTTTGCTGTGAGGAAAAGAAAAAGAAACATTAATTGATCTGAAGCGAAATGGAGACTTCACTGTGAAGTTGTCTACACAAAACAGTGCAGGTAATGAGGTAGGATATGAGCTGTTACACGTGATGCAACCAGGAGAAAACATTCAAACGTGTAATTAGTGCCAGAGGCTGTGTTGGTATCGCATTTTGTTTAGGCCTGGATGTGAAATTCCGCTCTGTTCGCAGAGTTTGCAGTTTTTCCTGCTACGCGCAGCACGTGGAGTTCCGAAAAACTCTGTAGAGTGGAGTTTTTTCCTCACTTACACTCGCCAACGTTAATTTGGCGAGAGCGAGCAAGGAAAATCTTACTCCAGACCACCGCCCGGCGAGGTTTCTCAACACAGGCGGTCGCAGATGGTCGTTACTGCTCACGTTGAGAAACATTCCGTTCATGTTGAGTAAGTTGCTGCTCGAGTAGAACATCTACTCGGGCGTCAGAATGAAGAAGCGCCCTCTTGAGCTGCACATGGTGCCATTCGTGCTGCTTTTACAGTGCAGGGCAAACACACGGCACTAAAAATCAGCACGAACGGCGCAACATAACGCACTCTGCCACTTGCGGAACTCTGCATAGTGCAGCAGAGTTTTTTGGTCACTTACTCCACCCAGGCTTAATTTTTTCATCATGCAAAGATATACTAGGAAAGATGTACCCTTTCATGTAATTAGGCAATGATAAACCTTCGAAGTTGCCACAGCTCGCTCACACATACTAAAATGTCAGCCTTTTTCCAAGGCACAATCCAGCAAAGGGCCTTGTGAATCAAAAGTCAGCCGTCTTTACAAAAATGGGTCACATAAAGTGCCTGGGTGGTCCAAATTTGACCTACGCTGCTATTCTGCACCAGTTTACAATGTGCAGTTTCACTCCATTTCTATTTTGCAGTGACCAATCAATCAATCAGGGATTTGTGAAGCGCACTACTCACCCGTGAGGGTCTCATGGCCCGGTGGGGTGTGTGGGGGGGCAGGGGAATTCGGGCAGCTCCGGCTCACCCGAAGTCAGGTCTTGAGGCTCTTCCTGAATGCTTGCAGTGTGGGGGTTCATCTGATGCTGAGGGGGAGTTCGTTCCAGGTCTTGGCCACAATGTAGGAGAAGGATCTTCCTCCTGTTCTGGCTCTGCGGATGCGTGGAATTACGGCCAGGGCAAGGTCGGTGGAGCGGAGGTTCCTCTTGGGGGCGTAGAAGGAGATTCTTTTGTTGAGGTTTTGGGGTCTGGTGTTGTGGAGGGCTTTGTAGGCGTGTGTGAGCAGCTTGAAAGTGACTCTCTTTTCGACGGGGAGCCGGAGGACGGTCTGGAGTTTGTGGAGTAGAGATTTGTTGATTCCGGCTTAGAGGGCGTTCCCGTAGTCAAGTCTGCTGGTTATGAGTGCGGGGGTGATGGTCTTTCTGGACTCAGAGGGGATCCATTTGAAGGTCTTGCAGAGTATACGGAGTGTGTTGAAGCACGTGGGCGATACAGCGTTGATCTGTCGGTTAATGGTAAGGGAGGAGTCAGGTGTTGTTTCTTTGAAGCAAGCCTCATAACGGCTCCAGCTCCCGATTTTGGAACTGAGAGAACCAGGTTCGAGTCTCAGCATTCGCTCAACTTCATGTGATTGTGGCAAATCTCTTAAACTCCCCAAACCTACAAAAAATTTGTGTGTCCTTGTGTAATGTAACTCGAAGCTCTTCCGCTAAGGCGGGGGAGCGTCGCCCCACTGCTTTGCAGCAGTGAAATAAAGGAAAAATAAAATGCTAACTTGAGGTTATTATAATTTTATTTTGTCCTGCTATGGCAGCTTTGCAGGGCGGGGCTGCTCTGATGACAGGAGCAGGGGCAGTGGTGAGCACACTTTGTAAGTGCGCATGAATGTTTGGCCGGCTGTCTCAGGCCGGCCAAGCATTTGTGAGTACTTTGCATGTTCTCCACCCAGGCTGCATTACAGTCTGAGTGGAGAGCATGCCCAGGCTCCCATTCCCTGGCTAAGTGCCAAACTACGGCACTCAGACAAATCACAACGCTGCATTGCAGCGTTGTGATTGGATTAGAGGAGTCTGGATGTTCTTCCTGTTCCGGCTGTGCAGAACGATGAGGAGGAGAGACGCAGCGGTAAGGTACTGGTGCTTCGAGTAAAGCGCTCCAATACCTTTGGGACAAGTACGCGCTATATAAAAACTGCATTAAAAAAAGTAGATCCTGTCTGCCAGTAAAATAAATGTATCCTGGCTGCCAAGAAAATAATCCCCGAAAAATGTTGTTCCAATATCTATTTCTTACTCAGAGGATCGCAATGATTTACTATAACAGATGAGAAGAGGAGGAGGTGGGAGGGTGGGGGGGGAGAGAAAGGATAGGGGGAGGGGCAGGGGACAAGCCATGAAAGGAGTCAGGCATGGGAATTCAGAGAAGCTTTGTGTTCCCGGGATTCAAAGGGGGTCTGTTTGTGCCAATGGTCCTCTAGTTCTACCAATTGCATGTTCTTTGCATGCTGAGTCCGCAACCTATGTCGGCTGTCCACTGGTCTTTCAGAGGCAATGGTGTTCTGGGGAAGTGCAGGTTCCGGTACTGCTGTGTGATCATCATCCCTGGACCACGCCCCCTGCTTCAAAACCAAAGGACCATTTGGCAGTGATCTTCTGTGAAATACAGTCAGTACTCTTTAAAACCTGCCAACCTAGGACAGGATGTGGAGTAAGGGCCAGAGGTGTTGACTTTGGTCCCAAGGAATCAGGTTTGAGTCATGGCTTGACATCCTGTGATTCTGGGCACATGACTTAACCTCCCTGTGCCTACAAAACAAACAAGTCTATGCAAAATCTGTTGGCTTTGTCTATGTTTTTTACATGCTGCACAGCAAAAAGCACTACAAAGCAGCCAGCGTTGACTGCGTCATAGCACTTTTTTTCCTTTAAGTCATGTTGCACAGTGGGCAGGCAAGCAACATGGCTGAAGTAAAGAAGCTTTCCTAGGGACTGCGTTCATGGTGAAAGTGGCTGTTCATGACAAGTTGGTTTGATCACTAACATTTTAAGACAGGACTATTCCTGATTTGGTCTGGAAAGTTGATGGTTTTAAATGGGACTTCAACACAAAAAAAGAGGAAAAATCATGGTGTGCAGAGTATTTATGGGGGCTGGCGTTGCCTGATTGAGGGATGGACCATTAGATGCTAGATTTGGGATCATGGGAAATGTAGTTTTTCTTGTTAAAACATTTTGATTGTCTGCTTTCATTTTATGCAATAAAGTAAGAGAAGCATTGTCCTCGCTTCCGAATCCTTAATACAATTGTAAATTCTTGACACAACACCTAATACAGTTTTTACTCATCACCACAACACTACACCCATCCTTGAATATGATATTTTGTAATGGAACTGGTGCTAATGTAAAGCGCTGACACCTTTGGGTCGGGCCACGTTCGCGCTATAAAAAAAATACCAAAAAAGAAGAAATAGTACCTCAGTCACAGTGTGAGCAGCGCATAGACACTAATTAGTTAATTAATTAGTTAATTAATTAATTTGTACTTGGTCCATGTGCGGCACAAACAAACGGAAATGATGCACCCCATATTCTGCCTTATTAGAAGACAGCACAGAAGAGTAATAATGCTGCCAACGAACGGTAAGTAATGGGTGGGCTAAAAGACCATTTTTCGAGTAGTTTATTTTTTTTTAGACGTAAGAGGTCATCAAGCAATCAATCATAACTTTATTTCGCATTAAAAAATGCATAAAAGTACATATAATTCATTGCAAACAATTAATACATTACTAAAAACAATATTATAAAAGGTATATGAGGTCGTCAACATAGCGAGAGCGCATGCGCGCTGTCTGCAGACAAGACCTAAAAATCACTGCCAAGCCAATTGCTGGGCTCTATTGTACGCACTTAGCGCAAACAAGCACATACAAATTTAAACAAAGACTAATAATATTAATAATAGTTATGATTATTATTAGTACTATTATTAGTATTAATGAACAAGTTACTTACCTTCGGTAATGATATATCTGTAAGAAACATTAGTTAGTTATAGATTCCTTACCTTAGAATTACCCCCAGGCGTCAGACTGGATCCGGAAAGTTTTTTCGTCAGCAGTACCTCTGTGCGTCGGAAGGTGGCGTCGGTCGGCTCCGCGTTCGTCGTTGGCGTCGTGGTCGCCGGGATGACGTCGCGGTAGCTACTTAGACGCCGCCCTCGCGCGCTGACGTCAGTTCTGTACAAGACTTTCCGCGCCAGAAACGCAGAGCCATGCAAGACACTGACCACTGGTGCACAAAACTAGGGCCCTGAAAGGATATCCTTAACCCTAGAAATCAGTTCGCAGAACGGGGAGGATGGGTGGGGCGGTAAGGAATCTATAACTAACTAATGTTTCTTACAGATATATCGTTACCGAAGGTAAGTAACTTGTTCATCTGAAAGAAACACGTTAGTTATAGATTCCTTACCTTAGAATAGATACCCCAGCAATACCAACCCCGGAGGTGGGTCTGCGAACCAAGATCACACCAGAAAGTCCTGGAGAACAGAACGGCCAAAGAAGCCGTCTCTCCGGACTTGATTGTCAAGGCAGTAGTGTTTGGTAAAGGTGTGCAACGAAGCCCACGTAGCTGCCTGACAAATGTCATTCAGAGGAACTCCACGTCCCAAAGCAGTAGTTGCTGCCGTCGCCCTGGTGGAATGGGCGCGCAGCCCTACTGGAGGCTCCTTTTTTGCCAGAGAATAACAGGCTTTGATACACAAAACGACTCATCGGGAGATAGTCCGCTTGTGTACGGCCCGACCTTCCTTGGCGCCCACGTAGCCAACAAAGAGCTGGTCATCCACCCGGAACTGTTTGGTGCGATCCAGATAAAAGGAAAGCGCACGATTTGGGTCCAGACGGTGGAGCCTCTCTTCCTCTTTCGAAGGATGCGGAGGCGGAAAGAAGGTGGGCAAAGTGATGGTCTGCCCGATGTGAAAGGCAGTGACAACCTTGGGCAGGAAGGATGGACGGGTCCTGAGAACTACCTTGTTCGGATGGACAGACAGGAAAGGAGGCTTGGATGAAAGGGCCTGGAGCTCACTCACTCTTCTGGCAGATGTGATGTCTACCAGGAATGCAGTTTTAAGCGTCAGAAGCCTCAAAGGACAGTTGTGTAGCGGCTCAAAGGGAGCGCACATTAAATAAATTAAAACAAGATTCAAGTCCCACTGAGGCATAATGAAGGGAATAGGAGGAAAGAGATGAGTTATGCCTTTCAAGAAACGATTAACAACCGGGGACTTGAAAAGAGAAGGCTGATCTGGAAGCCGAAGGAAGGCAGAGATGGCCGAGAGATAGCCCTTGATAGTGCCCAGAGCAGAGCCCTGCTGGGCCAAAGAAAGGAGGAACAAGAGAACCTCAGAAAGAGGGGCAGAGAGGGGATCCACAGCCTTTGCTGTGCACCATGCCACAAATTTGTTCCACCGGCAGGCGTATACCGTCTGAGTGGAGGGACGCCTGGCTGCCAAGATTACGTCACAAACTTCGGGAGGCAGGTCAAAAGACGTCAGCTGTCGCCGCTCAATCTCCACACAAGGAGGTGGAGGCTGGACAGATTCGGATGGAGGACCGTCCCCTGTTGCTGCGACAGAAGATCCTCCCGAAGAGGCAGACGGGTCGGAGGATCGATGGCCATGTTGAGCAGCTCGGGATACCAGACTCTTCGTGCCCAATCCGTAGCCACAAGAATGACTTGGGCCCGGTCGCGCCTGATCTTCTTCAGCACTCTGGGCAGAAGTGGTATAGGCGGAAAGGCGTACAACAGACCGCAACTCCACTCGCGACGAAAAGCGTCGCCAAGCGAGTGCCGCCTTGGAAATTCCAACACGCAGAATTGCTGATATTGCGCGTTCTCTTCGGTGGCGAATAGATCTAACCAAGGCTCTCCCCACTGTCCAAAAAGACCTTGCACCACGTCCGAGTGAAGACACCATTCGTGATCCATCATGCACCTGCGGCTGAGTTCGTCCGCCCTGGCGTTCAGAGAACCCGCCAGGTGTTGAACCACCAGGGAAATGCCCTGATGTTCCAGCCATGTCCAGAGGCACAGGACCTCCTGACATAGGGTCCACAACCCCACCCCGCCCAGTTTGTTGCAGTACCACATGGCGGTGGTGTTGTCCATGAACACCTGCACTACTCTTCCCTGGACAGAGGGAAGGAATGCCTTGAGTACAAGACGAATCGCCCGGAGCTCCAGGAGGTTGATGTGGAGCCCGGACTCCGCCGGAGACCAGAGTCCTCTGATCTCCGCCTCTCCCATGTGGCCACCCCATCCCAGAAGGGATGCGTCCATCACCACCGTGTGCTCTGGTTGGGGAAGGGAAAGGGATCTGCCGTTGACCCAATCCTGGTTCGTGAGCACCACTGCAACTGTCGAGCAGTACCCTCCAAGATCTGGACGCAATCAGACAGATTCCCCTGATGCTGCGCCCACTGGAACTTCAGGTCCCACTGCAGAGCCCGCATATGCCACCTGGCATGATCGACCAGCAGGATGGAGGAGGCCATGAGGCCCAGCAGCCTCAGGGTCATCCGGACCGAAACCCGGGATAGAGGCTGAAAGATCGGAATCATAGCCCGAATATCCCGTACTCGCTGTTCGGGAGGAAAAACCCGAAACCTCATCGTGTCCAGAACCGCTCCGATGAAGAGGAGCTTCTGAGAGGGAATCAGGTGTGACTTCGGCACATTGATGGAGAACCCCAGCGAATACAGGAGGTCGGCCGTAGTCTGGAGGTGGGAGACGACTGCCTGGGATGAGCCCGCCTTCAACAGCCAGTCGTCGAGATAGGGGAAGACTGGAACCCCTGATCTGCGTAGGTGACCTGCGACCACCGCCATCACTTTCGTGAACACCCGAGGGGCGCTGGTAAGGCCAAAGGGGAGCACGGTAAACTGAAAATGCTCGTGGCCTACCGTGAACCGCAGGTAACGCCGGTGGGCCGGCAGGACGGGGATGTGAAAGTAAGCGTCCTGCAAGTCCAACGCTACCATCCAGTCTCCAGGGTCGAGGGCAGACAAGACCTGAGCGAGCGTCAACATTTTGAACTTCTCTTTCTGGAGGAAGCGGTTGACGTCCCTGAGATCCAAGATAGCACGCAGGCCCTTGTCCTTCTTGGGTACCAGAAAGTAGTGGAAATAGCAACCACGACCTACTTCTGGGACAGGAACGCGCCCAATGGCTCCCTTGGCCAAGAGTGCCAAATCTTCCTGCTGGAGAAGTGCCAGGTGATCCTCCGACATGCGGTGGTATTGAGGTGGCATGGCTGGAGGGGTAGCCTCGAAGGGGAGGGAGTAGCCCCTTCGGACTATTTGCAAAACCCACCTGTCCGACGTGATGGTGCAGCAGTGGGGGAGGTGATGGCGTATCCTACCACCTACTGGCGTTTGATGGACCTGAAAAGTCAGACTAGGAAGGTTTGGAGGCTGCTGCAGAGGGGGGCGTTGGTGGACTGGCCCGCCCGCTGGCCCCCTGAACCACGGCGTTGGTTCCCACGTCCCGTCCCGCGAAGGTTGGGTAACTTGCTGCGGCCTGTGGCTCTGGGCGGGACATAGCGGGGCACCCCTTCCGTAGCCACGAAAGGGGCAAAAAGCAGACTGCGCTGGGCGGTTGGAGAGGCCCAAGGACTTGGCCGTAGCCCGTGAGTCCTTGAAACGCTCTAGAGTGTTGTCCGCTTTGTCGCCAAAAAGGCGACGGCCATCAAAAGGCATGTCCATCAAGGTGTTCTGGACATCCCCCGAAAAGCCAGTCGATCTCATCCAGGCGTAGCGACGAAGGGCTACTGACGCTGAAATTTTCCTGCCCAGAGAGTCGGCGGTATCCAGCCCACAACGGATGGTAAACTTCGCCGCATCCCTCCCGGTGGCAATAGCCTGGGAGAGCACTGTCCTGGCCTCCTCCGGACACTGAGGCAGCACTTGCGGAACCGAGTCCCACACAGAGTGGGAATAACGGTCCAAGAGACATGCGGTGTTTACCGACCGCAGTCCTAAGCTGGCAGAAGAGAAAATCTTCTTCCCAAGATGGTCCAGCACCTTGGATTCTCTTTCCGGGGGAGCGGTAGGGAATGCGCTCTTGGAAGTGGAGGCTTGGACCACCAAGCTCTCAGGGGTGGGGTGTTGGGAGAGGAAAGTGGGGTCGCCCGGAGCCGGGCGGTGGCGTCGGCCAATCATCCTATCCATGGGAGCCCCCGTGTTGGGCCTGGACCACGTGCCCAAAAGGACGTCGGTAAGGGCCTCATTAAACGGCAGCAGGGGCTCTGAAGAGCTCGCAGCCGGCTGAAGTACCTCTGTCAGGAGGTTAGTCCTGACCGCCCCCGTAGGAAGCTCGAGGTTGAGGGCCTCGGCCGCCCTACGCAACCCACTGCATATGACGCTCCCTCCTCCATAGCCACGGTAGGAGGAGACAGCATGCCAAGGTCAGGGGAAGTATCAAGACCACTGGCATCCCCCAGTTCCTCTCTCCAGTCCTGTTCAGATCCTAGCTGATCAGTTAAAGGGTCACCTGACCCCTCCCAGTCCTCCTCCTCATCCTCAGGTTGCCAATCTGGCCGAAAAGGGACCCCAGGAGTGAACAGGGGCACAAATACCCCACTCGGCACCGGATACAGCGTCGGGCGACGCTGGTCCAGCTCCGTATCCACCTCGAGATGGAGGCCGGGGTCGACGCCGGCCGGGGACACGACCAGCGTCGTTTGCGGTTGCGGTGTCAGAGGAAGCGGCGCCGGTTGACCTTATTACACCTCCACCGGCGCCGCTTCCTCCGGTGGAGGTGTAATAAGGTCAACCGGCGCAGATCCGCATCCAGGCCTGGATCCACTGGAGGCCTGCGGCGCCGTGGCTGGAGCCGACGGCAGAGAAGGCCTAGGCCCCCCAACCGAGTCCGCAGGGCCCGAAGGCGCGCCGGCGGGTTCGGGTCACCCGAACATGGCATGCATCGCTTCGTAAATTTTACGAAGTTGGGCGGGAGTCCCTCCGGGTCCCGGGAAGGGGAGGAAACTCGGAGTTGACTCCTCGGGCTCCGCGCGCAGAGCCGCGGGAGGGGCACCGCCCGCATCCCTCGTCGCGTCAGCCGACCGACGGGGAGAAGTCGAAGAGCAACGATGCTTCTTCGACTTCTTTTTGTGCTTTGACTTACCCGACCCCGAGTGCGAAGACTTCGATGACTTGGAGTGGCAATGGCTCCGCGACCGGTCCCTCGACCTCCCTCGCGACCGGGACCTCGAACGGCGCGGAGCCGACTGCCGGCGCTCAAGCAGCTTTCGAGACCGCTCCCGCAAAGCCTTCGACGCCATCGACCGGCAGTCGGAGCACGACTTGGGGTCATGGTCGCGGTCCAGGCAAGAGAGGCACACACGATGTGGATCCGTAACCGACATCAGCCGGTTACAGGAACTGCAGGCCTTGAAGCCGGGCATCCCTCGTGCACCAGGAGTCGTAGACTAAAAAAAAAAAAGATGTTGACAAAAGTCGCTCAAAAAAAACAGTCAAAAAGTGACTGGAGGTACCGCTCTCTCCGGATCTGCGCTGGCTGGCGCGGAAAAAGAAAGAACTGACGTCAGCGCGCGAGGGCGGCATCTAAGTAGCTACCACCACAACGTCATCCCGGCGACCACGATGCCAACGGTGAACGCAGAGCCGACCGACGCCACCTTCCGACGCGCAGAGGTACTGCTGACGAAAAATCTTTCCGGATCCAGTCTGACGCCTGGGGGTAATTCTAAGGTAAGGAATCTATAACTAACGTGTTTCTTTCAGATGTTGTTGTTATTATTATTATTATAGAATTGATGATCCTCCTCAGTAAGCAATACCACACCCACGTTTATCACGTTAGAAGGTTGACTGCTAGTAATCCCTCTTGTCCTGCCCGCATCCTCTCCCACTCCCTCCTCTGTACTGCTCTGCTCTACCCCAACCTTTGAACAGCGCTCTGTTAAATTGTATCTAGGTTCGACCAATACAAATTCCCAGGTATAGAATAACTTGCTTACATACCACTTGGTAACAGAGATTTAGCAATTCAAATTGTTGTAAGTAACCAGTGTATATTATCCAATTTAACGAAATTACATTTTTATTTTTTGAAACATGTACCTCTATTGGCATTTTATATGAAAACATCAGAATAAAAAAACCAAGCAGGGATAAAGCGAGTAGCGCCCATAAGATACAAGCAAAGCACTCAAAAGACTGGGGCGCCGTCACTATTTTAACCCACCCCTACTCACCAGGAAGGCAGTTCTCCAGTCCACTGCGTGGATGCTAATCTATCATCAAGTTAGACCCTCTGATCCTTAGTTCTCACCCCCTGCAAGCAGGAGACGTCGCCAGGGGTGCCATACATGGGGTTCTGCCATTCACCAAAGTGTGGGTAGGGAAAAGTAAAATGGATGGGTTGGAATACCAGGGTGGATTCGAGTGAACAGTGGTATTAACTATGGAGTGCAGGTCACAAGCGGAAGGGAGCAAGAGGGTGGGACATAGAGAGGGAGAAATCATCACAATATTCGACAGAAGATGCAGCTGCGAGTCGTTGAGCAGAGCATGGACCATCTCCCAGCAGCTAAATTATAAGCACCATAGAGTTCCCTGGGGGATTATCAGTCTAAGGTACCGTGGGTAGCTGCCGAGTCTGTATTTCTCATCTTTCGCAGCTTTGTCCCTCAGGCATTGGTAAGGTCATCTGATTGGACGTCTATCCCTTTTGACAGCTCTTACTGTTGTGAATCTGTCTCGGGCAGATAGTTCAGGTCCAGTAGCGGCTGCTACCCAACGAGGGTGGTGGTGCAGGGGGACAGAGGGAGGGGGGAAATAAAAAAATAAATAAAAAACACTTACCTTAATTCCACCAGCCGCCACCTCTCTTCCGTCCTCTTTGCAGCAGGAACCAGGAAGCGAAGCACACAGCCTCCCAGAATCCCCTGACCAATCGCAATGCTGCCTTACAGCTGCATTGTCATTGGTCTGAGCGCCGTGGTTCGGCGTCACCATCGCTAAGGGAGGAGTCCTGCCTAACATCCAGGCCATGCTGCTGCCCAAGAATACCAACAGCCACAAGGCAGGGGGCAAAGTAAGCAAGTGAAGCACCACAGCTGGACTTGCAAATCACAGTTTAAATTCATCATAAACAGAAAACGCTCGACCCCATCTTTTCTGCCAGCGACAACATCACCTTCAGCCACACCACTGACCTCCAGTGGAACGAATACTGTTGTGTCCACTTCTCCCTCACCAAACCCACGGCACACCACCACGCCCACCACTACCCTCACAGAAATTGAGGTCACCCGAAGAACAGCTCACCACCGCCCTCAGAAAAACCCCTCCACCGACATCCACAGACGCCAACACCTCCGCACGCAACCTCCACCGATGGATCTCCGTCGGCGCTGACTCTTTGGCTCCCCTGAAGAAAGCCCCAAGCAAGCAACACTCCTAGAAAGCCAGCTGGTATCTCCCACCCTTCATGAATCCAGACGCACCTGTAGACGGCTTGAGAAGAGATGGAGGAGCAGCAAGACCCCGGAAGACCACTCAGCCTTCAAGACTGCTGTCACCGCACACAAGCACCTCATCAGAACAACAAAGAAAGCGTCCCTACAAGAAAGGATCAACACCAATGCATTCAATAGTAAAGAACTTTTTGCCGTGGTCAAAGAATTCGCCAGACCCAGCACAGAGACAGCAGACATACCCTCCTCCCAAGACCTCTGCAACAACCTCGGTACCTAAGATCAAGGAGATATACGACAACTTCGACAACCTCAATACCCAAGACCCTCTAACCCAACCCGCACCCTACGGTGTCGGACTCCAACAGACCCTACTCAGATGGACTGCCCTCACCGCGGACAAAACCCTCAAGATCATGAAGAGCACCCACTCTGGAGCACCCTCGGACCCCAGCCAGCATCACATCTTCAACAGAGCAAGCACCACCACTGCCCCCAAACTCTGTTGCACCATCAACTGCTCAATCAACTCTGCCACCTTCCCGGAAGACTGGAAACACGCAGAGATCAACCCCTTGATGAAGAAACCCTCTGCCGACCCGCCGGACCTCAAGAACTTCAGACCCATCTCTCTTCTACCCTTCCCAGCCAAGGTCATCGAGAAGGCCATCTACCCCCAGCTTACCAAGTTCATTAAAGCAAACCACATCCTGGACCTCTTCCAATCCGGCTTCCGAAGCAACCACAGCACCAAGACTGCCCTCCTAGCAGCCACAGACGACGTCCACGCCCACCTCGATCGAGGCGAAACTGCAGCCCTCATCTCCCTGGATCACTCGGCTGCCTTCGATACCGTCTCTCACCGCACCCTATGCCCAAGACTCCACGACGCCGGCATCAGTGACAAAGCCCTGGAATGGAATGGATCCGCTCCTTCCTCACCGGCCGTACACAGAGAGTCAGACTACCTCCGTTCCTCTAAGAACCCACAGAGATCAGCTGCAGAGTGCCTCAGGGCTCCTCCCTGAGCCCCACTCTATTCAACATCTACATGGTCTCGCTCGCAGCCATCGTCAGGAACCATGGATTCAACATCATCTCCTACGCCGACGACACCCAGCTGATTCTCTCCCTCACCAACGAACCCACAGTCGCCAAAAACAACTTTCACGACAAGACTGAAGTCCCCATCATGGGCTCCAACCCCTCCGCCTGCAACGACTTCTGGTGGCCTGCAGCACTTAGAACCCCCGCCACACCCACAGACCACGCATGTAACCTCAGCATCATCCTGGACTCCTCACTCACCATGAGCCCCTAGCTCAATGCCATCTCATCCTCCTGCTTCCAGGCGCTACGCCTGTTCCTAAATATATTCAAGTGGATCCCCACCAAGTCCAGAAAGACGGTCACCCACGCACTCATTAGCGGAATTGACTACGGCAACGCACTCTATGCCTGCATCACCTAGAAACTCCTCAAGAAACTACTGAACTTTCAGAACACCTCCGCCAGACTCGTCCTCAACATCCCCCACCGCAGACACATTTCCAGCCACCTGAGAGACATCCACTGGCTCCCAGTCAACAAAAGAATCACCTTCAAGCTCCTCACACACTCCATGACGCGGGACCTGTGTACCTCAACCACCGCCTTGCATTCCACGCACCCACCAGAGACCTCCGCTCTGCCCAATTGGTCCTGGCTACCATCCCACGTATCCGCAAGACCACAGCTGGAGGAAGATTCTTCTCCTACCTCGCAGCAGAGACCTGGAACACCCTGCCTCTCCACCTCAAAAAATCACAGGCACTGCCACAATTCGGGAAGGACCTCAAGGCCTGGCTTTTCGACTGAACCACAGCACCTCCGACGGACCAGCAGCTAGATCCCCCCCCCCCGAGCACCTTGAGACCTTTTTGGGTGGGTAAATGCGCTTTTTAAGTCACTTGATTGATTGATTGATTGAATGCTGAGCTATATAAATACCCAGTAATGTAACATAACATATTGAAATGGCTGAAGTATGTAATCTCTAAGAAAGACAAAACTTGTTGAATACAAATTTCAAGAATTCATTTCACTAAACAGGTTTCCTGGCAATTTCCACAGTAAATGCCATTCACCAAGTTTTCAAATTCGACTCAGTGAATGCCTCTATTTTGAAAGTGCATTGAACTCATTGATTTATCTGAAAACATCACATAGATCCTCTTTTTGTTTTTATACCTACCTACTCGGTTTTCTTCTCTTGCATTCCTCTAGAGAATGACCCGACCTTTCTTTTTTGTGCTATTAACTTCTACTTTCAGTATTCCTCCCATTTCCTCCCTTGTACTCTCCCCTTCCTCCTCCTCCTCCCTCGTATCTTTGTTTTCTCCTTTTTGTCCGTTTCCAGGTAACAGCAGGCACCCCGTACACCTCATACCCACCTCTAGCTTTTTTCTCCCAATTATCTTTTACCTCTGTCCCTTGTTTATTTCTTTAAGTGCACCCTCTCCCTTGCAAATCGTTTTTTTTTCTCTAGCCCACACTTCCCCTAACCTTTATCCATGCCCTTTTAGTTATGTTTTCTCTCTGCTGTCTATGATTCTTCGGTTCTCAGGTTTTACAGTAAAATATATGAAGGAGTACCACAAGCTTTAACTGTATATTTTCTCCTTTCTTTCACTACTTCACTTTTTTCTTTAAATCACTTTATGTTTCTGAATTGGTGGAAGCTATTGTCGTTACCACAAAATATTTTTGAACCTCTTTTGGTTCTCAGATGCAGATTTTCCCCATTTCCTTTCAATTAAACCATATATTAAAAACCACAGTATGATGATATAAAGTTTAAATGACAAATAGTTTCACATAAAAAATCAGACTATCAGTGAATATATCTCGGACCTCTTATCTATTAGGTAGACCAAATGAGTGTAAACAAACGAAAACTTTGGGAACACAAAAAATGTATTTAACAATATAACTATATTCCGCTATATGGAGTAGAGCAGAACAAAGCAAACAGGTATTTTTCCGCAAATAAAAGTGAACAACCTCAAGCACTGTATTTTGCTTTCTTCATTTTATATATATATAGCAAATTTGCCAAGTCACTTTAAAAACAAGCATTAGCAAAGCCAATAGGTCTCACCTATGCAAGAGCTATTGGCTTTGCCAATGTGCTTTAGCCATGTTGTACACCAGTGTGACTGCTGTTCAGCATGGCTAAAAGTTAGTGGTGTAGATTAGAGTATCGAAGAGAGTAGACTGTCATGGAGTAGAGTGTTGTGTCATAGAGTGCCATGTCGTAGAGGGTCGTAGAGTGGAGGGTCATAGAGATGCCTAGAGTGTCGCAGAGTGTTGTAGAGTAGAGTCGAGTACAGTGTCAGAGTGGAGTGGCATAGAGTGTCGTAAAGTGAAGTGGAGTAGAGTATTGTAGAGTTGAGGAAAATAGAGTGTCAGCGTGGAGGAGTGTAGAGTGGAGTGGCGTGGAGTGGCGTAGAGTGGCGTAGAGTGGCATACAGTGTTGTGGAGTGGAGTGTCATAGAATGGAGTGTTGCAGAGTGGAATGTCATAGAGTGGAGGGGTATAGAGTGGAGGGGAGTACATTGGAAAGAAGTGTCGTAGAGAGGAGGGGCTTAGTGTGGAAAAAAGTGCCGTAGAGCAGCATAGAGTGGGGGAGTGGAGAGTGGAGAGGCTTAGAGTGGAATAAAGTGTTGTGGGGGGGGAGTGTAGAGTGAAGGTGCGAAAAGTGGAGGGGCTTAGTGCCATAGAGTCGTAGAGTCGCAGAGTGGAGTAGGGTCACGGAGTGTCATACAGTGTAGTGTAGTAGAATGGAGTAGAGTGTCATAGAGTGGAGTGGCATAGAGCGGAGTGGCACAAAGTGTCGTAGAGTGTCAGAGTGAAGGGGTGTTTAGTGGAATAAAGTGTCATAGAGTGAAGTAGAGTGGAGTGGCATAGAGGGGAGTGCCATGGAGTTGAGTGGTGCAGAGTGGAGTGGTGTAGCATGGAGAAGAGTAAAGTGTCATAAAGTGGAGTGGTATACGTGGAGTGATGTAAAGTAGAGTGGAGTAGAGTGTCATAGAGTGGAGTGGCGTAAAGTGTTGTGGAGTGGCATAGCGTGTCGTAAATTGGAGTAAAGTAGAATGTCAGAGTGGACGGGAGTAGAGTGTTGTGGAGTGGCATAGTGTGTCGTAAATTGGAGTAAAGTAGAGTGTAAGAGTGGACGGCAAAGAGTGTTGTGGAGTGGCAGTGCGTGTCATAAATTGGAGTAAAGTAGTGTCAGTGTGGTGGGCGTAGAGTGGAGTAAAGTGTCATAGAGTAGCGTAGAGTGGAGTGTGGGGGAGTGGTGTAGAGTGGAGTGGCGTAGCGTAGAGTGTTAAAGAGTTTCAGTGTCTTCTCTCTCAATGCAAATATCTAAATCATTAAAGTAATTTAAAAGACACTAATGATGAATGATTGTGCAAAAAATAAACATAGGCAAAATCTCTTACCTAACTGTGTGGCATCCTTCTCTGTCATCCTCACATTATCAAGTACCAGCTTCTCTATATTGACAAGATTGTGCAGTCCATCAATGAGACCTCCTATCAAAGTAAAACATATCAACGTGTCAATACAGGCATTCACTCAGCAAAGGTAGGAACATTGCAATAAACCTCCCCAAAACAACACAGCGAAGATTGCTTCTATATTCTGGGAAAAATGTGTATTCTCTGGCCTACGATGGGATTGGGAGTAGGATGCATGGAAAACTGAAAGAAGTTGCTTTGAAGGTTCTGCCTGTAGGTTATGAGATTTTCCATTTTCTTACCAAGTGAAAGTCTCACCCAAGTTCAAAGTTATAATCAAGGTCATTGGAACTAGACAGCAATAGGGGATCAAATTATACGACAGAGTTGACAAATTATGTAGCAAGAAAAGACAAATTATATAGCATAAGACGTCATGTTCTGTGACAGCATTATTTTGCTATTTAATAAACGTAAATATTCTCTAGATAACCGTTTCACTTTATTACTAGCTCACCACCTCAATCCAGCAATCAGCAACAGAAAGGTTTCCAGTTAACCTGTACAAAGGGTATGCCGCTGTTCTGCACTCCATGTGGTGCTTTCTTCAGTATCTTTTAATCAGTTTTGAGCTAGAAACACTTTTTTTGTTGAAATCTGCAAACTCTTCTGCACATCATTGATTTTGTCTGCTGTACATTGTAAGGATATTGCAAGTGGTTAAGGAGTTCTGTGGCCATATAAAGGAATGAGGTTGAAGGCCAAGTTCCTTTAAAAGGCCATGGAACTCGTGGTGATTGGCAATAACCTTTTAATGTATGAAAGAGTTTTTTACTGCTGATATGGTTACAGCATCACCATTCTCACAAACCAATTAAATCTTTGTAATGTTGCTTTTTCATATGAGAGAGATAGTATGGCTGCAGACACGAAGAATAAAAGCGGAATCTGCAGTGTGAAATTAAACACACCAATATGCAGTTAGTAATTTGCTATAAAAAATATTAGAATCAGTTTATTGTAAGCCCAATTAAAAACATGATGTAGCCCAGAATGTGTAGAAACATGAAGATTGATTCAATCCTCCCTGTAATATCCTATTGAGTGCAAAAACTAAAGATGATACCATCATTTTCTACTTTCTGTTGAACTCTGTTCATTTTAGAAAAAAATCTGAATAATGAAAAGCCAGTTATCATTCATTGCTTAAACTGAGGTTGTAATTATGCTATGTTACCTGCCTTTTACCTTGGCTGCTGGCTCTGGCAGGAGGTAATATGAAGTCACAACTTAGCTGTAATAACTTATTACATTTGACCAGCTACGTTATTTCTTTAGTATTCACACCGCCAGCGGCAGCTCCGCCCTTAAGGCAGAGGAACATCGTCCCACTGCTTTGAAGCAGTGAAAGAAAGGAAATATAAAATTATAACAACTCAAGTTTATTATAATGTTATGCTTTCCTGCTGGGGAAGGTTTGCGGGCGGGCGGGCTGTCACCGGAGCAGGGGGGAGCGCACTTTGCATGTTCTCCACGAAGGCTACATTACAGCCTGTATGGAGAACATGCCCAGGCTCCCATTCCCTGGCGGAGCGCTGAAACACGGCGCTCAGACCAATCAGAACGCTGCATTGCAGCGTTGTGATTGGCTCAGGGGAGCCTGAGTGCTTCCTGTTCCGGCCCCTGGGGAGAGACGGTGACGGAGACATGGAGGAGAAACGCGGCATCAGGTAAGTGTTTTTTTTATTGTTTTTTTAAACCCCCTTACATCCCCTCCTCCTGCCCCCTTCCCGACCCCCCACCCCCCACCCCCCCAATCCGTGCCGGCAGCCACTGCACACTGCACTGTAATATGGAAATTTGATCTGGGTTTTTGTACAAGGATTGCAGGCTCCCAGTTATTATAACCTGGTAGCGAGTTGTGCACACTCTGGGACATAGTGTTTGATGGTTGGGAATAGAGGGCGTGATTCAGCATAACTGAAAGCTGCACTCAGTCGAATGGATCAGTTTTATTAACCATTTTTAACACCGGGGAGGGGAGGATTTTTTAAGGATGTTTGTATGAAGCTCGTCAAAACCATATACTTTCAATATCTTGAGTCATACTAACACAAGCTATATATTTTTCAGCACAAGGAGGCCTATTTGCTGGGGTGGACCTATTCATATACATTCTCAAGACAAAAACGAACATGTAAAGTTGGTTCAGTTTCTCGATGGGTTGCTCAGCATTTTGTTCAGTTTCTCTGACAGATAACCACATATCACAGAACACTAACTCGGGTGATGTTGTTCTGAAAGCCCTTAGTCTGTCACTCTCAAATAAAGGTAGATTTTCCCAGGACCTTGGTCTGTTCACGGATTGAGCTAGTATTATGCTTTTATTTGCGTTTAGTAATAAAGTATGGCAGAATCACTAGTTATGGTGCACTTTTCAGTTGGTGAAAGGTATCATTAAGGCCATAAGGAAACAAAGCACAGGGTTGCATGTTAAGACTCCACTTGTACTTCCTAAGGAAACTTTTGTAAGTTTTAGGCCTCTATCCTGTCGACTGGTTGTAAAAAAAAAGGGTTCAGTTTTTGCATGAAATTTTCCAAAAGGTGACAGTTCCATCTTCCTCGCGCAGAAACATATAAGTGAGAGAGGCGTGCCAAGAAGTTTATTCCCATAATTTTCATGAGCGAAGGTTACAAGCAAGCAATTTCAAAAAAATCAGTTTAACAGAAGTTGGGGGGCATTTGTTTATGGTAGCTATTAATTTCATAAAAATAAGAAAAGAGGATAAAATACATAATTACACACTCGGCACCCCACTCCCCCAAAGGATTCTAGAGGTGATTTTAACTGTCTTACTCCTGTTTTTTTTTGTGAAGGAAATCTCTTAGTCAAAGCGTCTGTCTAAGGCAGAGATATCCGCCCCTTTCTGGGGTGAGAGCTACTTCTGCTCAAGGAAAGTCCCCCCAATCTACTAGCAAATGTTATCACTGTAAAATAGGCCCATATGTTCATATCACACTATGACCATCCTGAGCAGGATTATCAGTAGTGACCACCCAGGCATTTCAGGCGAGGAACCCGGCAGAAATGCCCGGAAAAACCTTATCAATATTAAATGACTCCACCTGACTAATGAAACAAATAACAGATTATGGCCCAGATTAACAAAAAAGTCACGGAATGCAGAGCAGCAGCCAAAATTGCTACGCTGCGTGACAGGGAGGGAGAAGGAGATCGCCATATCTACAGAGTTACGTCTCTCTCCTCCTCTCTCCCTAGTGCCGGCACTGATTTCAGCTGCTGTGCGCCAGGCACACACCTTAGCGCCATAGTGCTAGGGTGCATGCCTGAGTCTACCATAGATTTTGTACTGGAAGGGTACCCTTCCAGAACAAAATACTACACATAGACACACTTTAAAACTTTTCCTACTTTGCATCTGTGACTGCACAATGCAGCGCGCATGCAAAGTCGGAAAAGAAAGTAGAAACAAGTTTTGCACTGGAAAGTAAATTAGGAAAAAACATTTTGTGCTGGTTGGCATCCCTTCTCTGATGCTAACCCAGCACAAAGTGTTAGTAAATCTACCCCAAAGTATCAGATGGCACCTGGCACAAAGAACATAATCACAGCAATATGTCTCCCCAATTCAGCTTGAATTATCATTCAACTATCAACTTTAAATGTGTTTTGGAATTGCAACCTTTTTGCCTACATCAGCAAACCAGTCTGTGAAAATGCACATACTTTCCTATTAAATACCACTTTTCATTTTGGGGAAACAAACTAAATTTTCACAAAAGAAAAACCTTTTCTGAAAAAAAGCATAGGGGCAGGCTTGCTAAGGACTTATGTTGTCCTTCGTAAAAGTCGCAAGGCAAAACAAGCCCTTATCTGAGATTTACTGAGCCACTGAAAACTACTTTGTGTGGCTTTGCCTGGTTTAGTAAATACAAAGTAACGCAACGCTGTCATGTGTTACTTTGCGATGGGTAGACTTTACATGGGTGAAGCATAAGTGTCCCCATGCATCCATCCGTCCATGTATTTTGACCCAAACCCAGATTTACTAAGATGTGTGAACCTGAGTTTGAGTCAAAATTATGCGCTTACCTGACAGAGGCGCAAAAAGAGAAATATCTTTATTTTTCCTTGTTAATTCCTCTTTCCACGTGTGCTGCAGAATGCAGCACACACAAGAAGAGGTTCATGCCTCTAAGGATTGTTTTGTGCAGGAAGGTGTCCCTTCCTCCACAAAAACAATGTAAGGCTTTAACACACTATGATGCAAGGATGCCTGCATTCGCACTACGCAGCACAAGGTGTGCTAGTGCAAGATCATAGCAGAAATGTTCCATATCTTGGAAAAATTGAGCATTTCTGACCTCTTCCTTTCACGCAACACAGCACAGTGCAGCAAGCTGCCTTGCTGCATTGTGTGAAAGAATGGTGAATTGGCCTCAGAATTTTTTCCTTCAGAATATCAATTTTCATTTTCAGGAAATACACAGTCCCCAAACATCAGCTAGTCAATTTCGCGGTTCTCACATATACAAATGCCTCACAAGGATAGATTATGTTTTAAATGTGCAGGTATGACAATCATAGACTGTGGATGTTCACCACAACACAAAGGATGCCTTCAATACATCAAGAATGCCCACCATTATACCAAGGTCATTGTGGCAAGACTGGACACCATAATGGTCAGGATGTCCACCATATATCAGCCATGGCAATTATTATGCAAGGGGAGGCCTTCATTGTGTCAAGGATGGGTTAACGTATGCCAGTCATGCTCTTTAGATGTATATGATGACTACCATTATGCCACTAGAGCAAGAATGCCCACAATATGTCAAAAATGACCATTAGTATGCTATTACCCCTAATATGCAAGCCATGGGCACAATTGTGCCAAAGAAGAACCGCTTATGCTGGGAGTATCATACACTTTTGGTGGTCCTTGACTCTAGGCATTGCTTCAAGGGAGCAACATTGTTCATTAGAAAGGGACACAATGTCTCACACACACACACACTCAAATAAATGTGCAACCATGCATGCACACACTAATGCACATGAGGCTAATAACTGTCTCAGTAGTGGACCCGTACCTTGCTCTCCTCAGCGCTTGGAGTGATCATGCTCCCAACTAACACATGTTCACTCTGGCTCCCACAGCCCACACTTAAGTGTGTCAGTATGGGTTACTGCTTAGGCTACTGCAAGCACTCTTCTTTCATGGCATATTGTTCTCACACAATGTGTGACTTATACAGCAGGACCTACAACCTGACCAATTCCCTTATGACTTTATTAGATTGACAGTGGAGAGAGATGGTGATGTGACAGACCTCATAGGCTGACACAGGGTGTGTTTGAGTATTGTTCAACACAAGTGGGGCTGCTCCCAGGGAAGTGACCAAAAATTGCTCAAAATTAAATTGTGAGTGTGGACATCTCACAAAAAGTGAAGGACTGGCCTCACACACCACCTGGTGTCATGCTTCATCATTGGCAGTCCTCGCCCTCTAAAAACTCGGTTTGATAGAGGGCGGGCATACACCTGACGACAGGGATGCACTTCTAAACTAAGTGGGGGCCCGTGAGGAGTGAGTGAGATTTAAAAACCATTACAGTTGTCGAATTAATTTTAATGAGGTGGGCAACTGTATGGTATTAAAAAAGTGAACGATGACGTGGGGAAATTTATTGTCCCCTCACCGTAATGAATAGGGTCAACATGTTTCTGCCCGGTGTCCCAAGGGGGTACACGGCATTCATCAGGACCTGTATTAAGCGGGCTCCATCCTTACCAACCTCGTGGTAAGGAGATACCACTGGGTGGGGTGACCTTTGTCACTCTCCACTTCAAAGGGCTCACAATCAGCCTGTAGGGAAAAAGGAAAAGCACAGGAGAACCATAAATAGTTGGTTCGGTCACTTACATAAGACTCATTCGAAACCACAATCACAAGAAATTACGTGCGTGGCTATATGTGTGTGACAAGTGTCAATCATCTGTGCACACGATAAAAATGAGAGAAATTATCTCTCATACCTTACCCAAGAGCCTTAACCTACGTGCTCCATGGGAGGAGGAATGGAGGGAAGGCCCCTTTAGTCAGACTCTGGAGGGTTAGAAACAAACAAAAGTGGCCATGGTAAAATTACACACAAAGAATATATGTACGACGATACCTGAACTGGGAGATGGTGAGGTTTCTATAGTGTTCCAAATTGGAAAAGTGGCGGGAAAGCCGCCGTAATTGTTTTAATTGCCTGCAGTTCAGGTATCGTCGGGGAGGAGAGACGGACACAGTTAGGTGCTACGGCGGAAGGCGCACCTTGATGCAGTAAGAGAGTGCATGGAATGTGTGGTGAGGGTGTAGATGCGCATGCTCTAAAAACAGACCTTGTACATATATTCTATGTGTGTAATTTTACCATGGACACTTTTGTTTGTTTTTAACCCTCCAGAGTCTGACTAAAGGGGCCTTCCCTCCATTCCTCCTCCCATGGAGCACGTAGGTTAAGGCTCTTGGGTAAGGTATGAGAGATAATTTCTCTCATTTTTATCGTGTGTGCACAGATGATTGACACTTGTCACACACATATAGCCATGCACGTTATTTCTTGTGATTGTGGTTTCGAATGAGTCTTATGTAGGTGACCGAACCAACTATTTATGGTTCTCCTGTGCTTTTCCTTTTTCCCTACAGGCTGATTGTGAGCCCTTTGAAGTGGAGAGTGACAAAGGTCACCCCACCCAGTGGTATCTCCTTACCACGAGGTTGGTAAGGACGGAGCCCGCTAATACAGGTCCTGATGAATGCCGCGTACCCCTGGGACACCGGGCAGAAACATGTTGACCCTATTCATTACGGTGAGGGGACAATAAATTTCCCACGTCACTGTTCACTTTTTAATACCATACAGTTGCCCACCTCATTAAAATTAATTCGACAACTGTAATGGTTTTCAAATCTCACTCACTCCTCACGGGCCCCCACTTAGTTTAGAAGTGCATCCCTGTCGTCAGGTGTATGCCCGCCCTCTATCAAACCGAGTTTTTAGAGGGCGAGGACTGCCAATGATGAAGCATGACACCAGGTGGTGTGTGAGGCCAGTCCTTCACTTTTTGTGAGATGTCCACACTCACATTTTAATTTTGAGCACTTTTTGGTCACTTCCCTGGAAGCAGCCCCACTTGTGTTGAACATTTTGTGTTGGAGGCTGGCTTGCTCCTGGCGCCCTGTGCCTCTAGTTCCCTCCTCCGGTTAGCCGCTGGGGTTAGTGTGGTTTATGTGTTTGAGAATTATCATGAGACCCTGCCATGGGTTTGGCTGTCTGATACTCTAATGGTCTTGAGCTGAGCAGTCTGCACGTACCCCCTGAATGAGTGGCTGGGCTTGGCTTCACCTTTTACATCTACTTTGAGAGTGTTTGTAAGCTACTAGAAGCTCCTGAGCTACTTGTTGGAGAACCATACTCTAAGGTTTGTAGGTAATTTCCCAAAATATGGTATTCCCTGTTTACCTCTCCCACATGGATGTGGGGAAAGGGAGCTTGGATATTCCACAGGTATTGCCTCAGATGTTGAGATAGTAGAGCTACCAGCAGGCATTAAGACAAATACACAACAGAAAAGGATTTGTTTTTATAATAGTGTCTGAAGAGCTGAGTTGAGGCAAGCATATGGTCACCTGAATAATCTTCTATTATCTTCCATCTCCATATCAGTGCATCCATTCTCGTCATTCACTGCCAATGAGACTTTTCACAATATAGCCCCTATGAGTTTTCTATGAAATTTCACTTCACCTCCTTTATCAAAGACCATGCCATTGGGAAAGAGGGACTACATATTTATTTCACTAGAAATCCTGAAAGTGATGTTAACAGATATGTATGTTTTCCAAAGATCAGAGGTCTGCACAGGTGCTAAAAGACCCAAAAGAGGCAAAACAGAGAAGCAATACCAGGATGAACTTTTGAAGAACAGCAGGACTGGTAAAGTCCTCTTTTGGGTAAACCATTGGTAGTTGGTGAACCACAATGCACTGACTGACCCGGATAACTTCAGAAGAGTTTCAAGATTTTTTCCATTAAATCATGACATTTCTCAAAACACAGCACTCCCTCAGACACAAACACCGCAGTAGGGAGGGTCGATCTCTTCCCAAGAAGTCCTGAAAATAATCACTCCAGAAATGCATAGGTCCTCAACAGGTTGAAGGTGACCACCGACAACAAAGGAGAGCTAAGATAGCAATACCACAACCCTAGTAAGACCAGAAAACAACACATTGCGTTAGTTTATCCCCCTTCCTTCCATTTATCTGCCCATGAAATTCTATTGAATATGTAGTTACAGAGTTCTTTTTCATATAATTTTCGAAAAGCAGACAAATCTCCCACATATGGGCTCTGCTCTTCAATGGTTTGCATGATCACTCATTCTCAGAGGCTGGGAAATCAAAAGATCCCCATCGTGTTTGGCATACTCCTACTTTCTCTGTACACTACTTTACTTGGGGGCATTATCTCATCATTTGATTTCTTTGTGCTGACAACACTCAAATGTTCTTCTTGTGCTACCCTCTCTCACCTTGCCTCCAAACACTGATTTCTGACTATCTCACTCCCATTTGACAATGGATGGTTATTTGGTCTTTTATGTACAGCTCCTTCAAAAAGGTCATATACTTCCCCCTCCTTCTCAAACCTTACACTGAACTTTATCCACTTCCTCCCTCACACCTTGAATTTCTTCTCCTCTGCTAGAAACCTTCATGTAATTTTGAATCCTTCTAATGTACATATGGTAATCTATTATGTGGTTTACGTCAGAGATGGAACACATGATGCTCTGTGTTCCATGTTCTGTTACAGAATGCAGTCTTGCCAGGACGGCAGTTGCCTCCTGGTGCTGTTCGAGATGAGACCTGAATAAACGCTTCTACATTCAACACATGTTTGTGGTGTAAATGAGGCACTCCAATTTGGCCAGAAATGGAAAGAACACCCTCAGCGTGTGATTCATTAAGCACAGTCTGTGAGGATCACCAGTGACGACGTTCGTGTGTAAGGCTGTCCAGGTATTATCGCACAGGCCCCAACTGTAGCTGTGTTCGAGGTGAGAGCGCAGTGCAGCATTGCTTTGCAAGCAGCAAACGACTGTTGAGAGGCCAGATTGGTGTGCACACATTGATTTTTTGGGGAAAGTTTGAGCGGCCAGGTTTATCAAAGTCTGACAGTTGCTACTCGCACAGCAACGCTTTCCAAGAGCTCACTCAATGCATGTTTTGTGGCTCCATGTGCACCGCAGGCAGGCACAAGCTTCACATTGCCACGAGCATGTTTGTTGCACATCGCAGTAGATTAGTTCCTGGATTCACCCGTCAGACGAAAACCCCTTCTGTGACGTGATGTCATGTAAGCCGCCGTGTTTGGCACACACTTGATTACGTCGTGTCCCGGCTTATGGAAAAGCTGCAGTGAGATGCACACTTGATTACGTCGTGTCCCGGCTCGAGGAAAAGCTGAAGTGACACGCACACTTGATTACGTCGTGTCCCGGCTCCTAGAACTAGCCGGCAGTGAGACGTGTGTCGTTCAGCAAGTTTGCTGTTCCTCAGTGACATGCACACTACATGGTGTTTATGAAAATGAAGCGCACAGCATGTTAACGGGTTAATTAACCCATCAGTGGCACGCACACTGTTAAATCAATACAGAAGGTTTTTTTTGGCCAAGTATATTTGGTTTTTCGGCAAGCTAAACAGTGGCATGCACACTGTGTGTGTCAGCTGAATTCAACAATTGTGAAAACATCAGTGACACTCACATTTTCGATTGTTGAATATCACAAAACTGTAAAGGTATACTTTAGCCAATTTGCAGTGGGAGGACAGGAGTATTTTTTTCTGTTTAGTAATTTGTATAATCATCATTATAAGTTGTATTTGTAGCGGTGACGGTGGTTTAACTTTTATTTTGGCAATTCTTTTTGTGAAATGCAGTTGGTAAATCCACTACTCCCATTTTTACAGTCACCAAGTGAACCACCAATTAAATGGAAGATCTGGTTTAGGGCTTTTACAAAGTATTTAGGAGCCATTGGGGAAAATCAATACTGTCCAGAGAGGAAAAGGTTTTTTTCTTGAGCACAATTTAGGGTTTGAGGGGCAAACTATATTTGAATATCTTCCTCCGATACAACAGGTATCAGATGATGAAGAAGAATTGGACGAGTTTCAGGAGGCAGTTCAGTACCTAGAGAAGGAATTTGATGTAATGCCAAGTCTAATTGTAAACAGGCATACATTTCACAAGAGAGCAGCACCACGACGAGTCGGTAGATTCAAATGTGGTAGCTTTACGCGTCCTAGCCGCTGATTGTGAATTAGAAGATTTCATGAACCAGTTAATCAGGGATCAAACAGTGGTCAGGTGCCATGACAAGGTACAGGAGAAACTTCTTACGTATAAGAATCATTCTCTAGATGAGAGAATTGATATTGTCAAAAGTATTGAAATATCTCAAAAAAGTTCAAGAGAGTTGATTAAAAAGGATAGTCTCGGGGGCAATGTCAGAACATGGTTCTGTTAAGGGTGTGAACAGTAAGTCTTCTTTCCAGAAGAAATTTGAAACCAATTGAGGTGACAAGAATCCATTTTTTAAGCAAAAAAATTTATGCTTTAGATGTGGATACCCTGAACATCTTCCCACGGGCGACCATGTCCTGCAAAAAATACCACATGGAAGAACTGTGGGAGACTTCGTCATTTTGCTAAAGTGAGCCAGTCAAGACGAAACAAAGTGAATGTGGTGTTTGAAGGTGATTCAGGAGATGAGATGACTGATTTGATGGATGGTACAAGAGACATGATTTTAGTCTTACACGATGAGAATGAACATGAGGGTAGAGACCCATATTCTGATTACTGTGTGAACGGCAAGTTGTTGAAACTACTAGTGGATTCTGGATCAAAAATGACCATAATAACAGAAGAGCTGTTCAAGAGCACATGAGACAACAAGGTGTTGTTGGCTCCAGATAGGTGTCTAGTCTCATATGATTTACATTTTTTTAGTTGGTTGGCTATTTTGAACCCACTCTTAAATTCAAAGAAATAATCATTCAAGGGAAGGTGTATGTTGAAAAAAAGGGACTTAAAATCTTAGGTTGGTATCACTAAGGATTGTTTGGATTGACTTTGAGACAGGGGAAGGAAGTACAGACGTCTTTGGTCAAAGAGGGTTATACGGATACCAGCAATTCATGGATGGTAAAGTTCCCTAAAGTATTTGACGAAAGATTTGTGGGTTTAGACATAAAAGCAGGGTTCAGGACAATGCGGTACCTGTTAAACACAAACTTAGGATGGTGGCTTTTAGCATCAGAGAAGAGTTAGCAAATATTCTGAAAAGAATGTGCATCCAAGGTGTTGTTGAACCAGGTGTTGTTGAACCCACAGAATCTTCTTTATGGCTCTCCCCGTTGATTATCGCAAGGGAAAAACGGGAGATCTAAGAGTCTGCATTGACTTGCGCAGCTTAAACAAGGTTATATGGGTTGACTCCCATCCTCTTTCACGCATTGATGACATAGTGCCTAGTTTTGCGGGTACACCGGTGTTTAGCAAGATTGATTTCGTGTTCACTTATCATCAGGTGGAACTGGATCAATCATGTAGGCATCTTACTGTGTTCATCTCGCCAGTAGGCACTTTTCTGTTTAAGAGGATGCCGTTCGGGTTGGCATACGCCGCTTCAGTTTTCCACTAGATCATGGAATCTATACTCAAGGGCAACAATGGTTTACTTGTGTTTCAAGATGATATTCTGGTTGCTGCTAGGGATATCCAGGAACATGACAAAATAATGCACAGTGTGTTTGGAAGACTGGAACATGCCGGCATTGTGGCAAATGTTAAGAAATGCGAGTTTGCCAAGTCCCAAATTGAATATCTGGGTCATGTGTTTTCACGTCATGGTGTAGAACCGCGTCCTGGGTTTGTGGAGGCTATTATAAAAGCCCCTGCACCCAACAGTAAGGATCAGGTATCATCATTCTTGGGGGTCTGTGAATTTTATGCGAAGTTTATTAGGAATTTTGCCAGCAAAACAGACACATTAAGGAAACTGCTAAAAAAACATAACTGTTTGCAAGTCGGATGATGGGTGTCAGAAAGAGTTCGACCAGATGAAGGCTAAGATAGGATCTGAGAAACTTTTGGCACCTTACGATCCCGGCAATCAGTGCATTGTCACTGTTGATGCCAGCAACAGTGGTTTGGGGGCTACACTTTCTCAAATTATGGGTTCAAGTGAATGCATAGTTGGTTTTGCCTTGAGAGCTCTGCGTGAAAATGAGAAAAATTTCTGTGACAGAAAAATAACTATTTGCTTGCTGTTGGGCAGTGGAGTGATTCAAGTGTGTTGTGTGGCGAAGAAAGTTCATACTTTTTACAGACCACAAACCCCTTGTTGGTATTTTGAGTGGGGATGTCATTATAGATTTGACTCCCAGGAACGCAAGATTGAGTGCAAAACTTCTTCAGTACAATTTTGAGATAAAGCACATCCCTGGAGGGAAGAATATAAGGGCAGATTACTTGTCGAGGTTTCCATTAAGTGTGTTTGGAGTCGAACCTGAGGATGAGGATCAAGAATGCCTTGTAGCAGTAGTTGATGTGTGTTTGGAGAGTTATTTTGGAAGAGATGAGTGGATGGAGGGTATGGGCAAGGATGAAGTATTGAGAAAAGTTCGGGAGTGTGTGGTCAGTGGATGGTCAAAGAAATCTTCACTGCATCCCATTGTCCAACCATATTTTAAAATCTTAGATGAGCTAACGTTAGAGGATGAAGATCTTATCATGAGCCTTGACAAGTTTATTCCACCAGTGCCGCTCAGAGGGCATAAAATTCAGGGTGGTCACAAAGGTCATTTGGGGGTCAAACTGTCACCAAGAGAAGGATACGTGCCATGTATTGGTGGCCAAGAATGGACAGAAAAATTGTTGAAACAGTCAAGGATTGTGTCATTTGTTCTACAAGTGGTAAGGTCCTGAAGACTGTCACTCTACCTTTACACCCTGTTGCGCTTCCAGAAAGGCCATGGTCCAAATTGGCTGTGAATTTCATAGGACATTTCGGCATTCTGCCAACCAGGTACAAGTATGCTATTGTTTTGGTTGACTATTACAGCAACTGGTGGGAGGTGGAATTTGTCCAAGAGCCGAAAACCAATGTGGCCATTTCATTTTTCAACAAGATTTTTCAGAGAGAAGGCTTACCAAAAGAGCTGGTCTCTGACAATGGTGTACAGTTTGTGTCAAAAAAGATGAGAGAGTTTCTGAGCAAAGCAGGGATAAAACATAAAAGTGTGGCATTGTATCATCCACAGGCAACTGGCTTGGCGGAGAAAGTGAATAGAACCTTAGTAGATTGTATCCAGTGGGATGTTCAGAATGGTGTTGATGTGCCCACGGCGGTGGAGGTTATGCTATTTGCCCATCACTCTAGTCCCAATGCAGTCTTGAGTAAAACACCTTTTGGAATTATGAGAGGATGGTTACCTGCCAGTGACTTGCTCCCAGTATAGCTGAAAGAGAGCAGGTCTGGGTCTTCTCATGAGTGTGATATAGATACGTGTATAGGTCCTTTAGTGGAAGTGGCACTGAGAAAAACAAAAAAGAGTTCTGATTTTAAAGATGGTGGGAACAAGCATGGAAATGCCATCATGAAAGGAGATTGGATCTGTATAAAATAACCTTCTTATGTGTTGAAAGGTCAGTCTAAGTTCAGGGAACCTGTACAAGTTGAAGCCATTAGTGGCTATCCTGCATAGTGAAAGGAAATTAGTGGTGAAATTGCACCAGGATTGTGAAAGTAAAAGCCAGAGATGTCGTGGAAGCGCAAGAAGAGCATGGCTTGGATCGAAATTATGTTCTGTCTCCAAAAAATGGTGTGCGACACAAAAGAGTCATCAGAAAACCATTATGGTATCATTAAGAATATGTTGTGTTAGCTCTGTATTTGCTTTGCAATGTATATACATGAAAAGTCTTCTGTGTATATGTTTCTTTTATGGCATGTCAGTCATCGATTTTCTCATTGTATCTTTTAGTCATATTATTTTATATTGCTAAAGGTATAGTTTTGACAATTTTTATTTCATTGTGGGAAAAGGGAGATGTTGTGGTAATTTATTATGTGATTTAAAGCAGAGGCGGAACACATGATGTTCTGTGTTCCATGTTCTGTCATAAAATGTAGTCTTGCAAGGACGCCAGTTGCCTCCTGGTGCTGTTCGAGATGAGACCTGAATAAACGCTTCTACATTCAACACATGTTTGTGGTGTAAATAAGGCACTACAGTGCATCCAAATATTTTTCGCTACCAAAGTCACTGCAGCATGACACTAGCTACTAAACATCAGGAAAACTAGGAACTGTCTTGCTCCCCATACTGCCAAAGCATTAATCAATTCCTGGGTTTTCAGAAAATGTGATCCCTGCAATAGCCTTAGGGTAGGACTCCCAAAATAAATACGTCTCCCCTCCAAGACAAGGATAATAACCAGGCAAATGGAACTTCATAGTACCTTATTTAATTTTCCATTTCTACACGTATTACTCCATTCTGTCTTGAAGCAGGGTGGCTCATAGCTAAAACATGGCCATCTATACATTGCTGATAACTGTATCCTAGGCAGCCCACAGCATTTACCCACAACTATTTTGCCAACATATTGAATGGCAACAATCTAACCAGGAGCCTTTGACACACCAATCAGTCCAACTGTTAGCACCAAAGCAATCAGCATCAATAATCCGTTGTCTATACCTCCTAAGTCCTTCTATACCTTCTATGCATCAATCAGCATCAAGAGTCTGTAGTCCATTCCCTTTAAGTCTCTATCACAGGACTCATTGCCTCCTAAGACCTTAGCCCCATCATCACTCAGTGAGTTTAAAATGACCCAAAAGTTTCATTCCAGGTGATCAGAACAAGAGAGCAATTAACAGTGCATATTACATCAAATTGTAAAACAGGTGTTGGGGTTGAAACTTTGCCATGTAATCTAAAAATAATAAAATTTTATTTTTCAGCGTTCCCATCTGTTTCATCTGATTACCTATCTATGGGTAAGCATAGCGGAAGGAAGCTACTATTTTGGTTTAGGCTCAGAGGCCACGTGGTTTAATACGTGCACTGATTTGTCAACTGCAGAATTGTATACAATGAATACCGTATTTCGACTTGTCAGGCATTTTCATCGTCTCATGCAGTTGCAGAGAAAACCAAGCACTATCATAGGTGAGATTACTGGTGTTTCTCTAGGTACATAGTCTGCAATGGAAAGTTTGCCTCCTAAGTTCCTTTGTCTCGCCATGTAGACGTGAATGAACAATCAAGGCCTATCTCAATTTGCGGTCGAAGGACAGCCAAGGTGCAAAATAACATAATTATAACAGTTATAAAGATATGAATGCCCAACCAGAGTTGTGAGTCCACAACACACAAATACCATCTCAAAATATATCAATATATTTACAATATGTTTGGGATCCAACTAGTAAAAAGAGCATAAGGGACAAAATGCACAAATGGATGGCCACAAAACCAAGGCCTCAACTATAAACCAGCACACTTTATGTTATCACTAAATAATCATACATACTGACACAATCCTGAAAGTAAAATTACAGCACATGCAGTTGCTTCATCAATGGAATGGTTAAACAATGTTAGCAAAATGTACTGGTCATCATTGCTAATTAATCACAAGCACAGCACTCTCAAATGAAGGGCAACAATGGTTCAACTAAAACAGTGTTACTCTATGGATTTACAAACCTTTACATGGTAACACAAAAATAAAGCCGAAATGAAAAACACAGGGGCAATCAACAAATGCAGGTTACTGATAATGCAATTTATCAGTAACCTGCAAAGCACAGGGATAGTTTCCCAGGGTCCAGAAATGTGAGTTATTTTAGAAGGGAAGATAAACCTATCTCCCGATTTAGGGTTCGGTGATGTTGTCCCTTAAAATGGCATTTCCCATGACTTGGGGGGGGGGGGGGTAAAGGTTTCTCTCAGTGGCTTCTCATTCAGGGCAACTGACCTAAGTGTTTAAGGGAGCAATCTGACTCACTGCAAGTGGTGCAAGCACACATGCAAATGGTCTTGATTTCAACCCAGCACGTGTATTAGTGGACACGTTAGTTAGCTTGCAAGCAAAGCAGGTTTTGAACAACTGCTAAAGCAGCATGGTCAACAAGGAATGAAACAAAAAACAGTTACCATGTAGAGGGAGCGTGGTCATAAGGCAGAGTCACCACTCAGTTCACATGCACCTCTAGATGTAGTTTTGTGAGATAGCCTTCCAACAGTAACTAGTGAGGGCTACAGCCATCAGCCAGGTGGGGAGTGAAGAAAGGATACCTAGCATTATTGTACCAAGAAAGCCCCACTTACTCCTTGAAAAGCAAGAACTGTGTTTCAAATCTTTTTCCACTCAGACAAATGCCTGTAGCTCTTAATACCTCATACATCTCTAATACCATGACTTTCAAAAGACGCCTCCTCCAAAATCACATCACGCCTTATTCCAAATAAATGGGGAAAGGGGACAGATCCCTCTCATCTTCATATCTACTGCTACCAGCCCATCTCTCGTGTCCTTTTGTTCTCCCTCAGGACTATTAACAACATCAATTCCAGGAACATGGGTGCTTCCAAATATCACTGAAGACTGATAGGCAAACATGTTTGTAAGTGCAGGCATATTATACATCTTGCACACCAACCGAATACAAGAGATTAGGGTTCTGCTCTTTTCCCTGGAACTGGCAGACCTCATGATGGGCATCAGAGATGTGAATAACATCTGAATAATCCTTTAACTACAGGAGCAGAGTTGCCCTCTGCATTCTATTACTTGGTGGGACTAGATGTGCTGCTGCTTCTCCGAGGCTAGGCCCCAGCAGATGGCTTTTGAGATTCCTCATGCTGAAGTGATCACTTCCATTTTGTTCTTCTTGATCTCTTAGTGATACGATGGGATAGCCCAGCCATACAAACCATAATTTCCTTCTCTTTTCCTGGACTCATGGATAAAATTGGGAGCAACCAAGAAGATCCCTGGGCCACTGCAGAGGGCCTTTTCTTGGAAGGTATTAACTTCTTAATCTGATGCCAATGTTCCAATATCATAGGTGACGGATTGTCCTTCCCCACATCAACCTTTGTAAATGAAGTAGTTGAAGGTGATGAAATTCAAGGTGTTCTGCATCCACGTAACCCCATAGGACCCTCACTCTTACTTTGAAACACTGCGGTAATTGCGTTCTTGGTTTTAGTCGCAAGGAAGGAAGATTGTTTCTGTGTCTTAAGACCATTATTGTAGCCTACAATGTAGATAATGGTTTGAATGTTTTACCTATTCATCTCAATATTATTTTTCAGAAAAAAATTACACATCTGTATTTTGTTTTCCAATTAAAGTATTAGTGTCTCTTTTATGTTGTTGAATTAGCCAATGAAATAAGATTTTTTTACATATTTTCCATTTCCTGTTTTTTCTAGAACTCACATGAGTACAGTGTATTTACTACACATCAAAAGCCTACTGTAAGTTTATGTTGTCATATGACTTTCTATTGAATGTCTTTAAATTGTTGATAGTTTGATAGAAATTCAGGGTCATGCAATTATCACAAATGTTGGTTGCTCCATTATTTGAATAATCTTTCTTTCAATTCAAGGCCATATTTAGATTGTCTATTAGCCACTCAAATTTGGGAATGTATAATATTTAGTGGATTACTTGCCGTTTCAGTAAACACAATGTAATTGTTCTCACTGGAGCAGACTTAATCAATTTGGTTAAACCATTTTAATCTTTTGACTAAAATATGTCTGTTTGCATTCTAGCGTTGATAAAATGTATGTCTTGGTTGCAAGTGTTTACTTGTTGCATCATGCAATTACAAGTTGAAAACAAGACTAAAAATAACAATCTCTTTATCAAAATGGGATGAAGTCACATTATCCTCAACATCTTTTCATATTATTGTGCACTACAATCCATTAGAATGTACTTGACACTTTAAAATGGGTTATGTGTGCGCTTTAGAGCACCAAGGTAGCCCCAGAGAGGAGGGCACAAGACGTCACCTGATACCTCCTTTGACTAAAGGTCCCCAATCCTGTTTCCAATACAACTGCTAGTGTAAAAAAAGACATCCATATACCCATAACAATCAAAACAGCGAAGTTGCATTAGCACCACAATAGCAATGCACTTCATGGGCTTAGCGTGTACAGTAAGAAAATTGGGTCAGAGTTGACTTTCATGCATGGTAACTTTATGCTTTGGGCCAAATATCACTATCACTCTATCACTCTGCTATCTCCAGACACTATCCCAAGTGGTTCTGAGAACTTCAGATGACTCCCCAACAACCCTAAGTCTCACTCAATCCCTGCCTGCTTTGACACCTGTCACTTTTCACTGTGCAAGTGTTCAATCATTTGCCTCAGCATCCAATAAGGTTCAAGGCCCCTCAGCCAATCATCCCAACCTCAATTATACCTTCCTCAGAGTGCCATCCAATCTCTTTATGTACATTCTCAAAATCATTCTGCTTCTTCCACTAGGCTGCACCCTGCTCAAAGACTGCGCCATGATCCTTCATGCCCACTTCTTTCAGGACCTAATCCATAACCATAATCTCAATTGCCGCCTCCTAGTGAAATCATGCTGACCCAAATCAGAAACCCCATCTTCCTCCACTGAGTATCTTCTAAGTCATCATTGGGTTATTGGACAGAACCAACATTCTCAGCAGCTCAGTAGCTTCCACTACCCTATCTATTCCAGTATCTTTAATTCAGAATTCAGCACTTTCCACCTCTGCCTATTTATTGTCTCATTGAGAATGATTTCTCTACTTTACTTAAGCCTGCCAAAATCCTACCAACCCTTGCTCATCTCTTTCAAAAGCCACCTCAGATCATGGACTTTTCCTCAGGCTATCTACTGATTATGGTACAATTTAACATGGAAAACCTTGCTCTTTTTTATCTTCAGAATTTACTGATACCATCAACACTGACCACCACATTACATTGTCGTGTAGTTCCTAGGAATCCCCAGGACCTGCGCGTTTTGGATGACCTAAACTGAGGACTTGGTGTCCAAACCGCTTCCGGACACCCCCACAGGATATGTCAGCCATTAGACCAGCTAGCTATACAGTGCCACTACCACCCCCCTGTATCTCACAGTGGTGTAGGTAGTTTCTGGCAACCACTGAACATGACAACCCTGATTCCTCAGGGATCGTGAAAAACAGTACAGTACCTTTTGCTCAGTCACTCGTGCTTACTTATTCTCAGAAAATACACAGGATGGCGGTTAGGACGTTTCAATAAGTATTTATTGGTCCAGCGTCAGTCTTGTGTAAAACATATTTGCTGCGACAATCAGGAGACAAAACAATACGAAAGAAATCGCAGGTACTAATATAGTAAACAGTAGATACATTTCTACCATAGTGCTAAGAAGATGAACATATACTGTTAAGACAGTGGCACTTGCATACTCCTAGAATGCGCTCCCTACGTAATTTGCCTAAATGTACATACCCTAGATGTGTAGGTGTAGCATGCATACGTAGGGCAGTGATGAAATCAAGATACGCCTCAGAAAACATGAAGACACTATTAAAGCACGCAAAGTGTTCAAATTTTCCCGGGACAAAACAGAATATGAATGTGGGCAAATTTTTACGTTCGCTAGAAAATACGACTTCATCAGAACACAGCGTATGAACAAACAAAATCAACAGGGGCAGCCTAAACCTCCAGCAGGCAACACCGACGGTGCTGAGTCTGCCTCCTTATCTGATATGAGTTCCTTGGCAGAGAGTGGAGCGGATTCAGATGACGGAGGCAGATGGAGCGCTAACAACATGCCCGGCAGAGTGAACCCCAGCCCAGGTGAAGAGATGGATTTTTTAGTCTTCGACCGGCGACAGACCCTCAGGCCAAGACCGCAAAGGAAAACAAACACCGACGCAACCGAAGGAGGCGGGAAAGGCGAAAACTCAGAAAAACCAAAGCAAATGAACAAAAGAAGAGGCAATTGGAGAAAGAAATGAGGAATGATACCAAGACTATTACCAACTTGAGCACTATGGACCTCACTGAAGCCGAAATACAGCTCCTTACGTTGGGCCTCACCTTTTGCCCTGAAAGCTCATTTGATTACAGCAACACCCGAATTGACGTTTTCAAATTCATCAGGAAACTTAAATTGATTAAATTCTTCAAACTCAAACAAAGTAATGTCACCGCTACCGACACTGTACCAGCCGGCCAAACAACTGAGCAACCACTCACGGTGGCGGATATCCCGACATTGCGCATCTTGGGGGAACTAACAGTGCTGTGTACCCCGAGGCCTACTCAACAACTTCTACTTGATGAGGGTATTGAGAGTTCAAGCAGAATCCCTAGCCCTTTCAAGCCGCACTCCACCTTTACCCCCATGATGCCGAGGGATGCGATTGACATATACAGTGATGTTATCATTGATGAGCTCAAGGCGCTACATCTCAAAACCAGGAGGCGCACAAATGCAAAACGTATAGAGTCTCAAATACAATGAACTCATGACTAAACTCCAAAACAACAATGAAGTCATCATCAACAAGGCGGATAAAGGAGGGAACATTGTGCTGTGGCCACGCAATCTATATCTGGAAGAAGCTAACAGACATCTGAGCGACAATCTTTGCTACAGACTCTCGAGCCACAATGACATGGCCAACAGTAACAAGGAACTCAGGAAACACCTAAATGAGTTCAAATCTAAGGGCCAGTTGAGTAAAGAAGAATGTGCATTCCTTAACATTGAGACTCCAGTCCTACCTATCCTTTACTTTCTGCCGAAAGTGCATAAAAATGTGACCCCCATTCCTGGTCGACCCATCATCTCGGCCAGAAAAAGCATCTGCGAAAACATTTCCAAGTATGTGGATTTTTTCCTGCAAGATCTGGTTACCAGCCAAACAACCTACCTCAGGGACACCAGTGATTTCCTGCTTAAAGTAAAAGACATTCCATGGCAGGTGGACTATTTGCTAATCTCCATGGACATTACTTCGCAGTATACCAGCATACGCCACCACGATGGTCTAGCTGCATGTAAATACTTCCTGGGGGAAAGACCCATCAATTGTCACTTGCATAACAAACTCATTTTGTTTCTAATTGATTGGTGTCTCACACATAATCTTTTCATGTTTAACAGGAAGGTATACCAGCAACTCAGGGGTGTGGCCATGGGAGCCTGCTTCTCGCCCAGCTACGCATGTTTACATGTTGGCTGGTGGGAGGAGCGGGTTCTCATGGTCAAACACCTGACAGCTTTCAACAACAACATTGTATCTTGGCTACGCTACATAGACGATGTCTTTTTGATTTGGCGAGGTGATGTTAACAGTGCTAGAATTTTCATTAATGAGATCAATGACAATGATCTCAATTTGGAATTTAATGCTAACATTAGTGCCACCTCTGCTGAATTCCTAGACGTCAATCTGTACATTGCCAATGGCTCTTTGCATTCTAAGCTCCATCGGAAGCTTACCGCAGGAAACTCTACACTGCACGCCTCCAGCTTTCACCCTAGGCACCTCATAACCAGCATTCCATATGGGGAAATGTTATGCTTAGCCAGAATTTGCAGCACCCAAGAAGATCGCTTTGAGTGCCAGGGGGAAGCAGCGAAGAGATTCAGGGCACGGGGTTATTCAGCGGCTGTCATACGGAAAGCCATTGACATAGCCAATGCCATCCCTAGGGAGGAACTGCTAGTGGTCCCATCCACACCTGAGGTTACTAATGCAGCCAACATACTCAGTGAACCTAATAGCCCAGTCACCCCAAGGTTGATCATAACGCACAACACTGAGGAAAGAGCCATCAGGGCTATAATCAACAAGAACTGGGGTATTATTAGATCAGACCCCGCATTAGGACCTGCAGTAGCCCACAAACCTGACATCACTTACAGAAGAGCTTTTTCCATGAGGGATGCACTAGTCAGAAACAGCCCAGAGATCGCAACATCTCAGAATTGGCTAGCGGACAGAAAGGGTTTTGTCAAATGCCAGAGTTGCAGGGCATGTAAATTTGGCAAGAACATCACAAAGGTAGACTCAGCCTTTAGACACGCGCCACTCACTATCAAGTACAGACTCACTTGCAGAACTGACTTTGCGGTTTACATGTTAGAATGTAACTGCGGGCTGCGCTACATCGGGAGCACTAAATTGCAAGTGCACCTGCGCATTCTCCAGCACCTCAGAGCAATAGTTAACAATGACCCAGCCTACCCCGTAGCCAGGCATTTCAAGGACGTGCATAATAACAATCTAGAGCACCTCCGCTATTCAGTCATTGATTGTGTCCCACCACTCAGACGGGGTGGTAACAGGGGAAGCTTTTGAGGCAGTTGGAGAGTAGATACATTCTGCAATTCAATACCAAGTCGCCCGCTGGGCTCAACACCACGGAGGATCTGCACCACTTCCTATAATGTAACATGGCATTCACATCCTTAGTGAGCATACCATCGCTTCACAGCTGTATATCTATGTTATCACCTGTATATATTTCACTTTTACATCTACTGTTTATATTCCATTATTAGGCTTTGCCCGTGCACCCACTGTATTTACATGTAGTTGGGTTTCCCGTCATTTATGCTATGTGCGACCACAAATACATTACCCAGTATTCATACTGTCATTTTATTTGTCTAAATTTTGTTTTACAAACATAGGCACTGCAGGCTTGTAACCTATGCTGAACAGCAACTAACCTACATATAGCATGACTGCGTATGAATATGAATTAGATTGTTACTTTTTCTCAATACGCTGTGTTATACACCCACTGCTGCTTTAGTCATATTTTGTTCAAGCACGGACAGTCTTTGGAATATTTCTTGCGCTTGCACACATTTTTTCCTCAGTACATTCTTTGCATTTCTCTGTCACTTAAATGCTCTTGAGGAGGCACAAACACCACACTTTAGTAACTTTACTTATTTTTGCACTCACGCTTTCCTCAACATGTATATACACGCCCATGTGCACATTTCACCCTCACTCACACTTTTAACTTTTTGTTATATTTAGTGGCAGTTTCGAGATACATTGCATTTATGCAGTTATTTCATTTGTATCTTTATTTGCACCAAAGCTTTATTTGGACATTTCCACATTAGCCTTGGTTTTACACGCAGCGCTAGCATTTAGTGCTGCTTGTGTCGCACTGTGAACTGACTTTGCGGTTTACATGTTAGAATGTAACTGCGGGCTGCGCTACATCGGGAGCACTAAATTGCAAGTGCACCTGCGCATTCTCCAGCACCTCAGAGCAATAGTTAACAATGACCCAGCCTACCCCTTAGCCAGGCATTTCAAGGACGTGCATAATAACAATCTAGAGCACCTCCGCTATTCAGTCATTGATTGTGTCCCACCACTCAGACGGGGTGGTAACAGGGGGAAGCTTTTGAGGCAGTTGGAGAGTAGATACATTCTGCAATTCAATACCAAGTCGCCCGCTGGGCTCAACACCACGGAGGATCTGCACCACTTCCTATAATGTAACATGGCATTCACATCCTTAGTGAGCATACCATCGCTTCACAGCTGTATATCTATGTTATCACCTGTATATATTTCACTTTTTACATCTACTGTTTATATTCCATTATTAGGCTTTGCCCGTGCACCCACTGTATTTACATGTAGTTGGGTTTCCCGTCATTTATGCTATGTGCGACCACAAATACATTACCCAGTATTCATACTGTCATTTTATTTGTCTAAATTTTGTTTTACAAACATAGGCACTGCAGGCTTGTAACCTATGCTGAACAGCAACTAACCTACATATAGCATGACTGCGTATGAATATGAATTAGATTGTTACTTTTTCTCAATACGCTGTGTTATACACCCACTGCTGCTTTAGTCATATTTTGTTCAAGCACGGACAGTCTTTGGAATATTTCTTGCGCTTGCGCACACATTTTTTCCTCAGTACATTCTTTGCATTTCTCTGTCACTTAAATGCTCTTGAGGAGGCACAAACACCACACTTTAGTAACTTTACTTATTTTTGCACTCACGCTTTCCTCAACATGTATATACACGCCCATGTGCACATTTCACCCTCACTCACACTTTTAACTTTTTGTTATATTTAGTGGCAGTTTCGAGATACATTGCATTTATGCAGTTATTTCATTTGTATCTTTATTTGCACCAAAGCTTTATTTGGACATTTCCACATTAGCCTTGGTTTTACACGCAGCGCTAGCATTTAGTGCTGCTTGTGTCGCACTGTGAACATAATACCACTGACACACACATTGTTTGGGCATGACTCAACTTCGTACTATGAGCTGTTGGGAAACTTCAGCATGTTTTCTTAACAGAGACATGCTTCCCGTCTTAATGTGCACCGCGTCTAGACGCGTTAGTTGTTCCACAGGCGTTTTTTATTTATCTTTAGAACGCGACGAGAGCAGTAATTTACTGACTCGCTCAGTGTGGGGATTTTAACTCATGTTTTAGATGTATTAGCACACAGTAATTGTTTCTCAAACTGCTCACAATTTGGCATTCTTTCCGCTGCTTTGTGTACTTACACGCTCGGATGATTGCATCTGGGGACGCCATTGGCACCGATTTCAGCTTCCAGGATACATATGCGGGAGGACTGGGGCAATCACTGGCTTCAGCAGACAGGCAGCTAATTTATAGTCTGCTTACACTTGCGGTACTCACTGGAGTAAAACATGATGTCACACATGTGCTTTACTGCATTTTGCCCACAGTCATACGCTGCAAAACTCCTCAGTCACCACCATGAACATAGTAGAAACACTGCCACTAACACACTTGTATAAATACCACCCTTTCACCAGTAGAGCGCTATGTGATCAAGGCCGCATGTCTGGCGGCCGAAACGCGTCATTTGGACATTTGATGCTTGAATAAATCATCATTTAACTTTCTAACTTTGCCTTTGGAGTCTGTTTCCTGGTGTTGCGCCTTTCTTTGGATGGTGGTACCCCTGGGATCCTGCTGTGGAACTATATATATATATACATATATATATATACATATATATATATGTGTGTGTGTGTGTGTAGCCAAGAAACCCCTAGGGAAGAACCAACCCCCTCACCTGATGATAGAGAACGAAGGACCCCGTCTCTGCTCCGAGGATGACACCCCGCAAGGGATGTCAGGCCGCTGCATGTAGAAGATTCAGCATGCAGGACCCCATGTTAGCGTGGAAGGAAGTCTCCTTTAATTTGCAGGGGGGAATAAGGGTCTTGTATACTAGAGTGGTCACTCCAGGGTTTCTTCTAGAATCGATATGTTTTGAAAACAATCATAAATGTTTTGAAAACAATCATAAATGTTTTTCCAAACAAATGCGATCATGCACAGCGGGCCTGTTGGCCAAGGATGAAAAAAGTGATGACCTTTACAGAATAATTATGCAGTTACTGAGGACATGTTTATGTACGTCAGGTATAGGGATTATGATAGAATACCAAGAGCCTGGTGTCGAAGAGACAGGAGCAAGCTACCAGGTAAAAGATCACCTGTTCAGAACCGTGATTGTCGTGTGGATTGGACAATGTATGTAAAAAGGTGTATACATGACAGGACTAAACTAAAGGACATGACAACATTACCACATCAAACATCAAAGATCATTACCTTGACCTCCTTTACTGTGTGAATTTCCTGACTAGTCCTATCAATACCATTGCTGTTGCTTGGTCTGATCATTTCCTAGTACCTTTTCATGAGAGATTCACCACCCTCCTCCACACCTGAAGGGAAAGCACCAAAGGCACCTACCTCAAAGGCACCTACCTTTAATGCAGGCCAAAAATAATTTCTTTCAAGACTTCAAAACCACACTACATTATTTCCCCCCTTTTCTAACTGATCCATCATCTTGTCACAGAGCTCGAACTACCCACATAATTTTCTCACTTGGACTGTACATCTAGTTTTCCTGTTAGACGTGTCCACAATCACACCTCCAAATTTGCCTTCTTCCATTACTCCATTACCCTCTCCACCCCTAAGCAGAATTGCAGTCAACTCAAAGTCACCAGATGTGATTCCAAATCCATCTACAACAAAGATAACTTGAAACAAGACTACTTCAAGGCCTACCTCAAACCAATCTCTAGTCAGCAGTAATACCATGGTCTTCATACAAAACCAAACAGCTCTGTAAAAGGGCACAAAATGTCCCCAATATAATAAGTACTGCTGCCAGCCACCCTACAGCCCTCGGACACCTCTGCATCACAGTCCCTTATACATCTGACCACCTCTCCTGTTTGTATCTCCTCTGACCTCATCAAGAACTCTTCAGCACCCGCAACACTCCACAGCAATTAGCAACACAATTCAAGCCTTTCTAGAGAGAGACTGAGTTTCCTTCTTTGCCAAATTATTACCTATCATCATATAATGCAGTCTCAAATAAGACAAATCACAGTACCTTCAAGAATGCCACTCTCATCACTTTATTCTGTGACTTCATGCTGGGGAGCTACTTAACAATTACTAACATAACCTGGTCCTGAACAAATCTACAAAATGCAATCATAGCTAAGGCTTTCTTGAGAACCATTAGTCCTGGACCCCTGATTATCATTTTTTCAGCTCATTGCGTGTTCTGAGTCCTGAGGAGAAACCTGTAAGACACGAAATAGGGTTTGAAAGCATCAACTGATGTTTTTCCAAACAAGTGTGTTTTGCAAGCATTCACCGTGGAGGCTCATAATGTGAATTAATATATGTTGTAACTGAGAAGAAACATTTTGAGCCCCATTGGTACACTGTTTGGTTTTGCCCTTGTGACAGGAATATATAAACAGGGTGTTGTAACGCCGACTCAAAGGGCTGTGTTTTGTTTTGTTTTGTTTGACCAAGGGATGATTTCTAGAAAATTACAGAACCAGAGCTAATAAGATCTCGGTACTATGTGTTTCATATTAATGTAAAGTCTAAAAAAGTTTCGATTTTTTTCTGCTTTTTTGTCTAAAGAATGTCATTTAATGTAGTAATAATTTTGTGTCTCTGTGTTGTGTTATGTTTTGTGTTAAATTGATGTTGTAATAGATGAGTAATATATTTTGGCAATTTCAATAAACTAATATGAAATAACAAAATAAAAAAATGAAAAAATAAAAACGTATGATCATATCAAGTGAGTACTGTGATCATGATGTGAGATGTCAAATTGGAATCAGTACTGGCACGTATGATGTTGGGTGAATCGATTATTCACCAGCACACAACTTGGCTTTATTATTTGGCAGTCTGGGTCAAGCCACGCAACAAGTCTTTCACAATTTGACAATTGTATCGGCTCCACAAGGTCAAGCAGGTTGCTATAATTGGGATCGATATACTGAAGCGCTTGAAAGGCTACAGAAACAGTGCTCTGAGGAACCAAGTATTATGTAACAACATCATTTGTTGATGCACAAACAACTTGTTGATGTAAGCATAAAAGAATATGTTTCGGCATTTAGGTTTTTATTTGAAATGTATGAATTTAGCATCAGTGCTGATACATACATTCACGATCAATTTGTATTTAACTGCTATTCCAGAAAAATACAGGAAAGGTTATTTATTTGCAGAAATCCTATGTTATTGGAAATGTTAGACTTGTCAAAAGGGACTGAACATTCAATGGTGTCATCTAAAGCATTGAATGCAGGGATTCTTATCAGGGTAGTGTCATCTATTGATTCTAAGAAAAGTAATGAACCAGTGTGCCTGGTGAATACTCATGGTAAAACAGGCAAAAACTCAATAAGAAAACAGGTTATGTATGTTATAGATGTGGGTCAAAAACTCACCTCAGAAGTAATTCGAATTGTCCTGCTATTGGGAAATGTTGTTTGTCATGTAAGAAAATAGCCCACTTTCAAGCTGTCTGCAAGACCAATAAGAATATTGTAAAAATAAATAATGTAGACATTGATGAGAAGGTGTGTGCAGAGAAACTGAGTAATATTGTGTTAACAATCGACCGTGATTCCATTTCCCTGTCAACTGCTGTGAAGGTTCCCTTACGTAGGGCTAACATTGGTCATGTTAGCCTTCAGATTATTGTTGACTCTGGATCCCCTATTACTATTCTGAAAGATACCACTTTTTACAAACATTGAAAAAAAGAGTACCACACGTTTACCTACAGAAGTCAATACCAAAGCATTCAGAGAAAAAGAAATTGATATGTTAGAAAACATTTTGTCTGAAATAGAATGTTTGGAAAGAGACACCATCACCAAAGTCTATGTTGCGATAAAGGGCAAAGATATCATTACATGGCGGGACTTAGCTAAAATTGGTTTATACCTCAAGCCGGGTGCTGAGATTTCTCTGGTGCTGGGTGATTTGCCTATAGGGTATTTGGAGGATGAGTCATGTTTTGCAAATGTAGAAGAAATTTTGAACCAGTATACTGATGTTTTTCATGACTGCGTGGGAACAGTTAATTGTTCTGAACATCGGATTCGTTTAAAACCACAAGCCCAACCTGTTGTCCATGAAGTTCGACCTGTGCCATTAAGTGTTAGGGGTGAACTTAAACAGATTCTGAAAAAGTTATGTGAGGATGGCATAATCAAACCTTGCAAATCCTCTCAATTGGTCTCCCCTGTGGTCACTGCATGGAAGAAATCAGGAGAGGTTAGACTATGTGCTTATTTATGCTTGTTGAATATAAGCTATCTTATAGATTGTCACCCCCTTCCTAAAATACACAATCTATTGGCTAATTTAAGAGGAATTTTTTTTTCCAGTTATCAGTGATATTAGCTAAGCGTACCATCAAGTTCCTCTCACACACGAATCACAGGAAGTTACACATTTGTAACACCATTTGGTGCTTACAAATATATGAGACTGCCATTCAGACTTGCTTCGGCGATTAGCATTTTTCGAAAATTACTGGAGAATCGTTTTGACGACATCCAGGGTGTTCAGGTATATAAAGATATCTTCATTTTTGCTGATACCTTGGGGGAACACAATGTAATTGTTAGAAATGGGATCTCTGGTTGGCTAAGGCTGAGACCACCACTCTAGTCAGGGCGAGGGAGTTTACACGCCAAGATAACCCCTGCTCACCCCCTTGGTAGCTTGGCACGAGCAGTCAGGCTTATCCCGGAGGCAATGTGTAAAGCGTTTGCGCAACACACTCTCACAGCAGCAACACACTAGGCACCCCACAAAAGGAACTCCACACAAGGTTATATAAAAAATAGCCTTTGTATTATCATAAAACACATTAGATCATAATCACACAATGTACACTGTGCCAACGGGCACCAGGCAGTATTTACAGGCGATTATTTACACATGACAGGGCCAATTGGGCCACTGTCCAAACCAGCACAAATCACAAATGGTAAATGTAGCACAAATAGTAAATGTAGCGCACGACCAGTAACTACTGGTAAAGTTAGGAACTTAGCATGTGATCCTGCAACATAAAAGATGGGACACCTAAATCACATTAGGCATAAATCTCGTTAGCATCACACGTTATGCACCAACCTCATTATGCAATAATCACATGAGGCAATAGGCCTCGTAAGCATAAACACAGTGTGCCCCAATCGGGGCACAACGCACTGACACTGGCCCCAGGCCAACTGGCCTCTCACAGGGGCTCAAAGGCCCAGCGTCCAGAATGTCAGGGCTGGCTGCGCATGCAGCGAAATAAGAGTGCGCAATTGCACGAGCCTAAACGTGGCAGCTGCCCACTACTTGCTGGGCAGATGTGAAAACAAAGGTGGGTATGAGCACTCACTGTGCCAACTGCCCTCAAAAGGAAATGCCCCCAAGTTGCAGCTGCCCGCTCTCTCTCGCGGTGCAGCTGGAGAATTAGGCTTGGCACCACTGTGCCTTCTGAGCCCCCACTGGGACTCTACAACAATATGCCCCACGTCACAGCTGCCCACTGTCCGGCGGAGCAGCTGTGAAAATGACCACGGGCACTCACTGGCCTCTCCTGAGCCCCCGCACTGGGACTCTGAAAAGAATCTGGCCCAAAAGAGAAGTAAACACTGGCACCAACTGTGCCTCAAGAGGGACGACCACAGGGGAAGGGCACCGACAATGGGCCCCGACACGCCCCCACCGGACTCTAGCAACGCGGCCCCACTCACCGGGCTCCTTCGTTGTCTGCTCCGTTTCCCTTTGGTGCCGCCTCTGGCATCCACACTGCTTTGTGGAGCCCCCTTCACTGGGGCTCCTCTGGCAACGACGCTGAGGCAGCGGGGGGCACCGGCAGTGTGCGCAGGCAGCCCCACTCACCGGGCTGCTCTGGACGCTCTAGGCGGCACGCGGGGCTCTCCTCACTCACATGGGAGCCCCGCCTCGACTTCGCCTCGCCTCGCCTCACTTCACCCGGTCCCCCTTCTCGGGACCGGGACTTCGTTCTGGAGCCTGCGAGGCTCCCGGGCTGCTTCTGCCTCTTCACCTGGTCCCTCTCCTGGGGGGCCGGGACTTCTGGCCGGGCCTCACGGAGGCGGGGTCGGCTCCCGTCCTCCTCTACCGGGGCTTCCTCTGGCCTGCGCTGCGACTGGCCGGCCTTCAGGATCCTTTCCCTGGCCCGCCCACAGTCAGGCGTCTCTTGCCTGGCTTCCGGGTCGGGACGATCCTCGGCTGCTGCATCTCCCTTCCTTTGGCGGTGCGATGCGGGGTGGGCACCCGCTATGGAAACAGCACAGATGCGGGGTGGGCACCCGTAACAAGACACCCAAATGCGGGGTAGGCACCCGCCCTTTTTAAATAATCATGAAGCGGGGTGGGCTCCCGCCTCATTAGCAGCACGGGGAATCCCTACGCCAGGGATTCCCTCTTCCACGATGGGCAGCTCAGCGCTGCGAAGCCCCAGCACTCTCCCCGTCCTCGGAGAGATAGATAGCGCTCACGAGGCGCTAGGAGGCTACAAAAGTCCTTAAAAGGCAGAAATAAAGAATCCTTGGTGCTGGGTAGACCACAGCGCAGCCAGGCAGGCCAGCACGCAGGGACCCCAGGAAACAGCAGCTGGGTCCCGCGGCGGTTCCTCCTGGCAGAGTGTCCCCTGCAAGTCAGCACAACAGAACCTTTACATGGGGTCACAGCCCTTCTTTTATACACCCTTTTCCCTTGTCTAAAGGTGCAGGGTTTAGGGATACCAGTTAGAACTGGTTTGGGGGAGCTTTGGAGCACTTTGTTTTGCTCAGCTCCTCTCTCCTTTCACAGGACAGGCTAGGGACATCAGACGCACCACAGGGGGTGGAGCCAGCATTGTGGAGGGAAGGCACAACCCTATTCAGGTCCCAGGTGCAACTCCTCCCTCCCATCTAGATGCAGATCCCTCTATTCAGCCCTGCGCTGACTCACCCTGCCCCTCCTGGAGCCACACACACCTCCCAGCCCCTGTCACTCACAAAGCCAGACATGTAATTCACATCAGGCAGGCAGACACACAGCACACAGAAATGCCAACTTCTAAAAGTGGCACTTCTCCACTAGTCACAATAAATCTGCGCACACCATTGCGCAGCATTTATTCTCACGAGTTCGCACATACTAAACTCGCCCCTGCACTCCTCTCACACCAGGAATTACCATGGACACACATATCCCCCATGCATTCCTATGGGAGGGCAGGCCAATCTCACCACACGCACTCAGAGTGCGCACGCACTTTACACTGGGACACAGTGCTAAAGTGCGCAGGGGCCTAAAACCACCAACACTACACAGGGAAAAGGCTAGGAGACAGGCAAAAAGTTTAGGGGTGAACCTGCCAAAAGGGCCAAGTCCAACACAACCCCCTTCCAGCCAAAACGCAGGGCAGACCAATCACCACTGTGATGGGCTTCCCTGCTTGGGGCGTTAGAACACGGACGCGGGCCCGCAACTGCAGGGACACCCTCCTGTTCTACGCCACGGTGAACCCATGTGGTTCCTTCTGAAAAAGCTGTCCGGAGCAACTGGGCTACCCCACTGGTACTCCCTAGCTGTCCGCGGCCAGGACCAGGCCCTAGGCCACCCAGATGCCACTGGTCCTTGCCCATTCACAGAGTGGGGGTAGTAACCCCTGGCACATAGTAGCCATTCTCCACTCTTCCCCTCATCAGGGCAGGTCTAGACTGCCACTGATCCTCCAGCCTAGGGTCTGCACCCTCAGGCGGACCAGAAGTCACGGGTGAGGCTCTCCTCCCCTACCTCTCCTTCTAGGGTTCCGCCCTCTCCTCCTTGGAGAAGCACCCTCAGAACACAACTCTCCCACCAGTTCCGGACCTCTCTCCCACAACTGGTCTCCCAACCTAGGGTCTAACCCTTCAGGTTGCACCGGGGTCAGAGGCGAGGACTCCTCCCTCTGCACCCCCTTCCAGAGTTCTGCACCCTCCCAACTGGAACGGTACCCCTGGAAGATGAACCGGTCAGGACACTGGTTACAGATGTCCTTTCCTCCAGGTCAGGCGGATCCTGAACCTGGCCTCCCAACCTTGGGGCTGAACCCCACGGCTGAGCATTTGCCTAGCACACCAGGACTTCCGGGGCGCAGACAGCAGCCCCCGAGGGTAACACATGACTCATGTGTTGCGTGACAGTCTGCGTGGCGCAGACCTCCCGACCCCTGTCCATCTGACAGTGCGCAGAGATCCCCACGACAGAAGTGGTGTCACCATGGTCACTTCTAGGAGACTCAGCCCTTCTGGCTGGCCCCTGACCCACTGGTTCTTCCACTGGGGAACACATCCCCCTCTCACCCCTCAATCCGGACTTCTGTACCCTCCCGACTGGAGCGGCACTGCCAGACACCAGAACCACTGGAGCTCTATTTACAGACGCTCCAGGTTCTTCAGACACTAGGAGATCCTCCTCAAATGGACTAACAGGACAGCCTAGGCTCCCAACCTGGTGTTCCCTGAAGAAACCATCCAGGTTCTGAGACTGGGTTTCGGGCACCTGGGGACACTCAGTCCCACACTCACTCCTTCTCCACTGAGACAGGACATGAGCCCCTACACCCCTCCCACTACACTGGGACCTAGCATCCAGAATGCCTCTGCACGTCTTATCCTCGACATCCCCCGACGCAGCCACATCACACCCCACCTGAGAGACCTGCACTGGCTCCCTGTCAACAAGAGGATAACCTTCAAGCTCCTCACCCACGCACACAAAGCACTCCACAACTCCGGACCAGCCTACCTCAACAGACGACTCAGCTTCTACACCCCCACCCGCCAGCTCCGCTCGACCAGCCTCGCCTCGCCACAGTCCCCCGCCTCCGGAAAACGACCGCCGGCGGCAGATCCTTCTCCCACCTCGCCGCCAAGACCTGGAACACCCTCCCCACCAACCTCCGACAGACCCAAGACCTACTGGCCTTCAGAAGACTCCTCAAGACCTGGCTCTTCGATCAGTAGCAGCACCACCCCCCTCTTCCCCCAGCGCCTTGAGACCCTCGCGGGTATGTAGTGCGCTTTATAAGTGACATGATTGATTGATTGATTGATACTCTGAACCTCTTCCCCAATACAGGACTGGAAGATACCTGAGCCACTACTTTTGGGATCACTCCCCAATGCCTCTTCAGAGCCTCGGGCACTTTCCCAGAGGTCTGCCTCTCGCGTAAACTCCCATAGATCAGAAAACCCACACTCCAACAGGTGTTGGCGCAACCCCGGAAAACAACAACTGAGCATGTGCTCTCGGATAACCAGATCGAACAGTCCGTGAAAATCCTGTTCCGTGTTAACCGTCACCCAATCAGCCAGTGCATCATTACATTCATCCACAAACTCCCCCCAAGACTGGTGAGACAGTTTCCTACTGCCCCTGAACTTCAACCTGTACTCCTCTTCTTGGGAACAAGGTACCATACTTTGGGAACTGGGCATGGGACTTCCTGCACTGGACTCCATATTGCTGCCACCACTGGATCCCACCCTTACTGGTGAATCCAGACAACTAAAACTACACTCAGAGGACGTACCAAGAGCTAATTTCTCCTTGGTGAAGGCTCTCTCAGCCTCCGCCATCCTCTCCTGTGCTAGGACCCTCTCGGTCTCTAGCTTGTTCTCCTCCACACTCAGCTGCGCTATCTCCTTGGTATGCTCTAACCTGAGCTTCTCCAAAGCCAGCTGATACTCCCTTTCTTCCCTCCTATCCACCCACTCCTCTGGGGACAGGGAAAGGGATGGGGCACTGCCCCCGACACTGGACCCAGCAAGGGACTCCCTATCCATGGGGTCCTCACTATCTACTGGCGTCCCTGTCCTGTCACTTTCTTCCTCCTCTTCAGACTCTTCAGGGCCCCCCTCAGACCCACCACCCTCTTGGCGTGCGGCCAGGGCCCTCTTCTCCTCATTGCGCTCACAGTCCCATTCATCCTTTTGCCATTGGATCAGGTTCTCCCTAAGTTTTGACTGGGTGTCTGACCCACTCACTGCTATGTCTCTCTCCTTACAGAAGTCCACCAACTCCCACATGCTGTATCTAAACAGACCACAAAAATTAAAAGCAGACTCCATTTTGGCAGGACGCTCAGGGACACGTGCAACACAGGAGACCTAGGTGTCTGAGCTGAAGCAAGAGTATACACTTTACAAATGACACTTTTTAGGAGAAGAATAAAATAACTAAAACTCAGAAACAATAATCCCCAAACACGTGATTATCTAAATGCAGAGTTTGTAGTGCAACCAGTTGTCGCTGTGGTACTGCGCAAACGCAAGTCCTATCCTCACCGCTGACAACCAATGTTAGAAATGGGATCTCTGGTTGGCTAAGGCTTGCGCCAAAGCCAGGCAGAGACCACCACTCTAGTCAGGGCGAGGGAGTTTACACGCCAAGATAACCCCTGCTCACCCCCTTGGTAGCTTGGCACGAGCAGTCAGGCTTATCCCGGAGGCAATGTGTAAAGCGTTTGCGCAACACACTCTCACAGCAGCAACACACTAGGCACCCCACAAAAGGAACTCCACACAAGGTTATATAAATATAGCCTTTGTATTATCATAAAACACATTAGATCATAATCACACAATGTACACTGTGCCAACGGGCACCAGGAAGTATTTACAGGGGATTATTTACACATGACAGGGCCAATTGGGCCACTGTCCAAACCAGCACAAATCACAAATGGTAAATGTAGCACAAATAGTAAATGTAGCGCACGACCAGTAACTACTGGTAAAGTTAGGAACTTAGCATGTGATCCTGCAACATAAAAGATGGGACACCTAAATCACATTAGGCATAAATCTCGTTAGCATCACACGTTATGCACCAACCTCATTATGCAATAATCACATGAGGCAATAGGCCTCGTAAGCATAAACACAGTGTGCCCCAATCGGGGGCACAACGCACTGACACTGGCCCCAGGCCAACTGGCCTATCACAGGGGCTCAAAGGCCCTGCGTCCAGAATGTCAGGGCTGGCTGCGCATGCAGCGAAATAAGAGTGCGCAATTGCACGAGCCTAAACGTGGCAGCTGCCCACTACTTGCTGGGCAGATGTGAAAACAAAGGTGGGTATGAGCACTCACTGTGCCAACTGCCCTCAAAAGGAAATGCCCCCAAGTTGCAGCTGCCCGCTCTCTCTCGCGGTGCAGCTGGAGAATTAGGCTTGGCACCACTGTGCCTTCTGAGCCCCCACTGGGACTCTACAACAATATGCCCCACGTCACAGCTGCCCACTGTCCGGCGGAGCAGCTGTGAAAATGACCACGGGCACTCACTGGCCTCTCCTGAGCCCCCCGCACTGGGACTCTGAAAAGAATCTGGCCCAAAAGAGAAGTAAACACTGGCACCAACTGTGCCTCAAGAGGTACGACCACAGGGGGGAAGGGCACCGACAATGGGCCCCGACACGCCCCCCACACCGGACTTAGCAACGCGGCCCCACTCACCGGGCTCCTTCGTTGTCTGCTCCGTTTCCTTTGGTGCTGCCTCTGGCATCCGCACTGCTTTGTGGAGCCCCCCTTCACTGGGGCTCCTCTGGCAACGACGCTGAGGCAGCGGGAGGGCACCGGCAGTGTGCGCAGGCAGCCCCACTCACCGGGCTGCTCTGGACGCTCTAGGCGGCACGCGGGGCTCTCCTCACTCACATGGGAGCCCCGCCTCGACTTCGCCTCGCCTCGCCTCACTTCACCCGGTCCCCCTTCTCGGGACCGGGACTTCGTTCTGGAGCCTGCGAGGCTCCCGGGCTGCTTCTGCCTCTTCACCTGGTCCCTCTCCTGGGGGGCCGGGACTTCTGGCCGGGCCTCACGGAGGCGGGGTAGGCTCCCGTCCTCCTCTACCGGGGCTTCCTCTGGCCCGCGCTGCGACTGGCCGGCCTTCAGGATCCTTTCCCTGGCCCCGCCCACAGTCAGGCGTCTCTTGCCTGGCTTCCGGGTTGGGCCGATCCTCGGCTGCTGCGTCTCCCTTCCTTTGGCGGTGCGATGCGGGGTGGGCACCCGCTATGGAAACAGCACAGATGTGGGGTGGGCACCCGTAACAAGACACCCAAATGCGGGGTAGGCACCCGCCCTTTTTAAATAATCATGAAGCGGGGTGGGCTCCCGCCTAATTAGCAGCACGGGGGAATCCCTACGCCGGGATTCCTCTTCCACGATGGGCAGCTCAGCGCTGCGAAGCCCCAGCACTCTCCCCGTCCTCGGAGAGATAGATAGCGCTCACGAGGCGCTAGGAGGCTACAAAGTCCTTAAAAGGCAGAAATAAAGAATCCTTGGTGCTGGGTAGACCACAGCGCAGCCAGGCAGGCCAGCACGCAGGGACCCCCAGGAAACAGCAGCTGGGTCCCGCGGCGGTTCCTCCTGGCAGAGTGTCCCCTGCAAGTCAGCACAACAGAACCTTTACATGGGGTCACATCCCCTTCTTTTATACACCCTTTTCCCTTGTCTAAAGGTGCAGGGTTTAGGGATACCAGTTAGAACTGGTTTGGGGGAGCTTTGGAGCACTTTGTTTTGCTCAGCTCCTCTCTCCTTTCACATGACAGGCTAGGGACATCAGACGCACCACAGGGGGTGGAGCCAGCATTGTGGAGGGAAGGCACAACCTTATTCAGGTCCCAGGTGCAACTCCTCCCTCCCATCTAGATGCAGATCCCTCTATTCAGCCCTGCGCTGACTCACCCTGCCCCTCCTGGAGCCACACACACCTCCCAGCCCCTGTCACTCACAAAGCCAGACATGTAATTCACATCAGGCAGGCAGACACACAGCACACAGAAATGCCAACTTCTAAAAGTGGCACTTCTCCACTAGTCACAATAAATCTGCGCACACCATTGCGCAGCATTTATTCTCACGAGTTCGCACATACTAAACTCGCCCTGCACTCCTCTCACACCAGGAATTACCATGGACACACATATCCCCCATGCATTCCTATGGGAGGGCAGGCCAATCTCACCACACGCACTCAGAGTGCGCACGCACTTTACACTGGGACACAGTGCTAAAGTGCGCAGGGGCCTAAAACCACCAACACTACACAGGGAAAAGGCTAGGAGACAGGCAAAAAGTTTAGGGGTGAACCTGCCAAAAGGGCCAAGTCCAACAGTAATCAAAACAAAAGTCTTGACCATTTTATCCAAAACTGGAATTAATGTGAGGCATGACGAGTGTAGATTTGGGACTCAGGAATTGGAATACTTAGGTCACAATATTTCATCAGAGGGGATTTATCCAAAGTTTTGTCTCATCAAAGCGATCAGAGATGCGGCCAAAAATAAGGATGAACTTCACTTCTGTCTAGGGCTGGCGGAATACTGTATGCATTTCATTCATGGTTATGCCCAAACCATTGAACCGTTGAGGACTTTACTTAGGAAAGGAGCAAAATTCAGTTGGTCTATTGAGTCGGATGAAGCATTCAGTAACGTTAAAAAATTGATGGAAGAAGCTCCAGCATTGAGTGCTTTTCAGGCAGGACGTAAGTGCTCAATTACTATGGATGCCAGCCTCAGAGGACTTGGGAAAGTTCTAAGACAGTGGGTGTCTTGAAGAGAGCAGACAGTAGCATTCACTTCATGAATGTTGAAACAAGCTGAAACATAATACAGCACTATTGAATGTGAGGCACTTGCTTGCAAGTGAGCTGCACAAAAATTCAGGGCATACAGTTGGGGTTCTAAATATGAAATCTTGACTGATCATAAACCCTTAGTTCATATCCTATGGGGAAGTAGTTCCAGCAATGCATCTGCAAAGCTTGTGCAGTTGCTTTCAAAGCTTCAAGAATATACGTTTGAGATAAAACATCTGTCTGGTGTGAAAAACTTTCATGCTGACATGGTATTAGAAGATATGTCTGGAAATGATGACTCGGACAGAGACACTAAATAAATGTGTGATGGCAGTTTTAGATGCTGTTGATGCATGTACACCGAAGATAACAGAGGAAGAATGGAGTAAAGCAGATTCGTGCAATGAGAAACTGACCCAAGTTAAGAAATTCATCATTAATGGATGGTCCAAAACTAGAAATGTAGCTGGTGATTTGAAAGTTTATTTGCAAGTGTCTGGTGAGCTGTACATTGTGAATGATATGGTCATGATACATGACTTGTTTGTACCTCCAGAGGAGGAAAGGAAAACTTTCTTTTGATATCTCATGAGGGACATCTGAGAATCACCAAGACTGTTAAATGCTTGACACAATACTACTAGTGGCCTTCTTTAGATGCTCAAGTAAAGTGTGTTAAGATAGTTTTCAAGAATGCCTTCTTTCGGACAAGCATTGGAAGACCATGGACCCACTGTTGGATCCTGTTCCCTTCATGGAGTTGGGTTGGATTTTTCTGGTCCTATTTTGGTTTTGTCAGGTGTAATGAGGTACCTAATTGTACTAATTGACTATCACTCTAGTTTGATTTATTATTCTTTTGTCAATGCGCCTAGCAATGAATCCACCATAACATTTTTGAAAGAGGTTTTTTCATTAGAGGGTTCACCAAAGGAGATTGCAACGAAACAATGTTACACATTTTTTGTCTAGTTGGATGTGTATGTTTTTAAAACGACATGATGTTAGACATGTAAAATTAGCCTTGTATTCCCTCACTTCAAATGGTCTGGTGGAGACAGCAAACAAGTTTATGAAAGAAGGCATTCAGAAAGCTTTACCTTCAGGACAGTATGTTAAAGAGTTTTTTTTGAAGCTAGGTTTCAAGTTGCAATGTGTCATCTCATGCTACCACCAGTGTAGATCCATTTACATTGATCCAAGGTAGGAAGGTTCATACCTACCTATGTCCAGCCTAGTTGTAACTCAAGGAAAAATATTCTAAGAATGATGATGTATGTCAATCTAAAGGTGCGTTGTGCGGTCTTGCCAAAACAAATAAAAATGAAGCATGTTTTTGACAAAGGAAAAAGTTCTATAAACGTAGGTGTTAATGATTAGGTCTTATAAGAAAACCCAAATTGGTAAAGAAAGGGGAGTCAAAGTTATCTTTCCCTGTTCAAGTGATGAAAGTGAACAAAGGTGCAGTTTTACTGGAGGGCAAAGGTTGATGGACTCAAGGTAATTTGGTAGATGTACTCAACAATGAGAGATCATAGAGAAATACAGTGATGAATGTCATGCGAATGGTTGTGATTGGTCCATTTGGTTGTAAGGGGATAAAGTTAATTCAAGCGATGAGAAAGTTCTTCATACAACTGGAGTTCTGAATAGGTCAACTTTGGTTCAGGATTCAGAGTCTGGTGTGTCTGACATGTCTCATCATTGTGCTTCAGGCAGCCAGAATATGAACTTGGAACAGAGCGTTCAAACAAACTGTGCCTTGAATATTAATTCGGAATTTGACAAGACGAATTTGAGGGGTGTGAGTCATGTAAAGCTGCCCAGTACGTTTAGTGACTATGTTATGTATTGATAGTGACTTATTCTTTACAATATTTGATCAATGTTTATAGGCATGCATTTTTGGCATTTATTTTCTTTCTTTTTTTTGTTTCTTTACTTTTTGTTTGAAGGAGGGAAGGTGTTTTTTTATGCAACATGTACATGTTTCGCTTACCTGTATTACTTACATTATGTACATTTGTGTTGCCTCCTTGTTCCAGAATGGAATGGTAAACACAACAAGATGATGGACGGAGTGCTGAAACTTTTCAACCACTCACACCCAGTCAAGAGATCTGGATTTAATCCATCATTCTTTTGTTCACTCTGCCACACCAGTTTGGCCCCTGCCATATGCAAATCAGTCTTGACCCTGCTCCTCATGGGAACAGTCCAGCCTGAACTACCAGACCAGGTCCTCCCTGGACCGGAAACAAGCAATCTGGGACTGGTTTCAAGGTATCATCCCTCATCAGCCAGGCTAGCCAGTATCCAGTGGCACAACGACCAAGGGACCAACGACTGGGCATACCTATTGCCACTTAGGGTGAACATAGCAAACACAACAAGATGATGGACGGAGTGCTGAAACTTTCAACCACTCACCCCCAATCAAGACATCTGGGTTTACTACATGGTTCTTTTGCTCACTCTGCCACCCCAGTTTGGACCCAGCCATATGCAAATCAGTCTTGACCCTGCTCCTCAGCTCCTCATGGGAATAGAGCAGCCTAAACTGCTAGGTCAGGTACTTCCTGGAGTGGATACAAACATCCTTGGACCGGTTCCGGGTTATCACCACTTATCAGCCAGGCTAGTCTGGATCCAGTGGTACAGCGAGCAAGGGACCCACGTCTGGGACTACCCATGACCACTTAGGGCAAACATAGCAAACACAACAAGATGATGAATGGAGTGCTGAAACTTTTCATCCACTCACCCCCAGTCGAGAAATCTGGGTTAATCCATTGTTTTTTTGCTCACTCTGCCACCCGAGTTTGGGCCCAGCCATATGCAAATCAGTCTTGACCCTGCTCCGCATGGGAACAGTCCAGCCGGAACTGTCAGATCAGGTCCTCCCTGGACCGTAAATAAGCATCCTGGGTCCAATTTCAGAGTTTAACCCCTCATCAGCCAGGCTAGTCAGAATCCAGTGGCACAGTGAGCAAGGTACCCACGTCTAGGCATACCCTTGTCCACTTAGGGTGAACATAGCAAACACAACAAGATGATGGAAGGAGTGCTGAAACCTTTCAACCACTCACCCCATGTCAAGAAATCTGGGTTTGATCCATCATTCTTTTGCTGACACCCCAGTTCAGACCCAGCCATATGCAAATCAGTCTTGACCCTGCTCCTCATGGGAACAGTCCAGCCGAACTGCCAGGCCAGGTCCTTTCTGGAGCGTAAATAAGCATTCTGGGACCAGTTCGGGGTATCACCCCTCATCAGCCAGGCTAGTCTGAATCAAATGGCACGGCATGCAAGGGGCCCACGTCTGGGCATACCTTTGGCCACTTAGGACGAACATAGCAAACACAAAAATATGATGGAATGAGTGCTGAAACTTTTCAACTAATCAACCCCAGTCAAGAGATCTGGGTTTAATTCATCATTCTTTTGCTCACTCTGCCACCCCAGTTAAGACCGAGCCATATGCAAATCCATCTGGACCCTGCTCCTCATGGGAAGGACCTGGCTTGGCAGTTCAGGCTAGGCTGTTCTGAGGAGCAGGGTGAAGACTGATTTGCATATGGCTGGGTCCAAACTGGGGTGACGTGGTGAGCAAAAAAAAGTATGGTAATAGTAGGTCTAAAACATTCATAAGGATAGGGACATATATGGATAGTGCAGTACTCTAATGAATAGCTAATGCTGCTTTCCTATGTCGATATTACTGTTAGCGACTCAAAGGTGAAAGGATAGTCAGAGTAACGGCATTCCAGGGTTTAAATGGACTGGGATGGAAACCCACTCATAAGGCGGGATTTCCTATGGCTGAAAGTATTACAGAGATAGGGAGCTAGGATTGAATGAGGATGGAAACAGACTTTTAGGATTGGGAATTACAAGCCATGGCTCTTAGGTGGGGGTGAGTGTATAAGTCCCCATAAGAGCGGACAGAAGGCCTCTCTTCCCATTGTGGCCATTGCCCTTTAAGAAGACTCCATTTTACAGTTCATCTAATATATACTCTGCAACTACCACTGAGATCAGTGTCTCATTTTGTGTGTAAAAAATTGGTCGGACAGCACATGGGTCTGCACTCTGGAGAAAAGATGGGCTGACCTGGGCACATGATTTGGTTGTGAGTAGAAACAAGTGGGCCCTGGGTAGGCCCAACACAAGGCAACTCGTTATCAAACAAACACAGGGCACAGAACAAACCGCACCCTAGTATGTAGAGTTCTTTAAAGTACTGGGTACAACTCGCCACAATATCTCGCAATGATTTACCAGATAAACCCCACTTGTTCACAGTGCTCACCTTGCAATGACATGTTGACAGAACACAAAGGAAGGTGCATACTATTAAAGCGCTTGGTCCCTTCTATGCACTGGACTCTTGACTGACCCATCCAGTCACACAGTCCAGTTTGCCCTCAAGCCCATCTTCTGTGCCTCGAAGATGTAAAGAACTGACAAGCTTCTGCAGCCTCCCTCTTGAACCATGTCTACCCTCTACTCACAAATGTTACCCTGGCCTGCAATGTACCATACTCCAAAGATCTAACCTTTATCCATCTTTTTTACTGTCTATATCTACTCATTTCTCATTACCTATGTATAATCATCATCTCTATTTGTAACGGCCCAACATCCCTACATACCGGCATGTTGGAACATACAGTATTTCAGTTCAAATTGCTTTTCACTCTAATACATGCAAAACACAAATTGTACTGTGTGATAAAAATGTCTGCATGCATTAAGTTTCCCAGCATAATATAAGTAGGAAAAACACACAAAGGTGCTATATAGTCCCTCAGCCTTATGGCTTTCTGTGAGAGTGTGCGTGTCAGACACACAAAGACTGAGAGAGAGGAGAGAGAGAGAGAGAGAAAAAGAGAGAAAGAAAGAAGGAAAGAGAAAAAAAATGAAAAAGAGAGAAAGAAAGAAAGAAAATGAGAAAAAAAGAAAGAGAAAGAAAGAGAGAGAGAGAGAAAGGAAGGAAGAGAGAAAGAAAGAAAGAAAGAAACAAACAAACAAACAAAGGTGTGACTGAGAAAATATCTGTCATATAGATTACTGGAAATAATTTCAACAAACCATGAGATTCACCATAGCGAATAAAATAAAATGCTGCCCTTTATCAGAGGCAGATTTCAACAATATACATAATACAGTACCTTGTAGGCGCTCAGTTTGCAGGTTGTGAATGTATAATGATTTCAAGACCGTCATTTCCACAATTTGCTGCTCATCTTCTAAACTGAGGGGAGTTCCTTCAACAATCAAATCTTGCATGTTTCTGCAGGACTCCAGAACCTGTGTGAGGGTGTTAGTGAGTCCTGCACTATTCTTGATGTGCAAGCTAAGCCTGGATGCAGAGCAGCATATTTTTCCCAGGTACTTAATGTCTTTTCTATTGAGCTTGCTGAAGTCCTTGAGCGTCATCCGTAATGTACCAAGGGCCTGGTTCCAGTCAAAAAACAACTCCACTGCTTTCTTAGGAATGTAAGTCTCACATGCAGGTGGCTCTGTCCCTCCTGCACTCATACCTTCCAGGTTATCATTTGGGCAAACAGCAACAGTGCCATAGAAATCCAATTTGATAAGATCAAGGGAGCTCAAACATTTGGGTAAAAACCTGAAAAAGTCAAATAAATGGGCAGAGATGTTCTGGGTGTTAATGTACATTATTTTCCCAGAAAACAGTCCTTGAAATTCCTTACTTAGGTCAGACTGAGAAGTGCTTTCATAAAACAAACCAATGCCATAGTCTACAAACTCGCTTGAAGGCAATTGACCAAATAGGCCGCCCTGCTGGTAAACATCTGTCAAATGGCATACAACTTTTCTAGTGGACCTTTTGGATGAGCCGCAAGTGTACAAAAGCAAATTGCCATAAGTAGTGGTAACTTCAGAAACTGATTTGATTTTTTGGAGGTAAGTCTCTCCTCTGATCACCTCAGCTTCACTGTCAGAGGTCAACAGTTCAGACAGCCTTCTGCCTGCAGTGTACTCCTGAAACGACTTGTGAAAGAACCGATAAACCGGCCAAAGCCTTTGTGCGGTATATTTGTGTAAAAGGCCTGCAGCCAGTAAAACCTCTTCCTTCACTGCTGCCAAGTCTTCCTGCTCAAAATCAAACCTATGGTTAAACAAGCCATCAAGTGCCAAGTCTCCACAGTGATCTATGCTCTGGGCAACAGTTTTTAATGCTACATTCCTTGTTTTATACTTATTCTTTTCTACCATCAGGTCATAGAGAGTGCGGAATAGAGCTGTCTGAGTGTTGAGCGGGGAAGTACTGTCCCCCATCCGCAGGGCGCAGGCGATAACCACAAAGAGCGGTGTCTTCATTAGGTTCTTCATAAAAGGGGAGCTCTCCAACTGGGAGAGCAACCCTTCAGCTCCTTCTTCAACTAGGACATTCTTAATAAGCGTTTTAGCACTTTCTTCTGTCAAATCGCCTGTTTCCACAATCATCGACCCAAACCTTCTCACTGCTTTGATGGTTTCGGTCCGAGTGGTCACAACGACTGTATTCTTGTACAAACAGTTATCTTTTATAAGCGCGTCCAGTTCCGAACAACTTTCAGATTTAAACTCATCATATCCATCTAAAAGAAACAACACCTTTTCCTTGAGGTCCCGCAATTCTTTCATAAAATGTATTTTGTTCCACTTGTAAGACAGACCTAAGAGTTGGTCACAGAGACTCTCATACAGACCAACCTTTGCGCTGCTTAGAGTGATAAAGAATACCAGCTTGTATTTCTTCAGGGCTTTCCATCTTCCCCTGGCCCAAAGAGTGGCGATTCTCTTCAGAAGGGTTGTCTTGCCTTTTCCTGCTTCTCCTTCTATAATGCAAGGGCTTTCAAGTTCCTGCAGAAAAGTATCTAATGGTATCTGCTCCAGCCTTCGATTGTGTATATCCTTCCTCCAGAGCAACGGGTCGGTGAAAGTGTTTTCCAGATCAAAAAGGATGTCAATGCCAGTCTCATCTCCCAATGGATGAAACTGGCGGAAACCAGCAGACTTGTACAAATCCTTCAAATCTTGAGTCAAATTTTCAAAGTCTGCTTGGATCGCCGTAGCCAGCTCACCTACACAAAGAGCAAATATGGAAATATCACCAGGTTTTGAAAAAAGACTAACTTTATAAGCATACAGACTGTCAACATTAGGCCACAGAGACCACACATCAGGTACACACTTACATTTACATTAAGGGGGAGATTTAATATAGAATTGCATCATACTAGCAAACTTTCATGGATTCATAATTTAAAAATGTACATTAAAGGCACCGATTACTGGGATGCACATTAATGTCTTCCATGAGGAAACCAATCGACTATAGTACCAAAGCGAAAACACAGATTTGGTTGCAAGAAAGTTTTTACTGTAGTTACCATGATGCACCTTCATCCACCAGCCAAACCACAGGAATGCAGTGCCAGTGCAAATTGTACCTTAAGTTATCTAGGTGATTTTGATCTTGAGGCTAGTCTGAGTCTACTTACATTTCCCTTGTAGGGCCTGAAAGAGCAGTCGATCCCGTACCTCAAGGGACTGAACAAAATGATTGCATGATGCAAGGCCTTTTCTTAAAACCATCAACACCAGTAGTCTTGCCCGGACTTGGCTCACTCTTTCAGCAGTAATGGTGTCCATTTCTTCCAGTGATAGGACTTGATGTTGATAAAGATCATCAATTATTTGGTCAGTGATTGGCGTCCCGAGCCTTGAAATCAAATCCGGAAATGTGTCCCTTATGAAGTCCACTAGGGATTGAATAAAACATTGATTACTTATTAAGCACGGCCCACAATGACACTAAAGATCCTCTCTCAGTATTTCTTTTTACCATATTATGGCCTTAATTACAAGTTGCACGGTACTGGGGCGGATTTATGCAAATTTACAGTTATCCTATTGTAAATCCGCCCCAGTACTGTACAATTACAAGACAAACCTCATGGAATGGGGAAATCTGCGTGGGACTAATTTTTCTGGTCCATATCGCACACAGATTTGCTAATTTGTGGAGTTTAACACATACATTTACAAACTATTCAAATGTATGCAGGGACAGCTGGGTGGAGTGGAAGTAGTAGGAATAGGATCAGGAAGGTGTTTTGTGGAAGGGGGAGCATTCCCCCACCCCGCATTAGAAAATAAAGTGAAGCGCTCCTGTTGGTGCAGCCAAAGTCGAATGTGATTTTACCCTATGGAATGACAGCATTATAAAATCGGGTGTGGAAAATCCGGGAGAGGAAAGCCGACCACTTGCCCTCAGATAGTAGAATTCCATGAGGTAATTTAATTTCACACTGCTGTTCTCTTAATGTGAGCCCATGTGAGCTATGTCTCTCAATCTGTTAACCTGACTGTCAATCCCTTTCTGAGTTTTACAGGAGACATTTTGTCAGCCAGCAATGGGATAGTTTTGCTAAGGATCATAAACAGTCCATATTTCAGTATGGTTCTGCAACTGCCGCCCCAATGAAATGGAAAACATTAGGAAGTTATGACACGGATATTGTTTCATCTACTTCAATATTGTAAAATGCACTTTTAGCTTCTTCCTTAGTAACAATATTTCACTCCATCTCTAGTGTTTTTTTAAATCACACTAGGACAGCCCAACATAGACACTTTATATGCATAACTCGTAATACTGTAAATTGTACTGTGAATCTTAAACCCACCCTTCCTTTAGATAAATCAAGGCTTGTTGGTGTACCCTTGTTCTGGGTGCGTTTCCTCTGGCTCTAATTAGCAAGCATTCAGTGACAGGTTTACCTGTTTGTTTATAATGGTGCACTCACTCTTCTGCAGGTTGCCAGTGACGCTACGGTGTTCTGTGGTTTTTCCATACCACCGTGTGATTCAGAGTAAATAGGTTTCTTTTGTCTACAGATAAGGGAGGGTAGTGCTACTAGAAGGCAACGTAAACCACTCTTGTCTAGAAAATAAAAACTGGTTCCTCCAATCAATCATGTTCATTTCTGTGTGGTCATCTCATGAAATATGCCTCTGTGCCATTATTGTAAAGAACCTCCAAAAGGCATTGCTACGCAAAAAAAGACTAAAAACTATAATCATCTTCAGAATCATACCTAGTAGATATGTAAACATATGTGTAAATATAAGCAAGTGTAAACATCGCCTTCATTATTTAAAGAAATTTTATTTTTCATTGAGTAAATTCTGAGCGGAAAACTGAAGATAGATAGGGTCTTTAATTTTGGTTATGCTCTATTACCACGCGTGATTTTGTTTTTAAATTACAGCTTAGCACAGTTTTAGGGGAGAATTGTGAAATATGTTTTGAAATAATTTCATTGACACTGGAAACATTTGAATCCTAACCCACCATTGCATATTCAAAAAGGAAACATGCTCTTTATCTCTGAATTAAAAGGCACCTAGATTAAAGCACAGTTGGATCACTTCAACTTTAGAACTAGGCCAATCAAAGAAGCTACTTATCTTTGGGAAAGCTCTTCATGGTGGATAATCTATCTACCCATAGGATCCTAACTTTTGAATTTCCACAGGGGCTGGACTAGACTATTTCACAAGTTGCTCTTGAGCACAGCTAGGCGGTGCTCTTGGATTCCACAGCAATCTCACAATGCCTCCAGAAGTGACAGCACAGAGAGCTGTGTATGGGAAACACTTCTGCACACTGACATTAGTTGGTTTTTTTAAGCTCTTCCATGCCATTAGACAAAGATCGACCATGACACATCATAAATGTGACATGACGTCAAATCACCACATTGGTGCTCATGGTGAGACTGACAGTCTGTCAGGTCTAGTCCAGCTCACAATGCGTACGTAGCCAGATCCTGTCCATCCTGGATTGTTTATGCAAACAAGTTCCTGAATTCCTCAGTAATGGGAGGACACCCAGAGGACGTGTGTATTGTGACCTAGCAAACAAATGGTGTTCAGGGGCCTCATTAGGTTTGTCCTTGCTGGTGGAAGCCTGATCCACCAAGTTCTCAGAAGTCAGGTGCTAGGTCAAAAAAACGGGGTCCCTAGGAGCAGGCCTATGAAGCCGAGTTACAGGGCAACTCACCGGCAGAGCCAAACATGTCTAAGACTAGGCTGCCATCAATGCCTCTGCCAGTGCCTCATTAAAAGACAACAAGGACTTTCAAGTTGCAGACCCAGGCTGTAAAATCTCCATCAGTAAATTTTGCTTGGTTTCTACCATATGTAACTCAAGGCACTACACCTCATCAGACCATCACCATAAAAAAGGCACTCTCCTCTGTAGAGGGTCCCAGTGGGGGAGACAAACTCTGTGGCGAGTCAAACTCTGTCTCAGGATAAGTATTCAGGCCACTCTCATTTTGCAAGCCTGAATACAGACCTGCATCAGTGTAATGAGCGTGTAGTAAATTATCTGCCCCCTTTTTATCATGGTCTTCATGAGGAATGTTTTGAAGGTCTTAGACAGTGTCTCAATCTGATTCAAATAAAGTCCCTAGCCCACGTTAGTATAGTGTTGAGGTAGTGAAACCAGTTCAAGAGCTCTACAATGCCAGAGGCTGCACATTCGTTTTTTCATAGTTAGATATCAGCCAAGCGTCTTGACACAGTTATCTCCAGATCCGAAACAGGTATTGGGTTGGGTCCAAAGCTGGCCCCCCTGGGAGGCAAAAGCGTCATCTGAATATTTGAAACCTATATGTCCCTCTGCACAGGTTTTGAGCTATGGGGCAGCTAATGGCCAGGCAGGGGTGCAATGGTGTGAGTCAGCACTGGGAACAGGCCTTGCTAGCAGGCGTTCCATTGGGAGCAATGGCGGATCTATGGGGCTGGAAGGCACTCTAGAGAGACTGGGAGTCATCTGGAAGAGTTGCGGCATGTCCTCTTTGAAGCCTTCTATTTGCTGTGGGATCATCGAGGGCCATGGAAATCAAGGGTGCAATGTGAACAAGCCTAGGGATAGGCTTCAAATTGGATGAGGAGAATGATGTTGGATCCCTCAAACACCAACTGTGTGACAACTCCCCCGGGCTGGGAGTGACGGGAAGGAGAAGAATCCCATTTGGACTTCTTATGCCTGTAATGAGACTTGCCTTTCGACTTCATTTTCAACTTACCCGAGGATGGCAAGAGCAAGACTGGGACCTGGAGTAGACCCTGGACTTACAGAGGGAGCAGGGCTTGGTCTTGGAGTGGAACCTGCCACCTTTCTTGCGCTCTGTGACATACAGCTTCGCCTTACACTCTGTGTTCGCCTTTGGGTAAATCAGGCAGCATTTGCCGCAGGACTTCAAGTCATGCTTGGACCCTAGATACCAAAGGCAGACATTGTAACTAGCATCTAATTTCTGCAGCCTTGGTGAACCTTAACACCTGTGGTCATCGGGAAGACATCGTCTCTAGCACAGAAAATATTTTGGGGTCGGTAAGACACCAACAAAATGTCTGAGAGCAGAGCTCCCAATCTTCTTTCATGGGTACTGATGTCAGTTCGCTAGTGTGATGCCAATATACGACTCAATGCTGTCACTTCCTGAGGTGCTGCAAGGCCACTTCAGGGTCCAATGTTGCTTTCTACTAGCACACAGGAGCAGTTGCTGAAAAGGTTTTACATCCAATCTGGTGCCTGAAGGAATTCGAAAGGTGAAGAATCTGTAGGTTAAAGTATGCATCAGAATGAATATCTACACTACTAAGAAGATCCATCGGAGCACCCATCACACACCACTTGTTCCTGAAAGGACATGCAAGATGCCAGACATTTCAGAGCAGATTATTCTCAATAACTGAGAAAAGTCACGAGCTGTGCTCTTACCATCCATTTGAACGGTGTTATTGCATGTAGAGCACACTGAGCCATTTTTGAGTCACCTAGGGAGTCATCATTGCATTAAGTGGGGCTTTTCTTTTTCTACTGTACTTTCTTTTAAGTAACTGGCTTTGTAATTTCATTTTAAATGACATAATTTAGGAGGTTTTTAATATCGCTGAACCTAGAAAGTGCAAATCAGAACATCATGTTGACATTTTTATCGCACCCCAAACACTAATCTCAACAAAAGTCACAATATTGGCATTCACCAATAATTTAACTGAAGTAAAATGTAGTCATTCATGAAGAAGGAAATTGTTTATATTACATCCAACGACCTTGCAGCCAATGTTTGTTCATTTTCAAGGAAAGTCTAAGCGCATTGAAACGTTCTTGACAGTTCTATGAGCTAACTAACCCCTAACCCCTTGAGTGTGGATCCTGTGCAGAGTGGAAAATCATCATGTGTGAGAATAGAATATCTGCAACATTTCACAAGTATCTTTTTACATTTTTAGGTCTGCTATTAGCAAGACCCTTTGCTATATATATATATTACCTACTGACAGTCGCCAGTAGGTAGTTATAGTTAGGACCTAGTTACCATAGGAAAAGCATTTTTTGACTTGCCTGTAACTTTGGCGTCGCTTGACCAATCTTCATGAAAATTTACCAAAAAAGTGTCGCGGTAGGCTCTGGTTGTCATGGAATATATGAATATATATAGATTGATAAAGACAGAGGTACTGCCGAAACGAGTCTCTCTAGAGGTCCTGTGCCCCTGTCGGATGACTGAATAAACAGGATGTAATCCTTTTACTTCGAGTGCCGGCTGCCTCTCTTATGATTTTGGGGAGGTTTTTGTGTGATATATATATATACACACAAACACACTTACAGGAGCTCTCAGTCAGCCCTTGTCATCAATGTGCCACCTGTAGTATAATTCACATTTTGCTACCGCCCATCACAGCACATAGCATGGGACACAGGGTTAGTCCACTTCTGCCACTGACTGTAAATGACAGCATTCTGCTCTTGTACAATGTGTACATCTTTACAATAGGTTGTCCCCTTGAGGTGCACTAGTGACTAGTGCAATGTATGCTTTTTATATATATATTTTATATATATATATATATAAAGACAGAGAGATAGTGGCTTTAAGACAATGCTTACCTTCATACAAAAAAACTTTCGCAGACAAAATAAGCTTTGGCAAAGCCGAAAAGTCAGCAGCCAAAGCCAGCCCAATTGCTTGTTTTCCATGTGAAGCCATTTCTTCTGCCAAAACTACTTGAAAAATAGAAGTGTTCTGTACATTTTGCTCCACTCAATAGATGCCTGGCACTTTTAGGTGTAAGATTATAAGTGAAGATAGGTGTGGGAAAGACAATGAAAATGCTTGTTAATAAAGTTAAAACTGTGGGTGTTCACCTCAATTGCAGAGCCCACTCCCTCTTACTACCGTGGGAGCACCTAGTACTATTCCCCTAGGTGTCAATACAATTGTGCAATAATGTGGAGAAGTACGGAAAGAACTTCTTCACCCATAAGTAACATTTCCACACCGAAAATCATTTTGTGCGGGTGTTGATCACTTTTTCTGTATGTAAGGCTGCCTTAGGTGGTGAAAACGTTCTATGAATTGGGACCTGAATATAAGTTAGAAATTAGTAGCCTTTCTTCTACTAGAGCCCTGCTACAATCACAGCCACATACAGCAACAATACAATAAATGCCTTGCTTGGGGTAATACAGAAAACTACCAACCAGACCTGCCTGTTTAGGTTTCGCCTGCACTGCGCTTGCACCGTGCTTGTGAAATCTATTTTATTTAATATAAATCTTAAAAGGGGTTTACATCCCACCCTTAATTTTCATTTGTTTGTGTGCGTGACTCTCACTTCCTCCGTTTCTATTGGCTGTAGTATGCTATTTCCTGTTGTTGTTTGTGTGTTTTTCTTATCAGTGGCGTATGGCCCAAGTACTTTTCATCCGCTTTTGTCAAACTTCTTTGTTATTTGTGAGCTAGTGTGCGCAAACCCCAACGAAGGTATCAGAGCGCTTACAGACTTTTGTCAAACTTCTTTGTTATTTGTGAGCTAGTGTGCGCAAACCCCAACAAAGGTATCAGAGCGCTTACAGACTTTTGTCAAACTTCTTTGTTATTTGTGAGCAAGCATGTGTGAACCCCAACGAAGGTATCAGGATGCTTACAGACTTTTGTTGAACTTCTTTGTTATTTGTAAGCAAACGTGCGCGAACCCCAACAAAGGTATCAGAGCGCTTACAGACTTTTGTCAAACTTCTTTGTTATTTGTGAGCTAGTGTGCGCAAACCCCAACGAAGGTATCAGAGCGCTTACAGACTTTTGTCAAACTTCTTTGTTATTTGTGAACAAACGTGCGCGAACCCCAAGGAAGGTATCAGAGCGCTTACAGACTTTTGTTGAACTTCTTTGTTATTTGTGAACAAGCGTGCGCAAACCCCAAAGGTAACAGAGCGCTTACAGACTTTTGTCAAACTTCTTTGTTATTTGTGAACAAACGTGCGCGAACCCCAATAAAGGTAACAGAGCGCTTACAGACTTTTGTCAAACTTCTTTGTTATTTGTGAACAAACGTGCGCGAACCCCAACGAAGGTATCAGAGCGCTTACAGACTTTTGTTGAACTTCTTTGTTATTTGTGAACAAGCGTGCGCAAACCCCAACAAAGGTAACAGAGCGCTTACAGACTTTTGTCAAACTTCTTTGTTATTTGTGAACAAACGTTCGCGAACCCCAAGGAAGGTATCAGAGCGCTTACAGACTTTTGTTGAACTTCTTTGTTATTTGTGAGCAAGCGTGCACGAACCCCAACGAAGGTATCGGAGCACCCCTTTCTCTTTAAACCATTTTTTGAGCTGATTTATAATTTAATTTTCAACACTACCTCTTTCTCATTAACATACTCAACTTTTTGGCAACCCCCCCTTCTTTAACCTTTTTTTTTCGTCCAGGCTTATATTTTACTTTTGCTGCTCCCCCTCCCTCCTTCTCTTTACCCCACTCATTTCTGTTGCAGGGTTCTATGGGGTATTAAAGCAGTTTATGAGGGCACCAGCTACATTATGCAAAGTTACATTCATGTATTTGTTATTTGTCAGGCATGGGGAGATGACGTGATTTTCCCTGAATCACAGGATGCTGAGCCAACGCTGAGACTCAAACCTGGTTAGCAGTCTGCTCTTTGCCTGTTAGCTACATCCTTTCCACAGAGGAGAGGGCTGCTTTACCTTTCCGCGCCCACCCCTGCCCCCCTTTTTGCAGGTTTATATTTTACTTTTATTCCTGCTATATTTTATGAACAAACATCAGCAGATTTTCTGAAGAAATAATGAATAATCTTGAGGTATTAGGAGTGTATGGGTAAGGCAGAGGCGCTCCCATGCCCGTGCTTTAAATGCAGCAGCCACTTCAGTAAGTAAAATGCAATTAATGTTTTTCATGTGACGTTTGATGACACCTCTGCATTCGTGGAATTCATAGCTGGGCAGATGGGAGCGGGGACACTGTGCTCTCACGGAATAGTCAATAAGGGGAGGTCATAGCTCAGCCATACTTTGTGGCCAGGCCATTAATCATCGAGGCACTGACAGGCACTCTTAAGGCGGCAGTCTCTGGACGGGGTCGGAGCACTCTCGCGAAGCTCACCAGCACGGCAGCAGCAACGCGCAGTGGATGCAGACATGAACCAGGTCTATAGTCGCGGCGAGGACAACCTGGAAGTGTTCACAACTGTGATGTCACCAAAGAGTGAGTGAACTTCAGCCCTGCGAGGGACACTGGCTTGTTTCTGCTGGTGAGAACACGTGTGCCGATCGGTGTGCAGTGGGGCACCAGTGGTGTGCTGTGCAGTCTGCAGGAAGTGATGTGCTGCATTTCAGTCCACAGCACACGTGTACTGCACTGCCCTTAGTTGTTGTTGTACTTAAGTTCATTGGCACTGGGGTGGTCTAACGCATAGATGTTAATGTTACCAAATGGATGGTACTTGAGTTACCCGCTATGGAAGGATGTAAGGCTGAGTGTGCCTTGCCAGGATTAGATCCTATGACCATTAGAACGCCGCCTTTTGTCAGCGGTAATCGATCAACTCACAGAGCCTTCCTCTGGAGCATACTTTTTGTGAATTCACCCATTCTTGCGCTCAATAAGTGAGCTTTGACCCAAAATCAAACTGCGCCATTTGGCCTATATAACAGGAACCAAATATAACACCAAACTATCTCAGACTGTTTCAAATGCCTATCATTTGCTTGTACCTATGTACATTTCACGGATCATACAGCTCTCTGAAGTGGCAGAACGGGGGCATGTTGGCATTAGAAAATGTTTGTTTTGTTAACTTGAAAATACATGACATGATAAACTGGTGGCCCTTCTGCCTTGTGTATACTTTAACAAGTGACTGCAATAGATATATTGTAACTGTGAATTCATTTACTGCATAACAGATACTTCTGGATTCTGAGTCTAGAAAGCTGAGCGAGCAGACACTCTGTTCCTCCCTTTTCAGCTAAGAGTCTCTGTGTTTGAAAGTGCGCATGCCTGCAACTGCTGCCTATGCCTTAATTGTGGGGTGAAATCCCCTCGATGGGGTGGCGGAATGAAAGCTGCACAGATTATTCCTTGACACGTATGTACTGTAGAGACGCAAATTAAGGCGAATCCACTTTACAGAGATGTTTCCTGTATTTTAAGCACACATGAACCCATGCACAGTGCGATAAAATAATGTGGCATTGTCTCCTTTTCTGTTGACACTGACACAAACAAAGTCAAATCTGTCAGAGCCTTCCCAACATCTATTCTTAGAGGCTCGATGTCCTGGGACTGACAGGTAGCTCCTCCAATAACAAGCATTGGAAAAGCCAATAGGTTTCGCCTATGCAAAATCTATTGGCTTTGTCAATGTTTTTTTTCATGTTGCACAGCAGTTGATCTACTGTGCAACATGGCTTAAAGTTAAAAACAAAAAGAGATATGGCGCGGACATTATTGACTGCGTCATTGCGCTTTTTTTTTTTTTACTTTAAGCCACGTTGCACAGAAGCTCAACTGCTGTGCAACATGTAAAAAAACATTGACAAAGCCAATAGAATTTGCATAGGCGAAACCTATTGGCTTTGCCAATGCTTGTTTTGGTATGCACTAATTTGCAAGATGGTGCTAATTTGCGCCATGTTACGTATTTGTAAATAATGTGCTATTTTGCTCTTTTTCTTATTAGGAAAAGACGCAGCTATTCTGCAGCAGTATCAATGTTCCAATTTTGTCGATTAAAGAAAGAAATGTGGTGGTGTTAACTGACCAGTTCCTCATCTGATCAGGTCACCAAGTAACCATATAACCTTCAACATGTGCTCTAGTAACGTTATCCTGACTAATATCGGCAGCGTGCACTTAGGGTATCTCATTCATAGCACAAACTGACTCCATATTCTGCCCTTTACATGTTAATCTATCTAAAAGCAATAGGGACGTTTTATGTTTTCTTTATGGCAAATGATTTATTTCTTTTCCGAGTAGGTTTTCTCTCTTGTTCTGCTCTATAGTTGGTCTTCAGAGTCAGACAATAAAACAGTTGGTTTTAGCATCAGTTCAGTTATAGAAAATGCAATAAATTTAATTGAAGCACTTTTAAATTTGCCTTTTTTCTTTCTCACTTATCTGTTTTGATTGGGTGGTAACTGCACCACCAAAACACAATATAAAACATAAAAGAGATGAAGAGTGTTTAATTTGCGTATCATATATGGAAAGTGGTTGGTACAAAACAATGTGAAATTCTCAAAAAATGTTTCTTATATCAACTAAGGAGGGCTTTGGGGGGGTGTGGCTAGCCAGCCGAAGGTGGCGGACACGTGAGCGGAGAGCTCCGCAGCGGCCTGCCCTTAATTCACCTACAAATAGCGCAACCTCCAGCCCGGATGCTACGTGATAGTCGGGCAGGCTTCGGAGAGGCTCCGCCGGGGAGCCATTGTGACTTCGGGAGCCACCTCGGCAGCGGTGCTGCGTACGAGCCTGTAAGAGCTGATCGGCCCAGAGCTCGCGTGTTGGAGACTTGGCGTGTGGGGCGCGGCCTGGTAGGGTGTCCCGGAAGGCCGTCCTGCATCTTCGACGCTTGGAGGCGGGTAGGCTACCTGACTTGCCTACCTGGTGCAGATACCGCTGAGCCTTGGGCGCTGCCTGGGCGACCGCCAGCAGGGGGCGTACAATGCCGAGCTCTGGCGTGCCTCCGGCTTGGGAGTGGCCTGCAGACCGGTGGACATTGGAATGTGGAGGACTGGAGGGCCCTGCCGCAAGAAGAGATTTGCAGAGACTGTGGCCTCGTGAGTGTGGACAGCATACTCTCGACGCCCAGATCGGGGCCCGGTGAACATTCGGCGGGACGGGGAGATGTGCTCTACCCCCTGCCTCTGATAGCCCCTATAGTTTGCGACCTGAGGGGGGGCAGTGTGGCTTCCTGAGTGCTCGGGGAGAGAAGCCTGGCTGAACCTAGACCCCTGCTTGGGAGGCCCAGCGTGGAGGCCGTGCTCCAGCATGACGCCCTGGAGAGTGGGCCTGAGTAAACGGGCCGCCTTGGATGGGAGTTGTGGACGTGGGGCCTTCCCGGGCCTACGGCGGCCCCCCCGAGGAGAACCCAGAGGTACGGAGAGGAAGTGCTGCGCACAGGGAGGCTGCCATCATGGGACTGGTGTGGGCCCTGGGGCCTGAGATGCGGGACCTGGCCGGGCCCGGGCTGGCGGCTGGACCCTGATGCTGTGGAAAACGGGGAGGCTCTTACCGCGAGCTCTCCGAGCCTGGGCAAGGCCTGGCGACGGCCTAGGGGGAAACTGTGGAGTGGCCTGATTCCCATGCTCTGTCACCCTCAGGGGGTAAGTACTGAGGGAGTGGCCAAGGACACTGTGGAGAAGTGGGGCGCTTGGGAGTCTGGCGAGCCCTGTGGCAGGAGGAGTGTCTACGCTGAGGCGGCGGACCTCGGGTGGCCCGAATGTCGGTGGGGGCCCACATGGTTGCTCCTTGAGGGGCCCTCAGACTACGCACAAGATGAGGGTGGCCACAAGGAGAGGGGATGCTAGACTGGGGCTTGGCGCCCGAACATAGCTGGAGACCACTGGCGGCAGGTGGGAGCAGACGACGTCCCTTCCTCACTATTTTGTTTGGTACCTCCTCTTGGGAGCTACACACTGATACACGGACTGAACCCTACTCCGGCCTATGCGATGGGTAAAGCTAGGGGGCAACAAACGGGAGCTGCCCCAGAGCCAGATGAGGGTACGCGAGTGCAAGCACAGGGAAGCCTGAAGACACAATCGGCGATGGACCCCATTCAACAGCAACTCTCCAAGATCCTGGAGGCCATCTCGGATACCAAGGCGACTCTGCACCAGGACATTAGTACAGTGTCAGTGGGCCTGGGGCTCCTTCGCATGGAGCACCAAAAGCTGAATGGCAGGGTAAAGGTGGTGGAGTTGGACCTCGCTGGGCAGGCCCCGGAGCAACAGGCATTGACTCGACAGGTGGCGGAACTTATGGATAAGGCCCAGATGTTGGAACGCAGGGCGGAGGATGGAGAGGGCCATAGCCGGCGGAACAACATGCGTATACTTGGGCTACCAGAGGGGGTTGAGAACAGAGATATGGTGGCCTACCTGAAACCATAGCTCAGCACAGTGGTGGCACCTGGGGTGCTGACACAGGTTTACCCTCTCAAGAGGGCACACAGAGTACCGGCCCGGCCGCCGGCACCGAGCCGTCCTCTGCGACCGGTGGTTGCCAGACTCTTACATTACAGAGACAGAGACATCCTACTGCAGAAAGCACGTACAGATGGCCCCTTTACAGTGAACAATGGCAGGGTCTCGATGTTCACGGATTACACTCTCGAGGTCCAACGGAGTCTTGCCTCGTTCCTAGAAGGTAAGAGAGCATTAAGGGAAGAGGGCCTCCAGTACTCCCTCATGTTTCCTGCCCGCCTCCGTATAGTCTTAAATGGTAAGACACACTTCTGCGAAGACCCCAAGGAGGTATGACCTGGATCGTGGCAAATAGAACCAGACTCCCTCGGACGGCCCAGGGGCAACACCCTGTAGCTGACGACCGTAAACCCAGGAAACGATCTAAACGGAGTGCTGCGCGCACTCTGTCAAAGAAACTGAGTCCCTCACAAACCAAACATGTGAGAGCAGCGGCATTGCGGGCAGTCGCAGAGATTGCCCGCGAGGATGGCTCTCCATCGGAGGCAGGAACGCAATCTATCAAGGGGGCCAGTGGTTCAGACTCAGACTCCTCTGACAGGGTCAGTCTTAATCTGTCAGTAGTGACCCCGAAGACTGTGGATGAAATAATATACCCGAGCCCCCTGCTGGTAACAGCCGTGTCCATGGTCACCTCGGAGGGGCCGACGCTGCCCTGAACTTTGGAGACATTATTTGGGCTGGAGGAACTTTGAGGCCGATGCACGAGGCACTATACCGCACCACGCCACATCAGGTACCACTGCCTGGCACATCCTGATGTGTCAATTTGTGCGGCCACGATCCCCTGAAGACTCCCGCTGTGGCTGGCTCAGGCCTTTTTTGAACTTATAAGATATATTTACGGTTTGGGCAAACAGCCGTTGCCGGTATGCTCTGGGATTTGGGAGTTGTGGACTGTTGGGATGCTTTAAGTTTGATTTGCTCTGTTAAAAAAGCAGGTGGGGCATGTTCTTTCATTTCTTCAGGGTCAGGGGCGGAACGAGAGCCTTGGGGGGGGGTAGGGATGGGTATTGCATAAGATGCCGACTCATCACCAAGTATTGAAATTCCTCACCTGGAACATTAGGGGGATGGGGTCGATGTCTAAACGACACAACATCCAAAACTACTTGAAATACGGGGGTACAGATTGCCCTCTTACAAGAGACACACCTCATTCAGGGGGAAGTTGAAAAATAATGTAGACGTTGGAGAGGGCACATATTTGCCACTACATTCTCAGTATATGCCCGAGGGGTGTTGATATGGGTTAGACCAGGGGTCTCTTTTGAAGCTACCCGTATCATAATAGATAAAGAAGACAGGTATGTCTTACTAGTGGGAAGACTGCTGGGCCGGGAGATCACGCTAGGCTGCCTTTATGCCCCAACCATGACCAACTGACCTACATGGCGGACTTCTCTGCCCACTTGGCTGACATAAAGGTGGGACATGTGGTTCTGGGTGGAGATTTTAATTGTGTGTCCGACGTGGTACTTGACCGCTCACATCCCCCCCTTCGGGGGCACAGGCTCATCGAACGGCAGTGGGACTGCGGGAGTGGATGGCCCATTGGGAGTTGCAGGATATTTGGAGGCTCCAGCACACAGAGCACAGGGAATACTCCTTTTACTCCCCCATACACCACCTCCATACAAGGCTGGATGCTTTCTGGTCCTCCCTGGGTGTTAGTGGCTCCAACACACACACAGAATACCTAGGTTGGTCATTCTCGGATCATAGCCCCCTAATGTTATCGTACCAACCCCGTGAGCACAGACCCCCGATCCCCATATGGAGACTTAACCCAATGTCCTTGTAGGATGGACCGTTTAGTAACTCCTTACAAACCTTTATAAATAAGTTCTTTGTTGAGAACGTGCATACGGCATCCTCGGTACTAGTGGAATGGGAGGCATTCAAGGTGGTGGTGAGGGGGCACTGTATGGGACAGACGATCGGTGTCCAGAGGTAGTTGCATCAGGAGCTTCTGGCCCTTGAGGGAGACCTGCACAAACTGGATAACATACAGGGAATGGGGGAACAGGCGCATATACGCCTGTTGGCTACATGTAAATTACACAACGAGGCTCTAGAGAGACTGCGATCACATGATTATAGGGCGTACATGGACAAAGTGCAGGGAGAAGAGGGGAAGGCCAGTCGCTTACTGGCGTGGCTAGACAGGCCGGAGACTCGGGGTGCCTCAATTACCCACATTCAGACAGAAGCAGGTATAACCGAATTTGACCCGGGTGAGATCAATAGATCATTCCAGAGATACTACGAGACGCTGTACTCCGCACCCCCAGGTGGAAATTAACACCTTCTTGGCTCCGCTGTGCCTCCACACTGTGGATGAACACACTGCGGATGAACTTGGCGGCCCTGTAACTGTACAGGAGGTCCGTGGGGCCATCGCGTTGATGGTCAATGGTAATACACCAGGTCCTGATGGCCTCCCGGCAGAGTTTTATGCGAAATACGTAGCCGAGCTCGCCCCTCACCTGGTATCCATGTACGCTGAGGCTCTGAGGTTAGAACACTTGCCAGAATCTACACAAAAAGCTACTGTGGTTCCGCTCCCCAAGACGGTTGGCCCAGATGCTGGAGTGAAAGATTTCAGACACCTGTCTATGCTCAATACAGATTTTAAGATATTGAGTAAAATCCTAGCGACCCGCCTCCTCCCCCATATGCTACAACTAATTCACCCTGATCAAAATGGGTTTATTCCCTCTCATAATACCTCATACAACCTGCAGAGATGTACTCCGTCCTCTATCACTCAGAAGCGAGATCCCTCCCGAGGGCTGCCTTGCTATCAGTCGACTTGGAAAAGGCATTCGACACGGTGAACTGGGCCTACCTAATTTGGTGATGAAGAGACTGGGGTTGGGAGCTGGGTGGGTGAAGTGGGTGAGGCTGTTATATACCCACCCCACGGCACGGTTTAAGACGGGTAAAAATATCTCCCCGCAATACAAGATAACACGCGGCACCCGCTAGGGATGCCCCCTGTCCCCGCTCCAGTTCGCGCTGGCGATAGAACCATTAGCTGCGCTCTTTCGTTCGGGTGGGGACAAGCTGGGACTAACAATAGGCGGCAGAACTCATACTATCTCGTGATATGCCGATGATTTGTTGATCTACCTGGACAATGCCGTGACAGGGGTGGAGACAGCTTTTCGGATCCTCAATGTTTTTGGGAACCTATCGGGCCTGCGGGTCAACAGGCGGATACGTATCTGTTTCCCGTGGCCGGACCCTTGTCAAGGCTTCGGGAGATCCCTGGCGACCTTAACTGGACCCCTGACACATTTAGATATTTGGGTATTAGAGTCTTCCATTCACTGGATGATTTGAAGGAGGGTAACCTGGATAGAGCAATCCGATCACTCAGGTCCAGTGTGGCCTTTTGGTGGTGCCTGTGGCTCCCTATTATGGCTAGAGTCTCCCTGACTAAAATGGTTATGCTGCCCCGCCTCCTATATTTTTTCGCTAACTTACCAGTGTTAATGCCTGCCACCTGGTTCCGCCCCCTGGATGCTATGGTGCGCGACCTTCTCTGGGGGATAGGAGACAGAGAGTGTTGTTGCGGACTCTTCAACGCCCTATGAGGGAGGGAGGGCTGGGGGTGCCGGACTTCAAGCTCTATCAGCTGGCAGCACAACTCAGTGGGTGGCCCAATGCATGGAGGGGGTAAACCAGGAGGGGACGTTTCTCAAGGAGCCAAACCAACGCCCACGCTTATTGCTGGCAAAGCTCCTGAATCAGACTACCAGGGGCCCCTATAATACGACACTGCAGATCACAGCTTTACAGTGCTGGAAACGCTGCATGACTAGGGTTCTGGACTCCCCGAGATACTCCCCGGAGCTGCCACTGGTGGGGTTGCCATATGGAGAGCCACAGTCGATTTTTACAGCTGAACAGATGTCAGCCTAGACGGAGGCTGGGATTTAGACGGTGGGGGACTATTACCAGGACAAAACTATACTTCCCTTGACGGAATTGGTTGACGGGTTTGGACTCTCACCGGGACAGTTCCTCACATACGAGGCGCTAGTGCGGGCATTCGGGCGGCTGTGGGGCACGGCCAGGGAAGAACCGGAAACCCATACGGTGCTTCATGCTCTGGTCACACTGGGAACGGCAGGCCACCAAATTAAATGGTTTTACGCAGCGCTACTTGAGGCGTCCTCGACCCCATTGTTGCACCTAAGGGGCGAATGGGAGAGGCTCCTAGATAGAGAATTCACAGATGTAGAGTGGAGCAGAGTGCTGGAGTCCCCCAAGAAAATTTCTCGTAATACTCGTTTAAAATACATCCAATTTAACTACATACTTATGTCATACATGACTCCTCATCGGCTTTTCGTCGCCTTTGGGGGGGAGCTGAGGGGCTGTCTTAGTTGAGGCCAGTTGGACGCAGACTTTCTGCACATGGCTTGGAGCTGTGAAAGAGTACGTATCTTTTGGCAGGCAGTGCTGTCTAAGATCAATGCCGCGCTGGGACGTGCCTTCGATCGAACAGCAGAGGTTTGCCTGTTGGGGCTGTGCACCTGCCCGCCAAAGCGTAAGGTGGATAATAGGTTCATGGGCCTGGCTTTGGCGCTGACCAGGAGAAGAATAGCAATAACCTGGAAGCTAGCTCTGGGGCCACAGATCAATACTTGGACCCAAGGAGTGTCTAGATGGGCTGGGGCCGAAGGTAGGGCACTGCACATAGAAGAATTAAAAGGCCTATGCCAGCATCTGATCGCAGATCTCTGGAGGGGTGCCCTATTTGTTTGGGAGCACCCGAGCCATACTAATAGCACAGAGGATGATAGCGACTCCCCCACAGATTGAGCTATTGGGAACAACGGGGACAGGCTGGGGTGGGCCTTGCTGATGATGGAGAGTGGGTGGGGCCCCACGGGTGCCGCGCTATGAAACAGAGCAATTGTGCTAGATGCACTTATGAATCAAGGTCACACTGGCCCATACTACCCTACACGGTTTATCACCCACAAACACCCTTCGAAACCCTCAAGATACCCCCAACATGCTTTAGTTTAGTTGAGTTGTGTTTTAGGATCTATACACTGTTAGTTTTCATATGTTATAATGTTCCACATATGCTTTTAATATGGCAATACAGCACCTCCCACCCAGTCGTAATAATATTGATAAAGAGCTGACACCCTAACTTCCATGGAGAGACATTATCGAGGACGTGAACACTGTCATAGCTACTGAAACCATTGACGTCAATGGGAAGGATCTCCCACACATTGCATAGGTAGTATATATACATGTACTGATAGCAAACGGCATGTATTAGTATTGGTGGATAATGTCCTCTCAAATTATATGCTTAGTGTCGACAAGATGTGATAATAAATGCAAGTTATATGTTTTGTAATGCAATGAAGGTTTACAAAATGCCAATAAAAATATATTTTTTTTTTTAAATACTAAGGAGAGCTTTTTGGTAAGAAAGAAACCTGATCGTGTACAAATATTTGTTACTGTAACTAAATAATTTTTACACTGACATGCTTTTATTTTAAGTACTGTGAAGCACCTGAAAGGCAGCTCAAGTGCTATGCAAACAATGTATATGTTAAATAAAAACAGAGTAACTTACTTGTTTACGTTTAAGGTAGAGCAGCTTCAATCGCCCAGAACAGAAAACTCTGTAAAGTAAAATATGCAGATTCGTAAAAAGTACTCATATCTATGTTTCTCATACTCTTATTTTGTCACCAAAATCAAACAATAGGGTCATTTATTTTTATTGGGAGTATTTATAAAGCATGAACGTAGCCTCAGAGGGTAGCGGAGCAGTGTACATTGTGATGGAGCAAGGACTCACAAAGAGACTTGTTCGTAAGCAATCCTCTCACCGTATTAATTAATTAAAACTTTGTAATGTCTTTATTAATAAGTGCATACACTACACTGTATCCGAGAGACGCTTGCCTATGTGTTTAAAACTAATAAGTAATCCTTGTTTAATCCAAAATGGCCGCAAAAGCGCAGGAACTCCATTGCGCATGTGTCAACCATATCACGTGGTATGACGTCTTTCTTTGCTTGGAGGGAATCTTTGCTTCTGCGCAGTATGGGCTAAAATGGCTGCTTAATGTTCTCACGTGCTAAAGCTCACGCATTTGCTGCAATTAATAATGTGGTATTCTAACGCTACTAATGCGGGATAGATTTTATAATTAAATGGGAATAGAGTAGAAGTAGGGGGTATACAGTGAAAACATTTATTTTTGATTTTAATATGTTTCTTCTTTGATTTCTATTAGTTCGTAAAATGGGCCTAGGTTAACCAAACAGCAGCACAAGAGCCATGGAACGTGCACATGCGCTCTGAAAACTAATAAGACAAAGCGATGAAGTCAACTTGGAAGATATCCAAGGACACGACCCGTTGGTCACCTCCACTGTACCTATGAGATGTTCTATCAATTGCAACAATGTATATACATTTTGTATTAAATTTGTCGTGAGACGGGTGGGAAATAAAGCAAATGTATTAATTGTGAGGGGCGGTATTTTAAAACAATGGGCTTAAAGAAATTGAACTAAATGTCATGGTGTGAGGATCAACCCCCTGTCCCTGTCCAATCAGAAGTAGTGGGCCCATAATTTTGAAACATTAATGGAAGGTACCTGGGTGTAGAAGGGTATAATAGATATAGAATTAGCTAATTAGTTAGCACAGGAAGATCAGGCTTTGGTGCTCAACGAGCTGATCGATTGCAGACTGAACCGCTGTCCAGAGAGGTCCTGAGGCGGGGGCGGCGGATTCCATTAGAAAGAAGACACGGAAGAATCGAGGAGGAACGAAGTGTCAGAGAGGGGAACGACACAGGCGTCTATGATAGAGAGGTCACCTATCCTGTTCTGAACCTGGTTCGGAGGTCTTTGGTCTTCATCCTTCTTGGGACCCATCTTTCCAATTCCTTGGCCAAGGGGTTTGGTTCTCACACTCTTAGGTAACTATAAGCGTTAACCTTTAGCTGTACTGCTGTCTCTATCTTCTTCTTTCTGAGGGACCGTCATTTGATTAAATAGGTGATTATTTAGTATACTTCCTCCTTGATATGTGATTAAGTGTTATGTGGTTTGTAATTTACTCTGCTAAAAGAATTTAGATAAACATTTTAAAACTTCCTGAGTCAGTGATTATTTCAGATTTATGAATTGCATTATATTTTCTCATTTTAAACTTCCCAATTATCAAAGGGTCCATTGGTAAGTCATTACTCTTAATCAGAAAAGGTAATTGGTAGCAGGGAGATTGATAAAGAGTACAACTGACCCACCAGCGGAAATTGCTAGCGTAGTATGAATGAATGGGCCCAGGTGAGTATTCGGTGTATGAATGCTTGTTGCTAGTAACCCGCTGGATCAGTTGCAACAAGATATATACCCAAATGTGACAGAAAAGCATATTTAAATGTATAGGTTAAGCCACCAGTAAAATATTAAAATGGAGAACAAAACACTGCAAAAAATATTCTGGCTGCAAAATCAATTGGATACATGAAATCACAATGAAAAACACAGTCCAAGCAAACATTAAGGGCCGGGTTATGACTTTTGGTGCAGCAGGAGCTGGCGGTACGCCACCAGCACACTCCCACTGCGCCAAAGCTGTGGTCCGGTCCCCCGCCATATTAGGAGTTTCCTCCTGTCTGGCGGCCTGGTTTTTGGCGTTCCCTCAGCGGTGCCTCTAAAAATGGTCAACGCAATGTGAACACCAAAAACAGTTCCTGTAAGGCATGGACTTTAAAATCCATGCTGTGCAGGAACTGGTGTGCATGCACACAGGGAGGCACATGTTGTGCCCTCCTGTGTGCATCCACATGGCATGAGGCACCTTTTCTCTCTGCCACGATTTTCATGGCGGTGGAACTGCCATGAAAACTGTGATGGAGAGAAAATTCGTAATATGCTTGGCGGGACCGCAGTGGTCCGGCAAAACATATTGGGGCCTCAGGACTGCCACGCCACCGCCAGGTAATGGCGGTTCCCTGGCCGCAGCAGCGGTCCCATGAAAGTCTGACCGCCCAAGGGCCAGATTACAAGTCTGGCAGTCTGAGAACTACCAGACTCATGGCAGCGCAGCGGTGGCAATGCAGCCACCGCCGCACCGGCAGTCCGACCGCCCCATTAAGACTTGGGCAGTCGGACAGCCATGGGACCGCCACCGCCGCCATTGAACCGCCGTTCCCTGGTGATTTGCACAGCGGACCTAAGGCCGCAATATGCTTAGCGGGACCGCTGTGGTACCGCCAAGCTTATTACGAGTTTCCTCTCTGCCACGGTTTTCATGGCGGTTCCACCTCCATGAAAACCGCGGCGGAGAGGAAACAAAGGGGGCCCTACAGGGCCCCCTGGTGCCTCACGCCATGCACACCAGCTCCTGCATGGCATGGACTTTAGAGTCCATGCCGTGCATGAACTGTATTTGACATTCACATTGCAGTGCCCATTTTTAGAGGCACCCCCTTGGGAATGCCAAAAACCAGTCCGCCAGACAGGAGGAAACTCCTAATCTGGCGGGCAGCCTGACCACGGCATTGATGCAGCGGGAGCATGGCAGTAGCGTACCGCCCACTCCAGCTTTGCCAAAAGTCCTAATCGGGCCCCAAGTCTTAATGGGGCCTTCGGACCACCGGTGTGGAGGTGGCTGGACCACCACCGCCTCGCCGCCATGAGTCTGGCAGTTCTCGGACCGCCAGACTCGCAATCTGTCCCTAAGTATGTTACAGTGACAACTGTACATCCACAGGAAAGTTAGTAGGGAAAGTTTGTCAATAGACTTTACAAACAATACATTAAAAAATTATGGGTTTTTTTGAAAGGCAGAACTGAAAGCTACTAAAAGGCAGCAAAATTAAATACGTTTATGACGTTGAACATGCGCCAAATTTCCATGCAACTTTCTGCACAGCAGTGGAACCAAGTGCTGGCAAATTAATGGGGCTATTTCAAAAAGGAAAATTGCGAGCGGAAACTGTTTAATAGTACGCCTACTACTTGACGCCATAAGTTTCTGCATAAATGTTATGCACAAGGAGAAATGAAGATTATTTCAGAGATGTAAACCTTACTTCTATATGTCTCCTTACACTCACTTAATTAGGGCTTGGGACAGGGAGACATCTGACAATGTGACTGTAATTTGAGTACAAGTAACATTCAAGTGGCATTTTCTAAGTTTCTCCACCTTCTGGACAGACTCAGAAACCCATACAGGGCACATTTTCACAGCACATTGTTTCCGAATGGGGCAATAGGTAATCACCTACATCTCAGCACAATCACACACACACCAGACAGCAATACCAATGTGAAGCACATTAATATAATCAAAACTCAGGGCCCTACATTCTTCCTCTTGAGCTCCACGCAGTCTTGGAGCCAAAGTGCCTCTCAAACAAGATGCAGACCATGACACCAACGGGAAGTGAAACGTCTCAGAGGAGGAGACACATCTTGTGGTCAACTTAGTAAATTACTACAATAGGGAACTACATAATCTGCCAACACACAACCTCAATGCAGCGAAGAAGCAGGTCATGTGGCAGAATTTCAATGACAGACTGAATGTATTGGGGGTTGTAGTAGACACCTTGGTAGAAATGGCAAGATATGTGTAAAGCACAGGTCCACCAAAAAAGAGGTGGTAGTTCTAGTCCAAGGGTGGTCGCATGGCTACACTTCTTGGTGGATGACCAGGATCATGTCTCCAACTCTCTTTCTTGGACCAGCTTATTCTCAATACATTGGCCCAACCACACATAAAGGATAAGTGCTACAAGATATGTCCCCTGGTGCTATTAGTTTTCGCAACCACCCAAGTCTCTCTGGGCACATCTAATGCTGTCACACTATGTGAAACCCCACACTAAAGTATTGGCACACTGAATCTTATCAATAAGGGGTACATTTTTATTTTAATGTTCTGTTTTTAGGTCTCGCCTAGCGACGCAGCGCATGCGCTGCTCGCCTTGGCGAGATCTATTGTTGTTGACTTCGTTGCCGAAGGGAGACAGGACATGTGCAGGCGTACAAAGGACAGGAGTTGTGCATGCGTACGGCGGCGTTAGCACAACTCGGAGGACAGGAGATGTGCACACGTACGGCTCGCGGCGCGTTATCACACCTCCTGCTCACTCGCACGCGTACAGCGGCGTTAGCACAACTCCGAGGACAGGAGATCTGCACGCGTACGGCGCACGGCGTGATCACACCTCCTGCTCGCTCGCTGGCTCCCTGCCGCCCCTTGTGCATTATTGTATAGCCATACACATGTCCTGTGATACTTTTTGTACTGTTCCACGTGCTAATTTGGCCCGCCTTCACACATCGCCTTCTGTTTTCATAATATTGCCCCTTCTGTTTTCATAATATGACGCCCCTTCTGCATTCTTATATGCCCATACACATGCCCTTTGACACACAGGATATTCTAATCGCGCACAGCGTCTCTTCTCCACGCGCACGGCGTCTCTTCCGCCTTACTGCACGTTCGTGTTCATTGCAGCTCCCACTCCTATTAACTTCCGGAACAGCTGGGGACCGGTCTGAGAGGAGTCCTTCGTTGTGCGCTCTACGCCGTGCTGGTTCTACGGCCTCTTACAGAGTCATCCCCACTGCCGACGCTGCCGCACTCAGCCGCTGAATTGCAGCAAATTGCTGGCCGTACGCTCGGCAGGCCACAGGAACACCCCGGGTGACGCCACGGCTAACCGCCACTCCGCCCCTCCTCCAGGCGGTCTCAGCCTGTATGCAGTCTTCAAGGCCCTGTGGGAGGCAAGGCACAGGTACCGGGAGCCCCGCAGGCCATGAGATCTGCAGCTGGTCACCCCGGGCCTGCTGGGCCCCCACTCGCGGCCAGCGCGACCGTCACCCCATGCCGCCGCAAGGCAATTCCGCAGGCAGGCTCCAACGGCAGTCTCTTTATGCCCAGCCCTGGGGATCGCCCATCACTCTGCGGCCCCGGTCAGGCCGCACCACAACTCCGGGCTCACAAGGTCGGCATGCACACCCCCACCAGCAAGGCGTCTAGAGTGGTTCTGCAGCGTCAGGTCTCACAACCGCCGTGACTCGATGCCGCTGCCCCCGCCCCCCTGCCGCTGGCACTACCCCCAGCAGGCCTCAAGACAGTCCTTAGGTGCCTCCGCAGACTGTTGCCGCTCCACTTCAGAACCGAGGGCCCCAGTAGGTATGTACATTAACAGGAGTTACAGGTGGTTATGATAAAAGTAATCCGCTCACATTTGGTTGTGTAGTCCAGGTTGGCTCTTATAAATTGCATATATTTGTTCGCTTTTCAGTTTCGGAAACAAATGTGGTTACAATTTTTTATTAACTTGTTTTTAAAGTGACGTCAACACCGCCCCATTGCTTTATACATTAGCTATTGTAGTGCTACATGGGCGGTAGGGGTCCTTCGGTGACGATGCAGGTTCCACAACGGCTGGTCTGCAGCTTTTTGTTCTGCTGATGTGTGCACCTGAAACAGCCTGGTGATCGCCTTATACATGCAAGGCAAGAGCGAGGTGCTGAGAATCAAGCGGGAGAACAGGGCATGCAACAGGGAGAGCCTGACACAAAAGAGCTGTAAATCTGCTTCTATACATTAATAATGGACCCCTGGCTGCCCCCAGACATAAGATTAGCGGGTGATTGTCACTGGGATTACCATATCTTTTCAAAACCATATGTAATCAAGTTATTTTGTCTCATTGCAATTGAAGAAAGACTACATGTCCTAGAATGCATCTATTTATTAACTGAAAAGTCCAATCGGGCTGCACTGTCAATGCAGGACCCATTGAAAGAACCTTTGTGGACTGCATGGTTGATTACTGCACTCAGGTCCGGCTTGGTTACCAGGTTCGGAATACTATTTTACATCTCTTCCCGCTCCTGCCTTGGGTGGCATCTGCCTCCGTTTTCGAAGAATAGTCCCTCATTTCAGGCAACATACTACTCTTGTCATCTCTGCATTCTATAATTTATAAGCGCTTACAGCCCTGACGATGGCGCAAAGCGCTAAGCCCTAGAAAGTACCAGGTGAATGGCAATTTGGATCTCTTGGGGTGGAGTTGGGTTAAGCCGTTGGGGGCAGAGGGCGTCTTTCCTCAAATATTTATCTGTCCCTCCTTTTCCCCCCCATAACAGTACCCTCCTTCAACAGTTCAGGCGTCCAGTGCCTAAAAGGGCAATGGGATTAGCACATCTCGGACAAGGCGGTTTTAGCCGGATCTCATGCTCGTCAGAATAGGATGGGGGTCTAGCAGTCGTTCAACTGGGAAGCAATAGTTTCATAATGCCATTCAATTGGTTTCTAAATGCTCCAAAACCGCAAGACATAAAGAATTGTGCCCAGGATCACACGGTCTGTTCATGCCTGGGCGTCAGGATTAGACTTTCTTCTATTTGTTAATTATAATGGCATGCCCCATTATTGTGTGATAAAAATTTTAGTAGATCTATGTTGCTAGATATGATGGCTGGTCTTGGTCGCTTTTTAACTTCTTTGAGATTTTGCAGCTTTTTAAATGTAATATACGGACTGTGGTCGTTTTATACATGATATCGTTGTGATAGTTTGAAAGAGCATTGTCTAAGTTTCCCAGACTATGTAGGTGTCTTTATTCACAGTGCTTTCTGCTGCGGCTTTGGCGAAGAGTAAGAAACGGGTGCTCTGAATTTACCCAATTTACTCATATGAACCTTACAAGAATGAGACCCAGCGAGACGTACCGAAATATTAACATACGTGTGTGTGCAGGTATTATTGTTTGTGCACAGTCGTCAGCTGGTCCTGTGTCGAGGCAGTTACTCTCAGTTCGCTCTGTATTGTCAGAAGACAACACCAATGGAAAGTGAAACTACAGCCCGCTAGCCCAGCATGTTTAAAGTTGTTAAAAAAATATCTTCGCATCATGCGTGATGTGGTGGTGGAGGGAGGAAGTTGTGCAGTTATATTTTTAAGCCGGAGTTTCTGCTGTTTCTAAGCACTCTCGAAGTTCGACAGTAATTTGTTATTCCTTAAATTGTGTAATCTTAGCTCCTATAAAAGCGCCACAGGGTTTTTCAGTTTGTGTTGGCCGCTATGAAAATATGTTATACTATTTCATTTGTTCTTGTTACTAATATTATCCACAGTTCCAGTGTGTTTTAAGAAGGTTAGCATCAATCATCTGCCTTTTCATCAAAACCTTTATTGTTTGGACACAGCAGCTTTGGTGTCAATTTTAATATAAACTTAGAAATATTGTATGCGTCAAAATATATTTTCACTTCCTTGTACGACATGAAACTGTTTATCCCGTTCTCTGCAGCTGTCCTTCTTTTGAGCCTTTGTGTAAATTATATGGTCTCTGGATGCCAAATTTATTTACCCACCGGTCGCATGTCAGGGTCAGTCGTTTGGGGCTAAATGGAGCGGTAAAAGGCGGTTGAATTAGAACAAATGCAAGTAATTTTTAAAGCTTGTTATTCTCAAAGGGAACCTTTTGGCCCCCTCTTTAATCCTTTCCCCACTCTCAGCGATGGTGTCCATGGTGAGCAGCTCTAACTGTGATAAAGTTTCTATTACTTGCGTCGGTGGCTCACATCACATCTGTTTCCAAATCCATCGGTTGACTGCAGTCAAAGTACACTGATGATAAACTATCCACAAATCTTTTCTACAGTGCAGACTCTCCTATAGTTCCGGCAGATTGCTTACGCCTGGTTTACTGTAATGGCATGGGCTGGTCACTCTAGTTGTATAGATCTATTAACATCCTTAAGGTGAAATGGGCTCCAGACAATTTTATAACAAGCTTTCAAATAGGTTTCAGATTACCTGAGGAATGCATCTAACGTCATACGAGCCATTCCAGTGTTTATCATAATGGCTAACGATTCTAATCCAAACCACATAATTCCACTCCACACCACATACATCCACAACACTCCAAACAAAACACATGGGTAAAAGACATTATCATTTACAACGCCGATAGCTCTAACTCTTGCAAATGCGAGACCTATTGCATTGCAAATGCTTGTTGTTTTTTCTGGCCGTGTGATGGGCTTGGGTAATTTAGGTAGTGTATGGTATTTTACTGAGATATGCTTGTCGATCCCACAGACCCTGGTGGGCTTGTTACTGAGGAGAATAGGATGTTGCCAGGCCTTGCACATGGTGGGCCGGTTTCTGAAACACACAGATGTGGAGCCTGACGCTCTCGGTTACTACTCCTGGCTTCTCGTAGTACGTAGAAGGACTGCAGTGTAACGTAGTGTGCTACAAGTACTCTATATAGGTTTGTCCAGGTGGGTTGTGCATGACAATTATATCATGTTATGCTTTACCTGGCAACGAGTGGGAATGATGCCTGTTGCTGTGACGTTAGCAAAGGCTCTATTGATGACCTTCAGCTAAGTACTTACTGGGCCCCACAGCATGGAAGCAATAGTCGGGAAAAAGAAAAGAAAAAAAAAGAATAACAGATGTATTAATGTAAAGACACGTCACCAGAGGTGCATACTCGGAGTATTATACTGCCCCCTAGCCAAGAGCTGTCTTAAGTGAAATAGTTCATTAACCATAAAATTCATTTCAGGGAGGAAGTAAAAGTTTTGGTAAAGAAATTACGAGGGGGATGTTAACCAGGAAATTCTAATGTGGAGACTGTGTGTCATCTGAATTGTCTCGATCCGCAGCACCGCCCTCTGCTCTGTCGGATACAAGTATAGAGTAGGGGGAGGGGCTGAAGTGGCGCAGAAGATCTCAAAGGAGCGCTTCCGTTCATTCAACTTAACACTTGCGGCACTGGTGTAAATCAGATTTAGAAAATACTGTAGCTCAGAATGTGTCTAACCGTGCAGAAATCCTTATACTTCTCTCTGTGACGAGGTTAATATGTGTATAAGGGGCGCAAGGATCAATATACAGAGAGAGAGAGCTTGTGGAACATTAGCTTGGGTTTAACACTTTAACTGAGTACTTACAATTCTTTCCTTTGAGAGGGAGAGTGCCTTCACTTCTCAGCACTTGTTATACTTTGAAAGTGAGAGTGCCCTACCGGCATGTCCCCGGGAAATTCTTCAAATTAACAGCTGCACTGCTCATTTTCGACCATGGGAGATAAAAACCCACCCGCCACATGAATAGCACTGTATGTATTGGTTAATGAGGAAGTGTTACCCAATACCCATAAGGAATGGTTGTTCTCAAACAGAAAAAAACAGGCAGTATTGTCGATCAGTAATCCGGAAAACAGAAGGGTGACACTTACCTGAAAAAGTTGTACGAGAATATAGGGGTGCTGTTTTCAGTGAACGGTTTCACATCCTCTTGAAAGACAGAGTGCAGCCACACATTTACAGACAGGAAATACAACCGGCCGTCACGGACTTTCCGACCGTCACACCGAAGAGGACTCGTAGAAACCAGCAGCGAAATAACAACAAGCAGCGACAAGCGAAACTGAAACTCGCCGCGCTCACGAGATGCGTTGCTAATCCTTCCCCTTCGTTTTACCTGCGCTGGCCTCTTCCGCAGATCTGCAGGGTGTGCAAAAGTAAGACTCCGTTCGAGGTCTACAGAAAAAGTAACTTGAATGAAAAGGAAAGCAAAAATTCCTTACTTTGAGTTCAGTAATACTATCTTTATTGTCAACAGTCAACGGCCACCATAGTGGCCAACTGTCCCGTTTTTCCAGGGTCAGTCTTGGCAAGTTGGAGAATGTCCCAGGTAATATTGTTGCAGAAACTGTTCTTCTTTACACACTGGTATCAAACAAGAACTTTCTATCTGCAGCAGCCCTGTGCTGCAAAGTGTCCCGGGAATTTGTTTCAAATGCTGGCAACTATGCAACACGTTTAACGACCTAGGATCTCTCCTTCAGGGACAATGCAATAGATTCCTGTTAGACTTACAATAGATGAACATTTTAAATGCTGCCTCTTATTTTCTTTGTAACAGTGAATGTAAATAGGGTGAAATTATCTCAGGAAACCAGTCCAAGATAGAATAAAAGCCTGCTTTATTAGGACAGGTATGCAGTTCTGAAACTCATTAACATTTACACATTGAAATTCATTGCTTCACTAATAAAATAAACAAAACCTAACCCCCAACCTTAAACCACCCCACAACGATAAAAATCCCCCCAACATATTCATCAAATTTCCAATCTTCCCCATCCCCCTTCTTTCATCCACTCACTTTACACTGACCCAACCCCGCTCCTCTGTGTCTGCTCCGACAAAGCCTGCTCTGCAATGCTCCCAGCCCTTCAGGCCTGTGGCGAGCTCCTCCGTTTCTGCCACCTGTCCTAAGCGACAACCTAAAGCCCCAAAACTGCAGACCCTCCAAAAGCAAAAAATGTAATCGGGCAAGCAATTAAAAAGAGGGAGGGACAAATTACAACAAGCATTGGCATAGCCAATAGGTCTTGCCTTTAGGACCACATAAGTGTTTAGCCACACCTATTGTCTTTGCCAATGTTTTTAAGCTATGTTAAAGAGCATTGAGGCTGCTGTGCAGCATGTTGAAAAGTTATCATAAAAAAGTGTTATGAGCATTTTTGTTACCTTATATATAACTGAGAAGACATTAGATACAACTGAACAACTCTATTAAAAAAAGAATTAATATATACAATGTCTTCTAGTTCTTTTGTCCTTGCAATGCTGGCAACTTCTTCTTGCTTGTTCTAATGCTTGTTTGTTTTATATATAAATATATATATATATATATTTTTGTTATTGGGGAGGATATAAACAACTGGAGGGTGGAGTTTGGGAAATAGTACCTGAATTACAACACGAGCAGTGGACGAACACTAGGGGAGAATCAACAGGTGCCAGATTCCGAGGGCAGACTGAGGTGGCTCGAGTGATGCTGAGGTGGTGGTGTGCTGTTGCGGAGGTGATGCTCAGGTGATGCTGAGTGACACTGAGGTGCTGCTGAGTGATGCTGAGGTAGTGCTAGGTAATGCCAAGGTGGTGGTGCTGTGCTGGTGCTGAGTGATGCTGAGTTGGTTTTGTGCTGAGGTGATGCTGCACTGATGCTGAGGTAGTGCTGCGCTGATGCTGAAGTGGTGCTGTGTTGGTGCTGAATTGCTGCTGAGATGGGGCTGCACTGGTGGTGGTGCACTGATGTGGAGGTGGTGCTGTGCTGATGCTGAGATGGTGCTGTGCTGATACTGAGTTGGTGTTGCGCTGGTGCTGAGGTGGTGCTGCGCTGGTACAGCACTGATGCTGAGTTGGTGCTGCACAGGTGGTGATGCACTGATGAGAAGGTGGTGCTGTGCTGATGCTGAGATGGTGCTGCGCTAATGCAGAGCTGGTGCTGTGCTGATGCTCAGGTGATGCTGCGTTATACTGACATGGTGCTGAAGTGGTGGTGTGCTTGTGCGGAACTGGTGTTCATGTGGTGCTGAGTGATACTGAGGTGGTGCTCAGTGATGTTGAGGTGGTGCTTTGGTGGTGCTCCGGGGATGCTGTGCTGGTGATGAATGATGCTGAGTTGGTGCTGCACTGGTGCTGAGGTGGTGCTGCACTAATGCTGAAGTGGTGCTTGCTGATTCTGTGGAGGGGCTGTGCTGGTGCTGAGTTGGTGCTTCGCTGGTATTGGTGCACTGATGCGGAGGTGGTGCTGTGCTGATACAGAGGTGGTGCTGTGGTGATGTTAAGTGATGCTGAGGAGATTCTGCGCTGGTGCTGTGGCACCACTGAGTGACACTGCTCTGATGCTGAGGTGTTGGTGCTGCACTGATGCTGAGGTGGTGGTGCTGCGCTGATGCTGAGGTAGTGCTGCGCTGGTAGTGAGGTGGTGCTGTGCTGGTGCTGCGGTGGTGCTACACTGGTACCTCAGGTGATGCTGTGCTGATGCTGAGGTGATGCTGTGCTGATGCTCAGGTCATGCTGAGTTATACTGACGTAGTGGTAAGGTGGTGGTGTGCTTCTGCGGAGGTGGTGCTCAGCTGGTGCTGAGTGATGTTGAGGTGGTGCTGAGTGATGCTGTGGTGGTGCTCCGGTGATGCTGTGCTGGTGCTTAGGTGGTGCTGTGGTGGTGTTGAGTGATGCAGAGGAGATGCTGGTGCTGTGGTGGTGCTGAGTGATGCTGTGGTGGTGCTGAGTTGTGCTGTGCTGGTGCTGAGGTGGTGGTGCTGCACTGATGCTGAGGTAGTGCTGTAGTGCTGCGTTTTTAGTGAGGTAGTGCTGCACTGGTGCTGAGGTGGTGCTGTGCGGATGCTGAGGTGGTGCTGCGCTAGTGCTGAGGTGGTGCTTCGCTGGGGCTAAGTAATGTTGAGGTGGTGCTGTGCTGGTGTTGTGGTAGTGCTCAGTTGGTGCTGAGGTGGTGCTGCTGAAGTGGTGCTGAGTGAAGCTGACTTTGGCTGAAGTGGTGCTGCGCTGATGCTGACGTGGTGCTGAGGTAGTGCTGCACTGATGCATTGGTGCTCAGGTGGTACCCCGCTGGAGCTGCACTGATGCTGCAGTGGTGCTCAGGTGGTGCTAAAGTGGTGCTGTGATGGTACTGAGTGATACTGAGGTGGTGTTGTGCTGGGGCTAAGTGATGCTGAGGTGGTGCTGTGCTGGTGTTCTGGTGGTGCTCAGGTACTGCTGAGTGATGCTCAGGTGGTGATGCCGTAGTGGTGATGAGTGATGCTAACTGGTGCTGAAGAGGTGCTGTGCTGATGCTGAGGTGGTGCTGAGGTAGTGTTGTGCTGAGGTGGTGCTATGTTGATGCTGTAGTGGTGCTAAAGTGGTGCTGTGCTGGTGCTGAGTGATGCTGAGTGATGCTGAGGTGGTGCTGAGTGATGCTGAGGTGGTGGTGAGTCATGCTGAGGTGGTGCTGAGTCAAGCTGAAGTGGTGGTGGGGATGCACTGGTGCGTAGGGGGTGCTGAGTGATGCTGAGATGGTGTTGTGCTGAGGTGGTGCTGAGTTGCTGCTGCGCTGGTGCTGAGGAGGGGCTGCACTGGTTGTGGTGCACTGATGCAGAGGTGGTGCTGTACTGATGCTGAGATGATGCACGGTTCTCAGGCAATTGCATTTTATAATCTTTGACATTTCTTTTTTGAAATTCCGTCTGCTTACAGTGTCTCAAACCCTCTGAAGAGGATAAAGTGCAACACGTTGTCGGCCAAAACAACTAAATAAACATACATATAAATCCACTTAAACACAAAAGCACCATCATTAACGGATAGTAAATACAATTTGAAAGCTTAAAATAACTACAGGGGAGGGGAGTGAAGAGAACGAGAAAGAGCTGCAACAAAAACAAGGCTTTTTAGCGCTCAGACAGAAAGACAAGTGCCTTGATTAAAGTCATCAGCAGTATAACATTTTGTGAGTATTGAACAACAGCCCATGAAAACAAATAACAATTCAGACTGTTGAGATCTGGTTACATTGATATGCCTATCATGGAGTGTATGCAGAACACCGAGCTGGCTGAAGAGGTTAGTTTGCCTAATAACTCTCACATTCAGTTTATCTCCCAGGAAGCTGATTTGTGAGAGAGGTCATACACAGTAAGTAACTTAGGCCGCTAGCTGGAGCCGGGCAGCTCCACATATCTACATAAATATGTATTTTATAATTGTACTTTTTTAATTACATGAAGATGTTGGTGTCTTTCAGCCAGACCTAGAAATGGGAATATCCCAATTATGTTTATCTTCAGAGTTGCCAAAAGAGGTTCGGTTAAAACCCAGTTACACTGAGACTCTTCTAGTTGGTTGGTGGTTTTTAGCAACCTATCAGCCCGCTACCTTGCACTCCCATCTACCTCTCACCCCCTGCACCACACATCAATACCCCGCTCCCCTACTCAGTAAACATTTTGGAACCCGTCAGAGGGAGCTAAGTTGTGGGTCATTAACGTAAGCAGGGGTAGGTGCAGAAATGTGTGATCCGAGGCAAGTCGCTGCTTTGATGTAGGTAAGGACTGACCTGTGAAAAGGGTCTGCTGACTCATTTTATTCACCAGCAGTAACGAGGGCGGCACATTTCTCCCCGCCCTATAGCGCGTTACTGGAGCTAGGGCCGGCTCTGGTAGCAAGCATACCATGGTGGAGCCCAGGGCCGGACTGGGAACCCTAAGCAGCCCAGGCAATTTTGTCGGACCAGCACCTGAGGGGGCAGGGGGGCATGCGAGTGTGAAGCACTGCTGCTTTTATTACTGGGGGCTGAAATTGCAGCACCTCTGCAAAACCAGCCCCCAGTAGCAAAACCGGCCCCCTCCCTTCCAGCCTCCCGGGGATACGCCCAATGCCCGCTTCGCCCATTCCGGCCTTGTGTGAGGGAGAGGTCTTGATGAAGGTAGTGCATATCTGCAGAGGGGTTGGGTGGGCTATGTATTGGTGCAGGAGTGTTGACGTGGGCTGTGTATTGGTGCAGGGGTGTCAGGGTGCGCTGTGCATTGGTGCATGGGTGTCAGGAAGGTGTGTGTGGCATGCAGGAGTCTTGGGGTGGTATTTGTGTGTGTGCAGGAGCATCGGGAGGTTTGTATTGGTGAATGGATGTCAGGGTAAGCTATGTGTGTTCAGGTGGAGTGTCGGGTGGGCTATGTGTGTTCAGGTGGGGTGTCAGGGTGGACTATGTGTGTTCAGGTGGGGTGTGGGGGTGGGCTATGTGTCTGAAGAGGTGTCAGGTGGCTATGTGTGTGCAGGAGTGTTGGGGTGAGATACGTGTCTTCAGGGATGTCGGGGTGAACTGTGTGTTTGTGCAGGAGTGTCGGGGAGGTGTATGTATTGGTAAATGGGTGTTGGGTAGGCTATGTGTGCGCATTAAGTGTAGGGTGGACTATGTGTTGGTGAAGGGGTGTCGGGTGGCCTACGTGTTAGAGCAGGAATGTATCGTTGGACTATGTGCGAGTGTTGGTGGTGTGCCTAAGATGTGATTGTGGCGGTATGTGCAGCTAAGAGGAGTGGGTACATAGTCAGGGGTTATGAAGCTGTTCAAAACCAGATTCCACCTATCTGCAGAAACTAGGAGGCAGGACTAAGTGTATACGTAGGCATAGTTAGGAGCCAGGAGACATCGGTGCATAGTTAAACAAGAGATTCATCATTTTGATTTAGAGCGTATGGAACTCTTCCATAGTTTAATGCCAATCCAGTAACCAAGGAATCCAATGCATCACTTTGCTGCAAAACTGGGAGTGGGAAGCCTGGGACTCGTTGTTGAATGGTCCTTCATCACCAATGACTGAATGCTTTACCTTTCAAAGTTCCTGCTTGGCCCACTGCAAGGGCTGTACCTGCCTGGTTCTGATGAGGAGAAGATACCTCCTTGCCTGATTCACTGACGAGTTCCTGCCTCTCTGCTTCAGTGCTGGCTGAGTGTTATCAAGCTCTAGCTGATGAATGATGGTGGGTAGCCACCTTCATCACCCCAGATCATCTGCTCCTGAATTAAATGTTCTTGCATTTGGCAGTCAAAGCCCCCACTCTTCATTGGTTAAAATCGTTGTTGTCCAATCAAGTGCTGCATTTGAGCTCCTTTGTCTCAGAAGTGAAATCTCTTAAGTGGGGGGTTTACAGGGTTCATCCCAGCGACCCACCCGCTTTTTAACCAATGTCTAACGCCATTGGCTAGCCTACTTCGAAGCTTCTGGCTAGTCACTTATATGCATGCAGTTAACACTCTGCTAGCGGTCAACCTTAAGAAAGACTCACTAACATTGGTCCATGATTTAACAACTCAGCTGGAATTTACAGACTCTGTATGAGCAACAGATTTTCAAGGTTAAAACCTTCTAAAGCAGAGATTTCAGACAACAAGCACATTTCTGCCAGGTATCCCCTTGCCCAATATCAATGGGTGGATGTTCTGATCCTGTTGCAGTCATAAGGAATCTCCGATTAATAATGGATGACGAGCTTTACATGAACCACCGATTCTCAAAAGTCACAAAGCCTTGTTTTTCCCAATTTACATCTTTGCAAAGCATATTTCCTTCTCTTTCATCCTGAGAAATGATCCCTTTTGTAATTGCCTTGATTCAAGAATCGATTTCTGCAAATCAATATACTGTGACTGCAGAATATATACCAATGACATTGTCAGACTAATCTTAAATTTGAAATAGGGTAAAATGCTGTTTAATTTCCTTACAATCTCCATAGGCTCTATGTGAACAAATCAGTTTTGTTTCACAAGTCCTTTATGGTTTACAGGATGTTTAACAACAATGGTCTAGGTTTCTCAGCAAGAAATTTACCAAAATCTATGTTCTCAAGCTCTTGTCTTTTTCATAACTCCTAGGACTAGGAATAAAAAGTGGGGAGACTGAGCCTTCCAAGTAAGGGAGCTTTACCATGGAAAAGCATCCCTCTAAACATCAGACTTAGACTATAATTACATCACTCATTTTAGGAATTATAGAAAAGTAAGCCCAGTTACATATAATGGTAAAATAGACAATTACAAATTCGCTGGTGGGATATATTTGTTGTAACATTTTTATAACAATTAATATCTTTGACTGGTCCTCAAGATGCTTTCTGGTGGTCACATAAAACTCTACCCAGTTTGCTGTGTATGGTTGGTCATGTGTGGGTTTATAAAGGCCTACAAAGGACAGAGGTTGTCATTCTGTTGGACGGAGCCCTTTCTGCATGGTCACCCCAGATATTTGTCTTCCTTTGTTGAACCCATTTTTTATGTGTTTTAGGTCTCTGTGCACTTTACCCCGTTAAACAGGGGTAAAGTGCTTGTGCTCTCTCTTGAGAACATGGTAAAAATGGCTTACCCTTGATTGGTACATTTAATTTACTTGTAACTCTTTAGTATATGGCACTACATGTACGCAGGGCCTGTAAATTGAATGCTACTAGTGGGCTACAACAAACATGTCTCAGGCTTGCCACTGCAGCCTGTAGTGCAATCTTAAACTGGCATTTTGACCTGGCAAAATAAACCTTTTGCTAGGCCTAAACCTTCCACTTTAATACTTATAACACACCTAAGGTAGGCCCGAAAAGCTCCTAGGGGAGGATGCATGACATTTAAAAAGTAGGGCATGTGTGTTTAATGTTTTACATCTCCTGACAGTGAAAAACTCCTAAATTAGTTTTCACTGTTATAAGACTTTTTCTCCCATTGACCAACACTGGGCTACCTTATTACACTTAATAAGTGACAACTTCAGTTTGGGAGCAGATAGAAATATGCTATTTACACTCAAATGAACTGTAATTTAAAATCCTCTTTTATGGTAAGGTCGAAATTTAATGCTACTTTTAGAAAGTTGGCATTTTCTGGTCAAACCAACCATGCCTTTCTACCAGTGTCTGCGGTCACATGACTGTGACTGGCTCTCCTATGGTGTTCTGTGTATTTCTTCCAGGCATGGAGACAAAAGGGCCTTGCATGTGGGGCTGCTCTTCACGCTGATAGTGACCCCCTCAAAGACAGCCAATGCGAGGCTCAAGTGAAACCTGCACTTTGCGCCAACATCAAGCATCTGCGATGATGACCAACATGAAGAGCAAACAAGACCTACTCTTCCTGCTATATCAGTAACCATCCACGATGCCCGACCTGCACCTCATGCCAACAACAACCTCTCAGAGCCCCTGCCAACCCAACAAGCATTGGCATAGCCAATAGGTCTCGCCTTTGGGACCTTATAAGTGTTTAGCCATGCAGCACATTATCCCGGCTGCTGTGCCCTCTAAGCTATCTCAGGAGGAGTGAAGCCTGGGAGTGGGGGACAGGGCAGTAACAACAAGCAAGCAGCAAGGAGGGTGAGGGGCAGGGCAGGCAACTTCAATTGGAAAGCAATGATGCAAGGGGGAGGACAAGCAGCGACAACGGGGAATCAACAAGTGAGGAGAGAAAATGAGGATCAGGGGGAACCACTGAGGTGTGTTGAAAAAAGAAGGGCTGTGAACCCAGGCAAAACACAACAAAATGTAGACACCTAAATGAGTAGGCTTGAATATTGAAATGCTGATTTTGAAATGTACCCTGGTGAGGACTTTTTTCATCCTATGCATTTATTTAAAACCACATCATCTCCCTGTGAGCTATCGGATTCGGTGTGTCGGTGCTTTACCTGATTCGTTGATTCATGTAGTACATGTCCATGGTCAATTTTTGTTACCACTTTAAACTTTTGTGGTCACACTTTACACAATCACATGTACTGGGGAAATAGTTGTAAGCTTTGAGAAAGGGTTGGGAAGAGAAGGCGAGGATTGGGGTAAGTGTACAAGGTTCGTAGCAATGTGGTAAGAAGTGTTACACACCAGCAACATAAAGAAAAAATGCACGATTATGCATGTCAAAATTGTTCACTGTCTGGGTGAACAGTAAACCCCCTTCTGTCCTCTATAAATTTCTTGAGCCCTTATAGTGCTCGTTGTGGTGCTGTATCCAGCAGTAGACAGTACTGCCTGTCATATTAATGAATCAACTGCATTAACACCAACAATCGGTAAAAAAGAAAACAGCAAGCTACTCATGCCAGCACACACCTATTTGCATAGAAAAACGCAGACACACACAGAACACGCCCACAGACACACAGAAAAACATACACACAGCTAAACATATAGAAATATTCGCACAGGCACACACACAAACAAGACACAAAAACACAGAGGCATGAGCATATACAACCAAATACACAGACACACGGAAAGAGGGAAATTTATATATATATATTTTTAAAAGTCCCAGTGTAAATGTTCAATGCAATCATTGAACACACATTAAATATATTCATTTGGTTTATATTTTATGGGTACTGTTCCTCTTGCAAGTGGAATATATGTGAAGGGCGCCTTCACCCTTTGGGGTGGTGTATGCTATATAAAACTACTAATAAATGAGGTAATGGCCAGGGCTTTAAGTGGGATGAAAAAACTGGGGAGGGTCTCTCAAGGGTGCGTGGCCAATGTAATTAAGGTCGTGGCTTAAAACACATAAGCTAAAAATCAGTGCTTAGCATAGTGTGCCGCCCGACTTGTATTTTGCTGTTTCTGTCATTGCATCCAGATATATGATACAACAAGTAACATCATACCTACAACAAGTCAGGCCTATTGGCTTTGTCAATGGTTGTTAGTTGCATAAGATAAATAAGCAGCAACTAAGGCTTGTATATAATATTGAAAAAGCTGCCACTTAAAGCCCTGCTGACACCACGACAATGTTGCTGCTCCTGAGTTTCAAAAAGAGAAGGGAAATCCAGAGAGAAAATGACTCTCTTTAAAGGATTTCCCTTCTCCCTAACAACGCTCACCTGGGATGAGGTCTTGAAGTAACCTCTTTACAGTGAGACGTGAGCAGTGTGAGCAGCGCACATCGATGTGCCTGCTGTCACTGCAGTCCACGAAAAAACAGACCGCCTGTGCAAGGGCACAAAACAGAGCCCGATAGAGACCCGTTTCGAGGCCCCCTTTAAAAAAACTACTGGTGCTCAGCACCAGTGAGACCCGGCCCACTTAAAGCCCTGGGGATGCCAGAGAAAGAAATATTCTTTGCTCTACGAGAGTATTAACCCCTTACCTCACTCATAACATCGGTGCCTACTGATGGAGAACTCCAATTGAATGTTTTTCTTTTTCAAACAGGCAGTTTACCTTTCATGTTGTAAATGCCAGCTCCTAAGTCTTCCACAGTCTTCACCCCATGTCAATCTCAAGTGTTATCAAACAGAAAATGACTGCTGTCTCAGCAGTCTGCAATATAGCAGGTCCTGGCTTCTGCTTCTGTGCGCTGAACAGACACCTTTAATGGCAATTATGTATGTAAAAGACAAACATGGCGGCACGGGTGTCTCTTGTAGGAGGTTTGGTAGGAAATGGTAAGACACACATCATGAAGCTGACATTTTTTGTGCAATGTGATATGCGGCTTCCAGTGACGGACAGCGCAAGAGAAGCTGCGTGACTCTTTCCTTTCAGAAATACATTAACACACTGCATGGTAGGCCTCTCGTGAGCTGGGGCCGGTGGAGGCTGAGGTGAAGGGGGAGGCGGCAGTTATGTTCATGTTATATGATGAGCTCCACTGTAAACATGCAATGACGGACGGAGTGGGCGGTCAAGCAACAAAGTTTTTACCTGTCTCTAAGTTGGCCGCCGTTCGTGACTCAGTCACCGTGCATGCGCAGTCCACTTTGGCTGTCCAGTTTGAGGTTCTGTGCGTGAGAGTGCCGGTGTTTAACACCTGTTGATGACGTCGACGTACTGAGGTAAAGGAAACAAGCTTACCTGACAAACACGCATGCTTTACCTATGCTGTTGTTTTATCCCACTACATTGTCTCTTCACTAATAAATGTTGTGCATAACATTAGGCTATATGTTAAACCAGCAAATGTGCAGATTAGCATGAGACTGACAGTCTTCTACGTAGAAGAAGGGGAAGGCCGGTGTGCGACGGCATTTGTGAGAGCGCACATAGTGCCGGCTGTGTTTTGTAGCGCTGACGTGGCGGCGCTCAGAGGCACTTGTATTCAGGGAGCTGCGCTGTAATCTGAGACTTGCCAGTCTGCTGAAAGGGCGAGTCACTTCTGTGACACAAGCGTCCCATGGAGGAGAATAGAAAAGTTACGCTGAAGTGTGACTCGGAGCCTGGCGGTCATGCATTAAAAGGGACGGCTGTTACGTGCTCCATTGGGTGGGGGATAATTCTTAAATATGAGTGGCACCTTGAGAGCAGGTATTGCGGGAGGCGGTAAACCGCACGTGTAAATAACAGGTCACTGTTGACGTCGATTCATTACATCCACTTTTCTGCTCGTTAAGCCATTCTGCCTCCTAGGAAGTGATGCTGCTCATGAATATTGAACAGCAACTCCAATTCAGTTTAAACCCGGCATTTGTGAGAGCGCACATAGTGCCGGCTGTGTTTTGTAGTGCTAACGTGGCAGCACTCAGAGGCACTTGTATTCAGGGAGCTGCGCTGTAAACGTTGGTTCCTTAAGGAGACGGATAAAGATAGCCATAAACATTTAGGGCCACGCTAATTAATAACAATCCAGACAGCCGCATGTCATGTGTAATGCATTGAGGCAGCCAGTTTCAGTTCGATAGGCAAAGCGATTTTATTTTGGAAACTGTTGAAAGCCCACACGCATTAGTCTAAACACCAGCTCTGTCCAAAAATAGGCAGCGAAAGTGAAAGCGCCGCGTTTGGAGCAAAAGTGCACCAGGGCCAGCGCGACCGCCATCTGTTTGCAATTAACGCGACCGCGAGACGCGGGCGCGATAATTGTAAACAGATGGCGCTGCTGCTCGCTCCCGAGCGCCCTAGGCCAGGGGAGAGAGAAGGCGGGACATGCACCCGCCTTTAGCCAATTGCGTGCTGTCTTTCTTAGAAAGACGCATGCAAAGGCCAATAGCGGGTGATGAAAAAAAAAAGCACACGCACGAGCGTGTGTTCAGAGTTTAAAGCCCTTACTAAAAGCCTCGCAGAGCAGCGCATGCGCGCTGGCTCAGGCGAGACCTAAAAAGCAGCTCTTCTAATGGACTTGAGAAGGTAACTCTTCAGTGGGATGAACTTTGTCCTTGTATCTGACTAGTGCTCCATCATGGTCAGCCTGAACTTGTGACTTTCCCTCGGTCGGGCCAGACTAGATAATACAAGTGGCTCTTTGTGCTTTTTGCACTATTTTCACCTAAAGCTTTAAAAACTCATATTGCCGGTTCTACTGATTGGATTGTTGTTTTATCGGTGTCATATTATTCAGTAAAATATAATCATTTTTTTAAATTGCTTTGGGATTTTTCCTGTGTTGTGTTTTCATTTTGTTAGTGTTTGAGTGCTGCATACATATTTTACACAGTGCCTCTATGTTAAGCCTGACTGCTTTTGTGCCAAGCTACCAGAGGGTTTATTTATGACTGTTGTGCTTCACTCTGACAAGGATTATGTTTATTATTTGATTGGGGTGTCCACCCCTCTGAACTAATAACTCAATTTCTTACACATGCGTCAGGTTCGAAGGGGTGCTCCATTCATTTTCCAATAGGCTAGTAGTTATGCTTTTGAGTCTGTTAGCAATGGAGAGGTTCCCTGTCCTTGACGGATTCAGACAATGCAAGAGGCTCTGGATGTTGAGATTGGTCTGTGGATGATGCCCCCTGCCTCTTGGGTGTGTAGATGCATTTTCAGAGACTCTGGTATGAGAATGGAGTGTCTGTTTGCAATGGAGAGGCTCCTTGTCCCTGATCGGTGCAGACACTATGCACGAAGCTCTGAGGCAGACGGTGGTCTGTGGACGATGGTCCTTCTTCAGTGTGTGAATGTGGTGTCTGAGTCTGGTGCTTAGAATGGACTGTGAGCAATTGAGAAACTCCCCACTCCTGGGGTGTGCAGGAACACTGCATGAGATTGTGAAACTGGAAAGGTCTGTAATCAATAATGAGGGTGTTTCACTCGCTGTGCAGACACACTGCATCAGGCTCTGGTGCAGGAATAATCGGTTAGAAGTGGAAACCATGTGCCCCCTTGCTTGTAGGGGTCAGACACACTGCATGAGGTTCAGGTGCTAAGAGTCATGCCTCGGTGGAGGTGAATCTCCATACCTCTGAGGTACGCAAGCATGTTTCCCCGCGCTCTGGTGCTGGGAGAGGCGCCTGGATCAGAGCCGGACTGGGAACACAAACCGGCCCTGCCAATTCAGCTGCACGGGGGTGGGGGGAGGGGGGGGTGCCAGTCAGAAGCAGTGCTGACGGCTGCTTTTGTTACAGGGGGCCGATATTGCAGCACTGCTGCAAAACTGGCCCCCAGTAACAAAACTGGCCCCTACTGCTCAAAAACCGGCCCCCACCCTTCTGGCCCACTGGGAAAATGCCCCGTGCCCGCTACGGCCAGTCCGGCCCTGTTGGAGCCCCCAAACAGCAGTAAAAGTAGCTTTGTAGCAAAAAAAAAAAGAGCAGCTGGAAATCCGAACCACTCAGCACGAAGAGCAGAAAGGATTTATTCCCCTCACCATGCCCCTAATGTACCTGCACTAGTAGGTGGAGACAAAGCCCACCCTTCTAAAAGGAGATGTGTGATTGGGTCTCCTTCGAGACAGAGACCCTGGCCCAATCAAGCAGCTCAGGTACCAGTAAACAGGAACTGGGAAAACACTCCAACATTAGTCCGACAACACAAAGAAAGTTAGAGGAATTTAACAGGCGTGTTTTGCCATGGCTTGTATGCTGTAACTGAGAGGACCATGGGTCATGTTTGGGTGGACCTGGGCCACCCGGTAGAACCGGCTGCCAAGTTTTCAGATAGCTTATGTGTGACTTTTCCATGGTTTTGGTGTACTTATTAGTGACATTCAAGCATTCAACAGCCATATGTCTGACACTTGGAGTAACCCTTTCTTGTGTGTAAAACCAAGCAGCTAAGCTCACAGAAAGAGATAAATATTGCAAATTACACCCTTTTGAGCAGTAAGAAGCTCTAAAAAGATCTTGAAACTGCTGCACAACCCATGAAATGGAAGGTCGCTAAGCTACAGTCCCTTTCTAAGGTGATTGTTACATATTCACAGTGCTATAATCACAGGTCATGGTAGCACTATGAATACAGAACCCACCACGGCTACAACCAGGGCGCAAATCTTTTTCTCTCTGGAGACACACACGTGCGCAGTCGCACATACGTAGTCGTGCACACACACACACACTCTCTCTCCTCTCTATCTTACCAATTGAGTGCATTTTCCCATCACTTTAACTTGCATGATATATGATTATCTTTTATTTTAAGGAATATCATGGTTATGTTTTTAATATGTGGTTACCTAAAGATGAAAGACCAAAATAGTTGTAGATTATATTGTAATTGCATTTATATAGAGCTTTCTACCCGTGATGAGGCGTTGAATCGCTTTTTTGGCGAGTAGCACGCTATATTGTCCCTTGAGATATATGATGTCTTTGACTTCTCGAACACACTCTAAGAGACATGATCATCGCCCCCATGATTGTACATGTGCACTCATCTTCAGTGCTCTGCAGGACTCTCCCTGCTGTGCCACCAAACCTCCTCCTCACTGCAGTGCCAGGCTGAACCAGAGAGTGTCTAAGGCCTGGTTATTGGACACTGGAGGCAGTGAGCTGCACACAGTGCTGAAAGATAAGTAGTAGGCTGTAGGTGGCTGCATATTTCTCATCTGGGACCTGCAGCACAGGCCCCTGTCAGATACTGGGGAGAGGATGTGGCATAACGGTCAGAGCTGCCGACCTTGGAACTGGGAAACCAGGTTCGAGTCTCTGCGTCCGCTCAACATCCTGTGATTCTGGGCAAATCACTTAATCTCCCCATGCCTACCAAACAATGACTGTATCCTTGTGTAACGTAACTGGTGTAAACAACAAAAGAAGGAGTAATTCCAACCGGATTACTGCATTACTGCAATGAACAAAATAGGGAGGCAAATCCTATTTTTTAAAGAGAACCCTCACTCACCAACCTAGTTGGTGACATGCTTCATCATAGGGTCCCCACCCGAGGGGCCGAATGCCTCCCGGGTGTGCTATGACGCCTGATTACAGCGGAGCGGGTTTGTTAGTGCAGAGTGAGTGATCAGTGAAAGAGTGATTTAAGATTGCCTTTATGAATCCCTATAAATTTAATGATGGAGTCATAAGGCAAGATTAATACATAAGGGGATGTCCTATCTGGTTGTATTGACCATTGACATCCGTGGGCATATTTGTGACAAGGTCTACATGTTTCAGCCTCTATAGCGAAATCGCAAGGCTTTCTTCAGGACCAGTGGTAACACAGAGGTGTGCACTCGCTAAGGTGCACCCAACGCTGTGCCAAGCTAACCGCAAACTTACGGTTCCGCTCTCAACAATTTCTGAAAGGAAAAAATATTTTTCTGAAAGAAAAAATAACACATGAGAACATCATGATTGTCCAAGCAGTAATAAGAACATTCAGCATAGCCGGTGAAAGATTCTGAACCACATGCTAAAGTGCGTGCCGTTCAATACGTATAGTGGGCTCTCATGATTCTTGGTGCCTCTTATCAGACAAATGTCATGCGCATGCATTGCACACACACGATTTTTGATTCGTTACGTGGTATTTTAATGTGGGAGGGGGCTCATTGTATGCCGAGTACCTCCTTACTACCACCCACACACGTGATAATTGGAGTGGGGTGATTTCTCATGGAAAGTTTTTCTATCAGTAAGGCGAAGAGCCGTAAGTCACGGACTTTCCTTCTTATTAAAAACATGGAGAAATTTGTGATCTGTAGAACAGAGGAGCACCACTCAACAATGCTGTTCCAATCAAACAAACATGGTGGTGACTAGGGAAATAATCCTAAACGCAAGGCTTACGTAAGACGTAGTTCTGTCCTACCCCATGGATCCTGCCTGGGGGCATTGCCTATAGTCTCACTCTAAAGGTAAAATAAAGCGATATCAGGCGTAACTCAATCTGTTGCGAAGGTTATCGTGCACGCCGGGCCAAGGCCTTACTTACTACATCAAGGACAAACGCCCACTTCTGGCACCTGTTGCAGTCCCGGCCCGGGATCCCGAGGATGGATAATCACCATGGCCGGGCGTTTTTGAAAGGATGTTGATTCTCCACGCTGGGTCATGTACGCGTCATCACGCAATGCGTGGTGACGTCAGTGTGTATTGCCCAATGCCGGGAAGATTAACTCATGCAGTGTCGGTGTATTAAATGTCGAAAAAATTTATCGAGGTGGCAAAAAGCTCATGAGTGTACCTCTCCCTATGAGAGTTGGGCGTTTCTTCTTGCCATACTTGAGGTACTACAATAATGTGAGTGTAGTTACCCTACAGGTCCAGGACTATTAAGTGCATTGTAACCTCAAGCAAGAGTGGGGCTTCTCATGTGGACGCTTTCAGATGTTTTTGGTAACGTTATGCCCCCTTGGAGACCCAAATGTTGATAGGGGAAAAGAAGAAAGGTAATGTTCACTAAGTTAAACACACTAGTATTTTGAAGTGTCGAAATACCAATCAAAGACCCGCAATATTCAGACATTCAAATTTACACACCATAATGTATTTGTGTATAAAAGCCAGCGTAAATATATGGCTGGAAGTATGGACTCACACAATTACAAGGCGTGGTTAAGACTAGAACTGCTTATTCATTGTTTGTGTTTAGTCATGTCTCCCATCCTTTTCATGGTAGTCTATCCTAGACTCCATGACCGGGCATGTCAAGATCCTTACTTTATTTGTGGTTTAATGAGTTCCACAGGATATTATCGTTCAGCCCTTGTTTATGAGTTGAAAGCCTGTATATCCACCGCTGTTCTTTCTCTAAAAGGAATTTTTGTGTGTTCCCTCCGGTTTTAATCTGCTCAATAATCGTCCACCTCATGTCATTGGTGGTGTGGCCTGTTTGCAAAAAATGTTCTGTCATTTTGGTAGTATTTCTTTTGCACCTGATATTGCTGCGGTGGTCGCAAATGCGTTGCTTAACCTTTCTAAAAAATAGGATTTGCCTCCTTGTTTTGTTCATTGCAGTAATGCAGTAATCCGGTTGGAATTACTCCTTCTTTTGTTGTTTACATTGATTCTTTAAGGGGACCAGGAGTCGTTCCATTATGCCCTTTCTCTCTTCTTGTTGAAATATAAAGTAACCGGTGCTCATGTAAAGCGCTCCAATACCTTTGGGTTGAGTTTGTGCTATATAAAACTGCAACAAAAAAAAAGATTTAAGTCGCAAGGCACTTGGAGAGCTGAGGAGGCAGGGCCCAGACAGCAGGACTGAAAACGCAGAAAGGCTGCAGGGAAAAGAACATCCTGTCTCCACGACCCTCCTCTCACAGCACCAAAGCAAGCTAGCTGAGCTCATGGACTGGTCGTTTTGATCTAGCAACTAGGGAAATGCTGTAGATGCCAGCAGTGGTCTCCCAGGACAACATTTCTGCTCTGCTAAATTGCCTCACTGATGCTGCCAGCTGGTGCGATGGTCGTGCTGGTAAGATGGCAGGCTATCTTTTGAGGGACTTCTGCTGCAACTCATGCTAGTGTCACGCTATAGGGCGGCAGGATCTCTCAAGAGTTTCATGGCTACTTCATACATTGTTGCACTGGCACTGAGACGACAGGCAAGGCTCTCAGTGGCTTTAATAACTGCTAATGCAAGTGAGTTAGTAGTCAACCCGGCCGTCAGTGACTTGGTAGGCGGTCGAGTCACAGCAGGCTGGGTCAGTGCCTTTTAAAGGCTGCTCTGTTTGTCTGGGACCGTCAACTGACACTGCAGCCCCCACCCACCTGGCCCTCTCCACACACACACACACGAAGGGCAGGAAAAGAGTTAAGTGATGTTTACTTCATCCACCTCATGGGCCCTGCGCCCGGGCGGCAGCGAAATGTTCTACTTCAAAGGTGGGGCTGCTGAGGCGAGGACTAACAGATTAAAAAAACATCCTTGTGGTGCCACTGTACGTGAGAACGTGAGCTAGTGCACCAGGCAGCAGCAAGAAAAAAAACCAAAGCTGCCGCCTCCGTGACTGCCTGGGGTCCTGCAATCAGACACCAGCCAGATCACAGCGGAGCAGGCGCCTTACTGCAATATAACAACCGGCAAGATGTTCATTACTTTTGTCACAAATGCAGTGCCCATTCTTTATCTTAAGATGTTTAACCCCTTCGCTGCTAAGCTTGCCCCCCTCCCCCTTGCTAAGACTTTTTTTGGCTATTTGGGGTAGTTCGCGCTTAGGCCCCTGTAACTTTTTGTCCACATAAGGTATCCATGTCAAATTTGCATCCTTTTTTCTAGCACCCTGAGGATTCTAAAGGTAGCCAGGCTTTGTGGATTCCCCTGGAGGGGACCCAGAAATTAGCCAAAATACAGCTACATTTTGTTTTGTTTTTGAAAAAATGGGAAAAAAGTGCTGCAGAAGTGTCAGTTTTTTCCCCTGCAAATGGTATCAACAAAGGGGTTGTGGTACTGAAATCACCATCTTCTTAGCGTTCAGGAACAGGCAGACTTGTCAGAAAAACAAAATTTTCTACACAGTTTTGGCATTTTACTGGGACATAGCCTATTTTTGCTATTTTTTGTGCTTTCAACCTCCTTCCAGTTAGTGGTAGAAATAGGTGTGAAAGCAATAATGGATCCCGGACAGCTATACATTTCTGAAAAGTAGACAGAATTCTGAATTCAGCAAGGGGTCATTTGTGTAGATTCTTCAAGGTTTTTTTTAATAGGAACTAACAGTTGAAAATGAAAAATATTGAAATTGAGTTGAAAAAAACAGCCATTTGTGCCAACGTTTTCACCTGTAACTTCTTCTAAGTATGGCAGATTTTTTAAAGCAATATACAGTTACATCTGCTGGACCTTTCTAGTTACGGGGATATATAGGACTTGTAGGTTCACCAAGAACCAGAGGAACCCAGAGCCAATAACTGAGCTGCGTCTTGCAATGCGTTCTCATTGTGTACCGGGTATATAGCAATTAATTTGGTAAAATATAAATAGTGAAAAATAGGTACCAAGGAAACCTATATATTTCCCAAATGGGAACAAAATTTAGAGTTTAGAGGCAGTGGTTATTTGCACATCTCTAAAATTGTGGGTACCCATACAAGCATGTGAATTAGAGGTCATTTTTCAAAATGACTTCTTTTTTACAAATTGTCTTACATTTGAAAGGCAGAAATGCAAAGAAAGTCAATTGGTAATATTCTGTGATCCCCTAAGTCTCCCAATAAAAATACTACCTCACTTGTGTGGGTAGGCCTAGTGCCTGCGACAGGAAACGGTCCAACACGCAACGTGGACACATCACATTTTTCCAGAGAACACTGACCCTTTTTTTGCAATGTGCCTAGCTGTGAATTTTAGACCCTAGCTCAGCCGACACCTAGGGAAACCTAGCAAACCTATGCATTTTGTAAAACTAGGCACCCAGGGGAATCCAGGATGGGGTGACTTGTGTGGCTCTCACTAGGTTCTGTTACCCAGAATCCCTTGCAAATCGCAAACTTTGTAAAAAAAACACATTTTCCTCACATCTCTGCAGCCATCTAGGGAAACCTACCAATCCCAGTCATTTCTGAAAACTAGACACCCGGAGGAGTCCAGGGAGGTGTGACTTGCGTGGATCCCCCAACGTTTTCCTACCCAGAATCCCCTGCAAACCTCAAATTTAGCTGAAAAAAATCAAATTTTTCTCACATTTCTGTGTGGGAAAGTTGTAGGATCACCTGTCTGATACAAATTTCCTACCAAACAGCGTTCTCCCAGGTTTCCCGATAAAAATGGTACCTCACTTGTGTGGGTGGGCCAAGTACCCACGGCAAGGAAGGGCCCAAAACGTACTGTGGAGACATCAAAATTATCCATCACAAAAAAACCTGGTTTTGCAAGGGGCGCACCTGCGTTTTTGGTTCCGGGCTCAGCGGCAATCAAGGGAAACCTACCAAACCCAAACATTTCTAAAAACTAGACACCCGGGGGGGTGGGACACAAAGACTGAATAGGCTTATTAGTAATGGGGGGAGCAAGGACCCTTGCACAAGGGGCCGCTCTCCCCTCCCTGCTGGCAGGTGTGTGGATCCCTGCTTGGGGATTGCCCTCCTGGGGTGATCCCCAAGCAGGAATCCACTAGGGAAGGGTACCATTGGAATGGGGAGATTCTCCCCTTTCCTATGATACCTCTCCAATGTGTTTCGGTACTCGGGGGGCTGAGACAGCCTCATGAGCACCAAAACAGTGAAACTTAAACTAAGTTTCCGTTTCAATTTCAATGTAATGACATCAGCGCGCCATGCTCTCCTTGGGGTGGCGAAGTAAGCTAAAGAACGATGATGGATTCAACCCAGATCTGTGACTGGGGGTGAGTGTCTGAAAAGTTTCAGCACTCCATCCATCATCTCCTTGTGTTTGCTTTGTTCGCCCTAAGTTGGCAGGATGTGCCCAGACGTGGGTCCCTTGCTCACTTTGCCACTGGATTCAAGCTAGCCTGTCTGATGATGGGTGTTACTACGAAACCGGTCCCACGATGCTTGTTTCTGGTCCAGGGAAAACCTGGCTTGGCAGTTCGGGCTGGACTGTTCCCATGAGGTACAGGGTCAAGACTGATTTGCATATGGCTGGGTCTGAACTGGGGTGGCGAAGTGAGCTAAAGAATGATGATGGATTCAACCCAGATCTGTGACTGGGGGTGAGTGTCTGAAAAGTTTCAGCACTCCGTCCATCATCTCCTTGTGTTTGCTTTGTTCGCCCTAAGTTGGCAGGGTGTGCCCAGACGTGGGTCCCTTGCTCACTTTGCCACTGGATTCAAGCTAGCCTGGCTGATGACGGGTGTTACCCCAAAACCGGTCCCAGGATGCTTGTTTCCGGTCCAGGGAAGACCTGGCTTGGCAGTTCGGGCTGGACTGTTCCCATGAGGTACAGGGTCAAGACTGATTTGCATATGGCTGGGTCTGAACTGGGGTGGAGAAGTGAGCTAAAGAACGATGATGGATTCAACCCAGATCTGTGATTGGGGGTGAGTTTCTGAAAAGTTTCAGCACTCCGTCCATCATCTCCTTATGTTTGCTTTGGCACCGCATACTAGCCAGGTCTTTTTTGTCTGGACATAAAAGCCTCCTGTTTCCCCTGTCTGTGAAAAGTTGTAAATTCCTTCAGAAGGTGTGTTTGAGGCGTCATTGTCTGGATCATTATTTAGTTGGGTCCACAGACTCTAACGTAGGTGTGACAGTACATGTATCAGGTTTCCCTTGGGATTACCAGCACTAACAGCATAGGCACATGATCCTCCACCCTCCCACTAAACTGGTGAGGCAGCTAAACAAACATTTCCAAAACCAATAGGTCTGGCTCGCATTTTGATTCTTTTTCTAAGTAGTTTTTATTGAGGATTTAGAGAGCAAGAAAAATTATAATAACAGGTATAACATTGCAATATAATAATTGCAAAGCCGCAGTATTTCAATTAGTAACAAATGAAAATAACACGATAAACAAGCATTGGCAGAGCCAATAGATCTCGGCAATTCCCAAGTTCCGAGCTATTGGCATTGTCAATGTGAATGTCTTTTAGGTGTATTTGGTCCCCTAACTGATGTTATTGTCACAGTGTTAGTGCATTAATGTTAGTGGGACTCTGCCTACGAGAAATAACCAAAGAAAACATAAGTGCAAAGTGAGAAAAGAAGACTTGGCAAAATAAAAGAAAGTTAACTATAGAAAATATTGTTTTGCAATTTTGTTTGTCCTGTTGGGCACAGTTTTGCCAGTCACACACCTTCTGTTTGCGTGGCACTAAAAGTTAAAAAGAACAAAATAGTACCTCCATCACGTGGGGAGCAGCATACAGGAACTGATTAAGTTGAATCAATCAGTGCTTGGTCCCTACTTTTACAGTGGCATGCATTTTTGTAAGCAGCAACATAAATATTTTAGTATTTATGCAATATTCTTTCAAATATTTACAAAAGGAATTAATACAGTAGTACAAAGGAATGTACATCAAAGAGATGTCAGATATGAATGTGAAAGTTAAGGTGCGTGTAGACAAAGGGTAGCGTTACTATACTTAGTATCTGAAGTGGGCAGGATATAAATGGATTCAGAATGATATGAGTTGAAATGCTAGTGCTAAGAAGGGAGTTGTTCTCTTACTCTGTGGCTCCTGCCAGACCTTGAGGCATTACAAGGATAAAGTACACCTTTACAGATGCCCTGTGAGGCCCGTGGTGTGTGTCTGTACATGTCTGAACATTCACATCCCAAGCCTTAGAACTGGGAGTCCGGTGGCTTCAGCTCCTGGGGGTCAAGCCTTTTACTGACCATTAACATAATGCCTGCCATTAGGTGACAACAGCCAAAAAGGCAGGGTGCGACTTAGGCGATCAACACAAGGAAAGCAGATGGCTGAGTGGCATCCGGTGTTGCTTTTGATATGCCTGCAGCCCAAACCAAAACCTAACAGGACAATGGGCCTATGTAAACAAATGATGGGACCCTCTGAATCACCCTCACAGTTTGGGCCCTCAGGGCTGCCCTCAGAAGAAGATGCACATTCACATGTAAGCACTTTTAACTTGCTTCAATTCCTGAGTGACAGTTGATGTGAGTGCTTGGATCCTGAGGGGCCATAAATCTGGAACAAACAATGAAAAAGAGCAAAACCTTTACAGCAGTGGCATGACGCAAATGTGTTGCAAATGTTCCCAACAACGACCCGTGTTTCAAAAGGTATGACCCAAGGCACTAGTAACTACTGCGCACTCTTAAACACTTTTGTTGAGACCTCAAGATGTGAGCGTAGAATGTGTGCCTGGAGGCTTGAGAGGAGGGGTAACTACTTCTAAGCACTTCAACGAGATGCATGGCGTTGGGAGATGAGCAAAAAAAACAGTGCTTGGCGCTAATGAGAACAGCAGCGTTCCTGAGGAGGGCTTGTAAACGAAGCTAAAAGGAGTTCCCAAATTTACCCTAAATGAAGGATAGTGTACTTGGTCAATGCGCTTGGGGAGGCAAAAACGCAGGAAGAGGCATGACAAATGCATGCCATGGGCAAATGAGGAGAGACTGTGAGAGCGACGATGGTGCCAGCAAATGGGAGAACTGTGGGTGAGCTGAAGCCCACAAAGAAGATACACCATGTCTCAGTTGGAGACAGCGCATGAGCGCCTTCTAGAGCCAAGACCTAAAAACCATGAGATAAGAAAGAAGATTATTTTTATATAAAAAAGAAGGTTGAGAGAAAAAGAAAAGAAGGGAGAGGAAAGAACAAGTGGAAAAGGAAACAGTCAGGAAAAATAATAGAGTGGAATGTAGAAAAAGATAGAGCGATAGGTAATTTAAGTGACGGTGAGTACAAAGATAGATAAGTAGTAAAAGGCAACCAAAATAAATCCGATTTCATTTTATGGTGTAATGATAAGGAAGAGACAGTAGATATTCTATGTTCTTCACAAATAATATTCCACCATGTTACTCCGATAACTTAGAGGCATCTTTCCAACATCTTTCCAACAGGAGAGTATAACTTTAAAAGCAAGTGCAATGAAAAGATCCAATAACAAAGATTTAGGGGAAAGATGTTTCAAGTCAGGTGACAAAGATCCTAGAAAAATATTTTGAATTGTTAATGGTATTTTAAAACGGAATATCTTTAAACATTTAGGCCAAATAATTTTCTAAACATTAGAAACCTGGGAGCAATAATAAAGTAAAGAGTCAAAGTACCATAGGAAGCGGAACACGACCATCATAGTGGGGAAGCAGACGCATCAAATTTGGAAATACATTCTGGGGTAATACTAACTCTATTATTAATAAAAAATAGAGATTGTGTAATACGAGCAGCTTTGGAAGTGTTGAAAACTTTAAGTCAAAATGTATCCCAGAAGTTAACTGAAAATGATATGGAGAGATCAGTTTCCCATAATATTTCAATCTGATTTTTTGTGCGTTCAAAGGTTGATATTAGTAAAAGTTTGTATATGTAAGCAGCTTTAGGAATGGAGTCATGTGGGATAGTATCAATAGGTGTCAATGGCAGGGGTTAACCTGGCAGAGGTTGGAAGTTGTGAGTGGTTAAAAAGGAATGAATAGCAGAAGATATTGAAGATATTAAATCATAGTCTTTAAAAAAGTGTTTGGCAAATTGAATTGTACTTGTAATTGTGGAAAGGGTATAACAGAATCACCCCTTATCAATTGGTGAACACACATAATACACCCTTCTTTCCAGTGTTTAATGTAAAAGGATTTACATCAAAATTTGAGAAACTTATTAATTTGAGGAGGATAGAAGTCATTGTTGAAAATCATAATGAGCTGTAGTCACTGTATGTAAGAGATGCTAGGAATTTTTTCAATTAGGATGCTTAGAAACAAGGTACTATTAGACATATGGATCACACCCCTAAAACAAAATTCCTTCAGGATGGATCGTTCATATGCAATCCATCATGGTATCTGAGAATCACAAAAATCCTTGATTAAGGCATGACATTGTCTAATTAAACAAGCAGAGTGATACAACTTAAAATCTGGAAATCGGACACCACCTTCTTTCTTTGGATGCTTTAATTTAGTGCAATGTGTGGATGTTTTTGTTCCAGAGAAATTTTGTATAAATGGAATTAATTTGTGGGATATAATAATTGGGGATCTTGAATGGTAACATAGAAAGAGTGAAAAGAACACGTGGTACAATCATCATTTTAAGAGTATCCAGTCTAACCCACCATGATAAATGTAGAGGAGACCAAGAGGTGAGTAATGTCGGCAATTTAAGTTTTATAACATCAAAATTATGTTTGATAATATTGAAAATAGTAGGTGAAAACCAAACACCAAGACATTTAATTCTGGACGGGCACCAAGTGAAGTTAGTGTTTGCAAACATATACTGATAACAGGAGGAATTTAATGGGCTATTTCAGTTTTGGAAAAATTAAGTTATTATCCCAAAATTCTGGAATATAAATCAATCTCTTGTAAAATGGGATTTAAAGAGGATACAGGATTGGACATGTAAATGAGAACATCATCAGCGAATGCGGAAAGTTTAGTCTCAAGGGAATTGTGTTTAAATCCAGAAATAAGTGTATTATAGCAAATCCGCTCAAGGAAGGGTTCAAGACAAAGGATGAAAAGGAAAGGAGAGAGTGGACAACCTTGTCTGGTACCTCTATGTAGAATGAAATAAGGAGAGAAATGACCATTAAGAAAGATCAGAGTCAGAAGTTGCGGTGATGTTAGTGAATTCATTACGAATGGTTCCAATAGTTTTACGCTCTGATTTAATTTTTAAGTAATTAGCCAGCATCTTACCTGCCTAATTGTGACCTCCATGATACTTAGATTTAACTTTGAGTAGAATGTTTCATGCATCAGCAGTAACAATTTTGTTAAGATTAGATTTAGCTGTAATTAATTCATGTAAGACAGTGGAAGATTTGGAGGTAAAATGATTTTGTTCCAATGTTTTCATTTGCTGAGCAAGGCAAGATATTTGAGTTTAACTCCTTTTTCTTTGTAGTAGAAAAAGCAATGGTAAAGGCCCTAAAAGACTCTTTAAAGGCATCACAATTATTTAGAATTGAGGTATCAATCGATTTGTTATTTTGGAAAGATTCAGAAATAAAAGCAGTAGCTTCTGTTATAAAATGATGGTCTGACAACAGAAGGCTATTAAATCTCCATCTACCAGTTTTGGAATTACAAAGGAAATAATCAAAAGACGATAACACAGGGGCATGATCCAAAAGAAAAATGGAACTAATTTCTGATGATTGTATAGACGGTAACAGAGATTTGGTGACTAAAATATAATCAGTTCTTGACAGGGTATGATGAACATTGGAAAAAAAACGTAAATTCACATAGATCAGGGTTGCAAGTTTTCCAAATATCAAATAATGGACAAGTGGTAATGGCTGATTGGAATGCCTTATGCTATTTATCCATAATGAATTTGCATTTAGGTTTTCTGTCCATAAAGGGTCCAACCACTGTTTAAAATTGCCTGCTACAATGATATTAGGATTGTCACTAGAAGTAAGTTTTACTTCGATACTGTGCCAGAAATCAGGATCAGGTTTAACTGGTCCATAAATATTGAAGAAAGAAATACATTTATTATAAATGTTGGCAGTGACCAGTACCCATCATCCATTAGTGTCACATTCAGTAGATAAAATCTGTATTTTTAACGATTTATAACATATGATTGCAACACCACCCATATGATTGAAAACTGGGGGGAAGAATACCTGACCAACCCTCTGGTGTTTCAATTTAAGCGATTCAACATCATTACAAAGGGTTTCCTGTAAAAAGGCAATATGTGGGTTAAGCTTAGACAAATGAGAGAGTACCTTTTGTCTTTTAACTGGATGTCCCACACCACGAACGTTCCAGGTGAAACATATTGGGGAACAAAAATAGGGGAACAGGACCATGGATGAAAAGCTGCAAAAATAAAAGGGAGACAAAATGACACCACTGATTAACAACAACAATATGCATATAAACTATACACACACTGATATCAAATAACCAGTAAGCACTCACATATGTTATGTTATGTTATGTTATGGGGTATTTGTTAAGCGCATGGCTACTCCGAGGAGTGTCCCGGCGCTGTCCTGACCCCAGAACAGAGCAATTAAAAGACCAGACAGCTAGAGCAGAGAGTCTACTCTATTGTTGGAAAAGCCAGGTCTTTAAGTTTCGCCTAAAGCTCAGGAGATCACATTCTTGCCTAAGAGAGAATGGGAGACTGTTCCATAGTTTTGCAGCTACTACTTGAAAGGAGCGCCGGCCTTTGCAAGATCGGCGAAACTTAGGCACAATTGTCAATAGCTGGGTAGATGACCGCAGCGTTCTGGACGGTTTGTAGGGCAAAATTTTATTCCTGATGTCCGGGGCCCCGATGCCGTTTAGGGCCTTAAAAGTCAACACCAGGGATTTGAAAATGACCCTTTGTTTCACTGGTAACCAATGCAGGGATCTGAGATGGGGAGACATGTGTGACCTGGGTCCGACCATAAGCACGTCCCTAGCTGCCGCATTTTGAACTACCTGAAGACGTTTAAATAAGTAGTCCGGAAGGCCCAGATACAACACATTAACGTAGTCCAGCCTAGACATAATCAGTGCCTGGACACTGTTTTCCTATGAGGAATAGGCAGTAGGGGGAGAAAATTCCGCATCATTTTTAAGAGTCCGAAACAGGTGCCAGCAACCGATTGAACCTGGGATTTCATAGTCATGTCAGAATCTAATTTCACTCCTAGATTTTTCGCGATGGAAACTGGGTTGTCGGGGGATAAAGTTTTTGGCCACCATTGACGCCAGTCATCGTCAGGAGTGTGTCCCAAAAAAATTATTTCCGACTTATCAGAGTTGCAGAGTAGTTGGTTTTGCCTAAACCAATCAAACACCTTGGTTAGGCATACATTGACTACATTGCCATTCAGCACCTCCTCCTTCTCACAGGTAAACAACAATTGCGTGTCATCTGCGTACGATATAATTTTTGCTCCATATTGTTCAGCTAAAGGAGCAAGTGGGGCCATATATATATTGAACAGCGTAGGGCTCAAAACAGAACCCTGTGGCACTCCTACATTTAGTGGGGGGATGAGGGCTGAGAAGGGAGGAGCCCAGACTGTTTGCTGGCGTTTTTCCAGAAAAGAGGCGAACCATCTGAGCACCGTGCCCCCAATGCCACTCTCCCTTAATCTATGAAGGAGGCGATCATGTGGCACGGTGTCGAAGGCCGCCGAAAGATCTAATAATATCAGCACAGCCTTTCCTCCTCTGTCCAGAGTGATTTTTATCGTCTCTGAGATTTCCAATAGGGCAGTTTCAGTGCTGAAATTAGCTCTGAAACCTGACTGGCTTGAATGGAGCACCTGGCTAACCTCGATAAAATCTGTGATGGTGGCATTCACGTATTTCTCCAAAACCTTGGAGAAATAAGGTAGAAGCGATATGGGTCTATAATTGCTGACTACCAAAGGGTCCGCTAATGTTTTTTTTAAGAGCGGAAGAATTTTTCCATGCTTCCAATTTTCTGGCATCCTTCCTTCCGACAAAGATAGATTCAATATCAGGTTAACAGCTGGATTAATTACCTCGGCAATCAATGCCAACATTTTTGCAGGACAGGGGTCCGAGGGGGATCCAGATTTCAAGGCCTTCATAATTTTAAGTGAAGTGGCCATGGGCATCGGAGAGAAGTCCAGAAGGGTATTCACCGTAGTGAGACATACGGGAAGAGGCCTAACAATATCGCTCTCCCCGTCCAGAAGGGGGCTACTAAATGAATCCTGAATAGTATTAATTTTCCTATAAAAATATTGTGCAATTTCATTTGTCCATTCATCGGTAGGAGCAAGGGAGTGTTTAGAAGCATTAGGTAAGGAGAAGTCCTTGACTATCCTGAACAATTCTTTAGCGCGATTTTCAGCTTGTTCTATTTTTATAGCCAAAAAACTTTTCTTTTCCACTCGAACTTTAACATAGTGGGCTTTCAAAGCCGATTTATATGTAAGTTTCTGTATAGGATCAAAATTCCTTCTCCATAGACGTTCTAAATTTTTACATGCACTTTTACTTTTCCTTAAGGACTCAGTAAACCACGGTGCTGAAGTTCTGCCTTGTTTGGCTGCTCGTAATTTTATAGGGGCTAGCTGCATGGTCCACTCCTGAAGCCAGCCTTCCAAAGAGAGTACATCATGATCTAGGTTATTGTTAAGCAAATGAAAAGAAAACAGAAGAGAAAAAAAAGACAGTAAAAGGATCTGGAAGGAGCAGCAGATCAAGGAAAGAAATCCAGATCTGAAGAGAAGAACATGAAAACGAATCATGGGATGGGTCAACACCAGAACAAGAATTACGACAGAGAGATGAAAGGTAATTTAGGATTCAGAAGCCATGTATTCAAGAAACAACAAAAAAGAAGAAAGAATAGGCACAATAACAGAATCCCTAGTATTGTTGAACAATAATGTCTATAGTATGAGGAGAAAGTGTCTGAAAAAACATTTTCAGCTTCGCAGGATCATCAAAAGATCTTGTGGTGCCCTTATAAGTAATTTTGCATAGGCAAGGACGAAGAATACTGTAGTGGATATTTAATAGTCGCATTTGAGGTCGGAGGAACAGGAACTCTTTTCTTCTGGCATTAGTAGCATTAGAGAGATCTTGAGAAATAAAGGTGTTGTGACCAGACCAGATAAGGCGACATTTTTCCTTTGCAGCTTTCAAAACATGCAATAGGTCTGTGAATTCCAGGAACAGCAGGATGATTCCTCGTGATTTGGTAGCACGAGGACGACCAAGACGATGTGCACGTTGAATGTTCAAAGGAGGAGTATGCGGAATACCAAGTAGATCTGGGAGAAATTTCTTCAGAAATCCAAGACGGTCAGGGCCCTAGATGGCTTCCAGTAATCCATATATGCAAAGATTATTCCGTCTATTCCTGTTTTCAAGGTACTCAGTATGAAGTTTAAGTTTTGGGATTTCCTGCTTAAGAATAGGGATTTTAGTGGCCACATTCTGCAAATTACTAACACGCTGCTCCATTTCTATCATCTTACTCTCCATAACAATCCAGCGCTCCTCAATCTGTTGAAACTTTCATTAGTGGCGCACATAAAGGGTTTTAGACCTGTCACTTAATCTAAAATTGTGTCTAAAAGAGGGTTTTGAGAGGTTAGGATAGAAGGAGGGTCATTTTTCACTCTTTTAGATTTTGTGATAGAAGTAGTAGCCTTAGCAGAGGTATAAGGATCACACATCATCTTGAGGAACCAAATAATAAGATGTAGAGATTTCTGATATGACATAGTCCTACCCATTCAAAGGAAGATGAAGTGCAAGGGAACAGCGATAAGGAGAACAGCTGGTTGAGTAGCACTTTAAAGTGGAAAGTAATAAAGTATTATATCTTGTGAGCTAGTATGCGAATGGGAAATTTAAGCACATCAGCAAATGACCATAGAATAAATATCAGCACTGGAGGAAGTTACTAGAGAAAGTATCCTCCCAAGAGAATGTTTCCCATAGAACAGTGGGTAAGAGGAATGTTGAGGAAATTCACCACAGAATTTCTTTAGTAATAGCCTGCAACCTGAATATAGACCTATTTTAGCGGTAGGAAAGTTATTTGTAAAGTAATGTTCTAGAATGGCAGCCAAAAATAGAATGAATTCACCACCACAGCTCGGGATTCAGATAGGCACAATTCAGGCGACTTGGAGAACAATTGAAAAAAGGGTCAGAGATCTGTTAAATCTCCATGTATTTACTATTGATAAAACAAAAAGAGAAGGAGAATGCTGTGTGTCGGCACGTAGAGCGGGAAGACATTGGGCGGTGCACATCTAAAATAGCCGCTATGAAAACTGGGAACTCACCACTGCAGCACCGGGCATAACAAAGGCTTCAGGCATGGCGCCAGCTATAACCTTTTGGATGTAGGAGGTAAGCGGGGTTGTTAGACATGCCCCTTGCAGAGATGCGCCAACTGGAAACAGCTGTTTAGGTGAAAGAGGCTCCTCATTGCAACGGAGCTCAAAAGACCTTCGCCATCTTGTTAGGCTTACCTTCCCCCCGCATTTTGATTTTTGAATCCAGACAGATTACAGTGCATCTATGGAATAAAGAATATATTGTGTGATGATTCAATGTGCTTTTGAGATGTAAAGTAGTCAGTCACTCTTGCATAGTAATGGAAGCATTGCAGAGGGGCCGGAATGATAAACTAAACAGTCAACAGCTTGTGGTGAGTGAATGCTACTCCCCTGGGTGGAGCCAAATTCCATTCAGTGTGTATTGTAAAGAATTGGTAAAACTCAGTCGAGAAGAATTCAGCGCTTTCAAGGCAGACCTAATAAAGGAGATGAGTAGTGAGAGCTGACGGTTCTCAAATGGTCTGCTCTATTGAGGGATGAGGAGTGAGGGATGAGGATTTCCTAAAATTAGTACTGTGCTGAGATAACCCATACATCTCCCTCTTTCTTCCTAACAGAAGATGATTCCAGTTGTTTGTTTTTTGATCAGGTACTCACCGGCTCCTATCCTTGCATTGATGAAAAGTGAAAGACCAGTCTAAATACCAATGGTTCTCCGTTTGGTGGCTGTGCTTTGTTTTAATTCAGGTTCAGGGATATTAAGTGAGAGATAAGGACAAATGTAAACAAGTATAGAACATTGTATTTTTGTTTTATGGGGGAAATAAGGAGTGTACTAGGAGTGACAGTACTTCTCTTTATATGTTCATAATTCTCACCTGTCTTTTTTTAGTTTTTGGTAAGACAGTCCTGACTTTCAGTCATCAAACTGCAAATTGTCATATATGTTGGCTTTTTTCATTGAAATTCATTCTACATAACGTTATAAAAAACCTTTTGTAGCAAAGTAGAAAATAAAACAGGAGGACGTGCTCTCAGAGTGAGGTTTATTGGTAACACCCCAGCCACAGCACAGATACAGCTCTTCTCTGAGGAGAACCCTCTTTAACACAACACAGCTGATGGAATGTCAAGAGAGAACATTCTATTATGCTAAGACCAAGGGGGAGCACTGGCAGTGGGAGAAACCCCAGTGATGGATACCACACATCCCCCTTTCTTCACCGAGCAAAAGTAAAGGTTTAAGGGAAAGAAGGGCGTGAAGACAGGAGACGGGATGAACTACATTGACTACAAAAAGGAAAGGAAGAAGCAGTAGCTTTGAGGTAGAACACAACACCAAACTACAAGTGATCGTGGCAGAATAAAATACAAACTGTTGAGAAAACGTTTGCATAGGATATAGCTTATAGAATACCAAGCAAAAAATGAAAACCCCTTTTTAATCCCAGACATAGTCTTTCAAGTACTTTGGTGGTCTGATGGGATGTGTCCATACTCTATAAGGGGAATTCCTAATGGGATGTTTGTCTTGAATTGCATCCAAAGATCCATTCCCTATGCTTGGGTGTTTGTCATTGCATGTGTCTCCTTCTGCCGGGTGGTGATTGGATCCATCCTTGATATTAGGCATATTGAGTTTTGCCACCCTCCCCAAATTCCATATTCTGCCATTGTCTGCCTTTACAGAATTGCGAAACAGTTTTATCACTTTCATGGCGCTTGTAAATTTGGAGCATTTGACACACCCACTTAAAGACTTAGGGCCTGATTATGATCTTGACGGATGCGGTACTTCATCTCAAACGTGACGGATATCCCATCCCCTGTATTACAATTCCATGATATCCTAAGGAACTTGTAATTCGGCAAACTGAATATCCGTCACATTTGTGACGGAGTAACTCATCCGCCAAGATCGTAATCAGGCCATTAATCTTTACTCAGTCTCCTACGTCAAAGTTTGAAATTTTGGTATGTTTGCCTTGGTCATATCTTTTTTTTCTGACCGCCTGGTGTTTCATTTCTTGCTGTCTCAAGGATTGTCTGGTGTTCAAGTCTATCAATCCCTTTTCCGATTTCATCTATGGAGGAAATAGCTGAGAATTAGGTTTTCTCCCTCTCAAAAGATCAAATGGGGTTTTAAGAGTGCTTTGGTGTGGTGTAAGACAAAACTCTCTAATTCTTTTGAAAATGTCGGCCTTCCAATTAAGGTTATTAACCTTTGCTAATTGTATTCCTTCATTCAAGGTTTTGTTGAAATGTTTAACGGCACCATTGATTTCAGGGTGGTATAGTGCTGAATGTAGGTGTGTGATGCCATTCTTTTTTAAGAACGTTTGCATTTCTCAAGAGCAAAATTGTACTCCATTATCAGTTAGAATAGTTGAAGGTAGCCTTTCACGAGCAAAGATGTATGCCAAAAAATGTGAGACACTCTTAGAGCTAATTTCGGATGTAATTCAGATTTCTGGCTATCTGGAGTACAGATCTAACAAGACTATAATGTAGGATGTTGCATTTTCCTCAGCTAAGGGATCAATTATGTCCCAGGCAAATTCATCCCATGGATTATTCAGAAGTCTGCGTACGTACATGGGGGTCTCTTTGTGATTAAGATCTTGTCACTCTCGGTGCATGGTACTCACTCTCTTATAGATCTTTTAATCTGGATGCCCATGCAGGGCCACCAGAAGCCCATTCTAAGTCTCTCTTTGGTCTTGGGCACGACAAAGTGCCTTCATGTGCTTTATTTATTGAGTTTTTCTTCACACTCCCAGGGGGAATTAGTTTGGTGACCCTAAACAGACATTCATCAAGCTCTGCTAGTTCATTTCTGATGCACCAGTATGCTTATAATTCTTCTTTGATTGAGTTCTTGTGCAGCCAACAATTGTTTACATACTGTGTGACTGCATTCAGTGTTTCATCCTCTCTGAGGCTTGTTTTCCATTATCACGTCGTCCGATATCATACACATGTTCGATAAGGCTACCTCTTCCTCGTCGTTCTGTGTTCCATCATCTGTATTACTGTTTGCATTGGGAGGTAGCCTAGAAAAACAATCCACTGCTTTATTCTTTACTCCAGGGATGTATTCGACTGTGAACGTATATTCCTGTAGGTTGACAACCCATTTCTTGATGTGGCTGGATACTGAGTCTAAACCTTTTCTCTCAGTGGCATGCGGTCAGTCCTGACCATGAATTCGCTACCCAAAACCAAATGTTTGAAATTTTGTATGGCCTAGAGTACTGCTAGGGCTTCCTTTTCTATTACGGAGTAGTTTGTCTCTCTCCTCCGCGCAAAGCGCTTGATGCAAAGGAGACAGTTACTTCGTTGCTACCCTCTACTTGGGGAAGAACCACTCCCAATCCTTTCGTGCTGGCGTCTGTGGTCACAATCACAGTTCTGCTTGGGACAAAGGAACTGAGCTTTAGTGCATTTTTCAGCATTGTTTGATATCTTGAAAGTCTTTTTCAAATGTGTTGTCGCAGATTAATTTTGCTTTTGATTTGATTAGTGACCTCATGTGGAATGTTCTATTTGCAAAATTTCTTATGAATTTATTCTAAAAATCTACCATGTCAAGTAATGATCAGAGTTCATCTTTGTTGGTTGGAGAGGCCAGGTATATGATATAGCTCACCAGGTTGTCTTTCGGCTCAATGCCTTTTGCTGGAGATCTTGTGGGTTATTTCATCACATGCAAATTTGCCTTTGTCTCCTTTCACCGTGAGACCAAAACTTTCAAACTTCCTTAGCACTTTCTCAACCTTCTCATCATGTTCTGTGTTGGTTGCCACACAAACCAATACATCATCCTAGTAATAAAACCCCTGGAATGCCTTTGAGCATTGATGACATGGCTCTCTGGAACACTGAGACTGCAGATACTAATCCAAAGGGCATACGTTTGAACCTGTACACACCTAGTGGTGTGATGAAGGTGGTGAGGTCTTGTGACTCAGGGTGCAATCTTATCTCGTAATAACCCTTTGTCAAGGGTTGCAAAAACTTTGGCTCCCTTTAAGACTGTGAACATTTCTGAACATTCTGAACATTCTGAAATCGTGGGTAGGGGAAATCTGTCAACCACTACTTCCTTGTTCAGCGCTCTTAAGACAACACATAAACTCACCTTGTTGTCGGCTGTGCATGCTACCACAATGAGAGCTAACCACTATGTGGCTTCAACTGGCTCAATAACATTCTATTCACATAATTTCTCCAATTCCATTTTCACTGCATCTTGAATATTCACTGGTAGACTATGGGCCTTGGGTACAACAGGGGTGCGCTAGGTTTTAATTTTATTTTGTGAATGTAGGATTTGAGGCACCCTAATTATCCGCTAAAGACTTCAGGAAACGTTTGTACAAAACAATTCTCTTGGATCGCTTGTACTTGGATTTGCGATGAGGCATTAGGGTCAAGAACTACTCCTAAGGTTTTCTGGACTGGCCATCCTAAAATGTTGTCGTCTTTCTCAGACACATACACTTTAATTAAAGTATTCCTACTACAGTATTGGATATTCCTCAAGAAGTAGCCTCTCATGTTGATGGGTTGGCCCCCCCTATCCACCCAGTTTTATGTCAATGTTATTTAACTGGACTCTGTTTACAAATCTGTCTCTGAATAGCTAGTCAGAAATAATGGTTAGTCTGGAGTACGTATCAAACATTGCGTCTACATTTACTTCATCTATTTTTATAATATCCTTGGGATTACCTTCACCTGAATCATTCATTTGCAATACAATTGCGTCACATATTTGAGATACTTTAGAGCTTTTATATCTTTTCTCATTTTTCTTGTACCTACAACACGCAACAAAGTGCACCTTCTTGCCACTACCCTTACACATGACCTTCCATGCTGGACATTCCGTCCATTTGGCCATACGACCTGTCATATCACGCATGAAGCACTGTCTTTGAAACTCTGATCATTAGGTTTAAATATTTCCTTCTTCTCTGTCACAACATTTGCTTCCCCCTTATTTTCATGTGAACTGCTTTTGCTCTTATCTTTCAGTTCTTTCACACAGGACAGCATGTGTTCTACTTGCATTGAAACTATTAACACTTCGTCAAGGGAGGGGGGGCATCCTTGAGCCACAATTCTTCTTGTATCCTATCTATGTTACAAGCTAATCAGAAGTCGTCATTAAGTTGAAGGTGGAAGGATACATCCTAAGACCCAGTACCATTAGGTGAGAGATGAATACTCCAATGGGCTGAGCCAAGATATAATTGACAAAGTCCAAGTTAATGGCTGAACCAGACTAGTTGAAGAGGGCTAATGGTTGAAAGGGGCAGCTTCAAGGTCCACTTTATCTATATTGTTAGCAATAGGCCTATTTGACAGCTGCAATTTCAAAACCCAGACCAAAAAACAGAATATGATAAAGAGGTGGGTCATTTCTGCCATTGTTAAGATACAGATACCCACGGGTAATTAGCATGCTACTTATTCCGTCACTCCACTCTCGACAGAAAAGGTTGTGATATCCTTCACTATGGTTTCTCACATTGCCAGTGCTCCCTTGTTTTTCTTAGCATAAATGAATGTTCTCTCTTGACTTTCCATTAACTGTCAATGAGGGTTCTCCTCAGAGAACAGCCTTATCTGTGCTGTGACTAAATTAAACTGCAAAAAAAAAGAAAAAGGAAAACAAATGCAGGCATAGAGACAGCCTGAAAATGCTGCACTTCAAAAGAATAAAAAAAGTACCTTTGGAGGCGCACCAACACAGGCCACTGGAAGCAGAACTTGGTCCAGGCTCCACAGCAGGATGACGGGGTCAAGAAGGAGGCGCTGACCAGCAAAGTAAAGAAGAGTGATGTGGAAATCTTCGTGGGAGCCAGCCAATGGTAAGTAAAGTGAGGAGGGAGCCATGTGGGAGCGGTTGAATGACAGAGGCACGCATGGTTGAACCACATGTGCCTCTACAACTCGGTCCCAAACACAAATGCAACCTAACCACGCATTCCTTTACCTCACATGCCTTTACCATGCAGTCAATTTCGTGGTAAAGATCACCACTACCCCGACCTCCCCTCCCTGCCCTAAGCCCTAAAATCATATCCACCTACTTCGTCCTCCCTGCCCTGATGCCTAAAACCTACCCCGCCCTGCCCTTAAAACTACCACTTCCCCTCCACCTGCCCTAAGGCCTAAAACCCTGCCCCCTACCAAAAACTACCCCGACCCAAGCCCCCACGCCCTGAGCCCTAAAACTTACCCGTGCTTAAAATTACCCATACCCCTTCCCCTGCCCTGAGGCCTAAAACCCTGTACCCCTTTAAATAAATCTACCCCGACCCCTTGCACTGAGCCCTAAAACCGCCCCACTCCTAAAAATTCCCCCAAAACCCTGCCCCAGCCCTTAAAACTACCCCTCCCCCGCCCTGAGTCCTAAAACCCTGCCACTTTTAAAAAGACTACCCCGACCCCCCTGACCTGAACCCTAAAACCACCCCACCCCTAAAAACTACCCTGCCAAACCAGACCCCAGCCCTTAAAACTACCCTGACCCTCCCCCGCACTGAGCCCTAAAACCCTGCCTCTCTTCCAAAAATGACCCTCCCCTCCCGCCCTACGCCCTAAAACGGACCTCCACCCCAAAAAACGACCTCCCTCAAATCCGGCCCCAGCCTCACTTACCTGTCTGCGTCCGGAGCTTCCTGTTCCAACGCTTCCTCTTCGTCTCCCCGCCCATCTGGACACTAGATGGCAATCTGCCTTAATCACACATATGTATGGTTAAGGCAGATGCGTGGTTCAGGCAAGCATTGTTACACTTGCAGGGAAACAGCACGCGTGGCTCAGCCCGCGCTGTAAAGGCTGTTTCCCCGTGGGAGCCAGACAATGGTACATAAAGGGACGTGTGAGCTACATGAGAGCCAACCAATGGTAAGTATAGGTAAGTAAGGGGCGGGTTCTAAGCCCCTATTAAGACTTTTTTATTTAATAGAAAATATTTCTCAAGCACAAAGCAAACACTGTCCAGGTGAAACCTAAAAATTACATTTTATGGAAATTATTGTACAGTCGGAGCACTATTTTAAACTTAATCTAAACAGGCCCAACTTTGAGACATACTATAGTACCAAAGAATGATATCAAGCTGCGGGTATGTGTCAGAAGGCAACCCTCAAAACCATACTGTGGTGGGAGAGGCAAACAAATGAGAGAGAGTGCAACGTGGATCTGGTAGAGGGAGAAGCGCATGGGCGTGAAAGCAACTTGGGGGGAGGAGCACATAAGGGCGAGTGCATCCTGGAAGAGGGCTGGGGAGAAGCCCATGAATAGATAAAAAGCAACATGAGTGCAGTGGAAGGGGCAGTACTGGAGGGAGGCAGCTGGAAACACATGCAGTCTTGTAGAGTGCCTAAACAAAAAGAGAAAAGTAGCGCCTGAAAAGTGAGCAGTGGAAGGACACAAGTAATGCATCCATGCTCCAGGAAAGGACAAACGACTGAATAGGAAGTAAAGCCCAAACAAGCTATCAAATAAGAAGCAAGCAAATGAGAATGACAAAAAACCCAACCAATGGTAAGCAATGGATGGGCTCTAAGTCCAATGTAAACTGACAATACATTTTGCAACAGTTAGCACATTTGCTGTCTAGGAGTTGAGACCTAAAAAGGGGCTCTTTTACTTTCAGTTCCCAGGTTGAAAACTAACATCTTATGCCACCATATCTATTAGGAATTAGATAAATCAAATTTGAGTCTTAAGTCAAATATTTCAAACATGTCCCATTTATTTTCTACTTTCTATCAACAATGGATGGGCTCCATACCTTAATTCTTCAAGAGAAATTTATTTCAAGTTAGAACATATGCAAGTCTCCATTTCAATCACATTTCATTTTAACCTGTCTTGCTCAAATGAGGATGTACCATGATTCAACTTTTATTTAGAATAAAGTTCTTGCAAATCCTACTAATTTATGATTTGTACCTCCAAGTCCTCGTTGCTGTAATCAACCATGCCTCTCCATAATATCGCAGTGCATTATCATTAGAAATATTGTAATTCCCCATCAATATTCAGTCCAAGATAACGGTGTCAAAAATACTTCTTTCACTTTCAGTGCCAACTCTTGACTTCTTCTTCTCTGGTCTCGCATCATGTGGTAAATTTCATACACCTTAATGTCTTTAAGCATTACCTCATTGTGTAGAATTGAGAAATATTCTCCAAGAGTTGGACGTAAGTTTTCTTAATCACACAAATGTGTCCATACCACCTTTACCTCAAGTAACACTTGGTGGAACCTACATACTCAATTTCCATTACAGATGATAACATAGACACAGTTTGCTTACTTGCAATTCATTAATTGTCTGATCTTGAAGGACGTCCCTGTAAGGTCTTTAAATAGCACTTCTTTTTAACCATTTTATTAGGTGAGATGCTGACTCCTTTATACATATATGTATGGGGTCTACTTTTGTGACACAGTTACAAAGCTGCAATTGTGAGAGTGTATGGATTTTTAAAATTCAATCATACCAATAGGGCACTCAGCTGACATTCTGGTGGTATTACCTTTTTTTCCTACTCCTTACTCAGCATGCTACCCTTTGCATGACTCCCTAGCCAACAGTTGTGCAGGTCGCATTTCACCAATATTTCATATTGCTGCACATAAGCTGTCATTGCATCATTTTGCGGTTAGAATGCATAGTCATTGTAATGCTAAAAGCCCATAATGGCTGTTCTACACACTGAGGCTTGGAGTATTGGCCAATGCGAGCTAGTTACTATGCCACACTAAGTTGTCCACTGGCCTAATATAACCAGCTTTCAAGCTTAATCCATGTAGAAGGTGTGGGGGTGCAAGGTTTCTTTAATAGCAGACAAACTCTTCTGTGCCCCAAGGTATTCCATTTGTTTCTTATTTTTGTAACTGTACGACTGAATTTTAATTTTCCCGGACCCCACCTACCTGTGTTGATCCATGTGTTCACCATGGTTCAACCAGTAGTGCAAATGTAAATAACATGTGTTTAAACTCTGTAATGAGAGCTTAGGTAAAAGGCAGATGACAACTGGTAAGACAGATAATTCAAACATAACACACAGCAAGATTCAGACATTACAAAAAAAACTACACACCTTAAAAAAAGACAGGACTTTTGCTTTTGTCAATGCCTCTAATTTTTATGCTTGATCTGTCGGCGGCGTTCGACACGGTGCCACGCGCGATGCTCCTTGACAGACTGAGGAACATGGGCATAGGAGGTAGGGCACTAGCCTGGATAACATCCTATCTGGAGAATAGAGAGCAGGTAATATGGACTCCCCCTTATTCAGCCCCCATGCCCAGTAAGCAGGTAGGAGTCCCTCAGGGCTCTTCCTTGAGCCCAACTCTCTTTAATTTATATATATCGCCTCTAGCACCCCTGGTGGAGGCATATGTCGCCAAGATAATTTTATATGCTGAAGACACTCAGCTGATTTTCTCTTGCAACAAAGGCACAGATTTCGATGGGGACGCGATTAGATCTTGCCTCACAAAGGTTTTTAAATGGCTGAAGGAGAACCAGCTCAAGTGCAACTCTGATAAATCGGAGATTGTTTTCTTCGGCCTGCCTTCTGTGAGCAATTGGAGCCAATGGTGGCCGGAGGAATTCCCCCCCCCCCCCCTAGTGTTGCCCAATCCACAGTTAAGAACTTGGGCATCTACATCGATAACGCCCTCTCTATGCGTCCCCAAGTTCAGGCCATGGTGGGAACCTGTTTTGGCTTACTCCGCATGCTGGAAAAATTCCTCCTGCTTCTCCCACCGGACTCCAGGAAGACAGTGGTTCAGGCGCTGGTTACGTCTAGATTAGACTATGCCAATGTCCTTTACCTGGGTCTACCGGACTACCTCCTTCAGCGCCTTCAGGTGGTGCAAAATTCAGCGGCTAGGGCGATTCTTAGATTGAAACCTAGGTCTCATATGGCCCCTCATCTCAAGGCCTTACACTGGCTTCCTGTGAGGGAGCGGATAAAATTCAAGGCCATGGTAATTTTCTTTAAAGCCCTCCTTGGTAAGGGTGCCGGGTACCTCAGGAGGCGTGCTCGCCGCTACGCACCTAGGGGAGCACTTAGATCATCCTCTGCTGACTTCGCATGTGTCCCTAAGGTACGCCTGGCACACAGGGGCGGTAAATCATTCAGCCTCCTGGGTGCTCAAACTTGGAACAAGCTTAGTGGCTCTGAGAGCTTCCACTGATCTGACTAACTTTAAGAAACTGCTGAAAACATGGCTTTTTAAGAGCTAAGTCGTCCTTGGGGCAGTCATGTGTGAACCTTTTAGTGCCGGGACACTCCTGTCAGGAGTAGCTGTGCGCTTTACAAATACCGGTCATTCATTCATTCATTTTGGCATTTTATTTTCCCCCAAAGCTTTAGCTGTCTCCTGAGCCTCACGTAATCAAAATCAATCATAAAAGTAAAAATACATACATACATTTATACATAGATGAACTGTGGGTCAGCATTCTTTTTCCGTTGGTCTGTTCAGCGGTTACTCATGTTTTGCTTCCGCCATTAGAGTATAAAGCATGGGGCAAAACATCAGCTCACTTCAGTCATTGGCTCTCTTGCACTATGAGTGATGGAATTTTTCCTAATCACATGTGCACTTCCGCCTAAAGAACGGGCCCTTCAGTGCCAGGACTGATGATCTGATGCTTCACTTTGTCAATGCATTGTCTTTTACATTCTTCATCCTTTTTTGTATTTGTTTAGTCACCCTTGTGCATTTTGACTATGTCTTCAGGTTACAGAAGCTTAAAGACAAAAGTAAATATTCTTTGTGCCCATAACAATCTAGTTTTACTGTGAAATAAAAATGATTTTTAAACTTAAATGTTACAATTGGGTTTCACCCATCTAGCACGCTCAGATTTGTGTAACTTTTTTTGATCACCTAGTTTTGGTCTTTTTACTGTGGGTGGGACTCGCTAGTTGTGTCTCATCCATGGTTATCACATGGTAAATGAATTGCATGTTTTTACTGCCAGTGACCGCCTTTTAAGATAAGGCCTCTGCAACTCAGTTAGGGAAAGGGGCACTTGGCTGGTTACGCATGAACACATGTGCATGCGAGCTGCACGTGGGAGACTACCATTGTGTGCAGCTAGTAACTGCACACTGGTAGCCTTGCGCAGAGGAGACTCTGCAAGATTATATCTTGGACTGGGATAGGCCTTTTAATATTAGTGGGCACTCATGGTAAAGTCAGTATGGTTTACTATTTTGTGTGCAGTGACACTATTATACATATAGAGGGAAATCTGCCTTAGCGCGCAGTTTCTCTTCGCTTAGACCTACAAAGTCCTTTGATGTATGAAACTGGGGCGAAACATGGTCGCTCATTGACCAAACAGGTCCCAAGATCATAAATGTACACTTTATGGGTCATCTAGAATTTTTATATTTCTCTGGCTCAGCTCGGGATTAGAGTCCAGGCTTTTTGGCACCCTGCTAGACCCAGTAAATTACTCTTCTCCCCAATAGAGGGATCAAAGGACTCCCTACACAAAAGTAGTAATTAACAGTACCTGAGGAGGAAGGGGTGGGGAGGAAAATCTTCATCTGTTAAATAGCTGTCACACTGTGCCAGGGTTGGGACAGCCCAGTCCCACTGAGCAATGGAGGAAGCCCAGACAACTACAGCCAACACAGGAGGGGGCTCCCCTTGGAAATTTTGTTTAAAAAGGGCCTAGCAGTGATGTCAGCTAGGGGCAGAGCTGAAGTTCCCAGTAGAGATGCGAACAGTGAGTTCTTGATGGCACCATCTTAAATTGTCCCAGCAAGCTGTGCAGGAGGGTTGGAACAGGGACTAAGGGGTGATGTGGCATCCTAGGATTGGTCATTTAAAAACTTTTGCACAAGGGGGAGTTGTTGTTGGAGTTGAACTCTGCACCTGACTGTGACCGCGGCAACACCATGGAGAGCTGGAAGGATAAGCCCCCTGATGGATTAAGGACTCTGCCTACAGCTGACCCCAGAATCAGTGAGTCTCTCCAGGACCTGCTCTCTATAAAGGACATCACTTTCTAGGCCATGAGTCCTGCTGGAACTGCTACTGGTTGCTAGAAATCGACACCAGAAGTAACATGAGCTCAGGATTGCCAAAATTGGCCCAATGGACCCGAGTTATGGTCTTTTGAAGCTATGTGACCTCTGACACCCTAAAAACGGAGCACATGGGACTCTGTCACCGGTTCCGAAAATACCCCTGGGGTGGGCTATGACTTGGGGGTCTGCACAAGATTTATTTAATTATTTGCAGGGAGGGGTCATGTGTGGGGCCCAATATTTACCCCCAGGGGCCCCCATCTCCTCAGTGGCTGGTGCAAAAGATCCTGAGGCCCAGAGCCCCACCCCCGGGGCCCCAACATAGAACAACGGACGGGGGAGTGCCATCAATCCCCCTATTGCAGTGATCTCACCCCGCTCCCTGGCCCAAGGCTCGGGGAGCGGGGCAGCCACCCCAGTAGTGCATACCCTGCCCATATGGAGTGGGTAGGGAGAAGAGGACCGCCGGCTCTCGCGCCGGTGAGGACAGTACTCGCAGTTGGGGGAGATGGCTGGACCATGCAAGAGTGGACTCCTCACGCGGTCCCAACGGCATAAAGGACGGGGTGTCCGAGTGGGACCCGGCACCCTGCTGGGAAAGACAAAAAGGGAAACAGGCACACAAGGATGTGCACCAGTAAAGAAAGCAGTCAAAGCCACTCATCAAAAAAGCTTAGCTCCCCGGAGAGAGAGCCCTATAATGCCCTATGAGACTTGGAGAAGTGCTCAAATTTGGCTTTTCAGGAGAACTGGGGCATCACCAACAGATGTTGTGGGGGCTGCAGGAGGCCCAGGCACTCTACCACGAGTATATTTAAAAAGTGACCCTAAGTTTATGGGGGCATAAAAAGCATGGACCCCAGAATTGTCACCATTATTTTCATTCACTCCCAGGGCTGGAGCTTTTGCTCTTCAGCTGGGAGTGTAGGGTTCTCTAGGGACTGGTTGTATGGCTACCTTTTATGTGCCTTAAAGATGTTTAAAAAACACTCAGACATGTTATACTGATGCATGAAAGCTATATCAACAACAGATTGTTGACAGTGATTTTTCATTAACTTTGAAATGCTTTATTATTAATCATTGCAGTGAAATATGGGCATCGATTATTGTAATATAATGATTAGATTCTTAACATGTGGTTATTGAGCTTTTTAATGTGGTGACCCCTTGATAAGCCAATAGGCTTACCTTATATGCTGTTGTGATGATCCCTTGACAAAGCCAATAGGCTTCATTTATTTGACGAGATACCCCCATACATTGTGATGTTCTATCTAGTGTGGGTGGCTGGGTATTGTGATTTTGGGAGTCATGTCCCTTTAGGGGGTCAAATATGATTTCAGGGTGTCACCAAGGTAATTGGTAATCTTCCTGACGAACATATTTGTAAATTAATACATAGTATTTAGTAGTGTGTGTAATAAAAGTACTTTTCAATACAATAATTTTTTTTTAATTATATATGATTGTTTTATTGAAAGCATGTGGCCACTGCGTTTGGGTGGGCATCATGTTTCCTTTTTTTTTTATGTTTAGTTTTGTGGCATATGCTTGCAAACAAAGAATAATAAGAACTAATATACATCACACCAGCTTGCCAAGGGTGGACTTATTGGCTTTGACAATGCTTGTTGAATAATTTGTTTCCCTAAGCCTTTTCTGTGCTTGTACGTGTGTCCCTTTGAATTGTTTCTAGCAAAGGCCAGGTAGCCAAATTCATAAAAAACTAGTAAACAATATAAACTTCCCTTTTCATCCAGGTCAAGTCATCTGCCCAGCAAGTGTACATAAATTCCCATTTCCTGGGGATGTGTTGGATGACATGCAGCAATGGGAGACATTCCTGCTCAGGGAGGGTGGTACGAGGCATTGATTAGTCATAGCTTGAACATTTTGTAATCTAAAATGCCAAAGCCCTGGAAGAAAGACTGCAAAGATACATTCATCTGGGGGTGACTGTCATGGACACATTTGGAGAAAGGTTCTATTTTGCCGAGCCCTAGCTTCCCCCAGTCCACATAGAGAAACATTGGCCACCTTGAATCAGTTAACTATTATTGTAAGTGAATTTTGAGGGGAGCTCTGTACAGTACAGCAGCGCTTCCCAAACCTTTGAGAATCACTTCTTAATTTTTAGAATGACAAACCTTTATGTCCATCTAGCTTTAACGGACATGAGGCGGATCGATTTTTTAATCTATTCCTTTCTAACTGCAAATGTTTCTAAATGCCACAACCTTGACCACGCCCTTTCGATATGTCTTTATTTGACTGTGTCTAAGACATTGATCTGCCCATAAAAGTCGCAGATGGCAAACTGCAATGAAGCTGGAACACTTTTCAGAGTAGGGTGCTGGCCTGTTGCATCTGTAAAATCACAAAGCTGCTGAAAAATCTTGGTGTTGATACCGGTGATTTTAGCAAATTGGAAAAACCCTTCTGATGCAGAGTATGGGGCAAGGCCTCATATCCCTTTTTGTGCCAAACGAGGATAGGGGTGCATTTTGGACTCAATATATAGATTGCAGATTTATATAGCACAAACACTGCCCTTACATGAGCACCAGATTGGATTACATAAGGTCAGACTCATTTTATTTTAAGCAAAGGAGATTAAATACTTTTCTCAGAGCCAATGCCAGGATCCCCAGATCTTAAGTTAGGAACTCTGACCGTTAGGCCGATGCCATATTTCTCAATTTATGTGTGAAAGTCATACAGAAGTAGCATGATTGTGTATGATCACGTAGAGTGAGCACATTCTCTGTTGAAAAAGCTTTGTGAAATTAAAAAAAAACAGCAACAAAAAATACTGGAAGTTCAGTTCACCTAAAATCTTGCTCCGGATGCTTCGGAATGTTTTAAAACTGGACCTAGGGGCATAGTACAGCACCCTTGCACCCGTGGTCCAAGAGCAATTTTCAGAGTGGGGGTGCTGACATCAATGTTATATCACTGAAATCATAGGGATTGTGAAAACTCCTAGCTTCACTTAAAGTGCAGCAAATGTATTCGTCAGGAGACTGGTAAGGGTGTAATATGTAGCTGGTGGCCCATTTTGGAGCTTACTGTCGCAAATATATTACTAAAGCATTGTGCAGTAGCTCAGACAGCACTATTTTTCAATGAATTTGCCCAGACATTCAGTTTTATTGATAAAACTATATAGCACACAAAAGATAATGTGTTAAAATCTTTTTTCAGTAAATATCATTGCGCATCACCAAATAAAAGTGTCTTGATTTCCTTTGTGCCTATAAAATCTTTGTTTCCATCACACTTACAAAATAATGTGCTACACTTTTGCTTTCCGAACTGTGATATATTCTGAAATATGTGTACAGTTCATTTCCAGGTATTTAAATTTTGTTGCACGTTACAATATCCAATAATGTTTCATTCCACACTCCCTGTATCCCAGCAAGATTGCCACCTAGTTCACTTTAAAAACTCTTATTACTTTGCAGTCAGAAAAAGAAAATTAAACCCCACACCCCATGCTAAAAGAATAAGCCGCAATTTATCATAGCCTGACATTTGACCTCTGTCTCTGAAGCACCACAAATGAATGTGACAAGATAAATGCAAAATATAGAGGCATCTTTATTTATTGCTCTTTCGCAGCCTACCAGAAATTGGCTGGCTACCCACCGACCAAAGGGTTGCGACCCCACAGTTTGGGAAAGGCTGGAAAAGATAGATGTTTTCTAGAAATACAATTTTGCTAGTTGCTGTTTCCCTCATTTTTAGGCCCGGGCTTAGGATCTGGAGAACCCTGCTGCTGCAATCTGCCAAGGGAGAAACAGAAATTGTGGTGTCTGGTGTGCAGAGGAACAAGCACGTGACCTAAATGAAGGAGGGCAATGTAATTTTCACTGCACCCTGCATGGATATTGTTGCAACAATGTGATACATCAAGGAGCCATTGAAACATGTGGCCCAGTTTTCAAGATTTGAATTGCATGACATATTTTTGAACAGGTAAGATTTGTGTCTCATTGAAAGCAGTCAATGCAAAAGTTCTGGATGCATTTGGACTATCCCAATTGCTCTTACAGTTCAGGAGGTATCACGTCTTGAAATTACTGTTGGACACCAGAAATTCCAAATATCCAGATTCCATTGGTTATCTCCTTACATGACCAGCCATTTTTCAAATGTGGTCTAATGAAATTTGATACACCAAGGGAAATACTTTAGATCATTAATTACTGAGAATGGTTAGGACGTTTGTTATTTTTTGTGGCGGGGTTTTTACTGGCTGGTATTTTGGACACATTTGCAAATTCTCATCAGATCTTTAAAATTGCCCTTTTTGCATGCAGGCCCTTGGCACAACCAGGGCAAAGGACAGACATATCATGGCAAGGATGATACTCAGCAATATTCTATCCGGTACTTTTAGCCCATTATCCAAGCTAAAAGATTAAAAATCCAGAGAGTTCTCCAAATTAGATGAGGAAACCCAAAACCGTGAAAGTAGGAAAACACTGTCCACAGGGAGCTCATTATCCTTACTGTAGCAACATACTACATAAGCTCTCCTGTTCGGCGATGTGGCGAGTGCAAGGTAAGTGGTTTTATTTATTTTGTATTTTATTTTCCCTATTCCATCGTCTGTCGACTCCCCCCTTCCCCACCCCTGTCCCACTGCCCCTCCACACTTACCTGTGCTGGCATCTGACAATTTCTGATATTTATAATAAAATCAATACCATAGTTTATTTGAACCTGCAGCCTTCCTGGATTTAATAGTAGAGGATAAACAGTTGCAGCAGTCCAAGATCATAAAAGGAGGGACAGTGGACTGTGTACATGTTTGTCATTCGATGTTATGGTTCTATCATTCCACCTCTGGCGGCACTGTACATAGACCTACTGCATCTTGGAATTCATCTTGGAATTCACCACTAAAACTTTCATAAAGGCCCTGTATGTCTCCCGTCTGCTTCCCATTTGAAAACCTACATTTGCTTCAATGACCACAGGCTCCATAATGCACTGCCAAGTATCCACTAAGACCTGCCAGCCCTTGTCAGAGATGGGATTTGCACACACATGTGATCAGTCTTGTGCAGCCCAGTCATGTGACTTCGCCTTGGGCTTGCTGCTGTCTGGAACTGCTCATGAGATGGCATTTGCCGAAGCTCCTTGTTTGTGCATTGAAGTTTGAACCTCTGTGCACTGGACTTCTTGCTACCTGTTTTCCTGTCCAATTCCTGTCTTGCTTCAGCCAGAGCCTGTGTTCCATTCCTGTGCAGCATTCTGCAGATTTCTCTCAGTACTGCATTGCTTTTGCTTTACTCCCTTGCCTGTCTTCTTTTCTAATTATTTCTAGTTTGTTCCTTCTGTTCCAATTATTAATTTCCTTGCTTATTTCTTTGTCACAGTTCTTATATTTTGTCCCCAGTCTCCTAGATTTTACCCCTTGCTTATGATCCCTTTCTCTGTGTTCTCTTGCAGTCTCTTGTTCCCTTGACGTTCCAATCTCTTGCTTGTTAAAGTTCCTAGAATCCTTGTGCATGACTTAAATTTTTGATCTCCAGTTTTTCCTTAAATGCCCTGCTCCTGACTATTTGCTACAGTTCTTAGGTTCCTTTCTAGTGCTTCCTCTGCAGTCCCTTCTTAGGCTCTTCTGTCTGGTGTGTGGTGCAGCACAAAACTGCCCACTCTTTACATGTCACATAAACCTATAATGAGAGTGATACTTGACATACAAAATGAATGTTCACTTGGCACGTGATTTGTACGTGAAACAATGAACAAGAGAAAACAGGTAGTTTCACAACATTAATGAAGAGTGCCTATACTGTAGAAATAGAAGGAAAAACAAAGAATGTGTGTTTAACACAGCTAATGAATTATTCTCATATAGTTTTAAAACTGCTAAAATATTTTCAGAAGTAGTTATGTGTCTCCTAGCATTAAAACTGAATCTTTCATTTGATGATGACTAATAAAAGTTGATAGACAAAGAGTAAATTTCATGTGAACGTTATAACCATATTGTGTTATTAGACTGTCTATAGCAAAAGATATGTGTATCATATTAACAAAGTTAAAGAGATAATTGTGTGTGGTTCGTTGCAAACCCATTCTTTCCATTTCATTGCATTTTACTTTTGCAGTTTATCTGTGAGTGTTAGACTCGGTGCAAAAATGTCTGAGTAATATTATACTAGAACATGACAATCTACACGTGTAGAGTCCAAATGAGACGAGAATGACAAGACGAATGCAATGTATGCATATATGTTGCACGTATGTATTTTCAAATGTAGTACCCTGACATACTTGCTAGTGATCATTTCGGAAATCCACTGTGTGCTAATTACTGCATGAACTAAATGTATTAGAAGAATTCTATACGTTTATGCTTAAATGTGCACATGCATATTAATTATGCTCTATTGATCTAAATGTTAATTTAGCTTCTTTCTTTCGGACTGTAATTTCCTTCCCACTGTGAGAAATCATTTAACTGCAACTCACACTGATACCGCATTCTTGTAAGTGCTCTCATGGACTGTTAGTTTGGAAGGATACAATTTGTGAACAAAACTTGATACATGATTTGAAGAGCCCAGCCTTGGGAAGCAGTGCACAACAATCTTGAGTAAAATGAATGGGCAATTGTGAATTACCTTGTGCGTGAGAAAGGACTGACATTCCCATGCTTGGTATGGGACTTGGAACTAATGTTACCGATTTATAGCAGGTGAAATGGAATTTCCTGGTGTGACAAGTGGGTGTCACCTCTGAACTTACGGAGTATGACGTACTGGTTTCCTCCCGGAAGAGGAGGGAACTCACTCTCTTGGATTTCCTTTGCTGTCAGACACCCTTTTGCCTCATGCTGACAGCCGAACGTTTGGACTCCTTTTGCCTTTGCTGGCAGAACCTTTCCTGGACTCCTTGACCAAACCAGACTCTGCAGATGCCCTCCAGACTTCCCCTTTCATCCCTTTCCAGACCCCTTTCTTAAATTCCCTGTCTCTTTCCATGAACTTTGAGCCCTTTATCTTCCGAACTCTGTCCTGAGTATAGCTTATACTGTGCCGGTAACTGCCTCAATGAAGACTCGTGGCCGAGCTTCCAAATGCTGATTGTTGATTGACTTAACTCATTGTTCCTTATTTCCTGAATGAATACTCTTTGATTTCTATGACATGTTGTTAATTACCATTTCGTACTTAGGACCTGTAATTGGATTACTTAGATTTCTAATGAATAGCAGTTATAGTCACAGGCTATTTTCTGAGCATCAAGTTTTAGTATTGTTGTTCTGTATTCTTACTGCTGAAATATTAGTCTGTTTAATTCTTGTCCACCTAAATTTCTTTAGAAGACTAGGTCTTTGTGCTGATATACTTTACTTGTATAATATTGTTTTGCGAGTAATCTGTTTGATCCTGCTAACAAATTTGTAATAAAGACTGTTGGATTTGGCTACTGATTCCTGGTCCTCATGTGGTGGTGAGCCTCAACAAGGCCTACCAGTGCTTAGGGGTTCTCCCTTTTTGCACAGAGTCCTCAGACCAATAGGAAGAAGTTGGCACAGAAACTGGAATAGAAAAGACAGAGTTTATTAAACCTCATGAGGTGGAACTACATTCACACAGCACCCTTCGGCAATGCATGAAGTAGCACCCCGAATGGAAGGACCTTGGTCCTTTTATACCCACACAGGGGCTCAAATGAAGGCGGTACAAACACAAAATGCTGGTTTTAGGTACATATAAGGTCATACAAAAAATGCACAGTCGACAAGTGGGTGGAGCTAACAGTTTCTACTTCTAGCAGACACATCCTGACATTTATAAACTCGGAACAGCTGCATGGACAGCTGCGAGCTCGACTGAGCATGTGTAAAGCAAAAAAACTAAATATAACTCGTCTCTAGGCAGATTTCAAGAGCAGTTAACAGGAAGGTAGAACAGAGCACATGACGAGCACATGGCAACCAAAATGGCTGCCAGAAATATAAAATGGATTCCACAAAGCGGACAATTTAGTCTCTGAATACAGGATGTCTTCGGCTAATGCTTAACTTAAGTGCTGCCAAATTACAACAGACGACCCTTTCAGCATTAGCTGAAGACATTCGTTTATCTGGGGTAATCTAAATATTCATCCCGTACATCTATTAACATTATTTCGGCCACCTCTTTATTCAACATTTGTTGGGCCTTTGTTTCAGCAACGTTCCTTTTGGCAGGTATACAAGCAGAGATGCAAATGGAGCAAAGCATTGGACCACATTGGATACATACACAGCATGTAAAAAGTATTAGAATCATTACACACAGGATAGTCAGTAGCTTCCAGCCCCAAGCAGAAACAAGAGTCCAAAACCATCCAGCAAAAGTCCAAGTACCAGTCTCTGGATGAATTTCTGCAGCAATCTTATGCAGTTTTGATATTGCGCCATATACTGAAGGTGAGTGATCCGGTATGAATACGCAACAGCTGCTACCGATGATGCGACATGCACCACCTCGATCAGCCAAAATCACGTCTAACACCATCCTATTCTGGAGTGCTACAATCCTTGCAATCTGTAGTTCATCTGTAATGTTCCCAAGTGCCATAGCTGTCTGATTGGTAACAGCTTCCACAACACGAGTCAATCGCCTGATCTTTCTACTGTTCAATGCAGCACCCACAAAGAAAAATAAGCCCAAGTTGAAATCAACATATTGTTGTAGGGTAGTGTCGGTTTGGTCAACTTCATCCATACTTATTGTCCTCTTATTTCTGTTTTTGGAAATATCATTGTACCGTTTAAAATCACGGTGATATAATGCAGGTGCCAGAAACACAGGAGGCAACAGAAAAGATACATAGCAGATTCCTGACCACCCAACAGGTAATTGATAATATCCGTTATTTCCACACACAAAATACGTATTATGCGAGGCTGTGAAAGTGCTGTTATTGGCACCTTCAATGGTCAGGATTACAGTACACTCGCTCCTCCCCACTGGAATTCTTCCAACACTACAGATACACAAATCTGCTTTAGTTTTTGTCACAGAAATCACAAAAGGTCCAATGTTCTTTATTATTCTCACATTTGTGAAGGCATATGGTGTTGAAATATTGTCCGGTTGATACTCTTCCCATTCCCATTTAGTCCCTTTGGCTTGTGGATAACCTTCTTTATTTTGATAACACACTTTATTAAGTTGAAAAATAATCCCACCTACTGAAGGCTTTCCAAATGCAAACAAAAGCGCATACCAAGCTTGACAAGAACCATTGTGAGAAAATTCAAGAGGAATAAAAGGTGTTCCTCCTTTCTTTTGATGTGCAGGTATCATCCCACACACCCAACAGTTGGTAGTATTTGTAGCATTGTGAGTATGGTGCAACATCTGGATAAAGGTATTGTTTAGATAGGATTGTCGATGCTTCTGCTCATGGTAGGGAAGAGTGAAGTAGTAGTGTTCCACTGGTACTGGCGTAGTGGCAACAAAAAGCTGTCGAACAGGAGCCACCTTCTCGATGTACCACGTAATTGCTGCCATAGCCACCATAGCAACAACAAACCCTACAGCACAAATGATTCTTTTGTTATTCATTTCAGCAACAGTAATGATTGATCTTTCTAAAAACTTGTTGAAAACAATCGTTGGAGCTCTTCTCCCTGGGCAGCCGTTGATTTCTTCACCATGGGCCAAGGCGGGTGTCACTACACTAATGCAGGGCTGATTCCCCTCCCCTTGCCACATCGGCTCTCCGTTTCACTAACCCAGGGCAGTAGCTCAACCAGTCTTTTTCAAAACTGCAGATTCTTTCCTCGGTCTCAATTGATATCTGGATACTCCAGTGATCGTGTGGTCCGGGAAGACTTCCGCAGATTCGTCAGGTGAGATAGCTTGGCCTTTCTCCGTCTCCAGAATCTCTCGATGGTCGGTCAACACAGCAGGTTCCACCAAGGCAGGCGACACGCGTTTGCAGTGTGTGCTGTGGATCCAATTCTTTCTGTTTGTCACTCGAACTGCTGTCCTTGTCGCAAGGAGCACCTGCTCTGGTCCTCGCCACCTTGGCTCCAAGCTGTTTGATCTGTCGAAGACCTTGACCATTACGTGATCACCAAGACGGAGTTCGTGGGCCTCACCTGTAGATCTGTCAGGAAGAGCTTCTCGAACCTGTTGATGAATAGAAATCAAACTGTCGGTTAACTGTGCCAAATAATCATACATCAGAACACAAGGAACATCATGTATGGGGCGTGGCTTAGGAATTCCCCAAATGTTCATCGGTCTCCCAAACACCCCCTCATAGGGGGTAAGACCTGATCGTGAATGTGGCACCGATCTTATGGACAACAATGCCAAGGGTAGTGCATCTGGCCACTTTAGAGACGTGGAAGCCAGTATTTTCGCCAAATTTGATTTTAAAGTAGCGTTATACCTTTCCACCAATCCTGCTGATTGCGGGTGGAAAACTGTATGGAATTTCTGTTTGATCCCTAATCCTTTCAGTACATGCTCAACAACTTGCCCAATAAAATGAGGTCCATTGTCACTCCACAAAAGTTTGCAAACACTGTATCTAGGGAAAAACTCCTTTAGAAGCACCTTTGCTGTGGTGAGAGCAGTATTATCCTTTGTAGGGTATGCCTCTATCCACTTACTGAAGGCACATACCACCACTAGGACATATTTCAGATTATTGCAGCGTTCGAGTTGGATGTAATCCATCTGCAAAACTTCAAAAGGTGCGGTTGGTGTAGCAAACCCTCCTGTAGGAGTTTGTGTCCCTTTTCCAGGATTATACTGCCAACAGATCAAACAGGACTGTACTACTCTTTTGGCTGTGCTAGCAATTTCAGGATGCTCCCAAACTTGTGTAAGCAATTTAGTTATTGCTAGAGCTCCAACATGTGCCAGCCCATGTGCCATTTGAACCATAGGTTGTAAATAGGCTGCAGGCAATTTCCACTTATTCATTTCTTTGTTACGCCAACAACCCTCATCATCTAACATTCCTTCTTTAGACCATTGCTCAAACTCTTCCACAGAAGCAGATCTCTGTATATCCAATACTTCCTCTCTAGCATCATGCCAACGCTCAGCTTGTGATTTCACTACGTACATGGATGTAGTGCTTCGCTGCATCGCAGTTTCACGGGCTACGCGGTCTGCAAAGGCATTGCCTTGTCCTATTTTGTCAGTCACTTTCTTGTGTGCGCTACACTTCATAATAGCAACTCTCTTTTGTATGTAAGTGCAGTCAAGAGATTATGCACTAACTCTCCGTGCATTATCTGCATCCCATGGGATGTAAGAAAGCCTCTTTCCTTCCAGAGTAGGCCAAAATCATGAACCACTCCAAAAGCATAGCGGCTATCCGTGTAAATGTTCACACACAAGTCAGTGCTAAGCTCACACGCTCGTGTCAAAGCTATTAGTTCAGCTGCTTGAGCTGACTTCTGAGGTATGCGAGCTGTTTCCACTACTGTCTCAAGCGTGGTAATTGCATAAGCAGCTGAAGTCGTGCCATCTGGTAACTTCAGACAGGACCCATCAACCCACAGTTCCCCATCTACATCTGGAAGGGGCGTATCTTGCAAATCGATGCGACCCTTTGTCTGCTCCTCAGTAAGGAATATGCAATCGTGAGGCTCCTTTGACTGAGACTGAGTCGCAGGATATGGCAACAAAGTGGCTGGGTTCAGTGTCGCACATCTCTTCAAGGTAATATGAGGTGCTAGCAGTGTCAATTCGTATCCTGTCAAACGAGCACTAGTTAAGTGCTGAGTCTTAGTCTGATTCAAAAGGGCATCTACTGCATGGGGTACTAGCACCAACAGTTTGTGTGACAAAACTATCCCTTCACTCTGACGTATGGACACAGCCGTCGCTGCAAGTGAACGGAAGCACCCAGGTAATGCACGAGCAACAGGATCAAGAACTGCAGAAAGGTATGCGCAAGGACGCTGTTTGTCCCCGTGTGTCTGTACTAAAACTGACAATGCACATCCTTCTTTCTCATGTACATAGAGTGTAAAAGCCTTCGTGTAATCTGGTGTGCCTAACACTGGTGCAGAACAAAGAGCTTGTCTCAACTGACAAAAAGCATTTTGACATTCATCTGTCCATGGAAGGGGGATCGGAGTGTTTTTAGTCAAAAGTGCTAGCAAGGGTTTAACAATGTGTGAAAAACCCAATATCCATTGCCTGCAAAACGAAGTCAGACCAATGAATGCACGGACATCTTTCTGCGTGGAAGGTACTGGGGTGTCTAAAATTGCTTGAATGCGATCTGGTGTTAGTGCACGGCCCTCCTTAGACAGAAGGTGTCCTAAATAGGTCACCTTCGGTCTACAATATTGCAATTTCTTCCGTGATACTTTATGGTGGTGTGTAGCAAGAAAAGAAAGCAAGGACAAAGTGCATTTCTCACACTGCTCAGGTGTATCAGCTGCCAACAAGATGTCATCGACATATTGTATGAGAGCCACTCCTTTAGGCAAGGTAAAGGAATCAAGCTGTCTCTTCAATGCTTGACTGTAAATACTAGGACTCTCAGTATAGCCTTGAGGAACTCTACAAAATCTGTATGATCTATTATTCAAAGTGAAACCGAACAAATATCGGCTATCAGGATGAATAAGAATCGAGAAGAAAGCATTCTTCAGATCAATTACAGAAAATGTAGTTGCTGTTGGAGGGACCAGGGTAAGCAATGTCGTTATGTCAGATACTACAGGGTACTGTGGTACTACAATCTTGTTAACTTCTCTCAAATCGATGATAAATCTATAGATCCTAGTGTCAGTATCTTTTTTCAAAATGGGAAGAATCGGACTATTGCAAACATTGTAAGGAACTTCTTCCACAACCCCCACCTTAATTAAATCATGTACAATACGTGTGAGTGCTTCTCTCTCGAGAAATTTTATACTGAGGCAGTCTTGGCAATAAAGCGCCCTCCTTGACACTAATATGTACTGGTGGAATAACCATTTGTCCTACATCAGTGTCCGAAGTAGCCCACAAAGTACTAGGGAGTGAGGCTAGTGCAATGTCCTCTTTAACAATACAAGATCTCTCAATCACAGGGTAGTTGTCATTCAAAATAACCCGTACTCCTTCCGGAGAACACCGTATCGTAGCCCTGAAATATTTAAGCATATCAAGACCCACAATATTGTCTGGTGTGTTTGGAGAAAGCAAAAACGGACATGGAGCAGTAAACTTATCAACATTGAATGCAAGTGGTTGTGACAATGGGCTAAGGGAAGGTGTTCCATCGAAACCTATCGATGTGATGGTAAAGCCAGACAGGGGAGCCCTTGGAACCAATTGTTTAGACAAGGCGCTACGAGTAGCTCCTGTATCAACCAGAAACTGATCAGTAGAGCCCAAAACATGTGCTGTAACATAGGGACCCCTCTGATCTACTGGAACTTCAACCGATTCCTTACCCCATCCTAGGCAATCCTATGCATAAGCAGAATCTTGAAAATCAGAGGGCACATAGTCAGACATTTGATATTGGTTCCTTCTATCAAAAGTGTTAAACCCATCCTGCCCACGTATATTAGCATCAAACCGAGCACGATCATTCGCGCTTCCTCTAGGCCCTGGATATCCTGAACGATTTCTCATTTGTCCCCGACCACGTAGATTCTGCTGAGCACGCAGTACTGGACAACCAGAAAGCCAATGTCCAAATTTTTTGCAGTACGCACACTGATCAACAGACAAATTCGAACGAGTATAGGAAGGAAAGGACGAACCATAAGATCCACGTCCACCTCTATCATGACCTCTAGAAGTCGGACCATAAGCTTGAGCCAACATAACCTTTGTTTTCAACTCTTTAGACTTTTTGTCCTCATTACCTTTAGTTTCTAATTCTTGTCGCTCATAATACTGAGCCATAGTTAAAAGAGAAACCGGAGAAGAGGTAGTCCATGAACTCTCACTGGCCTTTAAGCGACTAGCTATCCCTGGCAAAAGGTTTGAGACATATTTATCAACAAACAGATGCCTACCCGTGTCATCTATCAATGACTGGCCACTAAAATCGTGGAATGCCTCTTCAAAGCGTGTGAAAAAGTCAGAAACTGATTCATCTACCTTTTGCTTGCAAGACGCTAACACTGTCCAATCTATCTTTTTAGGGGGAATGATCGTCTTTAACTTAACTAATATAGCTGCCGGAAGATTTAAAATTAACTGACACGGTTTCTGTGCAGGTTCTCTATCTTCATCTAACCGCTTTAAATCTTTCCACAATGCTCCAAATGTCGCATCATCATCAATTTTACGCACAGTTCTCCACATATCAGGCGGTAATATTAATCCAAAAAACAAATCAATATCAGACAAAGTCATAGTACAAGAGCTAATTGCACCCTCAACTTCCTCATAAAAGGCTGCTGGATTCTTTCGTGGGTCAGGCAATGCATTTTTAAGGGCCATAACATCTGCTCTATTCCAAGGAGTGTAAACCCAATTATAAATAAAGTACCCTTTCGCATTAATAGAAGTCTTATTATCATCTGCACCCGTTCCTTTAGGAGGAACATATAAAGGCGCGGCTTCCCGCATGGGTTTCACATTAATTACAACATTCTTGTCTGTTTCAGGAGTAGAAGTTCGTGCCATGCTGATCTGAGATGCTAGTGCAGCTGCTTCTGCTGCCTTTTTCTCCTCTTGCAAACGGGCTGCTTCAACACGCAGTTTAACCAAGCGTCTGATCGTGTCAGCCACCTGGGAGAAGACAAAAAGACCGTCACGTAATTGTTTACAATCAGCTGCTACATCATCGGGCTCCATTTCTACCGAATGCTTCCTAAATCGTTCAGTAACCTCTGCAGCAAATGTATCGGTAAAATATATTTGCTCCCTTTCCTGCCATCCTTTTATACTATCTAAAAGTTCAGAAGTAGTGGTAGTACTACGAACAGCTTTACACGCAGCAGATCTAATGTCAGATGCACGCCCAGTAGATAACATTGAGCGAGTTTCTCGAGCTTTGTCCTGGTCTGAAAAAGAGTCCTCATCTGAGTCATGAGGAGCGGAAGAAAAAATATACGGAGGTGGAGAACGATCTAATAACAAGAAATCATCTTGCGGTTTATTAAGGATAGGATAAAGGGGCTGCCTAACAGCGTATTGGCCAGTTACCTGTAAATGGCGTTCCCTATCTTCCCTCTCTTTAATTTCTTTCATCTCCTTGTTTTTTAACTCTAATGCTTTCGCATAAATGGTCTTTCGCTGTTCTTTGTCAATCAAGGCTTGCTCACGCTTCATTCGCTCACACACTTCTTTCTCCCACATTCGCACACAATCAAACATATCTTGCCTAGTCTTTCGTTTAAACATACATTGTTCCACATACTGAATCTTTCGCAAATCAAATGACCCATACATCGGCCAATGCAACTCAGGATATTTACTAGTATATTTATTCCATAACGTGCAGTACATTATAGAAGAAATACCATACTTAATATACATATCCCTATTAGGCGTCCCCTCCGGGGGGGCTGGTTGTGCTTCGTCAAGTCTCAAATTGGTACCACTACAAAAGCAACACATCCTACGAAGTGTGCTGAAAACAGGCATGCTAAAAAAAATAGTGCAGAATATGCAGTATTATAATCAAAGTAGCGCTTAAGGTACTCTTCGTACGTTGCGCTGTTCAAACAATTTTAAATAGAGAAAATTCTCCTCATTACCTGCCTATATGTATTGCAATACATATATAATTACAAAACAGATTCCAAAATTGGCCAATCATACAAACAAAGCCGCAGTAAGTGTTACTAAACTACCTTACCAATCAAAGGCATCAAACCAACAGCAAGTGCCGCAAAACGGCTCTTACAAATCAAATGGTGTCCAGGTTCCAACTGCCAAGGTCTCAAAATCGACCAAATGGTCACTGCACAGCGAATCAACAGAAGAGATCTCAGTCGAGGACCGGCGCCGCCGGGATGGTCAGATCAGAAAGAAAGGAAAAACGCCGTGGGTGCCAAGACTCGGGTCTCCTCAGGCAGCGATCGCGTCCAGAAGCGAGATTCCAATCCTTCGTCTCGACCAATCCCTCGGGCATCCGAGTCGCCGATGAGCCCCACGTTGGAAGCGCCAATTTGTGGTGGTGAGCCTCAACAAGGCCTACCAGTGCTTAGGGGTCCTCCCTTTTTGCACAGAGTCCTCAGACCAATAGGAAGAAGTTGGCACAGAAACTGGAATAGAAAAGACAGAGTTTATTAAACCTCATGAGGTGGAACTACATTCACACAGCACCCTTCGGCAATGCATGAAGTAGCACCCCGAATGGAAGGACCTTGGTCCTTTTATACCCACACAGGGGCTCAAATGAAGGCGGTACAAACACAAAATGCTGGTTTTAGGTACATATAAGGTCATACAAAAAATGCACAGTCGACAAGTGGGTGGAGCTAACAGTTTCTACTTCTAGCAGACACATCCTGACATTTATAAACTTGGAACAGCTGCATGGACAGCTGCGAGCTCGACTGAGCATGTGTAAAGCAAAAAAAACTAAATATAACTCGTCTCTAGGCAGATTTCAAGAGCAGTTAACAGGAAGGTAGGACAGAGCACATGACGAGCACATGGCAACCAAAATGGCTGCCAGAAATATAAAATGGATTCCACAAAGCGGACAATTTAGTCTCTGAATACAGGATGTCTTCGGCTAATGCTTAACTTAAGTGCTGCCAAATTACAACACTCATTGTGTAGCCAAATGGTTGCACTGTTAAGTGTTTGAATTAAGTATGATCACCCTAACTTCCTTCACCCCTCAGTGCGAGATATAAGAGGTCTATCGGAGGGTCAATTTTAAACCATAGGCGATACAAGGTGACGGACCTGACAGATAGTACCTCACTCTATCACTGCTGTCGTATTGAGAATAGTCGTGCAAAGTACTCCAGCACCTGTCACCCTTTGGTGCCTCTGGCTACAGATTTGTGAAGCAGATTTAACAAAAGGAGGTGCACCGAACAAAGCACATTTAGTCCGTTGTAATTTCTTTACTTTCTTCCTTTATTGTGACATCGATACATGCTCATAAAAACAGCCAACGCGTTTCGTTCCTCAGCAACACAAGCTTTTGGAACTTCATCAGGGCTGTAACAAATAACATAAAACACATATAAAACACATATAAGACAAAACAGATAACTGACGGACATGACGCTTAATTATACAACGTCAACTTTAACATAACTAACTATATAAGACAAAATGGATGACTGACGGACATGACGTATACTTTACACAACGTCAACTTTAACATAACTAAATAAACATAAAATCAATACAACTTAACACAACATGTTAAAGAAAGTCATACATAAATCACATGTAGCAAACCGAAAACACAAAGATATTACACATGATTAAAATTCTGTGTATGCTTAATATATCATGTATTTGAGAACTAGTTCTCCGAATCTAGAAAAGGGAAACAAATAGGAAAAGATAGAGGCAACACGACAAATTCAAAAAACGAAAATAATCAATCGCACCTTATGTTCCATTGGTTCATAGCCATTATCATTAACTATTCATAGAGAATGGAAGTCCATATTCTATTCCTGGTTTGCAAAGAGAGAATAAAAGAGAGAAAAGGAGGAAAAGTAAAAGGTACACGTTTGATTGAAAAAAGTGATAACCTAATAATCCCTGCGCCTAAAACTTATAGAAGAGAATAATTGAATGACATCTCTAGAGTTTATAGCTGATCTGAAGAAACATTTCGAACTTTTTTGTCATATTGTAAATCCGAGGGAATATGTCTAGTTAAGGATAACAACGCTGTCACCGATAGGAGGTTTGATAATGAAAAGAGAATAAGAATAAACATCACCAAGTAGCCCAGGCTCTCACCTTTAAAAGGCAGAATGCAAATATGCTGTATGGTCCTGAATCGGAAATGAGGTAGTCCTTTATAGCGGAGTGGTGCTCCAGATACTCCAAGTTTCCCACCTAGGTGAGAGATGCAAGCAAAATCTCTTAAATTGTAAAGGGGTATACATCTCTTAAAACACACCTAAATGGAAAGATGCTTTCAATGATTGGTGGGACAGTGACAAAAAAAGGGGGGGAATGAAGGCTCCCTAAAATGCACAGATCTCACCTTATATGAAAGTTGGCAAATAAGCTGTCGAGATGTAATTAAAGGATGATGTACTCCTTGTTGTGGAGAGGTGCTACAAGTGTTAAGGTATACCACCTAAATGACGGATATAATAATGAACTCTTAGTTGGGGAAAGCGTGAAGCTCCCTTTAAGACAAAACAAAACCTAACCGGTCCTTATTTGTTAGAACCTGTATAGATTGTCACTTGCATAGTTCAGGTCACTCATGCACCCTAGAATACTAAAACATTTATCTGTATTGTCCCAAAGATAAGTTGTGCTAACCAGTCCACACTGTCTAGATCCGGTATATCTTATAACCTGCATGACCCAGTGTAGACATGCGCCACAGGGTACTTATGTATTAACCTCCATTACCCCAAAGACACACCAAAATAGCCGGGTTCCGTTATTTATACCCGATCTCTGCATGTGACCCGAGTGCATTTCCCAATAACCTAAATATTTACATTAGAAAGTTATGCAGCCTTTTAAAATTGCAATATCATTCCCAATAGTGCAGGTCACCTGGGGACCGATGCAGTCTTCATATCCCCTGCTGCCTTTGTCATGTATTACGGAAATTCTAAAACCAATGGTAGTTTGCACCCAAGAAAACCCACCCATATCCCCACGTCCCTTAAAAAGTAAATCATAGCTAATTGCAACCTTCGCAGGCAAACATACCTTGATAAGCGATCCAAGACCTTCCTTCGTGATGCCTGGAAGAGATCTCCCGGATCGCGCCATTGCTGCGCATTTAAACCCTATTCAAGCCTCTTGATGTGCAACACCTGTAAGTGCGACACTCCTCCAAGTCGCGCTGGACCGCACGTCGAGCGAAACTGAGGCTGCCATCTTAGGTGAGGTCCCACTCGATAGTGGCAGATCACAAAATAGCCAGGAATGCGGCCTCCATCATTAAAGATGTCTCACTTGATAATGACAGACGGAAATCACAGCTTTAAGGTCATAAAGACTGGTGGAGATGCAACCGTGATGATATTAAGGGATTGAATAATGAGCTCCATTCATAAGATTGCAATTACCTCCAGGGGCTTCTCAAGGAAAACACTAGACTGATAATTTTTCTATGAACTCTTCACAGTTAAATTTAATGCTGCGGCAATCTTGGGTGTGTCTAACTCAGGTCGAGACAGAACGCGAAAAAACCAGAACTACGGCCGCCATCTTAAAAGGCGCCTAACTCAATATTAACAGAGCGAAACACCGCAGTGAGTTTTCTTACTGTGGCCATCTTTGGGCGTGTCTAACTCGTTCGAGACAGAATGCCCAAAAATTCAGAACTGCGGTCTCCATCTTAAAAGGTGCCTAATTCAATATAAACAGAACGAAACACTGCATTATGATAAATTACACTGTTGGAAGTGCAATTGTAACGATGGTTAAAAAATGTATATTGGACTACATTCATAAGAGTGTAACCAATGAGGCGGACTCCAGATTGGATTTACTAACTTGGTGAACTTTCTAAGTACTCTTCCTTGCGAATAGTAATGCGAATAGTGTATGTAAAAAATGTGTTTTAAGCATGGTAAACCTTGCTATGAATATACTAATTGTGTTAGATCTCCAGAGTCAGTTTCCCTAATACATAAGGTAGTCATCCTTTGCTTGGTGGCTATGACGGCCATGGTGGCCATATTTGAGTAAGTTGAAGTACATGGAGAAGGATGGAGTTACTTACTTCCCCGTAGCCGCCTTACTACTGTCAAAATTCCTACTGACTCTTCTCGGTGAATATTGTTAAGAATGTACACATAAAATAATTAATTAATGAAAGGGGAACCTTGATTATGAATATACTGCGTGGGTTAGACAACCAAGATCAATCTAATAAAAGATTTTTGGGCTAATAGGCAAGATGGTCTTCCATTGCCAGATGGCTATGGTGGCCAATTCAAAGTGGTTTAAAGCACAAAGACTATAAAGACTGGTAGAGATACCCCACTGTCATGTCACGCCTGTATATAGATAGAAAGTGGGTGAGACAAAGGGCGTGGGATGGTCCTGATGCCTGGTATCTATGTACAAACACACAGGTGGGACATATCACTTGCTGCTTAAATGACTCGCGTAGGGTTTTCATAGCCAGTTGCTTTTAACTGGTACTAAATGATAAATCAGAACACAGCAGATGATAATAAATCATGCCTCACCAAGTGGATCATAATCCACTAAACAGATAACTCAGTCTTGGCATGGTATTAAAACGCTCATTAAACAAAACGCAGTAATGAAAGAGTAAAGATAAAGGATATAGATTAGAACGCTCCAAATGGCATGGAAAGAGTTGGCATGAAAAGAAAGATTACTGCGGTAGCACAAAGGACACAAAAGAATAAATAACAAAAAAACTAAATAGCAGAAAAAACGAAAAAGGCAATAACTGTTGAAGTATAGTCTGTACCCTAGACATGTTTCACTGTTCATATTGTTACACAAACATCCAGTTGTAATACATACGGTATACATGTCAGACACACAGCTCAGACTGCTATGCCTATATTTAATTTAAAAAATAATGGAATTCATTATCAGGGTTATGACCACAGCTTATGGCCCGCAATCTACAGATCCATTTGGCCTCTTTTTGCCTTAGCGTGAGCTCCCTGTCTCCGCCCCTCCTATTGGCCAACACATGTTCAATCCCATGAAACCAGAATGTAGAATCAGAGCTGTGGAATTGTTTGTAATGGCCTGCAAAGGGTACCTTGTGTCTCCCCCTATTATGGCTTTACGGTGCTCTTGGATCCTCAACTTTAGGCTTCGTGTTGTGCTATCCACATAGATCATACCGCAGGTACAGCCCAACACATAAATCACAAATGTGGTATTGCAATTTATGAATTCTTTGATTTCATACCGTTTTGGGCTGTTAAATGCAAAATGTCGTGTTTTATTCTTTCCAAAAATGCATATGTTGCATGATTCACAGGTGAAAAAACTACTTGGTTTCGTGGGTAGCCATGTCCCAGTAGGCCTAGGTGTTGTTACATAGCTTGGACACAATTTGTCTTTTAGGGTCTGCCCTTTCCTGTAGGTGACCGATGGGTTCTTGGTTAACACCTTTTTAGGTCGAGCCTAGAGCGGCAGCGCGCATGCACTGCTTGCTCGGCGAGGCATGCAGTAATGGAGTGTGTAGTGGAAGCTCCACCCACTCTCCGGCCCATGTTTATAATTTGCTCGTGTCATTGTCTTTCGTAGATGCTGCCTTCTGATTGATTATAAGGCTTGTTAGTCCCTCCTTATTATGGCCATGTCGTCATTTGTACCCTCCCATGGCTATTGGCCCCTTTACTTCGAGTGTTACACGGTACGGTACGTGTTATTTAGACTGTGAGCACTACTTTGTCCATGCCTTCTCGCCCCCTTCTCCCCCTCCCCCGCCCGCACCCCCGTTGTCCGTGCTTCCCCCCTTCCATTGTCCCTGATGGAATACAATAGGTCTTGCGTAAATGCGAGTCCTATTGCATTGCAAATGCTTGTTTAGCTTAGGTACCCCATGCAGAATATGCCAGTTTTTCTTTAGAATTCGAAAGATCTTATCACTGTGTGTCATGTATTTGGTGATGAACCTAAGTTTCTCATCATAGGCAGTTCTTCCCTTGGTACCTATTTCGAGTGTAGTGTCCCTGTTCAGTTGCTGCACCCGTGACTCAGCTTTTTCGACATCCCACACTTCGTAGGCCCTCTTGAGGAACCGAGAGCGTGTATCGGCAATATTCGCCTTGAAGGATGCGGGTTCAGAGCAGTTTCTCCTGACCCTTACCATCTCCCCATTGGGGATGTTCCTTATCACTGAGCCGGCATGTGCGCTGGTAGCATGAAGCACTCCGTTGCACGCTGTCTCTTTACGGTACAGCGTGCTCTGGACCGTTCCACCCATTACATAGAAGAGGAGATCCAAAAAATCAATCTCCTCCTTGTGGCAGTTCATGGTCAGTTGCACATTGTATGGGTTGTCGTTTAAATACCTGAAATATTCGTGGACGCTTTCCCTCGACCCTGACCACAGGCAGATAATATCGTCGATGTACCTCCCCCAGAACACAATATGTTGTGTCCAGGAGGAGGCACCTCTGCCCCATGCATGCTCCCTCTCATACCACCCCATAAAGAGGCAGGCATAAGAGGGACCAAACCTGGTGCCCATGGCTGTTCCGCGGACTTGATGGTACCATTGTCCATTATGCAGGAAGAAATTCATGGTCAAAATTAGTTCCATCATCTCAATTATCATGAGATTGTGCTCATACAGGTCTGTGGAATCCTTACTGCGGGTGACCTCTACTTCTCATTGATCTCAATTGACTTAGAGTCCCATTGATATCATTCAGCATGCATGTGCTAAGGTGGAGCAGTCCTTCATGATCTGCCGCAGGGCCTTTCTTTTACACTCCACAGCTCGTCTTCATTCAGAGCAGGCACCACTTCTAGAACCCATATTTTCATCCCTTTCCTCATGTTCTCTCAGACTATACTTTCGCTTGCAATCACAGAATGTTGTCAACTGGGCATGGCTGAAATTCTGGTACTTTGTGGAGGGTTCAGAAAGGGAGCTATGCTGTTCAAGAATCACCAATGAGGCACAAACCTGGATTTTGCCTTGAATACTCTGCCAGATAAGTCCTCCAGTTTGCCTCTCTGGCGTTAATACCAGGATCTATATTATCTGTTTTGGTGCACATACCTGTGTGGAAGGTTGTGAACAAACTGAGTTAGGTTTTCCTCCTCTTGTATATTCTTGTTCAATTGGCATGGCCTCTTTCTGCAACATCCTGATATTTTCCCTAGCCAAATGAGTTTCTTAAAACTCTGGTGTGTGCTGAATCTTTATCGGTGCTCTAGCTCACAGTCCAGCTGGTCACTTCGCAATATGTGCCTATGGTAGTGAGTTTTCCCCTGTATTCACTTGCTATCCATCTGTGTTATGCACTTCTTCATTGTAACCTATTGCAGGCATACTAACAGGTTTTTAATCTTCCATTAACAAATGAGGCGTAGAAATAATTAAAAAGGGTAATGGAGATTATTAGGTGCATGGAATAAGATGCATACCCCATAGGTTTTGATGTGATAGCTTAAGAACAGCAAACGCAGCATACTTTGAATGTTAATATACAAGTCAACTAAGTGTTAACAAAAATTTGCCTTTTCTACAATGAGATTGATTTCTAAGGCTTCAATAAAACATACACAACAGGCATATCATAGGTAGCAGCAGTGCATGATTCCCTCACAGACCGAACAATTACAGCAAATGCAGCAGTATACAGGTATCACTGATACACAGAACAGGTACTGTATGGCTGCAGCTGGAGAAGCTTCCCTCGCTGAGAAACAGCAAGTATTGCATATGCAGCTGCCATGCAAGGCACACAAACAGAATGTATTGGCAGTAGCCATACAAAGTGCATAAACCTGCAAAATTAGATTACACTGATTAGTTCATGGTGCCTTAGATTACAAAATTACAGAAGATGCTAACATGGATCCCTTTACCCTGTAGCAGATTATAGAGAACTACTCTCAATACTTTGCTTTTCAATAAATATATGGAGCATATTCTCATTGCTGTACAGCGGCGGCCCCCCATTAGGGCAGAGGAACGTCGCCCTTCTCCTACCGGTGCAGCAAAAGTGAAAAATAAAACGGTAATAAAATAAATTACTGTTTTATTTTTCACTGCTCCCAGCCCAAGCAGTGTTTGGGGGCGGGGCACTGCTGCTTACTGGCAGCAGGGCAGTGGTGCTCACTCCACCAGTTTACACTGCGCAAGTCAATTTTTTCGGCTGTCTTGCGACGGGCAGCCTGACTTGCACAGTGTAAACCTCTCCACCTAGCTGTCTCTGACAGCTGGGTGGAGAGCAGGCACTGACCTCCTGTGCCTGCTTGAGCGTCAAGGCAGCCTGCTCCAGCCAATCCTGGCGCTGATCTCATGCTACTCATCTACAGCATGAGAACAGCATGAGTAACTCTGTAGCCCAACCAAAAAAGCCACAAGCCGCTCCATTATTTTAAAAAAAGGACTGGTAATTCTAAGTCTTCTATATCCTCGGCTATTAACCCTAAATTAACAGAGAGAGAGGTTCATACTGACGTTAGTTCTCAACTGTGCATTGTAGCCAAACCCCAATGCCTGTAGAACCAGTGATTGTATGTTCCAATCACTTTTCCCCTTTGGACCTTTGTGATTCACCTACCAAAGCCCAGGGTGCGCCTGTCGATCATGCCCATTAGTCTCCAGAAACAGAGGGTTCTAGTGCCCAGATTAGACAACTCTGTGCAGTTATTAATGCTCTAAGGGCAAAAGTAAAGGCCCTGAGTGGTAAAATTCAACCCTTATCTAAAGTTCAGTTTTCTGGATCTACCCCGTTATGTCGGGATGATGGTTGCAAGCACACTGTCAATTAGGGGGGTACATCATACTCAGACCGTCCGTCTAACTTGTTGCCCCTCAGAGGTTGTAGTGTGGCTGAAGATGGCTAAAGATGCTCCTTCCCTTAATCCTGGGGTACCTGCTAAGGAATTTCCATCATTACTGTCTGTGGGTAAGAGGCGAGGACCTAGTCGTTTTGGTCCAGATAAACATATTAATCATGGAAAGTATGTTTCTGAGGAAAGAACGAGAGGTACTCTACTCAATTCAGCATACTTACGCTCACATCCTTCTTTTTTCCCGGGTACGGCACAGAAACCTGTTCCTCTGTTGCGGCATGATCACTTATTGATCTATTAAAACATTATAATCCTAGAGTTTATTCCCACTATATGACTGATGTTCCTAAGTTACATTTGTCTGTATAGGAAGATGAGGCTTCCTTGATTAATAAGGGATGTGAGGAAGGGTTATAGCGTGATACATTCAGACATGGTTAGTGCCATTTGATTGCCCCATACTGATACTTCTGATTGTATTAGGTTGGAGCTTTCACATCCTTCAATCGTGAATGGTTTATTGTCCACAAAATCATGAATTCAGTTTAAAATTAGAATTCCTCTGGAAGAGAGAGTGGATTCATCCTTTATTCTGTCTCCTCTTGCCCAGTTAATTGACTGGATAGTCCAGAGACTGCTCTTAGATTTAATAGTCCTAACCAAAAGTTATTTTCTTTCCAGGCCCATAGTGGCGTCCTTTCCTGGCTTAGACTCCTCTCAAGAAGATCCCAAGGGTCTACTCTGTCCCCTTGATGCAGGAGTGCATGCCCCCCCAGAGATTCTTTGTGTCCCAGGCCTCGTGAAACCTCTCATTTCTCCATGGTTATGCATGTTCCACTGAAGAAAACTCCCAAAAATGTTTTGATTATGGTCTCCTGGAATATTTTGGCGCTGGAAAGTAAGCTTGCTCAAGAGGATTCGGGGGAAATTATAGAGACGGCTGATATAATTATGTTTCAAGAGACCTGGGAGCTTGATCCTTCCCAGAGGCAGGGTTTTAAGACATTTTATGTGCTTGTAAGTCAAAATCTGTTAGAGCTTCTGGTGGTTTATCCACCTGGGTAAGGATTTCTTGGGAATTTCAAGTTAGCCAGCTACCTGTTGATTCCTCTGACCTGCATGGTCTTGATGTATCCTTCCAGAATAACACAAGAACATTTATTTTTAATGTGTATAGTATGAGGGTTCCTAAAACAGTAGATTCCCTTGTCCTACACCTCTTGAATGATTTCATTACTACTAAGGTGCAGGAGGATGCAGTTGTGATTGTGGCTGGGGATTTTAATGTGTATGTTTTGAATGATATGCACTCCAAAACGAAATAATAGGAGAAGAAGACCAATATTGGGGTATTCTCCAATTACTGGGTCCATGTTTAATGACTCTTCCAAAAGCAGCATTGCAAATGTTAGATCTTTGTATGCGTTGCCACCTGAGGTCCTGTAATGGTAGAACCAAATCAGATGAAGATATGCCTCCCACTTTTAAAAAGAACATCTATCAGAGCCATATCGATTACTTTCTTGTAGATCTCCTATCCTGGGAACATACTGTTGATATGAAAGTTCTGCCCAGGTACGAAAATAATCACTTCCCATTCAGAGGCAATGCAGATTTGGTAGCCAGGACCAAATAATCATCTTGTGGCGATCTATTGGTCAGCAATAACCTGAGGAGGGTTAATTGGGAGAGTGTAGTGTGAGGAAGTGCATGCACACATATATCAGAGTTTGATTCCCATTTTGTCCATTATATTCAAAGCAGAGATAGCCCCCAACAAGATTTTGGAAGCCCAAAATTGAAGAAATGAAGTTATTTTTTTCACTAAACCTTCATCCCCTGGATAGCAAACCCTACATGGTATAATAGGGACTGCAGAGCAGCCAAGAGTCAACTCCTTAGTGCTCTTAAAGGAGAGCTCCCCCACGATATTCAGTCAGCTAGAGATAATTCTAAATTAGCCTTAAAATGTGCAAAATCTGCAAGGGATACAGAAATTTGAAGTAACATCTTGACTGCGATTTGCTCAGGGAACCAATCAACCTTCTGGCATGTAATATCACATGGTGCAAAGACTAACAGGATGAAACCTGAATCCCTCATTCTCCCGTAAGACTGGGTGACCCATTTCAAATCTTTGTCAACGCTATTATGGCGGGCAAAGACATACCTGTGTCATGGAAAGGTGCGAATATTATCCCGGTATTCAAGAAAGGTTCAAAGTCTGAACCAGCAAATTACCAGCCAATCAGTCTCATTGATTCAAGGCAAAAAAAAATTGGAAGATCCTTCTTTATCAGCTACTTTCTAGGATCAATGAAAATGAGATTTTGACCCAGTTTCAGGCCGGATTGCACCCCAAAACCTTTAGAGTTGATCAGGTATTCAGGTTTCAACTAATAAGGTGGCGAGAAGTTGACCTAAAAAGGGGTAGTCTATATGTCGCTTTTGTCAGTCTTAAGGCGGCATTTGACATGGTCCCTAGAGATACGCTGTGGTGCATTCTAAGACATCTAGGGCTCCCTGGTCCTCTTCTCAACAAAATAATTTGGCTTCATTGTGATAGCTTTGCACAAGTTTGGTGAGGACCAAATGGCGATACTACTGATCCCATTAGGGTGGACAAAGGATTTATGCAAGGATGTGTACTTGCCCCCACTTTGTTTTCATTGTTTATCAACGGTTGTATTGGTCATCTTTTAGACTGCAACAGCGATTCCCGGTTTCTCGGGGGAATCAAAATACATGCTTTGTTGTTCACAGATGATATGTTGTTAGTATCCAAAATCCCCAAAGGCCTAGAGACCCTTTTGACCAAGTTCAATCAATTTTGTTCGGACCATGGCCTGGCAATCAATGCAAATAAAACAAAGTTCATGGCTGTTCACCCACATTGAGGCTTTAGAGGGGTACTAACATTAAATGGGGAGGTGCTAGAGAAAGTGTTAGACTTTGATTATTTTGGCATTCGCTTATCTAGCACCAATTAATGGATTAGCCAAGTAACAAAGAGTACACTCATATTAAAGCACAGGGTGGCTCCTATTCTAAAATTTGCAAACAAGACTTTGCTTCATCCAATCCCTCCCCTTCTTAAGGTTTTGGAGGGCTAAAACTGTAGCGGCCGCAGTTTATGGTGTAGAATTATGGGGCCACGTTAACCTAAAAGCTCTGGAGGTTGCTAAGAATAAATCTTGAGAGCAGCGCTTAAACTTCCCCAGAGCTCTCCATTAGTTTTTAAACAAGACCTAGATATTTGGTCCATAGTCCTTTTAGCTCACTTGAAACCAATCTTATACTGGTTGCGATTTTTGTCTACCCTTGAGTTGGCAGATTCTAGGGTGGGCCTAAGAGATGTTTTAGATACGTCCCAGGGAGGAGAGTTATTAACATGGTTGGGTTATGTTAAACAGACCTTATATTCCATGAATTTACATGAGTATTGGCTAGACCCAGACGTTATCACATCTTCGGCAATAAGAAAGTTAAGGTTTTCTTACTGGGTGCTCAAGGAGATAACATTTTCCAAGCAGTTAGATCTGGGACAGATGACAGAACGTTTTCTAGAGTTCAAGGCAAACTCATATTTCGAGATTTACATGGTTGACATTGATCCCCCATTTACAAAAGCTCTCTACCTTAGTTACAGATTGAGCGCACTTCCTCTTGCTACCTTTACTGCTAAGTGGAATGGATGTCATAGAGGTAGCAAAACTTGTCAAGCATGCATAGGTGATGAAGAAACAAATGAGCATTTACTGTTTTTTTTGCCCGAGTCAGCACAAGCAGCACAAGCACTGGATAGTCCCTTTATGTTGTTCTCCAGGTGTTGGCCAATACAGAGTATCCCTAAGAATTTGTAGGGCAGACACATCTCCAACTATTGTCTTTTCCATTGCTAAATACCTAGAGAGCATCTGGCCAATTTGGAATGAAATTTCTTCCATTCATGCCACTTTAGCCTTTTAATACTGTCTTCTATGGTTTTATCGATTTAACTACATTCATGGTGCTATTTTGTATTTTAAAAATGTTATATGATTGTTTTAATGCTTCAATAAGATGTGATGTATATGATTTGTATCTTTGATCTGTTACTTTTATGGTTGACGACCGAGATAAAATATTCAAAGTCGAAAGTCGGATGCAGAAGATTGTTCCAAGTGCTTAACCCTCAATGGATTGCAGTAGATGATAATTTGGATTCTATTGTCCCAGGTTGCATTGCAGAAAATAAATGTACTTTACTCTACCCTGGGTCACATAATGACCTTTCTCTTATTGCTGTACCCTGCATTACATTAAAGGAGATTTCTCATATTGCTTTACTCTGTGTCTGATTTCATTAGGAGATTATTCAACTTTGTTAACCACTACAGAATTACTGTTGACTACTGCTTTGCTTTATTTACATTACAGAAAGAGATTATTCTGATTTATATACCCTTCATTATACTACAGAGACATTCCACTTTAGATTGCACCATTGTGCATTAGATTACAAAAGTAAATTAGTATGACTGTTTTATCCTGAATTAGATAACTTTTCTCTGATAACCTTGATCTGAATTTGGTTACAGAAGATTAGTTACAATATTAGTTAAAATACCTTGCTATGTGTCAGAAGATCTTTTTTTATCTTTTCTATGTTTTATATAGCTATGTTATGTTAGGTTACAGAAAATGGCTCGATCTGATTACTTCAACCGGAATTGCATTAAATAAGAAAAAGAATTACTCTTATTACTTTGATTTACAGTAATTCTGTTACCCTTCATTGAATTACACAGGGTGATCACTCAGGTTGCTTTACTCAATATTAAAAAACAGAATAAGAGTATTCTATTTTGTTTATTCTGAATTTGATTGTGGGAGAGAATTACTTTGATTTCTTTATCACACATCATTCAACATGTAATGGTCCATATGCAAATTCTACATGAACAATGTGGTAAAGACCTCAGGGGTGCCTAGATGCATAATCAGGTATACCCCAATAAGCTAAAAAAAAAACACAAAAAAAACAATAGGGGTACTCAAATTATTTATCCAGCATCAGGTCACCGAAATGGAATGCCCTGAATACAGTTTAGTGCATTTGTGTGCTTAATAGTGCTCAAAATTTAGATCATAGGGGATTACATTGATGCTGTTGTCTTGTATCAAACTACAGAAGGAAATCAACAGAATATGTTACACTAAACCCCAGAAGATGATTAATCTAATTGCATTATCCTACACTGGATAACAAAATTATACTTACCAGACCACATTATCTGCATTTGAATATTGATGGTAATTATTATAATCACTTTCCCTTTTTCCCCTTAACTGATTTACAGGATACCATTACTTTGCTTTATTCTGCATATCATTAGGAAGAATATTACTAAAATTACATGTTCCTACATGGAATTACTAGAGAATTATTTAATTAATTCATCTATTTTGGAAAAGAGGAGGAGATTACTCTGATTACATTATCTTGCATTAAATTATAGTATATTGCGTTATACAGCATTAGATTACACAAGGTGGTTATTGTAACTATGATGCCCTGCATTAGATTAAAGAAGATGGATTCATTTCATCAAATGGAATAGCCTGCTTTAGATTAGTAAAGATTACTTCACTTTGATTGCTTTGGCCTCTTTGGAAGTTAGACTGTACTTTACCCTGTTGATTCTGCACTAGATTACACTGCAGCAAGTCAGAGCACAGCACTTTGATGATATAATCACATATTATGCTACACAAGTAGGTTATTCTGATTACTGAACCCTTGACAAAATTACTAAAGATTACTTTTGTCTTACCATTCTATGTCCTACATTGACTCATATGTGATAATGTTCATTACCTTACCCTGCATTAGGTCTTGTAAGGGTTAGTCCAATTAGTTTGCCCTATTGTTCATTTCAGAAAGTAATTTCTTAGACAGCTTTGTTTAGCACTAGGAGAAGGCAGAGTGTTCTGATTACCTCAAAATTGACAATAGAACATTATGCCAGTTATTTAAACACACACATGTGCACCCACACAAAGCAGGGCAGTAGCAGTACAAGCTTATCCCATGCAGTACAGGTACAGCGCAGCTCAGCACTGGTGCTACCAGTGCAATTATTCCTCAAACACAGCCCAGCACAAGTTCACACATGGAGCAGCATCCCACTTTCCTCAGGCATGAAGCATAGATACAGTACAGAGAAAATATCTACAAAATGTACAACTTCTTTCTTCAGGAAATGTGGAATAGATATTCCAAGAGTTTGCAGGAGAAGACACAAGTGAGCTGGGATTCAGAGAAAAACAGATAATGCCCTTCACCCCATCAGATCACTTTCTGTTACACTTCCTACCTAAATAATTTATCTCACTTCCCAGAAGAAACATAGGAGCAAAATATATATTGAGGCTCATCTAACACTTTCTGAAAGAAAGATAACTCAGCGAATCTTTCATTCTACAGAAAATCTTTAGATAAAAACACATAACATAAATCAGCAGAACTTCCTCCAGTGGCACTAAGAGCAGAGCCACACTGCCTTCAGGAACCTCTGGAGAAAAATACTATAAGACCCAATGAAGCAACACTTTAAATATAACCAAAATGGCATGATGCCATTTGTGCCCACAAATGCCACACTTTAGACAAAAAATGCAATTGTCAGAGCAATCAGCTGATCGATGAATACTCAACAACTTGAAGAACCAGCCTAAGACCATGAAGTCTCTACACCAAAATCAGTTATCAGTGCATCGAAAGCATACTGAAAGTACACAACCTGTTATGTTATGTTATGTTATGTTACCTTCATTTGTAGAGCGCATGGCTACCCAGACACGGGCTTCCCAGCACTAGGAGACATAGTAACTGTGAGGTGATGTAGTGACTAACTGAACAGATGTCTTCAATTGCTTTCTAAAACTCATGAGATTGCAGTTTGCTCTCAAATGTATGAGGAGGGAGTTCCAGAGCTTGGATGCCAAGTATGCGAAGGACCGTCCTTCACCTATGGCTCTTCTATTCTTTGGGATAGCCAGGAGGGAGCGGTTGTTTGACCTCAAGTCTTGTGAGCTATTGTGTGAGACAATTAGCTGGTTTAGAATGTGTGGGCCCGATCATATTTGATCTTATGTGCAATGCACAGGACTTTAAACTCTAGCATTCTCTTAAATGGGAGCCAGTGGAGAATTGTCAGTGCAGTGTGCACCGAGTGAGATTTTGGAATGTTCAGTAAGACGCGAGCCGCAACATTTTGTATGATCTGTAGTGTTTTTACAACCTAGGCCGGACTGCCCAAGTAGACCGAGTTGCAGTTGTCAAGTCGCGAGAGTATGAGGCCCTGTACCACAGTTCTTCTTGTTTCGGCCAGGAGCCATTTCAGAGTCTTCCTCAATGCTCTTAGAAGGCTGGAGCATGTCCCAGCCACTTTTTTTGCTTGGGAGGCCATGGTGAGACCAGCGTCCAGACAAACTCCCAAGCTCTGGACCTCCGGTGTGGGGGACGTGCAATCCCCCCTGCACAGAGGCCAAGTAAGCTGGTCCCAAAGAGAAGGGTTATTCCCCACCACCATAACCTTCGTCTTGTCACCATTTAATTTAAGGCAACTGGAGGCCATCCAGTTATTGACTTGCTCCAAGCAGGTAGACAGGTTCTCCGCAGTTTGATTGATGTTAGGTGTCAGAGTGACAACAATTTGGGTGTCATCAACATAAGACACCATGGTAAAGCCAAAAGAGCAGATAATGTCAGCAACAGTCTGGACATATATGTTAAAAAAGCGTGGGGCTCAGGGTGGAGCTCTGATGCACACCACACTTAAGCTGCTGGACATCTGACAGATGTTGGCCTTCCCTGACCTGAAAACATCTGTTTTCTAGGAAGGAGGACAACCATTCAAGTGCTTTTCTCGTTATCCCAAGTGCCTACAATCTAAGCCGGAGGACCGGGTGTGACACAGTGTTGAAGGCCCCGGTCAAATCAAGAAGAATGAGCACAGCCACTCCTCCTTGATCCATGGCTTTCCTGAGATCTTCCGTGGCTAGTAGCATGGCTGTTTCAGTGCTATAGCCAGGCCTGAAACCGGTCTGTGTATGAGGCAGCAAATTATGAGCCCCCAGAAACGCGGTCAGATGTCCAATAACCAGTTTCTCTAGGGTCTTGCTGACACCTGGAAGCAGGGACATTTGTCTATAACTATCAGCTTTAGTGGGGTCTAAGTGGGTTTTTTCCGCAATGGGCTGTTGATCTCGTGCTTTCAGGGGTCAGGGAATATTGTACATTCTATTTAGGGCTGGTATTATGGTGTCTTTGCCTTTTATCATAATGTCTATTGGTACAGGGTCCATGCTGGAGCCAGATTTGATCGATTTTACTGATTTCAGAATGGTATTACAACATACCTGAGGAAAACTGATAATTTAGGACAGATTGTTTTTGTCACATGGTCCATCGTTCACCACAAGGATTGGGTTTGAGTCCCCAACCAATGACTCATAGATGAGTCTGACCTTACTGAGAAGAAATGTGGCCAGCTCATCGCAACACTCCTTAGTGGAGGGGGGAGGGGCGACCCATGCAACTTTAAGAAGGAGGTCACAATTGCATAGATTTCTTTTGAAGCATGTGGGGATTGGGCAATCCTATCTTCAAAGTCTACTACCCTGGCTTTCCTAATGGTGTAATGATATTTTTCAATGCTTTTTTATAGATGATCTTCTTTTCTTCTTCATAGTTTACTCTCTATTTCCTCTCCTCTTTTTTGCACTCTTTTTTTAGGTCCCTGATTTCCGAGGTAAACCAGGAAGTGCTTGTTTTGTACCTAGAGATCTTCTGCAGTCTTTTCGGGATGAGCACCTCTAGCGGTGACTCAATCTATTTCACAAATGCCTGATAGGCAGTATTAATGTCTCTTTCTAGACTCCAAGCTGAAGCCTTTAGTGCCTCGGTACAAAGAGGGACGTTCAGTTTGGACCAAGGTCTTGACAGTCTGGTTTGAATAATCCCTGGCTGGGGCAGTCCTGTTTTTAAGATGGATAATTTGATCAACTGGTGGTCAGACCAGAGTATCGGTTGTGGGTCAGTGGCCATCAAGTTAGTCAGATTAGTGAAAATGGGTTCCAATATGTGGCCTCTGTTATGCGTGGGGAGCGTAACTAACTGGTCAAACTGCATTGCTGCAAGATCATGATTAAATGTAGTTGCTACTGTAAAGTTATTATCAACAAACTGAATATTCAGGTCCCCCAATAGAGTAAAGTTTGCTGAGTTCAGGCTATGAGAAGCAATGATCTCAGGAATAGCTGATACAAAGTCAGTGACAGACCCAAAAGGACGATAAAGGAAAAGGCCTGAAAATGTGAATGATTAAGTGAAAGTTTAATTGAGAACAGTAATTTTCACAGTTTATGATATTGAGTGAGGAAGTTCTACATTCAAAGGTGTTTTTAAATATAATAGCGACCCCACCACCTTTCTTCCCAATTCGACCGTTTATATCCGAAAGGAAGGGCAGCTGCAATATCAGGTCTGCAGTCCTCACTTAGCCAGATTTCCGTAAGAAACTGGACTGCAGGTTGTTGGTCCTCCAGCAGAATAGAAGGTTCTGCACTGTGTTTCACCAGGGATCAGCAATTTAAGAGGAGCATTGGCCATGAAGCCTCCGCTGTGGTGAAAGTACAATCAGTTTTACCCACCCTGGGACCAGTAGAGGCCACGTCAGGAAAGCCAGGCCTGTAACAGCACTCTTGGCATTTGATAGGCAGGCTGGCAGGATCCAAAGAATGAGCACAGGTTTTACTGAGTGAGGGATTAAGATTTTTTAATGTTTCAATAGTATAGTGATACGCTCTGCTCTAAAAGGAGCAGGGGTTCTGGCCCCGGCCCCCGGCCGGGCGCAGACGTGCTTGCCTTTGGCGCGCATTCAGCGTGCTGGCGGCAGGTCCACACCCCGTGCCTCATTAAATAGAGGAGGAGCCAGGCGTGACGAGAAAGCTGGACTGCCAACAAAGATGACACCCACATTTGAGCTCTTGGTGCTGGCACTGAAAACGGCCAAAGGAGAGCCCATCTCCTATTAAGCACCCAAAGGACGTCTTTCAAACAGTGCAAGTAAGCAGTTAGTGCAAATAAGCAAATATAAAATTTAAGACAGTTCGTTAAAAAGTATTAATGTTTTTAGGAATTCCGGTTCGTACTTAAAACAGTTACAAGCATTTAAATGAGCAAGTATTCAAGCGCCTCTTACTAACACGTCTGCCAGTTTCAGTTGATCCAACGATCAATTGTTGTGCATCCTGATTAATGCAAGATCCATAAGAACAAGTTTACCACATACATGATTCCAGGCAATATGTGGTATTTAAAACAGGAATTTGGATGGAGACGACATCACAGCTGTATTACATGATGAATTCCTAAAATAAACCTAATGCTTTACAAGAAACCGATCAAACAATAGGGGCGGTGGAGTTCTTGAGCAGTCCATAGTCGCCACCTAGATGCAACCATTACTAAAGATCACTCAATGCTTAAGTGTGGATCTTTACTCATTTTCTGCTCACCATTACCAACCTTTACCATCTCATTCCTCATATTGGTCGAAGAACTACAACCCATTACCTGGAGCAATCACCGCATCATTTATTTCAACATCAACCTACCAAAGTCAGGTCCACAATTAATGACATCAAACAGCATATACAATAAAAGACCATGGAAAAGTTTCAATGAAATATCCTTGAAACAGTAGTCATAGCAAAGGTTCCTCAGAATTCATTCATGCCCATAAGCCATTTTCGTTAATGGCTCACTGAGATCTCAACAAAGTGGCACCCCTGATAACCACCAGGCGTAGGTAGCTACAGCAAAATGTGGTATATCCTAAGTCAAACATAAATCTCTAAAAACTGAAAATCAGAAGCCAAGAATGACAGTGAAAGAAAGCAAATGACCAGGAAGATTTAAAAAAGCACTCAAAGATTATACAGAATTTACAAAGCTTCTATCAAAAAAGAAAATAACTCACTACTCCCAATGCATTTTAAATGTCACCAACTCAACCGAAGATCTATAAAAATAATCATTTAATTTTAAAAAAGAGACTGAATGTCAAACAGCAATAATCACACTCGAGAACTATGCTATATCTACTTAAAAAAGCAAATGATCTACAGAACCACTTCCTAGGTAAGACAGCCATACTTCTCTACCTCTTCGCCCAAATTATGTTCTCAAAAGTACACAACCATAACTATGCTCATTCAGTCTTCTGTCTATAAACAAAACAAATGAGCTGATAAAGGCTAACAGCATGACTGGATGACTTCACGACCCCAACATTTCCAAGAACATTCTGTAATCCACCCTTGCAGCAATACCTGCCAGAGCAATAATCACTGTAATCTGGATAATTCCCCAGATAATTAAAAACAGCTATATCCAGCCAATCCTGAAAAAACAAGACCCAACAACAAATGATAGATTAATATTGAAAGGACCATTAAAGGTCAAAATAATAGTAAAAGCGGTAGATACAGATATTAAAGAGGCAAAACCATCCTTCTTGAGTTGGTCAGATGTATAATGACATTACCTGGCCTTTATGGACCTGTCATCTGCGTTTAACCACTTAAATATATCAAAGCTCTGGCATACCATGTTGTCCATTGGGGTGGATGGTGATATTGTTCATTTCCTGCAGGACCTCCATAGAAATACAATGGCCGAGGTTTGATATACCCAAGATTTGAAGGTTACCCGCCAGTTTTCTACTAAACGAGGAGTTCGACAAGGTGTATCTTGGCCCCTTTTTGTTTAATCTATATATCAACAACTTGGAAAAGGTTTTAGTGGAGTCTAAGGTGGATTATCCCCAGGTGGGTCGGCGTGGTCTGCCCGTTTTATTGTACGCAGATGACATGGTCCTTATGGCCCGGACCGCAAGAGGTTTGCAAACACTACTTAATGTATTTGCCTCATTTATGGAAGAACAGGACCTGCTGATAAACAATTCAAAATCCTATGTGATGCAGGTGGGATCCTGTACAAGAAAGCACTATTGCTTCCAGGTTGGATCAGTTCAGGTCCCGCGTACAGACGTTTTTATCCAACTTGGGGGTCCTGTTATATGATAAGTTGAAATGGGGCCCATTAAAACAGAGAAAGAAAGGAGATTTTATGCGTGCCAATACAGCCATTTTTAACTTTGCCTCAAGATTAGGAAGGAGACCGATTAGGGCTCTCCTGCAGATATATCGGGCAAAGTGCATAGCCAAAGTTTCCTATGGCAGTGAAATCTGGGGATATACTGCCCATGAGGAATTACAAGTGGTGGAAAATGGCTTCTTGCGACGTCTTCTATGTGTGCCCCAGGGAACCTCAACCCTAGTGGTACATGAAGAGCTGGGTGTGTCTTACCTCTCCGAGCTGCTGGCCTTTCGCCCTCTCTTCTTGTGGTTAAACACTTGGTTGAGTCAGGGGACAGCCTTAAATAAATTGATCCTGAAGGATTGCATGGCCCTTGACCATGCCCACCACATCCCCTGGCTTAAGTATATAAAGGGATGTTTCTCGAGTTTGGGAAGAGCTGACCTATTTTCCAACCCTGAAACGGTGAATAGGAGCGACCTGGTGTGGGTAAGGGTGTCTTATTTTAGACAGAGGGCCTTAGACAGGGAAGAACGGGAACTAATGAAGCGTAGCGTACGTAGATTTGTCATCCTGAAAACCGTGCAAACCACTGAGCCATACCTTTTAATGCCTATAAGTGCTTACGATAACTTTTTATTGACCAGGTTTCGTTTTGATCTCTTTTATCTCCTGCTGGCACAGCCACATGGGCATAATAGGGGTCAGAGCCTAGCGTCCTGTGGCTGCGAGGGTAAGTCTCCACAGGACATGCTCCATTTTATAATGTTTTGTAGTTATTTTGAGGTACCCTGGAAGACTTTCGTCATTTCCATTTTGAAAAAGCTCAAGTTCAGGCAGGTGCGCCCTGCCTTTACGTTTTTTACAAATATTATCTGGCAATACCAATTTTTATGTTCTTAGCATCTTAAAATCAGCTGTTAGGCTCAGAGCTAGTTGTGATGAACTGTTAGAGGTATAAAAGGACTGGTCAAGACGCGACCTTGAATGTATTGTTACGTTGTATTGAGTACCTGTAGGGATATTTTAACTTTTCTTAAAGATTAATTATATACTCATTTTATCCATATATTGTTCCTATGTATAGAATTTGATGTTATTTAGTAGACCTGTTTATCAAGAGACCTTTTTTCTGTACATATTGTTTTATTTGACTTTTAAGGTTTTATGCAAAAACCGAATAAAGTGAACTGATTGATTGATTGATTGATTAATGACATTGTGTACAAAAAACGCAATTTCATGTTCTTGAACCCCCAAATTCCAGTCTGGTAATTTCAATTGAGTGTCAAAAAGCCAGCCTCAGGGGCTCTACTGCAGTGATGAAAATGAGACAGGATGCTGAACAGCCCTCTCTGGCACTCCTTTCATTGTGGAAGCCTTCAGAGAACCACACATTGAGAGCCTGGCATTCAGTTTGTATATCACGCCATCACCATTGTGCTCCACTTGTTATCCAAGTCATACTTCTTCATCAACTTCCTTAAGAATGTCAAGCTCATTCTTTCAAAGGACTTTTCAGCATCTAGTGCCAATAGCAGCAATGGTAGTTTTAGTTAGCCTTTTCGACTAAGTGAACAATCGGTTGTATATCGTCAGATGTCTGGATTCTGAATTTTAGCATCAGTTCATGATCTGGCATCTATTTTCTATATCCTACTCCTAATTTTTAGGTCTGGCATAGAGACAGCTTTGTCTGTCTCAAAAGATATGTTTTCCAAAACATATCTACCTATATGCACATGCATAGAGGGGTTATGGTCAGCAATCTTCATTCATTGGTCTGTTTTAATGTAATTCAGATTTTGCTTCAGGCCATCACAGCATATAGCATGGGCAATGGGTAAGCCTACTTCCGTCATTGGCTCCCCTTACTGTGAGTGACTGTATTTTGCATGTGCGAGTGTACACATACATCTAAAACAATTGTTCACTTCTATTCCATTGCTCCTTTTAATTACTTTTTAGGTCTCCCCTAGACAGCGCATGCACTGCCATGTTGCTTATACTTTGTGGGTTTACAGCCAGCCTATTGCTTCTTATTTGTTATGTCAGGTGTCAGTTGTAAATGCTTCCTTGTGTGTGGTCATCTCTGGCAGATGGCCCTCCTTTTTCGTTTGTTGTCCCATCCCACGGAGCATGTCCCAATTACTTGTGGTCTTACACCTATTGATTTATAGGTTTGTTTGTGGGTACTATTTTTTTCTTTGCTTTCTGCTAGTGCTTAAGGAAGAACTGTAGTTATCTTTGTTCATTATACAGGCAGCGTGTATCACCGTATTAAAGCTTTAAAACATCTTGCTGTTTTTGTTTTTGTTTATACAGGCAGCATGTGTTTTCGCCTTTTGAAAGCTTTAAACTATAGTGCATTATTTTTTTTCTTAGCTTTTGGTCTGCAAGGCAGCATGTGTGTGCTTTGTAAACCTTTAAACACTACATTATAATTGAGTTATTTTTGTTTATATAGGCAGTGTGTGTCACCTTTTGAAAGCTTTGAAACATTGTTCTTTGCGTTCTGTCTGCAAGGCAGTTGTCGCCTTTTTAAAGCTTTAAGACAACTTGCATTATAACTGAGTTATTTACGTTTATACAGGCAGCGTACATATATTACTTAAGCAGTTTATATGTTGGAATGTTTTTCCACAGTTAAATATGACTTTTTAAAGGGAAATTGTCATATATAATTTCAATAACAATAAATTATTATAATGTTTCTTTACTTTAAAAGTATCACTTGCACAGTATGCTCATGTGACCTAATCTTACTTAGCAACATAAAAGAAAGTTTAACATAGGATTTTACAAATTTCGTTCAGGGTTTAAAAAATAGCAAATGTTTAATGTACCTGGCCATGCTTACACTGGTTTTTAAAATTCGATAAATAAAGGGACCTTACATGCTTTTCAAACTAAAATGGACTGATTTAAAAGCGAAAACACATGGGGCCTCATTACCAGTACGACTGTCCTCAAGACCGCCGTACTCGCAGTGGCGGTCTGACCACCGCCACCACTGCGGGTCAGCCCGCATTATTTTGAGTGTGGTGGTCGGACAGCCACAGGACCGCCGCCTTTGCCGGGATCCAGGATCCCGTAGCAGAGGTGGTGCGGACAGAGGCAGCAATAATCTGGTGGTGCTGATGCGGCACCGCTGAGAATATTCCGACTTTCATTTTCACTGCCCTTTTCATGGCATTGAGCCTGCCATGAAAAGGGTGCCGGACATGGAAGTAAGGGGGCACTGACAGGGCCTCCTGCCACTTCTGGGCCTGGGGGTGCATGCAGGGGGGCACATGTTGTGCCCTCCTGGAATGCACCCCCGTTCCTACACGGTATTGCATGCACGACATGGTGCATCCCACACTGTGCACGAACGCGCTGCAGGTGCTGTCACAGCAGTGGTCTGCTGTTAAGGCTCTCCTATGAGCCTTAAACAGCCACCGCCCTTTGACTACCGCAGCACTGCCCACCATAGATTAAAGTTGTAATCCGGTGGGCGGGTGCACCACAGGCTTGGCGGTCCTTCTGTGGGTGCAGCGGTGGCAGGCCCACAGGAGGACCGCCAAACTTGTAATCAGGCCCATGGAGTTGACTACAGCGATGGCTATCTTTGCTGCTCAGTTTAATTACTAATTGATATGGGAAAGCAGGCTGCCTTTGATTATTCATCCCCCTCACAGCATGGCTGACTTCATCTTCTAGCCCCCGCAATGCATGAGCAAAGAGGTGTGAGCTCTATAGAGTTAACTAAGATGCTTAAGGTAGTCAAAAGGCTTTGAGCCACAAAACGATGGACTTCAAGCCGCTGCTCCACCCCTTGCAAGTCCAAACAGACTGTGTTTCAGGAAGTGTAATCGCGACTATTTGAAAAGACGCCTTTTTGGGGGTATTTGCAAAGGTAGAGCTTTCCACCTATGTACACTTATAGCAGGTGTTTTCATCTTAGTACTTCTGTTAATTATTAAGAGGAAGCTACCTTAAATAATACATAGAGGGCCTGGAAAACAGCTGCATTTAGTCTTTTATTGTTATTTTCCAACCTTAGGCGGAGCTTCTGCATAGCCCAATGTGAAGCAATATGGTAAAATAAAGAAAGTGCAAGGAAAACAGCTGCATTTGTTCTTTTTAATATTTGTAGATGGAAGAGTAAGACGACAAATATTTCAGGGTGGGGACTGTGGCAAAGCATATTACTACTGTGAATGTTTTAAACAAATAAACTGACGCCTCATATGTCAGGGTCCCAAGGACTTACATCACCCTGTAACGTATGTTTAAAGCTAACTACTATAAAACACATGCAATTATGTTGTGGTTGCTTTCAAATGTAAACAAACACAGCTAATTCGTATATTAAATTACAACCCAATTTGTCAAAAGCTTGTGCACATTGCTTATGCAGTTTATTTGTTGGAATGTTTTCACACAGTTAACTTTTAATTTTTAAAGGGAAATTGTTATATCGCATTTCACAACAATAAATTATTTTAAACTGTGTTATGTTTCTTAACCTTAAAAGTAGCACTTGCACAGAATGTGCATGTGACCTAATATTACTTGGCAATTTAAAATAAACTTTATCATCAGAATTAATAAATGTTTTTCAGGTTTGAAAATACAGCAAATGTATAATGTAGTAGGTTAAGTTTACACTTCTTTTCAAAATTAGATCAATAAAGGCAGCTTACATGCTTCGCTAACTAAAACTGACTGGTTTACAAGCCAAAACACATGGACTTTACTACAGCGATGGCTATCTTTGTAGCTTGTAACTTGTAAACGCAATTTTACATAGTAATGGTACTATTGTGTCTTCTGAAAAACCTTTTTCCTTGATGTTTGGCTCCTTCCTCCGTTCCCTGCTAGCTGCAGATGAATTACATTCTATGGTGTAATATCGGTTCGCCTTCTAAAATAAATCTTACTTAGTGTTTAGTATTATTATCTGCTCTATGTGTCTTCTTTAACACTAGCTGCATATGTGTGTTTGCACATGCGCTTACTATATAGCATGTAATATTGCTAATGTTTTATTACATTTATCTGTGTACTTTGTTGTATTTCTTTATTCCGGCAAACTTTTTTCTGTTTGTTGCAGGTGCAGCTTTAACGTAGGCCATAGTAAGTGCCTCGATAATAGTAATTTTTTTTGTATAGAAAATTCTATTAGTGGCTGGGTGCATGCTTTTAACAGCATTGGTGATTGTGGAAACTGAAAAATATTTATTTATTGTATATACTAATGATATGGTTAATGCTTCGATTACTTACTGGTAATTGCATCACTCTGAGTCCATCTCTCGTCTTGATTAATTACATCATGAGGCCTCTGTGCCTCTCAGACACAGCCCCTATAATCAGATTACAAACCCTCCCACCTTTCACACATCCTGTTTCTTTCAACAGGCCTGCATACTACATTTGGACTGGAAAGACAGGGCGGGAAGGGTGGGAAATTGATTAAGGTGAGAGATGGAGTTGGAGTAATGAAATTATCTTAAAATAATCGAGGGCTCTCGCCTTGATGAATAACGTCATGAGGTGTCCCCAAGAGAACACAACACCAGGACATCTGTACATTTCTGCTCAAAGAAAAGTACATTTTATACAGAAATTATACTTCTACGTTTTACTTCACAGCAGACAGAACTGTAGAGCCAAATACATCTACCATCACCAGACCTTGCATCACCCTATAGTGCTTAATGGATGTAGAAGTTGCTGCTCAGGTGGCTGCTCTACAAATCTCATTTAACAATGCCTCCTGAAATTCTGCTAGAGACGGGTACATACCTCTAGTTGGTCTCCCCAGTACCCCCAAGGGAGAGGAGACCCCATGTTCCTTATATGCCAAGGAAATTAAAATCCTGATCCACCTATGAGTAGACAGCTTCATGCTCTTCTAGGCAGGACCAAAGTTGATGAACAACTAGGCAGATGATCTAAACTCAGCCACCCTCTCAAGGTGCTCTTGTAACATCTAGGGAATGCAAGCCAATGCAAAAAGACTAAAGATTGGGAAAGAAAACAGATAATAACACCTCCTGTTGTGTGGAGAGTGGAAAGGGTTTTTAATATTTTCATAGGGGGTGTGTGTGAGAGGCGCAGAGGTAGCTCATCATGCAGTTTATCAAGGCGAGAGGGACGAGGGGTGATAATTTAATTTTGTTTTATGTACTTCCATATACACGCTCCTAGATGCCCTTTAGCCGAGTATAGCATATTACACTGGGTAAGAATATTATCATTGTTTCAAGTAAAAAAAAAAAAACTTTTTGAGCTTATGTTGTAATTATGTTGCAAGTAAACTTTCCTCAGGTAAACTGAGGTTATTTTTAACCAAGCAGCTTTTCTTGGTCTTGCCTTGAGTGTTTGCTGCATTTGATTTTTTTATATCATGTTTGACGGTAGACTTTACTGTAATGCATGCTTTTGACATGGGTATGCATGATAAAATCTTGTTTTATTTTTCATTACATTTATTGCTTATTGAACACATAGATGATTGTAGCCAATTGCAGTACTGTTAGTAATTTTATTTATTGTATCTTTAACCAAAATTCATGTTAAAAGTCATTCGCAAAGCATTTCTCACGTAAAGTTTTTTTTTTTCGTTTTTTTTTTAAAGCAGTTGCTCTCTAGCCTGGTATGATATTGGGCAGGAGAGTTATATGGTAACTTGCCCAGGCACTTTCTTGTAGTCTTTGGTAAATGCACTATTGTTCAAATACCAGAAGCGGGGCATCTGCACCTTATGGTTGTCTCCTCAACACACTTCCCACTGCTATGCAGCATCATTTATGTATTGAGCACCTGTCCTCGGCTCCTGGATAATTCGTGCTCAACATGTAATCTTGGATGGTTCGCAGGGACTGTCGCAGAGACTCTTTATTGTATTGCAGTAATGTTTCGGTATGCAGCAAAAGCCCACCACCTCGGTCTCATTTCATGATCTATGTGTGATCTGGGACAGCAGCAGTGTATGGCCAATTGGCAGAGGCACTTTCTATACTAGTAAAGTGGCCGGTAATGAGCCTAACATATGATTCCTGAATCTATATATCAACTGCCTGCTTTGTGCAGATGCTGCATATTCTTATTTAAATGTTAGAGCAGTGTAATACTAAACTATCGGCACCATCACCGCTGCTTCCATAATCCCCAACATCAAGAGCATCAGCACTAGTGCTACTTTCTTCACCATCAACACTACTACCAGTATCACCAGTACTACCACTGTCACTAGCACCACCTCTACTACTACCACTATCACGCCAGAAACCACCAGCACCACCATAAAGACCACTGCCACCATCTACATAACCGCTATCACTACCACGACTGCAATTGCCATCATCATCATCTCTACTCCCACTACCATGACTATTTCCAGCATTCCTGCTTCTACCATCACTACTATGACTACTAGAACCATTAATGTCATCACATAACCTTCTTGTGTGTATAAGTGTGTAACAGCATAGAGTGATTGACAATATTGGTAATATGTGTAAGAGAAGCAGTGATGTCAGCACATGCATGAGAGACGTCGTGTCTTTGCTTCAAGTTATAGAAAAAGGTCAGACCTATTGACTTTGCCACAGCTTAATTCTTACTTAGAGCAGGGAGCTACAGAAGCAGCTATAAAGCAAAATCTACAAATACAGCGCTATATGTTTCAAGGTATACATTTTTAACTGCCTTCCTGTTTGGGAGCGTATATAAGGCAGACAGGAGTCTGGGAAAAAATAATGAAAAACTTCACATGCAGGCAGTGCTTGATTTTTAAAAGGTGGTACACACCTAGACCCTTATGCTCCACCTCACGTCTTTCCAGATAAAACTTGAACTTAACACTGGCAAATTGTGGGCAGTTGTCTGATACCACTAAGTTGGGAACACATTCCTCGCAAAACATACCTTCAAGAAAATTGATGACTGTGTCAGAAGTCACATTTACCTCCAACCTTATCCCTGGACACTCAGAGAAGTAGCATAGGAGTGCCAAGGCTTACATTTATTTCCTAGTTGGAGGACAAAATGGGGCAAGCGTGTCTAAACCAAACTTCTGCCAAGCTCCTCCCAGAAGTGCCACTGGGTAAGAAGCTGGAACACATGGTTTAGCTGACTTATCACACCCATTGCAAATCTCACATTCTCTCACCACCTCATCAGCCATCTCATCTAGCCCAGACCACCAAAAATGTTTGTGAATATGACACTTAGTTGCAGACATACCCATCTGTCGCTCATGGCACTGGAAACTAATGATGCATCTCAACATGTAAGATGGAATAGCCTTATCCCCTCTCGAACAGCACACCCTCCTACCAGGCCAACTCACCCTACATCTTGGCAAACAACTTAATTTCACTATGAAACTTCCTCTCATCCAACCATCCAGTCAGCAGGTACTTCTTGACCTCACACAAAACCTGATCACCCTCAGATGCTCTGACCTGTTCCTCTTCCGTACATAACTTGTTCGTCATAGACTCGTTGCCTGCAACCAATTCAAATATATTGAACACAACTTCACTCTCCTGCTCCTCATCCACCACAATCTCACACAGTAAGTGTACATGGGAATTGCAGTGTACATACTTGTTGGTTTTCCCAGCTACATACTAGATGCTAAACTGGCATTTTTGTCACCAGCGCCAACCTAGCAGTCATGATTCTTCTACCTCCTGAAGGAAGCATGTTAACAAGTAGCTTATGGCCAGATCTTAAAGTAAACCTAGTCCCCCACAAATGCGGAAATGTTCAGCTGCTCAAGTGCAATCCTTTAGCTCGCTCTCTTTCTATCATGTAATAATTCCTTTCAGATTCCCAGAGTGTCCTGAGCAATATACCACCACACAACACATGCCTTCTGTTTGTCACATTGCTGCAAATACGCCCCCTGCCGCAGTCACTTGCATCAACAGACACAATGCACCTCTTACCAACAGAAAAATGTTTCAAGCAAGGGGCATTCAACCTGGAGCATTTCAAAAACCATCCTTTCCTCTTCCCCCGAAACTTTGCATTTTTGGTAAGGAGTGATCAGACGAGTTCTAACTTCATCGCAAAATCTTCAATAAACTTGGCCATAAAATGCACATGTTCAATAGTTTGGAAGTGGATGTTCTTTGGTCTGATACCATTACTAGTGATAGTGTGGCCTAACGGCTCCATTTAAGAAGCCTCAAAATGACATTTCATAAACTTTATGGTCAACCCTTTCTCAGATAAAGCTTGGAGCACCTTCTTCAACCAGAGGTCATGTTGTTCCACATACTACTCAAAAACAAAAGTGTCGTCCTTAAAAGCAATTACTCACCCTACACCCTCCAAAGTTTCCTTCATTATGCACTGGAATACAAAAGTAGAGCTTGCGAGACCAAGGGCATGTACCTGAATAGGCACATACCCTCAGGTGTCACAAATGCTTACCGGTGTCTCAAAACCTCTTCCAACACCATTTGGTGGTAAGCGCTGATGAGATCTAGAGTTGTAAACACTGCCGCCTCAACTACAGTTGAACTCACATCATGGATATTAGCCAATGGTGCCTTTCTATCCATATGGCATCATTAGTGCTGCGCAAACCAACCCACAAACTCAGCTCACCCAAAATCATAAGTGAAAGTACAATAAGTTCCACATCCTGCTTCTCACAAGGATCTCTCAAGATTTCCTTCATTCTAGTTCTGTAAGATAAATGAACTTTCAGGACCTTCTGCCTGATAGCAAGTGCTTCATCCTTAGTTTGATACAGTGCTCAAATGCCTTATTCTGTGCTAACTTGTCAGCATGAGCATCCACAAATTATCTTCTAAGTCCTAAGACATACTCATCTGTTCTAAAATATGTAGTTGTATTGCTTCCTCGTTGTACCTCGCTCCTTCCTGATCAGCATCGATAACATAAACTGGGGAAAAACTCAATTTCTTCCTGGTGCGGCCAGCTCAAATGGCATCACCTTTGTTGACAGTAACACCTTCTCCCTAGCAACCTTTAAAATCCATGTCACATAAAAAATAACCAAGATCTGTTATACAATGACCAGTGAAGCATCCAGTGTATGCACGTGGGCAATAATTTCCTCCCTTGCTAACGTTTTTGAACCAGACTCTTCCCAGGAAGGTATACCAGGCCCATGAATACACCATTACTTATACTTGAATGGCTTTACGCTCCCACACTTAACATATGCTGGGGTCTAAATTGATCTCATTATCTGGTTCAACTGACACTAAACTAACTATCACCCCTTGCACACGCGTCCAAAATGTCCCAACTTTTTACATTTGTTACAGTATATATTGGGTGCAGGACAATTTTTTGAATTCCCCAAGTGACTATGACAGCCACACTTGTAACATGCAACAATGGAACCCTGCTTCTCAAAATTCACTTCACCTTTCCTCCAATGTCTTTCCTATTTGTCCCCTTCTGTTAATGACATTCATTTAAATTCCTGTACTGCAAAGACTAGAAATAGCTCATAAACAATTTTTGTGCTATTTGTTCTTATTAATATCTGGTCTCCATTGACCTGATCATAATGAATTGTCTCAAATTCACATTAAGCTGCCAATGTCCTGCGAGTAGCAATGTAGTTCTCAATTCTATGTCCTACACTTTGCTTCCTCAAATAGAACTTGTAGTGCACTATCACTGTATTTATTTTGCAACCATACCTGGCTTCTAGTTGTTTCACAGCATATGTAAAGTTATTTGAATTCAAATATACACAGAGGGGCTGAGGCAATTAAATACCACACTTACCAACAAAGATATTGGGCAGAGTTTAGAAGTTTTCTTATGGTGCACCGAACCTGAAATACAACCCCTCTCCACTTCAAATTGAAAGCAACTTCCAAAATTGACATTAGTTGTTGGAGATATAGCGTTTTTGGTGTCTGCTTACAAGCAGACGCCAAGAAGGCTATTTCTTATACTTACAAGCAGACTCCACGAACACTATTTCTTATACTGAGCACATGAACTCGATTTTTTGTACTGAACAGGAGGATAATAATTTGAACAAAGCCAACAATACAACTCTTTCATGACCTAGAGATGTTTGCACAAAAATTTGAGCCCTGAAGAAGTCCGTGCAGGACGAAAAGCGTTGGCTACTGTGACCACTCATCAATGGCGTGCTTTTAAGAAGAAAATGAATAAAGAATAAATGAATACAGATATCTTCTCTACATGTATACATTTCACGTTGTGTGATATGTTTCCATGAACATTACTGTTGCGAGCGAAATGAGATTTGTGCTGAACTCACATGAAACTGATCTCATTTAACTAATACTGTGAGTGCTGAACCACCAACAACTAATGTATTTGAATTCAAGTTGGCAACATTGGGTACTGCAGGCAACAACTTGAATTGTTTTATTCCTTCCCCATCTATACAGTTCTTCAATGGAAACAACTTTCCATAGTGGGCAGTGCCAGTAAGTGACATAGTCAAGCTCACAAACACACATACAGTCACAATCAGAAACACAGTCACACAAACACACACAATCAAAATATATCCAGAGTCAGAAAGGCACCACAGTTAACAAATAAAAAACAAAAGTTTTACTTATCTTAGCCTGCAGCACGTCCTCATATTAATCAGTCAGTGACTCCAACTACTCTGAGCGCGAGGTGATGACCCAAAGCAAACTACCTTATCCAATACAGAAGCTGCTCTCATGATGTTAAGCAGCATGAGTGAAGCATCTGGATTGGCTGGAGCTGGCTGGCTTATTGCTCCGAAAGGCACTGGAGGTCTGTGCCTGCTCTCCAACCCAGCTGTCTGAGACAGCTGGGTTGGAGAGTTTGAATTGCGCATGTCGGACTGGCCATAGCAAGATGGCCTGCCAAACCAACATGCGCACTTCAAACTGAAGAGGCAACTCCTCATTGCTGCTAATCAGCAGCAATGATACACTGGCCCCTCCCTCACTCTCCGTTGGGCAGAAAACTGGAAAATAAAATGGTAATAAAATTATTTTTTTACCATTTTATTTTTCCAGCTTTCTGCGCAGCAGGGGGAGGGTTGATGCTCCTCCTCTCATATGGAGGTACCATCACAAAAAGTGGGTACAATATTCCTCAACATAAACTAAAAACATTTCATATAACAGATTCCATTCCATTGTTGGTTAAATCAGGATGGATAGAACGAAAGGTGGAATGAATATGCTAGACACACTGAGCAAAATATCCTCAAGTTCAGTCAAGAAAACAACAAACTAAAACAAAAGAAATACTCTCTGTCCCCTACATAGAAAGAAAAGGGGCAGAAGGTGCAGTGCACGAGATACAATGAGTAGTAGGTCTAAATATAATTACATCGTTTTTAACAAAACAAAATAAGAATAGTATTCATTGATGTTGTGGGTGACATCCTTTTCAGTATGAAACCAACTCAGAAAAGGATGAATATCTTTATTCCAAAAGCAATATTAGAGCACTGTGTGGAGATCCACCAACCAAGGTGAATAAGTTCTTCGCAGAACAGTGACGAGATGTCAGCTGTAACGAAAGGGGAGGCAGGCTTGTCAAGCAGTGCCTCCTTCGTGGTAAACTGAAAACCGTATCCCTTATGTGGTAGCTGGAATTAAGTACACTCCTTTTCGGAACTCCAAAATGCTCCCCCCCACAGTGGAATGCACTGCAGAGGTCCTTCAGAATGCATGTGTACCCAGCCTTAGGTTGCTGAGGTGGCAGCAGGTAATGAAACCAACATTTGCACATCAATGGTGTGATATGCTCTCTGACCCTCCTACTTGAAAGCTGAGCCACAGTGGAATGCAAAATGTTCTGGATCGCAAAGGATCTCGGGGCGTACTGTGCAGGCTTCTTCCCACATCAGAGCAGCCAACTTATGTGCACCTCCAAAATGCACCACAATTGATGATCTGACTGCCAATCTCTGCAGTTGTACGTGGTAGGTCAAGGATGTCAACCAATCTGCTACTCCCAGGTCCTTCAGGCCTCCTCGTTGCCAGTGTCAAAAAGACAGATGCCACACCAGGCCCCAAGAAAGAAGGTTTATTAAAACCAAGGTTCAAGACAACAGAAATGAGCAGCAGGCAGCGCAGCTCCAGCCACACCTCCACCATCTCCAACTCGTTCCCAACAGTATACATTCAAAAAACAACCACCACAAATCCATGACATCACAATATTAAATTCCTTCTAATCTGCAGCTGGCCTGGATGCCACACATCTTCCCCCTTAGACAATATAAACAAACATCCCTAAAGAACATTAAGAGATGCACGCAACACGAGGTTCCCTGTCATTGCGAGCCCAGCTGAATGCCAAAGTATAACTGCAAAAATTGACTACAGCAATGGGGTCTATGACAAAATGATATAGAGGTGCATCACAGTCTCTATCCGCACTTCCAGGGAGTTGGGGCAACAAACCAGCTGTGTGTGCTGTTTATTATGACGAAACCTACATAATGTTTTTTAAACAAAATACCAGATCTTCTTGTAATGGAAAGCAAAGCTGTAGTTAGGGAATGCGCCTCCTTTATGGAGACACATGCTAGACGGTTATTGACTATGAACTCCAACTGGTCCCGGCGGCACAAATTCATGATGGTACACGTTTGAGCCTGTAAAACAGGAGGTTATTAACAGTAGATAAACATCTATCCTCTTCTACCTGGGTATTTTGCTGCTATTAAAACTAAATCAAAGTACAAGCCAAGATGTTTTTTAAATTACATTTTAAAATTCAAAATGGATTTGGTGTTCATTACAGCTACTGTGAAATTAAACTTGCTTTAACGTTAGCAAACCTCTGCAAACTTTATTGGATAAATGAAATAGCTACCTGATTTAGTATCTGTTTGCGAAACAAATAGTGTCATCTAAGTGATGCTGGTGAGTGTGGCCCAAGCTTATGAAATCATAGATGAAAGAATCAAACTTAAGGATAGGGGTTTTAATAAGAGTCAGAGGACCATGATGAGAAAGTAAGTTCAACCTTAGACTTGTGTCTGTCTAATATCAGGATGTAATACGTTTGGCAGTTCTAACATTATAAATGGGTATTACTTTGGACACAAAAATTAAAAATAAGAGTTTTGAGTATTTATTTGCACCTCAATGATATCAGACTGGCAGTACTGAAAGAAGTTTTTTTCTGTGTTGTGGTACGATTTTACTGCATTTTACGTGCAATCTTACCACAAGACTAAACATTTGAGGAATCTGGAGAAATGTGTGTTATATGAGCTTTTGCCCATTTTCCAAATTTTGCTCAGCTCTAAATGAGTCGTTTGAATTTGCATATATTGTTAATTCCTTTTCTAAGTTACCATCCCTCCTCTTATGTATCATCATATTTAACATGCACAAACACAACGATCAGCTCCATGTGCCACATTACTTTATTTAAATTTGGAACAATACATGTTCAATTTATTACACAAGAGTTTACAAAGACACAGATAATGTAAATGTAAAATTACCCAACAGGACAGGCGAATGTTGTGTCTGTTAAAAAGCCAATATTGGTTTGCTGTAAATTTAAATGCTTAGATGACTAGGATGTCTTTCTTGATAAACACGTTTAGTTGTGTGTCAGGCATTGTTTTTCAGTCGTGAGATGTGCAGCTGTAAGAGAGTGTTTTGAATAATACTTTATGCCCTCTTGCCTGTTATGATCGATGCTGTGTTGACTATGAATCCACAGAAGATTTCTATACATTGAGCTGTAAGAAACTACAAGACCTAAGCACACGTATGTAAGAAAGAAAATGCTTTTTGTAGGGCACCCAGCCAATGTGTGTGGTGACAACTCATCACCATACATATTTCTTCACTCACCTTGCATGGGCAACAATGGCACTTGTTTTTGCCCTAGGCCACTGGCTCAATGGACATTTTGCTGCCACCTCTCCCTACCTCATTGGTCATAGCAACTTTCCAAGTTCAAAATGCAGAAATTCTGCCACCTTAACTGTGTCCAGTTCTTGTTTTGCAGCTGGCTTATTGGCCGATGATTAAGCAGAGGCCTGTGGTAATGATTATTTTCCTTTGAGAATCTTTTGGTCGAAGGAACAAATTCACAGTGGCAAGACTATCCCCCTCAAGTCTAGCTTTTTAGTAATGGCGTGGAAATTTAAAAAATATTCGGTAATCAGATTGCAAGGTATTTTCTCCCTCTCAACCATTAGAAACATCCCTGTTATTTAAAGGAGTGTATGCCGGCTAAACTGCGGACCACCCATTATTTTCTGGAATAAAATACAGTGTCTCATCAGGTTATTGTTGCTGGATATGTTTTGCCGTAATACCCGACAGAAACAATTTTTCCCATGGTTATTCCCTCAAACTCCTGAAAAGGGTTGAATTTATGTCATAGAGGGGCTGTCGGAAATGCAAATGCCTGAAGTTCACTTTTCAAAATATTGAACATCTGACATATCTTCTCACCACAAACCCCTGCCTCCACATAGGACACACAGCACTATAAACCATGCAGCAGAGCAGCTTCTAAATGCTGAATATGTTTTTGGCTAAATTCAACGCTTAACATTGTATTAGGTGTATTAATAACCTCATCAAAGCTTTTAAAAAGCAAATTCTGAATTCAAAGTGATGTCTTGTGTATCCTGGGCCGTCATCTACAGGTCACTTTCGCCGTATAAGGCTGTGGAGAAAGCAGTATAATCCAGAGCACCGGGCACAGTTCCGCGGCCAGTGTAGGGCGGCATCTTCTTGATGCAGTACTGAGCCTGCTCTGGGGGAAGCTCTCTGCGCAGCTCCTCCGCAAGAATGTAAGGCTGCAGAAAAAGAAAATATTTCAAGAATTTATAAAGGAGGGTTAAAGTCGAAAGTGAATGACTTTGGGTCTTTTTTTAGAAATATTCTTAGCTTTGAACTACAAAAGGTCTCAATCAGTGGAAGCATGTTTAATTTTATTTAAGAAGATAACATCATACAAGAGTTAAATTTCCATCCCATTTCTAGAAAGGGGTTTTAACCCAGAAAAATGCACAGTAAGTAGAAATGTTTATTAGAGCGATGGATGGGATTAATCACTGCCTGGCAGTATGCAGATAGAGCACAAAGACAGGTCCTCCAAAGGTAGAAAAACATATGTTGATATTCTGCGTAACTGATAGTAGATATAAACATTTTTTTGAAAGATAACCTGACATATCTGCCATCGTTAAAGCAGAAGGAAAAACTGGAAAAATACGAAAATTAGATTTCTAAGTTAGCATTAAAGTCAGTTACCACTTACAGAGGACTGATAGATTTGAAACATTGGGTCTTGGCCAAGACAATGGCCAAAAGAACTTTTGGTATAGTCTCAGAGTTTGGACATGACCAGAAAAAGATTTAGAGGCAGCTTTACTAAGTTTTCAGACAATGGAGCACAGCAACAAAATCTGATATGCTGCGTTGCATGAAAGGGAGAGAACAAAAGAGCTCCATAAGTACTAAGATATGGCACTATTTCTCTTCCCTCCTCTGCTGTCGCACTTTAGGCTGCCTACCACCGATGCCTACACCCTTGCACTGTGGTGCAAGGGTGTGTGCATGATGTCAAGCTTAGGGTTTCTAAAGGAAGGCTCTCCTTTGACAAAGATTAATACTTTCCCCACTTTGTATGTGTGCTGTACAGTGCAGCACACATGCAAAGTTGCAAACGTTTTGAGAAAAGAAAAAAATTCTCAAACTTTGCACCTACCTCGATAAGGTGGGAATTTTTAGTACCCAGTACTGTCTACCTTTTTAGTAGCTTGAGCTTTGCATTAAAATGCATGGGTGGTTGCATGGGAAAAACCATGTACCACCCATAAAATACCCCTTTGATGCAAAGTCATGCAAAGTAGTGCTTCGCGCTACTTTGCGTTACGTTAGGGCTACTCTCTAATGCAAATCGTTTTGCCTCGGGTTTATGTCACTTTTGTGACTCAAACCATATGCATAGCGTTAGTAAATCTGCCTCTCAGAGTAATTTTACAAATAGCAGGGAATCAGTGGCTCATTTTACATCCAGATGGAAGCCACTCACTTCAAGGAAGAGGTATCAAAAAGAAGAATGAGACTTATTGAAGGCTTATAAATGGATACGAGAAACAGCTAAAGAGAAAATAAGGAGATGGTTCTTAAAAGTATTTCAGCATCTGTATGAAAGTTAAGTGCTCTAAAAAGTGGTATCTTCATCCACTAATCACAGACCCAAATTCACAGAATCAGGATCTATGGATTTTTGCGGGTGCAAATTGGCATTAAGTTTAAATTGCTGGAATGATCATACACTGATGTGTGTAACAGACAGCGCAGCTCCAGCCGCACCTCCACCATCTCCAATTAGTTTCCAACAGTCTACATTCAAAAACTCCCCACCACTATTTCATGACATCACAATATGTGATTCCTTCTAATCTGCAGCTGGGCTGGATGCCACACATCTTCCCCCTTAAACATATAAACAAAAAGCTCGAAAGAGCATTAAGAGAGGTGTGCAATACGAGGTTCCCTGTAATTGCCTGCCATTTCATTCTTCTGCTCCATGCTTTATGTTACTTCTGTCTGAGAGAATAAAAACACAGCATGCACACCTTTTTTTCATGGGCTTCATTGGTATTACAAGACATGGTCAGGTAATTGCTTTCTAAAAACCAAGAAGTCTTGAAAGTATGTTTCAGGTTAATTTCTTCAAACAAATTGGTTTGTAGCACTCTGGAGATTTTGTTTACGATTTTCACTTTCAGATTATATTTAATGTCCATCAGAGATGTTCTTAATTATCAATATCAATGATTATTAATTTCACATCTGCACTCTTGTTCCCAGTCTTTTTTTTTATGAGAAGCTTCTGCTCCCTTGACATGAACAGTCCGCCAGTGACATCATCTCCTACATACATATTAATTCACAAAAATGTCTACTCCAGGACTGAGGAAAGACCTTCCATTACCTTTACTTCTTATTTTGACTTTCTTTCAACAGCTTAAAAAGGTGGGTTTACCTTTCCTTCTTACTTTGATACCCATAGATCCATTGTGCACATGTGCATGAAGTGTGAGTACTATGCCATTTTAAAATCAGGCATTCTTACAGAAATTCCACAGCCTTCCCCCTTCATTCAATCATAAGCAGTTTGTTTCAAATGCTATTGTCTTATAACGTCTAAGTGCCTTGACCATGTCTTAAGGTCAATGTATGCTGTTTTTTATTCATAATGGTGGGGAATAGCGTTTAATATCTCCTGACTTCCATTCTTCATCCTGTGACAAGAAGTCCTCTTTACAGCCTAATGGTTGCTTAAAATCCAAATTGTGTGCAGTTCTTTCGATCAATTACAAGTGACCTTTTCAAGACTGAATGATGTATTATCACATAATGTGGACTAATATAGAGCAATTGAATGCAAACCTCAAATGACTGCAGCAACAGGAAGAGTTACAGCTAGAAACTGCTTTGGAAAATGAGATCAAAAACTTCCATTCGTGTGCAAACATTTAAAGAGCTTATCATCTGCCAGATTACGTTTAAGTCGTTGTTTTTAAAAAGTAAGACACGTGTTAGCATGCGTCAATAGAATAACAGGGTCAATGCCCGTCTGAATCCATGTTTTCTAATTTATCAGTAATATCAGAAGAAAAGAGTCTATTTCATAATTAGGTGTTTCAAAGAAAAATGCCAAGCACCTTCATAATGTGTGCCCAAACGGTGGTGAGAGCAAGATTGATCTTTAATGTGACCTGTACATTTTAGGTTGATTAGCTTTGAAAAGATAATTTCCTCTTTGATCACTGAAGGTAAAAATAAAAATTAGAGAAAGCTATGCTGAGCCTTTGCTGAGTCGGAATTCATGGACTGAGAAATCTGACTCCCCAGAGTGGCCCAATAGAACCATCAGAAGTAACGGAGATTTAAAGAAGTTCTATTACAAGTGTCCATGAATATGGTGTGATATATTAAAGCAACCAATTTGCATATGGAAGTCTTCCACACCTTAGCCAGGATCTATTATCCTCCACAACTGTTGCATCAGTGAGGCCTGCAAGCCTTTTCCACCTGCTCTGGATGTGGGTCAGCAGATGCAAACGTATCCCGTATGTTTGCTGATCGTCCAGCTATTTCAAACTACTTGGATACATTTTTTGGGAACATTAATCTTGTTTGTACAAGCTTTGTGCACTCTACCGCATTCATAATATTTGGTCTTGGGCACGATAATTCCTGTTCTGTACAAGGCAGTGCTTATCAACTCCATGGCCATTGGCAGGCTAGTTCTAGAGCTGGGAAGATTAGTTAAGGATCCATCTCCTTTCTCTGTTCTCTGGTGGCGAGAAATTATTTCCTGCTATTAACAAAAAAACGTTGATACTAGTATAAGAAATTCCATGCAATCACTTTGGTTAAAAGGGCAGCTGTTGACATACTTTATGTCTTTTGTTTCTTTACTTTTGTGTTTAGCTGAATCAGAGTTATTTTATAAATTATGTGTGATTTTGTTACAAGGTCCAACAGTGTTGAATTGGTATGTCAAGTGTGGACATTTTACATCTTTATTAATTATCTGTTATCATTGATATTATGGAGCTGTGTTATCTCAATTCTCAATAAATTATTCTTCTTTGCCTAAGCAGATGCTGCAGGGTTTGTAGCAGAACATGAATGCACTTCCATATTTTCCACAGGCAGTGGAACATTCCCCATCTAGATCCTTACTTGTACTCATGGTACAGATAATGGTAGTAAATGACACAAGTATTGAATACAAAATATTGTGTGACATGAATATTGTGTCAAAAATATCATCAGTAACAAAATATCATGGAATATAATATCTACAGTAAGAATATTGTTTTTGGTATATAATATTGTTTTTAAGAATACTGTTGTATTTTATATTGTTTACTTTGATATAGTTGTAATAAATCATTTTTATTAATTTAATAAATGTTAGTATATTATTTTAGGTGTTAGTATAATGTTTATTATTTTTTTTAAATATAGTTTTAATTTTAAATGTGTATTTTGGTTTTTTAAATTTAATTAGTAACTTATAATGTAGTAGAAGGTTGTTGGGTTTGTAGGGGAATAGGGTGGGACGTAATTCAAATAATTTAATTTTAATATTAATTATTTTTTATTTTTCATTAAACAATAAAAGATTATTAAATATGTAAATTGTTTAATTGTGTAATCGTAATTTTATTTATTAAGGTTTAATTTGTTAATTTTAATGTGTATTTTAATTTTAACATTTTTTGTAGTCATTTATTTTTCAGTAGCAGGTTGTTGGGTTTTGTAGGGGGAAAAGATGGGAAGTTATTAAAATTATATTCTTTTTAAATTAATTGTTACTCAAATAATTGTTTAAATGATAATTATGAATGCATATTTTTAATGATATTACCATGTAAATTGTTTGTTTGATTTAAAATATTTAGTAATTTGTTGCTATGTGTCTTTCATATTAATAATTCTAAAACTTGTTGTATTTGTTTTATTTAATTACCATTATAAATTTATATGTTGTTTTCTTTATTATTTTGTTTCTTTCTTTCAGTGCTTGCATTTTTTTCGGATTGTAAGGAAGTTCATTTGATTATATTTAATTTAAAGTTTTATTATTTTCAAAAGTTCTTGTTTTTATTTCTTTATTTTTACTTTATATAGTATGTGTTTTATATAAGATATGATTTAATTATTTTCTGTTGTTATGTATTTAAATATTTTCTGTAAAATAATCATGAGTTGAAAAGGTATATGTAATCCTTCCGAAGTCCAACACTTTCTCTACTGTTGCTTAGTCTAGAGTGTGAATAGTAAGTATAATCCCTTCGAAGTCCAACACTTTCCCTACTGTTGCCACTGGAGTGGGAATAGTAAATCTAACCCTGCTGAAGTCCAATACTTTCACTACTGATGGTTAGAAAAGTAGGAATAGTAAATCTAACCCTTCCGAAGTCCAACACTTTCCCTACTCCTACATACATTGGAGTGGGAATAGCAAAATTTAGTATTTAAAATAAATGACTTTAAAGACGATATTTATTTAAAAAAACGACATTCTTACCTTTTTTGTGCCATATTCTCTTCCATATTTGTGACACCATATTTTTATTATTTACATTATATATAAAGAAATACAATATTTTGATAACCAATATTTTTGACACAATATTCATGTCCGTCAATATAATATTTGTGGTCGCAATATTTTGTCATACAACCAATAATGGCATGTCCTATATGCTTGAAGATAGCGAGAAATATGTTGAGCAGGATGCCATGAGCAAAATGTTGCTCCATGTTACGGGCAATCTACTGTTCCCGAGAGCCCTGCCTCCAATGCCACAGTCTCTGAAATATTGCTTTTAGAACCTGCCACATAATGTTAATTCCCCTGTCTAATTCTCTGCCTCACTTAGCTGGAGCAGAGTTTACAGTGCTACATTTCTGACTTTGTGTTGTCAAGGATGACCCCAAGCAACAGGCCCCGCCTTCTGACATAGGTCTGTGTGCCTCTTAACTGCATATTTCATATCCTCATGTTCCATATCATGCTTCATATTATACCGCTGGGTGTGCAGTCGGGCAAGGGTGCAAACCCCGGTCCAACTTACTACTCTACCCATATTAGATACTACAGTTAACAAATGTAAACCACTAGAAATTGGCCACCATGTACAGTAAGACTGCTTGGCCTCTATATGCGAGCTCCTGCTCTAGAGCAAGCTGTTAATACATCCACAACTTTCGTGCATGCTTTAAATTTCAGTTCTTTCATTAAACACTTTACTCACATCTATGACCCAATCCTCAACATAAACCTGATTTAATTTTTAGATCTGAGATATGGCTCAAAGAAACTTGTGGCTCTGATTTAGCTAAGGCTTTACCTAGGAACTATAAGATCTCTCAGCTTGAACATCTTCATGGCCCAGCGGTAGATTCCATCAGTCAAGCCATCTGGCTGGAGGTCGCCATCCCCATCTCATTTACTGCTGAACTATTAATTGTCAACATTTCTGTTACCTTTGCTTTTCTAATTTAAAATCTTACTAGTCCTTCATCAACATTTAGATCTACATAGTCATTCTCCAGGCAATCATTATTCCTCTGCTGCAGGTGGATTTTTTAAAAACATTTTTCGAGCTGGACAATACTTTCCTTCATTTTCCATTCAGCAGTGTACAGCTGAAATGATATTGCCTTGTAGCGAAAGGGGCTCACCACAATTCTAATGCTTCCATTCAACCTTTAGTACTTAGTCCAAGTGATCTTAAAAGTATAAGCAGGTTGTGTGCATGACAAGGGAATTATGGAGCATTACTTTTTAAAAGACTGGCTCATTCATTCTATTATCAACCTAAATCTCTTCAGGATCCTCAGAGAGAACTGCACTCAACAGTAAGAGAACGGAATCTTGATCAATAAAAAAAGACCTACCTGATTCATTCCCAGCTGCTAGATTTCATTGGAGCAGCATTCAGAATAACAAATCAGGCAGTTTGTTCCTAGAATCAGGATACTGAACATCGGACTTTGTAAAGAGTTCTTCGTTTTTCTTCATAACATTCCAAGGTCATTACTGCTGGGGTAAACCTTGTGGTTTATAGGGGGACTCTTGAAGTGGCATGTACACACTGCACATGGTCACAAAAGGATTTATCTTCCTCAATTTGGAGAGGTCTTGATGAATCCATATCTCTGTACAGGCTTTTTGTTTAATGATCTAGGGGTTCACAATCATCACATACACCAAAAGCACAACCATGATGTTTACTTCAACAAAAAGGGCAACACTTGTTTTGAATCAAGCTTGTAGGCAAATGCCAATGTCCTGGCTTTGCCAATAGTTCACCTGCTGAGGTTAAGCAACCTTCAGGGGTATGGCCTGAGCAAATCTTTCCCAGCATGTCAGTACGTATGCCTCCGTCTACAAGTCTTGTGGGAACACTGCCTGATGTTGGGAATACCTTGGAACAAGTTGTTTCCAACTTAGATTAATGTTTTCCTCCCTGCTCTCTGCCACAAAATTCTCTGGCTGGGAAAATGGGTTGTATGGCGAAGTAGGGGACACATTTATCCCTTTTATGCACCCAAACCTCGATATCTTAAACCTGTTCATCAAGAACATGAGCAAACAGCTTTATGTGGGGTTGGTGGTTTGCATTGGGGTGCATGAGGTGGTTTCCCATTCTATTTCAGCTGGCCATGTGTCAAGTGTCAGGAGTAGGATTTTATATTAAAGCATTCTGTCTCCCATCCTGATTTCTGATGCACACCCTCAGCCATCTATGCATACTGAGATACCTAAACATCCAATTTGACCAAGCACACCTCACCCAACTAAGATCAAGATCCAACACCGCTAATCTTAATCTTTCCTGGGCATAATTTTCACTGGGCAAGGACATTAATTGGAAATTCTGCAATAACTGTAAATGGCCGTCCCTTTGTGTCAACCTCCCTGTCAAACAACTGCCACAATAAAATAAAAAAATAAAACTATTTACAGACAATGGAAGAACCATGATCTGTCATCAAGGCCTTTCCGAACAAATTACAGAAGTGGATCAATTCTATAACTTGTTCACAACACGGTTTAACAAACAAATACCAAAAAATGTGTGTTTGCACTTAACACAGAATTAGTACTACCTTGATAAAAGGTAAAAGGACAATAGTATTAAAGTATTTTTTTTTAAAGCTAAAAACTGAACTAGGTGTTCTACAATGCCAAAGGAGAAAATCAAACAACCAAGTTGATAAAATACACCTTTCTCACCACAAAAAATATACTAATCATGCATCAGGAATGTAAAAAGACCTCATAGGTCCATCAGGATCTCGATACAAAATGTCCATCAAAAGAACTACAACGGAACCTTTCAGAGTTATACAATTAAAGTGCATTGCCACCAAAATATCACACTTGCAAGCATTCTGCAACAGCATTGCTTATAAACTAGTCACAAGAAGAAAGAGCCCTAAAGACTATTGACAGGCAAGATTAATGAACCATTTATAAACTATGATAATCAGGGCAAACACATCAAAAGGTGAAGACAAACAACTGTTTCTAGCTTCCTTTAAACAGCTCTAATAAGCCAAATTCAAAGAATTGGTCCTGGCAATCAGACCATCTGGATCTCCATGAAAGACATCTTACTCCATATATCTGCAGTCACTGACACACAAACAACATTTAAAGCTCCCTAACCTCAAGAACCTTGCACTCAGGACTCCAGACCTCCTTCTTCAGAGAGCTCATTAAAAGCAAAAAATCTACTCTCAGGCCATAAAAAAATGCTCTACCGAGGCACAGGCCCTGAATCTGCCCTGATAAAAGCGAAAGGATGGTGGACAGAAATGGAGTAGTGACACTGGTATTGTTGGATGTATCGACTGCCCTTGACAATGTCCACCACCAGACCCTTCTACTGAAATTAGAGAAGCTGTGAATTCAAGGATATATCCTAAACTAGATCGCTTCCTGTCTCCAAGGAAAGCATAGGATCATCTCACTATCACTGCTCATGTCAACTTCTTTCACCACACAGTTTAGTGTTCCACAAGGTCTAATTATCTCCTCCCTTCTGTTAAACTACTCCAGGTGCTCCACTGGTTCCATTCAGTCAGGTGTTTTGCCTTCGAGGTACTCTGCATCTTCCACAGTGCCATCAAGGGAAAATGCCTTTGTTCATGCAAACTAAACTCCACAGATCCTGCTATGGACTAATACTTTGTGTATCCATCCCATTCTACAAGAAGAAAAGCATCAATGGAACCTCATTCATTCTACAAACCACAAAACTATGGAACTCCTCACAGGCAAAATCAAAAAACACACCAAAATATCTGACAATCAGCAAGGAAGCAAAGACTTAACTTTTTCCCAACTTAGGCAGCTCCAGGACTGACCATACAGTACTTATTCCAACTACCTGAGCATGCCTTGAGCCACTTTCTTTTTGCTGCTTTCGGATGTTTATTATATTCCTAGGCACAGCGACCTAAGACATGACAAGATCGCCACTCTGGTTTCTACTGAATGGCACAAAATGCTCTCCACGTAGCCATACTGCAATGTAACACTCTTTGATCAAAGCACTTATGCAGGGTGCAGAATACTGTGTGTTGGCTAATGTACTTCATCACCTTGACAGGGGTATGAAGGACTATATATCCTTCTAAGATACAATAAATGCAAGGTCAGGACAAGTTTAATTTTGATCAGTATGTGGAGTTAATTAATTACGTAATCACCTACAAGGTCAATGGGACATTTGGTTTTTGCAGTCTACATTTTGTATGTGTTAATATATGAAAAGGTCTCTTAACACACATGAAAACACATGTAAGTAGAAACAAGTGCCTCCACTGCTAAAGTTTACCTCAACTCTTCAAGCAATGCCACAACACAGTAACATCGTTTGGCTTGTACTGTTATTAGTATCTATGCTTTTATAGCACTTATTTTTTTTTTTTTAAATAGCTGTTTTATTGGCATTTATGATATTGTCGTTGATACAATCAATGTTCATTCAAAACCACAGAGATGATACAAATATTCAAATAGACAAAACTATGTTGTGTGTCGTGCTCAATACATCTTATACTAGTATAGAACAAACAATAATGATTACAACATCACGTGCCCCTGTGGTTTTCTCTGAGGTGGTACTAGTTACCCTTCAGGTTGGTATCAAGGCGTATTAGTTCTCTGCTGCATCGGGGTGCACTGCTCGGGGTATCCATGTCCACTTTCTATCTTGAGCATTCCGTGGTTACATGCTCTAAACAATGTTCATATAGCCGCCATACAATAGCTCAATAAGAGATAATAAGCCAAACAAAAGGCAAAAAAAAAAAAACAACAAGTGGAAACAACCAAGCTCAATGCATCTAAAATGCCCATTGAACCTTCCACTAAAACTTACATAATTCCACCAAGGGTCCTTAGTCACTCGGTATGTCTGCAACTGCTCGACTGATTTTTCTAACGGGCCGGTGGGCCCTGTCAGGGGGGAAGAGAGGGGGAGTCGGTGAGGACCCACAGTATGCTAGGGCAAGAACCAGTATCTCATAAACCCAAATGAAAGACTATATCCTCCAGGGGTCGTGGCGTCAGTGGTCTAAACCTACCCTCCTCCCGGGGTCTCCCAGGTTCGCCAGGGCTCTACAGTAACTGTTATGCGGTTGAGTGGGCACGTATCTCTTCTATTCCCCCTGATTCCGATGAACTCCGCTGCGAGCCTCAGTCAGGTGTATCACGTGTGTCCCAGGCCCTCAATATGTACGCCCAGGGTTCCGCTAGGGGTTTACGTCGTTTTGTGACCCTATCCTCCCGGATCAGAGCTTTTTCCTCTGCCCTGGCCCAGCAGGACACATCCTTTTCCCAGTCCACGATTAAGGGGTTCGTCTTTGCCTTCCATCTGAGCGCTATTCTCCGTTTAGCCAGGAGGAAAGCCAGGTCTACAAACCTGTGACCCAGTCTTTTAAATTTGGGTCTCGGGAAGAGACCCAACAGACACACCTCCGGTGTGTATGCCAGTGTCCGGGCCAAAACTGCATTTACTGTCTCTACAATTTTGGTCCAGTACGTTTGGAGTCCCGTACAAGCCCATATCATGTGGTCGAAATCCGCGTCTAGTTGGGAGCACCTTGCACAGGCCTGATCTGCTGTACCGTACACCACGTTCAGTCTATGAGGGGTAAGGTAGGCTCTATGGAGCACATTGAATTGTATAAATTTAAAAGCCGTGTTCCTAGATGCTTTTTTCGGGCTTCCCAGAACCTTCTTCCACTCCTTCTCATTTAGTTGCCTAGTCAGCGTGCCCTCCCATCTTTCTTGCAGTCGGGGCAAAGGTCGATGGGTCATTTCAGTTAAGGCCAGATACAGCCATTTTACCAGATGTCCCGCCGAGCCCAAAGTCACCATCGCGTGGAGGGCCGCATGGGTGGGGGGTTCATTCGCGGCAATTCCCCACAGCTCCGTCAAGGCCCCCCGTATCTTATGGTAATTCAGAAACTGTCCCGGTGGTAAGTCATGGTATTCTAGAAACTCAGTTAAGAGGAGCAGTTCGCCATCCCGGTAGCAATCCCCGATTGAGGACACGCCTGCCTCCTCCTAACCCTGTAACTGCCGCTGCGAGAGAGGGGGGCCCATTCCAGCCTGTGGTAGTCCCGTAATTGGTAAACTTGGCGTGTAAAGCAGTACATCCCTAGTTCTCGCCCGGCATCTATCCCAACACGTTACCGCCACTGCGAGTAGTGTCCCCATGTGTTTGATCTTCTGGCAAGGGTTTAGCATTCTGGGTATCAAAGCCCCTAATACTGCATTAGCTGGCAGTGACAAAGCTTCCAGTCCTCGTCCATCTAGCCATCTGGCCATGCACTGAAGATCTGCCGCCAGGTAGGAGGCTTCAAAATCAGGGGCCCCCAGCTCGCCACCGGCAAGCGGCAGGCGAGTGTGTCTGTAGGGATACTCTATTACGTCTCCATCCCAAATCAAGTCCCTCAATAATGTGTCCAGGGTCTTAAACCAACTTCGCGGGATCACCACCGGCAGGTTAACAAAAAAATACAAAAGTCTGGGCAACATCACCATCTTAGACAACGCCACTCTGGCCATCACCGGCAACTTGAGCGAACGCCAGAAGGAGACATTTGCCCGTAGCGCTCTCAGGACGCCTCCGAGGTTCCCCTCGAACATGTCTACCTGACGGTGATAAACCTGTATACCCAGGTATCTGAAAGAGCTCGGAGCCCATTCCACATCCGGTGGGAAGTTCAGCGGTCGGTCAAGTGCAGGGCTTAACTGGAACACACATGTTTTCTCCCCGTTTACGCGCAGTCCAGAGAGCTCAGCGAACTCTGCTAGGACGTGCATCACTATCGGAATCCCATTCGATCCACTGCGTAGGTAGACCAGTATGTTGTCCGCATATAACGAAACTATAGGGTCATTCCCGTCCAGAGCCAGTCCCAGGTGTTCACCCTCCTGCCGGAGCCATTCCGCTAGGGGCTCCATCGCCAAGGCAAAAAGCAACGGCGATAGGGGGCATCCCTGGCGTGTTCCTCTGTAAACTGGATAAGGGGCAGACACTGTGCTACCCGTACGTACTCTCGCTCTGGGACTCTCGTATAAGAGACGGACCCACTCCAGTCAGCCGTCTCCCAGTCCCATCTTCCCCATTACTGCCATTAAAAAATCCCATCTCAAAGAGTCAAAGGCCTTTTCCAGGTCCACTGCTATTACTACGGCTTCGGGGTACCACACCAGGTTTCTGTGGAACATAACATTATATAACCTCCACAAATTATTAGAGGTGGAACGTGAGGGAATAAATCCACTCTGGTCAGTGTGGACCAATCTCTGCATCTGCGGCAACCGTCGAGACGCCAGCGCTTTGCTCAAAACCTTGAAATCAAGGTTTAGCATAGACAATGGGCGGAATTCCGTCACCGCGGCTACCTCTTTCTTCGTTTTTGGTAGAGGGATCACTAGAGCCTCCCTCACCGATGGGGGTAATTGTTTCTCCCCTAATGCCACTGCATACATCTGCTCCATTCTCTGGGCCAATAAGTCCACAAAGGCGAGGTAGAATTCAGCCGGTAGGCCATCCGGCCCTGGTGTTTTCCCCCGTGCCATTTCTTTAATGATTTCCCCGGCCCTTACCGGGAGTGCCAGAGCATCCCGGTCGTCTTGTTCTAGTCCCTGCAGGCTCAACCCCTCCAGATAGTCCGTTAGTCTATCTTCTGGTATGTCTCCCAGTTTCCCATATAAGTGCTCATAGTAGTCCCGGAACGAGTCGTTAATACCCCTAGGGGAGCAATGCATGCTTCCCCCCGCTTCACGCACACTCGCAATTGGAGCTTCCCTGCTCTCTGGTCTAATCAGCCAGGCCAGTAGCCTCCCTGCCCTGCTGCCCTCCACATGCTGACGCTCCCGGTATGTCCGGCAGTCTAATGTCCTTAGCCTATCCCATGTGGAGTTATAGATACTCTTCACTTCTGCGAGTCTGCCCTGCACTTCAGCCCCTCCCTCGATTTCTCTGTCCAGTGTCAGGATCTGAGCTTCCAGGGCTGCAAGTTCCCGGGTGATCTCCCTTCTGGCTCCCACCATCTGCTCCAGACAGTTTCCTTGGATCACCACTTTAAATGCATCCCATTCCACTAAGAGGGAGCTAGCAGTCCCCTAGTTGTTCACGAAATAAGCGGTGATAGCATCCGAGAGACGTTGTCTAAAGCTATCGTCTTCTAGAAGGGTGGGATCTAGTCGCCACAACGGGATGGGTGCCCTCTCGGGAGTAGGGGCAAACCGCAGTAGCAGGGGGCTGTGGTCGGATATGGATCTCCCCAGATATTCAGCATTGGACAACATCAGGGCTATTCTATTTGAGCAGAGGAACATGTCCAGCCTGGTGTGCAGGTCATAGAGGGGGGGAATAGTAGGAATATTCTCTTTTCTGCATATTCTGCACTCTCCAAACATCCGTCAGTTCCCACCCAGCAATCCAGCTCCTTAATCCCTTGGGCATGGTGGCGGCTACCATCCCCCTCAAAGGCGGAGTAGATCTGTCCCATCCCAAGTCACATACACAATTAAAATCACCTCCCAGAATCAAGTCCTCTGCCACAAACCCAGAGAGTTGCCCAGAGAACTGCTCTAAAAAGGAAAGCTGATCACGATTTGGAGCATAGACAGTCCCCAATGTTATCTCCTTGCCCTTCAATTTACCCTGAACCACTACAAATCTCCCTTCTGTATCGATTATTTTCCGGGACACCCGGAAGGGAACCCCAGGTCTAACCCACACAAGCACCCCCTGTGCATAGGCCGAATAGACAGTCACAAATAACTGCCCCCTCCATCTGCGTCGTAGCCTGGCCACCTCCACCTCCGTGAGATGGGTCTCCTGCAGCATCACTATGTGGGCTCCCCTATGTCGTATGTAGTTGAGGATGCTGTAGCGCTTGGATGGAGAGCCCATTCCCTGAACGTTCCAAGTTAGGAGTTTTAACTCCTCCGCGAAGCCAGAGACACCAGCCATCCCTCAGCCGTGACACCCCTCTCCCCCACCCTCCCTCCCCTCCACCCCCACCCAAAGACCATTGTGGACCCCGTGGAATAAAACATCAAACCCCAACAGTAAAACTCTCCAACCCAGGAGCGGTCTGACAACGGTCAGCTGCCCAAACCTGTAAGAGAACTTCTTGTCGATCAGTACGCCGCCTTCAGTTCCGGTGGCGGTGCACTCTTGTGGGGGTTGGAAGGAAAGTCAAAAGTTCGTGATACGGTGAATGCCCATCAGATGCCATTAATCGCAGAGGGGGTCCCCCAACCCAGCTCCTTGATGCAGTCCCTTTTAAGTGTCCATGTGCCGAATCCGTCAAGCGACGTCGTCAGCAGTACGTGGGGTGAGTTTCAGCAGACCAGCATCACTTCCGGAGTGGTCTCCCGAGTTAGACGACTGGTTCACTGGGTCTGAAGAGGAGTCGCCACTCCGATCTTGGGCTGCAGGTGACATCAGCTGTGCCACCGCTTTCAGAGCCTCTTCCCGTTCCCGCTGCGTCTGAGACACCGTGGGCTTCCGCAGTGCTTTCGGTTTCTTGGGGTGGCATGACCTGGTCCTAGCCCCTCGCTTCCCGCCTTTTGTGCTCTGTGTAGATCGGGGCAGCGGGCACCCTTCCCATATGCCTCCAGCCACGTCCATGCGTCCTCTGGTCTGGCACAGAAGTGTGTGGCATCGTCCACTACGATTCTGAGCCTTGCCGGGAACATTAAGGAGTACTGCAGTCCCGCCTCGCGTAGCGCCTTTTTCACTGCCACGAAGGAGGCCCTCTGTGCTTGCACTTTAGCGGTAAAGTCCGGATACATGGAAACATTACAAATGTCCATAGAGTATTAGCCATGGGATCTGGACTGCTGTAAGATAACGTCTCTGTCTCTGTAATGAAGCAGCTTGGCAACCACTGGTCTGGGAGGTCTGCCCGGTGCTGGCGATCTTCCTGGCACCCTATGGGCCCTCTCCAGAGCGAAGAATCGGGATAGTGCACCAGTTGGCATCACCTCAATTAGCCACTTTTCAAGAAACAACAGCATGTCCGCCCCTTCCGCTGCCTCCGGGATCCCCACAAATCGAACATTATTGCGGCGGTTCCTCCCTTCAGCATCTTCTGCCCTCCGTTCCAGCTCCGTCACCCTAGAGGTGAGTTCATCAAGCCTTGCCGCCCCCTGCTTATGCTCCGGGACTAAGTCTTGCAAGGTGTTTTCAGTATTCTTGACTCTGTCTGCCAGCTTGTGGTGTTCAGCCTGCAGGAGCCCCAGCCCCACAGACACTGCTCCAATATCTTGTTGCAGCGCCGTTCTAGTGTCAGAGATCGCCTTCAAGATCTTGTCCAGATGTAAATGTAAGGAAAGGCCCTTATCTGTTGTGTCTCCAACTTCCTGACCATTGGTCTGGGGGGAAGGATCCCGCGTATTGGGCAGCGTGCTCCCATGTCTCGTCTTCTGCCGCTTCGGGTCGCCAGCCCCTCGCCCGGGCATCTTCACCATTAACACAAGGCGACGGCCTCTTACGTTATGGGCGTTATTTGGTCTGCCTAGGTTCACTGGACTCTGTAGTCCTCTTCTGCATCAGTATCCGTCCAATGACTCCAACCTGTAGGAGAGTCACGGGGCCCCACAGAGCCGTTTCCCGTTTTCTTGGTCGCTGCCAACACGATCTGGGCCTCAGCAAACCCGAGCTACCACAGGAGTAGGGTGAATGCAGCCGGACTGGTATACGGGGGTGGGCTCTGGGGTGCGTGTAGCTACTGCGGTGCTCCCCTAATTGGGTGACCACGCACGTTGTCCAAACAGCCACTCCTTGTTTCTAGTGTCTCTCAGCCCAGGGCGCTTGGGCCTGGCTTGTCTATTGTAGACCACTGCCTCGCTGATTGCTGCCAGTTCCAGCCCCCAGACGCAGAGGCCTAGCACCAAATGTTCCCCCGCCACTACGCAGGCGGTGTAAGCTCTCCGCACCTCCTAGCTCTCCTCACCTTGTATGCGCCCTGTCAAGCCAGGTCCCTGGCACTCCAAATCGCCCTTTGCTGCTGGTTGGTGATCTCTCCCGGAGTCCGCAGCAGCCTCGGCCCGCCACCCCGGCCTACAAGATGGGCGCTACTCCGTCACTCCTCCTGGCGTTGTTGCGCAGTATTTGGAGTCCCGAGCCTCCCCTCTGTGGGTGTGATGCTTGTTTTTAGAGGGGGGGGGTATTTCCATGCTTCCTGCCGAACTGTGTCGCATTCTCCACGGGTGCTCACACCGTCCCCAGGGCCGCACTGTACTTCTGGCGTCTGCGCCCGGTTATCGCGCGCCACAGCTGCGCCTCTCCAGGCATCGCCGCCTATGCGGCCCGTACCTCTGGGCCTGCTTCGGTGCTCGCCACCCTATGTGCACCCGACCGCCCGGCACTGCGTGGTCTAGCCTTCCTGCCACCACAGCGTCTCAGCTTCCAACAAATGTGGACCGCCGCTCACCGCCGGTCGCTGCTCCGGGCTTCGGCAGCGTAGCTGGTGCGGGCCTGGTTTCGTTGTTTCAGGGCCTCCGTCGGGTGGATATCTCTGCCGCTGTCTGCTTCATCGGAGCTCCCCTCCTTGTCTCCCTTCCGACGAGGGTCGCAGTGTCCACGCCCAGGGCACCACAAGCGCAGCCAAGTCCCAAGTGCTAGATCGGGCCGGGCCCCACCGCAGGTCCAGCCCCGCCTCTACCAGGCTCCCGTCCCGGCAAATTGTGCTCCGCTCCGCTGCGGCCCCAAGCTCCGGCCGTGGCTCACTTCGGTGTCGGCAAGCGTCTTCTCCACTTCACCCGCACTTTGCCGGTAGCAGGGGTCCCCCACACACAATTTGGGTAGGATTTCTACGGGACCAGGACGGAGCTTCACTGTCAAGCGTCCGCCATGATTGTGGTCTTAACCACGCCCCCATGCTTTTATAGCACTTAGACCTTGAAGTTTTAGGGCCCGATTACGATGCGGTTAGGTTTGGCTCCGACCCAGGGTCGGAGCCATCCTAACCGCCTCCTAATTACTGATTCGGTTTCCCTTCCAAACGACCCATTACGATGGAGTTGGTAGGAAGGGAAACCGAATCGGTTCGGTCACATCCTAATTCCTGGGTGTCATTTTTTGATTTAGTAATACTCCGAGAACATAGGAGGGGGTTGGTGTGCACCACAGGTACTAGCTGTGTCCTTCTTTTTTCCATTACAGAACCAGTGTCTTGAGGGTATATACCTGGCTTCTACCCCTGGTCCCGTCTAGATCTGGCTTCTACCCCTGGTCCCATCTACATTCTGGTCAGCGTTCACACAGCTACTAGGGTAGGTGGGAAACGGTGGTGGTGGTCCCTGTCGCCCCTGCGAGAACCTCTCACAAGTAGAAGGTAAGACTTGTGGGACTCTGACAGAATCCAAAGCCCACGTAGTCTATCTTGCCCGGGCGATATGGGCGACCCCGAGATCACCCTACAAGACATAGCTGCCATCCTTGCCACCATGCAGGCAGAGAGTCATAGCATAAGACAGGACATCACCGCCTTGCAGACACAGGCAACAGGCGGGGGAACGGGGCCTTGGGGCCAGTTTCCTTCTGCTAGAGTGAGACAGGAAGGAATATTGAGACCTCCCTTGTTCCAACCAAGTAGTTCAGCCACAGCTCCCGTTTCGGACACCACCATACAGGTGATAGCTCCTCACGCAGTACAGCTGGCTCCACCTGAACGTTTTTATGGCGACAGCACCAAGTATAGTGTTTTTCTTCATCAATGTCATTTACACTTCATGGCTCGAGCTTCCGCATTTCCAGATGACGCATCTAAGATCGCCTTCATCCTCTCCTACATGGGGGCGATGCTTCCCAGTGGTCTATTCCCTTGGTAGAGAATGACGATCCCATGTTGTATAACCTCCCGGTCTTCAAGGACAACATGCGACGGATGTTCGCCCGCCATACCTTTGTGCAAGCCGCAGATAATGAATTACTCGGCTTAAAACAGGGTAACACAGATCTACTGCACTACATCACCACCTTCAGTAGGCTGGTGATAGAAGCATGCTGGCCCGAGTCCAAGAAGGTGTCCGTCTTCTACAGGGGCTTGCGTGACGAATTAAAGGACCTACTTTCCCAAATACCTGATCTCCCGGAGGACATAGGGCCATTCATTGACCTAGTGGTGAAACTGAACTACAGACTACAGGAGCGTAAGTCAGAAAGAAACAGGGGTGGTGAGTCTCGGTTCCTGACGCACAAAGAAAAAACCGCCGATGTTTCTATTCCATCCTCTGACGTTCCAGAGCCAATGCAGATAGGAGGTGTTCGTGGGCCTCTCACCAAAGAAGAACGGGAGAAAAGGAGACGACAGAACCAGTGTTTGTATTGTGGCAAAAATGGGCACTTTGTCAGGGAATGTCCTGTAAAACCTACCCGAGCAAAAGGGAAGAAGCCTTTTGTTCTTCCTGTGGTCAAGGGAGATTGGTCGGGAAACGGGGAAACCCAGTAGGCGGTGGGGTCCGGCTACTGGGTTCTTCGTCCGCCAAGACGCCGACCCCTGCCTTTGGTGACGGCAGCCGTCATTTGGGTGTGGAGGTGACATTACGTACGTTGACAGGCTTGGTATGGCAGGTCACGGCCCTAATCGATTCGGGAGCCACCGGCAACTTCATCGACAACCGATATATGGTGGAGCTGGGTATGGCTGCTGTGCCGAAGGCGAAGCCTGAGACGGTTAAGGCAGTGGACGGCACGGATCTTACCTCTGGTCTCATTCGTTTCCAGACCGAGGTCCTGGGAATGACGTTCGAGAATGACCATACGGAATCCATCACCTTCGATGTTATCGACGCACCTCAGTTCCGCTTGATACTGGGTCTCCCGTGGTTAGTGAAACATAACCCTCGGATTGATTGGGTGTCCAGGGTTATGAGTTTGGACTCGGCTCTTTGCTCCTCTCGCTGTTACCCGCAAGCAGACTCCTCCGGTACTAAGGACGTACAGGCCCAGGCGTTACCTCTCACCGGAACGGTTATGGCCACGCAAGGGACAGTGCCGGACGTGTATCAGGACCTGGCTACAGTATTCGACAAAAAGGGAGCGAACACTCTGCCTCCTCATCGAAGCTTCGACTGTAGAATAGACCTGATTCCAGGTTCCACTCTTCCCTGTAGCCGTATTTATTCCCTTACCGAAAAAGAGAACGAACACCTTCGCTTATATCTCGACGATTACCTACGCAATGGGTTCATCCGTCACTCCAGATCACCTGTGTCATCCCCCTCTTTTTCGTGACCAAGAAGGAGGGGGATCTGAGAACGTGCATCGACTTCAGAGCCATGAATGCCATTACCATAAAAAACCGGTACCCCTTACCCCTAATATCCAACTTGCTGGACCAGGTGAGAGACGCCACCCTCTATACTAAACTGGATCTCCGTGGGGCCTACCATCTCGTCAGGGTCAGAAAAGGGGACGAATGGAAGACCGCGTTTCGAACCAGATATGGTCTCTTCGAATACCAGGTAATGCCGTTCGGGCTCTGCAACGCCCGGCTGCCTTCCAGTATTTCATCGACGAAGTCCTGAGAGATTTCATCGATCAGTTCTGTATCGTCTACATTGACGACATCCTGATCTTCTCCGGAACGTTGGCGGAACACATACAGCACGTCCGCACTGTTCTGCGACGACTCCAACAACACGGATTGTATGTCAAGCTGGAGAAGAGCGTCTTTCACACCGATGCGGTGGAGTTCCTTGGACACATCATAACCCCTGGAGGAATCAAAATGGACACCAAGAAAGTTGAGGCTATACTGCAATGGCCTTCCCCTACCTCAGTGAAGCACGTCCAGCGGTTCCTAGGGTTCGCCAACTATTACCGTCGTTTCATCACTGGTTTCTCTAGACTTGTCACCCCCATCACTGGGTTGTTGCGCAAGGGCGTTTGCTTCAGTTGGAACCATGAGGCAGAACAAGCCTTCCAGAACCTAAAGAGGAGATTCACTACAGCCCCGATCTTGATACATCCCGACCCCGAACAGCCATTCGTGGTGGAGGCCGATGCCTCACAAGATGCCCTGGGTGGGGTGTTTGTCCCAAAGAGATGCCAAAACTGGCCTGTTGCACCCAGTGGCCTTCTACTCCAGAAGATTGCAGCCAGCAGAACGCAATTACACCATCTCGGACCGGGAACTGCTGGCCATTAAAGCTGCCTTCGAGGAATGGCGCCAGTATCTCAAGGATGCGAAACACCCTGTGACCATCTACACGGACCATAGGAACCTCCAATTCCTTCGCTCTGCCCGAGCCCTCACCTCTCGGCAGTTGCGTTGGACTCTGTTTTTCAGTGAGTACGACTTCCACATCACGTACCGCCCGGCAAAGCCAATGCCAAGGCCGACGCTCTGTCCCATCTTGACGAAACCGAAGATACCAAAACTACGGTCGAGCCAACGCCCATTATCCCTGAACGCTGTTTTCAAGGGGTGGTCCTTTCCTCTGCCTTTTTGTCTGAACTACGTGATGACATACGGAGGAACGACCCTTCGACGTGGACGGAAGGACTCCTAGGCGTCACAGCGCTGGACGGATTCCTGTACAAGGGTGACCACTACTACTTGCCGTTGACGAATCACCAACAACAAGCTCTATTCATGTGCCATGATCACCCGTTATCCAACCACCCGGGCCATCACAAAACGTTAGATCTGCTACAGCGGCACTTCTGGTGGCCTTCTATGGACGCTGACGTGCACACCTACATAACACGTTGTGCCATCTGTGCTCAGGGGAAGACCTCGTCTCAGTCCTCAGTAGGACTGCTGCATCCCATCCCTGTGCCTCCGTATCCTTGGCATACCATCTCCATGGACTTCGTAGTCGAGTTACCCAGAACAAAGGCTGGTTACACCACCATCCTCACCATTGTGGACCACCTCACCAAGATGGCTCATTTCGTACCCCTGAAGAAATTGCCCTCGGCAGTCGACTTGGCGGTGGTCGTCATGCACAACGTGGTACGTTTGCACGGTATACCGTCTGTTGTGATCACGGACAGGGGGTCCCAGTTCGTATCCAGATTTTGGAATGAGGTGTGCAACACCCTTGATATGGAAGTGCGTTTGTCGTCGGCCTACCACCCCCAAACAGACGGCCAGGTGGAGAGGACCAACCAGACCTTGGAGCAGTATCTCCGCTGCTTGCTGTTGGCCGTAGAGAAGGATTGGTCAGAGGTACTGTGGTTGGTGGAATACGCCTACAATAACAGCAGGCATTCCGCAATCGGAATGTCCCCGTTCTACTGTCTCCAGGGGCGACATCCACGTACCGTTCCCTGGGAAGAACCACTGAACAACCCCTTACCCACGGTACAAGCTTATCACAGCTTCCTTTGTGAACTCTGGCAGCAGGCCCGATTTGAGCTGGCTAAAGCTAAGGAACACTACAAGCAGGCGGCAGATAGACACAGGCAGGTGGAGCCATGCTACAAGGTAGGGGATAGGGTGTGGGTGTCCATACAGAACCTCAATGTGCATGGTCCTAAGAAGCTGTTGCCCCGTTATGTAGGCCCCTATGTCATTGCTAAGGTGATCAACCGTGTATCCATGAAACTTTCTCTGCCCCCCAGATGAGGATCCATCCAGTTTTTCATGTGTCCCTCCTACGGGCTACTCACCCTGACTGCGTGGTCTCGTCTCCTCCTTCTCCTGTACTTCTGGATGACCATGTGGAGTATGAGGTCCGGGCCATCCTTGATTCCCGGAGGACCCGGGGGAGGCTCTTCTATCTGGTGGACTGGAAAGGGTATGGCCCGGAGGAGAGGTCCTGGGAACCTTTATCACATGTCCGTCATGCTTCCCGGTTGGTCAGGGCCTTCCACGTGGGTCACCCCGGTAGTCCTCGCCCCGCCACTGTTATATGATCAGTGGGCTATTGGGTGGGGGTTCTGTTTGGTGGTGGGTACTGTCATGGTTATGGTCAGCTCAGTAAACCTCCGCACGCCTTACGAAGCGTGATCGTGACTTCACGGGTGTGGAGTCGGGTTGGCAGTCTAGCTGCGGAGACCGGAAGCGGACGCCACCTTAGTCACGGCGCTTCCGGTGTGACGGGTTTATCAGCTGGCGCATCCCGCTACCCCGGCGCTTTGGATTAACGCCGTTGCCGCCATCGGATGCAGGTAGAGACTCCGCATTTTCCTCAATAGGGTAACAGTTGCTTCTCCTTCTATGCAGACGCCTATTGTCTGCCGCGCTGAGTATTGTTCCCTGGCTGATCCATTCCTAAGAAGAGTGGCGATTCCCTCGACTTCACTAGTAACCTTTCCCCTGCAGGCATTTCCTCTGGTCGGTGATCTGTATCACGGAGCCTGTTTTCAATACTTTGCTGACACCACGCACAGGAGTGTGTTCAGCTGTGTGCTACCAGTTCTATTTATTATTTGCGCAGGAGCGCTGTTTTTCTTGATTTTGTTTAGAACGCGCAGGAGCGCATATTGCTTGTTTAAAGTTCTCTTTATTATTTGCGCAGGAGCGCTGTTTTTCTTGATTTTGATTAGAGAGCGCAGGAGCGCATGTTGCTTGTTTAAGTTACTAGAAAACACTGAAACCGTCCTTTGTGCACTTCCTGGTGCACTGAAAAGACACCGTTTCCTGGGAAAATACGCAGGAGCGCTTATTCTCTGCTATTCTGGTTGATGATTTCATATGTATATATAAGGTAGACCATACTGTCATTTATTGATTTAGTAATACTCCGAGAACATAGGAGGGGGTTGGTGTGCACCACAGGTACTAGCTGTGTCCTTATTTTTCCATTACAGAACCAGTGTCTTGAGGGTATATACCTGGCTTCTACCCCTGGTCCCGTCTAGATCTGGCTTCTACCCCTGGTCCCATCTACATCCTGGTCAGCGTTCACACAGCTACTAGGGTAGGTGGGAAACGGTGGTGGTGGTCCCTGTCGCCCCTGCGAGAACCTCTCACAAGTAGAAGGTAAGACTTGTGGGACTCTGACACTGGGCTGTAACCGACGACAGGAGGTCATTCGGTTACAGTTCCAGAACGATGTCGGACAGACTCTGGTCCGCCCGACATCGTAATCGGGCCCTTAATGTTTGGCAAAGAGGGTTTGGAAGGCTTGAGTCTATATATTTTTATTTTCAGTTATCAGTGATGAGTTGGGCTTTTAAGGATTGTAAAAAGTTGGGGCCAGGCTAAAAGGTGATTAAAAGGGTTTGAATATTCATGCTCCATTACTCTGAATTCCTAGTCCCACGGTTGTAGCATAGGCTTATTATTGCTGCTTGAGCTGCTGATAATAGAAAACTTGTATATTTGATTTTTTCAAGCATATTAGTAAATTACTGTGTATTGTTGTATGGATAACTCATGCTGCTTGTATTTTAATTTTGGCGTCCAATTTCTACAAGAAGTCGTTCAGAATGTTGGGTGATAGTTAATTTAGGACATCCTACGACTCCTCTGGCTGCATTGTTTTGTGTTTTGGCTCTGTTAGCTTTTGGACAGGCTGAGGTATTTTGTTTAGCAGTTATCCATTTTATTCCCTATGATTGATCAGACAATGGTGACTTTCATAGTTTTTGTAGAAGCCTATCATATTCTGAGTTTTGGTGAAATAACATGCAGATTTGGGTGCTTACAGTACCCAAATCTGCATGTCACACCTGTTAAATTTTGGCAGGTTTGGCCTGCTAAAATTTAAAAAAGAGTTTGATGTATATCGCACCTATCACTTGCAGGGATCCCAATTTAGCGGGCCACTGGTAATCCGTCCTGGAGTCTTTTTTGCACTTTAATGAGCTGATAATGGACTATCAAATGGTACAAATCAAATTTGGTCTCATTCATTATGGAAGCTTCAAGCTTCATGACTGGTATTGTACTGGGACCACTATTCCTCATTACTTTGTAATTATGTGTTGTGTGCATCGAAAAATATGGTAAACGTCTGCTTTTCCTCTGAAAAAAAATTTGTTTAGTGAGTGAAGTACTTTGTGATCCAAAAACTTTTGATGATGCCTCATGGTGACCCGTTTGAGCTCAGGATGTGATGGGACCACTGCACCCCAATTACTGTTGTCTTTTACTACCTAAAAGTGAAGGAGAGCCATTTTCCTTTCTTGGATTAGGACATGTGGCCTAAGGCTCAAGCGGCCGACCTTGAATCTGGGAAACCAGGTTCGAGTTTGGCGGGAGGCTCAAACATCTTGTAATTCTGGGCAAACCACGTAATCTCCCCGTGCCTAAAAAAAATAATGAATGTGTCCTTCTGTAACTCAACTGATGCTCATGTAAAGCGCTCTGATTCCTTTGGGTCGATTTTGCGCTATATAAAACTGCAAAAATAAAATCAAAATATGGCACCTTTGCGATGCCACTGCATGGACGCGAGAGCTGTTGGTTTTGTTATTTATTACAGTGAGCAAAAAAACATGTTTATTAGGCATATCAACCGAAGGCAAAGTACTAGCATGACCATTCTGTAATATAAATGTAGGAATTACATTGAGCCTTTTTCACCTGTACCCCTGCACATAAAGTAGGATGTCTATGCACATCACGCACCCACAGTGTTATACCAAGCATACAGTATTAAAAAACTGACCTTATCTGCTGCTAGGATTCTGAAGGAAGCGATGACCTGCTCGGCTGTGTCAGTATCAGCAGTCTCCCGAGTCATGAAATCAATGAAGGACTGGAAGGAAACCGTTCCGGTGCCATTGGGGTCAACCAGGACCATAATCCGTGCAAACTCCGCCTCGCCCTGGGGAATGCAATAAAGGCAAAATAGTGCTTGTGAAAGGGCCTTTAAAGCGGTACTGTGGCTAAACAAGAGAGGAGAACAATTGCAAGTGCTGGGAAGGTGCTATTTGTAAAAAAGCTTCATATTATGGTGTTTTGGTAGACTGTGTACATTCACCACTAATGTAGCTCCTTGGCTTGAAGAGAAATAGTGCCACGCCGACACTGCACAACAAACAGAACTGCAACTAGGTAGGGGTAAGTATTAAGCAACTGCCAAAAAGTGGTGTGCTTGTCAATTAACTAGAACGTTATTTTACCTAGCTTAAATTGATACTGCTCATGGGTCTTCTCGGAACTTTGGTAAATAAGGTCCAGCTGTGTATACCCGTGCAAAAGTGTTTAACAACATTTTACGCAAAATCCGCCATTTTTTTGTGGCTCTAAGACCCGAAAAGATCAGTGAAAATAAATATTAAAGAGCAGAGCTATTCATCAAATACCAAAATTCCCTCAAATAAATAAAATGATATACCTGCATTTTAAACATTAATTTATAAATTCAGTTTTACCTTTTTGCAAATGTGCAAATGCAGTTTGTGTACTCTTGCTTGAAGAAAGATTTTTGAGCCCCAAATGATAGCATTCATGTTTTATGTTCTCAGTTACGATAAAGATTTACTCTACTGGGCTCATTTGTACCAGATTCAAACATCAGCAGAGTTATAAAATATATTGCAATTAAGTTCACATCTTAACAATTTCCAAATAGTAATTAACATTTTAGTTTGTCCACGAAGGAGAAAAGACTTTAATATGATGATAATGTTTAACTACGTAAAAATTATGACATTTACTCTGTATTCCCAATATATTTTAAGGAATTACTCATTAAGTTCCTGAACAGTTTCTGAATATATATGTGGGGGCCAATGCTCTATGTTTCTAGTTGACCAACAGGCACAGTGGTGAAATCGATATATACCTTTCACGACCAAGGGAGGAACCCAATACAAAATGTATGGCTCTATTAAAAGTCAAGGATAAAAATCCAAAGTGAACAAAATGGTCATGCAAAAAGTCAAACTCAAGAACACATTTTAACATATTGTCATACCAGGTCATAGCCCATTGAAATGAGGCATGCTCTGAAATCATCGTGGTCCATCAGCCCATTCTTCTTCTGTTTGTCAGACACATTATGGGCATACAGGAAGTAGAGGTAACGACAACAGGTGCAAGAAGAGACCACCACCACACCCACGAAGGGTCAGGACAAGATCGAGTCCATGCAACGATGAGCAATGGTCAAAAAAGGCGATGTTGATGTCGGAGGAATGAAAAACAAGCAGCTAACACAAGGAGAGACCAGACAGATGGGCAAACATACATATAAAGGTAAAAAAAAAGGCCAACAGAACATAGACAGGCACAAACAAAGAAATAAAAAGGCAAGAAAACAAACGTTTAGTGACGAAAGTCTTCCAGCAAAAAATATATATATATATTTACTGTGATGCGCACTAGTTTGAAACTTTATAGCAAGCTTACAATTTCAGGTAGCCTTTAAAAAAATGCTTTGATATGCAAAAATGTGTTTCCTGACTTATCAGGTAGCACTATTATGAGACTAACTTCTTTTCTCAAATTTGTCTTTGCTAAAGTTGCTGTAATTACGTTTTTCACTTTCATTGAGCCTATATGGGAACATGAAAAACAAGATACTTACCTTCGGTAACACCTTATCTGGTGGAGACTTTTATCTAGCCTCAGATTCCTTACCGTGGAATATTCCCTATGCATCAGACTGGATCCTGAAACTTTTCGAGCAGTACCTCGTCATCTGCACTGGAAGTGATGTGCACGGGCTTATATAGGGGCCATCCCAGAGTGCTGACATTAGTTACTTTTCGCAACATTTCCACACCACAAGCACAGAGCCACAAAGTCTGCTGATGTACCAGTGTGCCAGCACTAGTGACTTCAATGGGGTCACCCTACAGAGAGAAATCCATTCACAGAGCGGGGAGAATGGGAGGGTCGGTAAGGAATATACTGCTAGATAGAGTCTCTACTAGATAAGGCATTACTGAAGTTAAGTAACTTGTTCATCTGATAGATACTTCTAGCACAGATTAGTTGCCTTAGAATAGATACCCAAGCAATAACTCACCGGAGGAGGGTCTGCGAAATGATTTAGACCAGGAAGTCCTGGATGACTGAACTGGCAAAGTGCCTGTCATGAAGGACCTGACTGTCCAGGCAGTAGTGTTTGGCGAAACTATGGTAAGACACCCACGTTGCTGCCTGGTGTCCAGGATCAGGCCTTCGTGAGCTGACGCAGTGGTTGCAGCCTTGGCTCTGGTGGAATGAGCACTCAAACCCTTAAGGGGTTGCTTCTTGACCAATGAATAGCAGATTTTAATGCAGAGCACAATCCATCGTGAGATGGTCCCCAACAAACCAAATGAAGAGTTGATTGTCCACCCAGAACTCTTTTGTATGATCAATGTAGAATGACAAGGCTCTTTTTGGGTCCAGACGGTAGAGTCTCTGCTCTTCCTTGGAAGGATGAGGCAGAGCAAAGAAGGTAGGCAGTGTGATGTTCTGGCCTACGTGGTAGGGTGGGAAGACCTTTGGTAAGAAGTAGACATGTGTTCTCAGTACCAGTTTGTCTGGGAAATAAACGTGTAAGGGAGGGTGGATGGATAGTGCTTGTAGTTCACTGACCCTCCTGGCCGATGTTATGGCCACCAGGAAAGCTGTTTTGATGGTCAACAGATGGAGTAGACAGTTATGCATGGGCTCAAATGACGAGCACATCAAGAATTTCAGGACAACATTTAGGTCCCATTGCAGGTGACTTGAACAGGGAGTGATGATCCGGCAACCTCAGGAAGGAAGAGGCTAAAGAGAAAATGAACAACAGCACTTTGGATAAAGATACGGAAAGGGATTTGACCAGTTTTGAGGTGCACCATCCCACAAATTTGTCCTACCGCCAAGCGTATACGGTCTTAGTTGAGGAACAACTGGCTGCCGGAATAACATCACAGACTTCTAGGGGAACATCAAAGACTGTCAGTTGTCATCGCTCAATCTCCACGCATGAAGGTAGAGCATGTGCAGGTTTGGGTGCAGGACCCTGCCCTGTTGCTGCCACAATAGATCCTCCAGACAGGGCAGCCTAATCTGAGGACCAATGCTCATACTCAGGAGTTTGAATACCAAACGCTCTGTGCCCAATCCGGCGTCACAAGAATGACCTGGCTCCGGTCATACCAGATCATTTTGAGAACTCTTCCCAGGAGTGGCTTTGGCGGAAACGCTTACAGGAGACCTGAGCTCAACTCAAGATAAAACTCCTTTCTGAGTGAGAGTTGCCTTGGAAACTTCAGCACGCATTAGTACCAGCAGCCTCAGAGTCAATCTCACTGAAATCCAGAATAGAGGTTGAAACATCGGCATCATAGACTGAATATCGTTGACTTTCCATTCCGGAGCATAAGCTTCGAACTGCACTGTATCCAGAATAGTTTAGATGAAAGGGAGTTTCTAAGAGGGAATCAGGTGTGACTTTGGCATGCTTATAGTAAATCCCAGTGAGTGCAGGAGGTCCGTTGTAGTCTGGTGGTAGGAGACGACTGCCTGGGTCGAGCCCGCCTTCAACAGCCAATCATCGTAGTAGGGGAAGACTAGAACCCCTGACCTCTGCAGATATGCTGCAGCCACCACCGTCACCTTGGTGAACACCTGAGGGGTGCTGGAGAGGCCAAAGGAAGCACTGCAAACTGAAAGTGCTAGTGACCTACCATGAACTGTAGGTCCCATCTGGGCAGATAAGACGGGCATATGGAAATAGGCATCCTGCAAGTCCGACGCTACCATCCAGTCTCCGGGATCCAGGGCAGACAGAATCTGAGCCAATGTGAGCATCTTGAATTTCTCTATCGTCAGGAAGAGGTTGAGAATGCACAGGTCTAGAATAGGACGAAGACCTCCATCCTATATAGGCACCAGAAAGTTGCGGGAATAGCAACCACAACCTACGTCTGATGCCGGCACCCTCTCGATGACTCCTTAGGCCAAAAGAGCCTGTACTTCCAGACGAAGAAGGGACAGGTGATCCTCCATTAGCCGGTTGAAGGAAGGTGGTGTGGGTTTCGAGGAAGGGGATGCAGTAGCCCCGCAGAACAATTTGGAGAACCCACTTGCCTGATGTTATGGACTGGCAGTGGGTCAGATGATGGTGTATCCTGCCATCCACTGGGTGACCCTGATGGTAGGAGGGCAAACTTAAGAGGTTTGGAGGTTGCAGATACCGGGGTTTTGGCAGACTGGGTTTACCTCTAGCTGGTTCTCCCACGGGGTCTGTGGGAGCCACGTCCTCCTCAGCCATGAAATGACTGGGGAGCCTGTTGACCTTAGTGGCTGGGAAGGAATTGGCATGTTTGGCTGCCTCTCCCAAAGCCATGGAATGGGAGAAAGGTGGACTAGGGCTGGTGCATGGCCATGTTGAGTTCGAGGGAGTGGGCAGTTACCCTGCTGTCCTTAAAGTGCTCAAGCACAGAATCCGCCTTGTCACTAAAAAGGCGAGTACCATCAAAGGTCATGTCCATGAGGGAAGCCTGGACATCCCCTAAAAAGCTAGTCGATCTTACACAGGTGTGGTGTCTGCGTGCCACTGATGGCACAATTGCTCTGCCTAGCAAGTGGATCACATCCAATTCTCCAAGACCATGGGCAGCACTAGCGCAACTGAGTCCCAAATGGTGTGGGTGTATCAGCCCAAAAAGCATGTAGTATTCACCGACAGCAGTGCCAGGCTGGCGGAAGAGAACATCATTTTACCAAAATTGTCCAGCCTCTTGGATTCCCTGTCCGGTGGAGCGGTATGGAACATGCCAAGGTTTACTTTAGAGGTGGAATTTTTGGTGGAACTTACCAGACTGGCCTGCGAAGACGAACGCCAAGAGCGGCTCCACGAATGGTCCAGGGACTTCCCACCCGATCAGGACCTCGGATGTCATGGAGTCGTTCGACGTTGGGCAACCAGGAGCTTCAGTGACTGCTCCTGCAACGCCTTCGGTTGCATGGTGCAGCAGTCCTAACAGGTCTTGGAGTCATGGTACGGCTCCAAGCACCAAAGACAAACATGGTGAGGGTCTGTCACAGACATCTGCCTGTGACAGGCATTACAGGGTTTAAAACCCACCATTTTATGGGGGACGCCCCTGACACACTAGGAGACAATGTTGCTTAAAAAGCTTCAACAAAACATCAAAACAAGGTCAGTCAAAAAGTGAATGGAGGTAGCTCTCTCTAGACCAGCACTGACTGACACGTAAAGAAAAGAATTGAAGTTAGCACACTGGGGTGACGTTTATATAAGCCCGATCACGTTTCTTCCAGCAAGGACAATGCAGAGCTGACCGATGGCACAAACCGGCACGCAGAGGTATGCTTGAAAAGTTTCCAGATCCAGTCTGATGCCTGGGTAATATTCTAAGGTAAGGAATATGAAGTTAGCTGTTTCTATCAGATTTAAATGTTAATTAAATTAATTTATTTATTGTTTGTTGAGTACTGTTTAAGAAACAGTCTTTGCACCTAACTGGGTTTCTTATACCCCTTTAAGCCCTTTCAATAAAAATGTCTGTATGTCCAAATTAAATGCAAAGGCGCTGAAAACAACATTATTGTAAACTAGCTCGAATGCTGTATCAACTGAAAATGTTATTTAAAAATGTAACTAATGAACATGGCATATCAATGAATGTTTTCTTGTTTTTGCAGTGAAATATTGACGATTTATATAGTACACACCCTGCTCTCTTTGCTGTTTAAGTTCTGCACTTTTTTAATGCACCTGGTGCTCTAGCTATTAATTATTAGAAGGACACGAGGAGCCTTGGAGCAGATGGACTGCGATTCTGTGACCTGCTCACAAAACTCCACAGCAGGCATTGAACCCACAGAGCCAGTCTGGTGCACACATGTTTTCTGCAACACATTCCCTGGCTGCACTTCTCATGATTGCATATGTGGTCATTTATTTTCTTTCTCCATATTAAAGCTGTTGTCATGAAGTATTTCAGTGACATTGTG